>OV815980.1:0-1250000 GCA_929112965.1 Mythimna albipuncta
TTTTGGAGCTGAGAATTTTCAGGCGCCTGAAAACTGTTTTGCACGTCGGAGCGGGATGAGACAAGTCAAACGAGCCCAAACTCGACCACTCTTCGACTAGTAGAGGGTAAGCTGTACCGGTTTGAAGATTGACTCTGACAGTTCTCGAACTGTCAGACCAGTTTTTGAACTCGTTTAGCTCCCGAACCAGAGGTCGTGGAGAGTTCGGGTTTTCTTTCAGGGCGTCGGCTGGTCCCTCCCTGCTCGACAAGCAACCCTTCAGGAGCTTTCAGGACATAGGTATTTTCAGGCCTGAAAACCACTTTACTTGATAGGTCTCAACAAGCCCATCCAGAAAAGCCCAAACACGGTGATATTCGGGCTGACGGTTCCGGAGAAAACCACAGATAACCAGACTTTGGGCGCCATCTTGCCCTGGCAACCGGAATTTCGCACCGGGTTTTCTCGGAGACTTTTTGGTTTTGAGCAGGCGTGTTTGGGCTCATTGAAAAGGGCTTGGGGAGAGCTGTCCAGTCGTGGATAGAGTTCGACTCTATGTAGAGTCTTAATTTATTTTTTATTTTATATTTTCTCTTAATTGACGAACCTGGTTCGTGGAAGCCCCCTGACATCAGATCAAGGTCTGTTATTAGATTTAATGACTAGGTACAGGCTTATTAAATGTAAGCTAATAGACAATATAACGGATAGATTCTTTGTCTCTATAACTTTTGTATTGTACTTTTTCTTTTCATTTATTTTAGTATTTCATCGTATATACAATTAAAAAATTTGCAGAGATTTGACAAATTTATAACTTTTACAAACCTTACACAAAGTATCTGCAATATCATAATTAGTGACGCAACTAACGTGTTCCTCTGACAATATGTTTGGATATCGCACCCCCGCAAAACGAGACATGAAAGCTGATAAAGACGAAGGCTCAGTTAGCCCATCAAATGAGACGGAGAAGGCCGGCCCTTCTACACAAATTATCGACATGTCGCAGACTTGCAACGTAAGGAAGAGTATAGGAGATTGGGAAGCCGCAAGAACAGAGGAAAAGACTTCATCCCAGAAGACATCATCAAAGACAAATCTTTTAGATACTATGAAGGTAAGTCAGAAAGCAATACCACTTCAGGAGAAGAAAGAAGTAGCAACGCGCAGACGCGCATCAGTTGAAACCTCGAATGCATCACCGAAAGCGGAAAAACCCAAGTACGTAAACAGAGTAGCTGAAGCCAAAGCTTGCATTACCAAGGCGAAGCTGCACCTTGGTAACTCAAGAAACTTAAGAACGGACATCAAAACTGAGGTTACCCTGGCAATAGAACGTCTTTTTCAATTAGTGAAAGAAGGGGAAGCAGAAAGAAACTCTGGTAAGATAAGCTTAACTAATGAAGAACAAGTCCAAGAAACTAACAGTGAGAGAGTGAACGACAGAAACTCAAGTCAGGAGACAGGAAAGGAAAAGGAAGAAGGCAAACTGCTAAAGAAAATTGAAGAACATGGAAGGCAACTCGAAGAAAACTTTAAGGAAATGGTGAAATTAAGAGAAGCAATAGAGAAAGAACAAGAAATAAGAGAAGAAAAAGCGACATACGCTAGTGTGACGGCTGGCCCTCTGAGGAAGAAGCACCCAGAGACCATGGCTATACACTCAGTGGTGATAACTTCCAACGACAAGAATGACACAGGAGAACAAGTGCTCGAAAAGATACGGAAAGCAGTAAATGCCAAAGAAGAAGGAGTGAAAATAGACAAGATAAGGAAAGGAAGAGATAAAAAGGTAGTCGTGGGGTGCCAAACGCAAACGGAGATAGATAGAGTCAAAGACAGAATATTGAAAGCGGGAACGGAACTCAATGTAGAACAAGTGAGAAACAAAGACCCACTGGTCATCATCTGGGGAGTTCTTAAATACAACACGGATGAAGACGTCCTCAAAGCTTTTCGTACGCAAAATACTCATATCTTCAAAGACGTGAATGATGAGAACGATAGAGTGATTATAAAATATAGAAAAAAGGCTAGAAACCCACATACTTGCCATATTGTAGTTAGTGTATCACCAATTATCTGGAGCAGGCTAACAGAGGCTGGTACAGTCCATATCGACATTCAGCGGCTTAAGGTAGCAGACCAATCCCCATTGATACAGTGTTCCCGCTGCTTGGGCTTTGGACATGGGAAGCGGGTATGTCGCGATAACCCAGTAGATCTGTGCAGCCACTGCGGTGGCCCACACCTTAGAACAGAATGTCCAGACTGGCTTGCCGGGGAGGCCCCAACATGCCGCAATTGTGTGAGAGCTAGGTTAGATCATGTGGGTCACAATGCTTTTAGCGCAGAGTGCCCGGTCCGGAAGAGGTGGGAGTCCTTGGCGAGATCCGCCGTAGCCTATTGCTAAGGTGGTCCCAGGCGTGAATAAGACAAGCAGTACAAGCGAAGGTACAAAACACCAGTATTGCGTGGTCCAAGCAAACCTCCAGAAGTGCGAGCTAGCCACAGCCGAATTTATCTTAGAAGCGTGCAAAAGGAAATTGGCATTTGCTATGGTCCAGGAGCCATATATAGGTAGTGTCGGAGTAATGAAGAACTATCAGGGTACACGAGTCGTACAATGTGCCAGGAAAACCGAGAAGGTGAATAAGGCGGCCATAGTACTTTTTGATGACGCTATAAACCTAACACAGTGTCCAAACCTAACAACTGAAAACTTTGCGGTTGCAAAACTGAGGACAGGAGCCTGGGAAATAGGAGTTGTGTCAGTGTACTTTGATGGTGGACAGCCTATTGAGCCAGATTTGGACCATATTAGGGTAATAATGGAGGGGATTGGAGTAAGGGACGTAATACTGGGGGGAGATGTTAACGCATGGAACACTTGGTGGGGGAGTCGGGAAGTGGACCAGAGAGGAGATGCTTTGGCAGGCACGCTCGACGAGTTAGGACTTCACATCCTCAACCTCGGAACAGCTCCTACCTTCGATGTTATCAGGGGAGGTAGGAGGTACAGCAGCTGTGTAGACATAACTACATGCACAGAGAATATGCTTGGCAGGGTGAAAAATTGGAGACTAGCGGGAGACATGACTACATCGGACCACAAAGCAATCCTGTTTGAATTAAAATTAGAAAAATCAATAGGAATAGATATAAAAAGGACTACTAGAAAATACAACACAAAAAAGGCAAACTGGACAGAGTTTTGTAAAAAACTAAGCCAAGTCTGTGAAAATAAAAACATTAACGAAACAGAAATAGATAAGATAGAAATAATAGAAGATTTGGACAATATGATAGAAAAATACACAGAATCAATAGAAGAGTCATGTGAAGGAACTATACCAAGAATGAAAAACACAAAACGAACAGGATTGCCCTGGTGGAATGAGGAATTGACGCAAATGAAAGAGGACCTGAAAAGGAAGAAAAGGAGAATCTCCTGCGCTGCACTGGATCGTCGAGCGTGGGTTGTCGAGCTGTACCTTACAGCAAAAGAGGAGTATAGGAGGGCTGTAAAGAATGCACAGACAGCAAGCTGGAAGGAGTTTTGTGGAAAGCAAGACCGTGAAACGATGTGGGATAGCATTTATAGGGTTATAGGCCGCACAACCACTAGACAGGAGGATGTCCCCCTAGTTCAGAGAGGACAAGTCCTCGGTGGCGGTGAATCGGCCAGGCTGCTGTCGGAGACATTTTATCCTGAGGATAAAACGCTGGATGACGATGCGAGTCACAAAAAGGTACGAGAGCTGGCGAACAGAGCTAACGAAAAGACGGATGGTGAGACATTCGACCCTCTGTTTACGATGGAAGAACTAAAATGGGCCGCATCTAGTTTTAATCCGAAGAAAGCACCTGGAATCGATGGACTCACCGCAGATATTTGCAAAGTGGCTATTGCCAATAACCCACCCCTGTTTCTGGCGCTTTTAAATAGATGTCTCAGTCTGTCCCACTTTCCGACCACCTGGAAGGAGGCAGTTGTGGTAGTACTGAGAAAGCAGGGAAAAGAAGACTACACGCACCCCAAATCGTATAGGCCGATTGGGCTACTGCCTGTACTGGGGAAAATTATGGAGAAAATGCTAGTTAAACGCATTAGATGGCATATTTCACCGGAAGCGAGTACAAACCAGTATGGATTCACACCACAGCGTAGCACCGAGGACTCCCTCTATGACATGATAAAACATATCAAAGACAAGCTTAAGGATAAGAAACTCATGGTTGTCATATCATTAGACATAGAGGGAGCCTTCGATAGCGCATGGTGGCCGGCAATGACATGTCGACTGGCGGAAACTGGATGCCCGGTGAACTTGAGGCGACTAGCCGATAGTTACTTATCTGATAGGAGAGTGCGTGTTAGGTATGCAGGCGCGGAACACCAACGCAAAACAACAAAGGGTTGTGTGCAGGGCTCTATAAGCGGGCCCACATTCTGGAACTTAATCCTCGACCCTCTGCTTAAGGAACTGGAGGAGCTGGGTGAACATTGTCAGGCGTTTGCGGATGATGTGGTCCTGATTGTCTCGGGAAATACAGCACTTGACGTCCAGCGGCGGGCAAACGCGGCTCTCGAGCATGTTCAGAAGTGGGGAGTCAGAAATAAACTAAAGTTTGCGCCTCATAAAACAAAGGCTATGATTATTACAAACAAATTAAAGTACGACTCACCACTTCTGCACATGGGCGGGGAAGATATTGCTCTGTCTCAGGAGATTAAAATACTCGGGCTCACTATCGACAATAAGCTAACGTTCAACGCTCACGCGTCGAACGTATGCAGGAAGGCGCTTAATTTGTACAAACAGTTGTCCGGAGCCGCAAAGGTAAGCTGGGGCCTGGGACCTGAGATAATCAGAACCATATACACCGCGGTGGTGGAGCCAGTAATTCTATATGCGGCATGCGCCTGGGCACCTGCGGCGGGTAAACAGTGTATAAGGAAGCACCTAGATGCAGTCCAGCGTGGCTTTGTGCAAAAAATTATTAAAGCTTATAGGACAACGTCACTGAACTCGGCTCTGGTACTCTCCGGACTGCTTCCACTGGATCTTAGGATCCAGGAAGCGGCCTCTCTTTTTGAGATAAAGAAAGGTTTCTCCCGGAGAGTTATAGGAGACCGAGACATAGAAACAGCTGTGCCTTATACACAGATACCACATCCGGCAGAACAAATTGGCATAGGTTTCGAATGCGTGATGAATGATGAACAACTCGCCCAGCAAGGTCTCGAAAACCCAAAGATCTTCACCGATGGGAGTAAAATCGAAGGTAAGGTTGGTGCGGCGTTGTCTCTTTGGGAAAACGGCCAGGAAACCAGAGCCCAAAAATTTAAGTTAGAGAATTTCTGCACGGTGTATCAAGCCGAGCTATTGGCTCTATTTAAAGCCACAGAGTTGGCTATGAGACATCCGGCTCAAGTTTTTGAGGTCTACAGTGACTCCCGATCGGCCCTAGAATCAGTGACCCGTGGTGTTTCCCTTCACCCCCTCGTGGCCAAAATCCAGAAAAATATCCAATCGTATATTAAACGAGGTAAGAACGTAAAATTTTACTGGATAAAGGCACACGAGGGTCTGGAGGGCAACGAAAGGGCTGATATGCTGGCTAAGGAGGCGGCTGTGGGCAAAAAGACAAGGCCAGACTATGATCTGTGCCCAGTTTCCTTCGTCAAGCGAGAGATCCGAAAGGACTCGCTTGACGAATGGAACACGAGATACCAGTCAGGGAACACCGCATCCACAACAAAGGCCTTTTTTCCTGACGCTCGGACTGCCTACGGAATAGTTCGAAAACTTGACTTTGACCCCCTTCTTGCACAAGTGTTAACAGGTCATGGCGGGTTCTCCGAGTACTTGAACCGATTTAAGTGCAAGGAGAGCCCGGCGTGTGTCTGTGATCCCGAAAATAAGGAAACTGTACTGCATCTTATTATTGATTGCCCAATTTTTGAAAAGGAAAGGTATAATTTGGAATCAGAAATAGATACAAAAATTTGCTTACAATACTTACCAGTAATAATGGCTGAGAAGAAAATAAGAAATAAGTTTTTGAAATACTGTAAAGAAATTTGTGCTAGGGTTATCAAAAAGAATAAAGTATAAAAGATGTACTTACATGTATAATAGTTATATAATGATAAGTAATCATAAGAAATTAGTGTAAAAATAGTAAAACTTAAAATAAAACAAGTATAGTAGTAAGTGTAGTATTAGTGTTATTGCTAAACCCATTTGTGGATGTTTTACGGATGCATGTAAATAAATAGTAAATTAAGTAGAATAGACATTATTTAGTATAACAGTACCGAAAATTGTAACTAGGAAAAATAAAAATAAAAATATGAAAATAAAAGTCTCTGATCCCACCAAGTCGGAGGAAATACGCAACGCCCTGTGATGACGGGTGTTTTCAAAAAAAAAAAAAAAAAAACCTAACCTAACCTAACCTAACCTAACCTAACCTAACCCCAGTAACCGATAACAAGTCGCGACAGTACCATCGCCTCCGCGTTAAAAATTTAAATTCAACACGTTGAGTTACGTGCGCTTTAACGTTAACAGTGGAATTGTGGAGTGTTGAATCACCAGGATTCGTGTGGACAAGTGTCTGGCTCTTCTGGTTGCGGAGCGGTACGCCTGGAACTTCTGTGGGGAATATCTCGGCAAAGGTCAGTGCCACCATTGTGTTAACATCATTCCTGAGAGACGCGGCAGAGACCTATCTAAAGACACCAAGAACAGCAAAATCGGAGCACGGGTTTGGGAGCTATTGGCATATAAAAATCATCAAAATACGTGTATTTATTGCCAAATTAACCTCACTTTGGTCCCACGTGTTGTTCGCGACACGAGGCGTGACGTCGAAACAGTCAATCAAGCCCTAACTGAAGACTCCGTTGCCGGACAAGGAATCTGCCTGCCGACCAGCTATCAGTGTGGCGACTCCGCAGCTCATCATAAGATTAGCCCGAGGGAACTTCTTAACGACTGGTCCTATCCTCCCCGAGTTTGGACTGGTCTGACTTGGAATTCCAGGATTTTTCCAAAGGGATCTGTTTCTCAAACGCCCCCCTCCCCACCTCGCAATCATCCCCTCCCCCGCAACTATCCCCCCTCAATAAAATCCCCGCGAACCCCCCCAACCCCCTTCAGGGCGACCTCACCCCCCCGCGGCCTAACTTCGTTCCCGTTGGAGCTAGGACAGCCGAGTTTGGGCTCATTTGAAAGAGCTCAAAAAGCTCTTCAGTTTAGCCCCAACAGAATCCCAAAACTCGTGACCCATATACGCAGCGATTCAGCAGCACTTCAGGATTTCATTGAAGACTACCACCAGTGCGCACTTAGAGCTCAGAACATCGAGCTCTAGCAGTCGTCGGGCTCCTCATCGGACAGCAAGCGCAGACCACCGGCTGAGCATCCGTGAGTCCATCTTAAATTAAAAAAAAAAAAAAATTAATATATATATATATATATATCATCACACAGGCAAAATCATATAACAAAAAAAAAAAGAAGAAGAAAATAGTAATTATAAGTATTATTGTTGTAAGTGTAGTATAAATAAGCTGTATTAATAAGTTTACCAAAAAAAAAAAAACTAGGTAGCCATGTCTTCCAAGACTTCCACCACCTCCCGAAAAATGATCACGGAAGCCGCAAAAGCCCCTAAATCTCTCAGAGAAAAAATTCTGAAAAACAACACGGAGAAGTCAATAGTCTCGGAAAAGTCGGCGCGTCCATCGCAGACACCACATGTGTCAAGAGCGGCGTCGGAATCAGATGTAGCGAGCAGGCGGCCATCACCACCACCACCATCAGCGCCTGGGTCACAAACCTCAGATGATCGCCGGAGAATATCCGAAACTGTGATCAACTGGAAACAATGTGGCGTCTCCCCCCCACGCCAGATCATCTCGGATGATGAAAGCTCGGTGGGCTCCACAATAAGCCAGGCCGACCGTCCTGAGAGTGGGTGAGTGAGCCTTCTTGACAGAACACCAAGAAGGGGCACAGGGGTAGAAATGGACCTGGCTACTAGAGAGGCTAACGAACTTCTCCAGAAGGGCAAGGACGCCCTCGAGTCTGCCGGAAACATGAAGAAAGAGTGCAAGGTCACGGCCCATGAGTGCTTACAGGGTCTGTACGAGACGGCCCTGTCATTAGCAGACTCGCGAGCACGTCATAAGTACAACCTCGAGAAGGAGCGCTCTCGACATGCGCAAGAACTAGTGCGGGTCGAGAGAGCTCACACTCGAGAACTGATGGCTTTCAAGGTAGAACTCTCTCTCATGCGCTCTGACGTCTCAGAGACAAAAAAAGAGGCGAAAGGGATCCGCGAATGGCTCGGCCATGAAACTCTTGAGGCCTTCAACGGAATCAAAATGTTGAAAGATGAGGTCAAAATGGCAAGCTGCAGGAACCTCAAGGAGCACGAGAAAACCAGACAGGAAAGCGTAAGAGCTCCAGGTGATCCAAAGTGGGATACAATGGGGGCTAGCTTTTCTCACCTAAACAACAATGTTACCAGCATTTCTAACCAGCTGGACGTGCTCCGAAAGGCCCTGGAGAGACTCAAGGAGGATCTCAACTGACCATTAAACGCCGAAGCGGATCCGAGTAGCCGAGAGACAGACCTGCTCACGACCGGTAGATTCGAGAAGGAAATGGAGAAACTGCAGAACGTTTTGCAAGCCGTTGCCAACAAGCTTGCTTCTCCCATCGTATCACAACCACCACCACCACCACACCCACCAATTAACATCACTCACCAACTCAAATCTATATCGGAAAAGCTTGAGATCGTTTCAGCGGATCTTCGCGTCTTGCGCGACAAAGAACCGCAGATCCAGGCGCCTCCTGCGCTAAATTTAGAAGTGGAACTGGAAGTCGGGGAGATGAAAAAAAGGCTCCAGAATATAGAGAAAGGGGTGGCAGACCTGGCCAAAGCAGATAAACTGCAACAACAACAGCAAGGCCCCAAAACCTTTGCCCAGGTCGCCAGTACGCCCAAGCCCCCCAAACCACCCACACAAACCAATCATACCCTGATTGTCTCATCGACGGACCCGAAGCATACTGGGGACAACGTCATTGAGAGAATCAGGACCGCCCCGGACCTTAAAACCAGCGGAGCCCGAATCGACGCGGTTCGTAAAGCACGTAACCAAAAAGTGGTTCTCAGGTGCACAAGTAAGTCGGACTTGAAAATAATAAAGGACCAAGTCCAGTCAAAGCAGGGCCTCAAAGTCCAGGAGCCGAAACCTCAGAACCCGCTCATCTGCATTAGGGGAGTGCTGTCCAGCTACAGCGACGAGGAGATTGTCGATCTCCTAAAAGCGCAGAATAAACATCTTCTGCAAAATGTCGCTGTAGATGGACAGACAATAAGGGTGCGCTACAGGAAACACGCAAGGAACCCTCATGAATGCCATCCTGTTCTGGAGCTATCCCCAACACTCTGGAAATGCTACACGGCGGCACAAAAGGTCCATGTGGGCATCAAGCGATGCTTAATTGAAGATCAGTCCCCACTAGTCCAGTGCACAAATTGCTTCGGGTATGGACACAATAAGTCCATATGCAAGGCTGCAAAAGCAGTTTGCGGTTTTTGCAGTGGAACACACAATATAAGAGACTGCTCGACTCGAGCCGATGGTAAACAGCCCACTTGCATAAACTGCAAGACAGCACTTAGGACTGGCACCGACCTGGCACACACAGCGTTCAGCGAAGACTGCCAGGAACGCCAAAAATGGGATGGTATAGCAAGGTCGCGCGTTGCTTACTGCTAAGGGTGACCAAGATCAAGTCAACCAACAGGTCATTCCCCAAAACACAACAAGACCGACAGCAAAATTGCAGTTTATCCAGGCAAATCTTCAGCGCTCCAAACTGGCTACGGAGGAACTTCTTATGGTAGCTCAGGCAAAGGGAGTTTGAGTAGCACTTATTCAAGAGCCATATGTGGGAGGAACAGGAGTAACACGGGTCAAACGCCGACGTTTGAGACGTATAGAGGAGACCGGTGGTATACAAGTATGGTCGATATGACAGTATGTAGCTCGTCGCTGCTGGGTGTAACTTCTGACCACAACGCAATTACCTTCTCGATACGCTTAGAAAAGACCTTAGAACAGTTAAAGCCAATCTCGACGCGCATCTACAACACAAGGAAGGCTAGGTGGTCCGACTTCGGAGCGCACTTCAAGACCAGCTTAGCAAACAGCGACATCACACCGGTCAGAGTTTCGAATGTTTTGACCATGGAGGATCTGGAGGCGCTTATTACAGAATACGTGAACCACATCCACCACGCGTGTGAGAAAGCGATCCCGAAACTCGGGTTGCCGAAACACAATGGCAAGCCCCCATGGTGAACTCCTTCTTTGGACAAGCTTGAAAAAGAGGCAATGACAAAGAAAAGAAGGATTCGAAATGCAGCTCCGGGCCGGAGGCACTTTGTCATCCAAGCGTATGTGTTAGCTAAAAATACGTATACTACAGCAGCGTCGGAAGCAGCCACAGCCAATTGGAAGGAGTTCTGCTCGAAACAGGACCGAGAGAGTATGTGGGACGGTATCTATAGGGTACTAAGGAAGACCGCTAGAAGACAGGATGATGCGCTTTTGAGGAATACTGCGGGTGAAACACTCAGCCCGGAGCAATCCGCGGATCTTCTGGCTAAAACTTTCTACCCAGATGACTCAACAGAAGCTGAACAACCTTATCACACAAGTTTGAGGAGGCTAGCGGAAGAAAGAAACCCTCAAGGCCTGTCCGCTGACGATCCTCTTTTCACGATCGCAGAGCTGGAATTGGTTCTCCAAAGTCAGAATCCGAAAAAAGCACCCGGTCCCGATGGACTAACAGCGGACATCTGCACAGCGGCAATAAACTGTGACAGGGATGTGTTTTTAGCGATAGCCAACCGATGTCTGTCGTTGTCACACTTTCCAAAACAGTGGAAGGTTGCTCACGTGTGCATCCTCCGCAAGCCTGGAAAAGAGGACTATACCAACCCAAAGTCATACAGGCCAATAGGCTTACTCTCGGTCCTGGGGAAAATCGTTGAGAAACTCCTTGCAGGGAGACTCCAGTGGCACCTCCTCCCAACACTAAACACAAACCAGTACGGTTTCATGCCTCAGCGTGGGACCGAGGACGCCCTCTATGCTCTAGTGGAACACTTAAGAACTAAAATCAAAGCCAAAAAGATCGTGCTTTTGATATCATTGGACATAGAGGGGGCTTTTGACAACGCGTGGTGGCCAGCACTCAAAAAACAGTTGGTGGATAGGAGGTGCCCGAGGAATCTTTACACTCTCGTCACCTCATATTTGGAGGACCGCAATGTCAGGGTCAACTATGCCAGAGCAATTAGCGAGAAGGGTACCACAAAAGGATGCGTCCAGGGATCCATTACCGGACCGACCTTTTGGAACACAGTCCTGGACCTGCTCCTAAACGAGATGGCTGGTGTGGGGGTATATTGCCAAGCCTTCGCGGACGATGTTGTCCTTGTTTTCTCAGACTTCACAACTGGTCCTCTGCAGCAATCAGCCAAAGACACACTACGTATAGTGTCAGAATGGGGCGTCAAAAATAAGCTACGTTTCGCCGCGCATAAAACCAATGCAATGGTGTTAACGTGTAAAAAGACGATCGCACTATTAGAGTGGCGAGAGGAGACGCCATTCGCTCAGGTAAGCGCGCTGCTTCAAAAGATCAGGGAGGCAGGAGAATACGCGACAATCACGGCCCGTACCATAAGTGTCGATGCGATGGTGGTTGGAGGGGAGAGAGGAAACGTCGCAGACCACTATGGATGTTTAAAAGCATCAGAACATCATGAGCTGGTTATCTATGAGGACAGAGGAGAAACTTTAAGTTTCCTTAAAGCTCCAAGATGCCCAGCAGCCACTGCAACAACCCTCGTAACAAGCCCGACCATCCAAAGTGGATCAGAAAGGGTTCAGCTGAAGGCGGCCGCTGAAAAAGCCGCAAAGAAGCAGAACACAATTACTAGCCCGGAGGATCGGGCCAAATCAAGGAGTCGCCTAAAAGCCTTCAGCGCTTTTCTCAGTGCAATGCTCCCAAGCACAAGTCGCGCATCGCCGTCGCAAAAACAGGAAACAGCAGTGGAGAGGTTCTTCAGAAGAAAGGAAAATGAACCAACTCCACAGAAGCCCTCACCAAGAAGAGCCGATAAAGGGCACGTCAACCCACCGATCCTCGCAGTTAATTCGGGCACCACAGATCACATTAAGAGTGCCTTCCTCGAGTACGTTGCAATTATGAGAGCGACCAGAGAAGTTAATCTCATTACATGCAAAAAGATCCATCTGACCTTCCAAAGAGAAACAGAGGGCTTACTGAAGGTACTGCTCGAGGAGGCAGAGGCAGCGGTGTACGACAACACCAATTTTCAAGTCATCAAAGAGAAAATGGTGAGGTCGTACATGGCAGCATAAAGTGCAAAGTGCGGTTTTGTTGCCTTGGATGTGGAGGGAACGGAGCGCTCAGGCAAAATAAAATTTAAAACACCGGAAGATGACCCGATAGTGGTTACCGCCAAATGTACCAAAATCATGCTAGACGATAAGATTCTTGAAATGGCACAGTCCATCGCAGGAACTTCGGATACGTTAGCATCGCAGGAATGTTGGGCGATACCCACTATCAAGTGGATAAATGGAGTACCTGGTTGTGGCAAAATAACCTGGGTGGTAAAGCACTTCGACGAGGAGAAGGTCGTCGTTGCCACCACGACAGCTGAAGCTGCCAGAGCTGACAGATGAAGTAGCCCTGTTAAGTTGTTACTTTATCAAAATAAATAAATACATAATATTAAACCAGCATGTTTTCATTAACGTTTGGCGAGTTAATGAAAGGAGTATCCAAAAAAGAGGATTTAATAAAGGCCGAAGAGATCAATCTTACAAAACGGCCGGCTGACTCGGCACAGTGGCACAGTGCTCGCTCATTGCGCGCCACAATCTCGGCTCCTTTCTAATTGTATTATTAAGAAAGGCGATGGCTTACAATAACTCATTCTAATAGCAACCACTACGCTCAGAAATCAGCGGTCGATTAAAGTATGTACTGGTATTTTGTTGGTATATTTGTACAAAAACCCATTTTGTGACAACTGTCAACTGTTGTTTGTGCAAGTATCACAACGTGGTATAACCCTGAAAAGATTTGTATTGTTATGTATTTTTTTTTTATTATTTGTTCCTTAAACACGTGTTTGACGCGGATTTTTAAACCAGCTGGCTAGAATTAAGATGTTAATCCAGGTCAAGGATTCTCATCAATAAAAAAGACCTATGAAGGACACCTATTATTCCGGTAGTATGTATTTTCATGCGATAATTTCTAAGTGCAGGATTTTAGTTAGTAAAAGTTTGACAAGATCTCTTTCTCCACCTTAGAACGGGAGAAGAAATATACAGAAGGTTTAAACTATTCAAGGTGTTATTGATGCTATTATTATGTAACATCCGTAAATATGTTCGTGACATCACAGCAGGCCCTAACAGAATATCAGCGCTGCGTTATTTATCGTTTTATATAACGTAGCATATACTGAGTTAGGTGCCTTTTTGGCCTCGCACTGATTATATCTTTCTTTTTTTCTTTTTATAGTGTATTTTTAGTTTATATGAACGAATAAACGTTTTTCTTTCTTTCTTTTCTTTCGATGCAACCCGAAAAATCACCAAACTTAAGTGGCAGTGGTCCATGAGATCGATAACTTCTGGAGATATGACCGTGTATGTGTGGGATACCTACCTATCCCACAAAGTGGTGTCGAGAGTGAAGGTCACAGGAATCCGATAGATGCACAGAACCGGTTGTTTTAGCGATACAATGGGTTAGGCCTATGTCCAACAGTGGACTTTAGCTGAAATATTTATTTATTTATTTATGTACACACAAACACTTAAAAATGAAAAGAACATGGTAAGAAGAGCATAAAGGTAATGTTGGTTTCTTCCAGCAGACCTGCGATATGAGAGTTGGATGAGAGATGTAGACACACACAGTGTTTACAAATAAGTTAGGAAATTAAAAATATACTTTCCTATATTGTAAAGATTATTTGACTTTGATTCCTGATTTTTGTAAAACTTAGTGTATAGTAAATTACTTATATAAAAAAAAATCGAGTACATAATAAATACTTTTGGAACGTAAATAACTTGTAATAGGATTTGTTTGGTGGCGACGTCAATGAAGCTAACCAAGATTGCAGCATGTGCCACGTTATCTGCTGGTGATTGATGGGCGGGTGCACCAGGAACTAGGGGCCACTGGATAGCGCACTTGAGAGCTATCTACAAATTATTTTGCAAATAAATCTAATATACAACAACAACAACAACAACAGTGATATCTAAAATACATTCGCAGTTTGAGAAAAGCAACTTTCAATTAATAAAATGATTATTGTATGCCAAATAAAAAATACAACCAAATGAAAAAAGTCTTCAATGTAACAAAAAACACTAAAAAGTTATTTTCGGAAGTCGGATTTTTTTTTTATGGTGGGAAAAGTCATCCAATGACAACCCTCGCTCTTGGGCAGAACGGGAGATAGTGTCAGACTCTTACTGACTAAAAGCCTACCCTGTTCCTTCTAGCCTTCATTCCGGTGCTCGAGTTTCCTTTCGGATAACCCTGGCCCCAGTAGGCACCTCTTTGTTATTGAACACTGACTTTCGAAATTAAAGTATTTTGTACTTTTACTTGTTTTTTTTTACATTGAAGTCGGTTGATTTATTTTTTGTAAAAAGTTTTATTTTACACTTTTTAGCTGTGGTACCTTCCGGCTTCATCATCAGATCTGTACGGTATCTTATCTCCTTCTGTTTTCAAACAGTCATCAGTTACACGAATAAACAAAGCAATTTTACTTGTTACGACCGTTTTGCTATGATCCTATGAGGAGTTCACTTCCACACATGCACGATATGCGCGTGGAGATGCAACGCCGGGGTGAAAGTCCGCTGCCACGACAGGTCACGGCATGGCGGACAGAGCTCCGGCGGGATCTCATGGTGAAATGGCGTCAACGACTATCGCAACCCAGTGCTGGGCACGCCACAATCATGGCGGTAAGTCCCCTCTTTGAGGCGTGACTGGAAAGACCTCACGGCGTCCTTACCTTCCGCATGACGCAGGTACTCACCGGACATGGTTCGTTCGGGAGATTCCTGCACTCGATTCATGCGGTAGTGACGCCCGGGTGTCGCCACTGTGCGGAACGCCCGGAGGACACGGTGGAGCACACAGTCGAGGTGTGCCCTGCTTGGGCGGAGCATCGCCGTGCCCTCGTGAGGGCGATCGGCGGCGGAGACCTCTCGCGCCGGGCCTTGGTTGAGGCCATGGTCCGGAGCGAGGAGGAGTGGCAGGCGGTCGCCGACTTCTGCGAAGCAGTAATGCTCGCAAAGGAGGAGGCCAAACGCATCAGGCAACGGCGTTATCGCCGCCGCCGTCGCCGGGATTCAAGTCAATGGGTAGCTCGCTGTCCGGCCGTCCGGTAACTGTCCGGACCAAGCCCAAGTCGTCGACGGCGCGCACTGTTCCCGCGGGCCTCAAGGAGTTGTCAGCAACAGCAGGGACCCAGCCGGGTCGAAGCCTACTGGGGCCAGGGTTATCCGAAAGGGCGCTCGAGCCCCGGTATGAAGGCTAGAAGGAATGGGGTGGGTCTTTTAGTCAGTAAGAGTCTGACACTATCTCCCGCTCCGCCCAAGGGCGGGGGATGTCAATGCATGATTTTTCCCACCATAAAAAAAAGGTATTCTCTTCCATATCCTGGATGCTCATCATCAAATCATAACAATATTTCTATGGGAGCAATTTGGAAGACAAACCTGTAAAATAAAATTTTAAATCGGTCTATTTGACATAGAAATTGGTGACGATAAGTAAGAAAAAAAATTTACAGCTGAAAAATATTAGTTAATGGTAATTTTAGTTATTATTACTATGATTGCCTGTGACTAACTGACGGAAAACGATAATGTGGGAGATGATCGAGTACGCTTGCCAAGAAGTAAATTATACAGGGTGTAAAAAGACCGATCACATACCCGTTAACTACATATTCTGTACATATAACTAAGTCATTTTGGCCAAAAAATATTGCTGGGAAACAAACTTTTTTTTCAACCTTTAAAAAAATGACGCTTTTCTTTGCGCGCAATGTAAAGCGCCCAACTGATTGTGCCGGTGTGTGTGTAGGTACGTCGAGTGACGAGGCGAGGCGCGGCGCCCGGGCGTCGCGCGCGCTTCGCATTGTGTAGGTATTACATACGTTAAAGATTGGCTACATGGTTGTAAACTAGCGTTCCAACCAAGGTGGCCTTGGTTTATGCTGCGGCTACATGGATGTAAACCACGCGCCAACACGTTCGGTGGTTGAGAAAACGCGCCTCCCAACCAAGGACGTTGCAGATCAAGGATTACAACTGCTGTCTACACGGATTGCAACTAGCAAGGTGACCTTGGTTGGGACGTGGGATTACAACCATGTGGCAATTTAATAGGCTCTTGGTAATTGAAAAATTCTGTGTTGTGTTCGTACAATTGCTTACTTACACGAAATAAGTACAGTTTTTAAATAGCTTGAGTACTTACCTACACTGTCCGTCGCTTTAGCTGTCATCCAGCACAGGTGGCCTCTCGACACTGACGAGCTCCGGTTCAAACTGCCGACCTCCTACGCGAAGACAGATGCGTGCCCTAGCCCGCGTGTTTTCGTGAACCCGCTCCAGGATTCCTTCTTGCGCTGACCGCTGCTTAAGTTCGTCGAACACATCAATAATTTTCTGTCGCATTTCTGCAGCGGTCTCGCATGGGCGGTCAAACACCCTATCTTTGACGTAACCCCACAAAAAGAAATCCAGAGGGGTTAAATCAGGCGAGCGAGCTGGCCATGCATGAGGCCCAAACCGTCCGATCCAGTTGTCTCCGAACAGCGTCGTCAGTTGCTCACGAACTGGTCTCACGACATGAGGCGGCGCACCGTCGTGCTGGTACCACAACCCAAGCCTCTGAGCTAGTGGCATCTCTTCCAAAGTATCCGTTAGGTACCCAGTAATAAAATCGAGGTAGGCAGGCCCGTCCATTCTCGGTGGTAAGAAAACTGGGCCTAGGATCTGGTTTCCCACAATGCCAGCCCACACATTGTGTTTCCACCGTGTCTGGAAGCCCGTTTCCATGGTTTGGTTCGGATTGACGGAGCACCAATAATGGGTATTTCGGCGGTTCCACATTCCATTATTTGTGAAAGTGCTCTCATCGGTGAAAATAATTTTTGGGATAAAGTGTTGGCCCTGGCTCAACAGCCACCTACAGTAATCCATGCGACGCGTCGCATCGCATGGCACGAGCGCTTGCACTCGATGGATTTTGTAAGGCCGTTGCCTATCCCTCCTCAACACTTTATGCACAGTAGAATGGGAAACCGTGTGCTGAGCGTGATGACCATGCCGCCTCCGCAAAATTTTGGCTGCTGTTCGTACGCCCAACCGTGGATTTTCCCGCATCACAGCGAGAATGGCCTCTTCGGCTGCCGGTCGTACTTGTCGGCCACCTCCCAAAGAAATTGGTACTATCGGTTGATTGTCCAGCAACCGTTGAACAGCTCTCGTAAAGATCCGCGAATCCGTGGGCTGATACGCAGTAGGATGCTCAATCCTGTACAGTCGCAGGGCCGCACTAGCGTTTCCATGAGCCATGCCGTAACAGTAAACCATATTCACGTACTCGCGCGCCGAATAAACATGAAAAGGCATTTTATCTCGCCTAAGGTGCCTACTACTAACTAAATTAAACCTAAAAAGACACTACACACACAAACATACAACGCACTCACAATATCTACACTAAGCCCTAATCACTCTAACACTTTCACTACTATCAGTCGAACTATCACACAATACAACACAAACTATTAACAATACCTAATTCGCAACAAAAAAAACCACAAGTGCATTCGATGACGCAAGAAATCGAACTAATAATACATAAGTAAATTCGCTGTAAATAAAAATAAAATTCCTATAAATTTGCGGGGATAGAGGAGGTCGGACCACGGGCGGCTCTTTTGATGCCACAGCCGAGCACCGCCGCGGTGGGCGGTAACTTTCTTTGAGCACGAGCCGCTCGCATGCTACTGGCTGCTGGCGCCAGCGCCCGCATGGTGTAATAAGAAAATATCGCTCTAGTTATAAATAATTTCCTAAATTGGATTTGAAATTTAACGAGCATTTAAAGGTGGGCTTCAATAGTTTACGTAAATTACATTAAAAAAAAAATGTTATCAATGAACACAGATAAATGAAATTCTGACTAAATTCTGGTTAGTATTTGAAAAATAGCTAGTAGGTAGTTTTGAAAGCAGCAGTCGGTAGGTACCTATCTCAGTTCAGACTGCTGCACGGAAGCGTACGTAGCTACGATTTATTTTAATGTTGGGAAACTATCAAAATTACTTCACAATCTGCTGAAGCGAGAGGGAGTTTGACTTTTACTGACTACAACCCAATGTTGTTCGTTCAGTTGCCTTTACGATTCAAGGTCGCGATTACTCTTTCGAATATTCACGCGATCGTTTCAGGCATCGCTTCTATCGAGCCCCATCAGTTTTGCTGACAGCTTCTGAAGGCGCACGTGGAACAAAACGCGCCGTCCACCAGGGTTTGACAGTTATTGGACGGAGAGCTACCCATTGCTCTCCGTCCGCAAGCTTGCGTTTACGGCGGCCGAAAATCGCTGTGTGACTGCGGACAAACAAACGAATTCACGCAGATAAAATGCGCCACGTGCTCGTTCATGTTTTGAAATGTAAATTATTCGGTACCTACTAAACATTTTTTAAAGTGAGGTAAGCACCTATCTACTTGCGAGATTCATTTCCAATCATACCTAACAGGACGGCTTTTAGTGATTAGGCCTTACAGTCTTATGCACTAGAAGCCATCCTTACTAGAAAATGCTAGAAATCATTCTCAAAAATGCCTACAATATTCGTTGCGTCACTTGTACCTACCTACTGAGTTTTATTACGTGGTTATTTAAGAAGTTTAAATGTAGGTAGGGCTTAAACATATGTAGAAGTTTAAACCTAGGATTCAAGTTTAGTTTTTAGATAAATAGGAAGTACTTACCTAGGTACCTTTTTTGCGATAGGAAATCATCAAATGACCCCTCACGCTCTGTGTGAAGACTTTTACCGATCTTTAATCAGTAAAAGTCTGAAACTCCCTCTCCCTCTTTCCGATTGTTGTTCCTTCAGTTGCCGTTTGAATCTGGTACTTACGCAGAGATATTACGAAAAGGTCAATGACCGTTAATTTTTTCTTATCTGGCACCTACCTTAGTAGGTGTAGGTGTAAGTACATTTGATACAGAAACACACACTAAATTTTAAACACTAAAGACTAGTGTCTTTTTTTTAGCGGTGGGAAAATCATCTAATGACATCCCCCGCTCTTGGGCGGAGCGGGAGATAGTGTCGGACTTTTACTGACTAAAAACCCACTCCTGTTCCTTTGTTGCCTTTCGTACCGGGGCTTGAGCTATCTTTCGAATTAGCCCTAGCCTTAGTAGGCTTCGACTCAGCTGAGCCCCCCCCCTGCTGTTGCTGACAGCTCCTTGAGGCGCGCGGGAACAGTGCGAGCCATCGACGACTTGGGCTCGGTCCGAACAGTTACTGGACGGTCGGACAGCGAGCTACCTATTGCTTACTGTCCGCAAGCCCGTGCCTACGGTGGCCGGAATCGGACTCCCGACGTCCAAGGTCATCTCTGGGGCTGCGACGGCTAGGTCGAGAGGTTGTTCTCCCTCAGATGCGTTCGCTGCGGGTTTCGCCGTAGACCCACGTTGTCAAAGAAACGAACTCACGTAGGTAAGTAAGATGCGCCGCGTTCCCGTGCACGGCAAAAGCAGCCCCGGCCCGCGTTTAGACAAGTAGATACCTATCTATCTAATTTAAAAATTTAAACAATTAAGTATTGATTTATAATCAATGTTCTTGTTGAAACTGAAATCGAAAACTGTTCAATTGATAAAATAAATAAATGTACCAAGTAGTTTCTATCAGCTGAGCAACGTAGGTACACTCGGCCGGGCCGCTCGCCGCTCGCCGCTCGCCGCTCGCGTGGTCGGTGAACTCGACGACTGCACGCGTGTGCGTGCGTGCCATGCTCGTTGTTTAGTATTCATTGCATTTTTGTAACTTCAAATGCGTAATTTGTTATGAAAAATCAATAATTTTGATAATGTTTGTTTGGAAGAAAGTTTACTAATGACACATGTTATACGATTATGAAAAAAAAAACCGAAAAAAAAAATTAACTTTGACCTTGAATATCTCCAGAACCGGTGATTTCCCAGGAATGTTCTAGAAGAAAAAACTATCCTAGTGATGGGTAGAATACGTGGTTTTCGTTTTCGTTAAGGGTCTTTTTACAGGGTGTAGACTCTTGAATTAAATACCCCCAAATTATAAATACAAGCAAACACAGACCCCGACACGGAATTAGTACCAGTTATTCTGCTACGACTGTGAATAAATTTCTATTTAAAGCTCAACGAGTCCCGAACAAAAATTTTCAACACCTAATAAGTTATTACTTAACAGTGCTGAATAAAATACAGGTCCAACTACTGGCACAATACCGCTACTTTCTTCGATGCCTTATGGACTAAAAGCGTTAGCTACCACACAACGCAACACATTTGGAAAACTGGTCACGTTACTATTTCATGACACATGAGTGCACAATGCATTTTAACTATTTGAGGAAGTCTGATATTGTTTACTTTCGTATTATGTGGTTGCTGAAATGTTGAAATCTGCAATAGGTAAATTTATGAGAGGTTGATAAAAAAAAACTATTACAAATTGATATTCAGAGCATGAAATCTGTAGTGACTAGTGCCTTTAGTCGCTACAGATTTCATGCTAGTTCAAAATTATGCTCAACGCAAAAGCAACGCAAAAGCCACATTCCGAAATGGCAAGCATTGACGATATCTGTATTTTAGTTATATCATATAAATATAACATGAATTCTACCAAACTCATATTATTTTTTTTATATTGATGTCACCATAAGATGTTCTTAGATTAGCTAATTATGTAATAACTTAAGACAGAAGATTCCCTATGTAGAGACTGAATAAATTAGCCGACTTGGTGTGACATGGATCTCATAACTTTTTACGGTAGAAGAACCGAGTTGCGAGACTTGTTTTTTTTACATACTTATGGTAATGTTTCAGATGGTATTTATTAATTACTTTAAATTTTTTAAAGTAAAAATACTGCCTCTTCTAGTTTACATCAACCAATATCCTGTTGAACACGAATATCACACCACAGTGATTGATGGAAACGGGCCCTACTAAAAATGGATAAAATTTGCGTTAGGGATACTAAACAAGCGGAAGGAAGGCCGGTGGTCTCAAGTTTCCCAGGGTGGGCGCAGATTTGCATATTATCTTTTTGCACAATTTCAAAGATTTTTTTAAAGCAAATACATTAAATATATACCTACTACCAATAGACAGGACATAGCGAACAAAAGTCAAAATCCGGAACTTCTTGCTTGTGAGTAACAAGTCGCTTAGTCTAGTATGACTGAGTATGACACCCTTACACGTCAAGTCATGTTTGTATCCGCTTTAGGCACTAAAAGAAAATCACTTTCTGATAAAATATTTCGAGTTACGCATTACGCTATTGCAAATCTTGTTATGGTAAAATTGTTGGACCTAACTTCGGTTTATTTTCGTAAATATTCTTGGTATTTACGCAGTAATTAATTAAAATTCAACAATTTCCAAGAATAGTTCTAGAATATTTGACAATTTTATGATAGCGCCATCTGTTGCTAAAAAGTTTAACCTTATCTAGCACACACCAGTGGCGTAGCGTGGGTTTTCGCCGCTTGGGGTCGACCATTAATACGCCACCCTTTGATGTTTATTATGTTTAAGAACACCAGTATTAAGAACGACTGCAGGTATTCCGTCGGGGCCACTAGCTTTATTCTTACGTACGTCTTTCTAATGGATACGAATATCCGACATACTCGTCACGTACCCATCAGGAGAAACAGTGGGCGGTGCGTCACCGGAATTCAGACGCGAAGCTTCCGCAATAAGAGAGGAAATTAAGTTTTCTTTCTCTTCAGCGGTGTGAGCCAGGGACCCGTCGGGTTTCAGCAGTGTTGGAGGTGAGGAACGGCAGAAATTCGATTCACTCGAGTTTGCCGGAGACCAAAACGCTTTACTACCAACGGGGTTTGTTCCCTA
Organism: Mythimna albipuncta; assembly: GCA_929112965.1. NCBI lineage: Eukaryota > Metazoa > Arthropoda > Insecta > Lepidoptera > Noctuidae > Mythimna > Mythimna albipuncta. The sequence continues at coordinate 22,335 of OV815980.1, forward strand.
TTCGGCCAATGTGGTCGAACTGAGACCTCCACAACACCTTAAGAGTCACGTCACTTGCCTTGCGCATACAAGTATTGGCCCAAGGTCGGTATATGCGTGTTTATTCGCGTCAGCGTGAACACACTCAGTGCCAAGTCATGGTTGAGCTTGGTCCGACATTGTTACGTCAGAGAATGAACTTGGATTAATAAAAAACAATATACCACGAGCTCTTAACGTGATCTATTTTACGACCTAAACCGAACTGTTAGATCCTTTTTCGTTCGTACTACTGACATTTTAACATATCATAGTAAAACCCCTGGCCACCTGCCGAGCAATAGTTAAATTTATACAAATTTTGACAAATTTAATTCGCGTGATTGCTATTCAAAGCTAGATGGCGTCACTGAGAGATAGGATGACAGTTTTCCTAAATCATTTCTCCTGATAGCCGCTCTATTGTATCTCTTTAAATCTCTTTGTTTTAAAGGAAGGGAAAAAATATCTGTTTGCAAAAATGTCACCTATAATTTTTAAAAGTACCAACAAGTTTTTATTTCCTTTTCCAAAAATTCAGCCTCTCAATACAAACTGTCCAATCAAGTTTATAATTTTGTATGGTGAGGCGGATTTTATTTTTTCGTTTCCTGAAAAAAAAATTATGGTAGGTTGTTCTATTTCGTCAATTGAGCTAGCCCTTAAAGTTTGTGGAGGGCTGTCCCTTACACCTTGTATAAATGTAATGAAATGACCTCCTTGGAAATAACATTTCATTAATTTAATTTTTAAGCTGTGGATACGGGGTGACGTATGATACGAATGGCAGATGATGTTTAGATTATTTTGTGCATCCGATTGTTATAAAAACCATAAATAATAAATAAATAAATAAATAAATTTAGTTAAACGATAATTGTTATACTGTAAAAGCGTGTTGAATAAAACAAATCTTTGTTTTCAGAGAAACAATTTGTGGTTTATTTCGAAAATCCTCAAAAATATATCTTATATAAGAGAGAGAGAGAGAGACAGACAGAGAAACATGCGCACGCCGCACGGCTTACAATAGCCTACTATAGCAAAATGTGTTGTTACAACATTTCGTGAGATTTTTTCCGTCTAGACCCCTTTCACAACGCTTGATATGGAACTTCGAGAAAAAATTGAGAGAATTACATTTTGACAGCACTATCGGCTTCAGCAACCTCGAAAACCATGAAAAAGACACCCATATCGAAAAAGTTGATAATTTACTGCAGCCGCCATCTTGGATTTACATTTTGACAGTAAAATCGGTTTCAACACCCTCAAAAACCTTGAAAACGACACCCATAACGAAAAATTTGATAATTTCTTGCAGCCGCCATCTTGGATTTATATTTTGACAGTACCATCGGTTTCAACACCCTCGAAAACCATGAATATGACACCCATCAGGCCTATTACGACCGTTTTAAAATCCAGTCTGTTTCCAGGCAAGTCAGTTTACGGCCGTAAACTGCCTTGTTCTTTTTCGTATTATGACGTACGTCATTCTGACTGGAATCATCCTAGACAGTTGTCTGTGGCTGTTTTGCACTGCTTTGAAAGATGGCGTTCGAACACATAAAAACAAAGGCTAGCGGTATTTTGAATGAAATATTGTTTATTGATGAAATTAATGTAACTTTATAACAGAAATCTAAATTAACAACGAGTTTAAAAAGGAATTATGTGTTATTTCCGTAAATACAATGTCATAAAGTTGAAAATAGAGCATTGTCTCATATACTTCATTTCTGAACGTACTAGGATAACTCCTAACCCAGCAAAAACAAAATTGAGTGTGTGTACGTACTTGAACAAAACTTTTTAACAAAAATATGTTGACTTGGCGATCGCTGTACTGCGTAAGGGTGATAGTCATAGTAGTCATAGTAATTTATTGGTAAGGGATTCTTACAAGTCAAATACAGATTCTTACATTATATCTACTTAGTCAACAAGTGATTACATATAATTTCAAATGATAAAGAATGTCAAACATGTAAAAGAAAATACAAAATAAACAAACAAATAAATAGAAGTCAAATTCACAAATTAAAATAAAATATAAATCATAAGAAAAGTCAATAATATTCAGTCCAAATCAATATTCAATCGTCAAAGATAAATCAAATTACATCATAAATTCGTCAAAGAATAAAATGCTTGCTCGATAAGCCATTTTTTCAAACGAACGTTGAAGCTCCCTATAGTCGGGGCACCAGAAATAGCCGCAGGCAGCCGGTTATACACTGTCGGGCCCATAACATAAGTCGTCTTGGAGGATTTGGCGAGGGATCTCGAGACCGGAGATAACTGACCCCTGCTTCTGGTGCTATGGTGGTGGTGTTGTGATATCTGGTTGCGAAACTGGAAAGTTGAGACATCATTTGTAAGAAAGGGTATTAGTTCAGCATGCTATGCTATTTGAAACCTGAGGGAAGAACTAACATTGACCCAGCTTAGGATGGTTTACTTTGCTTTGGTTAAGTCTAGGCTTAGATACAGTATTGAGTTCTGGGGCAATAGTTACAAATATAACATCCAGTCGGCATTTGTTATACAAAAGAGGGCCTTAAGGACAATACTTCGATTGAAACAGACGGAATCATGTAGGGACCACTTTATTACACATACAATTTTGACCGTGCTATGCCTCCATATATTAATATTATTAACTAATTTCGTTAAAAAATTGCACAAGATTGAAACCGACGAACAACGACAAGTAAGACAGAAGACTCGAAGAAAAGATTTCCCTAATTTTATCCAACCGAAATTAAATGTGGTTAAACATAGTACCAGGTATCAGTCAGTCTTGCTGTACAACAACTTATCCGCAGAATTTAAAACCATAAATAGTGTAAATTTATTCAAAAACAAACTCAAGGCCTACTTATTGGGGAAGGGCTATTACAGTGTTGATGATTTTTTTTTTTATTTATTGTTGATAGGTTCGCACTTGACCGCTATCTCACCTGATGGAAAGCGACGATGCGGTCGACGATGGAACGCGCTTACCTAAAAGAAACCTATTCACTCTCGACTTAAAGATTCCCGGGTTGTAGCTATCAGGAAACACAGACTCCGGCAGGGAATTCCACTCCCTAGCCGCACGCACAATGAATGTGTTCCCAAAACGTTTTGTGCGTGTTGGTGGGATATCCACCATATACCGGTGGCGCATAGCCGTACGTCTGGTAGTCCGATGATGAAACGGGCTAGGCGGAATTAGGTTATGCAATTCCGACGCACACTCCCCGAAATGCAACCGGTAGAAAACCGACAGGCTAGCAACTCTGCGTCGATGCTCAAGACTTTGAAGCCTCGACTCGACGAGTGTATCATCGCCAATTATCCTTCTGGCTCGCCTCTCAATTGCCTCAAGTGCATCAAGCTGGTATCGGGCAGATCCGTCCCAAAGATGAGAGCAATACTCCATACACGATCGAACTTGCGCTTGATAAAGTTTGAGCAGCTGTTCCGGCGTGTAGTACTGTCTGACCTTTGCGAGAACTCCCAGCTTTTTTGCAGCCAGTTGAGCCTTTGCTTCGATGTATGGCCCAAAGTTGAGTGTTGATGTCAGCGTAACACCAAGAAGGTCAAGATGGTCGGTTATCGGCACGGTTACACCCCGGAAAGTTGGAGCAGGACTGAATTGGCTCCTTTTAGCGGAAAATAGACACGCCTGGGTTTTTGCAGCGTTGAACCTGACCAGATTGGCATCGCCCCATTCGGAGACTGCCTCCAAGGACAAGTTCAAGCGCTCAACCATAGCCTCTCGAAGAGACTGGATCTGTGACCCACTAGCTCGCGCGCTGGATATGTAACTCTCAGCAACAGTGCTGTCGTCTGCATACCCAAAGGTACCGGGCTTAAGCAGATCGTTTATGTGCAGCAAGAATAATGTTGCCGAGAGTACTGACCCCTGAGGGACCCCGGCATTAATAGCCATTTGATCAGACGAGCAGCCATCGATAACCACTCGGATGGACCGGTTATTCAGGAAGTCTGCGATCCAAGCACACAATCCAGCGGGTAAACCGAAAGAAGGAAGCTTACTAATAAGGCCTTCGTGCCAAACCCTATCGAAAGCCTTCGAAATATCGAGGGAAACGGCAAGCGCTTCCCCGTGCTTCTCGATGGCCTCACTCCAGATGTGGATGGCATACGCTAGAAGATCTCCAGTTGACCGATTTCGGCGAAAGCCGTATTGACGGTCACTGAGAATATCATTAGCTTCTAGGTATGCCAGGAGCTTAGTGTTGAGTACACGTTCCATAGTCTTACAAAGAATGGACGTTACTGAGATTAGTCGGTAGTTAGCTGGGTCAGCACGACTCCCTTTCTTGGGCACGGGCTGGACATTAGCTTGCTTCCATGCCATCGGCACTTTTCCAGCCTCAAATGAAAGCCTAAATAGGCGTGTCAGGATCGGAAACAGTTCAAGCGCACACGTTCTCAGAACAATTGCTGGTATCCCGTCCGGACCGCTAGCCTTGTTCACGTCAAGGTTACGCAGCACCCTACGGACGTCCTTCTGATGGATGCGGATATCTGACATACTCGCATCGCAACCATTAGGATGAGCAGGGGGCCGCGCGTTTCCTGGGTCTAGACGCGAAGATTCCGCAAAGAGTGAAGCAAACAAATTTGCTTTCTCCTCAGCGGTATGTGCCAGCGACCCATCGGGTTTCAGCAGTGGCGGTAGTGAGGGGCGGCAGAAGTTCGAGAGTATTCTAGAGGATAAACGGCAATAATTTTAACACTATTAAAAAAAAAATTTTTTTTGATTATCATTATTAACTTAACTTTGACATTGAACTTTTTCTGTTGACTTGAATGATTTGGACATTATTATTTTCGACATTTATTTCTTTGTTTCACCGCTGACATTATTGATATTTTTGTATAATTTAATTTTTCTCATTTTTTTTTTTTTTTATGACTGGAATGATTTTATAATGGAATTTGGAATATTGTTCTGTTAATTCGTTTGTTATTATGTGAATTTATTAATTCTGTTATAAATTACTACTGAATTATTATATTATTATTTTATATATGTTTTCATTAAATTTATCGATTGTATCATATTTTGGATTTAATTTGGAATTTGTATCATTATTTTGCGTGACTTTGTTGATATTTTTTTAAGTACTTAATAGATTTTTAATTATTGGGAATTTTTGAAATAATTTTATAGTAGTTAAATATTCTATTTATTTGTTTTATGTATAATAATTATTGACAATATTGTTATTTTATTAGGATTTTGTAGTATGTTGCTTGATTTTTTCTTTTTTCCCCTTCAAACTATTGGCGAAATTGTTTATTATTTTTTCAACACAATGTTACATTGTTATGAAATAAATGACTTATGACTTATCATCGGATAGGCATCCCGGTTAGCGATGACGTTGGAGTGCTGGGTGACGTCACGGGATCGGCATGGTGGTCGCCGCGGTGACGGTGTTGAAGTGCTGCGCCACCCTGAGCCGAGACGTAAGCATCCGATAACCTACGGTGTGGTGGACTGGCCCCTGATAGGATGCGGTGACAGTAGCAGGCAGTACCATTCGGCTACCGAGCCCTCGGGACAGTTCAACCCGATTTTTGGCGTCGTTGCTTGTTGCGCTGGTCTCGTACGCCACCACGCACCCCTGCGTACGTTTTAGACTAAGGGGGAACGTAGCAGCACCTCACAGCGGGTATCGAAGAGGATCAATAAAACACGTTTTCGACGAAAAGGTTCCTAGGGGTTCGGCTATAAGCTTCTTCTTTGTTCCCTTTTTCTTGTGTTGTTGCCTCTTCGGTGGCTCTTGTTCGACTGACGAAGGACCGTAAAAAAATAGCCCGTCTTTTATACCCCGAAACTTTACGTCCGCGAGAACCATGATTTTTAACACTTATTTTACTTTTAGTTTCGCTTCAGCCGAGCCCTTTCGGATGCCATATTTAGTTATTCTTTCACATAACATATACAATATGCACATCAAAATACTCGTTATGATGTCTACTTTTATATAAATTAATAATCTTTTGCATAACTTAACACATAAAAAAGTTTCTAGAACAAAAACTGCAAAAGATACAATTTTGGTCATATTCTGAAACATAAAAAAAAGAAATCTTTCAATTTCTCACCCAATATTATACCAATTGTCATCTAACTGCTATATTATCTTTTTTTAGGTAAGCTTTAACTAAAAATATAGTAATGGTGAGAATTGGACACAAAACAAAAAAGGTAAACATCGGTTTACAATTACGTAATCGGGATCGTGAACATTACAAACTTCGATCATTTCTAAAAATATAAACGCATCATTTTCGAGAAATTCGAAGATTATCAACTCATCACACATATTTAATGTTTTATTTAACTATCAAATAGATTCAAGTATAATAAAAAGTCAAAACAATTCACTATAAATTACTAGAAACTAGCGTAAACTGACTGGCTAGTTTGACACAATTTTTGACACTTTAGCAAGCTACAAAATGTCAGTTTGACGCTCATAATACGGAATTACCAGCCAATATCTGTGCAGATGTCGGTCAAGTGTCACGTGACTGGCTGGAAATAAGATTTCGTATTATGGATAAGCAAGGCAGTTCATTTTACAGCGTAAATTGACTGGAATTAAGGGGTCGTAATAGGTCCCCTGGACGGAAAATTTGATAATTTCTTGCAGCCGCCATCTTGGATTTATTTTTTGACAGTACCATCGGTTTCAACACCCTCGGAAAACATGAAAACGACACCCATGACGGAAAATTTGATAATTTCTTGCAGCCGCCATCTTGGATTTATATTTTGACAGTACCATCGGTTTCAACACCCTCGAAAACCATGAAAACGACACCCATGACAAAAAAGTCGATAATTTCTTGCAGCCGCCATCTTGGATTTACATTTTGACAGTAAAAGTGTCGGTACAATTTATCGTGAGAATTTCTTCCGCCTAGCCCCCTTTCACAACGCGCAATAAGGAACTTCGTTCAAATAGTGTAAGATTCCTGCTCACAGCTGCACTTAAATAGACCCAGTTTAGCATCTAATGGGCTACGCCGGATTCACTGTTTTATAGTGAACTAGCTTTTGCCCGCGCGGCTTCGCTCCCACTCTTCCCTACTTCAGCCTACTATACCCTACTCTACCCTACTCTACTCTACTCTACCCTACTCTACCCTACTCTACCCTACTCTACCCTACGCTACCGTACTCTACCCTACTCTACCCTACTCTAATCTACCCTACTCTACTCTACCCTACTCTACTCTACTCTACCCTACTCTACCCTACTCTACCCTACTCTACCCTACTCTACCCTACTCTACCCTACTCTACCCTACTCTACCCTACTCTACCCTACTCTACCCTACTCTACCCTACTCTACCCTACTCTACCCTACTCTACCCTACTCTACCCTACTCTACCCTACTCTACCCTACTCTACCCTACTCTACCCTACTCTACCCTACTCTACCCTACTCTACCCAGTGAGGGCTGCTTTATTTTTGAAAATATATTTATTTTTCATTTGTATTTTGTATTTGTGTTTTGACATTAATTAAACTGTATGCAGCGTTAAATAAATTATTTACCCTGTGTTGAACATAATAAATATAATAATAGAGGTTAGATGGTCTATCCCGACCTGAAAGAAAGATATGATGGAAAATAGAAAGACATAGCATGAAGAATGAAAGTACGAGAGGCATGCGAGCGAGAACTGGAATGTAAGAGTTCAAAATTTCGAGTATAGCAATGACCCCGATTATGTCAGGGGAGAACAAGAGAAAAAAAAAAAAAAAAAAAAACCCTACTCTACCCTACTCTACCCTACTCTACCCTACTCTACCCTACTCTACCCTACTCTACCCTACTCTACCCTACTCTACCCTACTCTACCCTACTCTACCCTACTCTACCCTACTCTACCCTACTCTACCCTACTCTACCCTACTCTACCCTACTCTACCCTACTCTACCCTACTCTACCCGACCGGCCGACCCCCCGTGACACAGAAACACGTGCTAAATGTTGATCCGCGCAGTTTTTTTTTGCATAAAATCGTTTCAGTGGTATTTTTTACCCGTTTCGTGTCGTGTTTATAACCTAATTGTGCAGAAAAATACGCACTATCAATCGGTTATAACCACAAAACTGCGATTGCCTGAAAAATTGTGAAAAAATATAAGTTTAACCTGTCAATCGTGATAATGACAGACACAATTGAAAGACAATAGGTGCGCGAACGCCGGCGTTCGCTTGGGGTTTAATGAATTAAAAGTGAAACGCTGCGAGAACTAGATCGGTGACACCATCATTTTTTGATGTTAAACGAAGCGTCTTGTTGACGCTCATCTTTTCGAGCTGCTTCCCGATTTTTCCGGGCCACGCGTTTGGAGAAAATTGGGAAAAACCTCAAACCACGTGGCCACGTGCAACAGGTTTCAGTCGAGCTTGGCGGACACCTTCATATGGTTTCGAGAGAAGACATCGAGTTCATCACGACGCCGCTTCGTATTTCAAGAGGGGTGAAATTTCTCCGAAGATATTAGGTTTTAATTTTTTTCAATTTTTTATTATTTGTCGCGACGACCCCCGATTTTTAGTTTGGAATCGTAAGCGCCTTATTAACCCCTACGTCAATGTAAAATTTCAGTTTTTAATGTCTAATGGTTTTGAAGTTATATTTTTTTTTAAATTAGGGGTTGTTGCGAGGGGTACGAAATAGGGTCTTTTTAGAACCGGACCTACCATTTAAAAATAGCTTAGACTAGACGTAAGATTATTTTTAGGTTTTTAAAGTTTTTCATTGTGTCAGTTTTGTACTGTGCTTGTTTTTGACTGAATTGGGGGGTTATCTTGGCTGGCATAAATCGGGGGTAAGTTTTTCAGTACCGAAAGTAAAATATCTTGACTGGGTGCTTCAAGCCCTATCCAACGAGCCCAAACTCGGTTATTCTCCGATAACGGGGGCCAAATTTACGGAATTTGCCGCCATTTTGGGCGCCATCTTGGAAATCTTACGCCTGATATAACTTTGGAACGCGCAGCCGTAGAGAGCAGCCGTTTGTACTGTTGTATTTAGAATAGGATACCCATCCTATCTAGCTAGTTTTAAGGTTTTTCAGGACCTGAAAATTTTCAGCCTGAAACTGTACAGGGGGATAGATTGCGTCAGGCCCAGTCAGAGGAGCCCAATCACGGTGGTATTTGGGCAAATGGTTGTGGAGTAATTCATAGTCCAGCCAATTTCGGTCGCCATCTTGAATCGGAAACTGAAATTGTAAATAGCTGTAACTCCGGACCCCTTTGTGATAGAGCTACGGTGTTTGGGCTTATTTGAAAGAGCTCGTAAAACGCTATTAGTTGGTATGGTCAAATTTTTTTTTTTTGTCTTATTTATTACATGGACTAACTATTGACCTGTTATATTCTTCTGATATCGTGTGCCATTTTATTATTGTTGATCTCCCCTTTACAGGGATTCCCTAATTTACCGCTATACCTAGCATCCCTCTGTCGGGTTTCTCCGACTCCATCATGTATCGCACGTCGTCCAAGAAAGACGCGAGTTCAAGGGGTTGCGAAGGCTCCCCGCGATCTGCAGAGAAGATCGGGACCTCGTTGACGAGTGTGAGACGTAGCATCGGGGAATGGGAGGCCGCGAGAGTAGAGCCGCTATCACCAGCCAACCCAAGACCTGTAGCTGCAGCACCATCAGCCGTACAGGGAATCCCCGGCTCTCAGGGGACGCGCCGGGCTTTGGTGGAGGCTGTGGAACCTATTAAAAAGCTTGAAACTAAAACTAAGTATCCCAACCTGACGGCGGAGGCAAGAGCTTTTTTAAATAAAGCAAAACAACATTTAAACAATTATCGTAATATCAAAACGGAGATAAAGACGGAGGTGCTTGTAGCTATTAACCGTCTCTATGAAATTGTGAAGGAGTCGGAGAAATCCAAGCTAACTGTCGCTTCTGAAGTTACCTCAGCTACTGACTCGGTCATCCTTTTCCCTCGAAACCAAATCAACGTCAGTCAGAAAGAATTTGGAGAAAATAACTCCAATACTAAACGAAATTATGGAGGTCAAAGACTTTCTGAAGAAAACTGAAAGTAAGGACGTCTCAGCCAAAATAGAAAAATCTAAAGTTGACGAGTTGAGACGTTAAAAATCGAAGAACTTATAACAGCGTCAAAGACACAAACTGAGAGAACAGAAGCCCGAATAGAAAGCCTCGGAACGTACGCGCAAGTTTTGGCACCACCGCCTCAGCCATCAAATAGGAAAAATATGCACTCAATTATAGTGTCATCACTACACGAGGGTGACACATCCGACATTGTAGTGCAAATGTAGTGCAAAAAATTCGAACGACTGTCGATGCAAAAAGCACTGGAGTTAGGATAGACCATCTGCGTAAAGCAAAAAACCAGTCGGTAGTTATAAGCTGCGCTCAAAAAGAGGAAATTAGAAGGGTATCGGAGAAGCTTAAAAACTCCAGCGGAGATTTGAAAATTGAGGAAACAATAAACAAGAACCCACTCGTGGTTATCATGGACATAATGAATTACGTAACTGATGACGACTTGGTGATGGCAATCAGTTCTCAAAATGGACACCTCCTAGAGGGAGTAGAAATTAAAGAGGGTGACGTCCGGGTCATGTATAGGCGAAGGGCGAGGAATCCGCTGACAAATCATGTGGTGCTGCGTGTTAAACCGGTGATCTGGCAGCGACTAACTTCGGCGGGTCGAATTCATGTGGACCTGCAAAGGGTAGCTGTGAGAGATCAGAGCCCACTGATCCAATGTACAAAGTGCCTCGAGTATGGACATAGCAGAAAGTACTGTAAAGAGCCAGCGATTCTCTGCAGCCACTGCAGTGAACCACATATTAGAGCGGAGTGTCCTGGACTTACCCTTAATGAAGAACCGAAATGCAAAAACTGCTACCAGGCAAAGAGAAACGCAGCACACAATGCTTTTGATAGCGAGTGACCCATTCGAAAAAAATGGGATGCGCTGGCTCGGACGGCAATATCTTACTGCTAAGGTTGTGGTGGAGACAGGAGATGAAAATAATAAAAAATATACGAAGTATCATGTCGTACAAGTGAACCTCCAAAAGAAAAAACTTGCTACCGATGAACTCATACTTGAAGCAGGACGCAGGAAAACTAAGTACGCCCTTGTTCAAGAACCCTATGTTGGGACGAAAGGAGAAATGAGAAGCTATCCTGGTACTCGAATAGTACAGGCAACAAAAACGAGTGATAAAGTCATTAAAGCCACGATAGTTATTTTTGATAGCAGGGTAGACGTAGTAGTGTGTCCGACACTGACAACCGAAAATATAGCGGTGGCTAGGCTGACGGTGGAGGACACCACCGCCGTGGTGGCGTCCGTTTACTTCGAAGACTCTCTCGACTTGGAACCATACCTCGACTAGCTCAGAGAAATAGTGACGAAATCAGAAGGGGCGAAGTTATTGATAGGAGGAGATGTAAACGCGTGGAGTGCATGGTGGGGAAGTGACAGAGAGGACGAAAGAGGAAGACTTCTATCTGGAACACTGGATGAAATCAACCTCCTTGTACTCAATTGCGGAAACCTCCCAATATTTGATACCATTCGAGGAGGAAAGCGATACAAAAGTACTGTAGACATCACAGCATGCTCAGATGACATGATCCGCCACGTGGAAGAATGGATAGTAAATACGGAAATGACAAGCTCGGATCACAATGCAATAATCAGAATGACAACAAAAAAAGGAATTGGAAATAAAATTAAGTACAGTAACACTAGAGTATATAATACTAAAAAAGCAGACTGGAGTCGTTTTCGAAAAGAAGTAACAAAATTAATAAAAGAAAATAAAATTGATAAAACATATGTAGATAACATTAATAGCCTACAAGAGTTAGAAAAATTCACTGAACAATTAACAAAAAATATTACAGAAACTTGCGACAAGACAGTACCTAGAATAAAGAAAGTAGATAAAACATACTTACCGTGGTGGAATGAAGAACTCGATCAGCTTAAAAAATCCATGATTACGAAGAAACGAAGAATCCGATGTGCGGCCCCACGTCGTCGGGAATGGGTTGTGATGGAGTACCTGAGGGAAAAAAATGAGTATGAGTCTCAAGCATGCAAGGCACAAGTAGAAAGTTGGAAGAGATTTTGCGTGAGACAGGACAGGGAGAGCGTCTGGGATGGTATTTATAGGGTTATCATAAAGACAAAGAAGAGGCACGAAGACCTTCCAATTGTACAAAATGGTGAGGTGTTAAATCCGGAAGACTCTGCCAGGGTCTTAGCGGAAACTTTCTTCCCTAACGATGAAGAAAATGAAGACAATTCAGAACACGCTGAGATGAGACTTGCAGCGGCACGTTCAGTGGAAGGCACACCAGAGGATAAAATTGATCCACCCTTCACTCTTACCGAGCTCAGGTATGCATCAAGAAGTTTCAACCCGAAAAAGGCGCCAGGCCCTGACGGGTTTACTTCTGACATTTGTGAAGCCGTCATCAGTAATAATGAAGAAGTGTTTTTGGCCATAACTAACAAATGCCTCGAGCTGTCCTGTTTCCCAGAGTGGAAGCGACGGTCATAGTACTTAGGAAACTTGGAAAGGATAATTATACCCAACCAAAATCTTACCGACCGATCGGACTTCTGCCAATCCTCGGAAAAATATTAGAGAAGATGCTAGTCCGCAGACTGAGATGGCATATGCTACCACAATTAAACCCACGACAGTACGGATTTGTGCCGCAGCGAAGTACGGAGGACGCTTTGTACGACATGATACAACATATAGACTTGAGGTTGAAGGAGAAGAACTTGGTGGTAGTTGTCTCACTGGACATAGAAGGAGCGTTTGACAGTGCATGGTGGCCAGCAATTAAAAACCGTCTGGTAGAGAAACACTGTCCCCTAAACCTTCGAAAACTGGTGGCAAACTACTTAGAAAACAGGACGGTTGTAGTGAGATATGCTGGAGCGGAACATAAAAAAAGGACTTCAAAAGGATGCGTGCAGGGATCGATCACGGGGCCTACATTCTGGAATCTCGTATTGAACCCACTGCTAGATGAACTGGAGAATAGAAACATATATTGCCAGGCATTTGCAGACGACGTGGTTCTTATCTTCTCCGCAAAAACGGCTCTGGATCTAGAGACTGAAGCCAATGCTAGTCTGGCGCATGTGCAGCGATGGGGTGCTCGAAACAAACTAAAGTTTGCGCCGCACAAAACTCATGCTATGCTGCTAACTAAGAAGCTAAAGTTCGACACCCCACGTCTGCGCATGGGCGGGGTCGACATTGCGCTAGTAGAGGAAATCAAGCTACTGGGACTGATAATTGACCGGAAGATGACTTTCCGAAGCCACGTGACATACGTCTGCAAAAAAGCCATTAATATCTTTAGGCAACTATCCGGCGCGGCAAGGGTAACCTGGGGACTAAATCCGGAAGTAATAAGGGTTATTTATACTGCGGTAGTGGAGCCGGTGATTCTTTACGCAGCTAGTGTATGGGGTAGAGCGGTGGATAAAGCCTATATTCAGAAACAGCTCAACTCTGTAGTTAGAGGCTTCGCCCAAAAAATCAGCAGGTCATACAGGACAGTGTCACTGAATTCGGCTCTAATCTTAACGGGATTGCTACCTCTTGACCTGAGAGCCAAGCAAGCAGCATCTCTTTATGAGGCAAAGAGAGGGAAGCCTCAGCCAATTCTGAAAGATCGAGTTATTGAAGAGAGGGCAAGCTTCTTGGAGAGACCTCACCCAGCTGAGGAAGAGGATCTCAGCTTTCAATGCTTGGAGAGCGATGTGGAGGTTCAGCTGCGCATGGAGGAGGGTGCAGTACAAATATTTACAGATGGTAGCAAAATAGAGGATAAGGTTTGGGCTGCCCTATCCTGGTGGAATGGGGCAGTAGAAACTAAATGCCAGAAATTTAAGCTCGATGAGTACTGTACCGTCTTTCAAGCGGAACTATACGCAGTATACCAAGCTATAAAACTGATCGCACAGAGCACAGAGAAGGACTTTAACATTTTTAGTGACTCCAGGTCTACTCTAGAACTGTTAATGAACAGTGACACATGCAATGCACTCGCTCTGGAAATAAAGAAAAATGTTAAAAAACTTAAAAACTTAAGTAAAGATGTGAAACTCTTCTGGGTGAAAGCTCATGTTGGTATAGAGGGGAATGAAAGGGCAGATGAGCTAGCAAAAACAGCGGCACTAAAAATAAAGAGAAGACCTGATTTTGATAAATGTACTAATTCATTTATTAAGCGAACTATCAGGGAGGGATCGATTGACGAGTGGGAAGAGAGATACCAAAAAGAGAGCACAGCTAGCGTTACCAAAGTATTTTTCCCCTCAGCCAGAGAAGCTTTTAAACAAAACAAGAACACTCACTTTACACACCTGCACACACAACTCTTCACAGGGCACGGGGGCTTCTCACAATACCTCAACCGTATGAAAAAGAAGGACTCACCTGCATGTATTTGCGACCCAGCCGCTGAGGAATCAATATTACACCTGATAACAGAGTGTCCAGTGTTTCAGCTTAGAAGGTATAACCTGGAAAATGAAATAGGTATAAAAATATGCATTAACAATATAAGCGAAGTAATGTTAAATAAAAAAATAAGAAGTAACTTTTTAGATTTTTGTTTCGGTATAATAAGAATTGTAATCGATAGAAATAAAACGTAGATTAAGAAACTAACACTGTAAATATATTGACCTATAATGTACTTAGTGTTAAGGATAAGTTAAGTTTGTAACGAAATAGGAAAAAAAAGAAAAAAAAAAAAAAAAATGAAAGCAATAAAAAGAACAGAAAAAAATGAAAACAGAAAAGAAAGATAAAAAAAAAAAATGAAAAGTAATCAAAACATAGAATCAAACCTATCTTAGTAATTATTTATTAGTAATTTCATATTCATGTAAAGAAAAAAGCATCCGTGATGGGTCTATGACCTTCTCACAACCAAAACCAGAGCAACGAAAAAAAACAAAACAGAAGCGACAATCTGTGCCTAGCCAAATAAAGACTCTGACCAGTGTCGGAGGACAAAAAGCGATGCACACATATAAAAAAAAACCTACTCTACCCTACTCTACCCTACCTTACTCTACTCTACCCTACTCTACCCTACGCTACCCTACTCTACCCTACTCTACCCTCCTCTACCCTACTCTACCCTACTCTACACTACCCTACTCTACCCCTGACGTTTCATGTCTAGTCACACGGGAACGCTGTCGAAAAAAAAAAAAGATTAATGATTATATTTCAGTAAATAAATACGAGTTACAGTCGCAAATCATATTTTATGAAACATAGAGCCTGATACTGAGTACTGACCTGCAAAACGCAAAAAACTCAAGAAATTTTTAATTTTAGTCGCTCTTAGTCAATCTCAAAACTATTTATTTATCTCTCTTAGACATACTCGAAAAACGACACAAGAAACGCACACGGTTCCAAATAGTCGTTCCCTATGGAGAAGAACTGGCAAGACACACCATTAAAAAAAAAATTGATTTATAATATTTTTATGTAAATACTAGCTTTTGCCCGCGCGGCTTCGCTCCCGCTCTTCCCTACTTCAGCCTACTATACCCCACTATACCCTACTCTACCCTACTCTACCCTACCCTACTCTACTCTACTCTACCCTACTCTACCCTACTCTACCCTACCCTACTCTACTCTACTCTACCTTACTCTACCATCTTATGTCCGTCTCCTGGCTCTAAGCTACCTCCCTACCAATTTTCACCCAAATCTGTTCTGCCGTTCTTGAGTTATAAGTGGTGTAACTAACACGACTTTCTTTTATATATATAGATATATTATATAAATAGACCTGAATTTTTACTAATAAAATAAAATAAGCGTAACTAAAGTTACGCTAGTCACTACTACAACAGTTACTACGTTAGTTACTTTTATGTTTGTAAATAGTGAGAAAAATAGAAAACAATTGAACAAAACAAAATTTACCAAGCAACAGTATTACAAAGAAGTAAAGTTTGTCGCTTTCCCATTAGTCTAGAACTAGTCCGTTTGCTATTTTTTTTACAGATAGAAAACGGCTTTATTTCTAAGTGACATAGGCTATTTTCTTTGTACGCGGACGAAGCTGCAGGCAAAAGCTAGTCTAGTCATAATTTCTACCTACAAGAAAAAAAATCCCTACTACTTTATATTTATATTCACAGTCCTAAAAAGAGAGACAGCTGACAAAATTTAAATGTAAAACTGTGAGTGTACTAAAGAGTCGTAAAAATTCACTATAATCTTATTCCAGATTTTTCTTAGCTGACATAAAACCTAACCAAGCATTGTTAGTTATTGCCAAGCATATTCAGCCACTTGAAAGAAATAACCTGGAAGCAAAACCATAAAAAGTGCCTACGTAAAAATTTATCGTACACACAAGAAGTCTTACTTCAATTTACGTCGGAAAATTAACCAATGATTCCGGACAATACTAAAAAAAGCCGGAAAGATCTCAGTATTGAATGAAAAGAGAAAATTTAGTAGGTCATAAAAGAATTATATGAGCCCATTGGGGCAGCTGGGGGTATAAAATTAAGGGGCCATACAATAAGCGCTTCGAAGTCAATTCGTGGGTAACCGAACTTCAGGGTTCAACATTCAATTGGCAGCTGATATTGTTCAAATAGAAAAAAATAGGGGCAATTTTATGGTTGTACAGATTCATTTAAATGTATGTTCGATGGACCGACTTATAATTCACAACTGAAAAGTCATTGCTTGCATTCATTGCTATACATTCTTCGCCGTTTAGCCGAGAGCATCGAAAAATTATGTATTGTATTCTCTAACATTAGTAAACTCCTATTAGATCTTATTTTTATAGTGGACTAGCTTTCAAAATAGATATACGTTCAGTCAAAAAAGTATCGGGTATCGATGATTTGTTTATGGTTCCAAATTCAAATTTTAGGTAGATTTTTTTGTTGCTGGTAGATTGGCACAACTATTTTCCATTTTGGCGCGGAGTTTTAGTTGCATCTGTTATTTAATATATAAATACAGTGCTGTTTTTAGTTTTATCATATCTTGTGTGTATTGCGAATTTCATAATGGACAAAAACATTGAACAAAGAGTTTGTCTTAAATTTTGCATCGCCAATGGAATTTCGTATTCGGAGTCACTGAAAATATTGCAGAAGGCATACGGTGAATCGACTTTATCAAAACACATGCTTATGAGTGGTACAAAGCATTCAAAAGCGGTCGAGATGTGATAGAAGATATGCCTCGCTCTGGTAGGCCATCAACCTCTGCAACTGAAGTTAACATCGCAAAAGTGAAGGAAATAGTGACTGAAAATCCTTATTCAAGTTTGAGACAGATAGCCGCCCAATTTTCTGTATCTCACGAGTCAATCCGTACCATTTTAACTAATCATTTGGGTATGTAACATCTTTTGGGACTAGCCGCTCGGCTAGTTCCAACATTTTAAAACGATCAGGCGGCTTGAGAATAATGTCGCTGACCTGCTGAATAACTTCCTTTCCTAGTTTAGTGACTACCATGTTGTATCGTGCTTCATCGCTCACCTTCTGCGGTCCCAGCACGGCCTCAGACTGGACGAACCAGAGCTTCGGTCGGTCAGTCCAAAATTCTGGTATTCTCGAGGATACACTAATAACTGCCACTTCTGACAGACCCGGCCTTATTCGCCATTATTTGACTATCTTCTTGTGAAGTCATTGTGGTTCAATTCCGTTGTCAGGACAGTGAACTCGCTTTGTTTCCCGTACTTATTATCCGCACAACTTAGAATCGGGGTCACCACTGTGCACGTGTAGTTGTGTAGCCAAATCGGGTAAGTATCAATTAAAACACAGATTCTCCAATACTTATGTTTAATATAGTGTACAAATCGATACTGAAAACAAATCTGGTAATGCTTAATATTTATACCTAGTGTAGGGCTGTAGGCACAAACTAAACCAAAATAGTACGCGATACTCGTATTTTATCGTGTGTTTGTGTGCGTTTTATTCACGGAGCATACCAGCCAGTGGAGAGCGCGTGCGGCGCTACCGCAGTCACAAAACATACGCTGCTTATGCTACTGCAATTTTTGGCAGCAATTATAGGTTTGGGTATGGACGTCACGCGCTACCATTGTTATTTTATTAAAACCTACCTACAGAAAAATTTAGCTAATTTAGCTTCTTTTTGGCAAAAAACTAGAAATCTTGCAACATTTTGCAAATTATCTAGCTACTGGGCATAGCTAGCAGTTGGCAACACTGTGCGCGCCCCGTCTGTAGCGCATCGTGTGAACTCGTACCGCGCTCAAAAGCGCCGTTGCGTCAAAAGCGATTAGGTATATTGCGAATCAGACCAACGCGCAACGTCACAAACAGTACTCAATAGTCCTTATATTTTGTGACTATTAAATTCGGTCGGATTCGCGATATAAACGTTTTTGACGTAATTCGGAACTAAGGGATAGAGTTATGCCGCGCGTGATTTTTGTTATTATAACCCGTATGAGTTAAGTAGGCACATAGCGCAATAAGAATCTCGTTACATCGAGTTGTCTAGTTAATTCAGTTATATTGAATCTAAACTTATTTTTTGTTGTTACTTTGTTAGTTCAGTTGTTTGTAAACATTGCGAATGCGCTCGGTGTTGTCGCGAACCTTGATCGTTTTGAGTACTTTTTCGAACGCTTAAGAATGTTTCATCACTGTGAATGTGGTGATTGTGATTTTGATTCATACCTAATACTTACTGTTGTTGTAAAGTATAACTTCTGTAAATTAGTGTTTAAGAACTGTGACAGTAAAGGTCGTAGGTTTAGGTGAAATCCTTGCGCCAAAAAAGACTTGTGTTATGATAAACTTATATAAAAATGCTTCGCGGTGGCGATTTACTTATTTGGAACTTTTTGAAAAGCCCTGTGAAGGCAGTAAAACTGCAGTTTGTTAGTAATTATTTTCGCCGAGAACTGTCACATAAATCGTCGATAACGAATCTTAAAATGCACACGCATTTTAAGATTCGTTATCAATTTGATATAAGCCAAGCCGTATTTTATTTAAAAACCAAATAAAAACCCAATATAACGCACTAACAATCTAAAAAAATACGATTTTACTCAGAAATTACATATCTCTACAATCGACATGACATCTCTACTGCATAGAAGCACTCGTCATGACCTCTAACGTTGTCCTGCGACAAATGTCGAATTCGACATCCCCAGAATAGCAACTTTAAAAATTTGTCGAAAAAATGACGTCATTAGAAATTTTTGTCGAGTTCGAAACCATCTCTAAAATCGAGAATTGACCCCAAAACAAATATTATCTCTACAATCGATATGACATCTCTACTGCTCAGAAGCACTCGACATGAATTCTAACGTTATCCTTCGACAAATGTCGAATTCGACATCCCCAGAATAGCAACTTTTAAAATTTGACAAAAAAAATGACGTCATTAGAATTTTTTGTCGAATTCGACACCATCTCTAAAATCGAGAATTGGCCACCAGGTGTCATTCGAAGCGGCTAGTTTAATAGATTATTTTTATTACGGCGACACATCTCTAAAGGGTATAGGGTTTAGGTTTTATAAAGCATTATATTTTGACCTAACCGAACGTAACCCGTGTTGTGTACCTTAAATATAGGTACTCATAATTAGAGTTGTGACTGATATATTAGTATTCGCTAAGACATTAGTGATATTCAATGGTTCACGTATTAGTAATCCGACTAACTCTGATATGCTAATATTTGATGTTTACCTAATATATAGAGACTATTAAACAGGGTCGAATAATATATATCACTCGGGATCGGGATTCATTCGATTGACGCGGATCATATTCACTACACGGATCATATTGGCAACTTCAAAGCTTTTTATGTGATTTTTTGCGAAATCTGGGGCTGATTTCAGATCGACGTATTCGGCTATCTATTTATAAACTAAAAAATATGTTCATACATTTTTAAGCTATTGCATAGCTTCTATCGCGTGCCTTGAGCGTGGAGACCGAATCCAGAAATTCCGTAACGAAAATAACTCATTTGTTTTCTTATCGGTCACCACGCTCAAAAAGTGTAACTTCAATTAATATTAAAGAAAAAAATACTGCATAAATAAAATAAATAAATAATTATAATTGCATAAGTTGATAAAAATGCTATGCAATAGCTTTACCGCGGCAGTCCCCGAGTGCAACACGTCTTTTTTAGGGTTCCGTAGTCAACTAGGAACCCTTATAGTTTCGCCATGTCTGTCTGTCCGTCTGTCTGTCTGTCTGTCCGTCTGTCCGTCCTCGCTTAATCTCTGTGACCGTTAGCAATTGAAAGCTGAAATTTGGTGCCAATATGTATATCAATCACGCTGATAAAGTGGTAAAATAAAAATTGGAAAAAATGTTTTATTAGGGTAGCCCCCCTATATGTAAAGTGGGAAGTGATTTTTTTTTTAAATTTCAACCCTAACGTGTGATATATAGGTATTTAAAAATAAGTAGGGGTTTACTAAACTCAATTTTTTATAATGTCAATAATTTCGGAAATAATCGCTCCAAAAGTAAAAAACAATGTGTCCCCCCCTCTAACTTTTGAACCATAAGTTTAGAAAATATGATAAAAATCTGAAAAGTAGAACTTTATAAGGACTTTCTAGAAAAATTATTTTGAACTTGATGGACAGAACAGTTTTTGTACAAAAAAGACAAAAGGGTTCTACAAAATAATTTCTGGACTAAATTTTTAGTAAGTATAATCATATATGCTAGCATTTTTTTAAACTCATAAGTGGGTACACTTATTGTGACGGACGGGAAACTACGGAAGCCTACACTGAGCGTGGCCCGACACGCTCTTGGCCGGTTTTTATTTCTTATTTTTTTTTCTCTCGATAATATTAATTTATTTCAGTTCAAATCCCAGGCACCATGAAAAAAATGTTTATTTCACAATAACATATTACTTTATCAAACACGATTTAAAAAAAGAAAAAAATAAAAACAATGCAATGTTATTAAAATGTTATATCACTTATCAGCGACAGTATTAACATTCATTATATATTTACTTAGCAATATTAAATACCTAGATACTATTTGAAACAATTATATACTTCTATGGAATATGAATACGGCACTGATATTTTCAAGTAGTACCTACTTATTCCATATTCCATCATATTCAGATACCTAACCTAACCTAACCTGGCCGGCCCCAGGCCCAGCCCGAGCCAGAGAGCCAGCTGCTGACCCTGGTGCGGCAGGAACTAGCTGCTTTCCAGCAGCAGCTGCAACAGCAGCAGCAGCAGTTCCAGCTGCGCAAGCAGCAGCAGCTGTCGCTGCTGGAGTGCATAGTGCTGCGCCCTCCGCTGGTAGCCTCAGGCCAGCGAACGACGGCGTCTTATGCCGCAACCGCCGCAACAACCACGAAAGTTGCGCCCAGGTTGGGCCCGTCGGGGCAGGGCAGGCGCGGGGTCGTGATACCGGGGGCGGTGGGGTCAGCCCCAAGGGCAAAGCGGCGCCGGCCACCAAAGTGGCGGGAGCCCCCTCCGTAGCGTCAAACAGGCGGCCTATGCCGGCTCCCCTGCCTACGGAATCTCCGGCCGAAGCCGAATGGCTAGTGGCCGCAGCCAAGAAACAGGTGGGCAAGGAGGCACGAGCTGTAAAGAAACGCGACCAGCGGAGGCAGCGCAAAAAGACATCGCGGCTTGGCTTTGCTCCCCGGATTCGGCTATAGTGATCACGCTGCAGCCGGCGGCGGAGAAAAAGGGCGCGATCTACGGTGAGGTCATCCGGAAGGCGAGGCGGGAGGTGAACCTCTTCGAACTCAGAATCACCGGGGGCTTCCGGATGCGGCACACCGCGACCGGTGCCCTTATGCTGGAGGTCCCCGGAGCAAACAGCGGCACCACCGCGGATGCTTTGGCCAAGAAACTGCGGACGTTCTTGGACGCGGAGAAGGCCCGAGTGTCCAGGCCCACAAAATGCGTTGATATGCGCATTATGGGCCTGGACGACTCAGTGACGGTGTACGAGGTCGTGGCCGCCGTTGTCAGGACGGGTGGTTGCCTTACCGATCAGGTCCGAGCAGGCGCCGTCCGTGCTGACAGCACGAGCATGGGGGCAGTAACGGTGAGCTGCCCCAAGTCAGCGGCCAAGAGGAGGACCGCAGCGTCCGCTGCCATCAGTGTGACCAGCCCGGTCACAAGGCCGCAGAATGCCATGCTACGCCGTACTGCTACGCATGTGCGGCGGCAGGCAAGCCGGCCGACCACCGGGCTGGGGGCAGGTCCTGCGACCCCCAGCTAAGGCCAAGGGCAAGGCCCGTAGGCCCATCCCCGCCAATGTACTCACCGCCGCAGCAGCCTCTTTGGCCCCCACCGCTGTCGCCGCCGCACCCGCCGCGGCAGTGCCCTTTTTTTTTTTTTTTTTTTTTTTTATGATGGGAAAAATCATGCATTGACATCCCCCGCCCTTGGGCGGAGCGGGAGATAGTGTCAGACTCTTACTGACTAAAAGACCCACCCCGTTCCTTCTAGCCTTCATACCGGGGCTCGAGTGCCCTCAAGAAGGGCTCGGGAGGAGACAATGGACTGCCAATATTATTATTATTTAGAAGATAAGGGGCTATGCATCACCCATTAGTGTAGGGGATAGTCACTGCGACCTAAAACTCGACTAAAAAACGACTGCCAATAACGGCCCCATTCCGTCTCCTCCAGGCAAATATCAACCACTGCGCCCCCGCTCAGGATCTGTTGCTCCAGAGCATGGCGCAGTAGTCGATAAATGTTGCCATCGTCTCCGAGCCATACTACGTCGACGACCGAGACTGCCCGGTGACGTTCATCTTGTCGTCCGCCGCCAGTACCCCGCCCCTCGAGGCTGTTGCGAGGGGACGGGGTTGCGTAGCAGCACGGTTCGGGGACATTGCAGTGGTAGGCATCTACCTATCCCCGAGCTAATCATCAGGCAACGACGTCCTCGCCACCGCCGCTGGGATTCTGATCCCGATTTCCGGCTACCGTAGGCGCGGACTTACGGACAGTGAGTGTTGCGGTAGCTCACTGTCTGGCCGTCCGGTAACTGTCCGGACTAAGCCCAAGTCGTCGACTTGCACTGTTCTCACGCGCCTCAAGGAGTTGTCAGCAACAGCAGGGACCCAGCCGGTTCGAAGCCTACTGGGGCCAGTGTTATCCGAAAGGGAGCTCGAGCCCCGGTATGAAGACTAGAAGGAACGGAGTGGGTCTTTTAGTCAGTAAGAGTCTGACACTATCTTTCGCTCCGCCCAAGAGCTGGATGTCATTGGATGATTTTTCCAACCATAAAAAAAGGTTAGGTTAAAATCTTCTATATACTTATAATAAAACTGTAGAGAGGTCAATTCTGTACATTTAATATATATTGAAAATTAATATTAGAGGATGATTGGTGATCGATACTGATGCCAAAAATGCAATCAGTAAATTTTTTGTCTGTCTGTCTGTCTGTATGTGCACGCACGGGTCAAAAACTACTGAAGGGATTTTAACTAAACTTGGTACGATTATGGTCCATACTCCTGGGCAGGTTATAGGCTATATAACATAACGCTAAGATACATAAGAGCTGAGAAGGGACGATACATTTAAAGCAAGTCGGATGAAAATGCGCGTTCGAGCTCTTATCCTCGCATACGATGATCATACACCAAAAGTATGTATTACGGTGATGATGATGATGGTGGTCTCTAATAGATCTATAAAAAAAAAAGACGGGTTGCACTCCGGGAGTGCCGGCAGAAGTGAAAACTTGATTATTAACGTTGAGCATGTTTGATATTTTGGAATGGTTAGGGAATAATTTTGCACCAATTGCTTTATCAGTATAAAAGTACTATCATTTATGTGGTAGAATACAATATTCATTTATTGCGCTATCGTACACAAACATTACAATTTATATTACATTAAAAATTTAACACTTTAAAACTATTACAATTATTTTACATTAAAAAGTTTATCTCTCCGAAAAATCAACGTCGCCCATTGACTTATATTCTAGTGATAGACAGGTCCTTTCATAGAAAAGATTTGTCAAAATATTGAAAAGTTAAAACAAAAATCTGCTGCAGCGCTACATTGCCATTATGTCGTCTAACAGAACTATTAAAATATAAAGCGCTGATAGCTTTTAGAGGATAATTTTTTCACGACCAAAACGTCTTAAGCGCCATGAATTTCGAAGCACTTACGCGTTTAGTTCAACATAGTGTAATGACATGTTATCCATATAGATGTTTATACCGCAGAAGTGACATAGTTTTTGCCTACAATACTTCACATTACAATAAAACTCTATTTAAAAATTTTACCAATAGTCCACGTTAGTGTAAATTCAGAAAAATACGTCTAATAATTAGTGAATTCAAAATCGTGTAAAATAATGAAACCATTGAACCACCAGAAAATGATGGTCAGGACTGCGCTGCTAATATTTAGTAACAAAATAAACAACAACTATAACTATAGCGTAATCAGCTTTTTAATGTTCCCACTGCTGGGACTCAAGCCTTCTCTCTAGGAGAGGGAATGGGCCGTAAACCACCACGCTGGCCCAGTGCAAAATCAAAATCAAAGCATTTATTTCAAATAGACCATTTACAGGCACTTTTGAATAGTCAAATGTCGGTCAGTCCAAGAAAAGTGAAGGTAAAGTGCGGGTTGGTGAATGTCGCATGTCTTTGAAATATGCTGGTTTTCTTATGATGTTTTCCTTCACCTTTTTGAGAGCGATGGGGATGAATTAAATTACATAAAAAACTAAAACTTTTTTTAAATCTATTTTCAACTTTATTTTTCGGGGCGAATCAAAAATTGATTCGGAGTCAGAAATTTGCACTTGGTTTAATGATGTAGGGGAAAGCTATAAATGTTTTAAAGGCACATTCTGAAGGAATAGCATTACTGCAAGGAATAACCGACTCATTAGAAAACGTTTTCCAGCTTTAGTATCATCAGTTTAAAAGTGTGAAGAGCAGATAAAAGGATATTTTGTAGGAAGCCACGTGTTGTCACGTCTATCCTCTTAAGATATTTTATCAATTTTTCTCTTTTCGGCTGACCAGAGTGAACAAACTTGAAATAATTATAATTATAGTTTATGAAGGACGAAATCTCAATAACAGTAATGATCACTTAGTGATGTATCACTTATATTACACATATGACTACAAATTCAACTGAACCTGAGTTTTTACAGTATCGCAAAACAGACGTATTCATATTTATTGAATTTGACGGAATTCATTGGTACCTATTATTTATACAAAAAAGAAAAAAAATTTAAACAGAATATTTAAAAAAAAAAACCAAACGGAATAAAACATCATGCAAATTCGTGTTCACTAAATCAGTTGTAGGTAAAAAACCCGGTTTTTGTGGGATGGAACATCTGCATATTTTAGTCTATGATTGTAAAATGGAAAATCTTTTAAATAAAATAATATAATTTCTAACATACTATTACGAAATTTGAAGCAATTAAATTGCTTGAATAATCAATTATTTTATTTTCATGACTACTGAATTATTATTTACGTCCCAAATTCACTTTCTTTTGAATTTATAAGCTCCGCTCTCAACTGTATGAACGTCAAAATTGCACTAAAGTCATCAATGTCAATTTGCCTAGAATTCAGTGCAAAGGATTCGTTTGAAGTGAGTGTTCAGCACGCCCTATCTAGTACTTAGATATCGATGACGTCGCCGTCTTACGCTTTTTCGATCAGGGTCACGTGTCCTGACGCGAGTTTAAGATTTTATACCCATTACAGAAAAAGTGCTCAACGCCGCTAAAGAAGTTTTCACTTCAAAAATCCTCAATAGTATATATCTATCTTTTATAAATTAGCCACAATAACGTGTTTAATCGTTAGGCATTTCTTCAAAGTGTATTAAATTATTATACTACATATAATAAAATCGTAGGAAAGTCAAAACTGCATTGAATATTTTTTTAAAAGAATACTTGGGGCGTGATCTACAATCGATATCGAAGCCAAAAATATAGTTTTTGAATTTTTGTCCGTTTGTCTGTATGTATGTCCAGGCTAAACTCAAAAAGTACTGCACGGATTTACTTCAAATTTTGCATGAATATTACTAAGAGGTCGGGTCAACATATAGGCTACATATTATCACGCTATCACCTACGGGGGAGGAGCTGTGAATCCTTATTTTTTTCAAGCATTCTGTGACAGCATGTAACCTAACGATGCATATTTAAATGTTGTTTTTGAGTAAGTCATGCTATTATCTAGCTTCACACTATAAAAACTACGCCATTTCAGGAACTTGGGCAGAGAAACATAGTTTAATGAATGTCAGTAGTACAAAGACAATTTTGAAGCAGCGCCATCTATGAGATTTCATAAAAATCAAATCAAGTTACATGTTAACACTTTAAGGCAATTAATAATTTGAATTTGATCAAGTTGGCGAGGTTAGTAGTTAGTTATTCTTGAAATTCATAGATGGTGATGTGATGTGATGTGCATTTTCTTCATAAAAGTTGTATCGTATAGTTCGTTTTGACAAATTCAAGTTCCAACAAAACCCTAAAAATCTTGAGCAGAGTTGAGGAAGACAATTTAAAAAAAATGCGGTGTCAATTAACATGGTGAAATTTTTCCAGCTCTGTGAACTCGACCAGTTTGCGAGATTCCTTACGTATGACGAGGTGCCTTTATATTACACGTACGACAAGCAAAGGGGTATATTTAACCGACGTCGACGAGGAGGTGCTTTGGAAAATTTTCCGGGAACTATCAAGGACACCGCATTGGATACCTACCGTGCATCCGAATAATGGCGAATGCTATTTTCTGCGGTTGTAACTTCCCACTGTCCGAGGCCCGACGTCTTTCGCCTTCCAGAGGACATTTGATGGCGTGGAGTATCCCACTTACCGCGCAGCCTGCATAGTACGTCACCTTCTCGACGGTGACAAAAATCGGGAATGGTTGGTGATTTGTGGAGTCGCGAACCCGGTAGCTTTGTGGGAGAAGTATCGCCATCATCTGTCTGAAGATTTTCTACGAGCTTTGAGGCGTGCTACTGGAAACGAAGACGAAGTAACTGATGAACGCGTGCTGAACACCTGTCTCAGTTCACTTCAAGATGTGGTCATTTCTATCGGCGGCAAACCGCTGATCGAATATGGGTTACCAGCTCCCCAATCATCACCGCATCAAGGCCGTGGAAATCGGGAGTATAACGCTGGGATAAAATACGATCAGGGCGAAATGACCACCATACAAAATGATCATGTCACTTTGTTATCTTCAGAGCAAAAACAAATTTATGACACCGTCCTTGAAAGCGTTGGGTAAAACCAGGATAACATGTTTTTCTTGGATGCTCCTGGTAGAACAGGAAAAACATTTGTTACCACTGACATATTTACAGAGGTCAGGAGGCAAGGCAAAATTGCTATTGCTGTAGCGTCGTCGAGAATCGCTGCCATACTGCTTCCAGGTGGCAAGACAGCACATGTCTAAAATTCCCATCGATTTAGAGAGCGCCGAAACGCCTGTTTTTGGTGTGTCACGTAACAGCGATAAATCTGATCGTATGGGATGAGTGTACAATGGCCAATAGGAAGGCAGTTGAAGCCGTGGACAGAACCCTGCTGGACATCCGCAGGAACGAACATTTGATGGGTGGTGTCACAGTTCTGTTCAGTGGCGATTTCCGGCAAAAACTTCCCGTGGTGACGCGAGTATCGAGGGCTGACGAGGTGAATACTTTGTTGAAACGATCTTCGTTATGGTCACGAGTTTGTTAGCTGCGCTTGACCATTAATATGAGAGTTCGGCTCGGCGGCAATGCACGTGCATTGCAAGAATTCTCCAATGTCCTTCTAAATCTTGGCGAAGGCACTCTGACAGGTGGTGCTTCCAGAGTCTCTCGGTAGAGGGGTATCCAGCTTAGAAGAACTCATTCGATGTGTATACGGGGACATCAATAGTATGCCGCACCAGCTTCTTGGGTGTGTGAGGGACATCGCCGACGCCCAAAAATGATCAGGCTGCAGCAAATAACGAATGCATTCTCTCGGAAATTGAGGGGAATGAAGTGGTCTACACCTCGATAAACACTGTTGTCGAGCAAGATGACGCCACACATTATCCCGTGGAATTCTTAAAAATGGAATTCGGAAATTCTTACGGGTTGTGGCGTAGGCGAGGCAGTATTCAAATACCTCACAACTTCCCGTTCCAGTCCAAGCGCGCCCCGTGAGTGTTTGCTTCGCGATGACCATCAATAAGTCGCAGGGGCAGACACTGAGGGCAGCAGGTGTCGACCTCAGGAGTTGCTTCTCACACGGGCAACTGTACGTCGCTTGCTCCCGCGTCACCAGTCCTGACTCTGTTTACATTTTGGCTCCTGGCAGCATAACTACCAACATAGTTTATAGGGAAGTGTTGTAAGGTATGATACCTTTGTACGCATTTTTACTCTTTTGTATCCTGGAATGTATTCCTGCATTATTTTCTCTATTTCCTTCAGTCACATCTTATGACTGAACTCAGCAGGATTCCCATAATATAACTCTCTTCACTTGCTTCGCTTGCAAAAAAAAAATTATATTTTAATGCTATTTTAAAAGTTGTATAGCGACACTAACATCTTAGGTATTTTTGGTTCTGTAGAGCCTTCACGCAGACGACGTCGCGGGCAGTAGCTAGTATAATATATAATAAAATCTAAACCCCATACTTTTGAGGTATGTTGCTATAGTAAAAGGAACTTTATTTAATCAGATGCGTCAAATAACACCTGTTTTAAATCTGTCGGTAGTTTGGTACCCACCAACAGAGTTCAATTCTTATTATATTCCATATTACAGTAATAATAGATATTATATAAGAACAGTGTAGATCAGTCAATATCATACCCAAAAGCATAAAAAAAAACCGGCCAAGTGCGAGTCGGACTCGCCCATGAAGGGTTCCGTAGCAGCAAATAACATAATAAAAAAGTTCTTGTAATGTGTTGTAACTTTGATCGATGTTTTAATAATACTGTATTTTTTTCGATTTATGACGCTTTAAAAAAAACTACTGAATAGATTTCGTTCAAACCAATTTTCGTTGGTAGTTTTTATAGTAATGTATATCATATATTTTTTTTAGTTTTATCATTCTCTTATTTTAGAAGTTAGAGGGGGGGGGGGACACATTTTACCACTTTGGAAGTGTCTCTCGTGCAAACTATTCAGTTTAGAAAAAAATGATATTAGAAACCTCCGTATCATTTTTGAAGACCTATCCATAGATACCCCACACGTACGGGTTTGACGAAAAAAAAAATGTTGAGTTTCAGTTCTAAGTATGGGGACCCCCAATATTTATTGCTCTTTTTCTATTTTTGTGCAAAAATCTTAATGCGGTTCACAGAATACATCTACTTACAAAGTTTCAACAGTATAGCTCTTATAGTTTCGGAAAAAAGTGGCTGTGACATACGGACGGACAGACAGACAGACAGACAGACATGACGAATCTATAAGGATTCCGTTTTTTGCCATTTGGCTACGGAACCCTAAAAAAGAAGTCATATTTAAAAAAGTGGGTTGTAATATGAAGTAATCTAATAATTCATGGGGTCTCCAATGTTCTCACATTCACATTTTAAACATGACATCTGTTTCAACAGATTTGAAACAGATGTCATTGGGGTCAGTTTCACGCAACGTCCTTTGTGAAATATTATTGCAGAATCGTACAGAGCTCTCAAAGCCACATACAAAAATATGTGGCACTACTTTTATTATGAGTAAAAAGGTACAAAACATTGGGATTAGGTTAGTTTATGTCAAAATATAATTCTTAAAACCTAAACCCCATATTTTAGAGATGTGTCATCTTAATAAAAAAACTCTATTTAACTGGACGCTTCGAATGACACCTGTCTCATGTCTGTTAGTGGGTGGGGACACTTTCATGCAATGCCTTTTGACTCAGCTTTTTTAATCAATGCTAAAAAATTTAAGCTACTAACTAGATGGACACGCGGGATTTGACTGTGAGCCCAGCTAAACACAGATAAAATGAAATAAGTAATTATTATTTTAGCTATGATTTTAATGATATTTGACACTCAAGTCTAGATATTTTTTTTCAATTGATATAAACTACTGCTTGGCGGTTTGTGAGATGAGTGTATGACTGTGGTTTTGTTACACCACCAGTCACACTATTTTTTCATAATTGTCAAAAATATTATGTGTTTAACTAATGTAATTGGCCTTTGACCATGTTAAAGTAAAACTAAATAAATAAATTGTACAAACCGCCTGGAGGAGACAGTGGAGTATAAGGTGATGGTGTAAACAGTTTGAGTGAGTTGATCAGTGGCGGCGACATCTAACGCCGGGCCCTGGTTCAGGTGATGGCTTAGCGAGAGGGAATTAAATGCGGCCGCCTCTTTTTGTCAAGCAGTAATGCTAGCAAAAGAGATAGCTGCAAGCATGAGAGAACGGATAACCTCACTCCGAAGCCGTCACGACAAAAAACCCCGGGTGTCGGTTGTTGCAGGGCATCCCAACTCAACGTAAGCGCAGGCTTCCGGACGACCTGCAATGGACGACGCAATAAACTCGTTCTCCGGCCATCCAGTACCCGTCTGGACCGAGCCTGAGTCGTCAACGTCACGTAATGTTATCATAACATTACGTGACGTTGACGACTCAGGAGGAATCAGCAAAACTGTATGTACTAGAACGCAAAAAGCAAGCCCTGACGCCACATTCTAGAGCAGGACAATTTATTGGATTATTTTTTTCTCACTCAAAAAAAAAACAGTCAAGTTTTCGCCTTCCAAAGGGTTATCCTAAAAGTACTTTTGTACATTAATGAGTTAGAAAAGTTTTGCAAGCTCTACGTGGTCTGTTTACGGGTATCGTTAGCGCCTCTGATTAGATTTGAGAGGGAAGTTTGAGGACTGTAGTTAAGATAGGACAGAACTAAATACCGGCTCTTTCTTAAGTCCTGTAAGTTCTCCTAATCTTTATGATCTATTGCTGAAGTCTGGTATTATTTAGACTAGCACTAGGACTTGTTATGTTTGTTCCTGACTAGATTTTGTCAAAAATCAAAAATTCTGTCTAGTTTTTGGCGCATAAGTTCATTCTAATTTCAAAAAGAACCTGAATTTTAAAGAATTAGCATACGAGTAATTACTTCAGTATTGATCCTGTAATTCTGCCACCTTTCAGGATACTTCTCTCGTTGTATATCTATATAAAGATATTTTTACGTTGTTACGGGTAATTTACGATGCCAGAAAATCTGGTAAAAGTCTGGCTATAGGGTACCTTAGTAACCCAGATACTGGGTAGTTAGGATTAGGTAAGCAGTAACTCCATGTGAAATACAAAAATTCTTATGACCTGAAAAGGTGAGCCAGTATATTTTGATATGAAAGTGTCAAACCAGATCGGTTCAAGCCACTAAATGCAAAGGTTATCATTATTAAATAACGTAAAACTATTTAGGGTTATAAAGTATGCTTCAGTATTTTAGAATATTATCAATGTTTACGTGTGTATGAAAAAAAATAAACTTGCTATAAATCACGTTGTCTAAACCCAGTCACGTAATTTTATTGGTCTCAGGGCGTTTTCAATTTAAACATTTCATATCGGACTGCTGCCGCACGTTTACCATGCCGCAGCCGGTCGGTTGCAGTACGTTAGCAGTCTGATGATAAGCGACTAAATTGAAAACGTTCGCTGCCGTGCGTTTGTATGCTAGTGATACGCTATTTAACACCGAATTGAACATGTGATGCTTGTGACGTTGCCATCCTGTGGGCGACTATTCGCGGTACCGGTGCTGCATGGTTGCTGCACCGCGGGCTTTGTATAAACGATTGTCCGTAACTAGTACGACTAACGCACCGCATCGGCACCTCAGAAGCAAGCCGTCAAAAAACGCATAAATTGAAAGAGCCTTTACCTAAAATTTAAACGAATAGACTTTAAATAAGTGATGATGATGATGATGCCATCTAGCCGATTTCAGCCACAGTGATCGCATTCCTTGGCTCCTCATAATGGTTGTGAGCTCAAATCTATTGCTCTGTTAAAGTCTGAACAACGAAAGATCAATACAAAAACCGGCCAAGTGCGAGTCGGACTCGCCCATGAAGGGTTCCGTAGCAGCAAGTAACATAATATAAAAGTTCTTGTAATGTGTTGTAACTTTGATCGATGTTTTAATAATAGTGTATTTTTTTCGATTTATGACGCATTAAAAAAAAACTACTAACTAGATTTCGTTCAAACCAATTTTCGTTGGTAGTTTTTATAGTAATATATATCATATATTTTTTTTAGTTTTATCATTCTCTTATTTTAGAAGTTAGAGGGGGGGGGGGACATATTTTACCACTTTGGAAGTGTCTTTCGCGCAAACTATTCAGTTTAGAAAAAAATGATATTAGAAACCTCTGTATAATTTTTAGAGACCTATCCATAGATACCCCACACGCATGGGTTTGATGAAAAAAATTTTTTTGAGTTTCAGTTCTATGTATGGGGACCCCCAAAATTTATTGCTTGTTTTCTATTTTTATGTGAAAATCTTAATGCGGTTCACAGAATACATCTACTTACAAAGTTTCAACAGTATAGCTCTTATAGTTTCGGAAAAAAGTGGCTGTGACATACGGACGGACAGACAGACAGACCGACAGACAGACAGACAGACAGACATGACGAATCTATAAGGGTTCCGTTTTTTGCCATTTGGCTACGGAACCCTAAAAAGGAGGCAAAAAAAAATTGAAGCTGTTCACCCTAGCTGTACCTACGCCACTTAAACGCAGTTGATACGTTTGATTCAAATCAAATCAAATCAAAAATATTTTTATTTCACATACGCCTACATGGGCACTTATAAAACGTCAGAAGCTAGTGCACGGTTCCAAATTGGTCGTTTCCTATGGAGAAGAACCGGCCGGATTATTCATGAAAATAATAAGTATGCAATATATATATATATATGATGCATGTTTATTTAACAATTACACATGACGTGCTGCTTATTTAGCCACGATATTCAATGCCGCCAAAACTCAAGCCTGTCCGTTCACTGCTAAATCTGCCTGATCACCTTGGCTCTTGGTTTTTAGAATGTATCCTTGGAGTGTATAAACCGCCTTCAGCTCTTGGGAGTTGAAATTTCCTTACACTTTGTAAGTAGTTCATTGAGTACAAAGCTACGGTAGCTCCTAGGAAACTCGACATTCATGCAAAGGTTAGATGGAACTCAGTGGCGGATTAGCCATGTAGCAAGAGTAGCAAATGCAACAGACCCCCCATTTGGGGGCCCGCGTGTTCAGGGTCTGTAGTCGTTTGGGCCCGCTCGATGTTGGTCCCGCGGGCCCAAACGACCACACAATTTATTTTATTTATTTTTGGTGGTCGATTGGGCCCATATACAAATTAAAAAAAAAATCCATTGTTTAAAGCAACTGGTGGATACAGTCAAGTGCAAAAGTGGTAAGTCAAAATATTATAAAACGCATTTCAGTTAGATTTAAAAGTTTATTAAATATATTAAAAAAGCAGGCCTATGATTGGATGACCCGAGCAGGTAATCCGTAAAAGGCCCAAATACTTGACCTTGAAATTAGTAGTGCTCGTACACTTAATTTTGTTATTATTGTAGTTTTAATGTTTCTAGATAAGTGTGGCACATAAGTGTAAGTACGTAATTGAATAAATCAAAAATGTATATTCTCAGTAATATTATTATATTATTATATTATTATTGACTGGTTTCGTAGTTACCTGTTTGGTCGTCGGCAACGTATTTGCATCGGAGAGACCTTGTCTTCCTGGTGTTGTACTTCTGCCGGGGTACCTCAGGGTGGCGTTTTATCCCCTTTACTTTTCGCAGTTTTTATTAACTCAATCTCCAATAATCTAATATCATCCTACCACCTTTATGCTGACGATCTCCAAATTTACTCACGAGCTCCTCTTGCTGATTTGTCCGAGGCTATTATCACCATCAACCATGATCTGGCCCGCATATGCTATGCGCTTGGGGTTAGTCATTGATAAGAACTTCACTTGGTCTGCCCAGCTACAGGAAGTTAGCCGTAAATTATTTGCGTCTGCTGGTTCTTTAAGGAGACTGCGTAATTTTCTTCCGACTACCACCAAGATTGCACTTGCACAATCACTTCTTCTTCCCATCCTTGATTATGCTGCTGCTAGCTATCTAGACCTTACACAAGAACAACTCGATAAACTTGACCCCAGTGTCATCTGCGTATGAGAATATTTTTCCTTTTGATGGTTCATATTGACAGAGCTCGTTGATATATATCAGGAAGAGACCCGGGCCAAGTGCACTTCCCTCTGGAATTCCGCAGGTAATGGGGAGGGAGCAGCTGACATAGTTACCTATCTTCACAGATTGGTACCTATTTGTAAAAAAATCTTTCATAAGTTGCAGAGGGCCGCGTATGCTGATCACTTCGAGTTTTGCCAAGAGTATATCAATTGAAATAGTATCGAAGGCCTTGGCTAAATCCAAGAAAACTCCGACACATTTCCGACCCAGGTCCAGATTACTTGCTACAAAATCTGTAAGCTGTATCGCTGCATCTTCTGCAGATTTATGAGGTTGGAAACCATATTGAGAATCCGATATAATACGTTCTTGTTGTAGAAAATTCATTAGGCGTTTGTTTAAGTTTCTTTGGTATGGCAGCAAAAATCTACAATAAAATACCTGTTGACATTTTGAGCACTAAGGAGCTTACCCTATTTAAAAATAAATTACGTAATTTCTTAATCGATAAGGCTTACTACACGATCCAGGATTTCCTAAATTATTGAATAATTGTGTATTTTTGACATTTATAATTCTAACTCAATTTTGACATTTATAATTCCTACTCAAAAATGACATTAATAATTCTGACTCAATTTTGACATTTATAAATCCAACTAAACTTTGATTCAATTATTTGTTAAATATTTTCTTAGTATAATCTGTAATTTATTATTGTATGCCTAATTGGCAGGACATAATGGAACTATAATTTATTATTTAATTTTAACACCTGTATGTAACCTATGCCCACAATAAAGACATTCTAATTCTGATTTATAAGCTTTTCAAGTATCTTGGACATGGCAGGCAGGACTGAAATCGAACGATAGTTCTCGACGTTGCTTCTAGGCCCACTTTTATGAATAGAGTGAATTAGTGAACGCTTGAAGCAGTTTGGATTTTTTATGCGTTTTAGAAATGTAGTAGGTCTGCCATCAGATTCAGTTGTAGAGTAATTCTTAACATTCAGAATTAAAGACTCAACTTCGGTGTTATCGGTTTCCAGCAATAGGAAGGAATTTAATCTATGATGGGTTTTAATATTAGTTATTATCTTAGATATATCGCAAGATTTACTAATAAGTGTCTTCAAGTTTTTGACCAGTACTTACAAAGTACTGATTTATCTTGTCGACGGATTTGGACAGAGCTGGGCTTCGTGTGAGTTCGTACATAATAAATCTTCTGTTGGATTTTTGTTTTTAGTGGTGTTAGTGATTTTTCGTATCACTTTCCAAGTTTGTTTTGGGTATTTCTCTCTAACCTTCTTTGAAACATCATTACAGAAATTCCTGTACCTAAGATAAGAAATCTTTAGAACTTCATCTGAGGGAGAAGCCTTCAGTTTTCTGTGCAGGGCGTCGCGGTGGGTAATGCATCCGATTAAGCCAGTTGTAATCCATGGCTTAAGTATTTGCTTCCTATTTAGAACTGTAGTGTTTATATCTCTTCGTAGCGTCTTTGATGTACTTTATCAAAGCGTCAATTGCATTATTGTGATATTGTACGTTATTAATTTCAGGTTATGATTAGAGGTGTAAAGCAGGTGAGTGCAGTCATTTGGCTCCACTTCTGCCCAGTAGCGTGCCTGATGCCTTTACAGGGGGCAAGCCAAGGAATCTTGACCTATCTACTACTTACCTAATATTTAAAAAAAATCTCGAGCATGTCATCAGTGCAGTAATGCTGATTTTAATTGCTACACTACTATTAACAAATATAATATTAACAGTAAGTAACAAATAATGATAACAAAAGCTTCACCACAACAACTTTATCATCATACCAATAATCGTGAAGTTAGCTGATTTTCAATTGCGATCAAAGATAATTCGAGAATTTGAGATTGCCCTGTGCGATAAGGCCGCCCATTGTACACTTATTTTGAATAATGTGTGTCCTGTATATTTTTTGTTCATGCGGTATACAATAAATAATATAATAAATAAATAAATAATTTGGAAAGCCGCTCTTGTTGTCGAACGCCGGCCGGCCGGGATAGTCAGCCAATACTATTAAAATGGCTTGTACTGCTTGCACGCCACTGCTTTTGCCGATTCTGAAACTGTTATATTGTCTAGATCATTTTTTATTTTAGAAATACTGTTGTTGTTATTAGTTGTGAATGTTATGGTATATATTTAGTGGTATATCTGAATAAAACAATGGGTTACATTATTCAATGAATAAGCAAAACAAAATGACAACACAACTCTGAAGAAATTCCTTCGATAACATCCACTAAACACTATCGGAGTATGAATAATTCCGCGTATGATATTTTTTAAGGTTATAGTATTTATATTGTATGAACAGTCTAATGCATACAGAACATAGGTGAGTAATATGAGTTAAATTTGGTGTGTGAACGAGGTAATATTTGTGAAATGTGTACAATCGTGATGAAACTTTACCAGTATACCAATTAAAACTACTGAAGCCCTAAATTCGTCGCCATCGCATGCTTTTGATTTATTATAGGCAAACGTTGCAGCCTGTTCGACTGAATTTAACTTGAAACATATAAACCCCATAACAGTAATAAAAGCTTTGAGTGTAGCGTGAGCAGCCGGGTTGTGGAACGTGCGCAGCCAACCAGGTGTGGAGCGTGGAAGCAGACGTACTGGTGGCAACATTCGGAGGAACGACGGAAGGGAGGTCGTGGTCAAGCAGACGGCACCATCGTGCATCGTGTGATGCAGTGCAGCACCTCGCTTGGGTGGTGCAGTACAGCATGTGTGGCAGTGAGTGAAGTGGAAAAACTGTGAGTACATTTTATTACAACTTAAATCAGGAATTTATTGAAAGATTTACAAGATAATTTAATTGCTGATTAACATAGTGCTGTTAAATTAAAATAATAAAAAAAAAGAAAAAAAAATATTTCTTTTTTTATTTATTTATTTACACTTCTGGACACATCTATTGGCCCACCTTAGAGTTTAGGTTTCGATGGCCCCTACCGAAATATGATTGCTAGATTGAACAAAAACTGTTGATGCAGTTTTAAACCTGATACATTTTACCATCTTTTTCGATCGTATTGTTTTAAATTTGAATTCAGAATACCATACGACATGGAGCTACGCCTAACAAGTCAGATATGCGCCTTGTTAAAGGCAATTGATTTTTGAATAAAAAACATGTTTTATCAAATAAAGGTTTAATTTAATAACGCGTGTTGCCTCCATGGGCATCTATCACAGCTCTCATACGATTAGGCATAGAGTTTATCAACCGCTCTATGAAATTTTGAAGGATTATCTCCCATTCCTCTTCTATGGCAGTTTTCAACTCATGTATCGTCTGGGCAACTGGCTGACGAGCCCTAACACTTCTTTTTAGCTCGTCCCACATGTGCTCAATGGGGTTCATGTCTGGGCTTCTAGCTGGCCAGTCCATAACTGTGATGTTCACTTCCCGAAGATATTCCCTGACAATGCCGGCCGCATGGGCTCTTGCATTATCATGCATAAAAAGGAAATTTGGGCCCACATAGTCCGCGTATGGTATCACGTGAGGTTCTAAGCACTCACGAATGTACCTTTCAGCATTTAATGTTGGCAGCCGTGGTCCTGTAACAACCTCAAGTTGAGTTTTGCCGCTCGCGGATATACCGCCCCAGACAGTCCATGAGCCACCGCCATAAGCAACCCCCTCTTCAAAGCAGCATTGTGCGAAACGCTCTCCCTTACGTCGGTAGACCTTCTTCCTTCCATCATTGCCATGTAACACAATTTTAGACTCATCAGAAAAGAGTACACGGCTCCAATCTCGCTGTGTCCAATTTAAATGACTGCGTGCGAAATGAAGGCGTGCTGTTCGGTGGGCTCGCGTTAGTTTGGGTCCATTAGCTGGCTTGTGTGGTACCATATCGCGTTCTTTTAACCTTCTCCGAACAGTTCGAGGGCTCACAGATACTCCGTGGAAGTCGCGAAGTTGGTTTTGTATCTCAATGGAGGTAAGATGACGATTTCTCAAGCTGGTCGTCACGATGAATCGATCCTGCCTTTCAGTTGTGACCCGAAATCGTGGCCTTCCTTGGCGATGAACAAAGCCGCCAGTTTCTAGGTACCTCCGATAAACATTTCGGACCGCAGATCGACTTAAATTAAGTTGAGCACTCACGTTTCTTTGGCTGTGTCCGGCCTGAATAAGTGCCACAGCTTGGGCGGCGACTTCAGGTGAAGTATCCATAGACTATTGATAGAACCTCACCTTAATGTTAAGAATAAGTAATGTTTGTTGCAAAACCAAAGATATCAATCACTTTTTCAAGAGTTAAATCCAAGTAAACCAATAAAACCAAGTTTTCTTAGTATTCGATTGTTTGATATCAACAAACAGGCTCCAAATTCTCTTTTGTTTCTTTAAATTCTGTGTTCGAAATTCAAAACTGCATAAAAACTTTTGCTCGACCAAATATAAAATTTTAGCTAGGACCAAACGAAACTGAAAATACAGGGTGGGCCAATAGATGTGTCCAGAAGTGTATTTTTTTTTTCTTCTTTTTTTATTTTTTTTTCTTATTTTTTTTTTTATTTCTTATTTCTTTCTTTTTATTTTGTTTTATTTTTTTTTTCATAAAGAAATATTTCTTTATGAGTGGACGATATTGAGCACTATAAAAAGGACTGAATTGTTGAGCTTAAGTTACGTTAAAAATAGTCTTTACGATGAAGTTGAAGAATTTTATGTAGAATGAAAATGCAAATTAAAAGAAAACTTATTGAGTATAAAAAATTCTTCTCTTCATTCAATTGATTCATGCGCAGAAAAGAATGTTAGCCGTGTTAAGTGGCCCGAAATAAAAATACCCTCATTTTCGGGCAAATATTCTGAGTGGAAACTTTTAAAGATTTATTCATAGGTTTGGTACACGATAACAAGTCTTTAGATGATGCACAACGACTCTTTTATTTAAAAGGGCATTTGACTGGGGAAGCTGAGCAATTGTTGCGAAATATCAATATTACTGCGGACAATTATAAAATAGCGTGGTTAAAGTTAGATAAAATGTATAACAATAAAAGATTTCTGGCAAATGGCATGATACAAAGATTACTGTCGCAAAAACCTTTGTCCGTTGAATCAACTTTCGAAATAAAGCTACTCATAACTACTACTTCAGAGTGTCTAGAGTCTATTAGGAATTTGGGTGTGGATGTCTCCTCCTGGGATCTTATTGTGATTCATATCATTAGTGGAAACTTAGACAAAGAGACTAGGAAAGCTTGGGAACTTCAGGCAACTTCAGACCCAAGTGATGAATTACCTACCTTTGAACATTTTTCGGAATATTTAAATAGTCGTTTTAGAGGGTTAGAAAATTTAGATAATAAGGTAGATAACAAAGATAGACACCCACAGCCAAAGGTAACTCAATCTTTTCATGTTGAAAAAAAAAGTAGTGTCATGTACGTTTTGTTCAGCAGATCATAAGATTACTTCATGTCCGAAATTTGGAAAAGAGTCTAATGATGCTCGTCGTAAGTTCGTTCAGGAAAATAATTTGTGTTTTGTTTGTTTACTCAATAACCATTCTGCTAAAAATTGCAAAAGCACTCTCAAGTGCCAGGTGTGTAAACGCCGCCACCATTCTTTGTTGCACCCAACAGGTGTTTCTGGGTCTGTTATGGCTGCGGATGGTAATAGGGCTCACGAGGAAACCTTATCAACCGCAGTAAGGGAGATGACGGAGGCTAGTAGTATTAGAAAGATGGACGTAGCCACGCAAGCGGAGGGGTCAAGCAAGCCACTTGTTTCAGGTCTCTCGACAGGAAGTGGGCAGATAACCGTTTTATTGGCTACCGCTTTGATTAAAGCGGAGTCAAGGAATGGATCCTATCGAGTAGTGAGAGCTTTGCTAGACCAAGGATCGCAGGGTTCTTTCATTACTGAATCCACGGTCCAATTTTTGGGTTTAAATAAAACGCCATCAAGGCAAACTGTGATTGGCGTAGGCGGGGACAAAAGTGCGATGGCTAAGGCCACCGTAGTCCTCAGAGTCAGGTCTAAACGAGACCCAACGGTACAATTTGAAGTAAATGCTTTCGTCCTGAAGTCAGTCACGGCTCTTCTCCCAGCTACGAAAGTAGCTGAGGTTGAATGGGGTCCACCCATTCAACCTCAGCTACTCATGTTAACTAATCTACCTCAGTTAACTAATGATGATTTGGCTGACCCTGAATACTTCAGGCCTAATAAAATTTATATTTTATTAGGTGCTGAGGTTTACAGCCAACTCATACAGGAGGGCATAAAGAGGAATACCAGTAGAACGCTTCTAGCTCAAGACACTACGTTGGGATGGATATTGTCGGGCACTTTTGAAGTGGATCAGTCCAGTTATCCATCATACATTACCGTTATGCACTCAAGTCTTGACTCCGACGAAATGCTGAAAAGATTTTGGGAGTTAGAAGCAGAACCATCTGAAAAGAAAATGCTAACGGAGGAATAAAACAAATGCGAAACAGTATTTAAAAATACAACGGAACGTGATTCGAGCGGTCGATATAGTAAGGCTACCGTTACGTTGTGACGATCCGGTCAATCAGGTTGGCGAGTCGAAAAGCATTGCTGAAAAAAGGTTAAAGTCATTAGAAGTTAAATTCAGAAAAATATTAAATTCAAAGAAGATTATTCAAAGGTTATTCAGGAATACTTACAATTGAACCACATGGAGAAAGTTTCTGAGGATAATAAGAAAAATAACAAAGTGATTTACTTACCACATCACGCTGTCATCCGGGAAGATACATAGAGGACATAGAGCACGACTAAAATGTTTTATAAGACCTTTATTGTACTACCTATGTTCACAAATAAAGATTGATTGATTGATTAAAAAAGATAAGGATACGACCAAGGTGCGTGTCGTATTCGATGCTTCCTGTAAGGGTTCTAATAGGATGTCACTTAACGACAATTTGTTGATCGGACCAACCTTGCAGGCAGAACTTCGTCATATTATTATGCGTTGGAGATCATATCGGATATGTTTGGTGGCAGATATCATCAAAATGTATCGAAAAGTTTTAGTTCACAGAAAAGACACAAGATATCAGCGCATACTCTGGAGAGACCGTCCTGAAAGGGAGATAGAAGAGTACGAACTAATAACGGTCACGTTTGGTATGGCTTCAGCACCATATTTGGCAGTTCGTGCTCTACAGCAAGTGGCTTATGACGAGTGTGAAAACAATCCGGAAATTAAGAAAATTATTCTGAATGACTTCTATATGGATGATTTGATGACTGGTGTGGAAAGCATCGAAAAAGGCCTTAAAGTCTTCAAGGAGAAGAATCAAACTTTAAATAAAGGTGAATTTAAGCTACAAAAGTGGATGAGCAATAGTAAAGAATTACTAAATATTATAAGAGAAGAAAATAGAACTACGCATGAGGAATTAAAGATCAAAACTGATAACATTGCGAAGATACTGGGACTTACCTGGAACTCGAACGACTTTTTTCAGTACTCTGTAGAACTTCAATCCTTGACTGCACCTGTAACAAAAAGAAAAATAATTTCCCAGATTTCACGGCTCTTTGATCCTCTAGGGTGGTTGGCACCAAGCATTGTGTTAGCCAAAATATTTATACAAAAATTGTGGTTAGCGGGTTTAAAATGAGATAAAGAAATTTCAAAAAACTTACTAAAGGAATGGGTTACTTACCACAGTAGCTTAAGCGGTTTGGCTAATATTAAAATCCCAAGATGGTTGCAGCAGGAATCCAGCAACGTAATAGCTGAACTTCACGGGTTCTCAGATGCCTCTAAAGTGGAGTGTTCAGCAGTCGTCTATCTTAGAGTGGTGATACGAAGGAGATATTCGCATTTCGTTGATCACTTCAAAGACGAAGGTGGCACCCATTAGACAAGTTTCTATTCCACGATTGGAGCTTTGTGGTACTCATCTCCTTGCTAAGTTGATGGTGGAAGTAGGCGAAGTGCTAAACATCCCTAAAATACATTGGCATGCGTGGACAGATAGCGAAGTAGTGCTAGCGTAGCTCAATAGTCGCCCTAGTCGCTGGAAAACCTTCGTAGCCAATAGGGTTTCCGATATTCCGAACATCTTAGACACGCACCATTGGTCTCATGTAGCATCGAAACAGAAACCTGCAGATTGTGCCTCTCGTGGTGTTTCTGACTATTTAAGACAGCAGGTGGTGGAGTACAAGAAGCCGAAACATCCCATCACACACTTGGAAGAAGTTAGAGTGCCTTTAACGAAGAATCTTTCTTAAAGTTTTCATCACCAAGCAGACTGGTCAGAGTGGTAGCTTACTGCAGAAGGTTTTTAAATTTAAAGAAGTCCGTACAGACAAAACACAGTACAAAATATCTATCCAGCTTGGAGCTCAAGGAAGCTTTAAAGATATGTATGAAGTAATCCCAGGAAGAGTTTTTAGACGCAATGGACGCTTTAAAAAATAGTAAGGTAGAAAAGAAAGGAAGCAATTTAAAATCTCTAAATGCTTTCATAGATACAAAGGGAATTATAAGAGTTGGAGGACGGCTTGAGATGGCCGATTGGATTACGATCGGGTTCATCCCATATTGATACCAAAAGACTCCTTTCTAACAGGTCTTTTAATCGCTGATGCACATGAAAAAACTATGCATGGTGGTCCGCAAGTTATGATAACATATTTGCGGTCTAAATACTGGATTATAGGAGTTAAGCTGCTGGTTAAAAGGCATGAAAGGGAATGCATAAAATGCATTCGATATGCGTCTAAAGTTCGGACACAACTAATGGGACAATTACCATCGGCACGTGTTACTCCCAACAAACCGTTTCTGTGTAGCGGACTGGATTACGCTGAACCTATTAACATGAGGGTATCAAAGGGTCGAGGTAATAAATCTTACAAAAGCTATATCGGTCTTTTCATATGCATGTCCACTAGAGCAGTGCATTTAGAAGCTGTCAGTGAACTGAGCACAAGAGGCTTCCTGGCTGCTTTCAAGAGATTTGTGGCAAGGCGCGGTCGTTGCGCTGTGTTGCATAACGACAATGGCACAAATGTCGTGGGAGCAGCACGCGAGTTACTCTACTTGTTTAACGAAGAGGACCAAAATAATTGTACCATTTTGAAAGATGTAAGAAAGAAAGAAAATACGTTAATTTGGCACATAGGTACACACAATGAGATAATAATTATTATACTTAGTATAGAAACGAATTTTAACGCCTGGTCATTTCTTGATCGGAGAGCCACCTGTTTTACCACCAGATTCAAATTACGAACGGTCGGAAAATATTAGTAGT
Source organism: Mythimna albipuncta (assembly GCA_929112965.1). Lineage (NCBI taxonomy): Eukaryota > Metazoa > Arthropoda > Insecta > Lepidoptera > Noctuidae > Mythimna > Mythimna albipuncta. Next base: position 66,124 of record OV815980.1, read on the forward strand.
ATGAAACGATGGCAGCTCCATCAGCGGATGATGCAGGATTTTTGGCGGCGTTGGTCCAACGATTATCTGCACCAATTTTTACAACGGCATAAATGGGCCCATAAAAATCCAGAACCATCTGTAGGGGATGTCGTTTTAATAAAAGAGGATAACTTGCCTCCAGGCAAATGGTTGTTGGGTAAAGTTGAACAGAAACATCCTTGGCCTGACGAAATTACTCGAGTAGTCACCATCCGCACGCAGGCATCCAACCTCAAAATTATGCGTATTGCCCATTTGCCAGTAAACTAATTAGGTTTAACATTGCTGTTTGTTAAGCTAAGGTATTTTTATGTACGAATATATATATATATATATATATTTGTTAAGTTATTCTATAGTTAATATTGTTTTGATAAATTAATTTCATCCTACCACCAAGAAAATATCGTAAATATTTGAGTAATAAGAGGAACTGGACTTGCTTGTTACACCTTTGGCATGGTGGGCGGTGATTAAGGACATTTCTGTCAATATGTCCTTGGTGGGCGGTATGTTAAGACTGGTACGAAACCATAAAACAACCAACAACACTTTTTCGAAAATTTGTTACGAGTTGTCTCATAGCTCGATAGATGGCGTTGGCGTCGAGTTAGATCGCGCAAGCGTTTCGTTACCGGTATTAAGCTAAGGCAAATTGAAGGTTTTGTTTTTGTTTGAGTCTTTCATACGTGTGGTATTAATATATGCTTTATGTACCGACTATAGTGCCATATTATTTACCCCTACATCGCTATAAACGGACCCTCGGGAATATACAACACCTCTGTAACTCTGTAGGCAGCAGTAAGCAGATATTTCATAATTTTACAAAACTGTCAAAATAGCAAGAATTATAGGCCATTAAAGATAACCAAGTAATCACAAGTGGTGACTTTAGACTGTAACTGAACATTTTATAATTGAAAGATGCTGTAGCATATACTCCATTGGGTAGCATTGAACTCAAAAATACGTCTAATAGGGTGTATGTATATGCATTAGGCAACAAAAAGCACTTAGTTTTAGTGTTTAAATTATTGATACTGGTTGATATTTATACTAATTATAATACAAACAATAATAAAAAATAATGGACCATAATATAATGTCAGATCTGTTCCCTAGCGAGGGAAAGAGCCGCCCATTGTCACTGGGCCTGAGTGTTAGATCCACTCAGCTCTAGTGCAGGTTGGTGGATGTCGCATGATTCTAGATTCTGGGACTATTTTAATAGTAGTTGTGATAAAATAATAACACAAAGTAAAATGTTTGCGTACGAGATGAATTTCGTGACCATTATCATAGGCGGACTGATGTGTATGTGCTTCTCGCTCACTCCTATTGTAGCACCTTATAGTGTGAGGGTGTAATTGAATAGCGTCAGTATTAAACTAGCGTTCACAAAAAGCACCCGACTTCTTATTTCTGCACCTTCTACCCGAAACCATATGCGTTGTACCTACATATATATATATCGGTGTCCAATCCCTATTCAAATGACGCCTGATACTAATTAAAACTATGCCATTAGGTACAGGTTCGTCATTATTTTGCAATCCCGCCAAATAAAAACGACCACGCAAAAAAAGTTAGCAAAAGCGAATGATCGGAATCAAACTGAATCCAATTTAAAAACACATTCTATTCGCTCGTTGGTTTGGGTGTTAGCAAGCTTTCACATGTATTTGGTGTCATGTTACAACTAACGAATAGAATATTTATTTAGGTCTAGGGTCTAGGGTCTAGGGAGCCGAAAGACGTACACTGCTGGACATGTAATTTTTTTTTTTTAAGTTATTTAACTTTAATGATCACACTACTTCTCTAGCCAAAGAGTCATTTCGGAGGTTGGGGTTTGTCCTTAGAAATTGTCGTGAGTTTACAAACCATCAAGTAATCCGACTTCTGTATAACACGCTTGTTAGAAGCAAACTTGATTCAAGCTCGTGTGTTTGGAATCCACATGAGAAGTCCTATACCCTTATTATAGAAAAAGTCCAAAAAGCATTTTTAAGGTATTTCTACAAACGTAGGTTTGGTTACTATCCGTACATAAATCCAACCAAGTTTCTGTTAGGTTGTTTGGGTTTTACTTCACTCCAGGTTAGACGAGCCTTTGATCAGCTTGTAACTGCTTGCAAGATCATACACGGAAAAATTGATTCGCCTAGTCTGCATGGGGAGCTGTGTAAAATTTTTGTTCCTGATATCTATTACCGGGCAAGACTGCATATATTATTTGTAGTGCCGCGCTGCCGTACGGTTGCACGACGTATGTCACCTATTCCGCAAATGTTATTCGCACTCAACGCTCTTCTTGAATCCAGCCCTAGACTAGATCTATTCGCTGATGAATGGAAGGAGATATTGATCGAATGTCTGGCGATTTGCGAGGAGACTGAATAAAAGGTTTAGTTGTATTATTTGTTATATTTTCTTTAATTAGGTTTTACATAATTTGTACCTTTTGTAATTGGCATTCTGTCGTTTTGGTTAAATAAATAAATAGATGTGCCTCCTCCAAGTGTAGCCACAACAACCGGTCCTATCTCCTATGCGTTTCACGTCTATTAAGTTCTCGCAAACTTCACTAACTCATAGGTCCAGCTTGTAGGAGCCCTTTCAACGCTGAGTTTTCTAGTAAGAAAGTACGTAGTCAATACTCCAGAACCTTTCAAGCCATCGACGATCGATCTGTTCAGCAAGCAATGTACCATGCCACAAAATACAACTGCAATCACATTTCGCCAGTAGACCACTACAATTCCATTTTTAGAGAAGACCCGGATCCTGCTCCAGTCTAGATTTTAATTCGTTTCTTCAATAATAAATCTTTATTAAACCTATATAACACAAAATAATTCTAAGAATCACTGGACCGATACTGACTGGCCTTAAAATATTTAAATTATTGCTATCTATTGGATGTCAGAAAAAGGTATACTTGTTTGAATAAGCAAAATCCCGGGCCAGGAAGAAAAGCTTTTTTAACTTCGACAAGAGGTTTTCAGAAGTAAAAACAAAGGTGGTTTTTACTTGGACAACACAATCTTAATTTTCTGTGAAAACAACAAGCTTACCTGGGACCCTAGCCAAGTTGCTAATCTGCAATCGGTAACACTAGTAGAAAGCTTCAAATGTACGGGAATGACGTCTTCTTAACGCTCAGCCACGTGGTCAGAACAAAAGAATTGGCGATGTGGCCAACTCAAAGCGTTCGGTGCAAGCGAAACGGTTGTAACTTGGCTAGTATTATTTTTGATGGATTTTTGGTATGTATGGCAAACACGATCTTTCAAGAGACCACATGCGAAATTCACACTGTTTTGCCAGTTAAAAATTGACGCCAAAAACAGCTTTCACCTCAAGCCACACCAGCAAGTTCTGGAGAGCTTGACCGCATCCAGAACTTCAGGCTCAGTACTCGTGGCGACTAAAAGGGAACTGTATGGAAAGTTAGCAAGGCAAAACTGGACCTGGGACTCTTACTGTTATCAAATAAAGATACAGTAATTTGAAATCCGACGGCGGCGACCCGTCTTGTCCTGCCCTGGGTCGTGACGTAATTCTGAAAATAACAGTAAGGGGGACTGGGAAGCGGCTACTTTCTTCTGCGAAGCCCGTGAAGGAGGGGACATCTTCACGCCCCGGGTGTTGGAAGTCACTGGGTGATTGCTGGGTACCATAGGCGTGGGCTTATGCAGCCAACAAGCAATGGCCAGCTTGCTATCTGATCATTTGCCAGGAACACGACCAAGTCGATTGCACATAGTGATCCATAATTTCAGATCGGTGATAGCATGACCGTTTTAAAAATAGATAATCATCTAAAACTACTTGTCAGTATTAATAAATATAAAAATAAATGCAGAGTTGTACTACTAATTATTATTCCTTACTGATTATACATTACAAATAAATGAATAGTTCTGAATAGTTCCGAATAGGTCTGAATAGTTCTGAATAGTTCTTAATAGTTCTGAGTAGTTCCGAATAGTTCCGAATAGTTCCGAATAATTCTGAATAGTTCTGAATAGGTTTGAATATATTTGAATAGTTCTGAATAGTTCTGAATATTTTTGAATAGTTCTGAATAGTCATGTTGAAACTGGTATCATCAAAGCACATATTTAATGTCTTTGCATCGAAGTGATCTGGTGATGATGACGGAGCCGGAAGATAGGCACCGGAACTCCATAATTAATCAATGTATCCTAGTCGTGTTTGGGTTTATTAAAATTGTCATGAGATGCACTTTGGCTATAAGGTACTATCGCGTATGGAGACGAATTAAGTTCAATTTTACTATTTATATTGTTAGAAGCCTGAAAATTGTTTTTATATAAAATTAAATTAATATTGTCTTTGTTGACATCTATCAATCTTAATCAACTCGAATCTCATACTTAACTTTTTCATTACCATAAACCTTAAGAGATCCATTACGTTTCCAGTTTGAACCCCAACTAATATGTTACCTTCATAGATGTCACAGTACTATCGAACTGATCTAATGATGATGGAGCCGGAAGATAGGCCTATCCTAGACTTGTTTAGGCTCATTAGAATTGTCAAGAGATGGACTTTGACTATAAGCTACTATCGAACTGATCTGACGATGATGATGGAGCCGAAAGATAGGTACCGTAACTCGGTAATTAATCAAAGTATCTTAGCCATGTTTAGAATTATTAGAATTGTCATGAGATGCACTTTGATTTTAAGGTAATATCGAACTAATTTGATAGTAGAGCCGGAAGGTGGAAGGTGAACAAAGGAACTTCATAATAAAACAATGTATCCTAGCAGAGTTTGGGTTAGTTGAAATTGTCATAAGAAAAAGTTACAAAAGTTAAAGTTAAGAAAAAGTTAAAGTTAGTTCTCTTGCTACAAGTGTATCGCAACTAAAAAGTGTGAAATTAAAACTTTTTACAAAAAAAAACCGACTTCACTAAAAAAACTCTTTACAAAAAATAATAATAATAACCGACTCCACTAAAAAATACACTAAAACGATCAAAATAACTTTAATTTCAGAAGTCGGTGTTATATAAGAAACAAACAATAGTGAGAAACACCGACTTACATCTCTATTCGCAGTCTATTTAATTAATTAATTTCCATCAATCAATCATTCACAATAAATCTATCAAATGCAACTAAAGCATAAAACACCTTATTTCCTGACTCTTGTACGTGATAGTGCAGATAGCTGCAGCAACTGATAAGAAAGAGTCAAGGCCTGCCGCTCGTCATAGACTAAACATATCTTACGCAACTAGATCACTGGGCCGGCGCGCGTACGGTACTTTGATCATACCATGAGGCGGGGCTTGATTCATAATAAAGGCGCCTGCAGACAACCGCGACGTGATGATTGTAACATCGATCAGACGATCATTGTTCATTGAAATTATAAAATGTTTCACGATACGCGTAAAATAGTTTAGGTACCTATATAAATTTGAATTATTATCGAATCATTGTTGCATCATTGGCGCTTCGTTGTTGCGTCATTGTGTTTGAGAACGACTCGATTTGATTTCATGATCAGTGTGTCCGAAGAGATAAACAGAGGTTATATTGAATCGTCACAATATTTACACCCTGATTTAAATACTAGGTAAATTCATGAAAAGTCAATTTGTTTTTCAATTAAAGCGTATTCCATATTAAAGTAAAACCTATTTCATCGTCGAGGGTTACCAGTTTAGAGGTATGCGGAAAAGGGTTTATGTTTGGTCCGGGCAAAGAGATTTAAATAGATACAACAGAGCGGCTATCAGAACAAATGTCCTAGGAAAACTGTCATCCTATCTCTTAGTGACACATCTAGCTTTGAATATCTAGCAATCACGCGAATTTAATTTGTCAAAATTTGTATAAATTTAACTATTGCTCCGTAGGTGGCCAGGGGTTTAACCATGATATGTTAAAATGTCAGTAGTACGAACGAAAAAGGATCTAACAGTTCGGTTTAGGTCGTAAAATAGATCACGTTAAGAGCTCGTGGCAGAAGCTTCAGTGTGTGCCAGTAGCGTAGCTTGGGAAGGGGAGGGCGGGCCACGGCCCCAGGCGGCATATGAAAGGAAGCAGCAGAAAGCGCCAATTTATTTATTTTTGTCCGCGTTCAACTCTTAGCATAGTCGTTCTATGAGCTCCTCCCCATACAACAATTCAATAACCTAACACCGACTGGGTTAGCGAGAAATATATATTGTAATTAAGCTTTCAAAGTCAACAACAGAACTTAGTTTTTTAAACACATAAATAAGCTTCCTTAGTCGTGAAACTGTGGCATCAGTCTGCTGTTTCCATTTAAGATTACTATCCATTAAAACCCCAGATATTTGATAGTGTGAGTACTATCAAGATGAGGACAGTTACAAATTGTGTTTGGTGTAGAAGTGTCACATGTGTGGGCACGAATTACAATAGGAGTTGCAGGTTGACTAGAACTATTGGTAGAAAAAGCAATGAATTTCGTCTTATTAATATTTAGAGTTAAGAGATTTTTGGTTAACAATTTCATGACAGAATTTAAGGCCAGCTCTGAATTTATTTGAACCTCACTCCAATTACTACCGTGAATAATTAGAGCTGTGTCGTCTGTATATGAAATAATTTTGCAGTTAGGTAAGTGTAACTGACACAGCTCATTCACGTATCTATGAAACAGGTTTGGCTCCAGCACACCGCCCTGTGGAACCCCAAAACTAAGAGATTCTTCTCTACTTACATAGTTTCCTATCTGGGACTGTTTACGCCCTGTCAAATAGCTACTAAACAATTCATATGCTATACCGGAAATGCCTATATTATGAAGCTTCGAAAGAAGGGTGGGGACAGAGACAGTGTCAAAAGCTTTTGAAAGGTCTAAAAAGATACCAATAGTTTTATGCTTGTTTTCGAAATTGTCTACAATTGTGTCAGAAAGTTCTAAGATAGCATCATCTGTGGATTTCCCGCTTCTGAAACCGAACTGATACGGTGATAAAATCTGGAATTTGTTAAGGTATTTAGTGAGTCTAATATTTATTACTTTTTCAAGAATTTTAGAAAAGGTGGAAAGTACCGAGATGGGTCTGTAGTTAGAGACACTGTCTCTGTCTCCGGATTTGAAGATTGGGTGAACAATCGCAGTTTTAAGAACATCAGGGAAGATACCTCTAGAGAGGCACAAGTTAAAAATATGGACAAAGATTGGTATAATTGTGTGCTTCGTAGCTTTCACAATAGCAGAAGTAATACCATCAAGATCAGCAGAGCTTTTGTTTTTTAGATTTAGAATGATATTGTCCAGCTCAGTACCGTCCACTTCCAGCAACGTCATTGAGTGTAAAGGAGAAAATTGAGAGAAACCGGGTTGCTTACTGGAAGCAAGGTTTTTGTAAAAGTCCGTTTGTTGAATTTTATTAGCTAATAGTCTGCCTATGTTCGAAAAATAGTTATTTGCGCTATCAACAGATTTAGAGGGATTTGCACAGCAATTGAGTAGTTCCGATGCTGCTGCTCTGTTTTGATTTAGGTTCGCGATCTGTTTAATGAGCCACCACGTATCTTTAGGATTACCCTTGGCCTTCTGAAACTCGGCACGTTCGTTTTCACGTCTACCCTATTTCAAAATATTATTACAATAATTGCGAAAACGGTGAAAAACTAACTTATGTGATTTGTTTTCCAGATGTTTTTTAAACGCACGATACAGATTGTCACGGTGCCGTATACATCTCAAAAGACCAGCAGTAATTCACGGTTTAATAATACGCTTTTTACTAGGAGTGACTGAGACATGAGAGTGAGATCGAATGACAGAAGACATAGTTGACACAAAGTATTCCATAGCTGAGTTTGGATCTTGAGATTCTAAAACAGACGAAAAGTTGGTATTTTTAATATCTTTGACAGCCGCTGGGAAATCTATCTTATTAATAGACTGCTTATGAGCATTCATTTTAATATTAAGGTTTCAAAAGTAGTGAAAAGTAGGTGAGTGGTCAGTAATAAGAGAACCCAGCACCAAAGTGGTAGCAGTGGTATGGGAGCGAAGTATCACATGATCCAGGCAGTTCGAAAGTCTTGTTGGAAAGTTATGAGCAGGAAGCATAGCATGAGAGGCCAAAATTGTCAGGTAATCCTCAGCATGGCGATCGGTACAATTGGGTGCAATATTTATATTCAGATCGCCAATTACGGCAACAGTTTTGTATTGTGACAAATTTGATAACAGATGGTCAAGACTACATAAAAACTGAGTCAGATCTCTTTTAGATGGAGACCGATATACGGCAACAAAAGCTGATACTCCATTTAACTTAAGTACTACACAGTTAGTATCATTAAGAATAGGTTGCTCCACAATAACATTTAAACTATCATTTATGTAGGCAACCACACCATTGTTTTGACTTTTAAACGATGAGGAGTAACAGGTGAAGCCATTTATAGAGGGAATTATTTGACATTTACTTAATAACATTCGCTTAAAACAATTATATAAGGTAAATATGTGAGTCTACTCAAATAAACCAAAAGATTATGAAAATTACAGTTAAGACTACGTATGTTAGTATGAAAAAAAATTAAAATCATGCTGTGTGTTTCTAACTGCTACATGAGCTCACTGTTTTCCAGTGAGCTCATGTAGCAGTTAGAAACAGAAACATGTTCGACTTCATTTCGAATAGGTATACTGGTAAAGAAATTTACGAATTCTTCTGCAACCAATTTATTATCACTAATAAGACCATGATGTGTCTCCAACGCGTAATCATTATTATGTATTTTTTTCCTGTTAGTTTCATTATTTATAATTTTCCAAACCGTTTTTATTTTATTATCAGTTGATTTAACTTTGTTGCTGCCTTACAAGTATTTTTTAAACATTTTTGAATATTAGCAACATACTTATTAAATGTTTCAGTGTTAATAATAAGCTTAAGGCCATACAGCTTAAAAAGTTTTTCCCTATTTATTCTGATTCCTTTAGTTGCCCAGTCACTGAATCTAAAATTAGGGTAGATAATTTTAGATTTCTTTTCAAAAGTCTTATATAATTCACTTTGAACGATTGAAAAAAAATTGTTAAAAAAAATATTACAATTGTTCACTGCAAGGTTCCAATCACCCAAGTTGCAAGTTAAAGTGCTGTTAAATTTAATTAGTTTACCGGATGTTACTGGTCTGGATTGTATCTGCACTTGTTCTATTGGTAAGTTGGATTCAAAAGTTACCATTAAACTGCTATGATCAGAAGGCAGATAATTTACAATAGCTTTTTCTAAATAGTTGCAGCAACAAAAAACATTATCGATACATGTAGCAGTAGTTGTAGTAGTTCGACTTGGTTCCATAAACACATTTGATTATTTAAATGATTTGAAAAGATTTAAAAATCTACTGCCATCTGAATTATTCTCTAAAATATTAACATTAAAGTCTCCGCAGATGATAACTAAACTTTTTTTACTACACCCTAAGTGTATAGTCGTTTTTGTATTTATTACGTTATTAACCGGGGTTTAGTATTATAATTAAATAAAAGGCATTTTGATACACGGCGCGCGGTGCGACGCCGGAGCAGCTGGGTGACGGATGATAAAACCTTGACGCGATCGTGTCCGAGCGAGTGGCAGCCGCGCTCATAAGCGCGAGCGCCGTCTTGCTGTCCGTTTGTCTCTCAATATCTGACCCATGAGAACCCAAAATTCCTAGGTTTTCTTAAAAATACTTATATTTGTGGTTATATTTTTATTACAATTATTTTAGTAAGCATGTATGATAAAGGCAATAGTTTAAATCAAAAACAGGGAATCTCTGGAAGTACTGGTCCGAATGCTAAAATTTTTTCACCGATAGAAAGCTACTTTATTCCTGAGTGACATAGGCTATATATATAGGCTATTTTACGTTCGCGGACGAAGTCATGGGCAAAAGCTAGTTAGTAATAATTAGTACAGTTATTATAGTTATATATCAAAAACTGTTTAGTATTAATTTTATTATAAATAAGTACCTACTAATGATTTATGTACAAAAAGCAATGATATCCCATCAAAAACATAAATGTGAAATGAGAGTCAAGGTCAATGTTATTATGCCTTGGTTACTGACTTCAATGGCAAAAGAAGTGAGATCTAAGTGGGTGCCAAGTTAGTTCAATAGTCCGTCCAGAAATTTATAACAACATAAAACATTACTTCTTCTTGGCTAGTTTTTATATACAAATTATATTGTAACCTTCGCAAGTTCTATCTAAACCTGTTGCTTGTCGGTTCTTATTTTATTATTTCGAAAATTTGGCTTGCTGGCAGCTTTTTGACAGCTGTCAGTTGAAAGTAAAACTCCATAAGGATGAAAAGTGCTATTTTCAACACGCTCCTCAGGCAACTTTAGACCTACTTTCAGAGTATGAGTAGTAAAAATTACTTTACGATCTATTTTCAGAGCTTAATCCCTCGAGGGCCAGGGGGTTAATGACCTGGAAAATTGCCGTCTTTACGTAAATCACCAAAAAATAAAAAAATAAATTGTATTTTTCTAGGAAAAACAAAAATCTAGAAACCAAAATTTTCGACTAAATGATTTTGGATAATCTAGCATATAAAACAAAAATTACATTTTTTCAAGATCATTCAAGTTGTACAGATACAAGATGTACAATCGGCGCTCAAGAAATTAATGAAATTATTAATTTCTTGAGCGCCGATTGTATATTGATTAACAAAAAATCATAAAAACTCGGTCATGCCATTTTGGATCAGTTTGACTTTTATATATTAGACAATTGTAAAATCATGCGTAAACAAATAATATACTTACAAATTAACTAACGAAAAAAAAAGTATGAAAAAATTAGTCGATTAACGACAAGTATGAAATTTTTTTCTATGCGAGATGTTAAAACTAGCATAACAAATGATAAAACTAAAGACATAAATGCATAATTAAAAAACACGCAACCCCAAACAATTTAATTTTAATAAACATCGCTATCTTCAATCTATACCTACTCGTATATTATACAGTCTTAAAAGAGATTACAAAGTCATAAGATATTGGAAACAAGATAAAAGTAATTTAAACATAAGAGCCATACTAATACACAAATGAACACAAATAAAAGTCATTCCATTCTAATTTAGAACATTATTTAAAAATCGTATGAATCGCGAATTTTCGAGAATAAGGACAGCACAATTAGCGGTCCTCCAAAAGTTGTTCTCCACGATCTCTTCAATGAATATGAAAACTTCGGTTTTCATATTCATTCAGTAAGGTATTTGACAAGTATCTTAAAAAAACTAGACAGTATCAGCTACTGAAATGCCATCCTATTCTTCAAGGTTAATCTGATATTTCAAGTAATCTGACTCGCAAACTAGGCTCGCTAATTTTGTGACATTAACAATTCTCTCGACCTTGATGTACCTCCATCATCTTTACACTCTAAAAACATCTACTGTTTTACAAAAGCCTCCCCAAGCGTCGTCATAACGACGGAACCTGTGCATCTTGCATTCCCTCACCAGCTCATTACTTTAGTCCACCTTGTGGGAGACCTTCCATCGTTGCGTCTTTCAGTATGCGGTCGGTGTGCATACAAATTTTAGTATTCTGGGAAACTTGTTCAAAAAAATCTCATCAATTTTATCACATTTACAATTTTCTATGAGTCCTTTACCTAATTATGTATTAACAATCCAAAGTTGAGGGTTTCATTTGTCTTGCTTAGGACTGATTACGATTTTAGGACCATGACATGTGTGTATTTGGAATAATAATTGAACTTGAAAAAAGATTTACTAAGAAGTAATTTAAAAAACCTAGTAAATGTATGATCGATTGCAGTTGATCTTTAAAAAAACCGGATGGAAAAGATAAGGCGTGTCATCGTAGGCAGCGTACGTGCGTATAAGCACATGTCATGCAAGCTGCGCACGAGTCACGCGTGCGATGTGTGAGTATGCAGTTATCTGGCAAAAATACTTTGGACAACTACTATCATTACATAATTTTAAATACTACAGATGTGACCTTAGTTTAAATTAAAAATTATACGAAGTCAAGATAGCAGTGGTGGCCCGGTATTTTCAGCCCCTTAGGTCGTAAGTTTAAACCCAGGCAGGTCCATTGTGTACTTTATTATTTTTATCACTACTGCTCTCAAAACGGTGAAGGAAAACATTATGAGGATACAAGTCATGAAACCATAAATTCAAAGATATGTGACACTCGCACTGGGCCCTCGTGGTGGATTTCCTCTCGTAGAGACGAGGTCTGCTCCCATTGTGCAGCAGTGAGAACATTAGCAAAAGTTCTTGGACGTGTTAGGGACAATAACATTGATTCTTCAAATATAATTAGGGTACATCTGTACAATTGATTTAGTTAAAGAAAAATTAACAATCGGAGGTTGGATATTTTCATAATACCTACAGCCTGTCTTGTATTATTCATATTTTTTTCTAATAGTTGCACTGTATGCCATATTACTGGGCGTAAAAGGGTGCTTGTCTACGCTGGTGCGGAGTGGTTTTTTTTTATTGATATAAACTAGGCTTGACTGCGATCCCACCTATTGGTAAACAGTGATGCAATCGTTGATAGTGAGGCGCACTAGTAAAAACAACAAAAAAGTTAAGTTTCAGTTGTTACAGTTTAAATACTTTGGCCATATTTATCGACGTAGAGGTGACTGCATCGAACACCTTGTTATACAAGGAAAAGTGGACGGAACAAGGCCGTGTGGCAGATCACCGATGCGATGGACTGCTGACCAAATAAACGGCTGTTGGCAGCCCATTGAACGAGTGCGCCCGGATCAATGCCAGCAGGCAAAAGTAGAGGAAAATCCGACCTTCGTGATAACCACGACTACCCTGGCAAGAGTGAAACGACCAAGAAAAAGATACGTTATTAGGTAAATATCAATGTACTGGCAGCAATATTGATCAACGTTTCTGTCAATGTGATGTTTATACGGTGAATTGGTGATCTAATCCAATTAAAATTATCTGTGAGACTATGCCAGTGATAATAATGTTATGTTACACTTTATATACGTTACTACAAGTTCAGTGATAAACTAATTGATTTTCGAGATAGTCTAGTTTTTGCCTTGCGCTTGCGTGTCCTATTTCTCAGCTTGCTGTAGCTTGAAGCTCTCTTCTTCTTTCTTCTTCATTGTGCACTTTTGACAAAGTAGCCGTAGTCAAGTCTCAGTCGAGTCGTGCGGCCTCTCTCGCGTTTCGTCGCCATGTAGCTCTGTGTTTGGCAGCTTGGGAGTTTTCATTAACGTTGCAGTGTGTAACGGAGCTGAAGAGGTCCGTTCACCGTGTTGAAGTGTGTCCACGTGACCATTTGCCCGCGAATTTTCCTTAGAACACCAATCGTTCCATCAAGGTCTCGTTACAGGTGATATGCCCGAAGAACTTGAGGATCCAAAATTTGCACAAACGACGATAATCTCTCTTAGCAATTGAGTTCTTTTAGGATCGAAACATTGGTTCGGTGTGCGGTCCATGGGATTCCTAGTACCACATTTCCAGTACGTCAATTACATTCAAAGCTAGAAACACTTCTCACAAAAAATGTCTGTCAGTTAGTGCTAATCTGATTACGATGAGCTTTTCAGAAATGGTTTCCTAATAAATTATGTATGTACTAGCACTTTGCTTACGACTTCGTTCGTGAGTTTTTTTTTTATAAAACTTGCATATCCTTTAAACAGTTTAAAGTTAAAACGGTTTTGTAAAACTACGCTTGAGTACACCGTTTTACTTATAAACGGTTTAAAGGGTGTTACGCACAAAGGTAAATAAAAAAAAATTACAGTCTTTAAAGTTCGTTTTGATTAGAATTGGTGTCAAGTTTCAGGTTTGTTAATTCAAGGAATAAGATAATCACATACTAACTTTAACACCCCCTAAATTATTTTAAATGGCTGGTGTTGAAAAACAAATATTGCGAACCTTTTTTATTTATTTGAGTTACTAATTCTGCGAAGTTTTAAGTTTATAGGATTAAAGAATGGAATTCTATCCCCTTTTCACTCCATTAAAAGAAATTTCAAAAACCTTTCTTTGTACTTACCTACATTATGAAGGGAAGCCTTCTGCAAAATGTCACGTTCTAAACCCAGTAGTTTTGGTTCTTTCTCCTTTAATAATAAAAGTATATTCCAAAGCATCCTGCTGTTTATCTGTTTTTTCTCTATACCAGGTCATTATATCAGGAAATAAGTCACATGTGGACCGTCTTTCTATGAGTACATCGTTGTCTCAAGATGTTCCAGTTCTCATCAGTTACAAAGTTAATTAATGTTCTCTTCGGGATAAAAATAGTAGGAACATATTATTCCCTTAGTAAATTCTTTAATCCTTTTTTAGTTCTGTATTGTACACTATAACAACTTATAAAATAAGTGGATTACAAAGTTCATGTACATAGGCGAGCTTAACTCAAAGTTGAGTTTTCTTCCAGCAAACCATTGAGCGATAGAGAGAGATGACAATAGAGGATCCAATGAACAATTTTAAAATTAGAAATATTATGAATAAAATAATCCTACTAATATCATAAATCCGAAAGTTTGTATGTATAGATGTTTGTTACTCCTTCACACAAAAACTACTGAATGAATTTCGATGAAACTTGGTACACGGATAGACCATGTCCTAGAATAACACAACAAATACTTCTTATCTTTGGATATTGTTCTCTTGGGATAATTTTCTAACCCTCTGACAAATGACAGCAACTGTCAAATACATTGACGGTATGTGTCAAATACATTGATTCCAATCATTTCTTCATTCGGTCAATCATTCCATCATTTGGTTATTCATTCTACCATTTGGTCAACCATTCCACGATTGGAAACATGGAATAAATAAATACGAAATCTTGTACCTCTAACTTAATAAATCAAACAAAGTTGTATTAGTTCACTATTTATACCACAAGAACAAAACACACAAAAACATAAGAAAGACACACGTAAAAAAACCCAAACGTTTACGCGCATCAAACTCAGACACCAAAGGAGATGTGGCACAAATATAACAAAGAAAAGAGTCAGCGGACGCGGAGTCAGCGAGATCCTCACAGCAGCTGAGTAAAAATGCCCCATGCGGCACTCAGAGGCTCGCAGGGATGCGGCAGAGAGGTTTCACATGGCCAGTAGAGGCTTGCAGAGAACAGAGGAACAGAAAAAAGCCAAATGGCGGGGCGGACAAAATCGAACGCTTGGAGGAATGCCAACCAGCGGTGAACTCTAGGAGTCAAATCGATTTTATTATGAGAGGACTTTAAAGAGTTGCAGTCAGATACAACTGTAAAATTACGACCCTGCAAGTAGTGTCGAAAATGTTTAACAGCGTTTACCACTGCCGAGGTCTCCAAATCGTGAGAGTGGTATTTGGACTCGGCTTTATTGGTACGCCTGCTAAAGTATTCGACCACATGCAGTTTATCGTCTACTCTTTGAAAAAGTATTGCGCCGTAACCTTCCGCACTGGCATCAGTATGCAATTCCGTCGGGTAAACCGGGTTAAAAATCATGGGAATAGGTTTGCTCGTAATTAAAAAAGTTATGCGCTGCCTAATTTCCTCATGTTTTGGTTTCCAAGCGAATTCTTTCGAAGAAATTAGAAGAAAAAGGGGAGTCATAACTTGGGAAAACTTCCTAAAATATGAGGCAGGCCCAATGAACTGCCTAAGTTGGTGAATATTTTCAGGGGGTGGTAATTTCGTTAGGGCTTCAACCTTTCTTTGATTAGGTCTTACTTCACTAGTGGTAATTTCATAGCCAAGAAACTCCACACGGCGTTTCAAGAAAGAACATTTTGTAATATTAAGGGAAAAACCGTCTGTGGTTAGGGCTTCTAACACCTCATGCAACTGTTCAATGCCTTCGTCCTCACTACAATAAGGAATTAAAATATCATCCATGTATAGAACAGCATAGGTGTAAAGCAAGTTACTTAAAGCATTTGAGGCTGTACGCTGAAAAACACTTGGTGCATTACGTAACCCAAATGACGTCTTTAAGTACTCATATTGCCCGTCTGGTGTAACAAATGCGGTACGCTCAGTGCTGTCGGTACTTACAGGTATTACATTAAAACCACTTGCACAGTCTAAGTATGTAAAGAAATTAGCTCAAGATAGCCTTCCTATCAAATCAGAAATTTACGGCAATGGAAATCGATAAGTAATAAGGAACTTGTGAACCAACGATCCCGATTGGAGGTCCGATCTGAAGTGCTTTTTTGCTTTATTGCAGCATCCTGCTGAAATAAACTTGTTAAAAGTATGAAAAACTTGTTTCTTACTTTTTCACTGTCGTTTGTTTTGTCGTAGTCGGGTTTAAGTTTTTCATTTTTTTTCCTCTCTTGAAGACACCTGAAAAAGGGCTGACACGTAGAGAGTGTGGGAGGGAGTTCCACAGACGCACTACAGTTACAGAGAAGGAACTATCATAACGGCTAGAAGTGTGAAACGGGGTACGAAGAAGAGAATTGGCTGTACGACAGGGTTTACCCCTCGGGATGAAGTGCTCAAAGTGTCCACGAAGGTATTGTGAAGAATTAGGGTTGTGCAGGATAGTGTAAAGAAGAGATGAGATATGAGTATCACGCTGACGCTAAATCGGCAACCACTTCAATCGTATTTGCGGAGGCCATAAATGAAGCTGATGCACAAGTTTTTTTTTTTATATCCGTTATAAACTAGTACTTGACTGCAATCCCGCCTGATGGTAAGCAGTGCTGCAATCGTTGATGGTGAGGCGCACTAGTTTATTAAGAGCCTATTCACTCTAGCCTTGAAGACACCCAAATTATAATCGGACGGGAAGACCGCAGCAGGCAGACTGTTCCAGTCCTTCGAAGTACGCGGTATAAATGACGAGGCGAAACGCTTAGTCCGGACCGTAGATGTTTCAACAACGTAAGGGTGGATACTCGCCGTGCGTCGGTTTGTCCGATGATAGAAATGTGATGGCGGAATCAAGTCATGCAGTTCCTGCGCACACTCTCCAAAATGCAATCTGTAAAACACCGAAAGGCTGGCTACCCTACGCCTGTGCTCAAGGCTTTGAAGATTGGACTTAACCAAATCTGGATCACCAATCAGCCTCAACACAAGTTCTGCAGTCACTCGAGTTTGTTTAGACATCTGCGTAGTCTATTAGCGGTAGAAGAAGAGATTACGCAAGAGTGACCCTTGCAATTTTTGGAGACGTTTAAGGGACTGAAAAGAGTAGAAGACCCTCCTACTAACATCAGCTATATGAACATCCCAAAAAAGGTTAGAATCTATATGGACGCCTAGATTGTTGATTGGAGAGAATGGTGATTCAATAAACTAAGCATATATGTATCTGTCACCAATAATGAGCTCTTGAGATTTATTTGGATTCAGTAAGTGGTTGATATTTTCAAGGTTATTGATGGCAGGTATAGTCTCAACGAGTTCGCCGACTTTAAATGGAGTTTTCCAGTAAATAACATGATACGAGATACACGTAAAATTCTGAGCATCACTCCTTAGGAAATATAATTAAATAACTTTATTATAAACAACCAAAAACTTCGAAGACATGTGACATCCGCACTGGGCTCCCGTAGTGTATTACGGCCCTAGAGAGGAGACCTGAGTCCCAGCAGTAGGAACATTATAAGGCTGACTATACTATTCTATATTAAACAACTAGTATGATAATCATTGGAATGCCTCACATAACGTGAACCGGTGAACTGGTTAGGGTCATGGAAATCCGATGGAAGCGAGACACACAGGACCGGTCCTTATAGCGACACTTTGGAGAGAGGTTAATGTCTAACAGTGCATGTCTTTCGGCTGAAATGATGATGACTTTGTCATCAAGATTTCCTCTGCTAGACCTGACCTTCTTCCAAGAACACCGACCAATCCTGTGCTTCTCTGCTTTAAGCATAACTTGTGACACAATTATACATTGCAGACTGTTCCCAATCCGTAAAAAAACCTCGACTTTTCTATACTATAATATGCATGCTCTTTGTTGGGGTTGGTGGAATTGAGTGGACTGTATTTTGTGTGTGCTGGATATATTGCCGATATAATCAATATCCAAAATTACAACTGTCCTGGACCAAAAATAATTAATTGAATATGTTCGAGAGGTGTCGTTCGTCGCGGCCGGTGTCCGTGGTGCCGCGGTGCGCTGGACAGCTGGTGTCGCCGCCCGCTTCTCCGCGCCCCGCTGCCGATGACGTATATCATGCACGTCACTTGCGTGTGCAGACCACGTTATTGGTCTGTTGGGTTCGATTTCCAACACACTTATTCATCTCAACTTTCCTCATGAATCACTCTTTGGTGAAACTGATTTGACAATCCGTTCAGTAGTCTTTTAATTTATCGTAAACAGACATACAGTCGCTGTGGGGAACTTAGTTTTTTATTATAGCACTAGCTGTGCCCCACGGTTTCACCCGCGTTTTTCTCGTTTCCGTGGAAATACCGAGATAAAATATTGCCTATAATTGCCTCCCTCAATAAATGGACTATTGAATATTTAAACAGTTTTCATATCAGATCAGTATTTCCCAAGATTACATTTTCATGTTCATAAATGTATTTATTATACTCTTCAAAGATCTTATACTTACAATCATCAACAAATATATTTCGAAAAAGATTATTACTTACAGGATTTTATGTTGATAAAAAACTCTATGGCCCATAAGCATAACTCATTAATAGGTACCAACTCTTAACATCTTACACACGTGATAACTTTTAAACGAAATATGCGATTGAGATGAAACAAAAAGTATTTTTTTTATATTCTTCTACATAAATACTCTTGATAACATAATGCTTAATTTCGATAAAGATTAATATTACGATACATATTTAACGTAGTTTTTTTTTCTTCAGACGATTTAATAATTATTTTGAACACAAAATCGGTTATTGTGATTAAACCATGATAGCTAGATATATGTTCTTGCGGACTTTTTTGTAGGTCTTAATGAGATCTACAAACCCGTAGTACATCATTTTGTTCTATTGTCAATAGTTTTTGCAGCGCACGCAAATATAGGTTTTCGATTTTACACCTTGTGTTACAAAATAGCAATTTTATTACGGATCCCAAATTTTGAAAAAAAAACATAGCCTATAGCCTTCCTCGGTAAATGGACAACCCAACACTGAAAGAATCATTCAAATCGGACCAGTAGTTCCAGAGATTAGCACGTTCAAACAAACAAACAAACAAACTCTTCAGCTTTATAATATTTATTATATATATATATTATTATTATAGCATATGTCAATTGGTCTGTGTTTAGTGCAATACGGGTTCTTTTAATATCCATCTCTATTAGCCGTTATCTCAATATTGTCCGTCTTTCTAACACCATCAACCATCATCTTTAAAACACAATCCTTCTACAAGCGGTAGGTAGTTTAACGTCTGGTCATCCGGTATGGATCGATCCCGAGTCGTCGGGGGCAGTGCATAGTGTCCCATACGCACCTCAAAGAGATGTCAGCTAAACTGCGCGGGTTCAGTTAGGCCAATACACGCTAGGGCTACGGAAATTTTTTAATGAGATATCGTGGTCCTTCAACGCAAAGGTCAACTGAAAGATGTGTGTTTCAATTAGTATAAGTCTAACAAACACTTTCTCTCAACCCTAAAAAATACCTATTGTTTATTTGACTTCCTCTATAACAAGCACAATACACTAAATAAATAAATTTAGGAAGTAGTAATAAAGAGTGCATCCTATAAATCTAAAAATATGACAGTTTATCTCGTCTACAAGTTACATAAAAGTTTTTATCTGTACCAAAGATTTTTTTTTGGGATTAAATATAATGACCACCATAAAACGCTTTGGTACCCTTAGTTCTTTTGTCAAAAATATATTACTTGACACCAAAAAAATGAAATCCTAAAGTTACAATAGTATTTTAGTTACGACTGTACTTTAAATTGTATTCGAATACAGACCCCGTCACCTTCTTCGAGGTTATTTTTTTTAAACCACCCAGAAGTAGGAGCCCCGCGTAGCGGGGCTCCGTCGAGCTGCTGCTTGGCAGGTAGTTAACCTAACCTCAAAATTTTAACTACTGATATCTCCGTAACCATGGGGTTCTGCCGATGCTTTATTTGGATTCGTTTTGCTTAAATAGGATAGCGAGATGTTAAAACTGGTTATAATTTTACATTAAAATGTAGGTTTAATTTTGGTGATCATTTACTATTTTTGTCTTTTATATGTTACTATATCTGGTGGTAAGTTAAACATAAGCCTTTTTTTTTAATCTTTATTTTTTAAAGGTGTTTTTATATACCAAAGATAAAGCGGCAGTCGGACTGTTCTGGTTTTCTCGGCCACCTCAGGTAAGTTTACATGGGGTGCCACGACAGAAAACCTCCACGAGTGCCCGCAGGCTGTAGTTCCCTTGCGGATACGTCCGGAGCGAAGGCCAGTCTGCGGGACGGTGCACCCTGGGAGGCGGCCAGTGACCCCCTTGGGTATTACTGCCTAAGGGGCCTCGATGGTCGTCTGCGAATGTTCTGTCTGTCGAAACGCTTCAACGCGTGTCCCTCTGCTATAGCAGAGGGCACAGTGGCGAAGTAAGAGCGGGTTCGGCGTGCACTCACACTGCCGCCGGGCAGGCAGGAGGAAGGCTTGCTCCTCCTTCTGCCACCGTTAGTCTCGTAGCCCCAGAGATTGTCCAAGGTCATGTTTCTGACTTTTGATGGGGGACGAGGGTCTTGGCTTAACCGCCCGGGCCGCGAGGAAGACAACCTCTATAAAAAATTACCCCAAACCTCCAAGCGGCGGCGCACCGTGAGGGAGGTTGTTAGCTTGACTAATGGGTAGCTAAATTAGTCTCTAGTGCGAACCACGTGTTTTGAGCAAGTACCCGAAGTATAATACTCGTGGGAACAAAATGGAAAAAGTTAAATTAAAATATTTAAAAAAACCGGAGAGTGGTGCGCGGTCGGAGTCCGACGCGGCATCCAGAGGGGGCTCGGAGGGCTCGGAGGTGGAAGAGATGGCGGTTGATTCTGGGAGAAACACAAGTTCCTCCCAGAAACGCTGCGAGTTCGTCAGGAGGGAAGAAGGGCGCTCGGAGGCGAAGGAAGTGGTGGTCGATCCCGGGAGGAACTCAAGTGTCCCCCTGAAACGCCCTGCGTCTGCCAGGAGGGAGGACGGGTCGTCCTCTGAGGAGTCCTCTCCTCAGAGCAAAATCCCCACCAGCAGCCGTGGCGCGGGCCGGTCCCGCGGAAGGGGGAGGGGTCTAACGGCCCAGGACTCCGCTCAGCGAGCCGCCAGGCTTGCCACGGAGGGGCGTCACCCCGGGGCGGCCAGCTCAGGAAGGGACCTCTCGGAGCCATCTGGCAACGAGAGGCGTGCTGAGGCGGACTCCGACATGGAGTCCCTCCAAAGGCTGGCAGTCACCTTGTTGCGGGATATGAGCCGCAAAAGAGAGAGGACGTCAAAGGAGAGGACGGCCCAACGTCACGCGGCGTCCCTCCGGGAGGCTTTTGACGCCTCTCTCGAGAAGAGGGTGGCCAGAATCCGGAGCGAGCTCCAGGCTGAGCTTCGGGCCGAGCTCCGGGCTGAAGTCCGGGCTGAGCTCGGAAGGGTGCCAAATGGCGATGGCTGTCAGGAGCCGTCGGAGGGGGCGCGCAAGCAAGGGCAGGGGCAAAGCCGGCCCCAGGCCCAGTCCGAGCCGGAGAATCAGTTGCTGACGCTGGTGCGGCAGGAACTGGCTGCTTTCCAGCAGCAGCTGCAACAGCAGCAACAGCAGTTCCAGCTGCGCATTCAGCAGCAGCTGTCCCTGCTGGAGGGCATCGTGCTGCGCCCTCCGCTGGCGGCCTCTGGCCGGCAGCGAGGGGCGGAGTCTTACGCTGCCGCCGCGGCTGTGGCTTCTGTGCCCAAGGCGGGTCAATTGGGGCAAGCAGGTCGCGGGGCCGTGGCATCGGAGCCCGCGAGACCACCCCCGAAGGCCAAGCAGCAACGGCGGCAAAAGGGTGTGGCGGTGCCTGCCGCTAAACCGGCGGGACCACCTGCCGCGGCGGCAACCAGGCTCCGCCCACCGCCTCCTCCACCTGAGGAACCCGGCGGCGCATGGACGGTTGTTGGCGCCGCGAAGAAGGCGGGCAAGGCGGCCAGAGCGGCCAAAAAGCGCGCAAGGCGGAAGGAAAGGAGGAAGCGAGCCATGGCGGCGAGACTTCGCGCCCCGAATTCCGAGGCTGTAGTAATTACGCTGCAGCCTGAGGCGGAAAAGAAGGGCGTGACGTACGACGACGTCATGGCGAAAGCGAAGCAGGCGGTGTTGCCCCACCTTGGCGAGCTCGGAGCTGCTGGGGGCTTCCGCATGAGGCGTACGGTCACGGGGGCCCGAATCCTTGAGGTCCCCGGTGCGGCCAGCGGCCCTGCAGCGGATGCCCTAGCCGCAAGAATTAGAGCGTCCCTCAATGCGGAGGAGGCCCGAGTGTCCAGGCCCACCAAGTGCATAGACATGCGCATTATGGGCCTGGACGACTCCGTCAAGGTGGACGAGGTGGTGGCCGCCATTGTCAGGGCGGGCGGGTGCACGACCGAACAGGTCCGGGCGGGCGCCATCCGCGCTGACAGCACGGGCATGCGAGCCGTTACGGTTAGCTGTCCCGTGTCGGCGGCCAAGACCATCACAGGGGAGGGCCGACGGCTCCTGGTGGGCTGGGTCTCCGCGCAGGTTAAACTGCTGGAGCCCAGACCTCTGCGGTGCTTCCGGTGCCAAGTGGGGCACCACGTTGGCGCCCACTGCGCCGCAGAGGAGGACCGCAGCGACCGCTGCCACCAGTGTGGCCAGCCCGGTCACAAGGCCGCAGAATGCCGTGCTCCGCCGCACTGCTACGCATGTGCGGCGGCAGGCAAGCCGGCCAATCACCGGGCTGGGGGCAGGTCCTGCGACCCCCCCGCCAAGGCCAAGGGCAAAGCCCGTAGGCCCATCCCCGCCGCCGCACCCGCCGCTCTCACCGCCGCACCCGCCGCAGTCGCCGCCGCACCCGCTGTGGCAGTGCCCCCTAGAAGGGCTCGGGAGGAGACGATGGACTGCCAATAATGGCCCCATTCCGTCTCCTCCAGGCGAATATCAAACACTGCGCCCCCGCTCAGGATCTGTTGCTCCAGAGCATGGCGCAGTGGTCGATAAATGTCGCCGTCGTCTCCGAGCCGTACTACGTCCATCCCCGTGGAGACTGGGTTCAGGACCTAGACGGCTCGGTGACGTTAATCTCGTCGGCCGCCGCTGGTACCCCGCCCCTCGAGGCTGTTGCGAGGGGACGGGGCTGCGTGGCAGCACGGTTCGGGGACATTGCAGTGGTAGGCGTCTACCTGTCCCCGAACAGATCTCTCGACGAACTCCAAGTCTCCCTTATGGAGCTAAATGTCGTCGTCGCTGGGTTTGGTACCCTCCCCGTGGTCATTTGCGGGGACTTCAACGCCTGGAACACGGCTTGGGGTTCCCGGTACACGAATCCACGGGGTCAGATGGTGGAGGACTGGGCTTTGGAGCTAGGCCTGGTCGTCCTGAACCGGGGTTCTGTCCCCACGTTGGTGCGGATGCGGGGTGAATCAGTGGTGGACATCTCGTTCGCCAGCCCTGCTCTGTCGCCGCGTGTCGTCGACTGGCGCGTTATGGAGGAGGTGGAGACGTACTCCGATCACCGGTACATCCGGTTTGACGTCTCCGCCGAAACCTCGGCCGCGCCGGTCCGACAGAGCCCTTGCGGTCCACGGTGGGCGCTTAAGCAGATGGACCGGGAGCTCCTCCTGGAAGCCGCGACGGTACAGGCCTGGGTGCAAGCACCGGGCAGGCCTGTCGACATCGACGTCGAGGCGGAGTGGTTCCGGGAGGCCATGTCGCAAATCTGCGACGCGGCAATGCCCCGAGTCCATCCAGGGCGAGCTAAGCGCCAGGTGTGCTGGTGGTCGCCGGAGATCGCTGCACTGCGCAACGCATGCAGTCACGCGCGACGCCGGTACGCTAGACACTGCAGGCGCCGCATCCGCCCGGCGGATGCGGAGGCCGGAGAGGCGGAGCTGTATGAGGGATACAGAGCGGCAAAACGCACCCTCCGAGCGGAGATCAAGCGGGCCAAACTGGAGGCCCGCAACGTGTGGCTGGGGTCTCTGAACGCGGACCCGTGGGGGCGCCCGTACAAAACAGTACGGGAAAAGCTCCGCCCCTGGGCTCCCCCGCTGACTCAGAGTCTCCGGCCCCAGATCGTGGAGGGTGCGGTGAACGCTTTGTTCCCTGCGCGGGGGCAACACTCCCCCCCGCCCATGGCTCCGCCCTCACCAGTGGTGTCTGACGCGGACCGCAATAGCGACGACGACGACGATGCTCCAGAGGTGACCGAGGTAGAGATGAGAGTAGCGGTGCGAAGGCTGAGTGCCAAGAACACCGCCCCAGGACCCGACGGCTTGCCTGGGAAGGCCTGGGTCCTGGCCATGGAGGCTCTCGGGCCTCGACTGAGAGGGCTCTTCAGCGCATTCATGGAGAGGGGCCAGTTCCCACTTTGCTGGAAGACGGGGAAACTGGTCCTCATAGCGAAGCCAGGGCGCCCTGCGGACTCTCCGTCCGCGTACCGGCCCATTGTGCTGCTCGACGAGGTGGGCAAGCTCTTTGAGAGAGTCATTGCAAACCGCCTCGTCGGGCACCTAACACGGGTGGGGCCGGACCTTTCGGACGGACAGTTCGGCTTTCGCAGGATGCGCTCTACGGTGGACGCCATCATGCGCGTGCGAGCCCTCACGACGGGGGCTGCGGTGTCCCGGGGCAGGTGTGTCGTGGCAGTGTCCTTGGACATTGCCAACGCCTTCAACTCCCTGCCCTGGAGTACGATCCGGAGGGCACTCCGGTACCACCGGGTGCCCGAATACCTCTGTCGTGTGGTCGAGGCCTATCTGTCGGATAGATTTATAGTCTACCCCGGTCACCAGGGAGACTGGAAACGTCGAGAGATGTCGTGCGGTGTTCCGCAGGGGTCGGTACTAGGGCCACCCTTGTGGAACATCGGGTACGACTACGTGCTGCGCGGCGACTTCCCTGACGGGGTCAGCGTGGTTTGCTACGCAGACGACACGCTGGTTCTAGCGCAGGGAGAGTCGTACCAGGCGGCGGTCGCACTAGCGACACGCGGGGTTGCGATGGTCGTTGATAGGATCCAGGAGTTGGGACTCGAGGTGGCGCTCCACAAATCCGAGGCTATGTGTTTCCACGGTCGCCGCCCTCGGAACGCGCCGCCATTGAGTTCCCAACTAACGGTAGGAGGAGTTCACATCGGTGTCGGGTCAACGATGAAGTACCTGGGACTCGTCCTCGACAGCCGGTGGAATTTCGTGGAGCATTTCCGACGTCTGGCTCCCAAACTCAACCGGACTGGGGCCGCTCTCAAGCGGCTCCTGCCCAACCTTGGGGGTCCAGACGCCTCCTGCCGGAGGCTCTACGCGGGGATCGTTCGGTCCATGGCCCTCTACGGGGCGCCGGTGTGGGCGCCGTCGCTGAAAAAGCAACCGGCGGCCATACTGAACGCCTGCCAGAGGGTCATGGCAATAAGGATGGTGCGGGGATACTGCACGGTCTCCCGCGAAGCGGCGAGCCTTCTGGCTGGCCTACCACCGTGGGATCTGGAGGCAACAGTCCTTGCACACATGCACGATATGCGCGTGGAGATGCAACGCCGGGGCGAAAGTCCACTGCCGCGACAGGTTGCGGCATGGCGGACAGAGCTCCGGCGGGATCTCATGGTGAAATGGCGTCAACGACTATCGCAACCCAGTGCTGGGCACGCCACAATCATGGCGGTAAGTCCCCTCTTTGAGGCGTGGCTGGAAAGACCTCACGGCGTCTTTACCTTTCGCATGACGCAGGTCCTCACCGGACATGGTTCGTTCGGGAGTTTCCTGCACCGAATTCATGCTGAAGTGACGCCCGGGTGTCGCCACTGTGCGGAACGCCCGGAGGACACGGTGGAGCACACAGTCGAGGTGTGCCCTGCTTGGGCGGAGCATCGCCGTGCCCTCGTGGGGGCGATCGGCGGCGGAGACCTCTCGCGCCGGGCCTTGGTTGAGGCCATGGTCCGGAGCGAGGAGGAGTGGCAGGCGGTCGCCGACTTCTGCGAAGCAGTAATGCTCGCAAAGGAGGAGGCCGAACGCATTAGGCAACGGCGTTATCGCCGCCGCCGCCGCAACCGGGATTCTGATCCCGATTTCCGGCCACCGTAGGCGCGGGCTTGCGGACAGTGAGCAATGGGTAGCTCACTGTCCGGCCGTCCGGTAACTTTCCGGACCAAGCCCAAGTCGTCGACGGCGCGCACTGTTCCCGCGCGCCTCAAGGAGTTGTCAGCAACAGCAGGGACCCAGCCGGGTCGAAGCCTACTGGGGCCAGGGTTATCCGAAAGGGCGCTCAAGCCCCGGTATGAAGGCTAGAAGGAACGGGGTGGGTCTTTTAGTCAGTAAGAGTCTGACACTATCTCCCGCTCCGCCCAAGAGCGGGGGATGTCAATGCATGATTTTTTCCCACCATAAAAAAAAAAAAAAAAAAAAAAAGGTAAGTTTACATTAAACACCTTCAAACTGTATGATCTATTATAACGTGGGAAAATTTCCGAAAAAAAAGACAAATTCTCGTAGTATGGCTTAATCAAAGTGATATTCAATTAGAAATAACGATTGTCAAAAATACATGTTTTAGGATGCATTTTGATAAACTCTAAATTTCAATCTTGTGTTACATGCACTGTTGCCTGTTCGCGTAAAGATCTATATATGACGGCGTTACCGGATGGCTTTATTAGGGACTTATCATGACGTGTTGAGAGAAAGAGGCGTGGAGCTCTACATCACACAGGGTTATCTGCAAAACACTGGCAACCTCTTAGGACTATGTTAGAAACATCATCCAAACTATAATATTATAAATGCGAAAGTAACTCTGTCTGTCTGTCTTTGCTTCACGCCTAAACTACTGAACCGATTTGTGTGAAATTTGGTACAGACATAGTTTGGAACTTGAGAAAGGACATAGGATAGTTTTTATTACAAAAAATAAAATAAAAAAATAAATTTTATTCCGGACATACAGTGCCATCTATTGGTCAAGAGTCGGCATCAATTCAGTACTGAAAATTCATCGGAAAAATGTAAATAAATAGTAAAAAGGTATGAAAAAATAATATAAATTATGTTGATTTTTGAAGAGTTCCCTAGAATATCTTCCACAGTTCATTTTTGAAGAGATCCCGCGAGATCGGGAACTATGTGGGTAAAACCAAAAATCTGCTGAAGTCACTATTCCACGCGAACGAAGTCGCGGGCAAAACCTAGTAAACAATAAATGATAAATGATCTTTATTTTGCAAGTAGGTTTTATAAAAACACTTTTACACGTCAATTTTTTTTTCATCAATTAATGCTAGATGAGGCCGGTGTTTCCTACCTGACTACCCTGAGAAGAAACTCCGAAACAAACTCAGGGGTCAAAGTCTCTTTTAAAGTCCATACAGCAAAACATGTAATGGTCAAATCATATGAGAACCGTGCAGATTGAGCCTGAGATGGTCTTTTGAGGAAAGAACCACACAGTTCTAAGTGGACCTGTCCAGTCAGTGCAAGTATTTGTCAGTATGCGTGTAGCTCAACTCAGGACTACTAAGGAGCTCAACGACTTGACGAACAATGCCAAAGAAAGGACATTTGGGTAGGCCACATCAAATACTCAAAACTGCCAGACATCATGTGAAAATAAAAGAAAAGGAAAGAGTAATCCACATACAGTCTGTCAAGAAAGTCATGAAAAGAATGTTTTGGGAACTACTGTTTTTGCTAATACTGGCAACTGAATAATTGTTAAGCTGAGTACCTGAACTGTCACGTCGTATCTGTGTGGTTGATTTTTTATAATATTTCGGTGCTATTTCGAGTTTTATTAATCGTGTAAGCGTTAAGATACAAAAAATGAATCGAAATGTTTATAAGAGCGGTGCGAGACAAATTATATTTAAAGTTTTTCAAGGGTGTATGGCCGAAATTCAAGGTGGGAGTGCTGGGACGAACAAAGACGATGCTTATGGTCGAACAGCAAAGTTAACCGGTACGTAAATATATTCTAAAGTTTAACACACTAACGGAAATATAATGTTTTAACAGTCTTCTGTTTTTAAGTACAATTTATCTATTTTTAACATTATGTCTTGCTAAGGTTATGAAATTTACCTACGATTTATTATACTACCACTTAACGGTTTTGATATTTTGGTGTTTTTTATTTAGGTATGATAAATGTATTTGTATATTTAACATAATTATCTTTATTCACTTCAGGTGTTTCCGAAAGTACAGTTCGGCGCATTGTGGACTAAGGCATGAAGAATGGAGATAAATTTTCAACGCTTGGAAAACACAGGAAAGGCCGACCTACGAAACAAACTACGAGTCAGATGTTGGCCGGTTTCATTTTGAAGAAGTTTTAGGCAACATTTCTGGAGTCGAATACCTCGACTCTGATTATTTGGATTCGGATTAATAAAGATTTATTCATAAACTTTTTATTTTTGTAATGAGCTCATACCTATCGATACTCAGCGCCATGCTGACGGCAGTGCAGAGAGGCAAAACATCGTGATTTGCACTTTGTAGTAAGTACATAAATGCTAGTAGCTGAAAGGATTGTTTTCGTCCTTTTCGGGTTGATCAAACCAGACATTCTTATGAATATAAAACCAGATATTCAGAAGAATGTCTGTTTTGATAAACTCTTACGTGTAGGTACGTAGGATAAACATATAATTATCCTAATAAGCAAATAGAGAAGTATGGTTTCGTCGCAATGTTTATAAAACAAAATTCAGACTGATAGAGAATGCCTAAGGCATTAACTCCGCCTTTGTACTTTTGTGTTGGATGAAGTTTTAATAAATAAATGAGAACTACTATAACTATTATGTATCAGTTAAAATTAAACGTCACTTGAATTAAAATTAGTTCTTATAAAAATGTTGTTCGCCACTACGACAGAGTTAGTACTTTTATTTATAGGGAGCCACTACCAATTAAAGTCAAAACTCGTTTGCAAGCATGTATTAAATAGATAGACGAGTGTCAGATAGATCGGTAAAATAATGTACTTACACGGCAGTAAAGGGACCGTAAATCGGTAATTATTATTTTATAAATAAAAGTATCAATATTTTTTAGTCGAAATTTATTGGGATACCATGTTTAATGATGGTGGCGCCCTCCCTTCTTTTCATGACTTTCTTGACAGACTGTAGTTCTCACATTCACAATAATAAAATTTACAAAAGTAAATATGTCAAATTGTAAAAAAAGTAAATAAAAAAATTCAGTCAAATAGTAAAAATAAACATATCATATATATATACAATATCACAATTGTAAAACAACAACAATCGTCAATAAAAAAGGCAGATAAAACAAAAAAAAAAACAGTCAAATGATAACAATTTTACTTTAGTGAGTAGGTATTGGAGCAGGTCAATCCCAAGCCGTTTTATCCTCGAGATACTCTTTTACAGTATAAAAAGCCTTTTGACAAAGTTTTCGCTTTACAATTGAATTTATTAATGCTAAGTTCTCGAATAGGACTGGGAAGCTTATTATAAAAATGTATACTTTGGCATCTAAATTTAGCTTCACTTTTCTTGGACTGACCGACATTTGACTATTCAAAAGTGCCTGTAAATGGTCTATTTGAAATGAATGCTTTGTTTTTTTTTTTTCTCTTTTTATATTACTATTCTTTTTTTTTAAATTGGCCGGATAGCACGGCATGCCAGTATTAATGACATCATCCGTCGAGCTCTTGTCACCGCCGGGGTGCCAGCTGTTTTAGAACCTAATGGCTTGGCACGTGACGATGGGAAGAGGCCAGATGGGATGACTATAATGCCTTGGAAATTGGGTAGGCCTTTGGTGTGGAATGCAACATGTGTCGACACCCTTGCGCCATCCCATCTTCTGAGTACGGCGGGCTGTGCTGGGGCGGCTGCTGCAGGTGCAGAAAACCTCAAACGGCGTAAATATAATAACCTCATTGGAAGTTATGTGTTTGAGCCGTTTGGGGTTGAAACTCTAGGGCCATGGGGTCCGAGCGCTCATCGAGTTGTCCGGGATATCAGCAAACAGTTGGTCGACTCTTTGCGTGACCAGAGGGCTGGACTCTTCTTCAGTCAACGAATCAGCATTGCCATCCAGCGTGGCAATGCTGCCAACGTTCTGGGCACTTTTCCCATTGACATCGATGTGGACGAATTTTTTGATGCCCTGTGAGTTTTTCCCGTTTTTTAGCCTTTTTTAATCGTTTGTACATATTATTATTTTAAGTTTGTTGTATACCTAGTGATTATTTATAAATTATTAAATTAATTAAATTGTACATAAATGAATAAAAAAATTAATGCTTTGATTTGATTGATTTGATTTGATTTGAAATGAGCGTCCTATTTTTTTTGAGCCTGGTTGCAAGAACCGCTAACTTGTGTTTGTTCCTAGTATTAACGTTATGAATATCACTGTATTTTTTAAACATGTTTTTATATTTATGAACATACAAAATATTTTCATAGATATACTGAGATGGCACAGTCAAAATATTAATATTTTTAAATTTATCTCTGAGGGAGTATCTGGGACTTAATTTATAAATTGAACGAATGGCCCTTTTCTGCAAAACAAAAACGTTTGGATATCGGCGGCATTTCCCCATAATAGAATACCGTACGACATGACACTATGAAAATAACTGAAGTAAACTAAACGGGCTGTCTCTAAGTCAGTTAGATTTCGAATTTGCCTAACAGCGTATGCGGCAGAGCTAAGTTTTTTCGACAACTTATCTATGTGTGGGCCCCACTGAAGCTTAGCATCAAGAGTTATACCTTTTGTTCTGTGACTTTTAAAAATACCTATTTTAGTTCATCACATCTATTTATCTATATATATTGGTGACGAATATGAAGGTCACATATTCGTCGGGGTAAAAAAATTAAATGAAGAAAAGTGAATAAAAATTAATCCCTATTTCCTTGGTCACGCCATCACGCGTGAACGGCTGGATTGATATCGCTAATTATTATTTTTTTGTTGCGTTCGTTATTGTGAGAAGGTTCTTATGGAAAAAAATAATAAAATTAGGGTAGTGTAGGGTAGAGTAGGGTAGAGTAGGGTAGAGTAGGGTAGAGTAGGGTAGAGTAGGGTAGAGTAGGGTAGAGTAGAGTAGAGTAAGGTAGTGTTGGGTAGTGCAGGGTAGAGTAGAGAAGAGTAGGATAGAGTAGAGAAGAGTAGGATAGAGTAGGGTAGAGTAGGGCAGAGTAGGGTAGAGTAGGGTAAAGTAGGGTAAAGTAGGTTAGAGTAGGGTAAAGTAGGGTAAAGCAGGGTAGAGTAGGGTAGAGTAGGGTAGAGTAGGGATTTTTTTATCGATGGGAAAAATCATCTTATGACAACTCCCGCTCTTGGGCGGAGCGGGAGATAGTGTCAGACTCTTACTGACTAAAAAACCCATCCCGTTCCTTCAAGCCTTCATACCGGGACTCGAGCGCCCTTTCGGATAACCCTGGCCCCAGTAGGCTTCGACCCGGCTGGGCCCCTGCTGTTGCTGACAACTCCTTGAGGCGCGCGGGAACAGCGCGCGCCGTCGACGACTTGGGCTTGGTCCGGACGGTTACCGGACGGCCAGACAGCGAGCTACCCATTGCTCACTGTCCGCAAGCCCGCGTTTACAGTGGCTGGAAATCAAGATCGGAATCCCGGCGGCGGCGGCGAGAGCGCCGTTGGGGTAGAGTAGTGTAGACTAGGGTAGAGTAGGGTAGAGCAGTGTAGAGTAGGGTAGAGTGGGGTAGCGGTGCGACTCATATGACATAAACTTATTTGGTATATTTTCATTTCAATACGTTCACAAGATATAATAAACGTGAGATATTATACTAAGTGTTGATATAATTTCTTTACATATACATTTAAATGTTCTAAAACTTGTTTCATATAATTGTATTAGATTTAACGTTTATTTAACCTAAAATCATTAGATATATTGTTTAAAATGTACATATATATAGAGTAATGATACTATAATTATAGTTAAAACCCCCATTTGGGGAACCAATCACTTTTCTGTCATTTTGGTGATAAATAAACAGTGTTATTTGTAAAACACCAACAACCTTGCAGGACGGTATTACTAATATCATAAACAACAACTTTTGCAAAACATAATTAATTTACCAGAAACAAACTTTCAAGATTTAGTTGTTCTATGTTACACATTTCAACTCTGTATTTTGCTATACTAAGCTACGTCTGTATCGACACGAGTGCATCAAGCACCCTCGCCACCCGAGCCCCGCTCCGCTTTTGTACTATTGCTTACTTCACATAGACTTCGTAATTAGAAGGTTCAATTTAAATGCTTTTATTTTTGTATGAAAATGTGATGAACTAAAATAAATAAATTTTTAAAAGTTATAGAATAAAACTTGTTGTTTGTGATGTTAGTAACATAGTCCTGAGAGGGTGCTGTTTTTACAAATAACCCTGTACCAAGTAACCATCTACTTGGTAGCATTTTCAATAATTATTAAATTATAAATAGTGTCATTAACCGACTTCCAAAAAAAAGGAGGTTGTTCTCAATTCGGTTGTATATTTTTGTTTTTGGTATGTTTGTAACCTCTGAACCATGACAATACAAATAAATGAATAGTTCAGAATAGTTATGTTGAAAATGGTATCATCGAAGCGATCTGATGACGATGATAATGGAGCCGGAAGATAGGCACCGGAACTCCGTAATTAATCAATGTATCCTAGCCGTGTTTGGGCTTATTAGAATTGTCATGAGATGCACTTTGGCTATAAGGTACTATCAAACTGATCTGATGATGATGATGGAGCCGGAAGATAGGCACCGGAACTCCGTAATTAATCAATGTATCCTAGCTGTGTTTGGGCTTATTAGAATTGTCATGAGATATACTTTGGCTATAAGGTACTATCAAACTGATCTGATGATGATGATGGAGCCGGAAGATAGGCACCGGAACTCCGTAATTAATCAATGTATCCTAGCTGTGTTTGGGCTTATTAGAATTGTCATGAGATATACTTTGGCTATAAGGTACTATCAAACTGATCTGATGATGATGATGGAGCCGGAAGATAGGCACCGGAACTCCGTAATAAATCAATGTATTCTAGCCGTGTTTGGGTTTATTAAAATTGTTATGAGATGCACTTTGGCTATAAGGTACTATCGAACTGATCTGATGATAACGATGGAGCCGGAAGATAGGCACTGGAACTCCGTAATTATTTAATGTATCTTAGCCGTGTTTAGGCTTATTAGATTTTTTATAAAATGCACTTTGGCTATAAGATACTATCGAACTGGGGCCTAAGTCTGCTATTTTTATAAATTCGTCATTCCAACACGATCCAATTTTCATTTTGTTAAAAGTTTGTAATCTGCTAATTTATAATGATCGATCATTGATCGGTCAATGGTCGTGTAATAGAATTGTGGTATGCAACACGGGGATAAAGCTGTCTTTGTCTTGGGCGGCTTAAATTCCTCACTTCACTCAGGTTTCTTTATTAACTCCCTCGCAATGCTCGGGAGTTAATTTTATGAATCCCTCACTATCGTTCGGGATTAAAATCAACAACCTTCGTTTCGTTCGGAATTCAACATGCCGCCCGCGACTTAAGGACACTGCTTTATCCCCTCTTTAGTCACATAATAGTAGTTTAACTTCCGAGCATTGTGAGGGAGTTAATATAGAAACCTGAGTGAAGTGAGGAATTTAAGCCGCCCAAGACAAAGACAGCTTTACCCCCGTGTTGCATAGGTACTCTACTTTTTACACCATCTGTGAGATAATTAAAAGACAATTTGGTCGACCAAATCATATATTAGATAAATATAAGTATTATATTTACAAGTTCATCAAACAAACAAAATTCACTACTCTAAGATTCTATAGTTTCAATTTTCTATAATAGACCAGGGTAGAAGCCTTCAAAAATAATAAAAAGTGAAAAATAATAATAGTAGGATGAAACCCATCAGAAAAGGAGGAGAATATTATAAAAATTGATTGAGATTGACTTTTTAAGGGGAAAAACGGTTTTTCTCGATTTCCGGCAAAACTAAAAGTCCTATGGAAAAAAGTCAAATGGCAAAGTTGTAGGTAATAAAAAGATTTAAAACTTTTGTACTAACACTTTTTTCACATAACCTCAAAAATGTGAAAAATTCAAAAAACCATGTTTTTGGATTTTTATTTTTATCTCTTTCAAAAAAAAATATTTTATCACGAAATGTGGTGAAAACTTACCTTTTTATGTCCCGAATACGCTGTAATTTATTTGAATTTATTTCCCCTTAAAAAGTCACCCCCACCCCCTTCCCGACCTCAGATCGCCCGTAAATTATTTTTCCTTTCATTTTTATAATATTCTCCTCCTTTTCTAATGGGTTTCATCCTACTATTAGTTTTTTTGGTTTTAAAAATTATCGACACTGGTCTATAATGCTCCCGTGTCGTCAGTACGCACGTTTTATTCCATTTTCTTTTTTTGTTAGTGGCCTGTTTGAATCATAGTGATTACATACTCTTTGGTTTGAATTTCGAGTCAACTTGTTCGATGCGCCTACATTTTAATTCACAATGTTGACGATTCTTGATACTCCAAATTCAAATCTCATTATTCCCTAGGGATCGGCCATACTGCATTATCTCCCTAGGCATATAATGACTTGCTTTAACTGAGGTTTGTATGACGTGTAAAACGACATTATTTATTTATTTATTTATTTAAAGCTTTATGCATAAAAAACTGTACAAACGCGGACTTAATGCCCTAGGCACTATCTGCCAGTCGACCTTAGGGTATCCATTATCGAGCAGGTGGTGTAAAAACTACTATTATGTCATCCTGCATGCATTTTTAAATTTTGTATGTATAGACATGTTTGAGCAAATAAATATATCTTATCTTATCTTAATCAATGTTATGTTTATAAAAAATTGTTATATTAAAATTGTATCAACCGTTTATTATACTAACTGATCATTATATCAAATAAAATTATAGAATATGTAATATCTTGTAAATATTAGGGATTTTTTAATTATACCATATATTACTTACCCGTACAACCCTACTCGGGTTGAATAATAGGCGGTACAAAGTTCGGTGGGTTAGCTCGTTTTCTTATAAAAATAAAAATATTTAAATTGAACGTTCTAAAAATTACGAAGTCTATGCAAAGCAAGCGATAGTGCAATAATGGAGGGGAGCGGCGATCGGCAGCTTGTTGCGCTTGCTGATTTTTCAGAATTGCTACACTACTATTAACAAATATAATGTTAAAATAGTAAGTAATAAATAATCATAAAAAAGCTTCACCACAACAACTTTATCATCATACCAATAATCGTGAAGTTTGAATACATGAATAAAAAAAAATTGTATTCTAATTCAAATCTAAATTCTAATTCTAATCTTTATATAAAAATGATTTTATTACTTACACCAGCGTAAAAAGTTTGTGAACGTTTTAATTCTACCAACAGCTGATTTTCAATTGCAATCAAAGATAATTCGGAAAGCCGCTCTTGTTGTCGAGTGCCGGCCGGCCGGGATGGTCAGCCAATACTATTAAAACGATTAATTTGAACTTAATGAATATCTAATGTAAGGTTGAGTTGAGTGTGAAATAAAACAACCTAGTACAACCTTGTACTAGATACTGATCTAATGTTACTTTTTTGACTATGTGTAATGTGTAACTAATACATTTTTTTTTTGACGTGACAACGTCTTAAATTAGGTTGCGGCTGGGAGTCACTTATGAAAAAGTGTAACGCTCGGTAACGTTACGATGAGTCACCGAACGAGAGAGAGGCCCGCCGAATGATAAATGATAAATGATAAATGATATTTATTTTGTAAATAGGTTTAAAAAACACTTTTACACGTCAATATTTTTTTTTTTTCGTCAGTTTATGCTAGATGAGGCCGGTGTTTCCTATCTGACTACCCTGAGAAGAAACACCGAAACAAACTCAGGGGTCAAAGTCTCTTTTAAAGTCCATACAGTAAATATGTAATGGTCAAATCACATGAGAACCATGCAGATTTGTCTGAGATGGTCTTTTGAAGAAAGAACCATACAGATTTGAGTGGACCTGTCCAATCAGTGTAAGCATTTGTCAGTATTCGAAAAGCTCAACTTAGGACTACTATGGAGCTCTACGACTTGACGAACAATACCAAAGAAAGGACATTTGGGTAGGCCGCTGAAAACACTCAAATTGCCAGACATACGTTAAAATTACTGAAAAGAAAAGAAAAAGCAATCAACATAGTCCTCACATTTACAATAATATAAACAAATTGTTAGTTTACAAAATATTTAGAGAAGTAAATATTTATGTCAAAGAAAAAAAAATATATATATACTTTAAGTACTTAAAATGTATACATGTCATTTTGTAAAATAAAAATAATCTCCAATATCAAATTGTTTTAAAAAAAAAAAATATAAACAAAAGAAAAGCACATTTAAAAATAAAAATAATTAAAAATACAAAAGAAGAAAAATAAAAATGACAACAGTTGTATTAGGTACTGGAGCAGGTCAATCCCAAGCCTTTTCGTCCTGAATATAGTCTTTTACAGAGTAAAAAGCCTTTTGACAAAGCTTACGTTTTACAAATGATTTGAACTTATTAAGGCTTAGTTGTTGAATACGGCTAGGAAGTTTATTATAGAAGTGTATACATTGGCATCTAAATGAGCCCCCTATTTTTTTGAGCCTGGTTGCAGGAACTACAAATTTATGTTTGTTTCTTGTATTAAAATTATGAATATCACTGTATTGCATTGAATGCCTTGCGTCTCTCTCCCACTCAACTATGATCGGTCTGCCGCGCGCGCAGCACTAGAGAATTAGGCGCATTGAATCGGCGCATGCTTGTGTCTCTGTCTTTGTCTTTCTCGAACGTTCTTGGCGTTGGAAAAACAAGAAAGCGTCATAATACAAGTTCACACGTGTGGTTAAAGTATCGTCAGCTGTGTCTGTAGTGAAAATGTGGAGTGCTTAGATTCGTCATTTACAACAACTACAACAATAAAGGTAAATAATTGTACACTGATATTTCATTATCGTAAACTATGATTGATTGATTAATTGTTAGATTGACACAAAAGTTGAGAAACTGAGTTTATAGGTTATGTCATACTATTGATAAATGTTGATAGTGTTAAGTAAATTATTAGTTTAAAATTAATTAATTAATTAATATTCTACCGAGAAAAAGACGTTGTCACGTAAAATCTTCGCCCGTAAAACCGACTTTACAGGCAACCATTTTTTTTTTGAAGTCTTGGTGTTTCAAACACTTGTTCTTTATAATAATATGTAGGTAATATTATTCGCAAATACTCACAATTGAAACAGCGCGGTAGCTTTTCGTTGTGCGCTTTTTTAAAACACACTTATCACTTAACTGTCGAGAAAGAGAACCAACTTTCTATTGGCGGTTTACCTACCAAAAATAAAGAATGAAATGACAGCGTTCAAGTACTTTTGAGAATTTTCATGGCACTAGCGAAGTTATTTGAGTCATACCTGATTTATTCCAAGCATTGTTATTAACTTTTCTGGGAAATATTCAAAATAGTAAAGTTACAAGATTATATTTATCTTTAAAACTCAAACCCTACCTGGCCAATATCAATTCCACACATAATAATATCTACACACAACCACAAGTATAGTTTCCGAATTCATAAACTGTCAAAAGACGGAAAACAAAAAAAAAAAAAACTATAAAAACAATAATTACGTACAACACGATAACCGATCAAAGCAAATTTGAACTAAGTACTTTTTAGTTCGTACAACTTTACGCGTCATAGAGGGCGCCTCGGGCTCGTATTATATACGTAAAAATTTATGACAAAATTAACCATTCATTAATTTACCAAAGCACAGGTTTTTTTTAGAACAAAATGTTCGACGAGCATTTGCACACAATAACAAATTACACCCACACACACTCAAAATTTGACGTTTTTATATCAAAAGTAAAAGATAAAGCCTCATAAAAGCCTTTGAGGCAGAAAAAG
Source organism: Mythimna albipuncta (assembly GCA_929112965.1). Classification (NCBI taxonomy): domain Eukaryota; kingdom Metazoa; phylum Arthropoda; class Insecta; order Lepidoptera; family Noctuidae; genus Mythimna; species Mythimna albipuncta. The sequence continues at coordinate 104,367 of OV815980.1, forward strand.
ACAACAACACATTTGTGTTCATCTCTTTCTTTTGTTAGGTGTTAGAGTGAGACCGGAGAGATTTCGCCCAGAATGGCATCCTCGCTTCGCCCTGGTATCGTCTTATGAATGATTTTTGAATTCGGCACAACACAGTGGCAACTTAGCGTAACCGCGTAAGCGCGCGAAGTTTAAAGTTTAGATTTTTGTGATAATTAATTGATTGGTCGTGTTCTATGTTTAGGTGAGGTTTTGGTAGGGCAAGCCGGGCTTTTTGGCTTCTACTGCAGACACGCCACCAGTATAAGTGCATAATCTATGCACGCCACTGATACCAGACGGTCGGACGGTGAGCAATGGGTAGCTCGTCCGCAAGTCCACGCCTGTGGTGGCCGGAAATTTGCTGCTTCGCAGAAGGAGGCGACCACCTGCCACTCCTCCTCGCTGCGGACCATGGCCTGTAACAGGGCCCTACGCGAGAGATCGATGCCACCGAGCGCCCCCACGAGGGCACGGTGGTGCTCTGCCCAGGTGGGGCACACCTCCACTGTATGCTCCACCGCACCGTGTCCTCCGAGCGATCCACACAATCGTTGCGATAGTCGCTGTCGCCATTCCACCATGAGATCCCGCCGGAAAAATGTGTTAGAACAACGTAATCTTAAAGGTTCTTTTTTTAGTTTTTATTTTTATCAAAATTATTTATTTTTTGTCACAGGTGGTTTAGTTCTTACAATTGCATTAGAGTCGCTGCAACATGCCCATAAGGTATACATACAGTACTGTAGTCATAGTTTGTTTTTAGTAAATGAACTATTTTTTGTAAAAAGTCACAAAAGTTGTTTACGGCGCTAGTAAAACAGTCCCGCAAGGCTGTTAGTGTTCAATAAATAATCCTGTCGCTCCATCCTACTGACAGTTTAGTTTAGGTCGAAAAATAGATGGCGTTACGAGTTCATGGTAGCACTGTTGCATCCATAGAAATATCTTATATCTATAGTTGTATCCAAAAACAACTGGGCAAGTGCGAGTCGGACTCGCGCACTGAGGGTTCCGTGCAATCTAAAATTCCCGAATGGAGTCTCGAAGATTTTTCTGAACAGCAATATTTTTTTGTGGTAACAACAAATTTACTGTTTTCAGATTTTTTCCTATACCTGTACTATACAACCTTGCTTTTTATCAAATTTCAGGATTCTGGGTCAACGGAAAGTACCCTATGAATTACGATCTTTGAGAGTATCATTGAGAGTATCAAAATATACATTTTTTTGCGACATAAACGGCCGTATCTTTTTTATTCGTTAACTTAGAAATTTGATTTTTAAACAACTCCGCTGCAGACCGCAAGCTTAAGGCGTATAGTCCCTTGAACCATCTGGTCGAAATTATGTGAACGCAACTCACACGTTACATATATGCAATGTTCACTTTGAAGAATATTTAACCACCAATTTTTATGCGTAAAAATGTTTCTAAAGGTCCAAACCATTTAGAAGGAGTAGGGAAAAGTTGCGAAATTGCTAAATATTTTTTTTTTTCACAAAATTATTAATTGTACGAAAAAATCAAATGTTGATATTATTGTTCATGAATCTATAATAAACATATTTTTTTTTCAAACCATTTGATCTAGCCGTTACAGAGGAGTAGGCCTCAGAAAATCACTGTTTTATGTCACTTTTCGGGCGCTTGGCCTTTCGAATGTCTTAAGTTACACTGTCCGACATAAGGTAATTGTCTTTCTATTGTGTTTCTAATTACGACATTCAAAGAGTTAAGTAAGTATATGATTTTAATTTCAACTCGATACCTCCACGTGCTTTTGAGAAAAATGGTCTTACATATCGCTATTACATATATATGACATAAATGCACAATAAGAGCTATTTTCATGTAAAAGGCAATTTTGATGTAGACCAGTATTGTTGGAATGGATCAGCTTTAAAAATAAAATATCAACTCGCAGAAAGTAACCAAACGATGAAGGTGGTTTTTGAATCATTTTATATATAACTGAGTTAGAATTTATTTACTCAGTTCGTTCATGCTCAAGTAAGCTCCCACGACTCAATCGTTCTGTCGTATATTAATTGATCTAGTATCCCGTAATTGATCAATGTAATTTTTTTTTTAATCGTTCACAATACTTCATCGTTTTTAAAGCCAGAATTATAGATAACTGTTATCATAAGAAGAGAGGTAATTTTGTTTTTTTAAGAGATTTTGAAAAAAAGAAATAAAGAAAAAATATTTATTAGTGCTTCACACAAACAGATCAACTAACAACACATAATTAAAGGCTTTTTAAAAATAAATGACAATTATAATCAATGCAAGCCCAAAAAGCGCCTAACTCAGCATTATGCTGCTATATTTAATATATTATATACATACATAAACTTTGTATGTAGGTTTTTTTTCTTTTGATATCAACTAGAAGTCGAAAAAATATTTTCTCTTCCATATTTCCCTACCAGTCTTCACACTACGATTCGTTTCCTTTTCATTATAACCCTTCATTTATTTCTTTAATTTTTTCCATGGGCTATCTCTCTATTTAATGACATACCTATTAGTACGAGTAACATATACATGTTAACAACACACGCATAATTATTATTTATAAAAATCACGTCGTTGATAACGAGTATATCTTTGCGTGTTTATGGGCGTTTAGCGCTAAGATAGATAGCAGGGAGGTTACGGGACGAGTCGGGGGTATCGCGCCAGGGGTACGCAAGACTTGGTCGTGATTTATACTGTACAAGCAAGGTTTTTATCCTTTCAACGTTTTTTTTTTTTTTTTTGAGAAATTACTCACATAGAGAGTTTCCTATCAATTTAATTATTTATTTTAACCTTTCAAATACCGTAATTAGAGACACAATAGAAACACAATGAGAGAGCACACGCCAGCGTTCGCTTGGGGTTTAAAATAATGAATTAAATAGAATGACAAAATGCCAATTGCAATGATTACTTTAGACACAAATTAAATAGGCAACTTCTCGCGTCGCGCCCTAGTTCAGGCCGTAGTCTAAAACAAGTGGGAGTGGGTAGTGGTCGCACGCGTCAGGGAACGGACATCTACGCCGCAGCCGCCGGGACCGTGATGCGCAACTGCCAGTCATGTTAGACGTAGGCTTGTTGACGACAAGCAATGGGTGGCTTGCCCTCGGGCCGTCCGGTAATCATCCGAGTTGGAGTCGTCAGCGGCGCTTAGTATTTTATGCGCTTTTGAAGAAATATCAGTAAAACCTTAAGGGCAGCAATTCCGAAACAAATATGATAAAATTTATCATATATAAGTAAATTTGAACCGTGGGTCGATTTCTGAAAGAGAAACCCGTGGTCCTGGAACGCAAAGCAACTGAAGGAACACAAGTGTGGTTTTAGTCAGTAAAAGCTTGGCACGACCTACCCGGGCGCCCTAAAGTGGGAGAAGTCATTAGGTGATCTTCTATATTTTAAATAAAATTTAGAACTACTTAGTTGTAGTTTCTGTTTATTTCAGTCTCTTTTTAGGCATTCCTCTTTTATTGTTTTGAAACTCTGTTAAAATAAAACCACAGTTACTTTTCAAATAGAAATCAAATCAACATAGTTCCTTTTTACCAAAAGTAGGTGCTCACTCAAATAACCAATTGCCATTGTTTCAAAATCACAAAAATGTATCGTCAATTAATAAAATAAATTACCGATCCCTGTACTTAATAAATAAATTACTATTTTTTTACAATTTTCTTTAATGAAAAGTTTGCGAAGTCAAAAGATATTTAGAAATGATCAAAAGTAGAGATGGAGGCGTGTAAAAAAAAAAATATCATGGAAATATTACTACAAATCGATTTCATGTATTTTTATATCGTAGTTTTGATCTGTTTTGGGCGATATTATGAAAAAAACAAGTTGATTGCCCATTGTTCACTTATTTTTAAAATGCTTGTCTTGCATTTTATGTTTATGTGGTGTACAATAATTTTTTTATTTTTTATTTAGCCCACACTGTCCCACTGCTGGGCAAAGGCCTCCCTCCACTCCTTTTAACGATCACGGTTCCTCGCTTTCTCATTCCAGTTCTTAAGGAAGTCATCCAGGTCGTCCCGCCATCTCCTTCGTGGTCTGCCTCGGCCCCGCGTTGCTGTGTCCGGGCACCAAATCAGCGTTTTACGCGCCCACAGCTCGTTAGACATGCGCCAGACATGTCTTGCCCAGTCCCATTTAAGTTGGGCAGCCTTTTGAGCCACATCAACAATTTTCGTTTTGGAGCGCTGTGTTGTGTTTCGAACATGATCTGTTAATTTAACACCCAGTATGCTGCGCTCCATTGCACGCTGGCAGACCTTGAGTTTGGACTTTTGGATGTTAGTCAAAGACCAAGTTTGTGCACCATAGGTCAGAATGGGGAGAATACACATGTCCATCAGCTTACGTTTCAGTGATATGGGCAAAGTGCCCTTAAATAGTTCCTTCATGGACCAGTAGCTCTTCCAGGCATTCTCTGTTCGGCGTGTTATTTCTCTGTCTTGCCTTGCCTGGAGAGAGACCACTTGGCCCAAGTAGAGATACTCTTGGACGTATTGTATATTCTCCCCGCCTACGAGCATATTCCTTTTGGAGCTGTTGGTCATAACTTTGGTCTTCGACATGTTCATCTTCAATCCAACCTCAAGGCTCGCATCGCTCAGATCTTGGAACATTTGCTCTAGTCCTGTGGCTGTGGGAGAGAAAAGGATAAGCGTTCTAATTTTGAAAACTCTTAAGTTTTTACGAACATGCAAAACGCTTTCTAAAATATAGAGTGAAGGCAGAGTTAGAGTGATTTTGTAGGAATTAATTTTACACTAATACGCGTACCAACTTTTTTGTTAAATCCCATCCCTACAGTACATTCATAAATTTAGAAAAATAACCCTGTGTTATCATGTACTGTCACGTGCAGCCGGAGATATCAAACCCAGCATCCCGCGTTTGTTACCCCTGTTTTATTATTTTTGACGTATCCAATGTCCGCTGTTATCAAGATTATGTTATTGAGCTCTCAGTCGCCGATGCAGCTACTCTGACATTTCTATTAGTGAGTTTTAAAAAATATCTTCAGTGCAGTTGTTGGCAAGTGTACACGGGAATAACAAAGTAGGTGTATTATATTTTTCTTTTAAGCATGACCTTGGAATCTTGTTCGGCAGTGTTAGAAAAGATGCTTTAGTAACGGTTTTTGTTGGTTTTTAATTGCGTGGTATTAAAATTTATTTATATAAATTTTACAATTATTTACATATTTAAAAAATACTTAACTATCATTATACATGTACATACATAAACTAAAGAAATCCCTTATGGATTAACTAAAATCAAACTAAAGTATGACATTGAAAATCTTCTTCTTATCGCATTTCTATCGATTGGTGGTATAACTTACCCAAAATACTAGCGGCATTTCCAAGCTTATTATATATGGCAATGCTTATTCTTTGTCCAAGGTAAAAACCAGCCCTTGGGTCACGCGTGGTTGTTATTACAATTTTTTTTTCTATATACAATCTTTCAATGATTAATTTGATTTTTCAATTAATAAGAAATTGCGAGGATAACCCTGGCAATTTCTCTAATAACTTAATTAGTGAAAGTCTCTTAGCCAATAAAAAGGCATGACTAAAACAATCAATAAAAAATAAAACAATGCCATTTAAGTACTCATTTGTTACAATGTAAAGAGCCCACGTATATTTAATACTCTTAATGATAGTTTATTTTTTGGTGGGTTTCCTAGTTTTTCAACTTTGAACTTTATTACATGTTACATTGAATTGAAGTTACCAAAACCAAAATTTAAAATTAATTCGATTTTTGTATAACTTTCCTCGGGTAAACATTGATGAATCGATGTATAGACGTAAGTGCACTGGTTGGGTTTGGTGAACTATCATCATCACTTTAACTAAATAACATTTCTGGCCTTTTGACGCCCTTTTTATGACATTTATAATGAACCCACGCAATGTTTTCATAATCCCACTCAATTAAAAGTGTTCTTGATTTGCATTATTTCAAAATAAATAGATTCATTACAGGGCAGGCTGTTGGTTCATGTGAAATAAAGTTTGACTTGCATAACCTATTAATTCCGTCTATCCCGTTCCATTATCGGACCACCAGTCGTACGTCGATGCGCCACCGGTACATGGTGGACATCCCATCTACACGCACAAAACGTTTTGGGAACACATTCATTGTGCGTACAGCTAGGGAGTAGAATTCCTTGCCGAGTCTGTATTTCCTGATGGCTACAACCCGGGAATCTTTAAGTCAAGAGTGAATGGGTTTCTTCTGGGTAAGCGCATTCAATCGTCGATCGCATCGTCACTTTCCATCAGATGAGATAGCGGTCAAGCGCGGCTTGTTTATCAACTCGCTTACCCGATTTGCGCCTTCACCACCTTCTGATTTTACCTACATTTTCTGTCGTCAACTCGCTCAGACTTGAAAATGTGACCTAATTATGTACTTCTGTCAACTAAAAAAAATCTTTTAAAACGTATAATAATAATAATAATTCGGTGACCTCTTTGGGGAAACCGAAGGTTTTATCTGTGCAATTATGGATGAAGTTATCATGACGAATAACTACCGGAGATTTATTGTGAAGGACGGCACGTCTGACATCTGTCGGGCATGTCACCGACCGGGTGTATCTTTTATCTTTGGTTGTTCTCGTCTATAGTTTTTTTGTCCTATGATGAGTTCCTTGACAGTTCTTGTCTGACAATTATAGTGATGTGACCCAACGAAATTTAATCGATTTTTTACAATATCGAATCAGTTGGCGAAGAAAATGGAATCGGATTACCGATTTTAGATTTATAGATGATAAATGTGAAAGTTTGTATGTGTGTGTGGATGTTTGTTACTTTTTCACGCAAGAACTAGTCTACGGATTTTGAAGAAATTTTACAGTAAACCAAAAACCTGTCAAAAACTAAAAACCTGAAATAACGCGGGCGAAACCGCGGGGGATGGCTAGTGGTAAATAAAATGCAGTCTGTTTAAAATAGTAATTTATTTATAATTCACTGTCATAACTTGACTCTTGATTTGAACTCATATCCATATCGGAATCGGAATCTTCTCCAACTAACCGCGATGATTAATTATTGGTCCCTAATTCGGTCGATCCGGATATATTTATTCCAGTCCTCTGTTATAGTTTTTTGAGTTTTTTCTATTACTTTTTTTCCAATTTTCTGTTACATGCGATTACAAGATGGCCGCTCCGATTTTGTCGATTAGTGTGTCGTCGAGTAGTGTCCATCTCTATTGGCAGAAGTTCCGTTTGACGCATAACACATTTTTAAGTTCTATACTTTTTTATTTTATTTACTTAATCTATTAACAGTTAATTATGACCACAATAATTTACTAAGTAATTTACGAATACGACATTTTTTTTTGCCAGTTAATTTTTTAGTAATCTAAAGTAGTATGCGTGCCACGGAAAAAAATGAACTGTCAGGGAACTCATCATAGGGCAAAAAAGGTATAGCTAACGGGGAAACTTGCATAGACACAACCTTGTAGCCAGGATTATCCATCAGCAACTGGCTCTGAAGTATTCTCTTGTGGAATCACTATTTACAACTTTATGGCCGTGTACCAGAATATGCAGCGTTGGAAAGCCTTGTAGGGTAATTATTGGGCTATACGTACGGGGGTTTGTGCGTCAGAGCCCTAGGCACGCGCACGTAACCTCTCGGTGTCGAGAGCTTGAGATGACTGACGGCGGCTTATCACGACTCCCGATGCTGCACGAACGGGTATTCGGGTGGTTCGGTGACTGGTGACGGACGGCGTTCGGTTGCGTTCATAAATAATCCCGATCGCCAAATCAGCCCCCCGGAGACCGATACGTTCGAAAATAATCTGGAAAACGAACTTGGCGACCTGATCGGGTTTTGTGCGTAGCTCTCGTAGTACTAGATGGCATCGCTTGTACTTGTTCATCGGCGCCGAGTCATAGCAGATATGCTGGTTTTAACCGATCTATACCGTGTCTGGTAGTAGGTCTGCCTTTTACGTGCATCTTGAAGTATTTTTCGCCTTGTTCTATGACGTTATATGGGCCAGTGTACGGTGTCTGGAATGGTTTCCGTGCAGGGTCCTGACGAGTTTTCAGGTGGTTCAGCGACTGGTGACGGACGGCGTTCGGTTGCGTTCATAAATAATCCCGATCGCAGCAGCCAACAAGGTGACCTGGTGAGGGCGAATCTGCTGGATGCGAGATGCAGGGGACCATTTTTTGTGGCGACTTCATAAAAAAGCCTGGGAATTACATAAAAAAAGCTAAGAAATAGGTTTACACATGTTAAACCAACAACGTTCTCCACATATAAAAAACGAGAGACATGTTTAAAATTGCATATCTTTCGAATGAAATGATGACAATTCGATAATTGGGTAGGAATCAAAGTAGCTATCGCTGCTACCATTCATTAGTATTTGAGCGCATTAATTTTTCGCCTTCTAAGGATTTGATTTTTATTGTCTCTTATTCATTATCATCATCATTTCAGCCGAAAGATGCCCACTGTTGGACATAAGCCTCCCCAAGTTTCGCTACAATGAACGATCCTGTGCGTCACGCCTCCATCGGATTCTCGCAACCTTCACCAAGTCATTGATCCACCTTGAAAGAGGCCTTCCAACGCTACATCTTCCAGTACGCGGTTGCCAGTCCAGACCCAGAAGCATAAAATATTGCCGTTAGGGCCAACACCCCAACGGTTATTTATTCTGCGAGCAATTTGCCCTGCCCATTGCCACTTAAGTTTGGCGAGCCTGCCAAACTTAAGTGCTATATCGGCAACCTTGGTTCTCCTGCGGATATCTTCATTTTCGATTCGATCACGCAAGGAAACTTCGAATTGGAAAGTTTCGCAATGGAAAGGACTCTGTCCTTTCCATTGCGCTTCGGGTGACTTTATGCCTTCCGATGAGGTCCTTTGTGAGCGACCACGTTTCGTCTCTTAGTGCTTATTATTATTTTTATGTCACGGAAGTAGTCGTTGTGACCTGAGAACATTAAAATGTTATCTGCCCTCTTAACGAGCTGTATAAATCTCTATATTGCGGACTCCGGACTTATATGTATATAATATTGTACCCAATAGGTGTCACTCGGTTTGAAGGAGATACGAGTAATTATAAGTTGTTTACAGCTGTGAAACATGTGTGTCATGGAATGGAAGAGTTGGTTTTCATTAATTTCTAGTGAAATGACTATTATGTCTTCCGTTCATTTGTCTTAATTACAGTTTTGAGTTTAATAATACTTTAGGATCCGGTTCCTGAAAGGTTATCACTAAAATTTGCTGACACATGTTAGAAAATTTTCAGTTTTCAGATTTCTCCTTTACTTTTGTTAAGAGACCCTGCTTCACGCTAAATTAAAATTCAAAACTGCCAAATTTCAGGATTGTAGGTAAACGGGATGTAACCTATAGATTTAAATATCCTAGCGAGTATCAAGTAGCGAGAAGTTGGCAGAATCAACACAGCAGTGATTTGTTATATTCCTTTCTCATATTAATTTTGTTTATTTGTATGTATTTATATAAGTATTTATTTATATATTTTTGTATTTATGTTGATTTTAATTTTCCTTTTGTTTGTTTGCCTTGAAGTTGCACCTACCATGTTATGTCTCTCTCTAAGGTCGACTGGTAGATAATGCCTAAGGCATTAAGTCCGCCTTTGTACAGTTTTTTTGTGCAAGAAGTGTTAATATGCGTCTTATCTTTAGATTGCATTCACTTAGAAGTTTGATTTTTTAACTAAGTACTGCTTAAAGGTTTTTAGCAGACTTGAGTATTTCATATTAATTTTAGCTTCATATCTCTCCACGTTCTTGAGAAAAGGGTCTTAATAGATGGACAGACGCACAAACGCACAGACGTCCAGATGGACAGAAGGACAGAAGAACAGACGGACAGACGGTCGTTATCGTATATGCAGCTGCCTGCTTCCTTTCAACTAGTCACACAGTAATTACTCTGCACACATGTACAAATACTATCCCCAAATCAACTGTTTTCAATAGACTTTTCCATTTCAGAACCGAATTTTGTTTGTACAATCTCACATAAAAAATTCCTACGGTGTTTGTGCTTTAAATTCCAATAACAATCCATTCTTAGCCAATTGAGTTAAACTGTAGGTAGTCAATAATGATGTCATGATTTTGCTTTGTAAGACTCATAAAATAAATGGAAAACTAAAATCTTTTCCAATACGCTATAATCTTGTAGAATACAGGAAACTCTAGGATCGTGAGACACAGGTCTAGGTATCGATAGACCTAACACTAGTACCTTGCTATGATTTTCTTATTTATTTATTAAAACTTCATGCAACCCATAGGTACAAAGGTGGACTTAATGCCTTAGGCATTCTCTATCAGTCAACCAAGGGTGGTAAAGAGAAAACATGGCAGGTGTATAAAAAAAAACCGGCCAAGTGCGAGTCGGACTAGCCCATGGAGGGTTCCGTAGCAGTAAGTAACATAATATAAAAGTTTTTGTAGTTCGTTGTAACTTTGATCGATGTTTTAATAATAGTGTATTTTTTAGATTTACGACGTATTAAAATAAAACTACTTACTAAATCTCGTTCAAACCAATTTTCGTTGGTAGTTTGCATGGTAATCTACATCATATATATATTTTTTTAGTTTTATCATTCTCTTATTTTAGAAGTTACAAGGCACATTTTACCCCTTTGGAAGTGTCTCTCGCGTAAACTATTCAAGTTAGAAAAAAATGATATTGAAAACCTCAATATAATTTTTGAAGACCTTCAACAGTATATAGCTCTTATAGTTTCGGAAAAAAGTGGCTGTGACATATGGACAGACAGTCAGACCGACAGACAGACAGACATGACGAATCTATAAGGGTTCCGTTTTTGCCATTTGGCTACGGAACCTTAAAAAAGAGAATAGATTAATAAGAAAACAAGGGAAATATATATATATATTTGTTCAATAATATAAAACTACATATATATGAATATATATTAATGGCGGTTGATAATAATTTTACTTAAAAAAATAACCAAATGACTAGAAACTAGTCTTTAATCAATCTAAAATAATTACAATTATGAACTTAGACAAGAAAATAAAAATAAAACAATAAACGCTCGTTAATTGTGGCTGAATTAGTAGTTTAGAAAGCAATGTAGATTTTTAGAGGCAAATAATGGTACTTATTAAAAACTTTTCACAAAAAAAAATTAACCCATTTCAATGTTAAAAAAACACTGAAAAGTACAAAATAACTTTAATTTTAGAAGTCGGTGTTAAATAACGAAGAGACAAAACTATTAAAGAAACACCTGAAGTCGGTTATATAATTTTTATTTTTTGTAAAACTGTATTATACAACCGACACTATTTTTTACCGACACTATTGTACTAATGTCTCTTATGTATTATCTTTTGCTGTTATTTTTGTGTGTACATAAATAGTAAAATAAATTAACTTTTTTTTACACTTTTTAGTTATAGTACCACCACTAAAAAGTACCCCTCAGCCAAACTTAAGTACCTTATAACCAGAGTGCGTAATAATAATTTCAAACACGATTAGATTACATTAATTTACCTTACGGCTCCCCTTTTTCTTTACAAAGCAATTTTACTTGTCACAGCAGTTCTGCTGTGTTTCTATGAACAGTTCTGTTCCATATCTTTGAAGTTCATGATCAGATCATAATAAAATTTCTATGGGACCGACTTGAAAGCATAACCTTTTAATCAAAAAAATAAAATATGATCAGCCGAACATAGAACCTTTTCGAAGTCAGTTAAAAAGAAGTCTTTTTAATAAGCACCCAATCAATGCAAAAAATGACTTACATAATATGATTATCAAACAGCTCGGTACAATTGTTTTATTACACTAACGTTATCAAGTAAAAAGTGATGTATAATAATACTATGTTTACACTTTGTACTCGTCCTATCTCTGGTAGGCACAAAATATGAGATTATAGGTAAGAAAATTAATGAGTTATTTTATGCAACTATAATTAATTTGGTAAGGCACTTTGGCACCGCCGCTTTATCAAACTCTCGGAATAAAAGTCGTTTTATTCCAATATCATACATTTTATTATATACATCAAAATATTTAACACATATGGACCTAAATTTACTAATTTAATAAGTGTTAAAGCTTGTTTTGCTCCAACAGAAATAAATCTTAAAAAACTGTTTAAATATAAAGATCCCATAGATATTTTATATATGTAAAAATTAATCCCTATTTCCTTGGTCACGGCATCACGCGTAAACGGCTTGACCAATTTCGATAATTCTTTTTTTGTTGTGATCTTATGGAAAAAAATGAAAATTTTAGTAGAGTAGGGTAGTGTAGGGTAGAGTAAGGTAGAGTAGGGTAGAGTAGGGTGGAGTAGGGTAGAGTAGGGTAGAAAAAGGGTAGAGTAGGGTAGAGTAGGGTGGAGCAGGGAAGAGCGGGAGCGAAGCTGCGCGGGCAAAAGCTAGTATCCTTATAAAGCTCTAGATTCTTTAGATTGCATAACACTGTACTAAACAATCTATCTTTCTGAGAAAGCACGCGCCTATTGTGTACAAACATGTGCTGATTTAAACCGTGACAATGCAGTGAGCGAGTGGGCCAAGACCTTTTAGGGCTCGCAACCCACAGGTTGTGAAAACCTCAGGTCTAGAAAATTACTAAATATCTACGTATCTCACTTCAACTTACACTCCCTCGCTCACACTTTTAAAGTACAAATGTCTTAAGTCAGCCAGGTCTTTTCGCCGGAAATTGCTGCACTGCGCAACATATGCAGTCACGCGCGGCGCCGGTACGCCAGATACTGCAGGCGCCGCATCCGCCCGCCGGATGCGGAGGCCAGAGAGGCGGAGCTGTATGAGGAATACAGAGCGGCAAAACACACCCTCCGAACGGAGATAATGCGGGCCAAACTGGAGGCCCGCAACGTGTGGCTGGGGTCTCTGAACGCGGACCCGTGGGGACGCCCGTACAAAACGGTACGAAACAAACTGCGCCCCTTGGCTCCCCCGCTGACTTGGAGTCGTCTCCGGCCCCAAATCGTGGAGGGTGCGGTGAGCGCTTTGTTCCCTGCGCGAGGGAAACACTCCCCCCGCCCATGGCTCCGCCTTCGCCAGCGGTGTCTGACGCGGACCGCAACAGCGACGACGACGACGATGCTCCAGAGGAGACCGAGGTAGAGTTGAGAGTGGCGGTGCGAAGGCTGAGTGCCAAGAACACCGTCCCAGGACCCGACGGCTTGCCTGGGAAGGCCTGGGTCCTGGCCATGGAGGCTCTCGGGCCTCGACTGAGAGGGCTCTTCAGCGCATGCATGGAGAGGGGTCAGTTCCCACTTTGCTGGAAGACGGGGAAACTGGTCCTCATGGCGAAGCCAGGGCGCCCTGCGGACTCTCCGTCCGCGTACCGGCCCATTGTGCTGCTCGACGAGGTGGGCAAGCTCTTTGAGAGAGTCATTGCAAACCGCCTCGTCACGCGCCTAACACGGATGGGGCCGGACCTTTCGGACGGTCAGTTCGGCTTTCGCAGGATGCGCTCTACGGTGGACGCCATCATGCGCGTGCGAGCCCTCACGACGGGGAAAGCGGTGTCCCGGGGCAGGTGTGTCGTGGCAGTGTCCTTGGACATTGCCAACGCGTTCAATTCCTTGCCCTGGAGTACGATTCGGAGGGCACTCCGGTACCACCGGGTGCCCGAATATCTCTGTGGAGTGGTCGAGACCTATCTGTTGGAGAGATTCATAGTCTACTCCGGTCACCAGGGAGACTGGAAACGTCGAGAGATGTCGTGCAATGTTCCGCAAGGGTCGGTACTAGGGCCACCATTGTGGAACATTGGGTACGACTACGTGCTGCGCGGCGACTTCCCTGACGGGGTCAGCGTGGTTTGCTACGCAGACGCCACGCTGGTTCTAGCGCACGGAGAGTCGTACCAGGCGGTGGTCGCTCTAGCGACACGCGGGGTTGCGATGGTCGTTGATAGGATCCAGGAGTTGGGACTCGAGGTGGCGCTTAACAAATCCGAGGTTATGTGTTTCTACAGTCGCCGCCCTCGGAACGCGCCGCCATTGAGTTCCCAACTAACGGTAGGAGTAGTTCACATCGGTGTCGGGTTGACGATGAAGTACCTGGGACTCGTCCTCGACAGCCGGTGGAATTTTGTCGAGCATTTCCGACGTCTGGCTCCCAAACTCAACCGGGCTGGGGCTACGCTCAAGCGGCTCCTGCCTAACCTTGGGGTTGGGGGTCCAGACGCCTCCTGCCGCAGGCTCTACGCGGGGATTGTTCGGTTCATGGCCCTCTATGGGACGCCGGTGTGGGCGCCGTCGCTGAAAAAGCACCGGCGTGCGGAAGTGACCCCCGGGTGTCACCACTGTGCGGAATGCCTGGAGGATTCGGTGGAGCACACAGTCGAGGTGTGCCCTGCTTGAGCGGAGCATCGCCGTGCCCTCGTAGGGGCGATCGATGGTGGAGAACTCTCGCGCCGTGCCTTGGTTGAGGCCATGGTCCGGAGCGAGGAGGAGTGGCAGGCGGTCGCCGACTTCTGCGAAGCAGTAATGCTAGCAAAGGATTTCCGGCCACCGTAGGCGCGGGCTAGCGGACGGCGAGCATGGGTAGCTTGCTGTTCGACCATCCGGTAACTGTCCGGATCGAGCCCAAGTCGTCGACGGCGCGCACTGTTCCCGCGCGCCTCAAGGAGTTGTCAGCAACAGCAGGGACCCAGCCAGTAATGCTCGCAAAGGAGGAGGCCGAACGCATCAGGCAACGGCGTTATCATCGCCGCCGCCACCGCCGCCGCCGTGATTCTGATCCTGATTTCCGGCCACCGTAGGCACGGGCTTGCGGACAGTGAGCAATGGGTAGCTCGCTGTCCGGCCGTCCGGTAACTGTCCGGACCAAGCCCAAGTCGTCGACAGCACGCACTGTTCCCGCGCGCCTCAAGGAGTTGTCAGCAACAGCAGGGACCCAGCCGGGTCGAAGCCTACCGGGCCAGGGTTATCCGAAAGGGCGCTCGAGCCCCTGTATGAAGGCTAGAAGGAACAGGGTGGGTCTTTTAGTCAGTAAGAGTCTGACACTATCTCCCGCTCCACCCAAAAACGGGGGATGTCAATGCATGATTTTTCCCACCAGAAAAAGAAAAAGCCAGGTCTTCTCTCTCTTGCTAAGGCTATGAGGAAAAGTATGAAATTAATACCCGTGGTCCAAAAACGCAAGCGGCAACTAAAGAAGTATAGGCGTGGCTTTAGTCAGTATTAGTCTGACACCCCCTCGCGCCTCACCCTAGGGCAGGAGAAGTATTAGATGATATTTCAAATTAGAAAAAGCCATGTCTATTTAATTCTTTCCTCTACTTAAATTGCAGTGTAACCGCGTTCAGTGGTTTCAGCCAGTAGCAATTTGTGGCGTCTTGTGGTGTTCTAGTAAATAGTTTATACGAAATCTTCTCGACAATAGTAGCTACTATGACACGTAGAGCTAAGGATTACAAGAAACTTTATTTTTGAACCATAAAAGCAAAATCCGGAGATGGCGTTCCGTTTTACTAAAAATGTTATGCGACAAATCTATACTAATATTATAAAGCGGAAGAGTTTGTTTGTTTGTTTGTTTATTTGTTTGTTTGTTTGTTTGAACGCGCTAATCTCTGGACCTACTGGTCCGATTTGAATGATTCTTTCAGTGTTGGGTAGTCCATTTATCGAGGAAGGCTATAGGCTATGTTTTTTATGTTTCAAAATTAGGGATCCGTAATAAAATTGCTATTTTGTAACACAAGGTGTAAAATCGAAAACCTATTTTTGCGTGCGCTGCAAAATCTATTGACAATAGAACAAAATGATGTACTACGGGTTTGTAGATCCCATTAAGACCTACAAAAAAGTCCGCGAGAACATATATCTAGCTATCATGGTTTAATCACAATAACCGATTTTGTGTTCAAAATAATTATTAAATCGTCTGAAGAAAAAAAACTACGTTAAATATGTATCGTAATATTAATCTTTATCGAAATTAAGCATTATGTTATCAAGAGTATTTATGTAGAAGTAAAATACTTTTTGTTTCATCTCAATCGGATATTTCGTTTAAAAGTTATCACGTGTGTAAGATGTTAAGAGTTGGTCCCTATTAATGAGTTATGGGCCATAGAGTTTTTTATCAACATAAAATCCTGTAATAATCTTTTTCGAAATATATTTGGTGATGATTGTAAGTATAAGATCTTTGCAGAGTATAAACGAGAAAAACGCGGGTGAAACCGCGGGGCACAGCTAGTGTTTAAATAAAATATTTGCGAAACAAAAAAAAAAAACTTTTACATACATCTTTATTTTGTCAGTTTAAGAGGTCCCTTCCCTGTCTATCTTAATTATGGCCTAAAAAACCCCAAATAATAGAACCTAGTGAAACGAAATCTAACTCTTGTATTAAACTCACACTATACAAGCAAGTTTACTATAAGTTGGAGGATTATATTAAAGATAAAATGCTTGGCTTAATACTGGTCCAGCTCCACTACCACTAGGGTTTACTAACTAATTGATTAGTTAGGAAACTAATATATTTTTATTTCATTTTTTGTCATTTGAAAGACACAATAGCATTGTATAATGTAGAAGCACTTTTTCAAATTTGCGAGTGTGAAGTACCATGGAGCATTTTTATTAGGTTACAACTTTTTTTTTGTCCTAAAGAGCATGGCAGTTGAGAGTTTATCGATTTTTTTTTTTTTTTTTTTTTTTATTTAATTAAAGGGCTTTGTCGCTTAGCGACCACATCGCCCAGTATAGAAAACAAAAACTTACAAACTACCTTAAGGCTAATTCAAACAATTGTTTGGCTTTATCGGACATTGGAGAAGAGAGGATTACATTACAAATGCCAATATCATAAGATTTACTGAGTCCAGAAATATTCCTTCTTGTATTTTCGTTCCGGACACACTCCATCAATATGTGGAAAACATCATCAACCACACCACAGTCATCACAATTTGGAGACAAAACTTTCTTCATTAAATAGTTAAATTTATTTGATGGAATATGTCCGGAACGAAGTCTTACAGCTATAGTTATTAAATTTCTGTTAAGATTACAGTCAATCCATGGAACCCGAGAAATCTCTGGCTGGATAGTTCGGTACCAAATCCCTTTTTCTTTTGACCTTTTGTCAAAATATTCCTGCCAAAGTTCTAAACATTTTTTTTTTTCTTTACCAAAGTAATCGGAATATAGTGGGGTAATATTCATGGGGACTCCCTCAACACACGCTTGTTTGGCGAGTAAGTCAACAATATCATTTTCTTCTAACTGCACATGGGATGGAATCCATTGAAGATATACTGTTTTGGAGCTGGACTGCAGTTTTAAGAGCACATCATATATAGCATAGGCTATCGGGTTACCTCGCATGTGAGAAGTATGCCGAGCCAAATGTTGCAGCGAACTTTTGGAGTCCGTCAGGATCACAAATTTATCGCCATTAATTGATAGAATATAGGATAAAGCTTCTAATATTGCTATCAATTCAATGTGCATAATAGAAATATCTGAATCAATCTTAATCCTTATTTGATTCAGAAGTATGGGATCCAAAAAAGCAGCGCCTCCAATTTGTTTGTTTTTGGAGCCATCGGTAAAAATTGTATGAAAATTTGAATATTGTTCTCTGATATATTTTATGCAAAGGAGTTTTAATTGTTCAGTACTGTATCGGCGTTTAGCTTGACAAATGCTAGGAATTTTATCAAATATTATAGTAGACATATCAATATTACTAATCCACCTGTCAAGTGAAAACATTTCTAGTTGAACGCTTGAGTGTATTGGAACCGAAGCATACTGTGCAAGGATGTCAATCAATAATGGCAGTTTCTTGTTTAGCCAATAGTTAGAACCGGTCACGAGTTTATCATGCTAGCTCAAATGTCGCACGCACGTGTTATTGGTTAATTCAGTTCCTTTCGAAATGGTTGAGCTAAGTGGGGCTGATGAACGCGTCATGCTCGTGAACGGGTGCCGTCAGATAAGACTGGTCGTCTATTAGTTGCCAGTGGCTTAATTAAATTTTTATCTTTTCATTATTATTTTTTATTAAATACTGAGCACAATGCTCACATAATAGAAGAAACAAAAAATATGTAACTCATAATATGATTTAAAAGAATGTCCATGGAGCTTCTTGCACATTCTTCTGCATTTCCGCTTTGAAACGTGTAATTACGCTTCACTTTTTTTTGACTGACCGACATTTGACCACACTATTCAAAAGTGCCTGCAATGGTCTATTAGAAATAAATGCTTTTGATTTTGATTTTAAAAGCTTTGTAACTTAGAACGATATCACCTAAATGACTGATTGTCGTTCGGTAACTTTCACTGCTTACTCAAATATATCACAAAACTAGTTCCAGGATCAACGTGTTTTTTTAAACCTTAAGTATAAGTTTTTGGGGATTAAAGAAATATGATTCAGAATATTAATTTAATATGCAAGGTTTGCGTACAGATATTTTCTTTGCTTTCTAAATTAATGAGTACGTTTGTGCAAAATAACGTAATTCACTGGATTAGTTTTACACAAATCTATATTTTGTTTTGGGTAGATACATATTTGAATACTGAACATTAAAATACTTACGTATAAAATTTCAACGTTCAAAACATCGAAAATTGAAATATTGGTTATACCCAACTAGCAAAGTAATCCTATAAAAAAAAGATTATAGTTCTGTCACTACTAATAACGTCCTAAAAAGCATTGCGTAGACTTTTTAACTTATATTAGCATTTGCCAAGCCTTTACATACTCTAGTGCATTAGTTTTTATATCTCGGTCTTATAGTTGGCTACAAGAATGATCTATAAATCATTTACAAGACACTTTACTAATAATAGCATTTCACAAGCGTAGATACTCTCTAGTGCATTTGCTTTTACATATCAGTCTTATAGTTAGCTACAAGATTTTCTTTTAGGACATTTTTAGAAATAAGTCTCCCATAATTGTTTAGAGGAAAACTAAATAATCCAGTTTAACATTTTGATCCTATAGTAGCATTTTGTGAGTAAAAAAGATGTTATAACATACTTAGCTAAGATCACTATAAGTTTACGCTGTTACAGTTTTTCTCGAGGCTCTTTTAAATATAATAGTACTTAATAAAGCGCTATTTGATCAAACAAGCTACTAGATCAATAACTTTATTATTAAACGTCAGCCATTTTTTTAAAATTCACTTGAGAAATAAGTTAAACACGAATTTAAGTGATTTGAAATGATTGAAAAGGCGTGGTGGTTACAGGAGAAAAAATAAATTTAGTATTAGCAGGCATATTTCAAGGGATCGTTCATTTATTTATAAATGGCGGTGAGTTATCTGGACTGAAACTCTTATAAGTACTAATTTACCTATATTGGTAATAATATTTTTTTTTATATTAAAAAAAAAATTCGAATGTTTCATAAGTTTTGATGAAATATTTTATTTTCAACAATATAATAATGTTTATTTATTTATTTATCGCCAATGTACACTAACAGTTTAACACCACACATATAAATTATAGGCACACATAAAAACACTAACGTTATAATCATGAAAGCAATGAAAATGTAATAATAATAATGAAAACAGTGTCAATAATAATAATAATAAAAATAATGTCATAAAATAATAATAATAGTTAAAATAATGTCAAAACTAATAAAAAATAATTCCAGAATGAATGAAATGTCAGAATAAAAAAATTTACATTACAAATTATTTTATGTCAAAAAATCTAAAAGCAGGACTCGAGGTAACGAGCTGCAGCGATGTCCATAGCAGCAACGTGTTGTTGACGTGGGTAAGGGCTAGGTACAAGGGACTGGTTTTGCAGGTTATGTTACAGGCTCGTGGTATGGAAAATAGAGGGCGATGACGGAGGCGTATTGTACTATATGCCTGATGGGAAGTGGGAACAATCAGGCAGATGAAATATTTAACCAGACAAAAATTTCTTCTAAAGTCCGTCTAATGAAAGCGTGACCTGAGAAAAGGAGGTTACAACCAAAAATTTTGAATGTGGTATTATTGAAAGGGATTAAATATAATGACCACCATAAAACGCTTTGGTACCCTTAGTTCTTTTGTCAAAAATATATTACTTGACACCAAAAAAATGAAATCCTAAAGTTACAATAGTATTTTAGTTACGACTGTACTTTAAATTGTATTCGAACACCAAATGTAGTAAATGATAACCAAATCTTAGCGAGCAAATTAATGCGCTCTTTTTAGCCCCGTAGAGCAAGATGATACTTTGTCTAATCAACAATCTATCTTAGTGGAATTTTAGGGCACCCCGGGTCGGATAGATTTAGGTTAGAAGAAGGTGGCGGGGTCGTGGTGAGCGAGCGAAGCGAGCGAACACAGACCCCGTCACCTTCTTCGAGGTTATTTTTTTTTAAACCACCCAGAAGTATACGCGGGGCTCCGTCGAGCTGCTGCTTGGCAGGTAGTTAACCTAACCTCAAAATTTTAACTACTGATATCTCCGTAACCATGGGGTTCTGCCGATGCTTTATTTGGATTCATTTTGCTTAAATAGGATAGCGAGATGTTAAAACTGGTTATAATTTTACATTAAAATGTAGGTTTAATTTTGGTGATCATTTACTATTTTTGTCTTTTATATGTTACTATATCTGGTGGTAAGTTAAACATAAGCCTTATTGAAATAGTAGGAGAAAAAAGTTTTGATACTAGAGTATTTTTTGTATTTAAGACAATTTTAGAATAGTTGTACAAGAACTTAAATCCTAGTCAAAAACATGTGTGTAGACTTAATTATTTGTTGGGTTTACGGTAAATGTCAATAACACACAAAATGTTAGATAGTATTCCAAATTATTTTATTTTATCTGACCTCTTAAAAGTCACTATATAATATTTAAATAATTTTCTTAATTTTCCATTTGGCGTTCTGGCAATAATACCAAGTGCACAACACCGTGATAGTCAAATAAAATAGTCAACATGATTTCAACTTCATCACGTCTCGCTAACACTACTGTGTTTCAAGATTGTTGGGTTGGAATCGATTCGTTTTAGCATAGAGAAAATTCAGATCTTTTGGGATTAGTCAAGTGGGAACATGTTTTATACTCCAGTGATTGTTTCAAATGATACGGATCGACTCGTGAGACACAAAAAGTTCAGCAGCTGCTGCAGCAGCATCTCTCTCAAACTTGAACTAGGATTTTCGCGATTTTAACTTCAGTTGCAGACTTTCATGCACTACCAGACAGAGTGAGGCAAATCTTTCGTTACATCTCAACTGCTTTTGAACGCATTCTACCACTCACTAGCATGTGTTTTTGATTAAGTCGATTTACCAAAAACCTTCGTTGTTCGATGTTTTTGTCCATTATGAAATTCGCAATATGTCAGATTATCTAAAAATATAAGAAAAAAATATCATTACATCCTTAATATAACTATCTAATAATATTATTCGACAAGGATCAAGATTATAACGTTATACTAACTTAAAAATCAAAAATCGTATGTAAACAATGTTGGTTTTCATTGAAAACACCTTGTTTCTCTTCTTGTTTTCGTTTGAACTTATTAACCATAGTGTTTAGCCGTTTTTGCACGTTACTGTTTATTGTTTTTCCCACAATTTAGCAATATTCTTGAAGAATAAATATCAGTTTCCAAAAACTGACAACCATAGACTTTGACTTTTTTGGCAAAACAATGTTGCCAATTTAATTTAAAAAAAACTCCAAGTTACGCTTTCAGTAGACGCACTCTAACTTCCAAACTTTGGTAACACACCATACCCAGCACGAACGGCGTCGGGTACATATATGGATAGTAACCATATAATTTCAAGTAGAGGTACTGGACAAAAGACTTCTGAACTCGTTCATGACCAGCGTGCAACATTTTTCATGCGGGTTCCAAATTGCACTATTAGTTTCCAGCAAACTACGGATGTATGAATTGTACAATATAGTTATGGCTTGTCGATTGTGGAAATTTTTTGCCCGGCGCAATACAAAATCTAAATTCTTGTGGGATTTGTTATAGATCTGTATGATGTGCTGGTTAAAGGACAGGTGTGGATCAAAATTAGTACCCAGTCGCTTACGGCTGAAACACGTTTCAAGGGCTCATTGTTTAGAGAATAGGTGTTGTGTATGGGATGTGTGGCTTTTGAATATGTCATTACTACACATTTATTCGCATTGAAAGCAAGATTGTTTTTAACGCTCCACGCATGAATGTGGTCTATGTCTAGTTGAAGAGTATTTGAGTCGTTAGAGGTACCTATTGGAAGAGCCACCTTGACGTCATGAGTGTACATCGACACTGTTGAGTGTTCCACATGTGCGGGTAGGTAATTTACCACGATTAAAAAGAGCAAGGGCACGAAGTTGGTTCCCTGTCCGATGCCTGAAGTGACAAAGTAAGGCTCTGAATCTGCTCCTTCCTATGTGACAAATTGCTTCTGCATTGCAGATAGTTTGCAAATAAACTCAGCAATGACACCAGAGAAACCAGCCAATGCCAATTTGCCTAAAAGTACGTCATAGTCCACACAGTCAAAATCCTTCTGAAAATCAAAGTAGGCTACATCGATTTGCTTTCTGTCGTTCATATTTTTAGCAAGAAGTGCTAAGAATGTTAAGAAGTTTAGGTGTAGTTGAGCAATTTGGCATGTCCTAGAACCAAAAATTCGAAGACATGTGACATCCACCAACTCGCACTGGGCCCTCGTGGTGGATTACGGCCCATTCCCTCTCCTAGAGAGGAAGCCTGAGTCCCAGCAGTGGGAACATTAAAAGAGGTTGATGATGATGATGATGAGCGATTTGGAAGAAATCCATGTTGTTTTTCAGCGAACCATCGACGTAACTGCTTATATATTTTCTTGTAGAGTACAGATTTAAATACCTTGCCAAATATGGACAAAACAGCAACAACTGTTACTTGGGCTGGAGACATGTCACCGAAGGTTGCCTGCTCGTTATTCACTTTGTTGCTTTTCATAAAGGCCCAGAAGGTTTTGGGGTCGCGTTTGATGTCAGACTCGATACGTGTAGTGTAGATGGCAAAATCTGATTCTGTGCTTCTTTTCGAAATGCGTCTATGCATGTTGCTAAAGAATGCATAATTTATTTATTTATTTATTTATTTATTTATTTTCCTTACAACTATCATTACAGGTAAATACCTAATGCGATAGTGCGGTCTTAAAATTACTTAATATAATATAAAACTTAAAATCAAAACACTTAAAATATACAAATATATACGTATAGCCTACTCTAATCAACCCTATAACATAAAATAAACAATAGCATTTTTGCGAATTCACTCGAGCTACATGTAAATATATCAATATTTACGTGAAGCTGGTTAATAATTCCAATTGCACGGGTCAATGGCGTTTTGGCAAGAAGATTGGTCCTAGCAACTGGAACGGCTAGCAGCGGCGGGCGGCGCCGCCTCCACACATAGCGGTCAGGTACACACAAATTGAGGTGTTGCAGCACTCCTGGGTTATACTCAATGCCACGAAGTAACCTAACCAAATAGGAAACAAGCGTGAATGCACGTCGTACCTTTAGTTGATTATACCCGACCATACCAAGCACAAACAGAGTGGGGTACATCAACGGGTAAAATGGATACACCCCATATAGTTTCTTGTACAAGTAGCGCGTGAATTTGTTCTGTACTCGTTCCAGCATTGTCGAGTATTTGGCCTCATGCGGATCCCATATAACAGCACTATGTTCCAGTTGACTCCGGACAAGTGAATCATATAGGACCCTGACTGTAGCGATGTTAGTGAAGTGCCTCGTCTGCCTCAAAACAAATCCCAAGTTTCTAAACGCCCTCTTACAGATCCTCGTAATATGACCGCGAAACGACAGTTCAGGAGTGACTACAACCCCCAAATCCCGCACCTCCGAGACACGTTGCATAGGTGTGTCGCCCACTACGTACTCGTGTACCAGCGGTGTACGCGCGCGTGTAAAACTCATCACCGAGCACTTCGACGCGTTAAAGAAAAGCTTGTTATCCCGGCTCCATTCCACTACACTATCTATATCCTCCTGCAATCGTTCGCAATCGGATTTACTGTTAACCTTTAGCAGCAACTTAAGGTCATCTGCAAATAATAAACAAGAGCCATTTTTGACGACTTCCGGCAAATCGTTTATCATTATTATGAATTCGAGAGGCCCCAAATTGCTGCCTTGGCTCACGCCAGACCAGGTGTAATATGGGTCAGATTCACACCCATTATAGTCTACGTACTGCTGTCTATCCTGCAAGTAGTTGGCGAAGAAGTGCAATAGATGTGGTGTGCAGCCAACTTCTGCGAGTTTCATTAATAAAATATCGTTGTCGACAGTGTCGAAAGCTTTTTTGAAATCAAAATAAGCAGCGTCAACCTGACCACCAGCATCTACCGCCGGCACCACTTGCGTCATAAAATTCATTAGATTTGTGGCAGTGCTGCGCGCCGGCCGGAACCCGTGCTGCGCGTCAGCCAGTTGTCCACTCACTTGTTCCTGCAAGCACCGCTGTATAGCGGACTCGAATACCTTAGCCGGCGTTGACAGCACGGCCACTGGTCTATAACCAGTTATGTCCGATCCTGCCCTACCTTTGGGTACTGGAATGACTCGCGTGATCTTCCATTGAGTGGGAAACGTCGTCGAATGAAGACAACTATTAAAAATATAAAGTAGCGGTTCTGCGAGCACCCTACCACAATCCCTAAAAAGAAATGCCGGTATACCGTCCGGGCCCGCTGATCGCTTCGGCTTTAGGCGCTCCAGAGCACATCTAACATCCTTCAGACTCAGCGCATCAAGATGTATCCGCGCACTACTCGCCGCTCCCGCCGCCGCCACCGCCGCCTTAGCGTCTAACTGCGGCGGTTGATCGCTGTAGACAGATTGGAAAAAAATCGCGAATTGTTTTGCACACTCGTCATCCGACAAATGCTCACCATCTTTTACTATAGTATTCTTGGCTACCGCGCTTTTCTTTGATCGTATGTATTGCCAGAATGAGTTAGGATCTTTAGAAAATTGACACTGGATTTTATGTTGATGAAGTGTGTGAGCAGCCTCTATAGATTTTTTAACATTTTTTTTTATAATGTAATTGATTATTATTATTCTGTTTGGAAAGCTTATGGTAATGAGTTTTCAGATTATTTAATTTAATTGCGACAGGTGTAAACCATTTTGGATAGTTTTGCCGTAAACTTTTAGTATTTTTTATAGGGACAGTTCGACAGATGATCAAAGCATAAAATGTTGTAACAGTAGCGTTAACATCATTGCATGAGTACACTGGCTCCCAGTCTATCTCAGCCAGCTCAGAGTACAACTGTAAGAAGTCAGCCTTACGGAAGTTACGCTTTATGGTCGTATTACCATTCGAGTCATTTGAGTAGCCGGCACTATTCCTGCACAAACTGGCATATGGTGGGGTAAAAGAAATAGAAATATCTAGCGGTTTGTGATGTATTTCGGGGGAAACAAGGCCAGGACATGCTGATACTGAGACTCCCGCCACACATGAGTTAACCAGCACCAAATCCAACATTCTGCTTAAATCATTAAGACTCACATTTTTTTGGAGGAGATTGTGAAATTTACTAAATTGCGGTGTACACATTCAAATTAAAAATGACTTGCCATTATACCTAAGTTCAAAGCGTCAACATGTAATACACCAAAGTTCATTATATTTATGCTAAAAATACCTATTCGTTAATATATCGAAATACAAGACACAAGATAATAAAAAATATATTTTTTGATTTGCGTGTTTAAATCTGTTTTATTTTGAGAATTACCGCTCGCCGGCTGCTGCTGCGGCATCGTTAGCTTTGTTTGCTCGGCTCGCGCATGGTTGGTTACAGTTCTAATCTAACCTAATCTATTTCACCCAGTCGTTATTTTGTCATTTTGAATTGGTTGAAATAGGTTAGGTTAGGTTAGAACTACGACCAACCACGCGTGAGCCGAGCGAGCGAAAGCTACGTCCAAGTTCCTCGTAGATTTTATTTCACTATTTAAAAAATTACCCTGTGACATACATAATAAATATCGATATTTAGAGCATAGTATTTTAATATAAGGTATTTTAATTTAAGACATTCAAATATTTACTCTTTGTTTTTAATTTAAACTTAAATAATAGTCACAAGACATCTGTGTTCCGTGAATATCTAGAGAAAGATTTGTAATAAGTTAGTAATCACGAACGAACGGTTGTATGGAAATTATCAACGGGTTAGACGCTTTTAGTTGTAGTCTAAAATATAATAGTAATTAAAATAAGCCGCTAGCGTATCATCCATTAGATGAACACAAATCTATACTTTAAGATCATGAGAAAGACCTGACGTAAAAACCTATTAACTTAATCTGAACCAACGCATAACAAATATCCATGCTAAGCAGCGTTTGTTATGGTCTAAAAATGGAGACAGTTTAGTAGGCAAGAAAAATCACACAAAAGAATTTTATAACGATCCCATTTGGGCTGCATGCATTCAGCCATACCACACGACCTCAACTGGGTCAACCATCCATTTTAGTTAAACGCCATTCACCGCTATCTTTGACCATGCGAGTGCCACTTAAGAATACACGCTAAATAATTTTATATTATAGTATATATATGTATTTATATTCAGGAAGTGAATGATAGCGTGACAGTTGAGAAGGGAGAATGGAAGAAGAAAACGCCTCGCGTACATCTCAAGTAACATGGGACAAGGAGAAGAATATGAAGGGTATGTATGTTTTTCTATGTATGTTTTTATGGGGTTAGTTTTGGTATTTCTTACACCACCTGCTCGATTAAATACCCTTTTATTTGTTTCACAAGTCATTCTATACTTAGAAATGTAAAGTAGTTTGTATTTTAACTCCCTTGCAGTGCTTGGGAGTTAATTATATAAGTCTCTCACTGCATTCACTGCAAATTAGCAATAATCCTTTTTTTTTGGAATTCAATATCCCTCTCGCGACTTTAAGACACCGCTTTAAGCCCTAGTCACATATCTATTACACATCACTAATTGTCGTGAGTAGGAAGTAAACGTATTGATAAGATACGGTTATAACAGTCCATCTTAATGTACTGGTTTCACAATTAGTCTGTAACCTACAATTTTTTTTTTTTCTATTAGTATAGATATAATGGAGATAATTCTTTTAATGGAATACAGAATTTGTTTTTGCATTTAATGCTTTACTCTTGGGCCCTTAAAAAGGCAAAGCATAGGCAAAAAAGAAAAATATTGATCTCTCTGGTGTTTTTTTTTTTTATGGTGGGAAAAATCATCTCTTCACCCCGCTCTTGGGCAGAGCGCGAGATAGTGTCAGACTCTTACTGACTGAAAAAGCCATCCCGTTCCTTCAAGCCTTTATACCGGGGCTCGAACGCCCTTTCGGATAACCCTGGCCCCAGTAAGCTTCGACCCGGCTGGGCCCCTACTGTTGCTAACAACTCCTTGAGGCGCGCGGGAACAGCGCGCGCCGTCGAAGACTTGGGCTTGGTCCGGACAGTTACTGGATGGCCGGACAGCGAGCTACCCATTGCTTACTGTCCGCAAGCCCGCGCCTACGGTGGCCGGAAATCGGGATCAGTATTCCGGCGCTGGCGGCGGCGGCGAGAACGCCGTTGCCTGATGCGTTCGGCCTCTTCCTTTGCGAGCATTACTGCTTCGCAGAAGTCGGCGACCCTCCTCGCTCCGGACCATGGCCACAACCAAGGCCCGGCGCGAGAGGTCTCCACCAGCGATCGCCCCCACGAGGTCACGGCGATGCTCCGCCCAAGCAGGGCACACCTCGACTGTGTCCTCCACCGTGTCCTCCAGGCATTCCGCACAGTGGCGATACTCGGGCGTCACTTCCGCATGAATCCGGTGCAGGAACCTCCCGGACGTACCACGTCCGGTGAGGTTCGCCTCAAAGAGGGGACTTATCGCCATAACTGTGGCGTGCCCAGCACTGGGTTGCGATAGTCGCTGACGCCATTTCAACATGAGATTCCGCCGGAGCTCTGTGCGTCATGCCGTGACCTCTCGCGGCAGCGGACTTTCACCCCGGCGTTGCATCTCCACGCGCATATTGTGCATGTGTGCAAGGACTGTTGCCTCCAGATCCCACAGTGCTAGGCCAGCAAGAAGGCTAGCCGCTTCGCGGGAAATCGTGCGGTTTCCCCGCACATTCCGTATTGATCTCTCTGGTGATGAGACGATGACTTTACCTGTAAAAACAATTAGGGTTCTTATTTGTTTTAATTGTAACAGATCAATTGATACCGCATTAAAATAAGATACTTGGACTTAATATGATATTGAACTAAACTTAACCAATTTTAAATATTATTACAGTGGATGAGCGAAGCACTTCAACAGTAGACGAGGAAGCAGCTGCAGCACAAAATCAGCCGACCCAAGAACCAGAGAAAAAGAATGGCGCGAACACGAAAATGTTGCGGCGGCTGGACACAGTGCCTGATATCAAACGAGACAATTCTGGTATTACTACGCAATACATCGCTACTGGCATAGGTGAGATTTTTGTTTTTTTGTTTTATCGTTCCAAAGTCTGTAAATCATTGTCATCGTTGAAAGTCATATAAAAATTTATTAATAACTTTTACGATTTGGCAAGAATTAAGTAGGCATAAAAGGACTCCATAAGCACTTGGACAGGACTGATAGACATCCTTACTAAGATAGGCCAAATGAAATGGAGATGGGTGGGTTATGTACTACGGAGTCGCCAAGATAAATGGAATAAAGTCCTGTGAGAATGATACCCTAGAAACGGTAAATGAATTAGTGGTCAACAACGTAAAAGATGAGAGAACGAACTTAAGCTCACTTAAGGTCCAAATGTTAGGTCAAGACGTTAGAGGAGGCCTTTTCCAAATGGCAAACTGAATGTGTTAATGGTTTCTTATCAGTAGCTCTCTAGGTCTTTTGTAATATTGTTTTTTCTTTTTCTTTCCCAGTTAATCTTGGTGCGTTTGCGGCTGGCGTTTGTGTAGCTTGGTCATCATCAGCGCTGCCACTACTGACTGATGGTTTTTTTGAGGTCAGTCATGATCAATTAATTCTTGAGCTTAGCTTTGTTTGATACCTTCTCCTTCTTTTACCTTAACGGCTGAACAGATTTGGGGGAAAAAGACCATATTATCTTGGAATAAGACTAGGGATGTATAACATTCAAATTTCAGTAGCTTTAAAAAAAACTAGGTAATTAATTAATTTATTGCAATAAATTGCACTTATTAGTCTAAATGATTGTGAAATAAGTATATTTTAATAGTAATCTATATTCGAAATATTTTCTCAAACTAAGAAACACTTTCTACCAAATTGCAGGTGGTTGTAACTTTCAAGTACAACTCCATGCTCCATATATCACTAGTCTAAGGGCCGTGTGTAAAGGGTTATCCCGCTAGATTTATACCCGAGTAGTGGAAGAGGGGAGAGGGGCATGGAGATCATAAATAATGTTTTCATTAGCGGGCAGCCATAAATTAAGGCGCGGTTAGGCGCGACCGTTGTGCGAGGAAAGTGACGAGCAGATTCACGCTACGTTTTGAACGCTAGGAAAACGCTTCTGTGGTTGAAGCAACCACTGCTTACCATTAGGTGGGATCACAATCAAACACTAATTAATATCAATTAAAAAAATATATAGGTATGTTTTTCGAACAAAATTTAAATATCAAATGTTCTTCGTCGCAATTACTAAAATTTATTTTTGTCATTAATTAATCTTGTCTTCATTTTTACAGTCACGACATCTTTAACAGTTTTGTCTTTTATTATCGTGACGTTCGTTTGGTAAACTTCGTATTTTAATTATAATAAGTTTTAAGTTAATTACAAAAAAAAACCCACTAAATATACACTTTGATTTTTGAAGCTATCTTTTTTACATTTTCTAAATATTTAAAAGAAAAAAGTTTTCGGTGGTATTCCTCCAAATGACATTCCTCACCCTTGAGCGGAGCGGGAGATAGTATCTGACTTTTACTGACTAAAAAAACCACCCCGTTCCTTCATTACCTTTCATACCGGGGCCGAGCCTTCCTTTCAGAAACAGATCCTGGGTCTCAGCAGGCTTCGACCCTACGGTATTTTCAAGCGAACCAAAAATTAACTTCAGTCAGGTCAGGTCAGGTGGAAGTGTCTTTGATGGTACATATTGTGAATATGTTCAACACCGTTCCTGCACCGAATTCGTGCGGTAATGACGCCTGGGTGACGCCACTGTGCAGAACGCCCGGAGGCCACGGTGGAGCACACAGTTGAGGTGTGCCTGGCGTGCTTAGGCGGAGCATCGCCGTGCCTTCGTGAGGGCGATCGGCAGCGGTGATCTCTCGCGCCGGGCCTTGATACAGGCCATGGTCTGGAGCAAGGAGGAGTGGCAGGCGGTCGCCGGATTCTGCGAAGCAGTAATGCTAGCAAAGGCGGAGGCCAACTGCATCAGGCAACGGTGGCGCTCACAGCGCCCCAGCCGCCGCCGGGATTCCGATCCCGATTTCCGGCCACCGTAGGCGCGGGCTTGTGGACGGCAAACAATGGGGAGCTCGCTCTTCGACCGTCCAGTAACTGTCCGGACAAAGACCAAGTCGTCGACCGCGCGCACTGTTCCCGCGCGCCTCAAGTAACTGTGAACAACAGCAGGGGCCCAGCTGGGTCGAAGTCTACTGGGGCCACGGTTAATTCGAAAGATAACTCAAGTCCCGGTACGAAAGGCAACAAAGGAACAGGAGTGGGTTTTTAGTCAGTAAAAGTCTAACACTATCTCCTGCTCCACCCAAGAGCGGGGCATGTCATAAGATGATTTTCCCACCACGAAAAAAAAAAGTTTAAAGTCGGAGCAATTACATAACACAAAAATTAGCCATCATGGTACTTCAACAAAAAAAAAGACATTTATTGCCTACTTACATAGCCAACAACACTCAACAAAATTATTTAAAATCACAAATTTCACTAGCTAATTGTTAGCTTACACGGAACTGATTCACCCTGTTCCCCGTACTAGTATAAACTGTATTACGGTGAAACAGTATTCATCGGCCGCGGTTTATATTAGTTCATACATTAGACTAGTGGCACTAATAATATAACAAATAATTAATTAAATGTAACAAATCAAAGAAAGACGTTACTGACGTTAGATACAGCGGGTATACATTAAATATTGTCATTCGCTATTTTATGAAAATTGTAAGTAGTTGCAAAAGTTGACAAGGCTTATAGATGCTTCGTTTGTTTACATTGTTGATAGGTGATAAATACATAAATGCATCGCAACTGTTGTTGATTTCATGTTTCCAAACGTAAGTTTTAGTTGTTAAATGTAAGTTAGTAAGAAAAACAAAATAATAGCAAATTAAATTAGCAAAAATAAATAGAATAAAAATAAAAATAGGTCGCAAATATACCGATTTTATATCATTTTTGGAAGTAGGTAAATGAGGAAAGTATGTATGTATGTGTGTGTGTGTCGTGGAATGGTGTCTTGTGTTTTGGTGATTTGGTTACGCAGTGATTTTAATTAATTGTTCAGCATTGTCATAATTCAATGAGTTTAAAAAGTTAACAATTTCGGTTTTACATGTATGTTTATTTAGGTGGCGAATTTGAATTTGTTTTGATATTTTATTATATATAGACGGTCCTAAATAATGTATAAACC
This sequence comes from Mythimna albipuncta, assembly GCA_929112965.1. Classification (NCBI taxonomy): domain Eukaryota; kingdom Metazoa; phylum Arthropoda; class Insecta; order Lepidoptera; family Noctuidae; genus Mythimna; species Mythimna albipuncta. Next base: position 136,210 of record OV815980.1, read on the forward strand.
TTTTTGCAAAAGAGGTTTTACAATGAGACACAGAGTAGACAATATCTTTCCTTCTTTTTTTGAAATAATCGGGTGTATTTTTATGTTGTGTTAGTATTATATTTTTGATAAATAGTTGCCTCACCGTAAGAACTAATAATTCAGAGTATAATGAAAAGGTTGGGTGTCTGAATCTTTTGTGACTCATAACCTTGAGGACTGCACGTTGCGCTCTTTCTAAATTAATGAGCACTAACTTGGAGGCACCTCCCCACGCAGCAATAGCGTATGTTATAATGGACTGACATAAGGAAAAATAAACTAATAAAATTATATTTGGTGGGCAAAAGGAACGAATATTTTTAAAAATATATATAAGTTTTCTAACTCTAGAAGTAAGCTTTAAAATATGTTCATGCCAATTTAAGTGTTGGTCAATGATTAAGCCAAGGTATTTAATTGAGGAAGTTTTATTTAGTTCATGACAAGTACATTCTCCTGACATGTTACAAGTGTGAGCTTTTAGCTGGATAATTCCAGGAGGTGGTTGACTGGCTTTTGTAATACTGAAAGGTATGTATTTAGTTTTAAGTGCATTTAGGGTAAGTAGATTTTCCCGTAACCATTCCGTAACCTGTTGGAAACCTAAGCCTAGCTGGCGTCATTAGCCTCTCTCCATGATTTACCAGTAAATAAAAGGGCAGTGTCATCCGCATATGCTATTATTTATTACTCGGCCCTGCTTTAACCTTAATTACACAAGTCATTCACAAATATAAGGAACCTTGGACAAGGTGGGCAGAAGCGATATAGGCCTGTAGTTAGCAACACAATCTCTGTCCCCCGCTTTGTATATAGGAATTATTACAGCCTTTTTAAGGACATCAGGAAAAACACCCTTCGTCATGCACTGATTACAAATCATAGCAACAAAAAAGTTATTCTTAATCCCAATACATGTGTCGGGTATTATAAAGCGATTTCTGGCACCGTACGCGCAGGCGCAGGCTTCGGTTTGTTTACCACCAAGCCTGAGTCTACGGCGCGTTGTACTTCACTCAAGCTACATTTAGAGATGTTAACAAAACAGAAGGGGCCCAGAAGGGCCATTGTCTACTGGTATTGCGAGAATGATCTATTGACCATTATTACTTATTTCAACGCGAATCACACGCACATCATACGATCGGTGATAACATTGCAAAAAAGAAATGGTACAAAATAAAACAAATGTTCTATATTAGCAACTACTCTATCTTCTGAGACATTATTTCAACACAATTTAGATTCGTATTTTGATTACAAATCTTAAGTGTAGACTAAACAGTTGAAAGTAATTTGAATCTTAATGGTAGAAAAGTAAGCAAATAAACCAAAGATTACTTTGAATATAAATCAGATTCTGTTTGGTTAAGATTACTTTCGTTTTTTAGGGTTCCGTAGCCAAATGGCAAAAAACGGAACCCTTATAGATTCGTCATGTCTGTCTGTCTGTCTGTCTGTCTGTCTGTCTGTCTGTCCGTCCGTCCGTATGTCACAGCCACTTTTTTCCGAAACTATAAGAGCTATACTGTTGAAACTTTGTAAGTAGATGTATTCTGTGAACCGCATTAAGATTTTCACACAAAAATAGAAAAAAAGCAATAAATTTCGGGGGTCCCCATACATAGAACTGAAACTCAAAAATTTTTTTTTCATCAAACCTATGCGTGTGTGGTATCTATGGATAGGTCTTCAAAAATGATACTGAGGTTTTTAGTATCATTTTTTTCTAAACTGAATAGTTTGCGCAAGAGACACTTCCAAAGTGGTAAAATGTGTGTCCCCCCCCCCCTCTAACTTCTAAGATAAGAGAATGATAAAACTAAAAAAAATATATGATGTACATTACTATAAAAACTACCAACGAAAATTGGTTTGAACGAAATCCAGTAAGTAGTTTTTTTTTAATGCGTCATAAACCGAAAAAAATACACTATTATTAAAACATCGATCAAAGTTACAACACATTACAAGAACTTTTATATTATGTTACTTGCTGCTACGGAACCCTTCATGGGCGAGTCCGAATCGCACTTGGCCGGTTTTTTTATATAGTAAATCAAAACATTTGTAGAATCTGACATTTTTCGACTAAACTAAAAAAGTTATTGTCGCATTTTTGGTCGAGGGTTCTGATGATTGAGAATAGTAAACGAATTGAACGCAAACAATTCAATGCTCTTTGTTTTTCAGTAGAAAGGTAATTCAAAATAACACATCTGTAATGTGTAATAAAATCACTCAGAATAAAATATATATTTTTAGCTACAACCTCTTCCGTGCATGGAGTGCATATAAGTAGTCGATGAGACATACTGACAGAAACGTCATATGATAAAAAATATTGCAAAAAATCTCTTGTAAATAATCCTGATTAAAACTGTAGCTATCCTGCTGTACCTGGTTATTATTGATTACGCCACCTACACAACCTAAGCGCTACAGTGGTGACCCCGACGTGATAATTAAGAAGTCATTAAAGTGTAAACATAATCATGGCCAACAAGGAGGAACAACTTTCCGGTGTGTCGACGGCGCTGCGCATTCCACATCCACATTGCACATCCACCACCCTTCTAGTACCTACATCGATTGAGGACAAGGTCGGCGTTCTCGCGAGAGATATCGCAGAAATTAGAAAACGAGACAACCACGTCATCAAAACTACCGACGTAGATCGTTCACATTCAACTGGCGATATTCGAGATCGCGTTCTCGTTCGTCGAGCCGGCCCAATCACGATCGCGCTCGAAATGGTCTATCAGCGATTTGTTTTTACCATCGTAAGTTTGGCAAAGAAGTACGAAGATGTACCCGTTTGTGTAGTTACGAAGGTAGCAGTGCGCCCTCGGGAAACTAAAATCTGCGTTGGCTGAGGCGGCAACTGGCGTCAGCAACACATCCTACTGCCTATTAATAACATACTAAAAAACCGGCTTGTCATTTCTGATCAAGATCTGCCTAGATTTCGAAGCAATCCATAACTGCTCTCACTGGCCCCATAACGCACATCTGCAACCGTGCTAAAGACTCTCGTTCCTTTCCCAGAGCCTTTAAAAAAGCCATAGTCCAACCAATCTATAAAAGTGGAGACAAAAAGAATGTATCAAATTATAGACCTATATCTGTATTGAGTACCTACCCTGTCAAAGATCCTGGAAAGGATTTTTAACAACTGCCTTACCGATTATCTTAAAAAGTTTAATGTAATTTCTAAAAATCAATGTGGTTTTAGGCAGGGAGTCTCCACGGAGGACGCTGTCATGAATCTCAATATATACCGTACCGTACCATACCGACACTAACAACCTGGACATAAACCAAAAGTGCTATGGAGCCTTTCTAGACTTGTCCAAAGCATTCGATTCAGTTTCTGTTTGCATTCTTATTAAAAAGTTGGAAAGTATCCCAAGGAAAGAAAAGTTGGAAGTGTCCAAGGAATTGCACTTAAATCTTCACAGACTAACTCACAAATCGTACCCAGTGCGTAAAAACTGGTGAAATGTACAGTAATGACATGGATATTATCTTTGGAGTTCCACAGGGTAGTATATTGGGACCTACCCTCTTCCTGGTCTATATCAACGATCTATGCCATTTGAACATACCACATTGAGACATTTTTACTTATGCAGATGACATGGCATTCATGGTTCATGGTGATGACTGGGAAAGAGCTAAGCTAAATACAGAGCATTCTCTTCGTGTAGTGACAGACTGGTTTTTCTCAAACCTTTTAACGCTGAATGTAGAGAAAACAAAAGTTGTCTGCTTCTCGCTTCGTAACACACAATAGACTCTCTCTTGATTAACGCTCACACATGCACAGAACATAAACGGTGATTGCAACTGTCTCACTCTGTCCCTAGTTCCAAACACAAAGTACGTCGGTGTGATTAATACCTCATATCGAAGCATTGTCAGCTCGAATGAGGAAATTAATATGTATTTTCAGAGAGCTTCGATACTCTGCTGACCCTACAACTCTATCACTCGTCTACCAGAGCCTTTGTGTTTCAGTTATATCTTACTGTGTAACTGCTTAAGGTAGTACCTTTAAAACCGTATTACTCCAAGCAAAACGAGCGCAAAGGGCTATTCTGAAAGTTGTGCTCTTTAAATGCAGAGATTACCCAACTGCCCAGCTCTAATCCGAATCCAAAATCCTTACCGTCCGTCAACTCTTCATTCTCTGCGCTATCCTACGCTGCCATTCTATGCTCCCACTTGACGATAAACTTCTTAATAGACGTAGAGGATTTTCGGTTTGCAACCCTGTCAGGCGTCGAACAACATTTGCAAGTCACCAATTTAAACCACTAAGTTCACGTCTCTACAATAAAATAAACACTAAATTAAATATTTACTAAATTTCATTTAAAAACACACAATAGAATAAATAATAAAAAGAATTTGCCGTCCAAGCAAAAGTCCATGGTCAAGCCCACTACACGTGATATCTGCGTATGTGGCGACTACCGTCGACTGAATGACGTCACAAAACCAGATCGCTATCCAGTACCACGTCTCAAAGATTTCACATATCTACTTCACGGCAAGAAAATCTACACTGCAATTGATCTAAATCGTGCATACCAACAACTCCCTGTATACGAACCGGACATCGAGAAGACAGCTATTACTACTCTATTTGGACTATTCGAATTTCCTCGAATGTGTCCAGGTCTTACAAATGCTGGACAGACCTTCTAAAGATTCATTCAGAAAATCCTCATGGGGATGATATCATCGTGGTTTCGGACAATGAAGCAGGCCATATCGAAGACCTGCAAGAGATGTTACGAAGACTAGACGACTATGGAATTACCATAAATTCCTCAAAATGTGTCTTAGGCAAAGAAAATGTCAAGTTCCTAGGCTATGAAGTGTCAAGCAACGGAATCAAGCCACCACATGATAAAATCACTGTTATCACCCCAAACCAGAGTCAATGCAAGACCTACGTCGATATCTTGGCATGGTAAATTTCTGCCACGACAGCATTCCAAACGCAGTACTCATATAAGCATCTCTCAACGCATACCTGCACATTGCCAGGAAACGTGGCAAAACAAAAATCGACTGGAACAAAGAAGCTTTAGAAGCATTTGAGTTATGCAAAGTTTGCATACAAAACGCTGCTTTGCTCGCTCATCCATCTCCACCACCAACTGACACCATCTCCCTAATGTGTGATGCCTCGAATACTTGCGCAGGAGCTGTACTACAACGACCTGTAAACAATAAATGGATACCACTGGGTTATTTCTCGAAAAAGTTCTCCGACACACAACAGCGGTAAAGTACATTCGACCGAGAATAATGGTCAGTCTATATGGCAATCAAACACTTTAGAAAAATGTTCGAAGGAAGAGAACTTATTTTTTACACTGATCACAAGCCGCTCGCTGACTTACGCTATTCGTAAGACATCGATACTTGCTCACGATGATCAACCACTGCACTCGATGGCCCGAAGCAGTTCCCTTGCAAGCCGCAATAACTGCCAATATCATCGCAAGAAAACAGCTGTACTGTGTGGTTGTCCTACAAGAATAACGACAGATCAAGGACGACAGTTAGAAAGTTGACTATTCCACGACCTTGCACAATTACTCGGAGTAGAACGACGACGACTTCATCGCTCACTGAAAGCTGCACTCATGAGTCAACTCGAAAACAGCAAGAAATGGATTACCGAGCTATTCACTGTACTACTGGGATTACTAGCCGCCATGCGCACAGACACCAACACTAGCGCCACGCGACTTACTTACGGCCAAGCATTGCGTCTACCTGGCGATTTTATATTACCATCACTAGCTGTACCGAAAATGGACCAGAACTACGTCGATCACCTACACGACGTAATCACGAAGCTCACACCTACATACAAGCCGCATTCTAACAAGCAAGGTATGTTCGTGCACAACGACTTAAAAACATGCAGCCATGTGTTTGTATGCGATGACACTGTCCCAAAACCATTGCAACATCCATATAAAGGTCCGTAAAAGGTGATAAAACGCAATACAAATTATTTTACGGTACAACTACCAGGAAGATTCAGTACTGTATCGATTGATCGACTCAAACCGGCATATACTGTCAACACCGAAGTTCATGAAAACACTAGTAGTGAGACACTTCGACTAGCTACAGCTACCACTGAAGATAACTCCAGCAGCCTTCTTCCAGCGAAAATCAACGAACCCCGCACAAAATCAGACAGAATATCAAAGATGCTTGTACGCTTTCGCTAGGGGGGAGTACTGTAGCTGCAACCTCTTCCGTGCATGGAGTACATATACATAAGTAGTCGATGAGACATACTGATAGAAATGTCAGAAGGTAAAAAATATAGCAAAAAAACTCTAGTAAATAATCACGATTAAAATTGTAGCTTTCGTACTGTACCTGGTCATTATTGATTACGCCACCTACACCACCTAAGCGCTACATATTTATTGATTAATCCTTTGAATAGTCAAGAAGTCAGTCATTCAGAAAAGTGATGCTAATTGCTCATGGAGAATAACGTACAAAAAACTCAATGGAAACGCTTTTTAAAATATGTTGTTACATATTTCTTATCACTTTAATAATGCGACCAATTTTGCGTCTTCCCTCAACGGATGCCGTTTTAACAAGGAGCTGTCACCCGCTATTTGCTGTTCATCGATAACTTTACCAAAAATAATCACAAATACGTTTCGGTGTTGCAAGAACAATTAATCGTAAATGATAAATTATCTTTATTTTGCAAATAAGTTAAAAAAAAAAACACTTTTGCACGTCACGTATTAGTCGATTGCAATAAACAATTATAATTAATCGAATACAAAATATATTATAAATATATTCTGAGTTACAAAAACAGAGTAAATAATCTGATTACGTAACAAAACCTAACACATATGATACAGTTTAAAACCTGCACCGTCTACCTAAAGACTCAACTAAATTATGCAATTTATTTATGACTACTCAGCTTTTAGTATCCTAAACATATGTCTGACCAAAATTTCCTAAAAAGGTGATGATTTAAATAGAAGAAAACTGCTATAAGTTCAACATAAAAGAAAATATATAATCTTCGTTCAAAACGTGACGTAGCAACAGAAAGAAAAACAAAGAAACGTCCTAAGGCTTACTTTATACAAATGAGTAATTGGCTTGGTTAAGCAAATGCTAGAGACATCAAAGTAATACGGCATTTTATACGCAACGAAATCTTTCCCTCGTTTTGATGTCGGCGGCGTCGTCAACTCAATTATGCAGATTTCAGGGAACTTGTAATCAAAGAACAAAACTTTGAAACCAACTGGAAATACAAAGAGAAAGCTAAAAACTGGCTTTTGGCATACATTATCGTCTAGTTTAGCTAATTTTGGTTCTTGATAACAATTATATAGTAAAAGATATACCTTTTATAACAAATTATTTTAACCAGATTTAGCTAGTCCAGGAATAGGTATGTTATGCTATAGCTCGAAGATCAGTCACCATTTCTTTTGGTTATTTATTCAAGAGTAGTAAATCGCGTCATATTTGACGTAAAATAACGTCAACTATGACGCGATTTACTACTCTTCTTGCGTCATGTTTGAATTGTGAGGAGTTTGGTCTCTACACAAATAAAATAAAATAGTAGAATAACAAACAATCTATGAGTAAAAAGTTATTTGCTTCAAGAATAGCTTATTTACAATCAGTAGTTCTTTTGTTCGGCCACCAAATGTTGGAACTGCTCCCAAAAAACCGCCCGTCTACCTTCCACACAAAACTCACTGGTTTGTTATTCTCCAGACTAAGACTTTATGAATCTTAGCTCACCGTGTTAAGTGCCCAGTTTGCCCACCGGTTTAAATTAAATTTCATATATTTTTTTCTTTGAGCTTTGAATTTTACTCTCAACATTGTTTTCTTCTACTAAACGAGTTTATGAATTTTAAAATATGTTTAGAAAGCAGTCGTTATTTACTGAATTTTACATAACGCTTTTGATGATATTTATGGGTGCCAAGAGTTATATTGAATTTACGAAAGTGTGTTTTAAATAATCATTTTTGTTTTATCATTGTGGTTCCCTTTTTTAAATTTAAGTTAATTTACTAAGTTATGCTACCTAATTTATGAATTTTCAATTTCAGTATAACCGATGATTTGGAAATCGATTACAGATTATGGCACACTATTTAGCAGATTATACGTTTTTGTATAGCATTATTCTATTATATATATATATATATGCTTGTACTTATGCTTGACTTTTAGTTCAAATGTATTTCGAATGTATTTTGTTCAAGTGTATTTAATCATACTCATAACTATTGTTTTAATGTAATTCTATGATCCAATGTTGATTGATATAAATAAATAAATAAATTATATTGTTGGGATAGAGTAGTTTGTATATAAAAGTCAGCCAATACGCTCTTGCTTGTAATTTCGTAACTTGAATTTTCAATTTGAAATTAGATAAATCATTATTTTTTAATACGAAGAACCAAATATTGAAAATATATTGTAAATGTCAACAGTGAATTTCAAACACAAATCACACTAATATTATAAAGGCAAAACATTGTGAGCGTGTGTATGTTTATTATTTCTTTGTTTTCGGATGGCTGAACGCATCTTGATAAAACTTAGTACTTTTTTATTCTGGGATTATGTTCGTTTAGAATATTTTTCCACTATAATACAAGTGAAATCACTAGCAGCAGATAGAGAGAAAAAATATAAAAGACTGTATAATAAATATTATATATTTAGAATGGAAGATCATAGAAACAATAGATAGACTGTAAAAGATGAAAGACAACAAAACGGGGTGTCTGAATGAGATGACGACTGATTGAGAAGGGAGGAAGAAAATATATTATGTTACGACGACACCAAAACAATCGAAATAAGGATAAAAGAATGATGACTTTCTTAAAAAGATTTATTATAAGATGAATAAATGTTTGCTGCCTTAACGGTTCCCATATATTTTGTAAACGACAAGACCCATTAACTCTTAATAGGCCGGGCCATAAGAAAACCGCGTATCATGAATGAATCACCTAAGCCAATAAATAATAGGGACATTGATCGACCCCATTTCTTGAGACATGTCTGGTATTGATAACGAGACCAATTAGCAGCTAGTGCTTGATATCAAACGAACTGTCATTAATTAAATTATAGGGAAAGTTACATTTGATCGCATGACATGAAACCTATACATTACCAGTATAATCTGACCTACCATTGTATACATTTTCTATACAAAATGAGGTCGATTCATACTGGAATAGTGCGCTTTGTCGGTATTAACAGACGCCTGTAGAGTGATAAGGTAACAATTATAACACACAACCGTTTCAAAGGATGTATGAAAAAAACTATGACTTTGTTAGTTATCATGTGTATGGGATAGATAACAAAAGTCATCATTATTGAAGCTACGCTAGTTTAAAAATCGTTAAGAAGAAATGTTTATGCGTTTTTTATCTATAAAAAGAGGATGTTTGGCGTGTGTTACTTGGTAAAACAAGAAATACTTTTTATTTACTTTATTGAATAAAAAAATATTATTTTTGAATGCATTCTTTGAATAATCTAAATTGATCTTTAAATCATTGCCTTTCATATGAAACCAGTCTGAGGCACTTTTACTACCTCAATCTACCTAGTCTAACTTAAGTATGTTGAGGTCGGCTTCCTGACCAGCCAGGTGCAGCTGAGTACCAATATTTTACATGGACCAACTGCTTACCTAGCTTGCATAACCCAGTAACTGGATAACATGATGCCACTTGGCAACACTGGTATCAGAAAGTTGGCTTCCGATTATCCGTAACGACTGTAAAAGATCTTCAAGGATAGCTGGAACTAACGGTTTGATATGGTTTCCGAGGCTGGGAAGAATTTTGTTATGGGACGGATGGTCCATGGTTTGTGCAAAAGCTCTGAAACGAAGGCAAAGAAGAAATAGAAGTAGGTTTTAGTCAGTAAAAGTCTGACACGCCTTTTCGCTACCCCCAAGGGCGGGAGATTACATTGGATGTTTTCTCACCTAAAAAAACAATCACAAATAAAATACATATTATATCAACTAAGTTGAAGATGAAGAGACGAACGAAGTGAAGACATCCAAGGAATAACCATATTACACATAAGATTACATATGTGGTGATTAATGGATTTCTGTTTATTTTTGATTCGGTTTATTTGTCTCTGTTTCACTGCGAACATATCCTGAAAACATCAAGTTGTAATCATATCACAGTAATCCACATAAGTTAACCCCTTGACAGGTCGGTGCCCTAAGTGGGCTAACCCACCTCCTTTGATAAGCTATTTTAATCATTATCTTGCTACCATTAAAGATGAAAAGTCTTTGTGCCATCATTTCGATAAATCTTGCTATCCTAGTGTGAGGGTAGATTGATAAAAGAAAATGGCACGTCAGTGACATAAGTAAACTTAGCTAATTCCGTGAGTCTTATCAATTGCTTGTAAATGGTCCATAATATTGCGTCCAGCATTACAAGTAACGTTGAATTTCAATACTGTCTATAAGAATCCATTTAGTTCAGTGGTGTAATAACAGCGATTTGACACGCAAGTGAAGCTAGATCAAATCTCACTTTAAACGTCTGTCTGTCTGTCTGTCTGTCTGTCTGTCTGTCTGTCTGTCTGTCTGTCTGTCTGTCTGTCTGTCTGTCTGTCTGTCTGTCTGTCTGTCTGTCTGTCTGTCTGTCTGTCTGTCTGTCTGTCTGTCTGTCTGTCTGTCTGTCTGTCTGTCTGTCTGTCTGTCTGTCTGTCTGTCTGTCTGTCTGTCTGTCTGTCTGTCTGTCTGTCTGTCTGTCTGTCTGTCTGTCTGTCTGTCTGTCTGTCTGTCTGTCTGTCTGTCTGTCTGTCTGTCTGTCTGTCTGTCTGTCTGTCTGTCTGTCTGTCTGTCTGTCTGTCTGTCTGTCTGTCTGTCTGTCTGTCTGTCTGTCTGTCTGTCTGTCTGTCTGTCTGTCTGTCTGTCTGTCTGTCTGTCTGTCTGTCTGTCTGTCTGTCTGTCTGTCTGTCTGTCTGTCTGTCTGTCTGTCTGTCTGTCTGTCTGTCTGTCTGTCTGTCTGTCTGTCTGTCTGTCTGTCTGTCTGTCTGTCTGTCTGTCTGTCTGTCTGTCTGTCTGTCTGTCTGTCTGTCTGTCTGTCTGTCTGTCTGTCTGTCTGTCTGTCTGTCTGTCTGTCTGTCTGTCTGTCTGTCTGTCTGTCTGTCTGTCTGTCTGTCTGTCTGTCTGTCTGTCTGTCTGTCTGTCTGTCTGTCTGTCTGTCTGTCTGTCTGTCTGTCTGTCTGTCTGTCTGTCTGTCTGTCTGTCTGTCTGTCTGTCTGTCTGTCTGTCTGTCTGTCTGTCTGTCTGTCTGTCTGTCTGTCTGTCTGTCTGTCTGTCTGTCTGTCTGTCTGTCTGTCTGTCTGTCTGTCTGTCTGTCTGTCTGTCTGTCTGTCTGTCTGTCTGTCTGTCTGTCTGTCTGTCTGTCTGTCTGTCTGTCTGTCTGTCTGTCTGTCTGTCTGTCTGTCTGTCTGTCTGTCTGTCTGTCTGTCTGTCTGTCTGTCTGTCTGTCTGTCTGTCTGTCTGTCTGTCTGTCTGTCTGTCTGTCTGTCCGTCCGTCCGTCCGTCCGTCCGTCCGTCCGTCCGTCCGTCCGTCCGTCCGTCCGTCCGTCCGTCCGTCCGTCCGTCCATCCGTCCGTCCGTCCGTCCGTCCGTCCGTCCGTCCGTCCGTCCGTCCGTCCGTCCGTCCGTCCGTCCGTCCGTCCGTCCGTCCGTCCGTCCGTCCGTCCGTCCGTCCGTCCGTCCGTCCGTCCGTCCGTCCGTCCGTCCGTCCGTATGTCACAGCCACTTTTTTCCGAAACTATAAGAGCTATACTGTTGAAACTTTGTAAGTAGATGTATTCTGTGAACCGCATTAAGATTTTCACACAAAAATAGAAAAAAAGCAATAAATTTTGGGGGTCCCCATACATAGAACTGAAACTCAAAAATTTTTTTTTCATCAAACCCGTGCGTGTGGGGTATCTATGGATAGGTCTTCAAAAATGATACCGAGGTTTCTAATATCATTTTTTTCTAAACTGAATAGTTTGCGCGAGAGACACTTCCAAAGTGATAAAATGTGTGTCCCCCCCCCCCCCCTCTAACTTCCAAGATAAGAGAATGATAAAACTAAAAAAAATATATGATGTACATTACTATAAAAACTACCAACGAAAATTGGTTTGAACGAAATCCAGTAAGTAGTTTTTTTTTAATGCGTCATAAACCGAAAAAAATACACTATTATTAAAACATCGATCAAAGTTACAACACATTACGAGAACTTTTATATTATGTTATTTGCTGCGACGGAACCCTTCATGGGCGAGTCCGACTCGCACTTGGCCGGTTCTTGTTTTCCATCTTTTGTGTTCTAGTTATCTTTTTTTACTTTTATTGAACGATAAAAGTCGAGAAATGGACCGTTTGTTTAAAGTAAGTAAATGGTCCAAAATAGTCCAAAGTTAAAATACATTTTTTAATATTATAATCAAACAAACACATTTATAAAGGGTTATAATAATGGTATAAATAACTACTTATTATGCAATTTTGATTCTTACGCGCTTAGACTTAAAGTTTATTATTGGTATTTTAAAATGTATTGACTACTGATAGCTTATTTTGGTAGCCCTAGTTAAGGAAATATGGCTTAGTGATCCGGGTAAAGACTCTGACGCAGTAAGGCATGAGTTCAAATCTCATACGCTGTATATTGTTTTGCTTTCCATTTAGAACTTTTTTCTTATTTTAAGTAACAATCGACAAACTAAATATTGTTCAAACATATTTGGAATAATTTCGCCTGACTTGTAATAAGCGGGTAGTCAAGATAAATATGCGTATTCATCATAAAACTGGTATGTTACTTAGATTAAGGGTAGAGGAATAAAAAAATGAACCGTTCTAATAAAGCAAAACCAGTCGACGCTCAATAGCAGTGACGTCGTGCAAACAATTTTTAGGTTGCCTTACTAAATTGCGTCAAACAACGTCTTTATTTAGAATATTTTTATATACCTAGTCCTAAAACATAAAATAATCTATTCACACGAGAAGAATATTGGTTTCCGGAGAGATTGATAGGAGGCGTCTTAATATAGCCCCAGGTAAGTGTCTTTTTTCCATTTTATTTATACTTCTTTTTTAAACTTACACATTTTATGCTGTGATGTAATCAAACATCTTTTTAATTATATTTACACAAAAAGTAACTTCTGTTTCGTTTCTTTGTTTCAGAGAAATACAGTTAGATTGTGGTTTAAAACTATAACAAACAATACAAGTCAGGACGTAAAATTGAAATAACTGCTGGTCATCCGTCAAGTCCATTTTGCCCAAGAATATCTGAATTTCTATCTGAGAAAAAAAACATGTTATTATACTGCCGTATAATACTCGCAGAACTGGCGGGTGTAACTCTGGGTTATTTGTGTTGAATGTCTTCTGTGGAACCTGGTTAACTTGTAGAAATTGGTGGCCGATTCAGTAATAAATAATACGTGACGTAATGTCATCAGTGCGTGTAAGCAACAATGGATAATTATTTACTTCTTGTAAGCAGACACAATACCTTCTTGTGAGTGCTTATGTGTAGTGTATTGGTTAAATAAATCATAGTAATCTTAATTTGTTAGAAAGTGTTTATATAATAAATTAACTTATCCTTGTTTCTTTCTTAATCAAATTTAAAACTTAAAATTCTATATAAAACCTGTAAAATATTAATATATCAAAATATTTAGAGCAAGTACGACAGTTAATGTAGTGATGCTATTGTTATAAAATAGAAATATTATATATTTCTAATTATGTAACATGTTGATTCACTGCATTAAACTCTTCTTTAAAAATAAAATTAATATTTCATTAGCACTATTGAAATAAATAAACGGTTTTCTTTTTCATGCTCAAAACTGTATTACAAATAATTCTACCATATCAAAAGCAGTTTAATATTGTAACTTCTTTTATATGTTTTACCTTTAAGTATATATAGTTATTTAAATGATGTCTATGAGTAAATATTTTTTTATGTAAATAAATAAATCGTTACCTATCCTAACCATTTTTGTTTTTTATTCATGTTGCTTTTATGTTTCAATAACTAATTTAAATTTATTAATTTAACTTAATATTAATTATAATTTGATTTCAAAAATCATAATCGAATATTATAAACACAAAACTACTAAAAGAAACATGACGGACTTGAGCTTACGTCCATGTCATTAAAAGTCTACTATTATGACGATTAGACTAAATCGACATACGATAAAATGTTGAAATTAACAAGTGCATTACGAGACAAAACCGTATTCATAAGTCTACCTACCTTAAAGTTACGTCTTAAAGATCAAATTGACGTAACAGTATTCTATAATATTTGACTACCTGCCTCTCGTAATATTCGTTTGAATTATTATGCTCCGAATTGATTATCATGTATCTTATTCTAATTGCAGAAGGTTCAAATTCGTCTAACTTTTAGCATGTCTTATATTACCTTCTGCTGTCACGTGGGTCACGTCTCTTGTGCCTTCATGTGTACAGTCGAAAATAGACAGCCATAATTAGAGTACAAGTTATAATTTAATACTGCACTCTAATTCCTGAACAATCTCTAATGATTGTCCTAAGTTTCTTGTTAGTTGCCTAAACGTGCCACGTGCACTGACAGAGCGTGCCGCATGCGGTGAAACCATGACTTATGAAGTTATGATATTGCAACTTTGGAACTTTATTTGCGAGCCAATACCTTTTGTTTGTACAGAAACAAAGTTTTGCTTGTGCTAGCGGTAGATTTATATTTGTGTGTTGTTATAACCCTCAAAATGCGCAATGCAGGTGACTCAGTAAATTTTAGTGTATGCAGCTGTTATTCTTTAGTTTTTCGTATTATTGGGCTGACTCGAATATTCACAAAAGTCAGTTCCAATATCGAATTATAGTCGGACATGCAACAGAAGTTCTCATTAACAAAAGTTTGGACGAATTTGAAAAATATAGCTGTACTTTTTACAATTTTGTATTTCTCACTATAATTGTCAGCCTTAAGTATCTTTTTTAGGGTTCCGTAGCTAAATGGCAAAAAACGGAACCCATAAAAAATTCGTCATGTCTGCCTGTCTGTCTGTCTGTCTGTCTGTCTGTCCGTCCGTATGTCACAGTCACTTTTTTCCGAAACTATAAGAGCTATACTGTTGAAACTTAGTAAGTAGATATATTCTGTGAACCGCATTAGTATAGACAAGCATATTATAAACTGGAAGATTATCTCCTTGACAAAAATGCTTGGCTAAATGCTGGTCCTGCTCCACAACTACAGCCACTTTTACCTTCAAATTAGTTTTTTTTTTTTTATAAATATATAAATATATTTCTAAATATTGGAAGAGATACTATTCCCCTTTTTGTATTTTTTGCTTTCGAAATGTATTTTTTATTTATTTGTTTATTTCAGTAGAGCTTATGATAATTTATTACTTTTTTTAATTGGAAACTAAATAGCATTGTATAATGTAGAAGCACTTTCTTCTTTTTTTCAAGTTTTGTGAATGTGAAGCACCATGGAGCATCTCTATTAGGTTACAACTTGTTTGACATTACGAGCATGGCAGTTGAGAGTTTGTCATGCTCACCCAAATGTCTTGCTGGTGGTGGCACGTGTTATTGGGTCATTCGGTTCCCTTTAAAATGGTTGAGCTGAGTGGGGCTGATGCACGTGTCATGCCCGTGAACGGGTGCCATCGGTTGAGACTGGTCATCTCTTGGCTGCCAGTGGCTTAATTCGGTTTCTATTTTTAATTACATTTAATAAAAAGAATAATAAAGTATTACTATTATGTATCTACCAACATTGTGCTCACATATTAGAAGCGACAAGAAATATGTAACCAAGATTTATGTAACTCAATATATTTTAAAAAGAGTGTCCATGGAGTTTCTTGCACGTTCTTCTCCATAGAGACCTACGTTTTGGAACGTGCAATTTAGCTTCACTTTTCTTGGAGTGACCGACATTTGACTATTCAAAAGTGCCTGCAAATGGTCTATTTGAAATAAATGATTTTGAATTTTGAATTTTGAATTTTGAATTTTTGCATTAAGATTTTCACACAAAAATAGACAAAAAAGTAATAAATTTTTGAGGTCCCCATACTTAGAACTGAATCTCAGAAAAAATCTCAATCTCAATCAAAATCTCAAAAAAATGTTTTTCATCCAACCCATACGTGTGGGGTATCTAATAGATAGGTCTTCAAAAATGATATTGAGGTTTCTAATATCATTTTTTTCTAAATTGAATAGTTTACGCAACAGACACTTCCGAAGTGGTAAAATGTGTGCCCCCCCCCCCCTCTAACTTCTAAAATAAGAGAATGATAAAACTAAAAAAATATATGATGTACATTACCATGCAAACTACCAACGAAAATTGGTTTGAACGAGATCTAATAAGTAGTTTTTTTTTTAATACGTCATAAATCTAAAAAATCACTATTATTAAAATATCGATCAAAGTTACAACGTACTACAAGAACTTTTATATTATGTTACTTGCTGCTACGGAACCCTCCATGGGCGAGTCCGACTCGCACTTAGCAGGTTTTTTTTATATTGCACGTGAACTGAGTTGCGAAAATTCTAGAGAGGGCTGCAATAAAATGGCAGCTTTCTGTAAACAGAACATAAATTCATTAAAAGTCTAGTTTTATCAGAAGTCTACAATTTGTGATTTTATCCGCAACATTTCCATCTTACTGGCGAGCGGAACAATTACTTTAGCAGACAGCGCTGCGTTGCCAAATAATTTAGATGTTATCTGGTTTTACATAATAAATGTAGCTTCTTGGCGCAATTGATCAAATTGTTTGTCTATACCTTCGTACTTTGACAACGGTTTAAAATATTGCTTGCTCCTGGCAACAAAATTTTGACATAACATAGTATATTTTATGCCAAACGAAAGTGCTTATAGAGCTTCTCTTATTTTCTAAATTAGTAGTGAAAATATAAGCATAATAAGAATATTAATTATACCTATCATTGTAACTGTAACAATTATTATCACAATTGTCATAATGCACAGTAATTAAAATATATATATATATATATATTTTAGTCGAAATGTTAAACATGGAAAACTTTATTTTCATTCAACAAAACATCAATGTATATTTCTACCCATGTTTGCAAATAAATATAATTTCAGAAGTCGGTGTTTCTCGATATTGTTTGTTCCTTATTTAACACCGACTTCCGAAATTAAAATTATTTTGATGGTTTTAGTGTTTTTTTTAGTGAAGTCGATTATTTTTTTTTTGTAAAAAGTTTTCTATTTCACATTTTTTAGTTGCAATTACAGCCAGAGTACCTTTTTCTTATGACGATTTCAATTAACTTAAACCTGCTAGTATTTTATCCCCGATGAAGTTCCCGTGTTTATCTTCCGGTTCTATCATCATCATCAGATCAGCTCTATAGTTCCTTATTGTCTTGTCGAAGGTACATCTAATGGTAATATCTATGGTTGCCTATAATATTTGAGGAGTTCCCTCGATTTCGCCAAAATTATATCATCAGATCTTGACTTGGGATCATTTAGAAAGTGTACCATTTCCAACAAAAAAAAAAAAAAAATTTAAAATCGATTAGCAAGCGTTGAAGTTATGCACACACATACATAAAAAAAGAACATAATATAAACATCCGAATTGAGAACATCCTCCTTTTTTAGAAGTCGGTTAAATATGATTTGATTTGATTCGAGTAGTTGATTATGTCCGTTCTACACTAGACATCCAATTGCATCGGCGCACTCTGTCACGCCAAATACCGTCATAGCTGGTGAGATACTATCAATAAGGGGCTAATTATACGATAAAAGTTTTTTTTAAATTAGAAATTGATAATTGATTTTATCTTGATCAACTGAGAATGAGATGAGAATATTGAGATGGATGTGTGGTGTGACGAGAATGGATGAAGTGAAAATGACTATAATTATTAGAGAAAATTTGAAAGTAGCGCTAGTGACTGAAAAGTTGAAAGGCTATCGTTTATCTTGGTACGGTCAAGTAAAGCGGAGGGATTAAACGCACTTTACTAAATAAGTTCTCAGTAAACATGTAAATGTATGGAGAGGGAAAGAGAAAAAGTAAAGATGGATTGTGTGAGGAGCGATATCAAAGAATAGAGAGCAGGACAAAATGAAAAAAAAAACACTTGTTGCATTGACCTAAAGTAATAAGTGATTAGGGCAGGAAGACCTTTACTTTTTGTACACTTTGTGGATTGTTTTTTTTTCTTTTCAGTAATTTTGATGTATGTCTGGTTAATTTGAGTATTGTCTGTATCCTATCCAAAGAAACATGGCAACATGGTCCCGAACAAAATTTTGCTAGCATATTTTAGAATATTTTTTTTAGCGTATTATGATGAAAAATATACAAAAGTACATAGATTAAACAAAAAAAAAAACAAAAATTGTAAACAGTTTTGTTTTAGACAGGCATTACAATTAATAGAATCCGCGTATTAAAGACGTTCAAAGATGTTTAAAGTCGGTGAGATATGAGATTACATATATTATGTCAATAATACCTACGTACCTAATTATGAATTTAAAAAAAAAACGCATTTTTGAACGAACAATATGATGTCATGTCAAATGTAATGTTTTCTTTTTCAACAAGTAATTTGGCTGAATCAATCAATCTTTATTTGTGAACCTGGCAGAATAGTCGACATCGGCTCTACTTGCCATTAACAAAAAATAGAATAGAATAGGTATTACAATAAAGGTCTTATAAAACATTTTAGTCGTGCTCTATGTCCTACCAATAAAATCGGTGTATAAATATATTAGTCTTTTAGTAAGTAATATGTTTTTAATCCATACAATGCAATGTCAAATTATATTTAGTAAATAATGTCAAATAAATGTACGTAATACGTCTAAATCCATACAATGCAATGTCAAATTATATTTAGTAAATAATGTCAAATAAATGTAAGTAATACGTCTAAATTTTTGAGCCGTTTGGGGTTGAAACTCTTGGGCCGTGGGGTCCGAGTGCTCATATACTGTTTAAAGAGCTGTCAAGACGCTTAGTTGACACTTCGCGTGACCCAAGGGCTGGTTTTTATCTCGGTCAGAGATTAAGCATTACCATTCAACGTGGCAATGCCGCCAGCCTCTTGGGCACACTTCCAGTCGACAACGATGCGGAGGAGTTTTATGACGTCATATTTTAGGAGGAAGTAGCCCTTAGTGTGTATAGTTAGGTTAAGCATACTTAAATATTTTAATTTATGTTTATACGTCTAAATCCATACAATGCAATATCAAATTATATTTAGTAAATAATGTCAAATAAATGTAATACTAATAATAGATAAATTAATAAATTATAATCAATTTCAAATACATGTCAATGGTAATAGTAAAAGGCTGGTAATGTCATAGTTTATCATTTAAAAATTCTTCAATAGAGTAATAAGTCTGGTCTATTAGAAACAAAAACAATTTACTTTTGAATTTGCGGACATTATCTTCATTTCTTATACATTTTGGTAATTTATTATAGACCCTTGGAGCCATTACAAAAATACTGTTTCTGTGTAATGCAGTACAAGATCCGACAGTTTGTAACCGATCACAACGGCGCTGACTAGTCACTCGAGCAAACTTATGTAGATTTCTTTTAACGAACATAGTTGTTTTATAGATGTACATTAATGGCATTGTTAATATCTTCGAATTTTTTAAAATTGGTTTGCAGCTATCTGTTGTCTGCAAATTATATATGGCTCATATGCACCTTTTTTGGCATTTAAATACCATATCTTTACCCGTGGCATTTCCCCAAAATATGATTACATATCTCAATGTTGAGGCTACCAAACCATGATACGCTGTTAAGACTGTTGCTCGATTGGCCGTTTTACTTAACATGTGCAAGGCATAGGAATCCAATACCATGTATGCAGTAAGCTAAACCAGCATTCCCATATAAAATTCACATATTGATGTGAATTCCATTTTAAAGTGTTTTCGATATTTAGTCCAAGAAACTTAATTAATTTAATTTATTTATTTATTTCAAGTATCAAAGACTCATTTCAGTTACAAAATTATACGTACAGGTATTACAAAATTACATAAAATTGAAAGGTCAATAACAACACACATTTATTTCATTAATAATTTTATCATTGTAATTAATATTCAAGTCCGGATTGTAGTTAAGTCTTTGTCGAAATTTCATTAATACTGTTTTGTCAAGATTTATAACTAAATTATTTTTCTGCAGCCAATGCACAACTGATTGTAAGATAGAATTAATTTCAGACTAATGTGCTAACCTTGTTACTATTAAAAAGTATTGTGCTGTCATCTGCAAACATTGTCATTGGATATGATGATGCTGTTGGAAAGTCAGTAATATAAACAACGAAAAGAGGCGGCCCGAGTACACTACCTTGTGGTACTCCACAATTAACCGTTCTCTTACTAGATTTATAAGTTATTAGGTTTTTGTTTGAATTTTTTAGACAAGATTCTATTAATTTTGATACATTTCCTCTTATTCCGTATGCATTAAGCTTACTAATCAATATTTTATGGTCCACGCGGTTAAAAGCTTTTGACATGTCCATATAAAGCGCCAGAGTCGGTAGTCTCTTATCCAGTCTGCCGCTAACCATATGTAAAAAATCGTAGATGGCCATATCTATACATCTGTTTTTCCTAAAACCTTTCTGGTTATCTACGAATAGGCTATTCTTTTCAAAGTATGAAGTAAGCTGGTCAGAGATGGCTTTCTCGAATATTTTTGAAAAAACTGGTACTAGCGCTATAGGTCGGTAGCAGGACATATCTTCTCTGTTGAATGGAAGTTGAAATGACTAATGCCATGTTTTTTTCTGGTGAAGTGATACTCAATATTATATTTATTGTCGTGACAATGTTATTTATTGCATCATTTTAGCCACTATATTCTAAACACAAACACTTATTTTTATTTTTATTATCTAATGCGGAAATGCATTTCTTATGTATTTATTATCAATACATAATCCAAAGCATATTACGTTACTTGACCAAGATTTATATTAGTGGCAACATTAAGTGTTTAGTTTTCCAAAAGCCGGGAAGTGAAGTCAGCAAAAAAAAAAACTAGGCCATGCTTATTTACTATCGTAAAAAATCTAGTGAATTCAGTTTCGAATTCTAACGATATTTTTGCACTGCTTAAACTGGCTATTAGCGTGATTTGGTAAGACTTAGTAAATTAACTCGCAACTATATATTGTGGTGATATATGTAGACACTTAATAATTTCATCAACAATATCCTCGCTGTTGTTCTTTCTGTTCTCTAATATTATTCGTTAAGTCGTTAAGCTCCTTAGTAGTCCTGAGTTGAGCTATAGGTAAGAATACGGACAAATGCTTGCACTAACTGAACATGTTCACTCAAATATGTGTGGTTATTTCCTTAAGTGACCAACTTCGACACTAATCTACATGGTTTTTATGTTTGGACTTTGTGTGTGTTTATTGTATGGAATTTAAAAGAGCCTTCGACCCTTGAGTTTGCGAAAAGGAGAACTCTGTTATCTGTATAACCAGGGAAAGATTCTCAGCTATGAACTAGTCTGTTTATCCTAATAACTAGATAGACACTAATTATTGTCAACAGTGCCAAGTTTTACGTCTGCTTGAAATAAGTACCAAACGTCAAGATCCAAACATCTACAAAACTTTAAGTTAAAGTTTTCATTAGTCATGTCTAGACAAGAAACGAAACATCTATCTGAACGACTTCAGAGCAATCAAGCACTCGTAGCTTTGAGAGTAAGTTAAAGTAATATCTGAGATGGTGAACGAATGCTATGTGAAAGAAATATTTGAGCACTTTAATGCACTAATTGGATTTTTTTTATTATTAATGAATAAATTTATGTTATTACTGCAAAAAAGTTTTCAAATCACTTGACCATTTATTTGCAAATAATTTCACAATAACACATAATGTCCTCACAATACAATGATATTAAGTTGAGTGGAAGTGACAGTTGTGAGAATCACAAATATTCACGATCTATTTACTTATATAGTTGAAATTTTGAGAAGTATTTTTTTTCTATCCTGCTTCTTAGAAATCTGTTTTATTTTAAACAATATTCTAAGATGCTGTCAGATTTTTATCATGAAATATGTCTTTTAGCTGAGATGGTGGCCAGTGATGACAAAAGATGATAATTGCACAATTATCATCTTTTTTCTGCAAATCTTTGCGCTAGATCTGATATGCTTATATTTTAGACTGCCCACTCTCTGCACTTCCACAGCAAACCACTCATTCACCAAACTCATTTATATGTTGGTCAAATTTTTTATTTTACGAAATGAATAGAAAATATTTCTTTCACTTATAAATAAATAAAAATCTTATATTTCTGACAAAGTTTAATGTGCTTACACACAACACAAAAACACAACACAACGCACCACTTAAAAACTCAAAAAACAAAAAACAGTAAACATACAAGAGTCCTGTTTTACTGATACTTCAACTTGGATATGGCCCTAGAAAACTGACATTTTAGAAGTTTCTGTTATGAATCGATGAAGGTTTATTTTATTAACTTTAAATCAATTTAACTTTTTACATACACAACTAAAAACAATAGCGATGTGGAAGAGTTTTTTGACGCCATATTTTAGTTAGTTGTAATTAGCGTAGGGTTTTATTATTATAATTTTTTAATTTACTGTAATTATCGATGAATGAAGTATGAATTTAATTTTATGAGTATGAAAAGGAATGAAAAAATACTATATGAAACATTTTGCTTCCTGATCAGATATATATATGAAACTTTGTATAAATGCTATTTGACATAATAAATGAAGCATTATTACATAATTAAAAAAAAAAAAAAACTGTAAAAGGACAAAAATTTGATCTTTACCTATCACGTCTAATCATGCAAACTAAATTGCATTTGGCGTCAGGGATATTCGCCAATAGGGTGCCATAGTTAATCTCTTCGTTAACTAAAAAATAATAAAATAAACTTTGGGTTAACCGTGAATTCAAAAGCGTAGTACTATCTAGGTATAAGGCTTTTATCAATAAATTGAGCACAGTTCCTTTGGTAGGTTGAATATTTTTTCGTGCATTTAAACAGAAATGTGTTTATTATTAAAAGCATATTGTAGTACGTAAGAACGAGCAAAGAAATCTCTAAAATTTTGAAGGGTAGCCTCGAAAATATTCACACACACAATTTTAGACAAAAACAGGTGGATTCGAGTGTAGTGAGCTCAAAAATACATCTAAAAATATTCAGTGGCCAGGTAGTAGCATCATCAATTCGCATATTTCAATCAAAAATCTATGGCTCGAATATTCCTTGAACGTGTGGTTAATGTAACACACATTTTTTGCAATAATAAACCACAGTCGATGCGACGATTCGTCGACCGAAGAAAGCCCAGCCCTCTGGTCACGCGAAGAGTCAACCAACTGTTTGCCGATATCCCGAACAACTCGATGAGCACTCGGTCACAATGGTCCTAGTGTTTCAACCCCAAACGGCTCAAACACATAACTTCCAATGAGGTTATTATATTTATGCCGTTTGAGATTTTCTGCACCCGCAGTAGCAAGCACAGCCTGCTGTACTCAGCCACACCAAAGGCCTACCCAATTTCCAAGGCATTATAGTCATCCCATCTGCCCTCTTCCCATTGTCACGTACCAAGCTATTGGGTTCTAAAACAGGCAACCCGGTGGTGACAAGAGCTTGACGGATGATGGTTCCCTTTAAAATGGTTGAGCTGAGTGGGTCTGATGCTTTTTTTTTATGGTGGGAAAAATCATGCATTGACATTGCCCGCCCTTGGGCGAAGTGGGAGATAGTGTCAGACTCTTACTGACTAAAAGACCCACCCCGATTCTTCTAGCCTTCATACCGGGGCTCGAGCGCCCTTTCGGATAACCCTGGCCCCAGTAGGCTTCAACCCGGCTGGGTCCCTGCTGTTGCTGACAACTCCTTGAGGCGCGCGGGAACAGTGCGCGCCGTCGACGACATGGGCTTGGTCCGGACAGTTACCGGACGGCCGGACAGTGAGCTACCCATTGCTCACAGTCCGCAAGCCCGCGCCTACGTTGGCCAAAAATCGGGATCAGAATCCCGGCGGCGGCGGCGGCGATAACGCCGTTGCCTGATGCGTTCGGCCTCCTCCTTTGCGAGCATTACTGCTTCGCAGAAGTCGGCGACCGCCTGCCACTCCTCCTCGCTCCGTACCATGACCTCAACCAAGGCCCGGCGCGAGAGGTCTCCGCCGCCGATCGCCCCCACGAGGGCACGGCGATGCTCCGCCCAAGCAGGGCACACCTCGACTGTGTGCTCCAACGCGTCCTCCGGGTGTTCCGCACAGTGGCGACACCCGGGCGTCACTTCTGCATGAATCGAGTGCAGGACACTCCCGAATGAACCATGTCCGGTGAGTATCTGCGTCATGCGGAAGGTAAGGACGCCAAGAGGTCTTTCCAGACACGCCTCAAAGAGGGGACTTACCGCCATGATTGTGGCGTGCCCAGCACTGGGTGGCGATAGTCGTTGCCGCCATTTCACCATGAGATCCCGCCGGAGCTCTGTCCGCCATGCCGTGATCTGTCGCGGCAGTGGACTTTCACCCCGGTGTTGCATCTCCACGCGCATATCGTGCATGTGCAAGGACTGTTGCCTTCAGATCCCACGGTGGTAGGCCAGCCAGAAGGCTCGCCGATTCGCGGGAGACCGTACAGTATCCCCGCACCATCCTTATTGCCATGACCCTCTGGCAGGCGTTCAGTATGGCCGCCGGTTGCTTTTTCAGCGACGGCGCCCACACCGGCGCCCCGTAGAGGGCCATGGACCGAACGATCCCCGCGTAGAGCCTCTGGCAGAAGGCATCTGGACCCCCAAGTTTGGGCAGGAGCCGCTTGAGCGCAGCCCCAGCCCGGTTGAATTTGGGAGCCACACGTCGGAAATGCTCCACGAAATTCCACCGGCTGTCGAGGACGAGTCCCAGGTACTTTATCATCGACCCGACACCGATGTGAACTACTTCTACCGTTAGTTGGGAACTCATTGGCGGCGCGTTCCGAGAGCGGCGACCGTGAAAGCACATTGCCTCGGACTTGTGAAGCGCCACCTCGAGTCCCAACTCCTGGATCCTATCAACAACCATCGCAACCCCGCCTGTCGCTAGAGCGACCGCCGCCTGGTACGGGTCTGATGCTCGTGTCATGCTCGTGAACGGGTGCCGTTAGATGGGACTGGTCATCTCTTAGCTGCCAGTGGCTTAATTCAGCTTCTATCTTTTAATTATATTACATTTTATTTAATTATCGACATCTAGCTCACATTATAGAAGCTACAAGTAATATGTAACCAAGTATTATATGTCTCACATAATATGATTTAAAAGAGTGTCCATGGAGTTTCTTGCACGTTCTTCTCCATAGAGACCTACGCTTTGGAACGTGCAATTTAGCTTCACTTTTCTTGGACTCACCGACATTTGACTATTCAAAAGTGCCTGCAAATAGTCTATTTGAAATAAATGCTTTGATTTTGATTTTCGATTTTGGTATTAATTCTGGCATGCCGTGCTATCCGACCAGCGCTTCTACTGCAAGATGGGCTATGGTGTCTGACGCGGTTGACTGCTTCGCCGCACTGATATCGATGTGGAGCTTCACTAAGAGCACCCAGACGAAGGCATGTAGCGAGCCGGAAGGTGGTGTCACTCAGCATACTACCTATGTTAGGTGACGGTAAAGCCTGTAGCCAACGGCTTGACTCCCATTCACCCACAGCCAGTAGGCGAGCTCAGCATTATTGATGGATGTATGTGCCAGGGTTAGTTCAGTACGAAAGTCAACGAAGGAACAGGAGTGGATTTTTAGTCAGTAAAAGTCTGACACTATCTCCCGCTTCGACCAAGAGTGGGGAATGTCATTAGATGATTTTCACACCGGAAAAAAAATACCATAGGTTCGAATTTAGTCGCTGGATAATTGGATGGATAGCGAAACTGAAAATGACTGGCCCGAGAGGGTCACCTTGTTGGCATTCAACTGCAGATTCCAAAAACTTGTTTTTGTATAATAATTTACATGAATGCCTATAGCATTGCCATCCAGCGTGGCAATTCTACCAGTGTTCTGGGCACTTTTCCCATTGACACCGATGTGGACGAATTTTTTGATGCCCTATGAGTTTTCCCCGTTTTTCAGCCTTTATAACTCGTTTGTTCATAATATTATTGTTATAAGTTTGTATTATACCTATTAAGTTGAAATTTAATATTTGATTAAATTTGTTTAAAAAACTGGACATAAAAATGTATTTGTCATACGGACTCTATTTGCAAGTCCAACCTGTACTTAACCGGTTTTTTTTTTTTAGGTTTGAAAGATTTCATATTAAGGGGTTGCATATCGACATACATTTTCACTGTTTTTCATACAACCGCTCTTACGCGATTATGACGTTATTACACATTTTTTATTAGATATTTTGGAACCACAGTATCTTGTGGCTATTATCTAGGCTTCTATGGAAATCAATTTATTTTATGTAAAACTAATCCAGTTAAGACCTCTGAAAATCTGCTATCTTGCATGAACTTTGACGCTTCATAATTTACTTAAAAAAAAATGGTTGCCTGTAAAGTCGGTTTTACGGGCGAAGATTTTACGTGACAACGTCCATGCGCCGATTCAATGCGCCTAATTCTCTAGTGCTGCGCGCGCGGCAGACCGATCATAGTTGAGTGGGAGAGAGACGCAAGGCATTCGGCGGGCCTCTCTCTCGTTCGGTGACTCATCGTAACGTTACCGAGCGTTACACTTTTTCATAAGTGACTCCCAGCCGCAACCTAATTTAAGACGTTGTCACGTCAAAAATCAAAGATGTATGTACAGCCATACTATCAAATTTTATCAAGATTTTAAATAATGACAATTGTTTTTCAAAAACTCAATTGTTTTTAAAAAAAAACCGGCCAAGTGCGAGTCGGACTCGCCCATGAAGGGTTCCGTAGCAGCAAGTAACATAATATAAAAGTTCTTGTAATGTGTTGTAACTTTGATCGCTGTTTTAATAATAGTGTATTTTTTTCGATTTAAGACGCATTTAAAAAAAACTACTTACTAGATTTCGTTCAAACCAATTTTCGTTGGTAGTTTTTATAGTAATGTACAACATATATTTTTTTTAGTTTTATCATTCTCTTATTTTAGAAGTTAGAGGGGGGGGGACACACATTTTACCACTTTGGAAGTGTCTCTCGCGCAAACTATTCAGTTTAGAAAAAAATGATATTAGAAACCTTAGTATCATTTTTGAAGACCTATCCATAGATACCCCACACGCATGGGTTAGATGAAAAATGAAAAAAAAAATTTTGGGTTTCAGTTCTAAGTATGGGGACCCCCAAAATTTATTGCTTTTTTTCTATTTTTGTGTGAAAATCTTAATGCGGTTCACAGAATACATCTACTAACAAAGTTTCAACAGTATAGCTCTCATAGTTTCAGAAAAAAGTGGCGGTGACATACGGACGGACGGACAGACAGACAGACAGACAGACAGACAGACAGACATGACGAATCTATAAGGGTTCCGTTTTTTGCCATTTGGCTACGGAACCCTAAAAACACGTATTTGCTGGAACAAGTTTTATAAAATATTCGAGTAAATCACGGAATTACCGTATGCTAACAGAGTTTTCAGGCGTTATTTCTTTTGTTCGAGTTGCCTTTTCGTCAAACATCGCGTTGGATTGCGATAGATGAAGTAACAAGCTTTTGAACCATAACCGATGTTGACGATAGGCGAGTGGAAAAGCTTTTTCTTTAATTTAAAATAAATGAGGACACGCAATCTATACGAAAAGGTTCCCTTTCTCTGGTCTATACCTAAAAGAAAACTTTAGTATCGTTGACAGGGGTGTAAATGCCCCAAACTTGAAACAAACTAACTTTACAATATATGATACTGGAGCTCCAAAACATGCCCGTGGTTTTACTTGCGCCGTAAATTTGAAACGAGAGTTGCAGTTTTCAGTTTAAGTCGTTTCTTTCAAGATACAATTTAATGCCTGATACTTTTAAACGACTGCGTATTTAGAGGAATTTAAATTGGAGTGCTGTTTTTAGTCGGCAATTTGTATGTTTTAATAAAGTAGTTTTAGTAATTACTTAGTCCATAGCTGCATTCGTTACACGATCTTATGTGGGTGGTTTAACCAACAGAGTTTTTAGAGTTTCTACGCGCGAAATCACTATGTAAAATGTTTATCTGTGTCTATTCTATTTTTTTTTTCATGTAATAAGAAAACTAGCTCATATAAAGGCACTGGTATATATTTCTCTTATACACACCGTTAAATTTTAATCGTTTTAATCCAGTGGAGCGTCAATCCGCTACATGAAACACTATCGATTTATAAGATAAAATTAAAAAATAAAGTAACTTTTTTTAAAACTCGTATTAATTTACGCATAATTATACGAAATTAATTTCTTTAAGAAAACATCAGCTGAGCGAGTTCAATGACCTGTAGGTAGTTTGTACGCAACGCCGACTGCTACTTATATAAAGGATAGTGAAATTAATTTCGTACAGGCGTAAATTAATACGAGTTTTGAAAAAAAGGTACTTTATTTTTTTATTTTATCTTTATAAATCGATAGTGTTATATGTACCGGATTGACCCTCCACGGGATTAAAACGACTAAAATTTAAAGGTGTATAAATAAAAAAAAAAAACATCTGTTTCTCAATAACGGTGGTATGTCCGTTATTAATTTATAAGCGCATTTGCCTCTTTATATAGTTGTGATGGTAAATTTAGTACTTCAATATGAAACATTATTATATTGGCCAAAACATAAAGTGACCGTATTTATTACTTCCTAAAACTTCTACTATCATGCACACATCAGGACTATTGTGATAAGAAACGTCCACGCCAAAAGTGCAATTTCGGTGTGTTTTGTTGAAATCGATCTATAACGTAAACAAGTCTAGTTTAACGAACTATCTCCTTGCACTCAGAGGTCCAGTGATGCTCGTGCGTTCTTGTAGTAGTGACATGTCTGATCTTGCCGAGTTTTCACGCCTTTGCATAAGTAGGTACTTTTTTTTCTGAGAGGGAATACGAAGTTATGCAATCTCGGTGGGTTACGATACGAATGAATGTTGTTTTTTTACGTTACGGTTTGCTAGTATATTATATGGTATTTGGTACCCTTAGCAATTCCGACGGCTTGCCTGGGAAGGCTTAGGTCCTGGCCATGGAGGCTTTCGGGCCTCGAATAAGAGGGCTCTTCAGCGCACGCGGGGAAACTGGTTCTCATCGCGAAGCCAGGGCGCCCTGCAGACTCTCTCTAAATGCGCGTGCGAGCCCTCACGACGGAGGGCGCGGTGTCCCAGGGTAGGTGTGTCGTGGCAGTGTCCTTGGACATTGCCAACGCATTTAATTCCCTGCCCTGAAGTACGATCCGGAGGGCACTTCGGTACCATCGGGTGCCCGAATACCTCTGTCGAGTGGTCGAGGCCTATCTGTCGGAGAGATTTATAGTCTACCCCGGTCACCAGGGAGACTGGAAATGTCGAGAGATGTGAGCGGTGTTCCATAGGGCTCGGTACTAGGGCCACCCTTGTGGAACATCGGGTACGACTACGTGCTACGCCCAACGCGACTTCCCTGACGGGGTCAGCGTAGTTTGCTACGCAGACGACACGCTGATTCTAGCGCAGGGATAGTCTTACCAGGTGGCGGTCGCTCTAGCGACACGCGGGGTTGCGATGGTCGTTGATAGGATCCAGGAGTTGGGATTTGAGGTGGCGCTGAACAAATCCGAGGCTATGTGTTTTCACGGTCGCCGCTCTCGGAACGCGCCGCCATTGGGTTCCCAACTAACGGTAGGAGCGGTTAACATCGGTGTCGGGTCGACGATGAAGTACCTGGGACTCGTCCTCGACCACCGGTGGAATTTCGGGGAAAATTTCCGACGTCTGGCTCCCAAACTCAACCGGACTGGGGCTGCGCTAAAGTGGCTCCTGCCCAACCTTGGCGGTCCAGATGCCTCCTGCCGGAGGCTCTACGCGTGGATCATTCGGTCCATGGCCCTCTACGGGGCGCCGGTGTGGGCGCCGTCGCTACCAGCGGCCATGAAGAATAAGAAGAAATAGAAGAAAAAGTATTTATTTTGGCGCAAAGAAAACATTGTAGACAACAAAATCTTAAGACAAACACCAAATAAAAAATAAATAAATAAAAAGTAACATTGTGTGTCATACGTTTGCGCCAAAAAAGGTCCAGTTCAGCGAAATGCCAGACTACTACGGGTAGTTGTCTGACGCTGGTTTTCAACTGAACCTTATTTGGAGTGAACGGATAAAAAGAAATTTACAATAAGTGTCAACACTACATAAAAAGAACAAAACATAATAGAAACCGGTTTGAAACGATTTAGCCTCAGTCAACACAATGCCATCATTACGCGCAGTGCAGCGATGCATTAAGGTAAGCACACTTAAACGACTCTGCTCCAACAACGCTCCCATCCAACACCGCCCTAAACTAAGGACGACTGCTCGCAGTCCAAGCGGCGTCAGCTAGCAGGCACCCAGCAGTCCACGCGGCGACAACTATCAGACGGCCAGCTGTCCACCCGCCGACTGCTCTCACTTTTGTGTAGATACTGACCGAATGAGCGGCGACGGCGTGGCAACTGCGCTCACTGCTAGTGTGAGCGCGCGGACACCTGCACCGCGCCGACTGCTCGTCTACAACGTGCGGCCAGCGAGGCGTCAACTACCGAGCAGTCTGACGGCGGTAAGCTCGTTGACAGCGAGCGGTCTGCTAATTTATGATGCCAATGTAAAATATATCTTAATAACAATACTTAAAGCCCATTTTTGAATGATATTCTTTTTGCCGGGTGGGAGCAGAGTCGTGTAAGTGAGCTATGACCTTAAGTCCACTATGCCCGGGGGGGCCGAGCGCAACGGACGATTTGCAAAGAGCATAAAAAATTTAAATCAAAACCTTGTGCCAATCTCGGGTACTTCGAAAACAAAAAAAAAAAAAATAGTAATAGAAAACAACCCGATCAAGTAAAGCAAGTGTGCCATGCTGAACGCCTGCCAGAGGGTCATGGCAATAAGGATGGTGCAGGGATACTCACGCACGGTCTCCCGCGAAGCGGCGCGCCTTCTGGCTGGTCTACCACCGTGGGATCAGGAGGCAACAGTCCTTGCACACATGCACGATATGCGCGTGGAGATGCAACGCCGGGGTGAAAGTCCGCTGCCGCGACAGGTCACGGCATGGCGGACAGAGCTCCGGCGGTATCTCATGGTGAAATGGCGTCAACGACTATCGCAACCCAGTGCTGGGCGCGTCACAATCATGGTGGTAAGTCCCCTCTTTGAGGCGTGGCTGGAAAGACCTCACGGCGTCCTTACCTTCCGTATGACGCAGGTCCTCACCGGACATAGTTCGTTTGGGAGATTCCTGCACCGGATTCATGCGGAAGTGACGACCGGGTGTCGCCACTGTGCGGAATGCCCGGAGAACACGGTGGAGCACACAGTCGAGGTGTGCTCTTCTTGGGCGGAGCATCGCCGTGCCTTCGTGGGGGCGACGGCGGCGGAGACCTTTCACGCCGGCCCTTGGTTGAGGCCATGGTCCGGAGCGAGGAGGAGTGGCAGGCGGTCGCCGACTTCTGCGAAGCAGTAATGCTCGCAAATGAGGAGGCCGACCGCATCAGGCAACGGCGGCGCTCATAGCGCCCCAGCCGCCGCCGGGATTCCGATCCCGATTTTCAGCCACCGTAGGCGCGGGCTTGCGGACAGTGAGCAGTTGGTAGCTCGATGTCCGGCCGTCTGATAACTGTCCGTACCAAGCCCAAGTCGTCGACGGCGCGCACTGTTCCCGCGCGCCTCAAGGAGTTGTCAGCAACAGCAGGGACCCAGCCGGGTCGAAGCCTACTGGGACCAGGGTTTCCCACTTTAGAGTGGCAGCTTTTCGAGTAACATATTTTAGTTTTGGTTTGGCGCACAGCATTGTGTTCTTTACGCGGTTGGAAAATCGAACACTCAGAATTGATACTGCGCTCCATGGCTCGCTGACAAACCTCGAGACTGAACTTCTGATGAACCGTCAAAGACCATTGATGTTCAAAGCCATCTCCATTCCAGAACCTTGAAGACATCCTCCATAGCGGCCGTGAACAGTTTCGGAGAAATAACGTCTCCTTGCCTCACACCCCGCTGCAAGAGAATAAGTTTCGAAATCTGGAAGTCGGACTGACATGATGTGTTTTTATACAAACACTTTAGCACTTTCATGTATCGATAGTCAATCTGGCACCGTTGGAGAGGCTGCAGTTCAGCCCAAGTCTCGATCGAATCAAAGACTTTCTCGTAGTCTACAAACGCTAAACAGAGAGGCTGAATATACTCCTCAGTCTTCTGTATAACCTGCCGCAGTGCATTTATGCGATCCACCATGAAGAAGAATAATTTATTTGGTACAGTACAAGGCCCAAACACAATTATTAACAAAAAAACACGTATCAAAAGAAAAAGAATCAAAAAGAGCAATAAAAAAAAAATACTGTTGTTGTGTGCCTCATGCCTGCACCAAAATAGGTCCAGTTCAGCATGAATGCCAGACAACTTGTGTCTGATGCTGAAGCTTTTTCAGAGCCCGACTTGTTCAGGAGGCTGGAAGTCATCAAAACTGTGCGCGAGACAGTTCGTGATGATTTTCGAAAACAGCTTGTAGACATGGCTCAGAAGTGAGATGGACCTGTAGAACTTAAGCAGGGTATTGTCACCTTTGCTACATGCCTGTGGCGTTTTTGCCTCGATTATAATGGATTCAAACATCTTCTAAAGGGCCTTTAAGACCGGTTTTCCGGTAATTCTGTCCTCGCCTGACGACTTATTGTTTCTCAGCTGCTTCAGTTTGACGTCAGAGATATCTTTGGTAATGTATCGGGTCAATCTAGCTCTTGGGTCGTTGGATAGATTTGCAGCGGGTTTAGAGAATGACATAGATAATGTCCATAAAATGCTTCGATCTCTCTCAGAAGCTGCTATCGTCGGCCTTCAGTTTCGTGAGCAGAACCAGTCCAGATCTCGTACAATGTTGTCGTTTGTTTAATAACTGTCATGAATCATGATGCAATACAATAAATCCAGTTTGGTGTGATGTTGCAATTTCAGTGCACGATTTGCAATTTCCGTGTAAAATTATCAATTTCGGTGGGTAGGCAATTTCGGTGACAGTCATATTTTCAAAACTACTACAGTTATTTGTTTCCTTCTAAAATAAGTAAAATACTAATGGGTTCTAGAATAAGACAAGTTTATTTTTCATCTGATAACCTACAAATAAAAATACCACCGAAATTTTCGTTGCAGTTATTAAGTTTAGTATGATATAACGTTGGTTAGAACAACTAAATTATGTTCCAAGCTTATGATTATTTCTTCCTTTCTAACAAATGTTTGTGATAATATAATTTGTAACTACTTACACTGCTCCAGAATGTCCACTACGTAAATTCTTTAATTTTATGCCAAAATATCATAATAAACACAGTCGATTGACCGATGACAATTTTCTTTTTTTTAATTATTATGGATAGGCTCGCGTTTGACCACCATCTCACCTGATGTTAAGCGATGATGTGGTCAATCGTGGAGCACGCTTGCGTTGAAGTAACCTATTGACTCTTGACTTAAAGACCCCTAAGTTGTAGCTTGATAGCTAAAACAATGGGAAAACACAGGGAATTCCACTCCTTATCTGTACGCACAATAATTGTGTTCCCAAAACGCTTTGTGCGTATGGGTGGGATATCTACCATGTACTGGTGGCACAAAGCTGTACGTCGTTTGGTCTGATGATAGAACGGACTTGGTGGAATTGGATTGTGGAATTCAAGTGCACACTCCCCGAAATGTAAACGATAGAAAACCGACAGACTAGCAACTCGGTAGCGATGCTCAAGGCTTTGGAGCTTCAACTCTACGAGTACAAGTGCATCATTGCCAATTCTCTAGGCTCGTCTCTCAATCGACTCTAGCAAAAATCCTTCATAAATTATTTTCGTAACCGTCCATGAAACCCACAACATTGCAAACGACTTACGAACACGTTACTTGTACGCCCACAGATTCCTTTTACCTTAATCCGTAAATTAATTCTGTAATAACAATACTAGCAACATAATGCTGGTTATAATTTTGGTCCGAGATTAATGAAGTCAATAAATACATGTATGTTTCAGCCGCCATCCCCGACTCGAGACGTAATTGCCGTGGAGAACACTACACCAAGCGCAGTTATTACCGAGCATACTAAACTTACGGTAAGTTAAGCATATTATTCTCCCAGAGTCTCTGGTTTATATTTTCGTGATTAGAATTAAGTTTAAGTTTAAAGTTTATTTTTCTTAAGAACATATTACATCGTTCGCTTACATGAGATTTAATTTTTTTTAGTTTAACTGTTGTCAGCTAATGACGAAGCATGCAATACTCCTTATACTACAGTTACAATAAAATACACAATAGGCTTACAATATTAGGTAATAATACTAAGATACAGTATAACAGGGCACGTAAAATCATTAAAAACAAGCATGTAGGTTCAACCAACACAATATGGCACAGCTGACTTACTAGACGTCATCGAGGTACCTCATAATTTGCTTTTTAAGAATTGCAGAGTACGACCGATAGGGATCAGGGGCCTAAGTCTGCTATTTTTATAAATTCGTCATTCCAACACGATCCCATTGTCATTTTACTAAAAGTTTGTAATCTGCTAATTCATAATGATGGATCATTGATCGGTCAATGGTCTTTTAATAGAATTGTGGTAGAATGACAATATCGAGCTTATTAAAAGCACTAATTGCGCAATGACGTCTTAATTGTAGGTCACTGATCAAAGGAACTGTCAAAATTTTTGCAGACTACCGCATACGTTAGATATGCAATGTATGAGATTAGCATTCTATGACATTTCTTTCAATGAAGTGTCAGTCGTTGACCATCGGAAAGTCATAATGACGCCATTATATTAATAGATTACCAAAACTTGTCAAAATCAACAATTATCAAATCAATGTTAGACCATTCTGACACTATTGTATTAACAAACTTGAGGCCCTGGTGGTATATATGTAGGTGTGTGTTTACGAGTATATGAGGCAGCACACGACCAGCAGCCAGCGCAATGCTGTTCCATTGTAATCGTAACACCAGCTATACAATAGTCCTATCCTAAGTGTCAAAAATACATACATAATTATTATTATAAATTACATTTTACTGTGTACTTTTGAACAAGTACATAACAACAAGTATTATAATAATAATTAATTAATTTATAAATACATTAATTGTAATAATATATTGATAATAGTCTACAACTATCACTCAACGACGTCTAGCCCCAAGCTAAGCAGAGCTTGTGTTATGGGTACTGGACAACTGATAAACATACTTATATATTCCTAAATACATACATATTACAGATACGAGTAAATTACACCCAGACACAACAAGTGATCATGCTCATCACATAAACATTTTTCCTGGGTGGGAATCGAACCCACGACCTCCGGCATAGCAGTCAGGGCCATTAACTACTAGACCAACAGGCCTGGCAATGATACAAGGTTATTATTAAAACCCTGGCAACCACTGGGGACAATGTTACTAACATCATAAACAACAACTTTTGTTCTAGGACTTCTATTAATTTATCATATTTTAGTTCATCAGATTTTCATACAAAAATAAAAATTTGTTCTAAATATTACGAAGTCTTTGCGGAGGGGAGTAAGAATCAGGCGGGCGGCGGGGTGCGTGATGTGCTTGCGTCGCATCTTACAGGCGTAGGTGGGCATAGGAAAATGCAGAGTCGAAATGTGTTGGATAGAAAAACGAAACCTAGAAAGTTTCTTTTTGGTAAATGAATTAAGTTTTGTAAAAAGTAGTAGCACAAAATTTGTTGTCTAGGGTATGTATGTATACAGTCCTGCAAGGTTGGTAGTGTTTCACAATTAACCCTGTTTATATGTAATTCTTCCATTCGTGTTTGTCACATAAATTCTCTTAAACGGCTTGACCGATTTGCATGGAAGTTTATGTATTATGCCTATTTGATTTTATTCTGTGTGTCTGGAATTGGAACCTGGTGTTAATCTAAGCTTTTTGGGCTACTAGCAAAATTATTCCTATGAATTATTCTGCTTTAATTTAAGTTCTAATACAGTTTTTATCATATTCGTTAAATTAATATCATAAACAGGTAATGTTTGTATTTTTTGTTTTTATGCTTTTTGTTTGTAGGAGGTAATCTCTGAATGTACTGGTCCAATTGCGAACATTTTTCCACCAATATAAAGCTGTTTTGTTTTTAAGCAATGGGCAAAAGCTTGTAATTTTTTTTTAATAATTTTGTGAACTAAGTTTTTTAGTTCTTTATTACTTTTTATAGTGCATTTATGCAGTAATCTTTCTCCAGTATAAAAGAAATGACACCGACTAAATTCGTATTCAATTGCTATTACACTCAAAAATTCTGTTTCTCAGCTAACACCATCTGAAGCATCTTGGGTCGCATCACTGTTATGCCTCGGAGCGTTGTGGGGCGCGGGGCCAGCTGGTCTCATATCCGAGTACTTCGGCAGAAAGAAGACCCTGCTTTACTTAGCGCTTCCTTTGGTAGTGTCATGGATACTTGTTGCTTCGAGGTACGTATTATATTGCTTATTCCTTACATTGTCATAGGATTGATATAGCATTTTGTAAAATTACACTGTAGTATAATAGTACAACTCGACGAGTGCATCATGGTCAATGGAGATCATTGACAATGATGCACTCGTCGAGTTGAGGCTTCAAAGTTTTGAGCATCGACAACGAGTTGCTTGCCTGTCGATTTTCTACCCGCTGCATTTTGCAGAGTGTGCGTCGCTCTGACATTGAATTGGACTGTCTTTTTTTAATACTTATCGGACCATCAGAGGCAGGTTACTTAAGTATGATGCCTTAGGTTCGATTTCTAGGTTGATCAGTATTAGTAACTATATTTGGGCATCAATAACCGTAGATTTATCTCTTACTACTTACGTGGGTATTTCTTACTTACTAACTTTATGCACTGGTAAAAACTTAAACGTAACGTAAAGGACGAAGGTGAACTTAATGTCTTAGGCATACTCGTATATACTCATTTATTTTTCTTTTGCGACTTTAAGATTGTTTTTAGCCATAAACTAAAGTATATTTTTTTTATCTAAATATAAGTGTAGGTATCTTACAATAAATTATATGTTACCCCAGTTTTATGTTAGAGCATTATATTAATACTTTACACCTACATAAATAAATAAATTGTCTAATGTTTTCATTTCTTTATATTTTTCAGTCCAAACGTGTATGGTCTTTACGTGGGACGCTTTGTTGGTGGCGTAGCATTGGGAGCATTTAGCGTCGGCATCCCTCCTTACATTGAAGACATAGCAGAAAAACACATTCTGCCTACTTTGGCCAATTTCTACCACGTTCACTTTAGCTGCGGAGTTCTCTTTGGATATATTATTGGTAAGTAATTCTGCTATTTTGTGTACACAGAACAATAATTCTGAGATATCTTGAAAGGTGAAATGAAATGTCCAAATTCGCACTGTGCAATGAAGAGTATCGGAATACACTATTATGAATGGTCTTTTTTATTATATAAGTTGCAAATACTTCTGTAACACAGACTAAATGTATGCCAAAATGTGCATTTTGTAGTATTTTAAGCAAACAACAACAACAACAACATCCGTCAGCCGCCATGTACGCCTAATATCATGTCGTGTCAATAATGAATTAGGGATGTCCAATCAATTGTAATCGATCGATTCAATTTTTAATCGATAGATGTTTTTTCTAATAACTTTATTTAAAAAATCTAAAAAGTATACTTTACAAATGAGGTTATACTCAATTTTGAATATGTAGGTAGTTAGAATAATAATGAAGTGATCAAAACCTATTATTTCATAATGATCATTTTTTAAGGTGTTTTATAATGATCATTTAGAAAAGTGTGTGTTCTACTTATAAGTAACTAAACGATTATTTACGACAAGTAATACACAAAGAACCCTACTCTTGGGCTTCATGAATTAAAAAAAATATCAATTTTTACTGAATACCTACATTAGAAATAATAATATTCTACAACTATTACACAACGCCGTCGAACTAGACAGCGGTTAGCTAAGCAGAGCTTGTGTTATGGGTACTAGACAACTGATAAACATACTTATATATTTCTAAATACATACATTATAGATTAATTACACCCAGACACAGAACAAATGATCATGCTCATCACATAAACATTTGTCCTGGGTGGGAATCGAACCCACGACCTGCGGTACAGCAGTCAGGGCCACTAACCACTAGACCAACAGGCCAGTCGTTTTGTAAAAAAAAAAAACAATATTGCAAACTATGTAGATATACTGATGTTATTAGGTATTAATAAGTATAGAAGTGTTATTTATAAAATAAGACATTGCTATACTAGTAATGGTATGACAAAAGTTGATGCAAGGCAGTTTGTAACATATTGCCATAGTTAATCTTAGGAAATATCGATTAATTGTATCGTATTTTTGACGTAACTAAGGTCCTTTATCATTGCTAAAGTCATAGTTTTCGGTTCTACCCACAAAGTACTATTTTATAGCTTTTTTTTTTGTTTCTACCTGTGCTTGCAATTTTGTCACTTGCTCTTTGTTATTGTATCGGTGTTTTGGTGATTTTCAGGACTTATTGCATATATTATGTTAACGAACTCTGATTGTTTGTAAAAACGAAAAATAGCCATATATATTGATATTGTTTTTCAGTTTCTTAAAAATAACTTGGAAGTATGAAAAATCATACTTTATACTCATTGCCATGGTTCGATTATATCCTCAAAATCTGATATATTTTTTTTGAAATGTATGTATTTTAAAAGCTAGTCCACGATAAAATAAGATCTAATAGGAGTTTACTAATGTTATAAAATACAGTACATAATTTTCCGATGCTCTCGGCTCCAGGGCGAAGAACGTATGGAGGCCGAGCAATGTCTTTTAGCTGAATTTATTTCAGACAAATAATAACAGCTATACTCACATATTATATCTAATCATGTTATTCATTATGAATATAACCTTAACCTAAACTTTATATTTTTCTATTCAGGTCTGGTAGAGAACAGTTCATGGCTGACAGTGCTCTGCGCCAGTGTGCCCACAGCTTTCTTCGTTGCTTTCATTTTCCTTCCTGAGTCACCAGCCTACTTGATGTCTCAAGGAAAGTTCACCGAAGCCAAGGCAGCCTTACGCTACTTCAGAGGTATCGATAATGACATTGACGGTGAATTTAGAGAATTGAAGGAGCGCCTTAGAAGTTCAGCAAAGATCAGAGTGACTTTCAAGGAACTTTTTGGTACTAGATCCACGGCTAAAGCTCTTGTTGTCTCTTTTGGACTTATGATATTCCAGCAAATGAGCGGTATATATCCCGTCCTTTTCTATGCAAAGACTATTTTTAAAACTTTCGCCATTGATCTCTATCCTCCTAGCGCGGCTATAATTTTAGGTTTCTGTTTCGTTTCATCTACATACTTTTCTACCATGCTCCTGAAGGCAGTTAGGAGAAGAGTACTTTTGATGATTTCATTCGCAATTATGGCTGTGAATTTAGGCTGTTTAGGCATATTTTACCATTTAAAAGCATCCAATTTATCACCCGGTAGTACGTGGGTTCCACTTTTCACTTTATGTCTCTTTGTGAGTTTTTATGCTTCTGGTGTTGGTCCGATTCCTTGGTTGATGCTACGAGAAATATTCCCGCCCCATATGACAAGGAGAGCAACTGCCTTAACTGCTGGTTTCCATTGGTTTTTGGCCTTTGCTGTAACCAAGTTTTACCAAAATTTGGTAGACATGGTGAAACATGGTTGGACGCTATGGGCTTTTTCAATTACTTGCCTTGTAGGTATAGCGTTTGTTTACTTCTTTGTTCCCGAGACAAAAGATCGTTCGCTGCAAGAGATACAGAATGAGTTTGACGGAATACATAAGAAGAGAAAACATACCCATGTCATAGAATTGGAAAGCGTATCGGAAGCATAGATCAAGACTGTTAGGATTTTAGATCATTTCTTCATAATATATAAGTCCATTGATCCAAGTCCATAGATTTAGTTGTAAGTTCAAACGCTCAATAATCTATAACATTTGTTAGAATATATTAGTGTACTAAACAACTCAAACAAATGTAACTTTTCTCAGAACAAATGTTATACATTACAGAGAAAATGTAAATTATTTTTCTTATAACCTAGGGGCTATACACATTGTTAGTGTTTCTTAAAGATAAGTAGTTTTAGAGTATGTATTTATTTCTATTGTAATAAAAACAATTTAATAACACATTTGTTTTGTTTCAAGTTCAATCAATAGCCAAGACTCATTTATAGATTTTTTGATTAATATTATACCTGCATTTTTTTACTCTCGCCCTCTAAACTATAAAGCTTTAACTTATGTAGTTGGGTATATCCCATATAACTTACAAAGTGAAAGGTAACAGGACCCCAGAAATCGGTCATTTCCCTCGGGCAGGTATGTAGTTAGATATATGACCGTAGGAGCCTGTTGGCACATGTCTTAGTATGACAAACTGCGGTTATTTCCCAGGAGAAAGTGCAAAAAGAAACAATTTTCTGTAAGATATAACTCATCGAATGTTTTGAAGACAAAGATTGAAATGGTGTATCAAGAAGAAGATGCATGGGGAATTGATTGAGGAAAAACAGGAAGAATTTTCTTTGTTTTTAGCTAACAAATAATTGTTCCAAGAAAATTGTTTTATTAGGTTGAAACACAATTTTGCCATAATCACCTTGATGAGCATAAAAAAATATTTCTCGAAAGTACCTCATTGCATTAAACTTTCAATCGTGGAAATTACAGACACAATAGAAAGACAATAGGTGCGCGAACGCCGACGTTGGCGTAGGGTTTAATTAATTATAGCAATTAAGTTACATAGGTAGATGGTTTTGTTTGGAGAAGGTCCGATTGCAACGATAAGTCTGGTGTTATTGATGGAACGGACTTCAACTTCAGGCGGACCTAGACATCATAGGTAAGTAACTCACTGTGAAAGTAATTGATAAATGGTATTTCTTTGAAGAATTAATTCATTAAACCTCAAGCAAATGCCGGCGTTCGCTCTCTCATTGTCTTTCTGTTGTGTTTCTAATTGAGGTATTCGAAAGGTACGAAAGTATGGAATTAGTTAAAATCAGAATATCTCATTTTCAAACACATTTGTGTAGTCTAACACTTTTCATTACTTTTATAGAACGCAGCATTTGTTCAGTCACTGAGAGATAGGTAGCACAAAAATAACAATACGACGGCAAACCTTGAGCCTCCAACTGAATATGGAACACTTAGTTACGTATGCGGCGCCGCGTCACGAAATGACACGTTTCATCACTGGGAGGAAGCTATCCAAGGAAATCACCCATTACATGAGCAGCAACAATCACGAACGTGCCTTAATGGAGTGAGGAGACGAGGGAAAGATTCGCAACAAGAATATAAATCAGTTAATTCCGCTAGAACTTTTACTTACAGTTTTGGTGGCTACAGGTACAGCATTTTAATAGAGGCGAATTGTGTCAAAGGGAACGGGTGAAGGAATACTAGATAGAAAATAAGTTTTTTTTTTCAGAACCAAGTATTGACCAAAGCTGTCTAATTCAAATATGATAATTTATACGAACGTAAGAGTATTTCATAATTTGGTTTAATATTTCACATAATCTTCTTTTAATGTTTTATACACAATTATATTGTCTACATCTCTTTTAACACAAGTCTGCTGGATGAAATTTGCAGTTTCTTCATACTAAAATTCACAATTTTTCACGTTTACAAGTAAACAGTAACATATAATTGTTACTGTTTTGTTATAAACATGAAAAATAAAACATTTCTATACTCGGAACGTTTGTAAAATATTATTTTGATCGCAAGTACTGATTTGGTAACATACATTCTTTGATTGATTACATCGATATCGATATCATCGACAACGATATCTTTGGGATCACATAAGAACTACAAAAAATATGAAATGGTGCAATTGGAGTATTCTGCGCGATTTGAACATAATACAACCGTCCGAATTAATTAATCGGACAGTAGCTCAAACCAGGTATAGCGTCCGTCTGGTCGTTTTCAACGGAGGTTTGCGACTTTTGATTTAAAAATCGATATTGGTCGCGTAACCATGATATAGTTTTCATGCGGAAGTGACGCCCGGGTGTCGTAACTGTACGGAACGCCCGGAGGATACGGTGGAGCACACAGTCGAGGTGTGCCCGGCTTGGGCGGAGCATCACCGTGCCCTCGTAAGGGCGATCGGCGGCGGAGACCTCTCGCGCCGGCCCTTGGTTCAAGCCATGGTCCGGAGCGAGGAGGAGTGGCAGGCGGTCGACTTCACCGTGTCCTCCGGGCATTCCGCACGATGGCGACACTCGGGCGTCACTTCCGCTTTAATCCGGAACAGGTACCTCCCGAACGTGCCATGTCCGGTGAGGACCTGCGTTATGCGGAAGGGAAGGACGCCGTGAGGTCTTTTCAGCCACGCCTCAAAGAGGGGACTTACTGCCATAATTGTGGCGTGCCCAGCACTACTGAGTTGCGATAGTCGCTGACGCCATTTCACCATGAGATCCCGCCGGAGATCTGTCCGCCATGCCGTGACCTGTCGCAGCAGTGGACTTTCATCCCGGCGTTGTATCTTCAGGCGCATATCGTGCATGTTTGCAAGGACTGTTGCCTCCAGATCCCATGGTGGTAGGCCAGCCAGAAGTCTCGCCGCTTCGCGGGAAATCGTGCGGTACCCCCGCACCATCCTTATTGCAATGACCCTCTGGCAAAGACACCCAGATCTGGAACACCTACATGTAGGCCATACAAATGTTGGTTCCATGCGGGAATTAACGCAGCAGCCAGTCACTCAACCACTGCGCCACCTGTGCCGTCATTGTATTCATCATGATAAGAACGGTTATCA
Source organism: Mythimna albipuncta (assembly GCA_929112965.1). Classification (NCBI taxonomy): domain Eukaryota; kingdom Metazoa; phylum Arthropoda; class Insecta; order Lepidoptera; family Noctuidae; genus Mythimna; species Mythimna albipuncta. Next base: position 179,569 of record OV815980.1, read on the forward strand.
TATAATATGAAACTAGTATGCTCACAATAAGTCAACGTACCGTGTCATAAAACTTAGCGTTCACGCAGACAAGATGCGACGCTACTGTATTGCTCGGTAAAGACCATTCCGTTACATTTAGTGGGCACAGCCTCATTCTAACCACTACAAAGAATATATTTAGTCTAACATATTTACGAACCTACCAAGTACACCGTACGTTACTATGATACACGGTCATGATATTATCATAGTATACGGTTTACTAAAGGCTGACTCTTAACGTTTCTGTGTGATTAACCACGGGAACCAAGCCGCAAGAATAAAGTATACGTATATTTTATAAATTGTCCTACTAAAATATATCACCTTTCTAAAAATTTATGATCCGACGGGAAGTGGCATTGAACTTAAGGGGATCATATTTTTTTCAGAAAATTAACAAGGAGACGTCAGAAGTGAACGAGCATACAGCTACATCTGTGTAACTCTATAAGTTACAGATAAATCACAAAATTCTGCCACAGCAGTTGCAAGTTGTAAAGCGTGTGGATATAATATAGCATAATCAACCTATTATAAGGTGGTTCCCACTGTTAGGACTAGGTGGAGACCTAGTCCTCGTAAATAAAACAGACAAGCTTTTCCTCTCTCAGAGAGAAGTCTCTGAGAGAGGAAAAGCTTGTCTGTTTTATTTTCCGATGTGTACCAATGCCATAAAAATCTGAACGAAGGTTGCTCAAAACTGTGAACTATGGCTATTCAGGGTTACAGGCTAATGCCTGGCTTTAGTGTCATTGCTAGCTGATAGTATGATGATATTAAAATTTGAATGAATAAATTCCACTCATCATTACATTCTATACAACAACAATGAAACATTACATTCTATGAAACAATTCAAATGAGTAATCCTAAACAACACGTCGACACAATAAAATTAAGATGTACATTTCACAAAGCAAATCTGAGCTCAGAACGCCTCATCGATCGTTCTAAGTCTAGTTGCAAAGAAAATATGGGACCAGTTTCAGAAATACTAACTATCAAGACAGTTGAATACAGACTTTATCTTTTAGAAAATACAGCTGGAGTTTCAAATGATGTAGATCTTTTGGTTAGAATACAAGTGTTAGACGATAAGAACGATTTAGATGGAACTCTAACTGCTTAGTTTTATGGTTCAAAATTAAATTAGTTTGGATGGTTTTCAATTGGTTTTATTGGTTTACAAGTAGTTTTTTTTATACAGGACTGTATTTTACCTTATAAATAAAATAAAACCGGCCAAGTGCGAGTCGGACTCGCCCATGAAGGGTTCCGTAGCAGCAAGTAACATAATATAAAAGTTCTTGTAATGTGTTGTAACTTTGATCGATGTTTTAATAATAGTGTAGTTTTTTCGATTTATGACCCATTAAAAAAAAACTACTTACTATATTTCGTTCAAACCAATTTTCGTTGGTAGTTTTTATAGTAATGTACATCATATATTTTTTTTTAGTTTTATCATTCTCTTATTTTAGAAGTTAGAGGGGGGACACACACATTTTACCACTTTGGAAGTGTCTCTCGCGCAAACTATTCAGTTTATAAAAAAATGATATTAGAAACCTCAGTATCATTTTTGAAGACCTATACATAGATACCCCACACGCATGGGTAAGATGAAAAAAACATTTTTGAGTTTCAGTTCTAAGTATGGGGACCCCCAAAATTTATTGCCTTTTTTCTATTTTTGTCTAAAAATCTTAATGCGGTTTACAGAATACATCTAATTACAAAATTTCAACAGTATAGCTCTTATAGTTTCGGAAAAAAGTGGCTGTGACATACGGACGGACAGACAGACAGACAGACATGACGAATCTATAAGGGTTCCGTTTTTTGCCATTTGGCTACGGAACCCTAAAAACTAAGGAATATGTCGACTGAACGATTTGAAAAGTCAGTGTGGCTTTCATAAATGTGTATCTTTCAGTTATTTAGGTTAAATGTTTACCGCTGTCATTAGTGCGATGGGTACTATTACATTGAATTTAATTCGAAATGGTAGAAAATTACTGTAATCTAACCGTTGATGACATTAACAGGAAAGTTTTTAATTTTTTTTTGGCTTTTCAATTTATTTGTTGTCCTTTATATTTAATGGTTTGCTGACGCTTATAGATTTTGATTTTAAATGTGTAATTCAGTTTTTAAAGTATGCCATTGTCACATATAATTATTCACTATCAATATAATTTCTTCATTTCACTCTTTTAAATTCATTCATTACATTTTAAAATATTTAAAAAATACCCTTATAAAAACTGTATCCCACCGGTATCCTGAAAAGAGTCCAATCTACCGGTGGTCAGGGTTCCAAAGAAAGGATCCTCCTAACAATGCGAGACGTGTCATCGTCGTGTCGTGAATCAAGCCCTTGATACAGCAGCCTGAGGTGAGCCTCCTAAGGTGTTGGTCGAGGCTCGTGACTATAAGCCATTTGCTGACACGACTATCAATATGATTAAATATTACTGTGGGTCAAAATTGGGATGTAACCGGACGTTAATATTTTAGCAATTTAGTTCACTGAACAGAAATACGTGGTTCAATATCATATTTGTTAAACCTGATCTTACTTGATTTTAGACTTATCAACATTTTCCTCGTAACATACGGAGGTAACGTTGAAAATGTTAATAAATGTGACTTTATGCTTTTTTGTTGTAAATCTTGTAAGCATTCTCAGCTTAAGAGATTTAGTGGAATAATGCTTTGGAACGCATAGCGTATTTCATAACATCCGCTACGAATGTGTGCCGCTAGATCTCTGACATACGGAAAGGAAGAATGATTGTCTAATTCTTACCGAAACTTTGGAATTACTACTCTGGAGTTGTAAATATTGAAAAGGAAACCTATTCTTTGAGGTAGCAAAACTGACATTTGAAAAAAAACCGCACTAGTATCTAATCAGGATTTGAAACAGTATGGAAGTACACTAAAATATAACATTGCACCTACTATTTTAAAATCAAATAATATCTCATAATGCCACTGAAATCAAGAATAAGAAAGAAATGGGATTTTCCATGTTCTATTCGAAATCTTTTGATTTTCTCTGATCTTATAGAATTTATTATAGAAATATTTTGAAAAAAGAAAAAGTCTTCAGGAAAGTTTTTATAAGTGGTCCACCGTATGTACGAGTATATCAAGAAAATTGCGTCGCACATCAAAATTCAAGAAAACGTCTCCACGGTAAGTCAGCCACGGTATATTTGCTGTCTAAATGAAAAGCAGTGGCTCTGTTCAATACCGCATATAAATGCTACTTACACGCCTGCCGTAAAAAGTAAGAAGCTATTTGTAAGAGTAATTTAAATATATTAATGTTCATATACGTACAATCTACACACAGGGTGCATAATATTTAGTCCGGTTAGCCCAGTGGTTCTAAGCCTAACTGCTGAGCTAGGTTTGAGCTAGGTTAGGTCCGGTTTGATTTCTAGGTTTCAGGTCTAGTAGTTGTAATGGCCATAGTGGCCAGAGCTTTGCACTTAACCGCAATCTCACCTGATGAAAAGCGACGATGCGATCGACAATGGAGCACGCTTACCTAGAAATAACATATTCAGTCTTGACTTAAAGATTTCCGGATTTTAGACAATCAGAAAACACGCTCATATGTAAAAAATGATGATTGAATTGTGGGAAAATTGATAACATCAAATTTTATTTTATTTTATTTTATTTTATTTGGGAAAAAAAACGATATTACATTATATATTCACTTATCAAATATGTATACAAAACCAAATCAATGTAATAACAACAACATTTTCCACATATTAGCTTAAAGGTTTGCTATAATGAGAACTTCTCGGTGAGTTAGGTATTATTAGAAGAAACACTCTATGTAGTTACAAATTTGCTACCGCAAAAAAGAAAAAAAAATTATAAGTTATTTAGTGCGGTAATAACTTTACGTCGAAAAGCATTTCTATTAAACATAAATATATCTATTTCTATGAAATGTTCATTATAAATTTGCGTGAGACGCCGAAGTGGTGCACGCTTACCTGCGTTTGTACGGTGTGACGTCTGGGCAAACAAACGGTAATCGCGCACCCCTCGACGGTGGATTGATCTAGGAACTACAAGCTTTATCTCATTATTAAGGTCTATACAATTTAACTTATTATGAAGAAGGTCGTGCAGTGTCATTACTTGCAGAAGCATTCGTCTCTTCTCAAGTGATTGTAAATTATATTTTACTAAAAGATTTTCGTAAGGTAAGCGTGTACGTTGGCATCTGAATTGCATAGTTCGTAAGAATTTCCGTTGTACTCTTTCAATGGCTATTTTGTATTTATTGTAAAACGGATCCCATATCAGGCAAGCATATTCAAGCTGAGAACGAATAAGTGAGCGATACAGTTGCAAAAATGTACAAGGGCGCCTAAAGTCTATAGCTGTTCTGATAACAAAGCCGTACATTTTAAACGCTCTGGTTATGATGTTTTCTATGTGTAGATCCAGTTGTAATTTACAGTCAAACAGTATTCCCAGATCTCTAAGGTTCGTCACCCTACTTAGTAAAGTATTACATAAGGAATAATCATATTTTATTACAGTTTTGTTTTTAGTAAAGCTGATGATTTGGCATTTAGGTATACTTAAACTTAACTTATTAATTGAACAGTATTCAGAGAGTCGGTTAAGATCACTCTGAAGTTCTGAACAGTCATTAACATTTTTTATGGTTTTGTATAATTTTAAATCGTCAGCATATAAAAGGAAATTGGTGTATTTAAAACATGAATTTATATCGTTTATAAATATAACAAAAAGCAGGGGTCTTAATATAGAGCCCTGAGGAATACCGGAGGACATCCCAGCTCTTCCCGACTTGTACCCATTAATCACGACTATCAGGTTGCGATTGGTAATATATGAGCAAAACCATCGCAAAAGGTTACCCCTAATTCCATTGAACGCTATTTTATTGAGAAGGATTTCATGGTCCACTCTATCAAATGCCTTCTGAAAATCTGTATAGACAGCATCCACTTGCACTCCTTTGTCGATGCTATGGAAGAGGAAATTAGAATAAAGTGCCAAGTTCGTCATAGTGGATTTTTGTTTTACGAAGCCGTGTTGTTCAGGTATGATATAATTATGAATGAAAGGGTAGATGGCATTATGAACAAGTTTCTCGAAGAGTTTTGATATTGCACTGATGATAGAAATTGGACGATAATTTGTGACGTCATGTTTTGAACCACTTTTATGAATTGGGACAATGTAGGCACATTTCCAAATGTCTGGAAAAAAACCCTCGGTGATGCACTTGTTAAATATAATATGTAATGGTTCGCAAATTGATTCAGCAGTGCGCTTGAGAAATACTGCTGGCAGTCCATCTGGTCCTGAGCCCTTCGAGAGATCTAATTTTTTTAATTCTCTTTTAATAACACTTATTTCAAAATAAATATGGTGTAGTAATTCACACTGATCCGAATAATTATTAGGTGGTGACCATTGGGACTCTAAGGTAGAGGGCTGGTAAACGGACTGAAAAAAAGAGGAAAACAGGTTGCAGATAGTTTCGGGATCTTGAGAGGTTTGATTTTTATATGACATACTTGACGGTATACCCGGCTTCGTTTTTTTGTTAGATACATAAGACCAAAAATGTTTTGTGTTTTTGAGAATAGAATCCTCTATCGAATTAATATACTTATGGTAACATTTTGTAGCCTCACTTTTAAAACGGGTTCTGTATAGTGAAAAGATTTCATAATTCGAGTCATTTTTATATGCTTTCCATTTAATCCAAGCTTTACGTTTGTTTTTAAATATGTGTATGAGAGACGGGCTAAACCAAACTGGGTATCGTGCTGGTTTAGTTTTTGAAAGTGGCACATTTTTCTTGACAATATCGTAAATAGTTTCATAGAATAAGTTAACCGCATTATCTGCGGAAAGTTGGTCAAGTATCATGTTCCAAGAGACCTCCATCAACTCCTTATTTAAAAGATCATAATTTGCCTTAAAGAAATTAGGTTTTTTAACGAGATTACGGTTCATTGTAGTTACGTTCGATGTGAAAGGAATTATAATATAAAATGGAGGATGATGAACGTCAATTGGAACAGAAACAGAGTCCTGCGGTTGCAACACGGAGCAGTCAGTTATGTTTGTGATGCACAAGTCCAAAATTCTGCCGTTCAAATTTCTAATTGCATTATATTGAGAGGAATCGTGAAGAGTCATAAAGCCTCGCAACCCATCACAAACTGATGACACTCCCATACAAACAAGAGCAGAAGAGTCCGCTTGGTGTTGCCAATCAGCTTCAGGAATATTGTAATCCCCAACGAGAATGTGGTTGGTTATACTGTTTTCTCTAATGACTTCATTTAACACCTCAAAATACAAATTATAAACCGCTATGGGTGACCTATCCGGTATGTAAACTGCGCCAATTAAATAACCGCCCGTCAGTTCAGTACCCGGTAATTGGACAAGAACCAATTCCGCAAACCTTGCCAATGGTGTAAGCAGTGGTACAGAGAAACGATACGGTTTCAGACACTTCATGACTGCCACTAAAACCCCACCCCCATCACATTTTTGCGTCAATTTTAGGTCCCTATCACATCTGTAAACAATATATCGCTGGTCTATGAATTCGTCATCGTATATGCTACTGTTTAGCCAGGTTTCCGTCAAAATGATTATATCATACGAATTGGACATTATATTAAAGAATATTGTTTTCAGCTTTGTACGCATGCCACGACAGTTTTGATAATAAACCGTTAAATTATTTATATTGTAATTAGACATGACTAATGGAACAATTAATGACCTGTATTAGTTTAAAGTATTGTAATGCCAACGACCACGTCAATAATCTTGAGTAGATATATAAAAATACTGTATTTATGGTATGCTTCTGCAAATTTCCGACAAGCAATATAATAAAATATGTTAAAGGAGTGTAAATGAGTGAAGAGTCACATAGGTTAACACAAAAAGCAAAAGAAGTGTAGGGGTTTTCAAATTTACATAGAGGGGCTAGTTTTAGTAGTTTTAGCCTTAATTTTCTCAATGTCTTGGATCGTCCGAACAGCCAGCACAGCGGAGTTTTCAAACTCTCTGACGAGAATTGTGGAATGTTTAGTCCACACAAATTTACGATTTGCTGCTTCCCGGGCCTTACGAAAAAGCTGCTTATTTCGAAGCGTAAGGTGTTCGTTCACGAAGACTTTATGTGAGGTGCCTGTTATTCCTAGTTGTTCAGAAGACAGTCCCTTCTTAAGTCTGTAGGCGCTGATTATATTGTCACGTAGGATTCTTGTTGTAAATTTCGCAACGATATTCTTAGGCTTGTTATTCTGCGTAGCGTGAGGAACACGGTGTATAGAGACAACATCTTCTTTCTTGATATTGTATCCAATCTGCTTACCCAAACTTTCGAGCAAGTCAACAAGATTCTCATTCCGTCTTTCAGGTATGTTGGAGATTTCTATGTTGCACTGTCTTGCTTGCTGCTCTAACAAGTCTATTTTCAACTCTAAGTCCAAGAAAGATTTCTCGCACCGGATATTCATTTGCATGGTCATATCATCCATGCATTTTTTGAGGTCATTATACTGGTCGGTCATGAACTGATTTGATTCTTTTAGGTCGGAAACTTCCAGTGACAAACTTGCGCACTTTGTCCCAATTTTTGACTGCTCGGCAAGTAAAGATCCAAGCTCTTTTTTAATTTCAATTTTGTACTGATCAAGGTCGCTTCTTATGTTATTGATATTCTGATTAATTTGTTCGAAATTATTATTCATATCCTGACGCCAGTCCTTAAATGTTTGCAATAATTCAGATTTAAAAGTATTAAACATTTCTAAAGTTTCATTTTCGGGAGTTTTAAGTTTCCTACTAGTGGTATTCTTAGAGGATTCCGTTGTTGAAGGGTTAGATGAGCTCTGTTTGTTTGGTGAACGCAACATTATAATGCTCCAACTGGTGTGTAATCGTTTCAAACAATAGGTTATTTTATTGGTAAAGTTGTAGATTATAAGATAACTATTAGAAAGAAGAAACTATTAGAATTTTAGTTCAACATTCAGCGACTACGATACAGGCAAATTCGAACAAATACGTAGGTAGTGGCCGATAATTTCACGTCGCAGCGCTCACTGTCCGTGGCTTAGTGGTTTCGTGTGCGACTCGAAAGTCGTTCGGCACGGAGTGGTCGATGGTTCGATCCCCGCCAGCCGCTCGCAGTTTTTCTAATGTTTCTTCAAATTCAAATATGAGTTTAAATTCAATAAAGCACTTACAAGTCGCGTTTCGGTGCACGTCCGTGCGGAATGAGACGGAGATACAAAATCCAATATGGACGCCGTCGTAAGTGGTGATCCTCACAAGATAGTAAGAGAGGGTCCGATGTTCTTCAAAATGCACACTCAAAAATCAAAAACAAATATTTCAAATTCACCGCAGCAACCAAGAATACGTCCTCTCATAGCAAAGGTCCGCAAAGGAAAAAAGATCAAAGAGTAACATAGAAGTAGAAGATATTTCAGCTGACCTTTTTTTTAACCGATATTAACTTGTAGTACTTGACTGCAATCCCACCTGATGGTAGGCAGTAATGCAATCGCACTAGTTTATTAAGAGCCTATTCACTTTTGCCTTGAAGACACTTAAATTATAATCGGATGGGAAGACCACAGCCGGCAAATTGTTCAAGTCTTTCGATGTACGCGGTATAAATGTCAACGCTTAGTCCGGAACGTAGAGATTTCAACAACGTAAGGGTGGATAATCGCCGTACGTCGGTTTATCTGATGGTAGAAATGAGATGGCGGAATCAAGTCATGCAATTCCTGCACACACTTTCCAAAATTCAACCTGTAAAACACCGAAAGGCTGGCTACCCTACGCCTGTGCTCTAGGCTTTGAAGATTGGACTTAACCAAATAGGGATCACCAATCAGCCTTTTCGCACGCCTTTCCACCGAGTCCAAAACTGCTAGGCGGCACTTTGCAGCACCAGCCCATATGTGGCTGCAGTTCTTCACACACGATCGGACCTATGGTTTGTATAACATTAAAAGCTGTCCCGGTGTGAAGTACCGCCGGACCTTTGCAAGAACGCCTAATTTCCTAGCAGCTACTTTGGCTTTGGACTCAATGAACCGCCCAAAATTGAGGTCGGAGGAATTTTCAACACTCAAGAGCTGGAGATGGTCGGTACAATCCAATGATACATTCTGAAAAGTAGTTGCCGAGGTGAACGGGCTCCTTTTGGCGGTTAACAGACACGCCTGTGTTTTGGCGGCGTTGAATCCCACTAGATTGGTTTAGCCCTACTTAAACGACAAAAGGGAAGCCTAATAATAACATTTCATTATACCATCAGAATATAAATCGCTTCTCTGGCAAAATTCTAAATGTAGAGATGTTAATAGATAAATATCATATGGATATCCTATGTTTTTGTGAAACTTGGTTAAAACCAGATAGAATGATGTTCAATGTGAATAGTTTTTCAGTTGCCAGTGCGTACAACAGATCATCAATAGGGGGTGGTACCTTGATATTATGTAATACTTCTTTAAGATATAAGGAAAGGAAAGATATCACTGCTTGCTCTGTTGATCGCTTATGTGAGGTAGCATGTGCAGAGATTGAAGGCCAAACTTTCTTATGTGTGTACAGACCACCTGCATCAAACCTAGCATCTTTTCTGATAATAATTGAAGAAATATTAAATAATCTTATTAGAGACAACAAATTAGTTTTCGTTTGTGGGGACTTAAATATTAATTTTCTTGTAAATTCACCAGATAAATGTAACCTAAAAGAACTAAACAAAGAGAGTTTGTTTAGTTCTTTTAATCTAAAATGTATTTTGAATGAAGCAACAAGAATAACACCTACCTCAGCTTCATGCATAGATAATATATTTACTAATTGTGTTATAAAAGACTCACCCATAATTAGTGGCGTGAGGTCTGGCCATAGTGGTCAACTTATATCTTTCGAATTAGTCAAAAAGCTTCAATTAGATCTTTCGAATTAGTCAAAAAGCTTCAATCAGATTCAACTGCAGAGCTTAGACCACTTACTAAATTAAATTAAATAATTTTAATAAAAATGTCGTCAGTAGTCTCTCAACAGCCAATTTTGATTCGCAAGACCCCAATGTAAACTATGGAACATTATTTTCTACAGTATTCCTAGAATTTAATAAGACGTGGCCAGTCAAAAAAGTTCAAATCGGTAATAAATCCAAATTTAATGAATGGGCTACTGCTAGAATAAGAAAAAGCAGATACACTTTATATCAGCCATATCATGAAAAATCCTTGTCGTCTGATCTTAATTTGCATAACCATATTAGACACTATTCAAAGATATTCAAAAGAGTCTGTGCAATAAGTAAGATAATTGAAAATACTAATAATAAAATAAAAGTTGTCTGGAAGGTGATAAACAAGGAAACTGGAAGGAACGAGATCGGAATGAATTTTCACTAAAAATTCATTCCGATATACTAAATTAAACAACAACTAAATCTCTCGAAATTTAACCTATGGTATTTGGATGATGAAACCCTGGGAGGTGAGGTAGATACTGTTTTGAAAGATTTCCAATTCCTGAAAGACCAATTTCGATCCATCGGCCTTGATCTAAATCATTCGAAATGTGAAATTTTTGTGACAGACAATCGACTCTACAGAAATTTTATTCAATAGCTCCCGAAATCAAAATTATAGATAAAAGTACACTTCACCTCCTAGGTTCTCAAATTTTGGAAGACAGTTTTTCTTCATTCATTGGTGACATAATTGAACATTTGTAAAACATTTCGGAAAGACTTTCTAAAATTAACCTACATTCGGCCTTCACCCTCATACGGTATTGTTGTTTTGCACCAAATTTCATGTATTTTCTCCGCTCTTCCCCTTTATGGAAGCAGCCACATCTCTTGGACAAAATTGATCAGACAATTCGGTATACTCTGACTTCCATTTTGAATGTGGCCCTGGATGACCGAGCGTGGTAACAAGCTACGCTACCCATTCGTTTTGGTGGGCTCGGCATCCGCAAAATTTCTAGTGTAAGCCTACAGTTCCTGTCTTCGGTCCACAGCACTCAACAGTTGACCAAAAGAATTTTGACTCCATCACTGGTTAGCTGTGAGGTGCCGTGCTTGGCCGATGCAGTAAGCGCCTGGAAAATCACTTGCCCGGACAAGGCGTTGCCCGAAAACCCATCTTCCCAGAGACAGTGGGATGAGCTGCTCTGCAGGTTGGTACGGAATAATCTCATTAATACGTCCACCAATACTGCTGAGCGCGCTCGCCTACTGGCTGTGGGTGAATGGGAGTCGGGCCTTTGGCTACAGGCTTTACCGTCACCTAACATAGGTACTTTGCTAAGTGACACCACCTTCCGGATCGTTACATGCCTGCGTCTAGGTGCTCCTAGTGGAGCTCCACATCGATGACAGTGTGGCGAAGCAGTCGACCGCCTCGAACACCATGGCCTATCTTGCAGCAGAAGCGCTGGTCGGATAGCACGGCATGCCAGTATTAATGACATCATCCGTCGAGCTCTTGTTACCGCCGGGGTGCCAGCTGTTTTATAACCCAATGGCTTGGCACGTGACGATGGGAAGAGGCCAGATGGGATGACTATAATGCCTTGGAAATTGGGTAGGCCTTTGGTGTGGGATGCAACATGTCTCGACACCCTTGCGCCATCCCATCTTCTGAGTACGGCGGGCTATGCTGGGGCGGCTGCTGCAGGTGCAGAAAACCTCAAACGGCGTAAATATAATAACCTCATTGGAAGTTATGCGTTTGAGCCGTTTGGGGTTGAAACTCTAAAAAATGCTTGACAGGAAAAAACTAGATGTTATTACAGAAATCGTGTTTTTGGGTCTAACTATCAATTCAAAACTGCAGTGGGGTACTCATAATAGAACTCTATCGGGAAGACTAAGCTCAGCTGCATATGCAGTAAGAAAAATAAGGCAATTGACAGATGTAGCCACAGCTGGGTTAGTTTACTATGCTTATTTCCACAGTATTATGTCTTATGGCATTTTACTGTGGGGACCTGCAGCTGATGTAGACTCAATTTTCATATTACAAAAGAGAGCAATCCGGGTTATTTATAAAATGGGCGTGTCTCTCAGAAATATATTCAAAGAAATTGATATACTTACTCTGCGTTCTCTTTACATCTTGGAAAGCATTTTGTATGTTCGTAAAAACTTAGGACTCTTTAAAATTAGAAGCTACAGTTTTCACAACAAAAATACACGTAGTAAATACGAAATTGTCTTACCCAAATGGAGACTAGCTAAGACTAGCAAGTCATTCTTAGTAAACAGCATTCGTTTTTATAATAAGCTGCCAAAGGCAGTAACAGAACTTAGTGAGGGAAAATTCAAATCTCATATCAAGCGTGTCCTAACCGAAAAAGCATATTACAAGGTTAAAGACTATGTCAAAGACACGCTTGTTTGGCAATGACTACCTCTGCACATATGGCCCCCTGGTAAATCATCAATATTTTGTCTATTAACTGCTCCATCTTTGTTTTAATAATTATATATACATTGTTTTTTCTCTGACACATTGCTTTTGCAATATTTTTATTTTTTATTTATATTTCAACTGTCATTTTGTTAGTAATTTATTTTGTTAACATTTTATTGATAGTTGTAATTATTATATTATTCCTGATTTTTTTTTATATAGCCTCTTTTTGTATTGTGAATGTGAGAACACTGTATACTCCACGAACTCTTAGACTACTTCCTATTACGACTTACTTTGTTTTTTACTGAGAAAATTTTTATTGTGCTTTTGTGTACAATATTTGACTGGTCTACACTGTTCTTACATGATATCTATCAATATTTTAAAAACAAACACTTTTTTAAAAGAGTAACCATGGAGTTTCTTGCCGGTTCTTCTCCTTAAGAAACGACCAATTTGGAACCGTGCACTAGCTTCTGACGTTTTATAAGTGCCCATGTAGGCCTGTGTGAAATAAAATATTTTTGATTTGATTTGATTTGGAGACTGCCTGAAGTGACCTACTTAACTGAGCCGACCGTAATGTACAATTTGATACGTGAAGAAAGTATTTCGTGTTATAACTCGTATCTGTGACCGTTAAATTGTAAATACTGTTAGATTACTACCTATATCGGAAAATGATGAAAAGTAACCTATAAATTATAATTATAGAATATAATATCATCAAACATCGTTTCAGCCTAAAGACGTCTACTGTTGGACATATGTAAGCCTCCCCCAAGTGTCGTCAAAACGACCGATCCTGTGCGTCTCTCATCCACCGCATTCCCGCGACTCTCACCAGGTCGTCGGTCCACCTTGTGGGAGACCTTCTAACGCTGCGGTCGCCGCTCTAGAACCTTTCGCCTCCATCGAGTATCCGTTCTACTAACAATGTGCTCGGCCCACTGTGATTATTATCTACCGAAAAGTAATGCGTTAAATTGTCAGTCATATATGGTTTATAATCTTTTAACAATTTACGATCTCACGAGATAAGTATATTATAAAATAACGGTATTTACAATTTTACGGTGACATATCTGTACCAAGTACTTCAATAATCAGGTATAAGCAACTAGCTCTTACCCGCGACTTTGCTCGCGAGGAAGTCGAACAACATAATAATTAAAAAAAAAGTTTAAAAAGTTAAATTGTGTTACCCAGTATCTGAATAATGGAGGTTAGAAAGGCAGCCGTTCTATGTAGAATACTGCGAATACCAGTAGTGGCTGGATTCGGTACGACTATAAGTCAATCGAAATATAAGTTTTGAAAAGTCGAGGCAGATTGATTAACGTATCATTGGTTTAAAAGACTGATAAACATATTCGCATACACAAAACTTTCCACTCAGTCGCATGCAACTTAGTAAAATGGTAGGCTCGAGAACATTATGATCACAGCTGATTACAGTCATTTTCATGGACATTCCACGAACGAGCGCGGCTGCTATGAAAATAAACACCCCTAGGCATGATACACTTAGTAAGGAAAGACATTATAACTGCAATTTTTAAGTCGCATATTTTTCAGATTCAAAGCGGTGTTTTTGCGCAGATTTGTAAAAATTGTCTCATAGCGTCGCTCGGTTGTGAAAATCCCGCAAAGCACTTTATCTTCAAATAAATATTACGTACGAATTGAAAAACTCGCATTTTTTTGAAGAAGAAAACAGAGTGTTTGCCCTCATGTAAAATTTAGTGAAACTTTGTCTAACAAGGTAACTGCCGAGCGATGATAGCGATAGCGTAGTTACAGTTTGCACACTATTAATAGATACATCACACATACAAAAACCTATTTCTACGATTACAACCCTTTACAAATTTTTAAGCAAACGCTTTATGAATAGTAAGTTTTACTCCATAAATAAATAGGGCGTCAAACGCGCATCACACGCCATCGGGTGAGGCACCTGTGTTTACATCCGCAAGACCCTGCTAAGTGATGTCACCTCTTTCTTTATACCGCTTAGGTCATCGGTAATGCACCGTCATCTATGGTATATCAGACAGGGCACTAGGTCAGTGCTTCAATAAAGACAAGCTTAAAGAAAATATACGAGGATGTAATGCGATTGCTTGTGACATGGCATTCTATGTTAACTCAGAACTTTGAGATCAGGTACGACTTATCTTTATTTTTATTTATTTTTTGATACAATAGAAAGACAAGGAGAGAGCGAACGCCAGCGTTTGCTAGAGGTTTATTGAATTAAACAGACCATCTTGTACACCAACATTGTATCAGTTTCAGATGGCCAAGTCATAAGTAATAGATGAAAACCTACTATAGAACAGGCACGAAATTGATAGTTAAGGTTTTTCAAATCAACCACATTTTTACTACTAAAAAATACTAGCCTGTATGGTCATATTACAGAGCTCTGACAACATTTTTTTTTTGCTACAAAACTTAACCAACTTTTACATTCTGCTGAGTCGTAATTCCATGAACAACATTTTGCATAAACTTAAATGTATACACAAGATACGATTACAAAAAATGCACCACAGTACGTCTGTGATATGTCTACTTTCACAGATTGTACCTACAGTGACGTACATTCAGTACGAATGCTTGATGTGTGACATGATTACTTGCACAAAGGACATGCGGGCTGGCATTTTTAATCACTGTACATATGGAAGCGAATTTTTTTACGGAAAAATTTAATGCAGTTTATTTATCAAATACATAGATTTTTTTATATGTTCGTGTGAAAATTTATTTTCTCCATCATCAGAATAATGGAGCACCCAAGCTATCCACAACATTGATAACGCTTGAAATACGTAACGTAATTAATTATAAAGCCGTGTACGCAAGTACAGACGAAGTTGCAATGCGTGATGTGCAGCAACTTGGTTCGCATATGTGTACCACCAACGAACACCGAACACTTGGTCAAACATATTTGCGGCGTTCCTATTAGTATGTTCTTTATGGACGGTGTTCTTCAAGAACCAATGCGAACACAAAAAACTTTATGCTACTTCACAATCGACCATTTTCAATAACGCCGCGCTATGGCCAATTAAGAGAGTTTACGACTGTTGCGCGATCTCGATTCGAACTAAATATTGTATTATTTGACATGGATATTGTAATTAAGTTTAATTTTGACTTTACTTTTATTTTATTTTATTTTATTATTTAACCTTTAATTTTAATCTATTATTTTCTTTTGGGATTAAATATAATGACCACCATAAAACGCTTGGGTACCAAAGCGTTAGTTCTTTTGTCAAAAATATATTAATTGACACCAAAAAATGAAATCCTAAAGTTACAATAGTATTTTAGTTACGACTGTACTATAAATTGTATTCGAACACCAAATGTAGTAAATGATAACCAAATCTTAGCGAGCAAATTAATGCGCTCTTTTTAGCCCCGTAGAGCAATATGATACTTTGTCTAATCAACAAAGATCATAGTGGAATTTTAGGGCATCCCGGGTCGGATTTTTTTTAAACCACCCAGAAGTCCGTCGAGCTGCTGCTTGGCAGGTAGTTAACCTAACCTCAAAATTTTAACTACTGATATCTCCGTAACCATGGGGTTCTGCCGATGCTTTATTTGGATTCATTTTGCTTAAATAAGATAGCGAGATGATAAAACTGGTTATAATTTTACATTAAAATGTAGGTTTAATTTTGGTGATCATTATACTATTGTGACCACTTTACTATTTTTGTCTTTTATATGTTACTATATCTGGTGGTAAGTTAAACATAAGCCTTTTCTTTTTCATATCATGTCGATTGTTTATTTTATTTTTTTATAATTAGGTATTTAAAGCCATGTTCACTCATTTATGCATAAGCTGTGGTTATAATTTTTTCATTATCATTATATGACCAGGTTACGTGTACCAATTTCTATTTTTAAGTTTTTATTTTGTAACACTCGTTGGTGATCCTTAATTATATATAAATAAATAAATAAACTATGTTTGTGTTCGTGCTTGAATATCTAATACGAACAATACGAACAAACCAATTGTTCAAGTTTGGTAAACGCTAAAGGCTTCGCTATGATAGTGTGCGTACACTACGGCTGCAAATTGATCAGTGTAAAGTAGGGAGGTTAGGTAGAGTGCCGATCATCACAAGCACCTAGAAGAGAGTAGTTACCCAACGAGTGATTTGAATTGAATCCAATAGGGGAACTTTATTTCCAGGATTGGGATATTCAAAACAATTGAGTTTTCTGTCAGATCATTTCGATTGAGCTGTAATTGCTGTTAAGCTGAGTGGTACTCGATATACGCGTCAAGTTCGTAAACAGGCGCTGTCCGTTGAGAGTGGCCATCACCATAAAAAATAATATAATGACTCGGCATTGTACCGATAGTCGTATCGAGCAATGGCTTAATAGTCAAGAGCCTCGACCAACACCTTAAGAGACTTGCGTTAGGCGACTGGATTAAGGGCTTGATTCAGAAAGCGGTGCTTCTGGACACGACTCGCATAGTCAAGAGTAGAGGATCCAATCCCGCATCAAAATCGCAATCCCGCACGCCTACGGGATTGCTAACATCAATCCCGCACGCCTACGGGATTGCTAACATCAATCCCGCACGCCTACGGGATTGCTAACATCAATCCCGCGGATCCCGCGGGATTTGCGGGATTTGATTTTTTTATTTATTTTTCGTTTTAAGTAGTAATAAACACAAAAACAGGTCAAGTGTGAGACGGACTTGCACATTTTCTTATAAAATCTACCTATGTAAATAGTTGGAATTCCGAATCGAGTGTCTGATATTTTCAAATCTATACTTATAACTAGCTGCTGCCCGCGACGTCGTCTGCGTGAAGGCTCTACAGCACCAAAAATACCTAAGATGTCAGTGTCGCTATAGCATTATAAGTAAACAACTTTTAAAATAGCATTAAAATATAAGTTTTTTTGCAAGTGAAGAGAGTTATATGGGAATCTTGCTGAGTTCAGTCATAAGATGTGACTGAAGGAAATACAGAAAATAATGCAGGAATACATTCCAGGACACAAAAGAGTAAAAATACGTACAAAGGTATCATACCTTACAACACTTCCCTATAAACTACGTTGGTAGTTATGCTGCTAGGAGCCAAAATGTAAAGAGAGTCAGGACTGGTGACGCGGGAGCAAGCGACGTACAGTTGCCCGTGTGAGAAGCAACTCGTCTTGAGATCGACACCCGCTGCCCTCAGAGTCTGCCCCTACGACTTATTGATGGTCATCGCAAAGCAAACACTCACGGAGAACTTTACGCGCTTGGACTGGAATGGGAAGTTGTGAGGTATGAAGGAAATGCGTGGTATAAATACTGCCTCGCCTACGCCACAACTCGTAAGAATTTCCGCCTCAATGGTGTGCGAGATGACTTTAAGGCGGGCCCCGTTACACAATTTCGGAGGAGAAAGGTTCCGAAGAAGCATAATCGGGACACCGACCTTCAACTTGATGGTATGCGCTGGAAGTCCACTTGCTGACAGGGATATCAGAATTCCACGGGATAATGTGCGGCGTCATCTTGCTCGACAACAGTGTTTATCGAGGTGTCAAGACTTAGAAGGACATCGGAAAATTCTTGCAATGCACGTGCATTGCCGCCGAGCTCTCATATTAATGGTCAAGCGCAGCTAACAAACTCGTGACCACAACGAAGATCGTTTCAACGAAGCATTCACCTCGTCAGCCCTCGATACCCGCGTCACCACGGGAAGTGTTTGCCGGAAATCGCCACTGACTGAACAGAACTGTGACACCACCCATCAAATGTTCGTTCCTGCGGATGTCCTGCAGGGTTCTGTCCACGGCCTCAACTGCCTTCCTATTGGCCGTTGTACACTCATCCCATACGATCAGAGAGCAATCCTTGAGCACCTGTCCCTTATCGCTGTTACGTGACACACCACAAACAGGCGTTTCGGCGCTCTCTAAATCGATGGGAATTTTAAACTTGGCATGTGCTGTCTTGCCACCTGGAAGCAGTATGGCAGCGATTCTCGACGACGCTACAGCAATAGCAATTTTGCCTTGCCTCCTGATCTCTGCAAATATGTCAGTGGTAACAAATTTTATGTTTTTCCTGTTCTACCAGGAGCATCCAAGAAAAACATGTTACCCTGGTTTTACCCAACGCTTTCAAGGACGGTGTCATAAATTTGTTTTTGCTCTGAAGAGAACAAAGTGACATGGTCATTTCGTTTCGCCCGCATCGTAATTTATCCCAGCGTTATACTCCCGATTTCCACGGTCTTGATGCGGTGATGATTGGGGAGCTGGTAACTCATATTCGATCAGCGGTTTGCCGCCGATAGAAATGATCACATCTTGAAGTGAACTGAGACAGGTGTTCAGCACGCGTTCATCAGTTACTTCATCTTCGTCTCATCTCGCACACCTCAAAGCTCGTAGAAAATCTTCAGACAGATGATGGCGATACTTCTCCCACAAAGCTACTGGGTTCGCGACTCCACAAAACACCAACCGATCCCAATTTTTGTCACCGTCGAGAAGGTGACGTGCTACGTAGGCTGCGCGGTAAGTGGGATACTCCACGCCATCAAATGTCCTCTGGAAGTCGAAAGACGTCGGGCCTCGGACAGTGGGAAGTAAAAACCGCAGAAAATAGCATTCGCCATTATCACCCAATGCGGTGTCCTTGAAAGTTCCCGGAAAACCTTCCACAGCACCTCCTCGTCGACGTCGGTTAAACACACCCCTTTGCTTGTCGTACGTGTAATATGAAGGCACCTCGTCATACGTAAGGGATCTGAGCTGGAAAAATGTCACCATGTTAACACCGCATTTTTTTTAAATTGTCTTCCTCAACCCTGCTCAAGATTTTGAGGGTTTTGTTGGAACTTGAATTTATCAAAACGAACTATACGATACAAAGAAGAAAATGCACATCACATCACATCACCATCTATGAATTTTAGGAATAACTAACTACTAACCTCACCAACATGATCAAATTTAAATTATTAATTTCCAAAAAGTGTTAACATGTAACTTGATTTAATTTTTATGTAATCTCATAGATGGCGCTGCTTCAAAATTGTCCTTATACTACTAACATTCATTAAACTATGTTTCTCTGCCTAAGTTACTGAAATGGCGTTATTTTTATAGTGTAAAGCTAGATAATACTTTATTATAAGCTAGATAATTACTCAAAAATAACATTTAAATATGCATCGTTAGATTACACGCTGTCACAGAATGCGTGAGAAAAATAAAGATTCACAGCTCCTCCTCCGTAGGTGATAGCGTGATAATATGTAGCCTATATGTTGACCCGACCTCTTAGTAATATTCACGCAAAATTTGAAGTAAATCCATGTAGTACTTTTTGAGTTTAGCCCGGACATACAGACAAAAATTCTAAAAACTATATTTTTGGCTTCGGTATCGATTGTAGATCACGCCCTAAGTATTCTTTTAAAAAAATATTCAATGTACAGTTTTGACTTTCGTACAATTTTATTTTAAGTATTGATGATTTAATACACTTTGAAGAAATGCCTAACGATTAAACACGTTATTGTGGCTAATTTATAAAAGATAGATATATACTATTCAGGACTTTTTTGTAGATCTATTGGAGACCATCATCTTTGTAATACATACTTTTGGTGAATGATCAACGTATGCGAGGATAGGAGCTCGAAAGCGCATTTTCATCCGACTTGCTTCAAATTTATCGCCATTTCTCAGTTCCTATGTATCTTATCGTTATGTTATATAGTCTATAACCTGCCCAGGAGTATGGACCACAATCGTACCAAGTTTGGTTAAAATCCCTTCAGTAGTTTTTGATCCATGCGTGCACATACAGACAGACAGACAGACAGACAGACAGACAGACAAAAAATTTACTGATTGCATATTTGGCATCAGTATCGATCACCAATCATCCTCTAATATTAATTTTTAATATATATTCAATGTACAGAATTGACCTCTCTACAGTTTTATTATAAGTATAGATAGATATAGATATAGATATAGAATAGAATATAGATATAGAAGATATTAAGCTGCCAGTGACTTATTTTAGTTTCCATTTTCATTTAGAATTTGTTTTTTTTTTACTTTACTTACATTATTCTCGCATATTAGTCCGAGATAATATTAATATAGCAATACATAACATGACTGAAAAGAATGTCCATGAAGTTTCTTGCACATTACGATTTGTAAAACGTGACGACGCTTTGCAAATTTTTTTTAATGACTGACTGACTTTTCGACTTTCCAAAAATACCTGTAAATAGTTTATTTGAAGTAAAATGCTTTGAATCTTTGATGTTTATATTTTAACCGAATAAACTCTTATTAAAAGACGGAGAGACAATGTTAATAAAAATGGCGCTCTAAATACATTACATTGTGTCTTTATTTACTGACGACCGCGAACTTTCTAGTTAAGACAAAATAATGAAACTCTAAACTTGGTGTGTTGTAAATTGAAGTTGAGATAAATGGTTTGAGGAGCATTTCTTGACACTTCGTTAACAGTGTATAATGCTAACTTACGTACAGTCTGTATTTATCATTAAATGTAAATCTGAATAGCTTTTTTCAACGGTGCTTGGTCCTACTTCCAATATTATAAGTATAGTTGAGTACCAGAAATCCTCTCGACAGAATTTCAACCACGGTGGCCAATCTCAACAGAGATTAACCAAGTACGCAGGTGATATTACAGTGCACAAGTATATGCGCAAACACAAGTGCACTCTCTGTTCATTCACTCTCACAGTCCGATGGGACGGCAGCCGGACCTGACCGGAGAGAGATAGGACCGACAGTTTTACGTGCTTTCCGAGACACGACGATATCATACCACCAACTTCTAAGCTCCCAGGAGCTACTGAGTAATTCCTAATAGAAAAACACGATAGCACTTTTTGCTCAACCCGAGAATCGAACCTAGAACCCCACGCTCAGCAGTCGAGCTTGAAATCACGAAACCAATGAAGCAGCAAAAAGGTTGTTGGTACCAGTGTTTCACAAGGAGCAACTGTGTATCTGATCTCCCAACTACGACCTAGTAACCGGGTAAAACCAAACCGACTGGTGAGACAGGCAGTCACCAGGACCGTTGGTCCCGCAAGTCGTTGAACTTAGCGTGCTTTCAGAGGCACGGAGAATGTATTTAAAAACCTCGTTTGATACACGTGAGCTCCAAGCACTGCAGACACTGCAGCACTCCACTCCATAACACCCTCGCCTGCGGATCGGGCAAATTCTGGTTGCAATGGAACAGTTTCTCCACTTGTATTAAAATTTATTTCACACAACTTTAACAACCTCAAAATCACCACTCAAGTTTAATTTTGAAAATGAAAACATGGTCGAGTATTCTCAAGAACTTTTCAGAGAAAGTAGCTTCTCAGTGACGTCACCCTTTTGAATGTAAATCGACCCTAAGATCCTGATTCCTGAAACAAACGACGAGCTACATCCGCGTAATAAAGCAGCTAATGTGGCGAGAGCGTGTAAATGTCGGGGATGACGTCACGATACTCCCGCTAATACGACCACACTGCACACATTGAGTTAATTTACTGTCTAACGCCCCCACCACTCACCAGAGTATGTTTCAGCGAATGAAAGTCCTGCGGTGTTTGAAATTGTAATAGTAGGGGAGACCTGGATGCTAAATTTACAGTTACTAAAGCATAATGGGACCTAGTGGGTCCGTGGGTCGTGAAGATTAGGTTCTTAAACGAAAAAAAAAGTCTATGACAAGTTTACATTTTAGTGGAGTAAGCGTGTAAAAAGTTTACAAAAATGTAAAAAAGGCACCTTAAATGGCGAATTTCTTTTTAAGGTAATCCTATCCGGATTATGAAAAATGTGACGGTTTTCTTATGTCGATGTAGGTAAAATCATAGATAAGTGTATTTTCAACGTTCGTAACAAAATTATCTTAGCAAAATGTGGTAAAAGTTTTGCACTTACGAGTATCAACAAAATAATAACAGAAACTTTACTACCTAACTTTATTACAATTATGACTCGTCCATTTACTTATGCCACGCTCAAATTGTCAGATTATTGAAACTAACTAACCTACCTTAACTTACCTTGTCTTAATCTGGCGCGTTCGAGTTTTTCCGCGGATCAATTTTTTTTTACTAATCTGACAGACTGCCCTCGGTACATTACAGGATGCAAGTTTTCTCCCTATACGATTTTCTGACACGCTCGAATATCGCGCAAAAACCCCATCAAGCCGCTCCGACCAGAATATTAATTTCTTGATGTTTTGAACACATCATGACTTGCCATTAGATTATGAATGTACATATGTACACAAATGTTTTTTTTTTTTGTAATATTTAGTAACAAATGTATTAAGTCAACCTTTTTGGAAAATTCCGCTGATGTACAATAAATTTCTCAGCACCATTTTACCAAAATCACGTCTGTTTCGATGAATTCATATATTTTTGGAGATGCTTGAGATACAAAACGACACCAACATCCACTAGGAATTAATTCGCAAATCATTAAAAGAGCCTCTGAATTTCAGTCGAAGGGAACATAGGTATGGCCTGCATTTTATACTTTTCTTTTTTGACTTAAGCATCCAACAGTAGTCTGTTGCGTCATCTTCCTTGGTACCGTAATTTGATATCACGAACATCTTAAAAGAAGTTATAACAAATAAGGGTTACTAGTTGACTACGTAACCCTAAAAATCGTTGAAATTGTATTTTTCTTAAATTTTAGTTTTTTTTTATCAATTATTAAAATAAATAAAAAACGCCATAGGTTTTATTTTTCTGTCTTTAGGAGGTCAAAATTTATAAGAAAAAGTTAAAAATTACTAGGCAGTTTTATTGTCGCAGACCTGTGTTATACTGGACCCGCAAGGCGGTAAGAACGATTGGCAAAAATCTTTGAATACCATACTTTTCTTTTCATTAAGTTTTACTTCATTTAACATTGTATTGGATCCCTATAGAAGATTCATGAAAATAGTACAAATACAAACAGTTTATTTGTGCACACAGGCACAATTTAGTTGTTCTAAAATTTTATACAGGTGTGTTCTGTGTTCTGCCACAGTAAGTGGCATAGAAATATTAATAAGATAATTATTTTTACTTCTATTGAACCAATATTGAACAATATTGACTAAGTAGGTACACGCGTTACTATTGAATACCCACTTTAATAAGTACTATAATCTGGATGGTATTTCTTTATTCACGAATGTTTATCTAATAATTACAAAATTTAGAAGATAACATTGTACGTTTTTAAATGCTAGGTAATATAAACTATTCTCTTATCCATAGTTTCCCCCTGAAAAGTTGGCACGTCACGTGAAATTGATTTCCCTATGGTGTAACGTATAAACGAGGTTTTAATATTCGTCCCTTCTGATAGCTACATTTGACGTCAGATTTGCATGACACTATGAGCCTGCCTTACTTAGACGCAATTCTCATGGGTTTTAACACGTCATTCTTAGATATGAAAGTTTTCGAAGATATTTCATATCTGTATAAGTAATCTTTATGTAATCTTAGGCATCCTCAAAGGGGCGAAAAACGAGGAGTTGCTTCTTCTTTATTACGTCATCATCATGTCTCAAGGACTCCCACATATACGTAGAAATCAGCTTGAAAAATTTACGTGAAGTAAGTAATGTTTTTATGTACCTTGATTATCTGATACCTGAAAATTGACCGTCTAAGCAAGCTAGGAGGTAGGCCTGCACTACATACTAATAGTACTCAATCTTCTATATTTCCTTCGTCAGAAAATACGTGACGTGTGGCGGCCCTGGGAGAAATAATTTTATTATTCAAATTCAAATACAATAATTACATTAAATACATTAAATTAAATTGTCATGGAATGTATTAAAATTAAATTAGTAAAATATTTAGGTCAAATTATAAATTAATCACATTATAATAAATCAGTTTATAAAACAATTACAAAGTGTTATTATAATAAAGCGAATGTTTACAGGTATGGATGTATGTATGTTTGTTACTCTTTCACGCAAAAACTACTGGGCTTTTCTTTGGCGACCGAAACAGCATTGCTATTTAACATGGTACGTAATACTGCCACATAGTTAACTACCAAAGACATTACTTTAAATCTCTTTGTTAAATACGAATTTGGGAATGATAAGAAATGTAAAAAAAATATTTGAATAGTAGAAAAAAATCTACCAGACCAAGTAGATGATAATTATTATCATTTGAGAACTGAAAGAGAGAACGAAGAACGGCTGGGCCGATTTGTTTGATTGATTTTTTTGACGATTATTCACCAGCTTAAAGAGCAGGTTTAAAAGCAAAAACAAATAGGAAGGTCGGGTAGGGTAGGCAGGCAGCATAGGGTAGAGGAAATAGGTAGGTAGAGTAGGGTAGGCAGCCAGCGCAGTTTAGAGTAAATAGGTACGTAGGGTAAGGTAGGCAGCCAGCGCAGGTTAGAGTAAATAGGTAGGTAGGGTAGGGTAGGCAGCCAGCGCAGGTTAGAGTAAATAGGTAGGTAGGGTAGGGTGGGCAGCTAGCGTAGGGTAGAGTAATTAGGTAGGTAGGGTAGGCAGCTAGCGCAGGTTAGGGTAAATAGGTAGATAGGGCAGGGTGGGCAGCTAGCGTAGGGTAGAGTAAATAGGTAGGTAGGGTAGAGAAAGTATCTATTCTAATATTATAATGAGGTTAAGTTTGTTTTTGCTTTTATAGTCCGATTGCGAATTTTTTTTCAATGATAAAAAGCTGCTTTATTCTTTAGTGACGCTATATTTTATGTATGCGGGCAAAGACGCGAGCTAAAACTAGTATAAAACAATTTAAATAAACTATTTAAAATAATGAAAATGATAAAATTTGTACGTTTTTCCTGCCTACTGTTGCAACTACCCGCCGAAAAAAAGCTATGTCTGCAAAGATAAACTAACATGACTTTTGTTCTGCAACCAACATTAATTCTCTTATGAGCTAATTTTTCAAGTTGGAAGCCACGAAACCACCACACCAAATTGCCCAACATTTACTAAGGCAACTTCTTGGAAACTTAACAACAACAAATTTTGAAACATTTCACGCTGTTCTGAATTGTGTTGCTATGAGTCGATATTTTAAGGTTTCGCAACAACTTATTAGTTCTGGGTAAAAGTGTTTAATCGTAACCTAAGTTACGAAGTTTTTATTGTTAGGTAATATTGAGAAATTAAGGAGGCCTTAAAAAGCTAAGTCTTCCGGTACATGGTCGTATACCAGAACCTTTCGGCCCCAACGGCCACCTGTGAACAAAACAAACGTTAACAGACAGAATTAATTTTGCATTTCATAAACAACATTAGTTTTAGCATATTATAATGCAAAACCCGAAATATTGTGTAAGTAGTATATTTTTGTAAAGAATCTAAGTAGAAAATTTCATGACTGTATCACGAAAAATCAAAGTTATACGGTTGTTATGTTATTTGGTTGTCCGCACAAATACATGTTCACCGGGCTATCTGGGTGACTGAGGGATTTATTTTGCTCCCGCAATCAACTATGAGCTGGTTTCTATCACCCGCTGTAGTCTACCGTGACCTGTGTTGTACTTAGTGTCCTACTTGTGAAATATTTTTGAAAAAAAAAAATGGTGTAAAAATTATTGCAAACAATCTAGTTACTGATTCTGATAAAATATATTCAGGTTTTGCTTATAATTTTTAAAATTGATGTGTGAATTCTTCAAGCAAAAATTCTACAGCACGTTCTATTGACTATGTGATTAATTTATAATCAGTACTCAAAGCCGGTCAAATACTGCGGCGACCGCACTTAGGCGCATGTGTTATAGTGTCATCGATATCACGCCCACAGTCTGGTTGCGTGTGTATCTCGATCGAGCACGCGGTCATTCGCGGCTAGCCACGCTACGTGATCGGGAAATCCCGAGGGTTTAGTCATAGTGTGAAATGACAAGTGATATTTGAACAATGATTTTACCCTGATAGAGAGCAGTATTACCGAGTTGAGCAGTGGTGGTCGGGTGGTAACGGCGCCGACTTACGAGTTGTAGGTCGTGAGTTCAAACGCTGCTGTTTTAAATTTTAATCTCCCAAACAACCTTCGTCAAAGTATTCAGACTGTTATGAACATACAGTAAAATAACTTAAATTATCCGGTCGTTCTTTATGGTTGAGAACGGCTAACGGATAAACCCTTCAATAGATGGATTTACTAACGTGCATTTCTTTTTATACATGAGAAAAATGAACAAAAAATCATAATGTTGCAGTCCATTTTCCCAATTAGGCAGCATTCATAGCTACTATTCTTATTTTATACGGTTGATTGCCGACCTAAATTGGCAAGCTTCCTTGATATGCCTGGCTGGTTTTCAATCAGGAAAGAAATACAGAAATTAGGCAATGAATCGGAATAATACCTTAATCCCGAATACACGGTTGTAATATTTTAGCAGATGTATCCAAAAGAACGTTGGTATTATTTCTTCGAAAAGTCGGTTATTCATATAATTCTTCGCTCCGTTATTTTTTCACCTTAATTTAGTGACTGATTTAGAGTCGAAATTTTTTTACAATATTGCAAAATGATAAGTCAGATAAAGAACTACCGAAAAACTGCCTTTTAGGCGATAAATGTTCCTATTTTGCTGACCACAGTGAAACGTGAGAGAAGACGTTTCAAACTTTTACTGATTAAATCCATTCGTGTCCTAATTGCCTTTTGCGTTCCAAGATCATGGTTGTTGGTGATTCTCAGAGGTGGTAGAAATAAAATAGCGGACTGTAAATATAGGTAGGTTCGTATATTAGATTATAAGAACGCGCGCCTCTGGTCTGTGTCATATGAGTCAATGGCTATGTGGTTTCGCAGCGGTGCGGGCGGCGGCGCTCTGGACCTCGTCCTCCGCTCCCCGCAAGCCGCTGTCGCCCTCCGGTCGTTGCAGTGGCACACGGTGCTAAGTTCGCCAACATACTCCCCGGGTTGAGGTAGGCAGGAAGGCTGCTGGGTCAACAATCAGGTTCTGGAAGGGGACAAATGTTATTAAACGCCCTTCGAATAATGGTTCCTCCTTTGATCCTTATATCGGCTACTCGAGCGACTTGATCCCGAGCTCCTGGGAAAACGGCCACACAGCGACCCCGGGGCCCATCGTAGGGGAGGGAGCGCTTTATCCTTTATAAGGACTAAAGAACCCAATTTGAGTTCGCCTCCTCTTCAGAACATCCCCTTAGGCTTGGCGAGTTTTGACTTCACTCGGCACGTACGGTTTTGCCAACATATTTTAAAGACATGAAACACTACGCCCCGTCGGCGATTCGGGCTCATTCTTTACCGGATAGCTGGACGGTGAGCTACCGCTTGCTCGTCATCCGCAAGTTATAGCCAAAAGATGTTCGTTCCCTCACAGTTGCAACCATTTCCTTTACTGGCATTACTGTTTCGCAGAAGGAGGTAACCGCATCCCATTCCCTCTCATTCCGGATTATGGCCTGAACCAGGACCCGGTACAAAAGTCACTGCCACCAATGGCTTCCTCGAGAACACGGTGGTGCTCCACCCAAGCGGAGTACACCTCCACCGTGTCTTCCGAATAGCCCAGGGTAATATTGTGATTAGTGTGTTTAGTGTATTAGAGGCAGTTCGTTGCAAACCAACTAATAAAAAGTAAAAGTTTTATAAGAATTTCTCGTCAATTTACATTAGGAAAAAATATTGGCAAAATTTTCATCACATGATTTCTTTACTTTCCAACTCAAAAGGATCAGAAACTGCAAGTTTGCTAGTTATTTCTACATTTATTTTAACCGTCTACATAGGCGAGAACCTTCAAGTAAATCAAATAGTCTAGGACGAGTATAGGAAATGTGTATGGAATATTCTTAAAGAGTGGTCAAAGAGCGTTGTTTTCTATTCATATCACGTGCCGCCTGAGTTCGACTAGGCCAAGTGCCTGATCTCCGGCAAGCTCTTTTTGTGGAACAGACTTTTTTAGTGAAGTCTATTTTTAGGGTTCCGTAGTCAATTAGGAACCCTTATAGTTTCGCCATGTCTGTCTGTCCGTCTGTCTGTCCGTCCTCGCGTAATCTCTGGGACCGTTAGCACTAGAAAGCTGAAATTTAGTACCCATATGTATATGAATCACGCCGACAAAGTGGAAAAATTAAAATTGGAAAAAAATGTTTTATTAGGGTAGCCCCCTTATATGTAAAGTAGGAAGTGATTTTTTTTTTTAATTTCAACCCTAACGTGTGATATATTGTTGGATAGGTATTTAAAAATGAATAGGGGTTTACTAAAATCATTTTTTGATAATGTCAATAATTTCGGAAATAATCGCAAAAAAAAAAAAAAAAAAACAATGTGTCCCCCCCTCTAACTTTTGAACCATAAGTTTAGAAAATATGAAAAAAATCTGACAAGTAGAACTTTATAATGACTTTCTAGGAAAATTATTTTGAATTTGATGGAAAGAACAGTTTTTGTACAAAAAAGACAAAAAGGTTCTACAAAATAATTTCTGGACTAAGTTTGTAGTATAATCGTATATGCAAGCTTTTTTTAAACTCATTAGTGGGTACACTTATTTTGACGGACGGGAAACTACGGAACTCTACACTGAGCGTGGCCCGACACGTTCTTGGCCGGTTTTTTTTTACACTAATCTATATATCTATATTATCTATACATATTTATAATAAAATCGTAGAAAAGTCAAAACTGTACATTGAATATTTTTTTAAAAGAATACTTGGGGCGTGATCTACAATCGATACCGAAGCCAAAAATATAGTTTTTAGAATTTTTGTCTGTTTGTCTGTTTGTCTGTATGTATGTCCGGGATAAACTCAAAAAGTACTGCATGGATTTACTTCAAATTTTGCATGAATATTACTAAGAGGTCGGGTCAACATATAGGCTACATATTATCACGCTATCACCTACGGGGGAGGAGCTGTGAATCTTTATTTTTCTTACGCATTCTGTGACAGCGTGTAATATAAGGACGCAAATTTAAATGTTGTTTTTGAGTAAGTCAAGCTATTATCTAGCTTTACACTATAAAACTACGCCATTAAAGTAACTTGGGCAGAGAAACATAGTTTAATGAATATTAGTATATAAACACAATTTTAAAGCAGCGCCATCTATGAGATTTCATCAAAATCAAATCAAGTTATATGTTAACAGTTTTTGGAAATTAATCATTTAAATTTTATCATGTTGGCGAGGTTAGTAGTTAGTTATTCTTAAAATTCATAGATGGTAATGTGCATTTTCTTCATATTATAGTTCGTTTTGACAAATTCAAGTTCCAACAAAACCCTCAAAATCTTGAGCAGAGTTGAGGAAGACAAGTTAAAAAAAATGCGGTGTTACATGGTGGCATTTCTCAGACTCTGTGAAGTCGACCAGTTTGCGAAATCCCTTACGTATGACATGGTGCCTTCATATTACACGTACGACAAGCAAAGGGGTGTATTCAACCGACATCGACGAGGAAGTGCTGTGAAAGGTTTTCCGGGAATTTTCATGGACACCGCATTGGGTAGGGTTTATACCGTGCACCCGAATAGTGGCGAATGCTATTTTCTGCGGTTGTTACATCACACTGTCCCAGGCCCAACGTCTTTCGCCTTTCTGAGGACATTTGATGGCGTGGAGTATCCCACTTACTGTTCAACTTTTTGCCTAATTGGGATGACACCCTCGCGGAGGCAAGCGTCAGTGACAGTCCCAGCCACATGCGTCATCTGCTTGCCGTCATCTTGGTGTTTTGTGGAGTTGCAAACCCGGTAGCTTTGTGGAAGAAGTATCGCCATCATCTGTCTGAAGATTTTCTACGAGCTTTGAGGCGTGCTACTAGTTGAGGTCGTGGACAGAACCCTGCAGGACATCTGCAGGAACTAACATTTGATGGATGACGTCATAGTTCTGTTCAGTGGCGATTTCCGGCAAACACTTCTCGAGGTGACGCGGGGATCGAGGGCTGACGAGGTGAATGCTTCGTCGAAACGATCTTCGTTGTGGTCACGAGTTCTACACTGCGCTTGATCATTAATATGAGAGCTCGGCTCGGCGGCAATGCACGTGCTCAAGAATTCTCCGATGTCCTAAGTCTTGGCGAAGGCACTCTACCAGAAGAGAGAGGTGGACAGGTGGTGCTTCCAGAGTCTCTCGGTAGAGTGATATCCAGCTTAAAAAAACTCATTCACTGTGTATACGGGGACACATCAGTCGTATACCGCACCAGCAGAATTCTTGGGTGTGTGAGCGGGCCATTTTGACGCCCAAAAATGATCAGGCTGCAGCAATTAACGAATGAATTCTCTCGGAAATTTATTTATTTATTTTATTTATTTAATCTTCATGCAAAAAAAGCACATAGGCGGACTTAATGCCTTAGGCATTCAAAAAGAAATTGAAATTGAGAAGAATGAAGTGGTCTACACCTCGATAAACACTGTTGTCGAGCAAGATGATGCCACACGTTATTCCGTGGAATTTCTGAACTCCCTGTCAGCAAGTGGACTTCCGGCGCATACCATCAAGCTGAAGGTTGGTGCCCGATTATGCTTCGAAGTTGTGACGGGACCCGCCTTAAAGTCAGGGTTGTGGCGTCAGCGAGGCAGTATTTATACCACGCATTCCCTCATACCCCATAACTTCCCGTTCCAGTTCAAGCGCGTACAGTTCCCCGTGTGTGTTTGCGTCGCGATGACCATCAATAAGTCGCAAGGGCAGACACTGAGGGCAGCAGGTGTCGACCTCAGGACGAGTTGCTTCTTACACGGGCAACTGTACGTCGCTTGCTCCCGCGCCACCAGTCCTGACTCTCTTTACATTTTGGCTCCTGGCAGTATAACTACCAACGTAGTTTAAAGGGAAGTCTTGTAAGGTATGATACCTATATACGTATTTACTCTTTTGTGTCCTGGAATGTATTCCTGCATTATTTTCTTTATTTCCTTCAGTCACATCTTATGACTGAACTCGGCAGGATTCCAATATAACTCTCTTCACTAGCTTCGTTTGCGCAAAAAACTTATATTATAATGCTATTTTAAAAGTTGTTTATTTATAATGCTATAGTGACACTGGCACCTTAGGTAATTTTAGTGTTGTAGAGGCTTCACGCAGACGACGTCGCGGGCAGCAGCTAGTAATATATATATATTTATTTACCTCACACCTAATAACTGATTAACATCCGTAGACTCATAGCAAGGTACAGTTGAAAACCAGCGTCAGGCAACTGCTTTGTGGCCTGGCATCATGCTGAACTGGACCCATTTGGCGCAGCCGTGAGAATACCATGTAGATATATTTAAGTTTAAGTTTCTATACAGGTCGCGCGATGAATCAAGATCGCTCGGCAAAAGTGGAAGGAGCATGCGCAGTATTCAATTCTACGGTCTATTTGGCGACGTACGGGCGGGTGTGCGCCGTCGGCGACACGTCATTGGTAGATAGAGTCGCTCTTCAATTCCCGCGTTGCGTTCTCGCCTCTCATTGGATACTGTTGTACTTGGGTACTGTTGCGTACAGCTTGTGTTATCGTAATAGTAATACGTGTTCGTAAAAAAAAAAATGGTTAAAAATAAAGTTTTAAAACGGCAAGCCAGAAAAATGGTTTACGACGTGAATTATTACGTTAAAGAAAGAAACTAACGAAATATTTTTTTTTTAATTTTATGTTTAATTAAAAAAAAAAAATTGAATTTACCTACTTACAAGATAAATTACAATCAAAATCTAGTGTTATTATAAGATATGTTACTAAGGTTCAAACATACGAATTTAAAAATAAAATCCTAACATACTAAGAATTTCTGTATGCAATAGTACACATGCGTCGATTGCCCCCACTACTTTCACCGAGCGATCTTGATTCACCGCGCGACCTGTACTAAGTATAATAATTATTATCTCATTGTGTGTACTGTGACGAGTGGTGACGCCAATGAAAGGCTTTTAGCTTTAATTGTACTAAATTATATTGACTCAAGCCTTAAATTATATTATTATATAAAATTAATATTCAATATTTTTCTTGTTGACAATCTCCTGTCATATCTTTAAAATCTACCTTCTTAATTCACCATAAACCTTAAAAGGTCCATTACAACAAAGTTTCTACTTCAATTAATATGTGACCTTCGTGGTCGTCACAGTACCTATGTGCCAAATAAACGTATTTTCTTTCTTCTTTCTTTCTTTCAATATCCAGTCAGTCTCTGTTATGCCATGACGATTTATATTACTGAGGGCCAGACATTATCCGTTGCGGGGGTGGACCATGCTTTTCCCATGGTCAACTATACGTAGTTCTTTTCACAGCTAATGTTGTTATAAAGAAGCACTAGAATAAATAAATTATATTTGTACCGGTACGGTAAGTATCCTTCAACGGCGCTGAGCACTAAAAAATACATTATTAAGTTCCGACATCCACGCGAACGAAGTCGCGGGCACAGCTAGTATTCAAATAACTCCATACCTCTTACTCTATTTTTTTTTATGGTTGTAAAAATCATCCAATGACAACCACCGCTCTTGGGCGGAGCAGAAGATAGTGTCAAACTCTTACTGACTAAAAGCCCACCCCGTTCCTTCGTGCCTTTCGTACCAGGACTGAGCTCCCCTTTCGGATAACCCGGAAACGAGCTTCCCTTTCGGATTACCCTGGCCCTAGTAGGCTTCGACCCGGCTAGGCCCCTGCTGTTGCTGACAGATCGTAGAGTCCAGTTTAGTTTGGAAGCCAAACGTCGGAAATGCTTCACGAAATTCCACCGGCATACCTCTTACTCTCAGCATGCCCTTTTCCTAGAAAAAGCCTCCTAATGACTTCCAGCTTTTTTGGTCTGACGTTATTGTAATCTTTGTACATTATTTATAATGGCGGCATTATTTATGGTAGCGCTCGCCTCGCCTCGGGATATCTTGGGGTGCCTCTTGGCTGTTCTCGTTCGCGTGGCGGTTTTTTGCGCCCGAGTCAAAGGGTCTCGCAAGGAGCGCCGAGTGCATTGTTGTAGACTCTCGCGTACTTCAGTGCGCAGCGAGCAACCGTACGGAACGCACGTGTTACTACTTACTACGATGCTCAACCAGCAACATGTGGAACAGGTAAAGTGAATTAAATTTCATTTAAATTTACCAAACAGAGCCAGTGATTTGGGAACCAAGCCACAAGTATCACAGAGATAAAAAAAAGTTGCATGACGCTTGGATCAAAATATCGGAAAAGACGGGATAACCTGTTGATGAGTTGAAGAAAAAGAAAGATTCTTTGATGGCAACGTCTAGAGGACACCTACGTAAAATTCAAAATTCTTTGAGATCTGGTACAGGGCTTGAGGTTAATTTCCAGTACATCCATCTTCTCGGTGGCCGTAACCGCAACTAAACAGATGAGAGTGTACATGGTCACCACGTCTCCAGCATAGCGAGTGCTCTCGGGCGAGAGTGTACAGCCGCCATTATAGTTGAACTCCTAAATACCACTTACAGGAAGATAAAACCGCAATTTTCTTTATATTTTCTAAATTCGAATAAATGATAATACACAAAATTTTAATAAGTAAGCCTATATTTAAAATCTTATGTAGAGGTAGTGTAGTAATTTACATAACGCAAGCCTTGGGCTTTTTACCCCTGAGCATTCTAACCTGCTCCCTCTAAATGCCATAATAAATTGTAAGGGTTAAATTCTACAAAAGGGTTTTCAGGGCAAACTCAATTTGATTATAACTGTTATGCCATTCGGTTTAAATAATTGAGATATTCAAATAATTATTCACTTATACCTTTTAAGTTAATTTTTCACGAAATCTTTTTATATGAGACACTATAATAATATCCCATTTATTTAAATAAATTATTCTCTTTAACTTCTAAATAGGTACATGACTTCACTAATAGTAAGAGATGATAATATGTAGTTTACTAGTTTTTGCTATGTTGCTCAGGAATAAAGCAGCTTTTTATCGGTGAAAAAAATTTTAGCAATCGGACCAGTACTTCCAGAGATTACTTTTCCTAACAAAAAAAAAGAAACTTTACCTCTTTATAATATTAGAGTACATTTATGAACACAAACTGCAATACAAAAACGCTCAAAGGCGAATTTAATTCCTGAAAGGTTTACCCTAGTCAACCAAGAGTGATAGACAGATAATATATCAGGAGCATTGTCTGCAGGATTTTTTGAAAAATATCCTAGAAAGATTATATGCGCCTCGGAGGTGCCCGCGAAACAGATCTTGGCTTTGGAGCTCCAAAGACGATTTTTTTTTTCGATTGGAAATATCATCTTATGACGCTCTTGAGCGGAGCGGGAGATAGTGACAGACTCTTACTGACTAAAAAACCCATCCCGTTCCTTCAAGCCTTCATACCGGGGCTCGAGCGCCCTTTCGGATAACCCTGGCCCCAGTAGGCTTCGACCCGGCTGGGCCCCTGCTGTTGCTGACAACTCCTTGAGGCGCGCGGGAACAGCGCGCGCCGTTGACGTCTTGGGCTTGGTCCGGACAGTTACCGGACGGCCGGACAGCGAGCTACCCATTGCTCACTGTCCGCAAGCCCGCGCCTACGGTGGCTGGCATTCGGGATCGGAATCCCGGCGGCGGCGAGAGCGCCGTTGCCTGATGTGGTCGGCCTCCTCCTTAGCGAGCATTACTGCTTCGCAGAAGTCGGCGACCGCCTGCCACTCCTCCTCGCTCCGGACCATGGCCTCGACCAAGGCCCGGCGCGAGAGGTCTCCGCCGCCGATCACCCCCACGAGGGCACGGCGATGCTCCACCCAAGCAGGGCACACAGCGATTGTGTTCTCCACCGTGTCCTCCGGGCGTTCCGCACAGTGGCGACACCCGGGCGTCACTTCCGCTTTGATTCGGAACAGGAACCTCCCGAACTTGCCATTTCCGGTGAGGACCTGTGTCATGCGGAATGTAAGGACGCCGTGAGGTCTACCAAAGACGACTGAAAGACCATGGGTAATTTGTAGTTAGTAAAAATCTGACACTACCTCTCCATGCGCCTACGCGCCTGGACTACTAAGGGGTATTTGATGATTCACCGATTAAAAAAGTTTTCTCTGCGCAAAGCAGTTTTAACAAAACGGGTACAAAAATACTTAAAGACAAAATACACACCTATCATTTTTAGTTTAGATTTATTTATTATGGACGACAAGCAATTTTTAGCTAGCCGTCTGGTCATCCAGTAATGATCCGAGTTATCAACATCGCATAGTGTTCCACGCGCGCTTCGAATAAATTCAAAACTGTAGGGGCACAGCAAGGCCAAAGTCCACCAGGGCTGCGGGAAAGGTTTCAAAAGTTAACTCGTTCTCCTAAAACGCAACGGGCGACTAAAAATGGTGTAGCTGGAGTTTGGTTTTATTCAGTTTAAAAGATAGAAAACCGGATAAAGTCATTGTATAATTTCCCGCTTCAAGAAAAAAACCTATAAAACTAACCAGTAAATTATTCTGAACTAAGTATTTCGACATTATATGAATGTTTCTTATAAGGTTCCTTATAAAAAGCTTATTGGTAAAGCTTGGAATAAAAACTGGATACCAGTTTATAACGGTAGAATTTTATTACTTAGTTGAAAATATAAATCAAAGCTAATTCGTAAGTTTAACGAGTGGAAAAGCCATTGAGAAAGTATTTGTATTTTTGTGTATCATTTTATCTATGAGTAACATATTACATATTTGCATAAATCACGTATATTTATATGTATCGCGTATTGGGCCTTAAATAAAAGTAAGAAGTTTTTTAGTACTTATATATCGTTCTCAATATCTGGCTATTACATTCATGTATACAGTTCCAAAAATCCAATAATGAATTATAAAACTATAACTGGTTCTTGCTTAATATATTTATCATATCGCTTATTGGAATCACAATTGTACAAACTTTTGTACAACGATTCAAGTTGTACAAAAGTTACAAGTTACAAGCCCTAGGGGATAAATATTGTAGCTCGCCGTCCACCCGTCCGGGCTGAGCCCAAATCGTTAACGGCGCATACTGTTCTAGGTGCGCCTCAAAGAGATGTCAGCAAACCGTAGGGGCCTAGCAGGGTTGAAGCCTTTGCCAAGGGTTTGTTTCTGAAAGGAATATTCGGCCCTGGTATAAAAAGCTACGAAGAAAGGAGTGGGTTTTTAGTCCGCCCAAGACCGGGGGATCTCATTGTATGATTTTCCTACCGAAAAAAATGGTTAAATATTAAAAACCAGATCATAAGTTATAGATATTGCATTAGAAACATTCCATAACACCGTAATTCAATGAGACAAATCTTCCGACATCTGAGATCAAAGCACAATTCTTGTCTTCAAAACACCATGTATTTCGTCGTAAATCTTATTGACATTTTATGTGCTTCTCTGTGCGAGGGCCCCTGGTAACTTTGCTAACTTAGGAAGTGTCTTACAAGTTCAAAAAAGTAAGGGAAGACTCACAATTTTACTTGTTAGGGTGTTCTCTTATAAGCTGATTAACTTTGTGATATAAAATTTTTTGTCTGAGTAGATAACTAACTTGTAGAGCTTTTTTTTACTAACGCCATATTATAGTATTTGTATTTCAGTCTGCGGAAAAGTTTGAAAGAGTGACTGTGACTTTAAAACGCAAAAGGCAATTGAAGAACACAGGTCTTACGCAGTAAAAGTTTGGCACGTCCTCTCGTTCTCAATTCAAAAAAAAACTTGACAAGTACGAGTCGGACTCGCGCACTGAGAGTTCTGTGCAAACTACAATTCCCGAATGGAGTCTCGTCGATTTTTCCGAACTGCATTTTTTTTTGTGACGTATGTAACAACAAATTTACTGTTTTCAGATTTTTTCCTATACCTGTGTTATAAAGTTTTTGCTTTGTGCCAAATTTCAGGATTCCGGGTAAACTGGAAGTACCCGATGAATTTCGATCTTTGAGAGTATCAAAATATATGTTTTTTTTGCAACATATACGTTATATGTACATGCTGTGGTCTCCTGTAACTGAAGGAGCACACGTTGAAAGACCCCATGCCTAATGATTTATACTGTGTCTACACAGACACAGTATAAATCCTATGTTGGAGATCCTAATAAATAAATAAACATAAACGGCTGTATCTTTTTTATTTGTTAACTTAGAAGTTTGATTTTTTCACAGCTTAAAGGAACCGCAGATTTGAATAAATTGTTTTAATTTCAACTCGATACCTCAACGCGTTCTTGAGATTAAGGGTCTTGACAGACAGACAAACAAACAGACGGACGGACAACAAAGTGATCCTATTAGAGGTCCGTTTTTTCCTTTTGAGGTACGGAACCCTAAAAATGGACCATACACTAGGTAATCCATGTTATCAAAATAAGCTATAAGCTGTAATATTTCTTTTTAAACGGTTTTATTTGCTAATTAAATTGGGTAAAGTACTGATGAGACTTATAAAAATACCATACAAAGAAAAATCTTATTTATAACTAGCTGTGCCCGCAACTTTAGTAGAGGATACAATTAAGAACGACCTTCACTGGTCTGTTTAATAGATGAAAAGTATTTTATGACAAATCTAGTATATTAAATAATATAACACGGGTGGGTTGCCTAAGAAATTCCTGGCCAAACTATTATTAATTAATAATTGGAAATTGGGAAAAATGCACAACCGTTATTCATGTCAGATTTGTCACAGACAACCCTATATCAGTATGACCCTATATCTATGTATGCAGCCTTTCTTGATCTCTCCAAGGCCTTTGACCTGGTTAGATATGATATTCTCTGGCATAAATAAAAGTGTACAGGTGAGTTAATCAATACTTTTAAGTATTGGTATTCGCACCAAACTAACCGGGTCAAATGGCTTAAATGTTATTTTTTTATCTTTATTTTTATAAGGGGTTTTTATCCACACTGATACGACAACCCATTGTACCTTATACTCTATTTACACACATAAACATAAACATATTCTTATATTATACAAGGCTTAAACGTTATTTTGATCGTTTTAGTGTATTTTTTTAGTGAAGTTGGTATTTTTTTTTGTTATAAGTTTTTTATTATTAATTTTATTAATCAGTAACCAGTTTAGTAATCTTCGAGAAAGGTTTTTTCTAAAGCATTCCACTCTGTCTTTGATTATTTTTGTCCATTTCAGATCAATTACTTTTTTATTCCATCATGAGAAGATGGAATAAAAAAGTAATTGTGTCACTTGCCGCTCTTTATTTCTTTTTCATCATCAAGAACAAAAGGACAAAATTTATAACAGAATGGTATACCATTCTGTTATAAATCTTGTCTATTTTTCTTTTTATCTCTTAACATGTGACCTGTCTAGAGATCGAAATACTTCTACCGTTTTAAATTTTGCCAGCTTGCGCTACCATTTCTCCTCTTTATTCTATTTAATAAGATATAATCAAAAAGTTATTGTCACAAACAGATATAGAAAGAAATGGTTTTTAAGTCAATATTGAAGCTAAAAATCCTAACGCAGCTACATCTTTGGAGTACAGTCAAATACAGGGGATAGCCTGAGAGCTGAGCGCAAAGAGTTGATAGAGTAAACAGAAATCTAGAGCCCTTAGAATCTATTTGCCCACTGGTTTTGAGTAACCCGACCACTGCGGGAGAAGTTTTGCTATGCTAGCTATGCGTATTATTTGTCAGCCACATAGAGCATGGAATGCTGCACCCAATGGCGTGCCTGATGCCTTTACAGGGGGTAAGCCAAGGAATCTTGACCAAACCACTACTTACCTATTAAAAAAAAATCTCGTGCTATCACGTGTCATCAGTGCAGTAATGCTGATTTTTCTGAATTGCTACACTACTATTAACAAATATAATGTTAATAGTAAGTAATAAATAATGATAACAATATCTTCACCACAACAACTTTATCATCATACCAATATTCGTAAAGTTTGAATACACGAATAGAAAAAAATAATTGTATTCTAATTCAAATTGTCTATCTTTATTTAAAAATGATTTTATTACTTACACCAGCGTAAAAAGTTTGTGAACGTTTTAATTCTATCAGCAGCTGATTTTCAATTGCAATCAAAGATAATTCGGAAAGCCGCTCTTGTTGTCGAGTGGCGGCCGACCGGGATGGTCAGCCAATACTATTAAAACGATTAATTTGAACTTAATGAATATCTAATGTAAGGTTGAGTTGAGTGTGAAATAAAACAACCGAGTTCTAGATACTGATCTAATATTATCCTAAATTGAACTCTATTGAAAGGAGGGTAACAAAACGGCGGAGAATATTAACACCGACTTCTAATTTGACGCCAACGCCATCTAGTTATGAATGTGTAACTAATAATTTTTTTTTTTGTAATCTTGGTATTTCAAACACTTGTTCTTTATAATAATATGTAATATTATTGGCAAATACTCACAATTGAAACAGCGGTAGCTTTTCGTTGTTCTCTTTTTTAAAACACA
Source organism: Mythimna albipuncta (assembly GCA_929112965.1). NCBI lineage: Eukaryota > Metazoa > Arthropoda > Insecta > Lepidoptera > Noctuidae > Mythimna > Mythimna albipuncta. The sequence goes on from OV815980.1 coordinate 219,632, forward strand.
CTTAACTGTCGAGAAAGAGAACCAACTTTCTATTGGCGGTTTACCAAAAATAAAGAATGAAATAACAGCGTTCAAGTACTTTTGAGAATTTTCATGGCACTAGCGAAGTTATTTGAGTCATACCTGATTTATTCCAAGCATTGTTATTAACTTTTCTGAGAAATAGGTATTACAAGATTATATTTATCTTTAAAACTCAAACCCACCTTGCCAATATCGATTCCACACATAATAATATCCACACACAACCACAAGTATAGTTTCCAAATTCATAAACTGTTAAATGTCGGAAAACAAAAAAAAAAACTATCAAACAATAATTACGTACAACACGATAACCGATCAAAGCAAATTTGAACTAAGTACTTTTTAGTTCGTACAACTTTACGAGTCATAGAGGGCGCCTCGTATTATAATGTGCATAAAAATGTATGTCAAAAAACCCATTCAAAATTTACCAAAGTTCAGCTTTTATTTTAGAACAAAATGTTCGACGAGCATTTGCACACAATAACAAATTACACCCACACACACTCAAAATTTGACGTTTTTATATCAAAAGTAACTTAGCGTAACCGCGTAAGCGCGCGAAGTTTAAAGTTTAGATTTTTGTGATAATTAATTGATTGGTCGTGTTCTATGAATTAGGTGAGGTTTTGGTAGGGGAAGCCGGGCTTTTTGGCTTGTACTAACTAATTAGGGACGTCAATTCTAATAGTAATCAGGGCTGCACAATTCCGCTGAGGTCAAATTTTGGCTAGCTTAGGGTGGGTCTTTGAATTGAGTATATTGAAGAATGTAACCTTTTTTTAGGCGGGAAAATCATCTAAATGACATCTCCCACCCTTGAGAGGAGCGAGAGGGCGGGTCAGACTTTTACTGACTAAAAACCCACTCCTGTTCCTTCGTTGCCATTGTTCCAGGGCTCCGGGAGTCTCTTTCGCATCACCCATGACCCCAGTAGGCTTCGACGGTGGGACAGTGGGCATCGGGACTTTGTAGCAAAACCGTGTACTTAAAGTACGGCTTTTTAGAATAATTGAGAGGTGTCCTTAACGTATAAATGGTCTTTAACCGACTTCAAAGAGGAGGATATTATACGTTCGGCTGTATGTATTTTCTTCACACTAATATTATAAAGTTCTGTGTACGTGATGGTGTTAGGATATGAGTGTGTATTACGTCTTCACGCTCGAAAGGCTGATCGGACTTCGATAACATTTGGTACTAGTGTAGACCATATCCTGGAATAGCACCTAGGTATGATACTCCTTATTCCAGGAGTATGTTCCCTTGGGTCAATTTTCTACTTTCAGGCAGGCAAAACCGATGTCAATAGCTATATCAAAAATAAAAATAAATTCTATCAGTTGGATGATTAGCTTCCCAGTAAAATACAAACAAAAATGCTGACGACATAGGTCACACTAGAGTGTTCTAATAGTACTTTCCTACACATATATTTGTGTTAAATAAACGCCTTTCCAATTACATAAGTTGAAACAACATTTAGTCTACTTATAAACTTTAGTGTTGCATGAAATTTTAAGAAATAAAGAATGTTACTCAGGAACAGTTACTATAAATATCAGTTCTTTTTCCCCAGGCTCTGCATCCTCAAAGAAATGTTAATAAGAGAACTGGTTGCAAACGTGTCCAATGTCCATGCAATGAAGTACTTCAATGAATGAAAATGAGCTTTTAATGATGGCCTAAAAGGGCTCAATCTCGGTTTATTCGCCTGATATTTGGGTCATACAATTAGGAGTAAATTGCTTTTTGTTTTGCAACAATATACGGAGTAGCTTCTGGATGGAGTAATAAGGTTTTTTACTGCGTAATTTACCACAAAGACGGCATTTGGAAATATGCCACGGATGTAATACTGGCGTTGATTCAAAAGCAGGGATTTAAACTATGAGGAGTTGACTTTTGGTGGTTTTGGGTCTGTTTCAGGATATAAAATTTTTGGCAAATGTACTGTTGGGGATTATGATTTTATGCGCTTTGCTTTTTATATTAAGTGCCTCTGATTAAAGGCATCTTCTATTGAAAGTTATGATGTATGTATGTAACGTGAATAAAGAAAAATATATAGACTGTATTTTTTCTTTATTCACGTTACAATAGTACTGGCCATCTGTTAACCGCAAAATGCCTAACTACAAACTCGTTTTTAATGAAACCGTTGCTGATTTGTCGATAAGTTGGTCTGTTAGGTGTCATAAAGTTTGTTAAATAATAATTATGTAAAGCTTTGTGTTGCGTTGATTTGATAGAAGAAGAAATGATGGTCTACATAGACGGTGTTACTATTTTGGTGTATAATGATATTTATTCTATTTACGGGGCGCCGGTGTGGCCGCCGTCGCTGCAAAAGCGACCGGCGGCCATTCTGAATGCCTGCCAGAGAGTCATGGCAATTCGGATGGTGCGAGGATACCGCACGATTTCCCACGAAGGGACCATAGGATCTGGAGGCAACAGTCCTTGCACACATGCACGACATGCGCGTGGAGATGCAACGCCGGGGTGAAAGTCCTCTGCCGCGACAGGTCGCGGCATGACGGACAGAGCTCCGGCGGGATCTCATGGTGGAATGGCGTCAGCGACTATCGCAACCCCGTCATGGGCACGCCACAATTATGGCGATAAGTCCCCTCTTTGAGGCGTGGCTGGAAAGACCTCACGGCGTCCTTACCTTCCGCATGACACAGGTCCTTACCAGAAATGGCAAGTTCGGGAGGTTCTTGTTCCGAAATAAAGCGGAAGTGACGCCCGGGTGTCGCCACTGTGCGGAACGCCCGGAGGACACGGTGGAGCACATAATCGCTGTGTGCCCTGCTTGGGCGGAGCATCGCCGTGCCCTCATGGGGGTGATCGGCGGCGGAGACCTCTCGCGCCGGGCCCTGGTCGAGGCCATGGTCCGGAGCGAGGAGGAGTGGCAGGCGGTCGCCGACTTCTGCGAAGCAGTAATGCTCGCTAAGGAGGAGGCCGACTGCATCAGGCAACGGCGCTCTCGCCGCCACCGGGATTCCGATCCCGATTTCCAGCCACCGTAGGCGCGGGCTTGCGGACTGTGAGCAATGGGTAGCTCGCTGTCCGGCCGTCCGGTAACTGTCCGAACCAAGCCCAGGTCGTCGACGGCGTGCGCTGTTCCCGCGCGTCTCAAGGAGTTGTCAGCAACAGCTGGGACCCAGCCGGGTCGAAGCCTACTGGGGCCAGGGTTATCCGAAAGGGTGCTTGAGCCCCGGTATGAAGGCTTGAAGAAACGGGATGGGTTATATAGTCAGTAAGAGTCTGACACTGTCTCCCGCTCCGCCCAAGAGCGGGGGTTGTCATAAGATGACTTTTCCCATCGAAAAAAAAAATGTTTATTCCATTTTAATTTTGATTGGCACCAAAAATGAGAACATTTGTGGCACCACAGTGGGCCCTATTAGAATACCAACGATACGTTGTTATTGGCCTCGCACAGAGGCAGCCATAATATATTTGTATTCATTTTATTAAACATTGACAAAATTACATTATTTATTTACAAAAACGCTCCGTTTACATACTATTCTGTGTAATAAATACAAAGCTTTTCAGTTGCGTGAATGAGGTTCAATTTTTCATCAGCCAGTGCTGAGTTCTGAAGGGTTGTGTATGAAAAATGTATCAGTTGATTAAATAGCTGATTACTACGTTCAAATTTAGAAATCCCTTGATGAGATAATTAACTGATGCTGAAGTCGGTTGACAAATTAGATTTGAGGTTATAATTAATGGCGAAAGGGGCGATTTCTTTAGAAGGAGAGAATATACAACCTTTGGGGGTTCCTCTTTAATATATATATATGTAAACTTATGTGCAATTCTTAGCCAAGTTGTTCAGTCAAAATACTTTTGTTTGGTCTTTGAAGTGGGAAATCTTCAAATGACTTCTTTGACCCGGTATCCCGGTCGGTGGAACGAGAAAGCGTGCCAGACTTTTACGGATCAAAATCTACCCGTGTCCTTTAGTTGAGCGTTCTTGAACCACGATATCTCTTTAAAAAAAATTGTGGCCCTTACTAATCCAGATCAGGACTGTAAGGAGGGTGCTCCAAGACTACAGCCAGTGTGGTTTCAAGAAAGTCCCTCGTTTTAAGCGCTGAAGCAGTATCCCGCGGAGCCCAGCGTTCGGTCGCTTGTTGCTCATTGCAGATAAAACTTCTGGCAGGCATTTTGTGGTAGGTACACCATTCAGCATTGATGCTGCTTTGACCTCTAGCGATCAAAATTATTCCTGCGCTTCTCGATCGCTTCACTTTCGTAGTCGTTGGTTCGTTTTAAAGCAGCCAAACTGTCGACTGGCGCTTTATTTCTGGATCGTATTGATAAATCCAGGATTCGTCAGTTGTCACGCACGATGTCGTAAACGCGCCGAGATTTGCCTGCTTCAAATTTTTCACCACTCCACACGGGCCTGCTTCTGAGCTTCGGTTAGGTTGTCCGGCACCCAGCGGCAAACTATCCTTCTCACGCGAAGGTGCTCGTGTAAAATCTTGTGAACACTTTCCTAACCAATCTGCAGTACATGCTAAATCTCTTCGTATGTAATTCACCTGTTTTCTTAAATTTATTTTTTACTGCCAGCAAACTTTCTTCCGTGACAGCCATCATAGGACGGCCACTTCTTTGTTCATCGCCCAAATTAAGGCGACCGCGCTTAAAGTCGTTTTACCAGCGGTAATTTGTTGGTTTTGAAGGATTTTTATCCATAAAAGCAAATTGAAGTTGATCAAATGACTCATCAGGTTTTAGGCCACATTTAAAATCATAGAAAATCATGATACGAAAAGTTCTCGATGCAGATTAATTTTTAAATAAGGCAAGATAATTTGATTTTCTCTTGAAGAATAGTGGAGAGAAGTTCAAAATTAAAACATGGGTATTTTTACTTTAAAAAACCAAAGTTTTCAAATAATTACAAGTGGCCAGTGCCTTATACATAAAAACTTTTTTTCGCAATACTACACTCTGAGTGGCCTGGTGTTGAGATGAATTTATTAATTGTGGTTCAAAATCAATGGCTGAGAACACTATCATCCGCTCTATAACAAAAAAAAAAAAAACGAAGTTTGAGATTGTTTCAGACTCTCAATTCTCTTTTATTTTAAGGTATAAGTATATTAAAATATTCAAGAATTTTAAATTAATAAATATCAAACTATTTATAATTCATGTGTCAAAGTGAAAGAAAATCCATTCTGTTACACTATCTGCTAATCGATTGAAAAGAAAATTTTTCGATTTAGATGTAGTGATTTTATATATTTTTTTTATGTATAATTTATTATAATATACATACGTACATAAAAACTTAAATACTAAATAAACTATTTATACTAAAACCTAACTATGTACATAAATATAATACAAAATGACAAAGTACGCTCAGGCGTCAAAGTACTCCTCCACATCGCTGTCATCCGGAAATGTGCCCAGAAGACTGGCAGCATTGCCACGTTGAATGGCAATGCTAATTCTTTGGGCGAAGAACGAGCCAGCCCTCTGGTCACGTGAAGTGTCGATCAGTCGGCGTGAAATTTCCTTGAAAAGGAGACGCGCACTCGGACCCCACGAACCAAGTGTCCGACCCCAAACGGCTCAGTGATTAATTGTGTCTTGATTATAAAAACTAATTTTGCTATTGACACGCTAAGAAGAATTATAATTATCAACTAGACCATAATGAGCAATAATCCATAATTAAATTCACCCTGATTCACAAAACAATGTAAATGAATCCCATACAAACGTGAGACCTGGTACTATAGCTTCTTTACACGTACAAATGATACCGATATGAAGGGAGAAAAAGACTGACTACATTCGTTCACTTTCAATGCGATATAGCCAGGATTAAAGAATTAGCCTTAAAATCCTTTAAATCTTGTCCAGTGGCTTCACACGCGTGTAGCGCGGTACAAGTTGTTAGACAATTTGACGCGTAACATACATAACTGGAACGTTACCCAGCATGCCGCAACTTGCCCTCCAATATTTTACAACGTATTCACGTAACGCGGGTCGCGGGAGATGTTAGAAAATTTGACGTACCTACAACGCTCAATCATGTGCAACTGTAACGTTGCCCAGTATCCCGCAACTTGTTCTCCAACATTTTACAATGCATTTAGGTGACGCGAGACATTTTTTTTTTTTGATCCCATGTTCAATCCCAATACGTGGTGTATCAAGTTCCATCATAATCCGTTTACAAGCGGAAAAGTAACACCTAAGCCGTTGATCAAATTACTCTACCATTTATAATATTAATATGGATATGGAGAACTTAAGAAATAGATAAACAAAACGTGTTTACAAAGAATATTTAGTTATATGCTCGGCCATATTATTTAATTTTGTGATTTATCTTGGTTAATAACTTCATTAAATTACTTACTTAACACTTCTCTAACCGTGTCTGTCATATTTTATGCAGCAAAATTTTATTACAAAAATTTTAGAAATTATTCCAAAAATTTTGCGTATCATTAAGTCAATAATAACTCAGAGAATAATTAACTCTTGTTAACGATTTCCTTAATAATATTCTATCTTTGTAACTTTGGGGTGCCCGCAAACTTTCACATTTTATTGGCATCCTTCAGCAACTTAATTAACTGAATAAAATGGATTATCTATCTGTCTTCTATGCATAGTAAACAGTTTTGACGTTCAAACATTTGTAAAAGTTAGTGGGTAAAAGTGCTTTATTATGCTTTTACGTTTGCAGTTTTTACGTGAAACAGCTGCAGATTAATACGGGGTTATCAATCAATCAACTACAACTCTTCAAGGTTTATTTATTTATTACCATCTGGAATGCCAACAATATGTCGTTAAAATTACCTACCTGTGTAAGATCTTATTAATATGTTAATTAAGAAGATCCTATACAGGTAGATAATTTTATAGATGTTCAATACTGTGCAAATATGTCAATTAAAGTAAGCTTATAAAATTTGCCAATACATATAAATTATTATTTATAAGTTGAACTAATTTTGGATATTAATTAGATAAGATTTGTTAAGATACTGGAAACTCATTATTTGATAGTTAGGTAATCATTTTTTTTTCTAGATTAATTAGTTTATAACTATGAATAATGCTTATAACAACAACCGAACCCAGCGGTTATAAAATGAACTGTCAGGTTTCGATACTGGTAAGTCAGTATTGTTCTGTGAAAATTGCAAATTCTGATTTTAAACTATCACTAATTTGACTAATAGTAAGATTTTCCGCAGTAATACATGTGAAAGAATATCTCACGGAATATCTAGGTGCTATGTTCCTGAATTATTTGTATAACATACTGTAAAAGAAATGTCTAACTAATTAGTAGCAATTTTGGTAAGCGATACCATCAATCATAAATTTGGACTTTTCCAGTAAGACTTGGTAAATCTCTGATTTTGCCGGCAAATCTTAGGATTTACCGTAGGCTAGTAAGTAACTGAATCTTAAATATGCAGATATTAAAAGAACATCGCATTTGGTATCCAAAAAAAAACACAGCTTTTTTACCGTTTCATGGTAAAGCGATATTACGAGTATTTTTTAAAAGCGTATCTTCTTAATATTCGTTTGAAACTGAAAAGTTTTCCTATTTTCCCGGGAGGTACTTGATGAAATACAGGAGGAAGGAATACGGAAATCTTAAAGAGTATGAGTATACACGGACAACTTCATTGTTTTATTTTTTAAACCAATATTAGCCGCCCTTCAAACTATCTAAATTGCTTCATAATAATAAGCAATTTATACAGTACTAGTCTTTGCCTACGGCTTCGCCCGCATACATCAAGCCTATTCTAAGCTGTTTTATTCCTGTGTGACATATGTCACTCAAGAATAAAACAGCTTAGAATAAGCGAATAAAATGACGCAATCGGACGAATTTCTCGCCACGAGTGTCTTGGTTAGCACGTGTGTTTTGAGAATTTTAACGTTTTCCGAGTGATTGTTGTAACTCTTGTGACTTGTTTTTGTAAAATTGTGCTGTCCTTGTGTTCGTAAACAGGTTGGTTGTGTTGTTGTTCCCATCCTTTAAGGTAAGTAAGGTTTTATCCACGATGGATAAAAACAAACCTCCAGATCCTGACCCCCCTGACATCCAATCCTCTCCAAATGTCCTATCCCAAAACCCATTGTCGCAATTTGCCGATGTAGTCTGTAGCATTACAGACATGGATGTGTCTCAGATTTCACGTAAACGCGCCAACGAAGAAGTGAACCCCACTCCTACTCCACCAAGCAAGCAAATTAAGAGCCAAATAGGTCGTACAAAGTACTCAGCAACGGATAAAGGTCCATATATCGTGCACGTGTCTCGACTGGAAACTTCACCGAACTCAGGCACCACACTACACCCTGTGAACTTTGGAAAGTTCCTAATATCCAACAAAATTTCGAACATTCGTCGGGACGGAGTCAACAAAGTTGGTCGAAACCGTGTTTCGGTGGAATTTACTTCCCCCCAGGATGCAAATGCGTTTTTAACCAATAACCTTTTACCCAAACATGGCTACTCAGCATCCATCCCTACATTCAACATCACTAGGATGGGTGTTATTTCTGGAGTTCCCACTGACATCTCTGAGGATGAAGCTATAACTTTTTTGTCTGTGCCTTCTGGTTGTGGACAAATCCTTAAGGTTCGACGCATTAGTAGGAAAATACGCAATGACGGTGCTATCGAATGGAAACCCACAGAAACTTGTGTCATCACTTTCGATGGCCAAGTTCTACCACCAAGAGTATTCTGCTGTTATACATCTCTTCCAGTTACTCAATACATTTATCCTACGATCCAGTGTCGCAAGTGCTGTAGATTCGGACATGTGGCCAACCTGTGTAGGTCGAAACCACGCTGCAGTAAGTGTGGCCACGATCACCCCGGTGATGGTTGCAGCATTTCTGAAGGCGAGGCTTTCTGTGTACTTTGCTCGGGGAACCACTTCGCCAACAGCGGGTCATGCCCTGAGCATGGTAGACAGAAGGCTATCAAGACCATTATGGCTGAGAAGTCAATTCCATATGTAGAGGCTAGCAAAATGGTTCCAATACCATCTCGCAACTATGCCAATGCTACTAAAACTCAGTCATACCGCAAAACTGTCACACTCAAGCCCAAAACCCATGCTCCACTTTCCCCATCTTATAATAAAATAATTCACAATGAAATTGTTAGTTCTCCCCAACCTACTCAGCCTAATGGCTGTGCACTAAACTTGAATAACACTCCATCTAATAACAATGTTTCAATTATCGAACTTCTTGTAAAACTTTTACCAACTCTTATCTCTTCTCCTTCTAACTCCCAATCACCGTCCAACGTTGCCGATCAACTTATCCAAATTCTTTTACATATTAAAAATGGCGTCCAGCCTAACATTCCTACAGTGGAATGTGAGGAGCGTGTGGCATAAGAAGCACGACCTCATATTCCTCATTAATAAATATAAACCTCTTGCTTGTTCTATAGCTGAGACTTGGCTCACCCCAAGTCTTAGCTTCCGTATACCACATTACAATGTCCTCCGATGTGACAGATCCGACGGATATGGAGGGTCGGCTCTTTTTGTTAATAACCGGGTACCACTTTCACCCTTATCTCTGCCTTCACTTACAGGTGACATGAGTATCATATCTGGAAGGATGGAAGGCATTTCAGTATTTTCAATATATATTGCTCATCCTCATAATGACTTTTTAATTACTCTAAGAAACATTCTTTCCAATGTCCAAGGCCCTGTACTAGTTATGGGTGACTTTAATTGTCACCATTATAGATGGGGTTCCGAGCGTTGTGATGCGTTTGGTGCTGCTCTAGTCGAGATTCTGGATGACATGAACCTTTGCGTTTTAAACAATGGTTGTCCAACACGCAGGTCTCCCCCCGGACAACAGAAGAGCTGTGTTGACCTTACCTTTTGCTCTGCTGAACTAGCAGCTTCAGTCCATTGGGAATGTACAGCCTTGTCGCATGGTAGTGATCATTACCCCATTGTCATTTCTTTAATCAACAGGACTTACTTAGAAAAAACTTCTCCTCCACTTTTGAAGTACAACTTGACCAAACCAGATTGGTCAAAGTTTGCATCATTACTGGAACAGAAAATCGACATTCTTCCAAATTTAGATTCTAATTTATCTAATCCCTCTGATCACCTCCATGCCAAGAGTTGCTATGAAGGTTTTGTGGAAGCAGTCATCTCTAGTGCAGATTCTTGTTTCCCTTTGAAAAATAGTGCCCGAAACAAGATCCCTTCACCTCCATGGTGGGACCGAGAATGCACTTCAGCGGTTAAACTGAGGAATGAGGCTGAAACCCACTATAATAGGGAAATGACCACCCAAAATCTGATGACTTATATGCAAGTCTGTGCACGATCCAGACGCCTTCTGCGTAGGAAGAAACGTGCAGGTTGGGTCAAATTCTGCACATCCCTCTCTCCCTCCACCCCAATCTCAGTTGTGTGGAAAAACATTAACCGGTTCAGATGTGGTTGTTCTCCTTCAGTATCTTCACCAATCACTAGGGAAACAGCTGAATTTTTTTTTGACAAAATAGCCCCACCCTATGTCCCACTTCCTTCCGAATGTCATAATATACCCCCACATATTGTTTCCGATGACCCTTTTGATGCCCCGTTTACCTTGAAAGAATTGAGTGTGGTACTCAGTCATGTCCGGGACTCGGCGCCTGGTATTGACGGCGTGCCGTATTCTTTTATTTCTCGCTCTAGTACCAATGCCAAACAATATTTTTTAAATATAATTAACTTTTGTTATAATCGTGGTTGGGTCCCAGATCAATGGAAGCTACAAGTTATCATTCCCCTTTTGAAACCAGGCAAACATGTTGATGATCCGAACGGCCTTAGGCCTATTGCTCTGTCTTCAGTCCTAGCCAAATTAATGGAACACCTTATTAAAAACCGGTTGGAGTGGATAGTCGAATCCAGGAATTTACTGCCGAACTTCCAATTTGGCTTCAGGAAAGGACTCGGCACAATGGACAGTGTAGGTGTTCTAGTTACAGACATCCGCCTAGCATTCTCCAAAAACGAGTCTGTGGTTGCAGCCTTTCTTGATATTTCCTCTGCATATGACAATGTTCTTCTTCCCGTCCTCAGGCAAAAACTGCACCAGCTGAGCATCCCGGTCAAGATGATCGAATGCATATGTGCGCTGCTGAACTGTCGCTCGTTGGTTTTGAGAGTCCAGGGAGAGGACTTTGATAAAAGGCAGACTTGGAGGGGCCTCCCACAGGGCTTCGTCCTCAGTCCAATGCTCTACAACTTGTACACAGCTGACATTGGTTCCTGTTTAAACAACAACTGTCACATCCTACAGTACGCAGACGACTTAGCCATTTACGTGTCAGACTCCTCCATCACTGATGCTGCATCGTCTCTATGCCTCTCTTTGGACTCTCTAAATCAATGGCTTCTAAACCACGGCTTATCACTATCTGCTCCAAAAAGTTCGACAGTAATCTTTTCTCGCAAAAGAACCATCCCTCCCATCTCAGTGGCCATTTCAGAGCAAAATATTCCGTTGTCTGGTAAGGTAAAATTTTTAGGCGTTATACTAGACTCAAAACTAACCGGTAAACATCATATAAATTATTTAATCCAAAAATGCGAACGTGTTATTTCCATCCTAAAAGTCCTTGCAGGTGTATGGTGGGGCGCCCATCCCTATACCATGAAACTAGTTTACAACGCCCTAATTCGTAGTATCCTAGACTATGGTACGTTTCACTTAATTCCATGCAACAGGGGTGCTTTGGTTGGTCTCGATAAGCTCCAGTCTAAATGCCTTCGGATCATCTCTGGTTGTATGAAGTCCTCTCCCATCAACGCTTTGCAGGTCGAATGTGTCGAACCCCCTCTAGCCTTAAGACGCCAATATTTAGCCTCCCGTTTTTTATCTAGGGTAATATGTAGATCTTCACACCCTCTCATTGAAAAACTGAACGAGTTAAATTCCTTATATAGAACCTCAAACTACTGGAAAAATAAAGAAATGCCCTTAACACTGAAATTTTTTCGCACAACTCAAAATTTCGAATACCCACTTGCTCAATACCCCAAACTACCCCTTTTTAATTTCGACTATGAAGTTTTATGTTTCACTCCCAAAATTTTTTACAATATTGGTATATCCAAAAATAGTCCCTCGGCGAATTCGGTCTTCAATGCGAAGGTGGGAGAACGATGGAAAGGTTTTCAAAAGTTTTACACTGATGCTTCTAAATTTTCTGACTCTAGTCATACTGGAGCGGCAGTATATTACCAAAGCTCCAGTATTATTTTACAATTTAAATGTCCTAAGGAGTCCTCTGTGTTCACAGGCGAATGTGTGGCTCTATTAGAAGCTTGCCTTTTTATAGAGTCACACCATAATATCGACAAAGCTGTAATATTCACCGACTCCCTTAGCTGTCTTCAAGCCCTAACCCAGAATCCCTTTAAAAGTAAATTGCACAGCTCACTACTTCTGAAAATTAAGAAATCCCTGCTATCAAGCACTAATAGTCAAAAGGAAGTTCAGCTAGTTTGGATACCTAGCCACTGTGGCATCAAGGGCAATGAACGTGCTGATGCCTTGGCCAAAGATGCTTGTTCATCAACTGCAGCTGATCTCTCACACAACTTTATTCAGGGGTATGACTTGCTGAACCTGCCAAAAGCAAGCCTTCAATGTGCATGGCAGGAACAGTGGGATACCTCTGGTAAAAAAAAGGGTAAATTCTACTATGCAGTCCAACCAACCATAACATCAAAACCTTGGTTCTTCACATTCAAAAAAATGTCCAAACCGGTTATCTCCACCCTTTGCAGAATTCGCCTGGGTTTTTGTTGTACACCTGTTTTTTTGGAAAAAATTCGAGTCCGCGATTCCTCCTTATGCGAATGCGGTTTGGAGGAGGGCACACTGGACCACATATTTTTCCAATGTACAAAAAACATTCCACCTTTAGACCTATATAGTCGTCTCCCGAAATTTAAAATCCCTCTCCCAATCAATGTCCCCGCCCTCCTAACTTATCCTTCCCCAGAACTACTTGTGGCGCTGATGAGTTTCATCCGCCACAATAATATCAAATTATGAGTCCCGACTTCTGTGTAATTGTGGTTACGTGTATATATTTAATGTCCTAACAATTATAATATTTATGTATTTTTTATTTTTTTTGTTTGTTTCAGTCCAATACTAACTCAACGAGTCCAACTGTATCAATCGAAGATCTTTATGTATACATACAGTTACTACTGTTCTAAAATTCTAAATTCTAAATTGTTTTTACCATACACTCTTGCCAATCCAATTTACTTTTGACATTGGCAGAATAGTCGACATCGGCTCTATTTGCCATTAATAAAAAATAGAATAGAATAGACGCAATCGGACCAGTACTTAAGTAGATAGTAGAAAAAAAAAACTTTACCCCTTTCTAATAATAGTGTAGATTAACGGTCGAGGCAGCTGTTGTCCTGCCCCAAAACTGGAATTTCGTCAGAAAAACAAAAATAAGAAGCGGATTGCAGCGACACCTATCTGGTCAAAGTCAAAGTCAAAACATTTATTGCGATCTAAGTGTACAATGTTGTTATCATAAATCATGTCAGTACTTTAGACTAAGCAGCCTTTTACAAGCATTGCAAATTTTAAACGAATTTGAATTTTGTCCTATTGTATTTTCAAACAATTCACATATTTTCAACACCCACTCATATATTTCAAGTACAAACAAAAGAGAAGAATTAGATATGTATATAAATACAAACTGGAAAAAAAATTGACATGTAAAAGGGTGTTTTAAAAAACCTATTTGCAAAATAAAGATTATTTATCATTTAAAGAATAGATATTATTTATTACAACAACATAACTGCTATTAATTTAGTGACAACAAGCGACTAGTCTAGTCCAGGTGCAGCGCCTCAAATATATAAAATAGTCTTTTGTCTGTGTATATGCTATGTGTATTAACTGCAATAAAAAATATTATTTTTATAAACTGAAAAAGCTGCAAATCCCTGCAAGTATTTGCAAATCTCAAAGAAAATTTTTTGAACAGCGAAAAACTTTCAAACAGGTTTACAAAACCTAATTATTTATTTGACCAGCTACCATAAATAACTCCTGCGAAGCGGCGAGCCTTCTTGCTGGCCTACCACCGTGGGATCTGGAGGCAACAGTCCTTGCATACATGAACGATATGCGCGTGGAGGTGCAACGCTGCCGTGAAAGTCCGCTGCCGCGACAGGTCACGGTATGGTGGACAGAGCTCCGGCGGGATCTCATGGTGAAATGGCATCAGCGACAATCGCAATTCAGTGCTGGGCACGCCACAATTATGGCGGTAAGTCCCCTCTTTGAGGCGTGGCTGGAAAGACCTCCTGGCGTCCTTACCTTCCATATGACGCAGATCCTCATCGGACATAGCACGTACGGGAGGTTCCTGCACTGGATTCGTGCGGAAGTGACGCCCGGGTGTCGCCACTGTGCGGAATGCCCGGAGGACACGGTGAAGCACTTAATCGAGGTGAGACCTGCTTGGGCGGAGAACTCTCGCGCAGGCCTTGGTTCAGGCCATGGTCCGGAGCGAGGAGGAGTGGCAGGCGGTCGCCGACTTCTGCGAAGCAGTAATGCTCGCAAAGGAGGAGGCCGAACGCATCAGGCAACGGGGCGCTTACAGCGCCCCAGCTGCCACCGGGATTCCGATCCCGATTTCCGGCCACCGTAGGCGCGTGCTTTTGGACAGTGAGCAATGGGTAACTGTCCAGACCCAGCCCTAGTCGTCGACGGCGCGCACTCTTCCCGCGCGCCTGAAGGAGTTGTCAGTGACAGCAGGGGCCTAGCCGGGTCGAAGCCTACTAGGGCCAGGGTTATCCGAAAGGGAGCTCGAGCCCCGGTATGAAGGCTAGAAGGAACGGGGTGGGTTTTAGTCAATAAGAGTCTGACACTATCTCCCGCTCCGCCCAAGAGCGGGGGTTGTCATTGAATGATTTTCCCACCATAAAAAAAAACAAAAAGCTATCATAAATAACCTTAGCGAAACACACACGAAAAAAACATCAATATTATAGAGTACAATAAATCCTTTGTTAAGTGTTGTAAGTCCAAACAAAACATATATTTGAAGTCGTTTCACAAACAAAAGCGGAGGACATAAAATATCTCCATGTTTGTCGTCGACTCGAAAGAAAAACGCCTAAAAGTGGAATGGCGATAGGATTTAGGAAGAAATGTGAAGGCGGCAGAAAACAGTTCTTATTAAAATGTCTGTTTTAATATAAACCAGGAATTCTTGTTTATTGTAAAAGCCATTTAATTACCAAATCAAAATTCCTCGCTCGTTCTACTAAGATCCCCGAGACAGACCCCCAAGGGACTACACAGCACTCAACGTTCGACTACGATCCGGCATGCTGAGGAATATCTAAGAGCTACTAACATCTGTGCCCTTTATTTTCGCCACTATCGACTTATTGACACTACTAATCTAGTTGTTTTTTTCTGGGCAGGATAAGCAGAATTGTATCAAACTCGAAACTCCGTAACATCCCTGGTGCAATATTTCACGTGGATCCCAGTAACTCTTTAAATATAGGCTGGCTAACATGAATATTTCTTTTGTATCTGTCCTCTCTAATGGTTTCTGCACTCCATGGCATAATGTATGAAAGTCCCTATGTTAGGGGCTGAGGGATTGTTATGTTGACAGACCGATTAAAAGCCGACATAAACAACGATCTGGATGTTTTAGAATTTTGTTCTGCAAGTGGTTTTGTGCCGCTATCTTGATCAACATCCCTTAGCTCGGTATTCCATTCTTGTCGTCATAGTAATTGTACTATCCAGTATCATGTGATGAGTATCGTCGACTTGAGAAATAGAGTTGGTTATAATACTAGATATTTTTCAATGAGGGGTGTTTAACCCTCAAATACTCGGTTACACGAGTAACAAGACCAAGAATAATTTTAACACTCTCAAGTCGTATGAGAGCATTTTAAAGTTATTTTAGAAACAGACTTCATCAGGCCTTTTTTTGGCTTCTAAGAAGGTCAACACATTTATGATTACGGTAGTGATCTACGTGTCGTTGTACTTAGCTTGCTCAAAATAGCATAAACATTAATAAGGTTTGGAGTTCGAAATAAAAAAACAGTATTGCTAGATAGGTAGTTCAGTTGTCTTGACGTTAGTAATCAAAGCAAAAAACTTTACCATTATTTCAGTCGAAAGACGTCCACTACGAGACACTGATCTCTTTCAATCGGCCCTTTCTAACTAGGTTATTGTTCTACTTTGTCAATCTTGTGGTCAACTTTCAGCCTTGTCGATCATCTATTTTGCATTCTCATTAAAAAGTACAAAATAACTAAAACTAAATTTCAAAAGTCGGCCTTTTTGCTTTTGTTATGCCAAATTTTAGGTTTCTGGGTCAATGGGAAGTACCCTCTGAATTTAGATTCCTTTGGGAGTGTTAAAATGTACGTTTTTTTGTGCCATAAACGACCGCATCTTTTTTTTTATCTTAGAAGTTTGATTTTTTCACAGCTTCAAGTGACTGCAGACCTATTTAATATGGTTTTAATTTCAACTCAATACCTCCCCGCGTTTTCGAGGTAAAGGGTCTTAACAGACAGACAGACGGACATCAAAGTAAACCTATCAGGGTTCCGTTTTTTGCTTATAAGAATCCTAAAAATTGAACCAAAATGAATAAATACCTATTTTTTGAAGTGATTTAAAATAGAAAGTAGTTATGCATTTTATGCTGCGCAATTAGTAAGTACACAAAGAGATGCGGGATGCGATAACGACCGGTCATTACTGAGGTCTTATTTGTTCAGTGCTGTAGCTGTAAATGGATATTACTTCAGCAACTACAAAATGCAGAATTAATTTAGAATTTTTCTACATTGTGATATTTCTTTTATGTGTGCCATACACTTGAAAAATCATGGGCTAGTGAATGACGAGTAAGTACCTAATAATAACATAATAATAATATTGGCTATCATTGTGCCGAGGGAGAGGGAGGCCAAAGAAGAGATGGATGGATTGTGTGAGAAGTGATATGAAAGAAAAGGGAGTTAATGATAGCGTGACGTGTGACAGAACAGAATGGAAGAAAAAAACGTGTTGCGCCGACCCCAAATAAGATGGGACAAGGGCAGGAAGAAGAAGAAGAATTGTGCCGATTGTCGTAACCGCCAATGGCCTTATAGCCAAAAGCTTCGACGACTATCTGTCGAAGCTGTCGTTACGCGGTTAGATTAAGGGCCTGATACAGAAGGCAGTACTTCTCGATACGGCTCGCATGGTGAGGTGGTTCCTGTCTCTGGAGCCCTAATCACCGGTAGCTTGGACCCTACTCCTGACACCGGCGGAAAACTATAGTTTTATATTTTTAAATGTTTTTTTTTTAAATATGATTTTGTTAAAAATGTATTACAATATGTGTAAAAAATGAATAAATAAATAATAATGATTTGATTCTGCCTAGCCTTGAATCATCTGAGCACAATGCTGGAGAATTCTGGCCTAAGCTATCGGTTAAAGAGAGGTGGTCAGGTTATATCTCACCTCCTTTATATACTTGAAGCTTTTTGCCCCCAACAATCTACTACTGATGGAGCTACTGAAGGTAACTGAAACCTTCGGTAGTGCTATCAGGATGGAGTTTGGTGTGGACAAATGTGCGGTCCTGCATATAAAGCGAGGGGACATTGTGGAATCCGTGGGATCCCTCTCCGCCGAAACCTATAAGCTAAACATGTTATATGTTAGAAACGTTAGGCGTTATTGCCACTGACATGTAGCAATCGTTGAAGAAACGCTTCTTTGGCCAGCTAAAGAAGGTACTTAATAGCCTTCTTTCAAGTGCGTGCCTCGTGCCTTCAATGGTTGGGTCATGGCGGTATTGATGTACGCTTTCGGTGTACTCAAATGGACTCAAAAGGAACCTGACGTCCTGGATAGGAGGGTTCGTACCCTGCTGGCTATGTATTGACTGCATCACCCTCGGTCGACGCTTTTTAAATGCTAAAACTCTGCATAATCGCGAGATATGCAGTGTTACGAAACACTGCCGATTGGGTATGCATCGTAATGTAGTCGCAGCGGAGAAGAGACTCACTCCGCTTTCCTCGGCTAGCGAGAACTGGCGCAAACCTGCAGTGCTTGACACTGACGTACGCAAGGAAGTATGGCAGAGGAAGGAACTTCAGGGATAATTTTTTCAGGCCCTTCATGGGCCCAATGTAGACCAATTAGCGTCCGTAACTTAGCAGCGCGTCGGAGACCTCTTTGGGTTTTGTCTTTGCAATTACGGACGAAGTTATCATTGAATGACAAATGACTACCGGAGATTTATTGTGAAGAACGTCACGGTTGACATCTGTCGGGCATGTCACTGACCGGGTGAGTCAATCCGCCTAGCTAACGGGGAATATTTGCATATACACAACCTTGTAGCCAGGATTATTGATCAGCAACTTGCTCTGAAATATTCTCTTGTGGAATCAAAGGTGCCATATTACAGACCGTATGTGCTCGACCCAGTTCTCGATAATGATATCACGTCGTACTGGGATCGGTCTATCATCACTGACAGGACTATTGTAGCCAACAAGCCTGATATAGTGGTGGTGGACAGAATCGATAGGCATTCAATGATTATCGACATATCCGTTCCGTATGACAAGAACCTCGTGAATGCCGAGAAAGATAAACCAATCAAGTATATTGACTTGGCTCGCGAGGTTGTCGACATTGGAAGTGGATTCAGCTATCATTAAATTGTACCGATATTCGTGTCAGCCAATGGCTTAATAGCCAAAAGCCTCGACCAACACCTTAGGAGGCTCTCGTTAGGCGACTGGATCAAGGGTTTGATTCAATGCACGATATGCGCGTGGAGATGTAACTCCGGGGTGAAATTAAGCATTATGTTATCAAGAGTATTTATGTAGAAGAATATAAAAAAATACTTTTTGTTTCATCTCAATCGGATATTTCGTTTAAAAGTTATCACGTTTGTAAGATGTTAAGAGTTGGTACCTTTTATCAACATAAAATCCTGTAATAATAATAATCTTTTTCGAAATATATTTGTATATAAAAAATATTTTTATAAATACATTTATGAACGCGGTAATCTTGGGAAATACTGATCTGATATGAAAACTGTTTAAATATTCAATAGTCCATTTATTGAGGGACTAGGCAATTATAGGCAATATTTTATCTCGGTATTTCCACGGAAACGAGAAAAACGCGGGGCACAGCTAGTGAATTTATAATCTTCCACAATAACGAGACAATCTATTTAATTTGCACCTCTTGCGAACTGCAATGCTTCTGTACTTTTTCTATTTAGTAGATTTCGTTGGCTTTCAGCAAATCATCGGTCGACCTTGTGCTTTCTCCCAATGTTACGCCTTTCGCTACTAACGTCTTTCACATCACAAAAACCTTTCGGCGCTATCATTTCACCATCCGTTCGGGGAGCAATGCTCTCATTTTCAATTTTAAATTATGAAAATACAACAATAATATAACTGCATAAACACAACCAAACGACACAAAAATGATGATGAAATGAAAAAAAAGGTAAAAAGCTAAAACCCGACTACGACAGAACAAAAACAAAAAGAAAAGCCGTAGTCACACGTACCAAACGAAACACTTTAATAACGTGTGACTGCGGCTTTTCCTTTTGTTCTGTTCTTGTTTTTCCAGTTACCTTGTTTATACTTTTTCAGTGTTGTTTTTTTTTCGTAGTCGGGTTTTGGGTTTCAGTTTTTTACTTTTTTTTATTTAAACAATTTTGGTGTTAAATCACCGTGTTATTATATCTATACTATTTACTTGTAAAAGCTAAGTTGTCAAATTTAAAACTAGGTAATTAACATAATACTCCTGTCCATTAGTGAAGCAGTGAAACAGCTGCGTAGACTGAAGCCCTTTCAAATGATACCAAACACGACGTATTTATCTTATTTTTTTAACACAAAACTTTTTGCCCACTAGAGGGCGCCATTAAATATTGATGATATTTTTTGATAAGTGCCAGTGAAGCCCTTTCAAATAATATCAAACATGGTGTATTTATCTTAACCTTTTTTTAATAAATTACTTTTTGTCCGCTAGAGGGCAATATATCGAGTTTTATGCAACGTCATTTAGCCTATTTTCAGCGGACAATTAAGGCGGTTCTAACAATACCTCATATGTCGATTTCCGTTAAGTAGATTAGAAGCTATACACACATACATAGCCTGTCAACGTGTGCCTCCGTAGTCAGGTAAAAACGTAAATCGTAAACTCCATCTCTGCTGAAAGCATAGAGGTACACGGGGCTATATACGCCAAACATATAAAGGTGTATCACATTCACGAATCCATTTAGTTGACGTATGTCACGGCTGCTAGCATTACCGACCAAATATGGTTACGTTTTTGCTTAGAAACGCACATAGATACCTTTGTTTCTACCGCCACGTAATGTTCAGTTTTTAGGAGCACTTCCACAGCTGTGTCCGCGTTTTTTACTACCTTACTCCTAACTGCAGAATGTTTTCGTCCAGTGTTGTAAAAGGCTTTTCTTTTAACTACCACATAGTGTAAGAACTTCTCTTAAAGATATATAATATTTAGTTTCATCAAATTAAAGTGAAATTATAATTAATTAATAAACATTTTACTGTTGTAAAAACAAAAAAATAATACCCAATCCGTAAAGGTAAACATAAATAACAATAAAATTTAAATTGCTTGTCAGAATTGAATTATAACGTTCAACAAAGGAAAATGATATATTATTACAATCAAGATAGCAATAAAAAGTTAACGTACATAATGTACTGGTAACTTTCCGTACAAACCAATTTTGTTTGTGACCGTTTGTGTTAGAAAGTGACGAATCATGGCAATTCTAACTTTGGCTATGGGGCAGTAAATTTCAGTGCAGAATATCTGAGACATAGTATTTTTAGACAGGGTGTTCATTTCCAAGTGGAAAAAAATAACTAGCAAAACTCCCCGGCATACTCTTGCGAATCAATCAACAGAAGTGAAGTGATGTGTAGGCCATATGACGAGAGATAAAGTGAAAAAATGAACCAAGCGGTTCACTGAAGCACCGAAGGGATGTTAAAAGAAGACAAGGAAAACAACACAAGCAGGGAAATTAAAATAAAATTGGCCAGAACCAAATTGGAGAAGGTTTGCTCATAGCACGCAACTGTAGAAAGACGTGGAGGATGCTTTTGCAACTAGATACATCGAATTTGCTATGCCGCTTACTGTGGCAGGACACAGATATACCTACATATATAAAAACTTTTGTAACAACTCAATTGTACCTGTGTGCACAAATAAACGATTTGTATTTGAATTAAAAGACTCTATAACTATAGAGATTAATTGAAAATCTGTCAAAATTCAGATTAAAGGGCATTATTTTCATTATCTTTATTTTTTTATTCAGTTATAATTTACATTTTTAAATAATTAAAAAAAAAAAAACAAATTTCAAAAGTTTTTTATTTCACATAGGCCTACATGGGCCCTTATAAAACGTCAGAAGCTAGTGCACGGTTCCAAATTGGTCGTTCCTTATGGAGAAGAACCGGCAAGAAACTCCATGGTTACACTTTTAAAAAAATTGTTGTTCTTACAATATTTCCATACTACTGTATTAATAGATATTATGTAAGAACAGTGTAGATCGGTCTATATTGTACTCAAAAGTGCAATAAATAAATAAAAAGTAAAATAAAAATACTTTAGTTCAGACCGTGGTACATATTATGTTAGTAATCAAACACCTTAAAAACTATGTTAGTAATACATACAAAAAACAGAGACCTTAATTTAGATATCTTTTGCGTACAACTGACACACCGGGTAAAGTGGCGCAATACGGCTTCTCATTAACTAGCTTTTACCCGCGGCTTCGCCCGCGTACATAAAATATAGCTTCTGTCACTCAAGAATAAAACAGCTTTCTATTGGTGAAAAAATTTTAGCAATCGGACTAGTACTTTCAGAGATTACCTACCTCCTAAAAACAAAAAAAAAAAAACATTTTAAAAAAGTGAGTCAAAATATGAAGTAATCTAAGAATTCGCAGAGTCTACAGTGTTCTTCCATTTACATTATAAAAAAGGGGCTATGTAAAAAAAAATAATAGAAAAAAGTTAATAATTACAACTATCAATAAATGAGACGTTAACAAAAAAATACTGATGAATTTAGGGTGGTTGCGGTCAGATGATATAAAAAAATATTGCAAAAGCGACGTGTTAGAAAAAAATAATAATATGAATATCAATAAAGATGGAGCAGTTAATAAATACATTTACACAATATTATGAGTTACCAGGGCCACATGTGCAGAGGCAATCATTGCTAAACAAACGACATAGTCTTTAACCTTGTAAAATGCTTTTTTGGTTATAAAAATAATCATTTAAAAAAAAAAGTAGTCCACTGGTGGCACCAGTGATAGGAACCTTCTCACAATGCGAGCCGTATTTGTGCCGAGGTTGTATCTACCGCCTTCTTATACCAGGCCCTTGATCCAACTGCACAACGATAGCTTCGACAGATGATCGTCGAAGCTTTTGGCTATAAGGCTATTGGTGGTCACGACAATCGGCCAAATGACATGTTACTATATTAATATCTTTAATCGCTGCTGGAGCGACGATTCCGTGTTCTCTACCTTATCACCATATTGCTGACTGGCTGACATATTTACTTAAATAGGCTTTTCTCACGATATTACTTTTTTGTATCGACAGGAGAACACCAGTAATGGAACGTTAACAAAGTGCACAAAGGGGAAATCATATCAAACCAATCTACAAGTCATCTCAGCAAACATAATTTGTCCGGAGAACATCGTGAGTGCACACAACATTCAGAACGAGGCGACGATTTCCCATGGGGACAGTGTCTTGCAATCCTGAATACCTTTGTCACTGATATGATAATAAGAAAACCGATAAACTTTTGTCGTTCTCTGATTCCAGAGGGAGTCTATTGTGCAGCTGTGGACGTATTTTGGTTGAATTTCGATGATGATCACTGAAAAAACTAATCAAATTTCAATGCTGTTTTATTTCAGTAAACGGTTGATTGGCTCAGACTACACAGGGTTATTTGTAAAACACTATCAATCTTTGAGGACTGTAGGTATTACTAATAGCATAAAAAAACAACTTTTGTTCTATGACTTTTTACAAAACATAACACATTTACCAAAAACAAACCATCGCGATTTCGTTGTTCTATCTAACACATTTCAACTCTGTATCTTGCTTATTCACTTACGGCTCCCGCGCACTGTGCTAATAATAATAGTAAACAGGCTTCCGAAACATTGTAATTACACCTAACAAGCATTCGCACCCTTTCCGTGTACTCGATATTAGAATATTGGTACACCATTATAGTAAAGATAATTACGACCGCACTGCCGAATTTCGCTACAAGAACACGTATGACACAACGCAAGCGCATCGACCGACCGATTAGTGAGAGTCGCCCGTACCTAAATAGGTTAAGTTCATGTTCAGCTACCTTCCGCCTTTGTACTGTCGCTTGCTTGGCATAGACTTTGTAATAATATTTAGAACGTTCAATTTATTTTTTTATTTTTTTGTAGGAAAATCTGATGAACAAAAGTTGTTGTTTATGATGGATTGCATCTGGTTAACTTTGCCCAGCACTTGGAACAGCACCAGCTTAGCAATGCTTATCTCCTCCTCGTTGAAACAGGACTCGCAGATCTGCAGGATGCTGACCTTGTCCATGTAGTCAATGGCATGTTTGATGAATGCCAACAGCTCGTTGGCTATGATTGGTTGACTCGTAGCGATGAAAATCTGGCAACGGCTATGGCCGCGCAATTCGCGAATTTAAAATTCGTATCGAGCAGCTCAAAACACGTCCGCGCATTGCACTGCACTTTTAGCTAAGCCATCAACTCTATTCTACTATAGCCCACTCTACCCTACCCTCATAAATGCCAATTTTTAAAAGTAGTATAATGGATATAGTATGTAACGCGATCTTTGAGAGTATCTCACACTATTCACCAGAAAAAACCGTACACAGTACAATCATGTACTGGATCCATGGTACTCGTTTGTGCGTCGATGTCGAAGACACCCTGTATAGGTACCTACTAACTATTTCTTCTTGATGTTCAAAGGTGGATAGATTATCATATCGCTGGATACATTTATATAAGATAGTTTTATGAGAGTAATCCAATAAACAAAAAACCAAGAAATCCAAATGGCACCGTAAATCAAACAAAACTGAGTTTCTCTGTAATAAAAGATTTAGTGTGTTAACTTACAATGAAATTAAACTTACTCATTAACCGTATGAATTGAGTAATAACAAAATAACCTGTACCTACCTGTAATAAAAGAAACGACATTAAATGTTATTTATCACAATGCCGATTCCCAAGTACAAATTATTTTTACAAAAATGTTTTCTTACAGCCGGACATTGAAGTTATGATTCACCACAGATTCAATCAAAGTCAAAGTCAAAGCATTTATTTCAAATAGACCATTTGCAGGAACTTTTGAATAGTCAAATGTCGGTCAGTTCAACAAAAGTGAAGCTAAATTGCACGTTCTAAAGCATAGATCTCTATGGAGAAGTACGTGCAAGAAACTCCATGGACACTTTTAAATCATATTATGTGTTACATATAATAGTCGGTTACATATTACTTCTTTTATGTGAGCACAATGTAGATAATAAAATAAAAATGTAAAATAATTAAAGATAGCGACTTGATTAAGCCACTGTCAGCTAAGAAATGATCAGTCTCATCTGACGGCACCCGTTCACGAGCATGACACGTGCATCAACCCCACTCAGCTCAACCATTTTGAAGGGAACTGAAAGAAGGGAACTGAATAAAGGTCCGTAGTGTATGTTGAGATCTGTGACTATGATACAGACAGAACTTCATGCGCGGGAATTAACACCTAACTTAAAAGATCAAAGAAAATTTCATTTTTCTTTACGTGTATATCATTTCGGTGGATAAACTTATTATATCGATTTACAGAAAAAATAATCGGTGCCCTTTTGTTATATCGATGGAAATCAGAATTCAAACTGAATTTTCTCCTTAGTCTTAAATGATACGTTGATGATACTAAAAGGGGATATTTTATATCCTAAAAAATACATAAAACTTGAAAAATATACAAACAAATAAATGAAAAACTTCACCGATATGATAAAAAATGTCATTTGTTGAAATTCACCCACACACATTTTAAACTACCGAAGAAAAACTACATCTTCGGAATCATTTAGATACCTCGTTTTCCAGTACCAAGTTTTTCTTTTGAACTTGGACCAAGAATGTACACAATTCACACCAAGAATTATCCATTACGGACCATGATACCATTCAAATCATTTATGAATAACATGTGAAGCCCCAAACCAATTTCGTTAAATTATTCCCCCGTTCGGCAGACGGCGAGCCATTAACATATTAATAAGGACTGTGAATATAGACAAAAACAATATCTTAAGGTCACGGCACATCTCTATAAAATATGATTTATTGCCCAGACATTTGGTATACGGAGATTTGGGCATTCGACCTTTCGGGCAAAGTTCCAATGAAGACCATGGTTGCAAGGTCAGAAGGTATGGGTAAACTAATGAAACTGTGGACCTAAACGAATTAAAATAAAATTGAAGACTAAGTCATATGCTTAGTTTTATACAGTAAACCGCTATATTGAAAACTCATAAATAACATAGTTATAATATGAGAGTTGCATGTTTATTAAATTGGTAGATCGTTTAGTAGTTATTAGGTATGCAAGAGTACAAAGTTGGTTTTTAACAGAGTGCTCAATTTTGATGACCGAGCAAGCGAAGGATTCTAAAATTGAACCACGAGCGCTAGTGTTTGATATCATTTGAAAGGGCTTCACTGGTACTTAACAAAAAATATCATCAAAATTCAATATGGCGCCCACTAGTGGAAAAAAGCTTTGTGTTAAAAAAAAAAGATAAATACGTCGTGTTTGATATCATTTGAAAGGGCTTCACGAAAATAGTATAGAAACATAGTGATTTAACACCAAATTGTTTAAATAAAAAAAAAAGTAAAAACCCGACTAGGTACGACAAAAAACGACGCTGAAAAAGAATGAAACAAAATTTTCAGGATGGTGAAAAACAAAAACAGAGAAAAAAAAAGCCGTAGTTATACGTTATAGGTACTAACCGAAATACTTTCATAACATGTGACTAATAATAGTACGCGTGACTAGTGCAGTATATAATAATCGACGTCAAAATGCACGCTGTTGTAATGTAGCGCAGCGCACGCTTCGCCTTTTGACGTCGATTCCCTAATCATGTCGTGACAACTAGGCAAATATTAGCTGCTTGACTCCAGCAGATGGGAACCATAAGACTCCTTGCAGGGTGTGGCTGCCACCAGACTGATCTTTCTGTCGAGAATTTTGATGCTGTGGCTGCCGATGTAGTTGGAAAAGAAAAAATATCATCTTTACAGCGAATTTTAGTGAAACACTTCGATTTCTTTTCTATCTCGCAATGGAGGAGAGGAGTGAACACGTGTTTCAAGACGGTGCAACCGCACACACAGCACGACCTGGTCGCGTAATGTCCCCTTTTCACGATTTGGTATAGCCAGCAGACGATCTTCATCTGATTTAACAGCCCCAGACATTTTTCTTTGAGGCTACTTGAATTTGCGGGTTTTTGGCAACAAGTCTCAGACAATCGCAACCATTAAAGATAATATTTGACAGGAATACAAACAGTTATCAACAAAAATCTCAATAAAACGGACACAAATGTGTATCGTCACTGGTGGCAGCCACTTGACAGACATTATCTTTTTCACTTAAAAAAAATACATGTCATAATAAATGTCCTAATAAAGATTTCCACCTCTCAAAACCTTTTTTTAGGTATTTATTAAAAAAGTTATACTAAAAACAAAATTAGATGATTAATTTAGCGCCAACTTGTATTAGATTAAACAATTTTCACGTTTCGGGTTTACGTCATTTTAAACTTTCTTAAAGTTCCAATTCGTAACACGACTAGGTACTCATTTTAACCGATTTTCGGCCAAAATCCCTACCCTAGTCACAGAGGTCATCAATGCCATAAGATTTGGCAGACGCGTCTCCCCGACCTTCAATCAGACTCGACGGCGCCAACCTTAGGCGCAAACATATAAATTATCAACCCCGTTATACCGAACTTGGCTTCATATAATAATAACTTAGATCTGATACAGAAATCCTTGAATGAGATATTTGCAAACGAGCCAAAGAAATGTTTTTCGTTTAGTCATAGCTTTTAGTCTAGTAGGCTTTAGATGTTATTAATGTTTTATTTTGTGGCTTTTTGCCAGGATCTGATGTATCTAAAAATGTTCTTACACAAAGCTAATATCGTTAAGTAACCAAAAATAATACTATATTTTCATAGTCTTAAGCCGATTGCAGACGAAAAGCAAAGCCAAGGCTACTACAGCTACGCCAGCTAAACTCAGACGCGTAGTTATGTACGCGTATTCGTCAATATAGGCTTGGTGTACACTTGCGTGAAGCGTACATATCTGTTTTTCACTCGCACTACTGACATTTAACTAATCATGGTAAAGCCCTAGGTCAATATGGGACCAATCAGCGAGCAATCTGTCTCCGCCTCACGCTTGGTGCCACTTATTTATCTCCGATTACTGCTTGGATTATCTCATAGTTGTGTGCAGACCACAAAAAAGAAAAGAAAGCTATGTGAGTGTGAAAATTAACCTCAGGTTTGCGAGGTTAGCTAAACTGACTTAGCTTAGCTCCACTTTTGGACTGCCACTGATTAGATTACCAAAATCATTTTCCTGACAAAAACCCTTAATATCACTGTGGATTTGGTCATGGGTCTACAGTCTACAGCATAAAACTGACCATTTATAAAGACTTTTCCGCCAGACGTCCATTCAAGACACTACATAGCACTGTCTATCGTTCCGTTCATCGAAATCCGATATAGAATTAGTATAGGTGCACATTTTCTCACAACATTCCCAAGTAAAATAACAATAAGTTATACAAGTTTTGTTTGTCCATCTTTTCGTCCAAAGTACTTCACGTAAGTGCTATGAACCATTCATATATCTACTTCTCTTACTTTTTCTAAGTAGTTTTTCTTACCCTTATTTGCTATTGGAGTGCCCTTTTCTGTCTCTGTTTTTGCTCTTCGCAGAAATTATTAATAAGGTTGTTTTGCGTGTGTAGTCAGTTATGGGATAGGTAGATTGCGAGGTTTTATTGAACTGTTTTTTGAAAATTGTAATAATAAGTTCTAATGTTTTTTTTTTAACAAAATTTTCATGTAGAGTTAAGTAAATAAAATTTTAAAAAAACTTTTACAAAAAAAAAAACCGACTTACTAAAAAATACTAAAACCATCAAAATAACTTTAATTTCGGAAGTCGGTGTTTCTATAATAGTTTTGTCTCTTCGTTATTTAACACCGACTTCCGAAATTAAAGTTATTTTGATGGTTTTAGTGTTTTTTTAGTAAGTCGGTTATTATTATTTATTTTTTGTAAAAAGTTTTTTATTTCACACTTTTTAGTTGCAATACACTTATAGCCAGAGTACCTCTTTCTCATGACAATTCTAAAAACCCTGCAAGGATACATTGTTTTATTATGAAGTTCCCGTATCTACCTTCCGGCTCCATCATCATCATCAGATCAGTCCGATAGTACGTGATAGCCAAAGTGCATCTCATGACAATTCTAATAAGCCCAAACACGGCTAGGATACATTGATTAATTACGAAGTTCCGGTGCCTATCTTCCGGCTTCATCATCATCATCAGATCAGTTTGATAGTACTTTATAGCCAAAGTGCATCTCTATGGGACTATGGGACCATTTGGGAAGTATAATACCCTTTCCAACAAAAAAATATTTTTTCAAATCGGTTGGCAAGTGACGAAGTTATGCGCGAACATACATAAAAAAAAAATACAAACATCCGAATTGAGAACCTCCTCCTTTTTAGAAGTCGGTTAATAAATCTTTGTCGTCTTGTAATTATACCGGCTAGTTAGGCGTACACATAACTTTTCCAGGACGAATGAAATTTCTGACTGCTTTAATCGAAAGTACAAATTAATGTTACTAAAAAAAGTTTATCCGTTAATTAATACATAATACAAATCTTAATCATGAAAAAAAAAAATGAAATAGATTAAGATTGTGAGAAATTACTTGTTCTAATAAATATATAGGAGAATAGACCTTAAAAATGTTGAATCAATTTTTTTATGATTTTTGCTATATATATTTTAGTGATAAAATATTTTTAATGTACTATTTACACATCTCGAAATCGCTTATATGATCTTCAAGCGTTTCTAGGCTTCCATTATCTCTCATTTCATTGTATATGTTATTTTTGATTTTCACAGACTAATTTAGTACAAAGAAGTTTAATTAGAAGATATTTTTTTTTACAATTTGAACGTTTACTATTTTATAATCTATGCTCTGCCGTTTTTTTTTTGTTTCATATTTACCGCATAACCGCGGAGCGCGCGGAAGCCGGCTTTTGCTTGGGGATTTAAAGAGCAGGAAGTGATAACGCTCATTTTATTGACACTAGCAATGTATTTGACACACGAGCGACAAAGAAGGGTGGAAGGGAAAAGAGCACATTATATTGTGGGTGAGGTAAGTAGACCAGCCAGGCAAGATAATTTGTCTTTGAAAGAAAAATCAGTGTATTAGCAAAAGACAAGTTGTGACAGTGAATTATCAAAATATTAAAAAATAATAGTATAACTATGTAACTTACTTATTTACGTTAAAACTGACTTGACTTGACTGGCCTGGTGATGTAGTGGTTAGTGTCCCTGATTGCTATAGCGCAGGTCATGGGTTCGATCGATATCATTTGTTCTGTGTATGGGTGTAATTTATCTATAATATTAATGTATGTATTTAGAAATATATAAGTATGTTTGACAATTGTCTAGTACCCATAACACAAGCTCTGCTTAGCTTGGGACTAGATGGCATTGTGTGATAAAAGTGGAAAAAAAAAACATCGCTATTGACGAGGTTTAAAAATGTATAATAATTAAAAAAATGGATGTAGGAAAACAAGGCCAGTAGGAACTTTGATTAGAGTACTACCCAAAGTACTGTCGAAAGTGAATTGGTAACCATTTGAAATTTAACACGAAACTTAGAAACATATTTACGTAAACGGCGATATTGAAGACGCTCAAGTTCTAAATTATATTTGCGACACGGTTAGCGCCGTGGTAGAGCACGCACTGCGCGCCGCAGTTTCGATTCCCGCACGAAATAAAATATTTGTATGGCGCACAGATACGTGTTTGGATCTGGGTGTCTTGTGTGAGTCAGTTTTCATGTTTGCGAATGTAAACACAATACATGAGTCATTTTTACTTATTGCTTCTTAAATTTTGCTCCATAAAAAATGCATATATATATACTTAGGTACACAAAAATAAAACAAGTGTAAACTAATAACATGTAAAATAATTCTTTCCAGAAGTAACATTAAAATACACTGTACATACTTATACAAAGTATGCTTCTATAGGGCATCGTAGCTCTTAATTTTTTTTACAAATACCTACATTAAATAATAATTTTCCGACTCCCAATAAAATAACTAAAGGAAATGTGTCAGGATGATAATAAGCACAATTGTACCAGAAACACGGACGATCACGATACGGCAGATGCCGTAAGTATTGTCTCACTTTCAACCACGGAGTGCGCAGTAAGTGAAGTGCTAGGAATGCACACTTTTTCACCACATTTTACATAACTTAGCATATTTCAAATAATTTCCGCTGCTAGGATACAGGCATCTCTGTAAGATGGAGCCCCAGTGTGGATAAATAATTGTCACGTTTTCAAATTCTTTAATATTTTTCTCCATTGTTTCACAGTAGATAAATTAAGAAATTTTTTGGCCAATGATTTAACCGTAGGGCATTATCCATCAAAATCCATTTGACTTGGTAACCAAGTTTTTCTTTAGTGAGTAAATAAAATAAATGTATTTTTTTAATATTTCAAAGTTGGAAACGAAAATCAGAGCACAGAAATTCGAAAATAGCAAGACAACAAAATTAATTTAAATGAATTTAAAAAATAACCATCGAAAAAATATTATCATAAAATCGTGCGTTCTTTTCCAATGAACGATTCTTCAAATATGATTACATGTGTTGGTAGTAAAATACACATTTCGATCCTTTAGAGCTATGTGCTTTGATGATTTTATGCGTTTTTTTAGGTAGGAAATCATCCAATGACTTCTCGGTGGAGGCTCCTGTTCCTTATTTGCCTTCGTTCTAGGGCCCCAGGGTTCTGATTGATTTTCTGAGGCCTACTCCTCCGTAATGGCTAGGTCAATTGGTTTGAAAAAAATATATGTTTATTACAGATTCATGAACAATAATATCAACATTTGATTTTTTCGTGCAATTAATACTTTCGTCAAAAAAAAAAATTAGCAATTTTGCAACTTTTCGCAACTTTTCCCTACCCCTTCGAAACGGCTTGGACCTTTAGAAACCTTTTTACACATAAAAATTGGTGGTTTTCATTGCATAAGTAAATCAATCAATATCTCGCAGAGAAAGGGACTATACGCCTTAAGTATAAAGCAAGGTGCCGTTCTTCATTATTGCGAATATGTGGCACCTCCTTCTTTCGTAAATATATTTTCCCATACGAGGTCCGACAGTAAATATATTTATAAGTTGTAGCAAAATGACGTACAAGGAAAAATAAGCCTGTTCTTGAGTGTTAGATAGTCTGAGATATAAATCGGCTTTCGAAGACTATCTGGGCTGACTAGCTTAGTATTTAACACAACAGTCTTTTCAGTCGAAAGTTATTTTCTTGACACTCTTTATAATATATAGGTTTTTTTTTAAGATTTTAAATATAGAAAAAACATGAAGAAAAAACACTTAACTAATTGAAACTATGTAATATACACAATAACTCTTACCTAAAATATGGCGTCAAAAAATTCCTCCGCATCGCTGTCGAAAGTGTGCCCAAAAGACTGGCGGCATTGCCACGTTGTATGGCAATGCTTAATCTCTGACCAAGGCAAAAAGCAGCCCAGCAGCAGGATATTTTTTTTTTCTTGACACTATTTAATACACTTTCTTTTGTTAGCACTGAGGTGAATTCAACAAAAACTGGTTTCAACACGTTAGGTTTTCGCATGGGGCCAGTATACATATTTTATGTCGGAGGTTTGTAATTGAATAGTTAGAACTTTATCTATCTTCGTCACCACCGTTCCGGGCCCGTGGCTCCCCTGGATGATAACCCTGGGGGTGCCACGGGAACTCGAATTCGGACCCGTGGCTCCCCCAGGTAAATTAGTGCGGTGCAGTGCATAAACCTTCTTTCGCTTCATTTAGCAATTTAGGAATATTCTTCAGTTCTGTCTTAGCTGAACAAGACTGTTTTTCCATGTTTTCTGTTTTATTTTCTAAGGATTAAATATAAGAAATGTATTTTTCAAGCTTGAGGGTTTCTTATTCTTTGAGTATGACGTCATAGTTAGAAATTAAATTATTAAGCAAGTCAAGCAGTCGCCTTTGACAATTGGACATTGAACGTTTATTATGCCCATTTATTCCGGACGAATATTGAAATGAAGACAATAAGTTTAGTCCACTATTAAATTTTCCAAAAAAAATCTTCATTTAATCATTACTCCATGTTTTGAACCAACTTCCAAAGCTATGTGTGGGTGAAATTATATTAAAGCGGAAACTTTTGTTCCTAATGAGCAGTTCTGAATTTCGCTCGGGTCTAATTTCAAGTTTTGCAGCTCGTACATAAGTTTGAGTTTTCGAATGATTTATTTGTTTCCATTGGTGAATTAATAAAATTGAGTTCAGGTGTTGAGGCTTAATTAATACGTCCGTCAATTGGAAGATTGATTGTTTTTTGAGCAATGTAAATTATGTCGAAATTGAGGTTAATATAATTTAATATCAAGCACTTTACAAATTATATTCCCGATGAAAAATATTGAACCTTACTTTAACAATCAAAGTTAAATATTATTAATTTTCTTTACCGCCTAACTCAGTAAACTACATACTTATCTTTTTTGATAAAACTGATATAAAATGCCGATAGTTTTTTTTTTTTCTACTGAGGAACCTGAACGAGCTAGATTCTCTCTTAACAGACTGGTTGTAGGAAACAACACTCGAACAGCAGTGAAAAAATATGAGGGAGACCTTATCCCAGCAATGGAATAACACAGGCAAATTAAAAGAAAAAAAGAACCTTAAACAATTTACAGAATTAATGTTGTAGCGACATCTATGGCGCCACATAAGAACTAATCCTGCATAGCGCAATCAAAGTTCTCCGCGCGATTTGAATATATACGACAGCTCGAAATCATCTATCGGGCAGTCGCCCACCAGATCATAACACCTGTCTGGTCGGAGGATACTCCCTTTTCAACGGAGCTATGTGGAACTTTACTCTCTGTTCGGCCTACCTAGAAAATGTATACAACAGTTTCGGGCTTAGGTTTTAAACATTAATTCATTAACCCCCAAACCTATTGTCTTTCTATTATGTCTGTAATTTCCACGATTGAAAGGTTAAACGATAAATTAATCATAATTTGACATCTTTTTTTTGTAGGTGAGAAAATCATCCAATGACATCTCCGGCCTTGAACAGAGTGGGAGGTATTATTTATTTATTTATTTATTATAATCTTTATTGTACACCAAATAAACAAAAATACAGGACAAACATTTAAAAGAATAAGTGCACAATGGGCGGTCTTATCGCACAGGGTGATCTCTTACAGACAACCTTTGGATCTTTTTTAGGGTTCCGTAGCCAAATGGCAAAAAACGGAACCCTTATAGATTCGTCATGTCTGTCTGTCTGTCTGTCTGTCTGTCTGTCTGTCTGTCTGTCTGTCTGTCTGTCTGTCTGTCTGTCCGTCCGTATGTCACAGCCACTTTTTTCCGAAACTATAAGAGCTATACTCTTGAAACTTTGTAAGTAGATGTATTCTGTGAACCGCATTAAGATTTTCACACAAAAATAGAAAAAAGCAATAAATTTTGGGGGTCCCCATACATAGAACTGAAACTCAAATTTTTTTTTTCCATCCAACCCATGGGTGTGGGGTATCTATGGACAGGTCTTCAAAAATGATACTGAGGTTTCTAATACCATTTTTTTCTAAACTGAATAGTTTGCGCGAGAGACACTTCCAAAGTGGTAAAATGTGTGTCCCCCCCCCTCTAACTTCTAAGATAAGAGAATGATAAATCTAAAAAAAATATATGATATACATTACTATAAAAACTACCAACGAAAATTGGTTTGAACGAAATCTAGTAAGTAATTTTTTTTTAATGCGTCATAAATCGAAAAAAATACACTATTATTAAAACATCGATCAAAGTTACAACACATTACAAGAGCTTTTATATTATGTTACTTGCTGCTACGGAACCCTTCATGGGCGAGTCCGACTCGCACTTGGCCGGTTTTTGATGGTTGAGGTAGTGTTGGTAGTAGGCTTTGCCTGCTGAGCCCTTACGGTTTACGGCCAAATCATTGAGGTGCGCGTAGAACGTAAGCGCCATCGACGTCTTGGGCTTGGTTCGCACGGTTACCGGACGGTCGTGTGACGGAGCAATGGGTAGCTCGCCGTCCGCAAGCCTGCGCCTACGGTAGCCAAAAATCGAAGCATAATCTGCTTTTTAATAATCCCACTGTTTGAACTTAGACTAAGCCCGTATTAATAAACGTTCCTCAGCCCAAGATCTCATACTTAATCCCAAGCATCGTATTAATGTCACACAACACAGTACAGAATCTCAGTTACCAAGATCAGCTCCTCAATGCGCTGTACTCAAGCTGTGCTTACGTGAACGATTGCGCCACATTGACCGAAGCTAAAATAAAATTCTTATTAATGAGACTATACATCTATACATATAATAAAATCGTAGGAAAGTCAAAACTGTACATTGAATATTTTTTTAAAAGAATACTTGGGGCGTGATCTACAATCGATACCGAAGCCAAAAATATAGTTTTTAGAATTTTTGTCTGTTTGTCTGTATGTATGTCCGGGATAAACTCAAAAAGTACTGCATGGATTTACTTCAAATTTTGCATGAATATTACTAAGAGGTCGGGTCAACATATAGGCTACATATTATCACGCTATCACCTACGGGGGAGGAGCTGTGAATCTTTATTTTTCTTATGCATTCTGTGACAGCGTGTAATATAAGGACGCATATTTAAATGTTGTTTTTGAGTAAGTCATGCTATTATCTAGCTTTACACTATAAAAACTACGCCATTAAAGTAACTTGGGCAGAGAAACATAGTTTAATGAATGTTAGTAGTATAAACACAATTTTAAAGCAGCGCCATCTATGAGATTTCATCAAAATCAAATCAAGTTTATGTTAACAGTTTTTGGAAATTAATCATTTAAATTTGATCATGTTGGCGAGGTTAGTAGTTAGTTATTCTTAAAATTCATAGATGGTAATGTGCATTTTCTTCATATTATAGTTCGTTTTGACAAATTCAAGTTCCAACAAAACCCTCAAAATCTTGAGCAGAGTTGAGGAAGACAATGCCTTCATATTATACGTACGACAAGCAAAGGGGTGTATTCAACCGACATCGACGAAGAGGTGCTGTGAAAGGTTTTCCGGGAATTTCAAGGACACCGCATTGGGTAGGGTTTATACCGTGCACCCGAATAGTGGCGAATGCTATTTACTGCGGTTGTTACATCACACTGTTCCAGGCTCAACGTCTTTCGCTTTTCTGAGGAAATTTGATGGCGTGGAGTATCCCACTTACCGCGCAGCCTTTTGCCTAATTGGGATGACACCTTCGTGGAGGCAAGCGTCAGTAACAGTCCCAGCCACATGCGTCATCTACTTGCCGTCATCTTTGTGTTTTGTGGAGTCGCGAACCCGGTAGCTTTGTGAGAGAAGTAACGCCATCTTCTGTCTGAAGATTTTCTACGAGCTTTGAGGCGTGCTACTAGAGACGAAGTCGAAGTAACTGATGAACGCGTGCTGAACACCTGTCTCAGTTCACTTCAAGATGTGGTCATTACTATCGGCGGCAATCCACTGATCGAATATGGGTTACCAGCTCTCCAATCATCACCACATCAAGACCGTGGAAATCGGGAGTATAACGCTGAAACAAATTACGATCCGCTTTGTTCTCTTGAGAGCAAAAACAAATTTATGACACCGTCCTTGAAAGCGTTGGGCAAAACCAGGGTAAAATGTTTTACTTGGATGCTCCTGGTGGAACAAGAAAAACATTTGTTACCACTGGCATACTTGCAGAGGTCAGGAGCCAAGGCAAAATTGCTATTGCTGTAGCGTCGTCAGGAATCGCTGCCACACTGCTTCCGGAAGGCAAGACAGCACATGCCATGTTAAAAATTCCCATCGATTTAGAGAGCGCCGAAACGCCTGTTTGTGGTGTGTCACGTAACAGCGATAAGGGACACGTGCTCAAGGATTGCTCTCTGATGATGAGTGTACGATGGCCAATAGGAAGGCAATTAAAGTCGTGGACAGAACGGATGGTGTCACAGTTCTGTTCAGTGGCGATTTCCGGCAAACACTTCCCGAGGTGACGCGGGGATCGAGGGCTGACTGCTTCGTCGAAACGATCTTCGTTGTGGTCACGAGTTCGTACACTGCGCTTGACCATTAATATGAGAGCTCGGCTCGGCGGCAATGCACGTGCTCAAGAATTCTCCGATGTCCTTCTAAGTCTTGACGAAGGCACTCTACTAGAAGAGAGCGGTGGACAGGTGGTACTTCCAGAGTCTCTCGGTAGAGTGGTATCCAGCTTAGACAAACTCATTCACTGAGTGTACGGTGACATCAGTCGTATACCGCACCAGCAGAATTCTTGGGTGTGTGAGCGGGCCATTTTGACGCCCAAAAATGATCAGGCTGCAGCAATTAACGAATGCATTCTCTCGGAAATTGAGAAGAATGAAGTGGTCAATAAACACTGTTGTCGAGCAAGATGATGCCACACGTTATTCCGTGGAATTTCTGAACTCCCTGTCAGCAAGAGGACTTCCGACGCATACCATCAAGCTGAAGGTCGGTGTCCCGATTATGCTTCGAAGTTGTGACGGGACCCGCCTCAAAATCATCTCGCTCCACACAGACACACCATTGAGGCGGAAATTCTTACGGGTTTTGGCGTCAGCGAGGCAGTATTTATACCACGCATTCCCCTCATACCCCATAACTTCCCGTTCCAGTTCAAGCGCGTACAGTTCCCCGTGTGTGTTTGCTTCGCGATGACCATCAATAAGTCGCAGGGGCAGACACTGAGGGCAGCGGGTGTCAACCTCAGGACGTGTTGCTTCTCACACGGGCAACTGTACGTCACTTGCTCCCGCGCCACCACTCCTGACTCTCTTTACATTTTGGCTCCTGGCAGTATAACTACCAACGTAGTTTATAGGGAAGTGTTGTAAGGTATGATACCTTTATACGTATTTTTACTCTTTTGTGTCCTGGAATGTATTCCTGCATTATTTTCTGTATTTCCTTCAGTCACATCTTATGATTGAACTCAGCAGGATTCCCATATAACTCTCTTCACTAGCTTCGTTTGTGAAAAAAACTTATATTATAATGCTATTTTAAAAGTTGTTTATTTATAATGCTATAGCGACACTCGCACCTTAGGTATTTTTAGTGCTGTAGAGGCTTCACGCAGACGACGTCGCGGGCAGCAGCTAGTATATTATAAAACACTGAATCTTGAACAAAATTATATAGTTTTAAGAAATATTCATTTGGCAATCCGAAAGAATTTGAGGTAAACCTTTTTCAAGTTTTTGATACCTAAACAGTATTGCAAAGGTCATAAAATAGCATTACAGTATTCTACATAAAGTATTTTATTTTATCGTATTAGTTCATTTGACTGAAAATATTTACAAACTCCATGTTTCGCGTAACGTTGATCACGACCTCAAGTCCCGGTCGGTCTACACTCATGATCTGCATCTCAAGTATGCCGATTGTTATCAACAAAAGTGTCGAGTTTCGTTTATTAATGACTCAACATTCGGTTGATGTCGTAAACATAAACTGAAACTTGAGCTAAAGCTTAAGCATTTGAATCTCTTTTATTTATTACGATCAGGACCTCAAGGTTGGTGTCAAGTAAGCGATCTTGGGTTAAGGAACATTTATTTATATCGCACTTCAGGACGTAGTTGAGTAACGTTTATAAATACAGGCCTAGTGGTGGGCCATAGGCCATAACCCACCAAGCAGTCCCAGTGTGGGTTAGTGGTTGTCACAAATCTCAAATTTTCAGTTCTGGTTCATACCGGTTTCCTCACGGTATTTTCTTTCACCGTCCTGAGAGCAATGGTGATAAAATAAAATACACAAAGCAATGGCCTCGACCTACAGCGCGTAAGTCGTGGCGTTACCACTGGGCCACCATTGCTTCTGATTGTATGTATGTATGTATGTACAATATAAAAGACTATAAAGAGGAATCCCTAAGTTGTAAAGTTTCTATTAAAAGCAGAGTGACTACGGGCCATAACCTTTATTGTAATGCGTCATGAAAACTTGCCACGCACGGGTTAACTGAAACAAGTTTTGAGGCAAATAAAATTAAGCTGTTTGTACACAGGATGAGTTGATCAAATTATTTTAATTAAAAAAGGACGACAGAGTTGGCTTGAAATTAGCATTAAAAAAGGGAATAAGATTTTGCTGACTAAATTGTGTTATTATCATGCAGATAATATAAAGTTTATCTTTTAATGTGCTATTTTTATTTATTTATCTAGACTTTATTGCACACCAAGATTATAAATTTTACAAACACCATGTAATAAAAAAACCGGCCAAGAGCGTGTCGGGCCACGCTCAGTGTAGGATTCCGTAAGTTTCTCGTCCGTCACAATAAAGTGTACCCACTTATGAGTTTAAAAAAATGCTTGCTACGATTATACTGCAAACTTAGTCCAGAAATTATTTTGTAGAACCCTTTTGTCTTTTTTGTACAAAAACTGTTCTTTCCATCAAGTTCAAAATAATTTTCCTAGAAAGTCCTTATAAAGTTCTACTTCTCAGATTTTTTTCATATTTTCTAAACTTATGGTTCAAAAGTTAGAGGGGGGGGACACATTGTTTTTTACTTTTGGAGCGATTATTTCCGAAATTATTGACATTATCAAAAAATGATTTCAGTAAACCCCTATTCATTTTTAAATACCTATCCAACGATATATCACACGTTAGGGTTGAAATTAAAAAAAAAATCACTTCCCACTTTACATATAGGGGGGCTACCCTAATAAAAAATTGTTTTCCAATTTTTATTTTACCACTTTGTCGGCGTGATTGATATACATATTGGTACCAAATTTCAGCTTTCTAGTGCTAACGGTCACAGAGATTAACCGAGGACGGGCAGACAGACAGACAGACAGACGGACAGACAGACAAAGCGAAACTATAAGGGTTCCTAGTTGACTACGGAACCCTAAAAACACTCGATCGGTGGCCTTATCGCACCAGGCGATTTCTTCCAGGTAACCCAGCTACGTAATAGTCAACCTCTGCGTTGTGCTAAGTGCTTAAAAATAGGATCGCCTGTGTGGACTGCTGGGTGCCTGCTAGCTGTCACCGCATGGACTGCTGGGTGCCTTCTAGCTGTCACCGCATGGACTGCTGGGTGCCTGCTAGCTGTCGCTGCATGGGCTGCTGGGTGCCTGCTAGCTGTCGCCGCATGGACTGCTGGGTGCCTGCTAGCTGTCGTCGCGTGGACTACGAACAGTCGTCATAGTTTAGGGCGGTGTTGGAGCAGAGTCGTTTAAGTGTGCTATGACCTTTAAGCTGCATCTAGTTCTTTTTCGCTAATTTTTGTATTACTGTGTGAAGTGTCCGACTAGCACGGAATAGAAAAACCGGCCAAGTGCGAGTCAGACTCGCCCATGAAGGGTTCCGTAGCAGCAAGTAACATAATATAAAAGTTCTTGTAATGTGTTGTAACTTTGATCGATGTTTTAATAATAGTGTATTTTTTTCGGTTTATGACGCATTAAAAAAAACTACTTACTGGATTTCGTTCAAACCAATTTTCGTTGGTAGTTTTTATAGTAATGTACATCATATATTTTTTTTAGTTTTATCATTCTCTTATCTTGGAAGTTAGAGGGGGGGGACACATATTTTACCACTTTGGAAGTGTCTCTCGCGCAAACTATTTAGTTTAGAAAAAAATGATATTAGAAACCTCAGTATCATTTTTGAAGACCTATCCATAGATACCACACACGCATGGGTTTGATGAATAAAAAATTTTTGAGTTTCAGTTCTATGTATGGGGACCCCCAAAATTTATTGCTTTTTCTTTTTCTATTTTTGTGTGAAAATGTTAATGCGGTTCACAGAATACATCTACTTACAAAGTTTCAACAGTATAGCTCTTATAGTTTCGGAAAAAAGCGGCTGTGACATACGGACGGACAGACAGACAGACATGACGAATCTATAAGGGTTCCGTTTTTTTGCCATTTGGCTACGGAACCCTAAAAAGGCGAATTAAAGTAATAAACGAAGGCAAATATAACTATGACTTAAAAAAATGGCAAATAAATTTTCTTAGCCAACTGTACTTTTCAAATAATATTTGACAGACGACATTAAAATTGACGAATAAAATTTTGTTACTTTTTAAATTCCAACAACGAATATACTACTACTTTGTACATAAACTTACTTTTAGGACGTACTGTTTGCTTTCAGTGTAGACGACGAACTAACTCAACACCTTTCCTTCCATCCCACCATAACTCGCCGCAGCCGCCATTACGGTCGAGTTATGGAGGGCAAGTCTCCTTTCAACTTAGCACAAATCAATACAACTACCAACTATACATAACAATATTAATAATAGTTTTCTAATTATAATAACTTATATCAATACATTTCAATATTTAATGTGCAACATGTTCGAGGTATCAAACTCGTTTATATAACAATTGAATAATTTGACTGTTTCACATATTTAATAATCTCAAGTCAATACAACTACTTAGTTTAATTTAAAAAACAATAACTAATGCCTCATCACCCAATATCTGGTTAAACGAAATATAACCCTGATATCTCTTAACTAGAGGTAGGACAGCACAAATTTTACAATTTGATTAAAATTGTGTCACAAGTAATATTAATAATATTAAACGTCCGAATTCGGGAGGATACATAAATAATGAGATTTTTTGACAAAATGTTAACGTTATAAAACGTACGTAACGGTTGGTGTAACAACAGATGGTAAAATTCAATGGTCACCGTCAGCGACTATGACAATACAAATAAATAAACGGTTGTGGCTCCATCATCATCAGATCAGTTCGATAGTAGCTTATAGCCAAAGTACAACTCATGAAAATTCTAATAAGCCCAAACACTGGTAGGATACATTGATTAATTTTGGAGTTCCGGTGCCTATCTTCCAGCTCCATCATAATCATCAGGTCACTTCGATGATACCATTTTCAACATACCTATTCAGAACCATTCATTTATTTGTATTATAGTGATAAATAATAAATGATAAATGCTATTTATTTTGTAAATAGGTTTTAAAAAACACTTTTACACGTCAATTTTTTTTCGTCAGTTTATGCTAGATGAAGCCGGATGAAGTAGTCGTATAACTATGTTCAATGTGATATCTGTGTGAATTTGAACTTCCATTGGCCATTTTTGGTCTTTTTCACCAGTTCCATTTCATCAAATGTCCTTTTTTGACTGTAAATTCTTAAGTCTTTGAAAAAAATACCAAAAAAACTATATAGTTGCCTATAATATTTGAGGTTCTCTCGATTTCGGCAAGATTCCATCATCAGATCCCTACTTGGTGACTATGGGACCATTTGGAAAGTATAGTCTTTCCAACAAAAAAATAATTTTTCAAATCGATTTGCAAGCGACGAAGTTATGCGCGAAAATACATAAAAAAAAAACTAATTGAAAACCTCCTCTTTTTTTAGAAGTCGGTTAAAAAATATCCTGGCTGGGTTTGGGTTAATTGGAATTGTCATGAGAAATAGGCACCCTGACATAGTCCCTGTAAAGACTTCACTAAAAAGAAAACTTAATTTAATAGCAAAGGAGGAGGTCGACCGTATCAGGCAACAGTACTTACGCCCCAGCCGCCGCCGGGATTCCGATCCCGATTTCTGGCCACCGTAAGCGCGGGCTTGCCGAACGGTGAGCAACGGATACCTCACTGTCTAACAGTCCCGTAACCATCCGGACCGAGCCCAAATCGTCGACGGCGCGCATTGTTCCCGCGCGCCTCAAGGAGACTTTAGCAATTGTAGGAGCTCAACAGGGTCGAAGCCTACTGGAGCCAAAGGTCTATTTTTGAAAGGAAGGCTCGATCCCGGTTTGAAAGGCAACAAAGGAACGGTGTGGGGATTTTAGTCAATAAAAGTCTAACACTAGTAGTATTATATGTATAATATAGTCTGTTTAATAAGT
Organism: Mythimna albipuncta; assembly: GCA_929112965.1. Classification (NCBI taxonomy): domain Eukaryota; kingdom Metazoa; phylum Arthropoda; class Insecta; order Lepidoptera; family Noctuidae; genus Mythimna; species Mythimna albipuncta. The sequence continues at coordinate 262,421 of OV815980.1, forward strand.
CAACCGACTTGGGAATTTTTTATAATATTTAATCATTTAAAAAATACTTATAATGGATACTTTTCATAAGGTTATTCTGTTAGTTGCTGTTACAATCAGACCTGATTTCTGTTAGAAAATTCTGACCTCATTCATCGTGCCATCAGCTTGCCATTATGTTACTGGCATGTCACAGACAGTCTGGTTTTACGTTCAACGGATGTAAAAGGTTTAACATCTTTTTACTGCGAGGCTACAAAACCTTCATTTCGAAGAATTTATCACTGGAAAATAAAATATAAATATGCGTATCGAGCGAATAATTCAAAGTGTTTACGTTCACATGTAAAATAAAATAATGTTCTATACTGTTTACAATTTTTGAACAGATGTTTATCAGTTATTTATGAGTAAAATAAATTAATTGTGCGCACGTCGACATACATCAAAGGAAGAATAAACATGGAGCCAATAAATAACAACATGTTTATTGGGTTATATTTAAAATAAATATGGGTGCTGAGTCGAAAACGCTTACACGAGGTCCCTTGGCGATAATAATCGGTAACACTAACCTGCTAAGCAATGACGTATTGCCAAGCGGCCTAGCAATGTTCCAGTATGATGCTCGGTGTAGCCAAACTAGAGATGCCTTTACGTCCCGTTGATCATAGGTAATGCTTTCATCGAGACAAAACTCTGAAATTTTAAGCATCGACGCCAAGTTACTAACCTATTGGATTTTCAACGTTTACGTTTATGTTACTGTGCATCGGAATTGAACAAATTAATTCCGCCATCTTCAACCGATATGATGTACATACATTCCATCCATGTACACAAAAGGTTATGGAAGCATATTTATTTTGCAGAGTAAATAGTTCCTGATAACTACAGCCGTATTTTAAGTCCAGAAAAAATATGTTAGGTACTTTAGACAAGCGTGATCCATAGTCGCCATCGACATCGTCGTTATATAGTGCTTACTTTACAAGCTGTTATAAAATCAACCACTACTCATGTATCCCATCAATTTGATCCCCCAGTGTACACACATCTTTATGAAGGAAGCACAACATACGCACAAAGGTTAAAGATTAATCAAACTTGTAAGTTTGACACGGCTCTCTTCAGATTTATAGCATTCCATTGTTTATTGAGGCGGTGAAAAATTTTAGATAGCGGGCGGAAACGCTAGCTGTATATCATTCGTAGATGTTCTGGTCTAGTGAATTCGTGGGTCATTTTTTTGGTCCGAAATTGTATTTATAGTTTAGGTTACGCTTAAATTCAATAGAGGCGTGTGCTGTTGTAGGTAAACAATTTTTTTATATTGCAGAATCAAAAGGAATACACACATCATTCAAATTACTGTTCCTATTATAACCGTTGTTGCAAAGACGTTTACACAAGTGAGTATCATTATTTCAAATAGTTGCTTTTTGCCCTTAGGATAGTTTTTGTAGTACTTTATACTTAGAAAGATAAGTACGGAAAGAAAAGTAATAACGACTTACAAAGTTTGGGTAAGTACCGAAAGTCTCAAAAAAACGAAGTTTCACTTTTGTTACAGTTTCGAATCGTGCTTATTTGTCAATCTTTGGTGATAATCGTACATTTTGTAAAACAAAGCCGTATATCAGCTGTCTATTCACAATAAAGTCAAAAACGACTAAACGGATTTTCATGCGGTATTCACCAATAGACACTGATTTATGAGAAAGATTTAAGTGTCAAGATATAGGCATAATTATTGTAATAGAGTAAAACCGTTGAAAGCTGCGGTCGCTAGTAGATATACTTGTATGTTTTACGAGTAGTATGGAGTTTATGAAGATGTTTCCAAATTTCTATTTGAAATAAGCAGTACCTTTGTACAAAGTTTTCTAATAATGTTATCCTCCTCAGTATATTTGTGTGTACATAAATTGTAAAATAAATAAATGAAATAAATAAATGTTTTACAAACTTATCCTAGCTATGATGTAGCTACTAATATCGAGGTAAATTAACTTTTTTAAATTGTTATAGAAGCAAATAATTAAGATTAGTGGATTCTCGTATTATTAAGGAGCTTGGAGTTTAGTTTTTAAAAAGATATAAGTAAATAAATTGTAATTGCAATGTTATATTCGGTTAAAGTAAAATCAGGTCTGTGAGGATAAATAAACAAATAAATAAAGAAAAATAAAATACTAAAACCGTTTAAACATCTGTTGATTTCCTTACATTTTGACACGTTTTTGACATGGATTGCTGCTGTTTTTTGTAAGAATTGGTCTTCTAGTTGTAAATATTCCACTGCAGGGCAAAGGTTTTTTTAACTCAAAGAAGAGTTTCGTACATCTCGAAATATTATTGAACCAACTTATTTAATAGCTATTGCCTTCGAAGAAATTAAATTAAAGCACTTTGAAAATATTGCTTATTCTTTTCGTTTATAAAAATATTTGTGTTTGGATACCAGGATTATTACAATATTTTGGTGTTTCAATAATATGTTTAAATAATTTATTACTAAAACAACTGTAATATTAGTCTAGGAAAATATTTATAGCTCTAATTTTTGTTATCATTTCCTTGTAGGCTCGCGCTTGAGTAATATCTCACATAGTAATCTAAGTACCTAAGCTATTCGGTCCGGTATCTGGTATTCGGTAGTAATCTAAGTAATCCCTTGCCTAAAAGTAAGCTATTCGGTCTTGACGTGATGACTGAAACATAGATTTTACAAGGAATTTATCTCCTTAGCTTCATGCACAATGTTTCCGTTCTCAGTACGGTGGTCCAGTTTTGAGACGGGTCAGGAGGAATTCATTAAGGCAATTCCGACGAACATTCCCTAAAATGCAACCGATAAAAAACTGATATAAGGTATGCTTAAGATTTTGGAGCTTTGACTCGATGAGTGCGTCATTGCTAAAGATTCTCTTGGTTCATTTTTCATTTGAGTCAAGTTCGTTAAACTGGTATATATGACAGATCCGTTCCAAAGATGAGAGCAGTACTTCGTATATGATGGTACTTGTGCTTCATCAGAGCAGCTGTTCCAGCGTTACTAGGAGTCCCAATTCTTTGGCAGCCAGTTGAATCCAAAAAGGCTCGAAATTGAGAGTGGATTTTATAGGATAAGCAAGTAGATCTAGTTGATCGTTTGTTGGCACGGTTGGTAATTCAACCCAGCTGGGCCCTGCTGACAGCTCCTTGAGTCGCGCGGGAACAGTGCGCGCCGTCGACGACTTAGGCTCGGTCCGGACAATTACTGGGTGGTCAGACAGCGAGCTACCTATTGCTCGCTGTCCGCAAGCCCGCGCCTACAGTGACCGGAAATCGGGATCAGAGTCCCGGCGGCGGCTGCAGCGCTGTGAGCGCCGCCGTTGCCTGATGCGGTCGTCTTTCTCTTTTGCTAGCATTACTGCTTCGTGGAAGTCGGCGACCGCCTGCCACTCCTCCTCGCTGCGGATCATGGCCAAGGCCCAGCGCGAGAGATCGCCACCACCGATCGTGAGGGCACAGCGGTTATATATAATTATATATCGTGCATGTGTTCAAGGACTGTTGCCTCCAGATCTCACGGTGGTTGGCAAGCCAGAAGGCTCGCTGCTTCGCTTTTGCAGCGACGGTGCCCACACTGACGCCCCGTAAAGGGCCATGGACCGAACGATCCCCGCGTAGAGCCTTCGGCAGGCCTGTTGGTCTAGTGGTTATTGACCCTGATTGCTATGCTCGAGGTCGTGGGTTCGATTTTCACCCAGAACAAATGTTTGTGTGATGAGCATAATCATTTGTTCTGTGTCTGGGTGTAATTTATCTATAATATGTATGTATTTAGAAATATATAAGTATGTTTATCAGTTGTCTAGTACCCATAATACAAGCTTTGCTTAGCTTTGGACTAGACAGCGTTTTGTGATAGTTGTAGAATATTATATTGTTATTATCTGGACCCCCAAAGTTGGGCAGGAGCCGCTTTTAGAGCAGCCCCAGTCCGGTTCAGTTTGGAAGCCAGACGTCGAAAATGCTCCACGAAATTCCTCCAGCTGTCGAGGACGAGTCTCAGGTACTTCATCGTCGACCCGACGCCGATGTGAACTCCTCCTGCCGTTAGTTGGAAACCAAATGGCGGTGCGTTCCGGGGGCCGTGAAAACACATGGCCTCGGATTTGTGCAGCGCCACCTCGAGTCCCAACTCCTGGATCCTATCAACGACTAAAGCAACCCCGCGTGTCGCTAGAGCGGCCGCCGCCCGGTACGACTCTTCCTGTGCTAGAACCAGCGTGTCGTTTGCGTAGCAGATCACGCTGAACCCGTCAGGGACCGCGCAGCACGTAGTCGTACCCGATGTTCCGCAAGGGTGGCCCTAGTACCAACCCCTGCGGAACACTGCACGACATCTCTCGGCGTCTCCACTTTCCCTGGTGACCGGGGTAGATAAGCCTCGACCACCTGACAGAGGTATTCGGGCACCCGGTGGTACCGGAATGCCCTCCGGATCGTACTCCAGGGCAGAGAATTGAAAGCGTTGGCAATTCCCAAGGACACTGCCACGACATATCTGCCCTGGGACACCGCATTTCCCGTTGTGAGGGCTCGCACGCGCATGACGGCGTCCAGTGTAGAGCGCATCCTGCGGAAGCCGAACTGGCTGTCCGATAGGTCTGGCCATACCCGTGTTAGGCGCGCGACGAGGCGGTTTGCAATGACTCTTTCAAAGAGCTTGTTCATCTCGTCGAGCAGCACAATGGGCCGGTACGCGGATAGAGAATCCGCCGGGCCCCCTGGCTTCACAATGAGGACCAGTTTCCCCATCTTCCAGCGAAGTGGGAACTGACCCCTCTCCATACATGCGCTGAAGAGCCCTCTTAGTCGAGGCATGGAACTTTGACACTTCATAATTTACTCAAAAATTTAAAAAAAGTCAATAAAGTGTAGAAGCCTTGCAAATTTTATCAAGATTCTAAATGACGACAATTTTTTTCAAAAACTTTTAATGGTTTAAAAAAACATTTCCTGTGACAAATTTTGTAAAATATTTGACAAAATTACGGAATTACTGAATGCTAATAGAGGTATCAGGTATTAATTACTCTTTTTTTCGCATTGCCTTTTCGTCAAAAATTACGTTGGATTGCGTTAGATGAAGCAACAAGCTTTTAAACCATGCTCAATGTTTACGATAGGCGGGTGGAAAAGCAGCCTCTTAAGAACAAGTTTAAGCTGATCTGCTCCGAAATGATACAAGTAATATAAAACATGTTTCTTTAAAAACATAAATATCCTCAAAACGCAGCCAATCAAACATCAGAGCCGCATAAAACTGTCGATGTAGATAAGGCACTATCTTCAATCCAAATATTTTACGACGTCGAACGGTGAATTGGGCTCTCGATAAAATTGGAAGTGTATGAGTAGGATCTTTATGACGACTTGGATTTACGAGCCACCTTGTCTTTGCTTGCTACCTATACCGACTGTTTCAGTAAGTGATAACGTGATATTGAAATGAGGACATTTTATAGCTGATGTTTAATTTTACAGGGACGCCCGGCGACATTAGAATAAAATTGAAGTTAACATTTGCATGAAATTACTCGTATATTAATCACAAGCTTTAACCTGCGGCTTCAATTGCGTCTACTTCTCTATTTTCGTTAACTTTCCTTTCGCAGGTATGCTGGAAGAGATTTATTTAGAAATAAGCATCACCTTTGTACTATTTACTACTTTTTATTTTTTTAAGTTACTTCTAGGCGGGCGTGGTCCATCGTCGGCCACATCATTGCTTACTATCAGGTGAGATGGTGGTCAAACGCAAGCCTATCAATAATAATAAAAATCTCTTTCTTTCTTCGTTTCCTTTTCATGTGTGTGTACAAAAATAGTTCAAGAATAAAGCAACATTTTATTGGTGAAAAAAATTTAGCAATCGGACCAGTACTTTTAGATTTATTGATTACCACAACTTAAAAAACAAACTTTACCTCTTTATAATATTAATAATAATAATAACTAACAACTTCCGGTTCGTCGCTCAGCTCCGCCTCGCAGCCGCCGGGACCAGCGCCAGCCGTGACTCCAGAGATTCCGGTAGCTGTAGTTGCGTCGAGCTCGAGCGACGAATACTTCTCGCCGCCGACGACACCACCACCTGCGCGTCGGCGAGGAAGAGGCCGACCTCCGGCCTGCTTGGGACCTCGAGGCCCTCCGGCCTCTGACAGGGTCCCCGCTGCCGGTGGAAGTGTGCAGCGCATGCGATGGACACAATCCATTAATGAAAATGTCATGCGCTCATACTTTGGGGCTACAGAGGGGGGAATTAACCTGACTGCGTACCGTGGTCGGATGCTCTCTCTGTTTCAGGTGCTTGAACCAGCTGTCAACGTTTCGGCCCAAAGACTATCGGATCAGGTGCGGGTCATCCAGCGTAACCGTATGTTGGATGACGCCGTACTTGATAGACTGCGCCTAGAATCACGGAATAGTCGTGTCTCACCTGTTCCACCACAGGCCGCGGTGCAACGTCAACCCAGTGTTTCACCGCGACCTGACCACATTGGTGAGGATGATGATGACGGGCTATATCCGTGAGTACCCAGTGCAATGTACGTTTGAGGAGCGCTTTGGAGGATGCATTCCGGGAGTACCGCTCTATACCCGCAGAGCTTAGACCTCGTCTGCCTCGTTTGCCTATGCATAGAAAAAATAGGGCGTTGGTGTGTGCTCTAGATTCGCAGCTATCAAATTGTTTTGATAGCAGCGAAGACCTTACCGATACCCACTCGATCTTGTATTGTGCGGCTGCAGCGGCGTGTCGTGTAGCTCACGTCAAAATTCCAAATAGTGACAGAGCTACACGACCAGCTAAACCAGCTTGGCAGTGCAGGATCGAGCGTCGTATCGGTGAGGCTAGAGCACTCATCGGCAAACTTATCTGCTTCAGGGAGGGCAACACTCGCCCTAGAGTGATGCGCTTTGTGAGGCGGGCGTTCTCGGGGACAGATATTAGTCCACGAGATTATCTACCCCGTATCACAGAGCGTATCGACTTCCTGAGGCAGAAAGTCTATGCATGGGCAAACCGTATACGACGGTACAAGCGGCGAGTGGAGCGGTACACCCAGAATCGCGCGTTCGAAAGCAACGAAAGGTGGGTTTACAGGGCTTGGGAGCGACCGGACCAAAGTGTGATTGATACGCGCCTACCGGATGATGATGCCATGTATTCATTTTGGCGCAGCATTTGGTCGGTGCCTGTCAATCACACTGAGGGTGATTGGACTCGGGAGGTCGAGCGAGAGTGCGAACTTATACCAGAAATGGGGGCAGTTACCATCAGCCCCCAAGATGTAGCTCGTGCAGTCCGTCCGTTACCAAACTGGAAATCTCCAGGACCGGACGGGCTGCACAACTTTTGGCTTAAATGGTTTAAAAGTTCGCACGCTCGCTTGGCGTCCCAATTCCAATCTACCTTAGAGTCAGGGTCGCTGCCCCAGTTCCTGACGACAGGAATAACCCACCTGCTCCATAAATCGGGTAGTACTGCGGAACCCAAAAATTATAGACCGATTACGTGTTTACCGACGGTCTATAAAGTTCTTACATCCATCCTGAGAGCTAAAATTAATAATCATATTGAGACAAATTCCATCATGTCTGCTTCTCAGAATGGATGTAGGAACGGGTCCCGTGGTACTAAGGAGCTGCTCCTCATTGATGTTGCCATTAGCCAACAGGTTCGTCGTTCTCGAAGAGATCTGTCGACATGCTGGATAGATTATAAGAAGGCCTATGATTCGGTGCCGCATACATGGCTCATGAGGGTGCTAGAGCTATATAAAATTGATGTAACTCTGCGCACCTTTCTGATGTCATGTATGGGGCAGTGGAGGACGGTCCTTCACTATCCAGGGTGTCGACGGGTTTCGGAGAACAGCGAACCGTTAAGGATCGAGCGTGGCATATTCCAGGGTGACAGTTTGAGTCCACTGTGGTTTTGCCTAGCCTTGAATCCTCTCAGCACACTGCTGGAGGGTTCGGGTATAGGCTACCGGTTGAGAAGAGAGGGTCAGGTCATATCTCACCTTCTTTACATGGATGATCTGAAACTTTTTGCTTCCAACAACTTGCAACTGATGGAGCTACTGAAGGTAACTGAAACCTTCAGTAGTGCCATCAGGATGGAATTTGGTTTGGACAAATGTGCAGTCATGCATGTAAAGCGAGGGGAGATTATGGAATCCGTGGGAACCCAACTCTCGGATTCTATACACCTTAGATCCCTCTGCTCAACCGAAACTTACAAGTATTTGGGTATGTCGGAAGCGTTGGGCATCAATGCTGCTGAAGTGAAACAATCGTTGAGAGAGCGCTTCTTTGGCCGCCTGAATAAAGTACTGAAAAGTCTTTTATCAGGCGGGAACAAGGTGCGCGCCTTCAACGGTTGGGTCATGCCGGTTTTGATGTACTCTTTCGGCATACTCAAATGGACTCAGACGGAACTCGACGCCCTGGATAGGAGGGTCCGCACTCTGCTTACCGCAAATCGGATGCATCACCCACGATCATCGGTGATGAGACTGTATATCCCACGGAAGTGTGGGGGTCGTGGCTTCTTAAATGCCAAGACCCTGCACAACCGTGAGGTATGCAGTCTCAGGGAATACTTCCTGGAAACCGACGTGGGGATGCACCGAAATGTAGTGGCGGTGGACAAAGGCCTCACCCCGCTCTCCTTGGCCAACGAGAACTGGCGCAAACCTATAGTAATGGATACTAATGAACGCAAGGAAGTATGGAAGGGCAAGGAGCTTCACGGGCGCTTTTACCGGGCCTTACATGGGCCCGATGTAGATCTTTTAGCGTCCGTATCCTGGCTACGCTTTGGTAATCTCTTTGGAGAAACCGAAGGTTTTGTCTTTGCAATTATGGACGAAGTTATGATGACGAACAACTACCGGAAATATATTGTGAAGGACGGTACGGTTGACATCTGTCGGGCATGCCACCGGCCCGGAGAATCAATCCGACACATTATTTCTGGGTGTTCTCATTTAGCTAACGGAGACTATTTGCACAGACACAACCTTGTAGCCAGGATTATCCATCAGCAACTTGCTCTTAAATACAATCTTGTTGAATCAGAAGTACCGTACTATAGGTATGTGCCCGACCCAGTTCTCGAGAATGGCAGCGTCACATTGTATTGGGACCGATCTATCATCACTGACAGGACTATTGTTGCCAATAAGCCTGACATAGTGGTGATAGATCGACTGGAGCGTCGCACAATGATTGTTGATATAGCGGTCCCTCATGACGAGAACCTCGTGAAAGCTGAGAAGGATAAACAAACTAAATATCTTGACTTGGCTCGCGAGGTTGTCGACATGTGGGAAGTGGATAGAGCAATCATTGTGCCGATAGTCGTGACGGCCAATGGCTTAATAGCCAAGAGCCTCGACCAACATCTGCGGAGGCTCTCGTTAGGCAGTTGGATCAAGGGCTTGATCCAGAAGGCAGTACTCCTAGACACGGCGCGTATTGTCCGGAGGTTCCTCTCTCAGGAGCCCTGACCGCCGGTAGCTTGGACCCTGTTCCCGATGCCGGTGGGCTACTATTTTTTATATTTTTAAATGTTTTTTTTAATGTTATTTTTTTAAGAAATATTTAAAAATTTAAAAATTATGTAAATAATAATAAATAAATGGAATAATAATAATAATAATAAATCTTTATTTACCCAAAAACATACAGAGTTTGACTTACAGTTTGATAAGTACATACATTTAATGTTGTGAGTTCTGTACAAAAGTAATACTCTACCTCTTAAGCTAGGGTATACCTGTATTTTAAGAGGTAGTTTGCGGTCTAAGGTTACAGTAATTAGACAAAAACTTATCACTTATCACAAGTGGACTGTGTCATTCTACTGTATGGTACACGAAGAGTAAAAAATTGTGTGTGTGTTAGTGTGTTGATGTATTGATTAGTATGGTGTGTGCGTGTGAGTGTGTGTATGTGTGTATGGGTGTATGTCTGTGTGGTGGGTGTGGGTATATTACACAAGATAGGTAAGTAAAGACTCCGTATAAGAGTAGTCCTTAAGCAGCAGCCATTCTGTTAGTTTGAATTTTAGTTCGTATGAATTAAGATTTATAATATTGAGGTGTTTGTTAATTATTTTATAAATATGCGTACTTAGTATATAATATTGACGTTTAGCGAATGAAGTCTTGTGTTGGATACTTGGCGGAAGGTACGTGCGTTTATTGGGAGTAGGAGGTGGAAGATCTGCGTGCTTTCTAAGGGTGGATTTAAGCACATAAAGCTGACGAACCGTAAGTACCTTACAGTCAGAGTACAATTCCATCGTTGGAAACCTATGAGGTTTTTTTGTCATGACTTTAAGAATAGCTCTCTGTGCTCTTTCCACCCTTAGGAAGCTAGTCTTTGTAGCACCGCCCCATGCAACTATGCAATAACCAATCACTGATTGGCATAGAGCATGGTACACCATCTTAAGTGTTTTCGGGTCTGCGGATTGTCTAAGAGACTTAAATACATGTATTAGACGTAATGTTCTGGAGGTGATGGCGTTAATTTGTTGGTCCCATCTCAGTCCGTCGTCTATTTGTACTCCCAAGTATTTGACGGATTCGGATCTTGCAAGTGGGGGACAGTTGCAGTTGGTGGGCGGGTTTGTGCAAGAATGGGCAGTTATACTAAAAGAAGGAGATGGTTTAGCGTTACGTCTTAGAGCAAAAGGAATATAAGTCGTTTTATGTAGGTTCAGTGTCAGAAGATTCGAGTTCAACCAGTGCATAACTTTAGCCATAGCCATCTCTGCATTTGCTTTTACACTGTCCCAATTGGTTCCATCAACAAGGATTGCGGTGTCGTCTGCATAAGCATAAATTTTGGCGTTTGGAAGATTCAGTTTGCAGAGGTCATTGACGTAGATCTGAAATAGTGTCGGGGAAAGGATTCCTCCTTGGGGAACACCATATGCCACGAGAAACTCATCACTTGAGTAATTATCAATCTTAATACACTGCTTACGATTTTTTAGGTAATCCTCAAAGATGTGTAGAGGCACTCCACGCACACCAATATTTTCCAACTTCTTGATGAGTTTGGGAACAGAGACCGTGTCGAAAGCCTTCGAAAGGTCAAGGAATATCCCCAGGCATTTCGATTTTTTATCTAGATTTAAGGCAACTTGCTGCGTGAAATCTAGAACTGCATCTTCTGTAGATAAACCTGTCCGAAATCCGTATTGGTTATTAGCAATGAGATGGTGTTTATCGAGAAATTTTCGTAAGGAATTTAGAAATTAGTGTACATTATAACAATAACATTCCATGACTTTCTCACAACGCCATCCAGTCCCAAACTAAGAAGAGCTTGTACTGTGAGCACTAGACCACTAATAGAAACACTGTTATATTTCTAAATATATACATATTATAGATAAATTACACCCAGACACAGAACATTTGATCGTGCTCGTCAAGCAAAAATTTTTCTTAAGTGGAATCCGAACCCACGACCCCGACATAAAAGTTGGTCAAATAAATATTATTATTTTTTTATGGTGGGAACAAATCATCCAATGACAACCCCCGCTCTTGAGCGGAGCGGGAGATAGTGTCAGACTCTTACTGACTAAAAGATCCACCCCATTCCTTCTAGCCTTCATACCGGGGCTCGAGCTCCCTTTCGGATAATCCTGGCCCCAGTAGGCTTCGACCCGGCTGGGTCCCTGCTGTTGCTGACAACTCTTTGAGGTGCGCGGGAACAGTGCGCGCCGTCGACGACTTGGGCTTGGTCCGGACAGTTACCGGACGGCCGGACAACGGGCTACCCATTGCTCACTGTTCGCAAGCTCGCGCCTACGGTGGCCGGAAATCGGGATCAGAATCCCGGCGGTGGCGGCGAGGACGCCGTTGCCTGATGCGTTCGGCCTCCTCCTTTGCGAGCATTACTGCTTCGCAGAAGTCGGCGACCGCCTGCCACTCCTCCTCGCTCCGGACTAAGGCCTCAACTAAGGCCCGGAACGAGAGGTCTCCGCCGCCGATCGCCCCCTTTGAGGGCACGGCGATGCTCCGCCCAAGCGGGGCACACCTCGACTGTGTGCTCCACCGTGTTCTCCGGGCAGTGGACCGATGACCTGGTGAGGGTCGCGACTATCCGATGGATGCGAGACGCACAGGACCGATCATTGTGGTGACTTTTGGAGGAGGCCTGGGTCCAACAGTGGACGTCTTTTGGCTGAAATGATGATGTTGATGTGTGTTGCTACACTTAACTGCTGCATTAGTTTAAATAAACTAAAAATCAAGAATATCTATGACCATCAATCCGAACTGAAATTTATTCCATGAAATGAAATATTTTCACTCATTAAATGATTTGAAGCCACTCATGCCTTTAAACGAGCCAACAGTACAGCCGACCGTATTTTTTATGAGCAACATTAACGGGACGTAACTTAAAATTCGTTTTTAATGAACTAGTAAAAATATTTGTTGTAAACAAACCGCGATGGTTTATAGCACTTGGAAACAAATAAATGGGCCAGAGGCCCTCCCAGGAGCTCTTAACGCGATCCATTTGACGACCTAAACTGAACTGTTAAAGGGCTAGCTATTGTAGTGTATGATACCATCCTTCCTACTTTCTCGCTCTCACGACTGAGTATCAACAATTAACTTTAGAATAACCTTTCTAAAGTTACATAGTTTACACTCGTGTGATCACGAGAGATCGCGATCGAAGATCACGAGTGTAATAAATAAAAAAGAGCCAACAGAATAACACGACTTTAATTTTGTCTAGTGTCAAAACCAGAACGGTACAAGTACAGAATTACCATTAATAAAGTTAAAATGCCTGACATTCGTTGATATATATTTGCATGAATATGGAATTTAATTCGCGTGTGCTATTTTCGTTCACATAATGTATTTCATCCGACGGCGTACATTTGAGGTAAATTAATAATGAGGCCAGAAACTATTGTAACTACAGGTTATTTTAGAAGTTAGAATATTTAATTAATTTTATAACTAGTCTTTTTTAGAGTTCTGTACCTCAAAAAGAAAAATCGGATCACTTTGTTGTCCGTTTATCTCCTCCCAGTCGGTCTGTCAAGACCCTTTATCACGAAAACGTGTAGAGATGTATCAAATTAAAATTAAAACCATAATTATACTTAAGTCTACGGTTTCTTGAAGCTGTGAAAAAATCAAACTTCTAAGTTAACGAAAAAAAAAGATACGGCTGTTTAGGTTTTCTTTTAGTTTGGTTAGAATAGAATAGAATAGGATAGAATAGAATAGAATAGAATAGAATCGTTTATTTCTTTTCTCTTTTGTTTAAGATCTTAATAATTACTCTACTACCTTTACTGGTGTAAAAATATTAAATGAGTATGCAATTTACAATGCACATACTTACAGGTCATGCAATACTACATAACATTTAAAATTACACCAACCAAATACAAAAAAAAAAAAAACAATTAATATGTGTAACTTTATGGACCACGTTTTTTTATGCGTATATTATTAAAAAAAATATTATTCAATATTAATTATTTTATATAATTTTGACACTATCTAGGGGATAAAAATTCATAAGGTACTTCTCGGTGTCCTTAAATGCTGAAATTTGCAAAAAAAACTTTTTTTTTGCGATCCGGAAAAATTTGGGGATAGAACTGATTACATAGGTAAGTTTATATGGAACCCTCAGTGCGCGAGTCCGACTCGCATTTGCTCAGTTTTTTTTTTTTGGCGATGGTCTTTATTTCAATGTGACAAATCATCCAATGCTCGTCTTCGCATCCCATGTCTACGGTTTTTTTTCTTTTCGGTGACAACCTCCAGCCTTGAGCAGGAGATAGTGTCAGACTCTTACTGACTAAAACCCACTTCTGTTGCTTTTTTGCCTTCTTTCCAGGGCCCCAGGGTTCTCTTTCAAGAGGGACCGCCTGCCACTCCTCCTTCCCAGAGATCTTTGCTACCGATTTCCCCCACGAGGACACAGTGGTACTCTGCTCAGGAGAGGCATACTTCTACCGCATGTCCCACCATGTCCTTCGGGTGGTCCATACAATGGTGACACCCGGGCTTTTCTTCTGCATGAATCCGGTGCAGGAATCTCTCGAACTTACCATGTCGGGTGAGGACATATGGCGTTAAGAGCTGCTTTTCTTATAAAAAAGGTTATAGAAACGGAGTGGCAAAATGTTCCCCACGTGCCTTGGAAAGACGCGCCTACTCTAAAGTAAACAAATGTAAATGACCTTTGGCCGTGTTGCTTCACAGCCAATCGTTAAATACATATTTACTTTTGACGTGACAACGTCTTATAAATTGGTTTGCCGGGTGACACTTCAAGAAACTGCGTTACGCTCCGCTCACGTTATGCGCTCACAATGAGAGCGAGTGAGAGGCACGCGTCCCTTCCACTCGGGCATGGTTAGCCCGCCTAAGAGCGAGAGAGACAGATATAAAAAGTCGTTGTCACGTAAAACTTTCGCCCGTATACCGACTTTACAGGCAACCAATTTTTTTTTTTTGCTCAGGTTTTGTTGGTAGGCCTTGCCTGATTACAATTATAAGAATTATATGGGTTAAAAAATATTAATAAAATCCGCTGTCTGTTCAATAAAAGGACTTCTCAATACATGACCGGAAGGTCTAAATCTGAGAAACTGCTGCGAAAATGCTGATATAAAAACAAAAAAAAACTGACCATAAAAAAGATAATTATAAGAACGCAATAATATATTAGATTTTTGTGTACAGTAAAAAAAAAAAAACTATCTAAAGAAATATCTGAGATTCGAACTCGTGTCGTCCTACGTGCCAGTCTAGTCATGCTCCAGTGCCCGTTGATGTTTGTCTAAAATAGGTGTTCTTAATAAACGTCATAATTAACTGGACCAATATAGATTTACGATATTAAAGGAGATGACCAAACATGGTACCAAAAAGTCTGATGCCTCAAGATTAAAATTTTATATTAATTATTCTCATAATTGTTTACGACATTACGCGTCAGGGATTTGATTTTTGAACGGGGAATTTAATTTAAAATATGAAAGTATCGAAAATGTTTTTACTTTCTTTACACGGGGTTCACACAACTGGTTATAGAGATGTAGTGCATTATTAGAAACAATATGATGACTCGACTCAACAGTCATTCCAATCGTTTCTTTTTTAATGAATATCTATAACGCTTGCTTCAAAAACCATTTCCGAATGATATATATTCCCTTTGCTATCTTATTGTTGAATAACAGTAACAATTAAGTAAATTCAGTACACCAAATCAATTTAGTATTGCTAATTAACGTAAAATTGATTTTCTTACTAAAGATTTCGATTTATCGATCGCATCCCTAAATCCTAGCAGGCGCATTACTGACATGACAACGCCAGCTAATATGAATACTTTCATGTTTGTGTTATAGTGTTTAGTAGATTAATGACAATCATATCATTTAATCATTAATTTTGTATTGCGTGTTGAGAAGTAAAACTTGTTTATATTTTATGAACTTTTTTCTGTGTATTTGATTGTGCAAATACTCGTATGTCGAGTCTTGGGATCACCCGGCAAAAAAGATTTTTTTTTTCAACTACCACACAACGCCGTCTAGTCCCAAGCTAAGCAGAGCTGTTATACAACTGGCCTACTAGACAACTGATAAACATACATTTCAATCAATCAAAAATATTTTATTTCACATAGGCCTACATGGGCACTTATAAAACGTCAGAAGCTAGTACACGGTTCCAAATTGGTCGTTTCCTATGGAGAAGAACCGGCAAGAAACTAAAAGGTTACTCTTTTAAATAAAGTGGTTAATATTACAATATTGATAGATATTATGTAAGAACAGTGTAGACCAGTCAAATATTGTACACAAAAGCACAATAAAAATTATCTCAGTAAAATACAAAGTAAGTCATAATAGGAAGTAGTCTACGAGTTCGTGGAGTATACAGTGTTCTCACATTCACATTACAAAAAAAGCCTATATAAAAAAAAAGAAATCAGGAATAATATAATAATTACAACTATCAATAAAATGTTAACAAAATAAATTACTAACAACTTTATGACAGTTGAAATATAAATAAAAAAATAAATAAAAAAAATTGCAAAAGCAATGTGTCAGAGAAAAAAAAATGTATATATAATTATTAAAACAAAGGTGGAGCAGTTAATAGACAAAATATTGATGATTTACCAGGGGGCCACATGTGCAGAGGTAGTCATTGCCAAACAAGCGTGCCTTCGACATAGTCTTTAACCTTGTAACATGTTTTTTCGGTTAGGACACGCTTGATATGAGATTTGAATTTTCCCTCACTAAGTTCAGTTACCGCCCTTGGCAGCTTATTATAAAAGCGAATGCTGTTTACTAAGAATGACTTGCTAGTCTTAGCTAGTCTCTATTTGGGTAAGACAATTTCGTGTTTACTACGTGTATTTTTGTTGTGAAAGTCGCTTCTAATTTTAAAGAGTCCTAAGCTTTTACGAACTTATTAAATGCTTTCAAAGATGTAAAGAGAAGGCAGAGTAAGTATATCGATTTCTTTGAATTTATTTCTGAAGGCCTATATGAGGACACATATATTTCTAAATACATACAAAATAATAGATAAATTACACCCAGACACAGAACATATGATCATGCTCATCACATAAAAATTTGTCCTAGGTGGGAATCGAACCCACGACCTCCGGCAGTCAGCACTCAGTCAGCAGTCAGGGCCACTAACCACTAGACCAACAGGCCAGCCAAAATTATTTATGATACCACACACAAATGACAAGATCAATTATCAATTTTTGATAATTGATCTTCTCCTACTCAGATAAGCAGGTCTTGTTTAAAAATATTACTTGTTTGGTTTGGAGGTTATTTTCGATTCCATAAAATTACTCCGAAATTCGTTTTGTTTACAAAAAAAAACTTTTATTGGAGTTAAATATATATAGGCAAATATCGTTCAGTGGCGACGTTTTGGAATATTGCTCACCACCCATTGCAAATGAGTAAATTTATTGCCTATAAGTTGCCTTGACATTATAAGGATTATGAATGCAAAACTTGAACAGGATTGATTCATTAGTTTTTGCGCCAACCGTAAGAATTGCAAAATAATTTTACTGTTTCATTATGTGTATATATGTACATTATAGATATCACACAGTAGCTGATATGAAAGAAAAACAGTTTAAATAGTGATGTCAAATCAGCATTATTTATTTATTAACTGATTCAAACAAAATTGAAATGTGATAAACTCTGTTTAATTTTAATTTCAAAACCATAATAAAATTATATAGCTACGCGAAATTTATTATCTAAACAATTTTCACACCACAGAGTGTTAAAATAAATAAAAAATATCGTTAAAGCTCATATCATATTTCATGTCCCTCGCTCGTATGTCGTTAAGTGGCTACAAATTTTCACAAAGTATTCAGTGAACGAAACGTCAGAAAAATGTCCCCTCTTGTGAAAATACGATAGGTACATTTCATCCGTATTTTAAAGAATTGGTTTTTCGTAGGTCTATTCAATATAATTGAAACTAGTAAGACTAATTTTTAATTCAATTAACTTGAATAGTCGCCTAATATTTTAAAGAGTAAATGTGTGGCGAATGGCTTAATGGCATTCAAGAACTAACCGAATTTATTAAAGGATAAATTATTAAAACGACTGATTCTGTGGGTTTTTTGACGTGAATTGGCTTTGACTTTGTTTAAATTGAATACCTTATACTGTGTTTATTTTTCTGTTAATTTAAACAAAACGAGGTGGAAAGTCATTAAATTGTATTTTCGCTCTAGGGTGGAGCAAAAGGGTTTTGTTAGATTTTTACTGACCTTCTTCTTCTTCCTGCCCTTATGCCATATTACTCGGGCTCGGCGCAAGACGTTTTCTTTTTCCATTCTGTCCTGTCACCCGTCAAACTATCACTAACTCCCTTTTCTTTCATATCACTTCTCACACAATCGATCCATCTTTTTTTCGGCCTCGCTCTCCCTCTCCATCCATCTACAACTATACTCAAAACTCTTTTAGTAATATGCGATTCCCTCCTCTTCACATGACCATACCAAGATATACCATACCTTTCAACTTTTCAGTCACTAGCGCCACTTTCAAACTTCCTCTAATATACTCATTTCTCACTTTATCCATTCTCGTCACACCCCACATCCATCTCATCAGATTTTTACTGACAAACCTATCTATATTATTTAGTTACTCTTTGCGTTCTAGTGCCACGGTAGCTTCTTCAAACGTTCCTACTAGACCCCTAGGGTACAACAGTGACACGTGCGGGAAACTACCCGCCAGTCTACTTTTATCGGACACTTCTGACAAAACTTGCGACTCCCGGTGCCCGGAGCATTTCTTGTGGCGGCGACTTGGACGTAAGGCTGTCCTTTCCTTCCCGGTTACAGTCATCTCTTTCACTTGCAATACCCCTTACCCCTTGCTTGTTATATCTTTCCTTCTGTCGCCCCGGAACATTGTCTGAACCAGGGCACGTCGCGAAAGTTCGCCGCCACCGATTGCCTCCTCGAGGGCACGGTGGACCAAACTGGAGGCAGACTTGCACTGTATACTGTCACTCCAGAGCCCCATTGATCATCTGTTCTATAAGCAATGTATTCTGCCCACAGTTATTCGTAAGTTTGCCAAAAATTGGAGGAAGAAATAAATGAATCCGCATAAGATATTTCTAAGTAGGAAGATAGAGCTTTCGGTTATTCTCTGCACATCGTCCAATAAATTTTGCCAAGGTGTTTGCGTTAATTAGAAATTTTCACTTAATTTAATTTGCTAAATTAAAACATTTTCAGCTTTAATAAACAAATATGAAAGACTTTTTTAAATATTTTTGTCGACAACGAACTGTCAAAGTTTCAAGCTGTTAATAAGAAAAAAAGGCCAACGTGGTTTAAAGTTGATCACGTCCATACGGCTGCCAGAGAAAATGGCGAGAGATACAGATATTTTAATTTTAAAATTTATATCTCTTTTTTATCTACTAATTTTAATATTGTGTTAAATTTTAATAATCTATTAAAAACTGACTGACTGACATATCAACGTACAGCTGAAACTACTGAGACTAGGAGTGTAACATTTAGCACAAGGCTTCTTTTTATGGCGTACGCCAGCACTAATACATTTTTTTTTGGTAATCAGCTCCTAAGATGAAGAAACGTGGATTTTAAGTTTTTACGCAGACACCTACTTTCACGTGGGCGAAGCCGCTTGTAGGAGCTACTTTATTGATAAACTGAATACTTTATTGTTTTTTCTGTTGTTGTTTTAAATGTTTGTCTCGACATTGCGTGTTACAAGTAGCTTGAAATGTCTCATGTCTCTGTAAATATAGAATCCTAAACGTATTTTAAACAGCCAAGCGAGCTATTAAGTTGAAGTAGCTGTAAGCTGACAGTCTATATAAGGACCGGAAGCATTGGAACAGATGTAACGGAATTGTTCAAAAGGATTACCACGGCCCTGGAACCTTTTTCACGCATAAACAAATTATTGGGGCAGACATGTTTTTGTTAGGACTACATATCAGCAATAGGAGTACGAGAAAACTTTCAGCTAGATGGGTCAATGTTCTTACAAAACTGCCTGGATGCAGAGGGAAGCAACCTCCGACGACGTCCTAGAGATGTCGAGGTATTAGGTCAATTTAATTAGATATATAAACTAATATAAAAATAGGCTAGCTACATCTGCCGCAACGAAATTGGACGAAGGCAACCACTGATTTAACGCCGAACAACAGCAGCTGGGGAGCCGGTAGGCCTACGATGTGGCGTGTAGAATTGGACACCTACCTAAAGGATTGGCCAGTATTAGTTAAGGACAGGAAAGAGTGGAAGAATTGAAAGGAGGCCTTACCTTGCAGTTGGTCAAAAAATAGATATAATATATCGTCGAAGTAAGAAAAACGTGAATATGACCATCTAGACATAATTAACTTTTTACGTAATCCTAGCAAATACCACACAAACTGCGTAACATCTTAACTGCTTCACGAACCTCGTTTATTCGTTAGGGACTGATAACAAACTCTGCGACTCGTAGTCTAATATAGATTCGTTTACACATCCACTATCAAACAAGCAGACACGACAAATGTACGTGTAAATTGCTAATAGAATTTCAATGAATGTGCTTAAGGGAATTCTCGTTTACGTAGCTGTACATATGTAGGTATATAGTTACAGCTTCTAATTAATGGTTTTAGTAAACCGTACTGATTTAGGTATTTCAATATATGGATAGCGATGTACAGCGTACATGCATGTCACAATTCATTATCTCATAACAATACTTACTTATTTTTTGGATTATCAAGGACCAAACTAAGATCAGATAAGGATCAAGCAAGGATTAGATAAGGATCTGACATGGGCAGGAAGATGATGATGCCATTATCAGTATCATCTTTCTGCCCTTGACCATAATGCTTGGGGTTGAAGCAATACGTTTTTTTTTCATTCTGACCTTATCTCCCGGTATTAATACTTATGTTCACAAATTAAAAAGATTGTTTTTTTTTTATACCACGTCTGGTATAAAAAAACACGTTTTCTTAAATGTGTACGCGTATGCAAATGTTCCAAATATTGGCTTGAGAAAACCTGTCCATGGGAGATGTTTCTTTCATAACGAAATAAAGATAGGGTACAAAAAAATTAAAGATAGGGGACTATATTTCTTGTTACAAAAATATATATGCCACGAAATATTTTCATTCATTTTTGGACATAGGCCTCCCCCAAGCGTCGCCACATCGAACGTTCCTGTGCGTCCCGCATCCATCGGTTTCCCGCTACCTTCATCAGGTCATCAGTCCACCTTGTAGAAGGCCTTCCAACGCTGCGTCTTCCGGTACGAGGTCGCCACTCCAGAACCTTTCGGCCCCAACGGCCATCTGTTCTGCGAGCAATGTGCCCTGCCCATTGCCACTTAAGTTTGGCAATTCTGCTGTAATCTTATGAGGAGTTCTGTTCCATATCTTTGAAGTTCATAATCACAACATTACAATATTTCTATGGGACAAACTTGGAAGTATAATCTTTCAATCAATTACAAAGTAAGTCGGTTATTTTTTTGTAAAAAGTTTTTTATTTCACACTTTTTAGTTGCAATACACTTACAGCCAGAGTACCTTTTTCTCGTGACAATTCGAATTAACTCAAACCCTGCTAGGATACATTTTTTTATTATGAAGTTCCGGCGCCTACCTTCCGGCTCCATCATCATCAGGGCACATCGATGATACCATTTTCAACATGCCTATTCAGAACTATTCATTTATTTGTAACTATGTTCATTGGGAGATCTGTGTAGGTATGAACTTCCGTTGGCCATTTCTGGTCTTCTTCACCAGTTCCACTTCATCAAATATCATGTTTTGACTATAAATGCTAAAGTCTTTGCTGAAAATACCAAAAGAACTATATGGTTGCCTATAATATTTGAGGAGTTCCCTCGATTTTGCCAAGATTCCATCATCAGATCCCAACTTGGTGACCATTTGGGAAGTATACCCTTTCCAACAAAAAAAAAATAAATCTAATCGGTTGGCAAGTGACGAACATACATAAAAAAAATACAAACATTCGAATTGAGAACCTCATCCTTTTTTAGAAGTCGGTTAAAAATACATTCAGCTGAACATAGAACCTCTTCCTTTTCGAAGTCGGTTAAAAATAGACTGTTCCGCGAAAGATACTTCGCGACTAGAAATTGTTGTTGACTTAGATAATTAATTAATTCTATTTACATTCGCATACGTATTTCATGTTAACAACTATATGGATTAACGTCACCGTTTATTTAAGTCCTCAAGCTCACGTGCGCGCGTTTGTTTTAAACTCCCTCGAGGATCCCAGACTGTAGCCACGGGCCACAGGTAGTTCGTGAATTAGGTTCAAAGCTGAAACATGAAAGAGCTGCTTATGTGTGGTTTTGTGCTCAAAACAGATTGTAAATATAAATAAAGAAGATCTGAACTGTTATTTTTGTTTTATTTTATGAACGCATAAATTACTTGGACAAAATTAAATGAAAATGACCCTTATAGGATCACTTTGCTGTCCATCTATCTGTCTATCTGTCGGTTTTTCTGTTTGTCAAGACCTTTTATCTCAAGAACGCTTAGAGGTATCAAGTTGAAATTAAAACCATATACACAACACATTTTTTATTATACTAGTGCTTGACTGCGATCCCACCTGACGGTAAGTAGTGATGCAATCGTTGATGTTGAGGTAGACTAGTTTATTAAAAGCGTCTTCACTCTAGCCTTGAAGACACCTAAATTATAATCAGACGGGAAATATTTCTTTTATTAGCGTAAGTGTCCTTGCACACGGGCCACAAAAAAGCCGCTTCAAGCTCCTTTTTGAGCTTTTTATCTGTCAGCTTCTAGCTTTTTTTGTGGCCCGTGTGCGGCGACACGTACAGTATACACCCAGTTTCTGCCAGTTCTAATATTAAAGACGTTAATTATACATATTTTACAACCGTATTATGCTACCTTAATTGTTGCATTTTTTAGCAGGAGCAAGAATATTTATGCAGCTTTTTAAAGTGACCATCATTTAAGTATCATGATAGCAGAATAACAGTATCCCCAACGATTGTTTCCATGATCCTCCGGTTCTAGGGTACACTGTTTTTATCTAGTCATTTCAGTGTTCACCCTCTGTATCCCAGTGAGAGCATTTCTAGAGTGCAGCCCTCCTCTCTATTATAGAAAGAGTGGGCCACATTGGCCATGATACACCACGCGGGTTTAAATGCTATTTGTTACTCATCTCTGTTTTTCAGTTTTGGATATCACAGTTGCTTTATATATATAGTTGTTCTTTCTGTTTCATGAGAAATTAACACGTACGACCCAGCGCTTCCCGCGCTTTCGTGAGGTGCGCACAGTATGACACAATATTTTCTATCAGTAGTATTGTTACGGCTCAAAAGTTTAACTAATAGAATTTACTATTGCTACTAGGCGTTATATGGCGTTGTACATATTTTTATCGTCAAGACGTTGGGTTAATAATAAATCACAGCATACGACATTACTGTTTTACATAAGGATTGTGACTGTACGTGTTCAGACCATTACTAGACCAACACTTCTCTTATATGTATATGTCTCAAGGGACTTTATTTAGTTTAAAAATATAATTTCAATAAAGATGCAATAGCTGCCACAGTGGCACAAGCCACTCTCTGCCTTTTATTACCAGTATAACACATTTAACAGTCACTCAGTGTATGCAGGTGCAGTGCATAGCTAACTTATATTGAGTTAGTACTACAAACACCACGAGTTTGAAGAGAACACGGAGAGAGCGAAACGTCGAAGTGCTTCTGAAATTTGAGTAGTGTTCTAAAATTGTTTTGTCATGGAATGTTGTGAAGATAAGGCTATTAAGACAACACATGAACGGTGAAGAAACTGGGGTAATAATATTAGATAGTAAGCTCCATCTTGCACATATTAATAAAGTTATTAACAACTCATATCGCAAGTCTATATAGAAATAAATAAACACATTGAATACCAATTTGTGATTTTTACCAAGTATCCACTGCAGTGTCCTGAGGTGATCTGGATATCCACGTTATATAGCACCTTCTAGGATGCAATATGTGAGCGGAGTACCGTACCCTCGTAGAGGAGACCTCTCTCATCTGACCCTAATTTAGGTCACAGTACAAAACGAAAAGAAGTGTAAGATAATCACTCTTTTCTGCGAAGTAGTCATGCGAGCAAAGGAGGTGGCACTATTCGTGCTGACAACACGGCTCGCATCCGTCACAGTGAGCTGCCCCAAGGTTTTTAGCTGGGAAAGGCTGAAGGCTTTTGGTGGGCTGGGTTTTCACGCAAACGAAACTTGCGAATCCATACCGGTTCGATGTTCCTTGCATCCAGTAGACTTCTGCGGCTATTACCACGTCATAATTAGAGAGAGCACCGAGTCTTCTTAGTGATGATCTCTCTCGCCTGATCCTGGTTTAGTTCAGGGCAAGAAGGCATTAAAAAATTCAAATATTTTTATTTCACATAGGTCTAGGTACATGTGCACTGATAAAACGTCAGAAGCTAATGCATAGTTTCAAATTGGTGGTTTCCTATGGAAAAGAACCGGTAAGAAACACCATGGCTACTCTTTTAAAAAAAGTGGTTGATGTTACAATATTTCCGTATTACAGAATGAAAAGCAGTCACTTTCTTCTGTGATGTGAAAATGCGAGCAAAGGAAATGACCAAAATCGGGAGGAGGATCCAATTCTAACAATCTGGCTTCTACTGAAGACGCCCCATGCGCTGGGTGTAATTTGCCGAAAGGGTCCTTGTGGTCCAGGACGGCAAAGGATGACTGAAGAGACACAGGTGTATTTTAGCCAGTAAAAATCTAATCATTGCTATCATTCTATCTATATAAAACAGTATGTCATGTTTCATACAATTTGTAAAGAAAAATTAACATAAAAGGCGAGTAATTATGCACAATTCTTTATTATAATTATAATAAATAAAAGGTTTCCAGTTTTGAGGTCACATAGAAATAACTGGATATTATCGTGTCCTTAAACGGTCATAGTGAATAGATTCAGTTGGTGCTAACAACAAAACAAAAGCATCGCTATTTAATCTATTAGAAAGCTTTACAAAACCGTATCTATTTTTAGTGAAACCGAATTACAAGTGAATGTTATTGATTGATGGGCTTTTACGTTGTGCTATTTCAAAGGATAAATTAATTTATTTAAGTGTCCCAGTTTTAGTTATTAGTTTTAGCTAGTTACATCAACTGCGTGAATTAGTACTACATCAGCTAGGTACTGCACCCCGGGTGTCGCCACTGTGCGGAACGCCCGGAGGACACGGTGGAGCACACAATCGCGGTGTGCCCTGCTTGGGTGGAGCATCGCCGTGCCCTCGTGGGGGTGATCGGCGGCGGAGACCTCTCGCACCGGGCCTTGGTCGAGGCCATGGTCCGGAGCGAGGAGGAGTGGCAGGCGGTCGCCGACTTCAGCGAAGCAGTAATGCTCGCTAAGGAGGAGGCCGACCGCATCAGGCAACGTTGTCAGCAACAGCAGGGACCCAGCCGGAACGAAGCCTGCTGGGGCCAGGGTTATCCGAAAGGGCGCTCGAGCCCCGGTATGAAGGCTAGAAGGAACGGGGTGGGTTTTTTAGTCAGTAAGAGTCTGACACTATCTCCCGCTCCGCCCAAGAGTGGGGGTTGTCATAAGATGATCTTTCCCACCGAAAAAAAAGGCTAGGTACTGCATTATAAATTATTCTGATATTTCTTTAATGTTATTTTGATGTGTTAGCTATATTAATGTGAAGTTTCATCAAAATAGCATAGTTAGTATTATTATTTCTAAAATATCTATATACAAACTTTCATTTTTATAATATTTAATTAATGTAATACAATTATAGTTTGTTTTTTTTTTATATTTTTAATATTTTAGTTTTTTTTTTGTAAAATTACGTATTTTATCTACAGGTCTTAGTTGCTTGATAATAAAAAAGTTATAAATATTCTCAAAGCCATTTGTCTAGACCCAAGGTCTCGTATTTTAGTAGCCTCCTGTTAATGTATAATAAGAAGTACCTACCGTACTATAGATATGTGCCCGAACCAGTTCTCGACAATGGCAGTATCACGTTATATTAGGATCGATTTATTATCACTATAGGACTATTATTGCCAATAAATCTGTTATAGTGGTGATAGATCGACTAGAGCGTCGCACAATGATTGTTGATATAGCGGTCCCTATTGACGAGAACCTGAAAAAAAAAACTGAAAGCTGAAAAAGATAATTAGTCCAAGTATCTTGATTTAGCTCGCGAGGTTATCGACATGTGGGAAATGGATAGAACAGTCATTGTACCGATAGTCGTAACGGTCAATGGCTTAATAGCTAAGAGCCTCGTACAATAATTGAGGCTTTCATTAGGCAGGTGGATCAAGGGCCTGATCCAGAAAGCAGCACTTCTGGACACGGTGCGCCTTGTTAGGAGGTTCCTCTCTCAGGAGCCCCGACCACCGGCAACTTGGACCTTGTTTCCGTTGCCAGTGGGCTACTATTTTTTATATTTTTAAATATTTTTTATTTCATGTCTTATGTGGCTTCTTCATCTTCTTCTTTTCCTTATCCTATTTTATTTAGGTTCAGCGCAACACGAGTTTTTCTTCTATTCTGTCCAGTCACCCGTCACGCTATCACTAACTCCCTTTTCTTTCACTAACCCATCTCATATAATCCAAAGGTTAACTGGTAAGGTTGACTAGTAGAAAATGACTACCGCATAAAGTCTACCACTAAAAATTTGTGTGCATAAAGCATTTAAAAATAAATAAATCCATCCATCTTTTCTTTGGAATCCCTCATCCTCTCTATTCACAGTATCTATACTCATAAATATTTTTGTAAAATGTTTCATCCCTCTTCTTCACATCCCTGGTGCCCTGAAACGAAGGCAAAGAAAGAACTGGAATGGATTTTAGTCAGTAAAAGTCAGACACGCCCTCTCACACCGCTCAAGAGCGCGAAAAGCTATTAGATGATTTCTCACCTAAAAATGTCATGTCAACCCTCTTCATCGATATACCATGACAAACGATTGCTTTTGAACTTTCAAACTTCCTAATACTCATTTCTTTCTTACTTAATCCATTCTCGACACACCACTCATCTAACATAATTAAATAACGATGCCAGATAAAACTTTCATTCAATTTGATCAAAGCTTAAGTACATCTAACCAATTGATGCTCGTATGCCAGTCAATACCGTTGAGTCGCGACATTTGCTTGTCGTTTTGTGTCCGTCAAGGGTAGCACACGACATCAACACGAAACGTAATGAAATGTTCCATTAATTTAATGTGTGTCTCAATCACTGCCAATTGATAAATTATACGTAAATGTGTTCGACATCACAGGCCCTAACAGAATATCAGCGCTGCGTTATTTATCGTTTTATATAACGCAGCATATGTTTAGGTGTGTTTTTGGCCTCGCACTGATTACACCTTTCTATTTTCTTGTTCATTGTGTATTTTTAGTTTATATGATTGTATGAAGCGCGAATAAACCTTTTTCCTTTCTTATTTTTTTCTTATACATGTGTACATGTTCACTATTCTGATGAAAATAAAGAGAATTTTGGGCAAAATTTTAATCAGGATTTTGTTTAATGGGCACATTCCTGCTAGTACAGTCAGGTCAGTAGTAAAAAAACTTGGCAAGTGTGAGTCGGACTCGCGCACTGAGGGTTCCGTACAAACAACTACAATTCCCGAATGTAGTTTTGACGAGGTAATAACAAATTTACTGTTTTCAACCCGCCAACTTCAATTTC
Organism: Mythimna albipuncta; assembly: GCA_929112965.1. NCBI lineage: Eukaryota > Metazoa > Arthropoda > Insecta > Lepidoptera > Noctuidae > Mythimna > Mythimna albipuncta. The sequence continues at coordinate 289,878 of OV815980.1, forward strand.
TTGAATACGTGTAAAGTAAGTAACAACGCTTTAAATGTACAGATTTGTTACTTAGTAACATATTCGAGACATATGTGGGCCCGCCCAGTAAATGGCAGCTCCAGTCATTCTCCGACGACCAATTTCGAACCGTGCACTAGCTTCTGACGTTTTATAAGTGCCCATGTAGGCCTATGTGAAATAAAAAACTTTTGACTTTGACTTTGACTTCTTATTGTATAGAAGTTTCTAAACCCAAAGTGCAATGGGAAGATTATGGCGCCACCTCCACTAGTAAATGGCTCACCATAAGTTGACGATTTGCTCATCAATGTTACTTGTCGAATCGCTACAAAAATTATGCATATATGAAATGGTCTGGATTAAGTGATTTGCTTCGTTATTTATACCACGTACGTCAAAGGATTGAAATAATTTTACTGCAGAGGTCTTCCCTTACGATTATAATTTAGGTGTCTTTAAGGCTTAAGTGAAAAGTTCTCAATAAACTAGAGCGTTTCATCATCATCGTTTGCATCACTATTTACCATCAGGCGGGGCCGCAGTCAAGCACTACTTTGTATAACTTATCAACAAACAGCGTTTTTTTCTAGTGTAACAAAACAATCTTATGCAAGTTCTGAAATAAACAAAGATAATATTTTCCTAAATGCAAACTGATACTAAATATACATTTCATATAATTAGCAATTTATATCGACGAAATATTTAGCGAAAATTTACAATCAAAACTTGATTGGCTGTATTCAGTACGTAGCTATCATCGATATAGAATCGCTTTCGTGAAAGTTTTCAGCGATTCCCCTTAATAATATTTTATTACATCGGAAAGTTACCGACGTCTTTTAATGCTGGCTTAAATGTGCGGTATCCTGATTTTGCATATTAATTAGTGATTTGATTTGTTTATCAAGTTTGGTAGGTACTTTGTTTACGAAGTGGTGTAGTAATTGATGCTTTGAGAGTGTTAAGTTATTTTTAACACTTAAATTTGAAATATAATAATGATAGCTAATATTGCTAAGATGCTAACGCATTCGTGTCATTTTGACGTGTATTGTTAATGAAAGCACTGAACTACATCCTTGGGATGTTATGCATTTTAATGAAGTTCTAGTACAAAACGTTTGTACGGATCGATATAAATTAATTTATCTCTGGTAAAGTCAAGACCATGACATAGATAATCTCTTCCTGACGATCTTATTTTCCTCTAAAAAAACAATGCTTATTCATTAACATTACCAAAATATGACTAGTCATTGTGTGGGTAATATCGGGTCAAGCTTTTTAAATTAATTTAGGTATTTTTGTTATAATGGACGCAAGTATTATGTTTCACGGGAATCGTTTGTCTTGGTATGGTTAAGTGAAAACGAGGGATGAAACGCATATTGCTAAAAAAGTTATGAGTTTACATGTGGATGGATGGAGGGGGAGAGGGAGGCCAAAGAAAAGATGGATAGATTGTGTGAGAAGTGATATGAAAGAAAAAGGAAAAGAAAAAGGCTCATCTATAGAATGCATTGCCTGTGGGGCGAGGATATAGCCAATACACTGTTCTTTTGGGATACATTAGTCTTTTTCGATGGAATCTTAATGGATAGGGAGTCACCGCTGGTGCATTTCATATTATATTATGATACCAGAGTTCCTTTGCTAAGCAGGATTTCAAAATTTATTTCCTACTAGCATGTTTCGGGAAAAAAGAGTCCTCAAATACTTCTAGAAAAAATTGAAACATTAATATTTCTTTTTTTCATGGCCCTGAGAGATTTGTTTTTGGATTTTCTCTAAAAAAATAAATGAACCTGTTACTTATAAAGAACCAAAACAAACTTTATTTAAATTCCTGAACAGCTATTCTTTCGGTACTATCGCAAAGTATTAAATTCGGTGAGCGGGGGGCGTATGCTAACGAGACCGGAACATTGAGGCGCAGGATAGATAGGTTCAAAAGGTTGGCTCTATACAACTAGTAAAAATGCATGCACACATCGACACGCTTCACGTACGATGTGATTACAAGCGCACTTGCGACTGGCATTTTTTTGATATCGCTGCCATACGCGTCGTGGCGTAGGTGTGTCTTTCTTTTCTCTTATTGTATTGAGTTGACCTTCTGTACCTATTTATGAGGTCTGAACGGTTTTTAATAGGACGCCAAACGACGGCACGATATTGTTTCCAACGTGCGTAACTTTAGATATAAGTAGAATGATTAAGCAGTTTGCAGTGATTTTTATAAAACATGGAGCAAATCCTTTACAAAAATCTCAAATTACAACATATTATGGGCAGAATACATGATAATGGCAGTTGGAACAAGGCCTTAATAGAATAGTTGCCGTTAAACGATAGAAAGAACGTCGGTTGTAAGCCGAGATGGGTGGGCGACCTGCACGAGATTACGGAGTAGACCTGGTTGAGATTCTTATTGATTTGCAAACTCTGGTATAAATAATGATGATAAGTATGGTTAGTACTCCAATCAATTGCCGTAGTATCGGTATATATTGCGGAGGAATGATCGATATAGATACAATACACATAACAGGAAGATAAGATAATTATGGATGTAGGTAGCTATTTTAAAGAGGCTGATAAAAGAAAATACCAATAGATCTTTGGAAGAAAATAAATGTAATGATGATTAGGTGTGATTAACACTATATTAAAATAAAATTATACAATTGAACGTTACTTACTTTCTTCGTCAATTACAAAGACGTAAAACTACTTGACGATTAAAGAGAGAACAGAAATAAGTAAAGTGACAAGCACCATTTACGTTCTAAACATTTTCGTTCAACTCTTCAATTTGTCAACAAACAATTATTTAAAGGAAACGAGCACATACTCGACACTGAAAGTACTTTACAATACACTCTGAATGATGTTTCTCAGTTTTACACCGTTTAGCTGTATGTTGACATTGTAACAGATGTTTGAAGAAGAAATGGAACAATTTGTACGGAGATGTGAATGTGACAGCTCAAGGTGAGTTGTGTGTAGGTACTAAAGTACTTGTAAAGACTTTAAATTATAACGAACTCCATAACTTTAAGTAGTAGAAGCCTCGGTTATACGAGCGGTGTGAACATACTGTAAAAAATAAAGCACCCGGCAACTCACGCGTATAAGTCGCATAGTTGATTTTATATTGAAGTTACAATTCAAAAATTGATGCCAGGTAAGAAGTTTGCACGCTTTAATCAGTTCTAAATTTAGAATTGCACTATCAATCGACGTTCTTCTAACAGCCTCTTACTGCTTTGTCCGTGTTTATACTTCTGATTTTGTTCATTTTTTCATTTTAAAAAGATAGTTTGGTTAAACTATCTTTTTGTAGAATGCGTTTTCTCTCGATGTCTGGACGGTTACTCGTAATCAGGTTTTTAATCACTACTTTACTTTTTACAAATGTCAATGTACAACAAGGTATATTAAATTAATACAATCATGGGTAGATTCATTTTCACTATACCCTTGTTTTCTTAATTTCGTCATTTATTTTATATTATCTATCATACAGTCTCTTCACAAGCGTTGGTTGGTTAACTGTTGGTCCCTTTTTTAGGGTTCCGTAGCCAACTAGGAACCCTTATAGTTTCGCCATGTCTGTCTGTCTGTCTGTCCGTCCTCGCTTAATCTCTGTGACCGTTAGCACTAGAAAGCTGAAATTTGGTACCAATATGTATATCAATCACGCCGACAAAGTGGTAAAATAAAAATAGGAAAAAAATGTTTTATTAGGGTAGCCCCCCTATATAATTTCATCCCTTACGTGTGATATATCGTTGGATAGGTATTTAAAAATGAATAGGGGTTTACTAAAATCATTTTTTGATAATGTCAATAATTTCGGAAATAATCGCTCCAAAAGTAAAAAACAATGTGTCCCCCCCCTCTAACTTTTGAACCATAAGTTTAGAAAATATGAAAAAAATCTGAAAAGTAGAACTTTATAAGGACTTTCTAGGAAAATTATTTTGAACTCGATGGAAAGAACAGTTTTTGTACAAAAAAGACAAAAGGGTTCTACAAAATAATTTCTGGAATAAGTTTATATAAATGTATATGCAAGCATTTTTTAACCTCATAAGTGGGTACACTTATTGTGATGGGCGGGAAACTACGGAACCCTACACTGAGCGTGGCCCGACGTGCTCTTGGTCAGTTTTTTCTGTCTTACTTTTGTATTTTTTGTTCTTTGAAGTTTTACCACTGGTTGAGTAATTAGAATTCGTGTAAACTGATTTAAACGTATTCCATCAATTTGTAATTGGTAAACAGAACCACTCTTATACAAATCTAATAACCCCAGGAACATGTCATCAATTAGCCAGTTCCCGTATTACCTCCAAAGGCTGGTTTCGAAACGTGAGCTTTAAATTTTAAACGGAAATGGGTCCATTGCTAGCATTTTTAGCAATATGAGTGCAAAAATGAACGAACTCGCTACAGGCCGAGCTACCGTTCAAATGCAAAGTTTTCAATATTGCAACAATCTCTCTTCCCAATGCCGTTGGTAAGCAGATCTGATATGGCATAGACTTGACGTTAGAAATTATGTTACTATCGGCGTTTAATTACTATTGTTGTTACTATTTTGGTGTACAATAAAGTTTATTCAATTCTATTATGTTCCTATTCTATTCTATTCTATTTTACTCAGACTGTGCTAATTACTAGACCAAAATCATACTGAGACGTATGTATGTAGCTTCTTTGGTAGCTCATTAATAGTACAAAACAATAATGAAAAAAATAATTTAAATATTAGTTTTTTTTTTTTTATAAAATGTATTAGTTTATTAATGTTTAACATTATTCAATGTAGCAGAATGTCGTGGTATGCCGCACTGCTATGCATGTGCGGCGGCGGGGAAGCCGGCCGACCACCGGGCTGGGAGAAGGTCCTGTGACCACCCCGCCAAAGCCAAGGGCAAGGTCCGTAGGCCCATCCCCACCGACGTCCTCACCACCCGCCGTGGCAGTGCCCTCAAGTTGGGCTTGGGAGGAGACAATGGACTGCCAAAAACGCCCCATTACGTCTCCTCCAGGTGAATATCAACCACTGCGCCCCCCGCAGGATTTGTTGCTCCAGAGCATTGCGCAGTGGTGGATCAACATCGCCGTAGTAACCAAGCCATATTAAGTGCTGCCCCGTGGGGACTGGGTTCAGAGCCTGGTCGTCCTGAACCGGGGTTCTGTTCCCACATGTGTACGGATGCGGGGTGAATCAGTGCTGGACATCTCGTTCGCGAGCCCCGCTGTCGCCACGTGTTGTCGACTGACGCGTTATGGAGGAGGTGGAGACGTGTTCAGACCACTGGTACAGTCGGTTTGACGTCTCCGTCTAAACCTGCTGGAGCTATATGAGGGATACAGAGTGGCGACACGCACTCTCCGAACGGAGATAAAGCGGGCCAAACTCAAGGCCTGCAATTTGGATCCATGGTATTCGTTTGTGCGTCGATGTCAGAGACATCCTAAATTATAAAAAAAATTGCACTCCGGGAGTGCCGGCAGAAGTGAAAACTTGATTATTAACGTTGAGCATGTTTGATATTTTGGAATGGTTAGGGAATAATTTTGCACCAATTGCTTTATCAGTATAAAAGTACTATCATTTATGTGGTAGAATACAATATTCATTTATTGCGCTATCGTACACAAACATGACAATTTATATTACATTAAAAATTTAACACTTTAAAACTATTACAATTATTAAGTTTACCATCCGTCTTACGCTTTTTCGATCAGGTCACGTGTCCTGACGCGAGTTTAAGATTTTATACCCATTACAGAAAAAGTGCTCAACGTCGCTAAAGAAGTTTTCACTTCAAAAAACAGTAGTATCCGGTATCGAGAACAGGGTCCAAGCTATCGGCGGTCAGGGTTCCAGAGAAAGGAACCTCCCAACAATATGAGTCCTGTCGAGGAGTACCACTTTCTGAATCAAGCCCTATGTACTGAAGATAAGACTATGTTTCTATTACTGCAAATAAGAAATTCTACCATGGCCAATCAAAGTTTACACTAACTAATTTTCATGCAAAAATATTATATGAATTACATAACTTGTTTTCATAAAACAACTTCACCAAACAATATAAATATAGAATTGAAGGAAACCAGTAGCTAATAATTATTTTATCAAATTTTTGCAGCCCTAAGAAAACCGTCGCAGAATTCCTGCCGGGGTTGCGACACCGCACTCCCTGAATCATAACTAGGGTTGACACAAAAAATGCGGCTAATGAATTCCAAACATCCTTCTCGGTGGAAGGGAATCAAATAAGCTGCGTCGATGATATTTTGCTGCCTTTAAAAGGTTGGCTGTTGTACAAATGAGGTTCGAAAAGAGTTTCAAAGGTCCGATATAACCCTTTACTATTTTTTGGTTTACATAATTATAAAGTCTCATAGCTTTTATTTTAGAGAAAGAAAAGTTAGAGTGCGAAAATTAATCTTTATTTTTTTAAAAATGCGAACAATTGCAGACTCAAAACTGATCACCCAAGTTTATCTGGCACTCGGACAATCTGTAATTCAATATTGTAATACCTCGTGGGGTGGAGCACCAAAAACTTATTTGTTACCTCTTGAAAGAGCTCAGAGAGCCATTTTAAAAGTAGCCAATTTTCATCCGTTCCTCTATCCCACAGATTTGCTATATAAGTCCTGCAACGTACTGACTGTTCGCCAGCTTTTCATCATGCGTCTGGTATTAAAACAACACACCATGCTTTCCTACCACCCTGAAGTTACTAGTAAGAGAAGGAATGATATTGTATGCAATTCCAATACTTTTTCAAAATATGTCTTTGTAAAAAGGTTTTTCACATTTTTAGGCCCATTTCTGTACAATAGATTAAATAGAAAATTAGGTTTGTACAAATTAAATTATTATAACTGTAAAAAGATTATTGTGCAATACTTACTCAGCATCTCTTACAGAGAGACAGAAGATCTCCTAATAGTTTGTAAATAAAATATGTTTTGCTCTTATTTAAATTAAATGTATGTTATTTAGTATAGTTAATTTAATGATTGTTAATTTATTACTTGAGGTTATTTGTACTTTTTAGCCTGAAATACAGGTCCAACCTAGTTCAGGCAACAAATGCAATGTATGCGTTAAAATTGTTTTTGTATTTTTATTTAAATGTGCCACTTTTATTAAATAAACGATATTCTATTCTATATTCTATTCTATTCTATTTTGTATTCGACATGCCGCGATTTTTGCGGCGGTGGTGGTAAGCCCGACGTTGCTACACTATGTGCTGGTCGTGCATTTGTGTAATCTACGTATATTTACATCATCTGTATATCATATAAGCCTGCTACGTTTTACAGTTACTTAGATTATACTAGCAGAAAGATGTTAAAAAAATGTTTGCAACATATTTTAGCATCATGCAAAACCCGAAACGCGTGTCTAGTATTTTTATGTAAAGATCATCATTGAAAAATCATAGTTATAAGCTTACTAGGTTTTGCTCGTGGTTTCTAAACGTAAAGGTAAATATAGCCAAGTCACACAGGAATAAAGCAGCTTTCTAGCGGCGAAACAATTTTCGCTATTGGATTTGAATTTTCGCTCAGAGATTACCTCCAACGAACAAAAAAAAACTTAAAAATTTTGCTTGAAAGGGTTACAAACATACAACCAATACAAACTTTCGTGTTTATAACATTAGTACGATTATTTTTTTATAATTTAACCAGACTGGCTGGTTATTTTTAGTCCTCAGATTTTGAAAAATTTTATAATTAATTCAGTGTCAGTGTCAGTCTGGTTGTCAGCTAAAACTTTTGGAGAACGTCAGTTAGTGAGATGGAGTAAAATAAATGAGAGTACAATGAAGTAAAATATTGTGATCCACTGTGAGAAGGGCGTCTTCTGCTGCTCCGGTCTCTGCAGGCCTCAACCATCCGTGCGAGACCTTTCCGCCAACCCGTATGGATGTCTCCTGCTGCTCCGGTCTCTGCAAACCTCTACAGGCCTCTACTGGCCGTGTGAAACCGGTCCGCCCCGCCATATGGACCTTTTTTCGATTCCTCTGGTCTCGGAAAGCTTCTAGGGGCCATGTGAAACCTGTCTACCGCAACCCTGCGAGCCTCTGAGTGCTGCTTGAGGTCTTTTCACTCAGCTGCTGTGAGGATCTCTCCGACTCCACGTTTGCTGACTTTTTTCTACGTTATATTTGTGCTACATCTCTTTTGGTGTCCGAGTTTGTTGTTAATTGTATCGCGAAAACTTTTGTGTTATTTTTTTACGCGTGTATTTTCTATATTTTAGTAGGTAGTCGTTCTTGTGTTTTATATAGTGAACTAATATGACTTTGGTTTATTTATTAAATTAAAGGTTTAAATTTCAAATTCGCATTTATTTATTCTTTGTTGCTAATCGTGGAATGGTTGACCAAATAGTAGAATGATTGACCAAATGATAGAATGATTGACCGAATGAAGGAATGATTGGGATTGTATTTGAAACTAAACTTGCAACAATGTATTTGACAGTTGCTGTCATTTGCCAGCGGGTTAGAAAATTATTTCAAGCGAACATAATCCCAGACTAAAAAGTATTATATGTGTTACCCTTGTACCAAGTTTCATCAAAATCCGTTAACTAGTTTTTTCTTGAATGAGTAACAAACATCCATACATCCATCCATACAAACATTCATACATCCATCCATCCATACATCCATCCATACATACACATACAAACTTTCGCTTTTATAATATTAGTAGGATTATGTCAGCAAAAATACATAGTCGGGTCTGTAGTCGTTTGGGACCGCTCGTCACCGAGCAATCCAGGCGATTGAGATTGTTTTCTGTCGCCTAATTCTCGCTATGACCTGCCGTGACCTGTGTTGTACTTAGTGTCGGTGGTGCCCAACTTATGACCTTTTTAAATATTTGTAGTGTAAATGCTATTGGAACAAATTTAGTTATTGATTCTGAACAAACTATATTCAGGTTTCGCATGAACTTAAAATAATGTTGTATACTGAAACGTAAAAGTGTTTCTCGATTGGTATATACCGGCAAATACTCGTATCATGTCATATTTTGTCGGCAGAAAAATGTAGCACATCGGTGACACAGAAGTGCATGTGATTTGCAGACACGCCCAGCAATTGCGTGACTGCGTATGTCTTAACCAAATCAAATCAAATCAAAGCATTTATTTCAAATAGACCATTTACAGGCACTTTTGAATAGTCAAATGTCGGTCAGTCCAAGAAAAGTGAAGCTAAATTGCACGTTCCAAAGAGTAGGTCTCTATGGAGAAGAACGTGCAAGAAACTCCATGGACACTCTTTTAAATCATATATGTGTTACATATAATGCTTGGTTACATATTACTTGTTGCTTCTATCATGTGAGCACAATGTCGATAGTGAAATAAAAATGTAAAATAATTAAAAGATAGAAACTGAATTAAGCCACTGGCAGCTAAGAGATGACCAGTCCCATCTGACGGCACCCGTTCACGAGCATGACGCGTGCATCAGCCCCACTCAGCTCAACCATTTTGAAGGGAACTGAACGACTCAATAACACGTGCCACCAACAGCGAGACATTTGAGTGAGCATGACAAACTCTCAACTGCCATGCTCGTAATGTCAAAAAAAAAAAAAGTTGTAATCTAATAAAAATGCTCCATGGTGCTTCACATTCACAAACTTGGAAAAAGTGCTTCTACATTATACAATGCAAAAGGTTTCGGTAGGGCATTAGCTTGCCCTACCGAAACGTGCTTTGTTAAGTCCATTCATTTCTATTTCCTGTTCCTTTCTACTAGTTTCACTTCTCCACCTTTCTGGTTTATACTACACCACACAATGTTACTTCGTGGACAAGCAGCCCTCATCGGTTTGCTGATCAACTTAAAGTCAACAAAGTTAAATTAGTATTTCTACCACCAAAAAATTCTGTCACTTCTACTGCAACTACAACTCTATAATTCGACGGTGCCAAATATCGCGTCGGTGTCGGCCGCCACTCCGTACTGCTCTTTTATTGCAAACACGCCGCATTGTGGCCACCCCTGCCCTGAATCACAACTAGGGTTGACGAATTCCGAAAACTTTATAACCGAATAGGTGAGCTGTGTTCCGATGTTTTTCTTTCTGAATTTATTTTCTGGAGCATTGTTCCGACTGAATAGGGCTGCGCTGAAATGGCTTCCCACGGGCGTCGTTTCAAATGGCAAAGGGATTATAGTCGGATGGAATTCGTTATGGATGTTTGTATAAGATTTTTGCTGAAGGAAATGTTTGTTTGGCGGATTTCTTTTCTTTGGGGACTGATATGATAATTTCAGAAAAGTTGGCATTTGAAAATGGAGTTTACTTGATTTTTTTTTCCATTGGTTTAAGTGGTATTTGGTAGCATGTTGATAACAGAGTGAATGCCTATGGAATTAATTTGTTTTTTTTTTAATGATATAATAGTTGACATTTCTGTCAATATTTGCAATAACTGCTATACATAGAATTTTGAACAAAATACATTCCAACATTCTAAACAACATAGTTTAACTCATAATACATAATACCCAAAAATAAAGATCTTCATCATATCATTGTTTGTTTTTTAAACAAAACATTACAGCAAATTTTCACGTTATAATGGCAATCATATTTCTAGGGAATTTCGTTTCAATAGAAAATAAATAAAAAAACCGGCCAAGTGCGAGTCGGACTCGCCCGTAAAGGGTTCCGTAGCAGCAAGTAACATAATATTAAAGTTCTTGTAATGGTTTGTAACTTTGATCGATGTTTTAATAATAGTGTATTTTTTTCGATTTATGACGCATTAAAAAAAACTGCTTATTAGATTTCGTTCAAACCAATTTTCGTTGGTAGTTTTTATAGTAATGTACGTCATATATTTTTTTTAGTTTTATCATTCTCTTATTTTAGAAGTTAGAGAGGGGGGGACACACATTTTACCACTTTGGAAGTATCTCTCGCGCAAACTATTCAGTTTAGAAAAAAATTATATTAGAAACCTCAGTATCATTTTTAAATACCTATCCATAGATACCCCACACGTATGGGTTTGATGAAAAAAAAAATTTCGAGTTTCAGTTTTAAGTATGGGGACCCCCAAAATTTATTACAGTATAGCTCTTATAGTTTCGGAAAAAAGTGGCTGTGACATACGGACGGACGGACAGACAGACAGACAGACATGACGAATCTATAAGGGTTCCGTTTTTTGCCATTTGGCTACGGAACCCTAAAAAGAGCTGTAAGTATTCTTATTTTTTATTTAATTGTTTTTGGTATCCCTATACGGAATCAGAAATGATATTTGTTTTAATGTCAATGGTTATAAAATAAAACATAAGGGGTTACATAGGCATGATATTATATCAATGGCTGAAAGAAGGTTAGTGACCTATCTGTGTAAGAGTCAAAGATTTTATATATCCTAGAGTACTAAAGGTATAGTTGTCATAAAATAGAAGGCCCGTTTTGACATTTGTATTTTGACTACCTAGCGGCTTGTCCGGTGTAGTGTAGTTACTACTAAAATATTTAAAATCTACTTACACTGAAGCCCTAATTATTATTTTATTGTTTCTTTCAGTTTCGTTTCAAGTTATGTACAGTAAGGAGACAAAAGTCCATAGGAACGTTAAAGATTACATTGCTATGAACCGAGCGAGCGCGATGCGTATGTGTGCGCATGAATGAGTATCCACATTCCACAGATAACACACACTAAGGAACTGTCGTCGCACTGAGCAAAACATTATTATTTTTCTGTTCTTACCATAGCATTGATAAAATTCGCGCAAATACGTCATGTGCTGGTAGCCGTGTGAACTAAGTGTTGGATTCGCAAATCACGTAACCCGAGTTCAAATCATGGTCAGTCCGTTGCAGTTATTTCTTACTTTGATAATTCCCAATCTATATTGATATAGTCATTTTTTTAAATTTCTATGAAAAATACTATTGCATTTTTTGCACTAAATAGTTGCAAATTACGAATGTGATCTATTAACCACAAGAAGAATCACATTCGTAATTTGCAATTATTTAGTTGTTACATCTTTTCGATGTTGTAAGGTGGAAATAAAAAGACGTGTTTAATAAAAATGTTTATGCTTTATATTTACAAATTAAACATTTATGAGAATTGTGACGTCGAATAGCAAAAAGTTATCTTGTAACCGTTATCTATGTTACGCGTAAGATTGTTTGTTGGAAGTATACCCACTTAGACCATTCATATTATGAATAACGTAACAATGAACGGATATTCAAATTTTAATAAAATAAAATATAGGTAATTGTTTATATCCAGTTATTTATTGAAAAGTGATTTATGATTTAGACTTTGTAAACATTTTATTTTTGTGTAACGTCACAATTAATGTATTGAGGTCATAGCTTAATTGTTCATTTTCTTGACGAAAAGAAGATTGAAACTAAACCTCAATTTCTGTTAAAAGAACTTTAGTTCTCACAAGATAATCGTCAATTAGATGAGCAAAATAAAATGAACTATAATATTATGTTATAACAGTGCGGGTAGAAGAATAAAAAACAAAATAGACTCATGATTATTGTCAACAAAATTGATAGCGAGTTCACTGCATTCTTAAGATGAGGCGATGGCACAAATTAAAAGATATAGCTGTTTTAAACGAAAGTAAACACAATATAATACAGTGTTTGTTAACGAATAATCACAGATATGTTAAAATAAAATGGTAGGCCCTTTAGTTTAGTTAACATTAAACATTTAGTGCGAAACGTAATCGTTCTTGTTTGTGCCTCTCTGTCAAGTACGGCTTTTTAGCAGGTTTTCTGTGATGCACGCCTTCAGCGTGAAGTGCACGGCGAACAGTATCCATCGAGGTGTCATATAATTCCGCAAATGTCTCGTTGGTGCGAAACCATTCGTTTCGTATACGTCCACCATATGTCGTCGCTGCGCCTCGCTAATAAGCTTCGGTCTCCCACTTCTCTTTCGACTAGCAAGGCTACCTTCTTCCTCATATCTTTTTAGCCAAAGATTTACAGTATTTTTCTAAAATAAAAAAATAAAATATATTAGACAGCTATACCTACTTCACTTCATTTTCATTATATAAAATGTTAATAATCATAATTATTGAATATAATTTTAAAATAAAACTGCATTTATTAATCCAATAACCAATCCAATAAACCCAACGATTTACGTATTTCTCTTCTAAACCTCTTATAGATACGATGAATGGATTCATAAATGGCATACGTTTTAATTAGAAGATTAATTTGTAATAAAGTTACAATTCATTAATAGCTATTATACTCACATTCAGTCCGGTTTCTTCAGATATTTGTGTTTTATTAAAACCACTTTTATGCAGCCCAATCATAGTCGCCCTCACTTCAATACTAATATTAGCCTGCATTTTGCGAATATTACAATACTGTCAACCACACGTCACTAACCAACAACTACAACCAAACGACAGTTCATTTCGGTCAAGTTAAAACTCATGTCTACCTCGCAGAAATCTAATTCTTTATTTAGTTTTTTTGTGATCTACCTTTCTAACTCTAAGAAATGTGTGAACAAGTTAAAGAATAATTTAATATATGTAATGCAAATACATAACTTCCAATCGGGTAAGAACTTACAAAAAGTCAATAATTGCGTGGGATTTGAACTTGCGGCACACTGATTTGCGCTTCAATCTGTGTGCCTATACCACTGGGCCATCTTGACTTGTGCTAAGTTGATGAAATTGTGGATTTCAATCATTTGTTGGCGAAACTTGAAAATAAAAGGTCGTAAGTCAAACTAAACGTCAAACGAATACGTTTTAAGAATTCCTATGGACTTTTGTAATTGAGTGTACATTCTAGGGCAGGGCCTTTCTGAAATTTCAAAACAGGTCCTTAATTTTTTATCGAGTATAAGACTTCTTCACACGTACCACAACCACACCACGTCGCAACGACAAAATGCTGTCAAGCAGTGGTTACGTGTGAATAGTGTCGCTGCAGCTTTTTGTAGTTGCGTTGTAGTCTGGTCAATTTAGACATCCGAGGTTACACTAATTCGCATCTAGCTGAAAATTGGTAGGATTGTTCTAAACACCATCATAAATGAAATCTAAAAAGTCTTCACACTATCTCCCGATCCGCCCAAGAGCGGGGGTTGTTATTGGATGATTTTTCCCACCATAAGAAAAACTAGTCCAGTAAAAAAATATTCTAGGTTTTTAAAAACTTATCGTTTTGCCGAAAATCACGAAAAACTCGTTTTTGTGACCTTTGACCCCGAATATTTTTTTTCCCGGTGTCGGATCGATGAGAACTTTTTAGATTTTATTTATGATAGTATTTTGAAAAATCCTACCCATTTTTCAGCTGGGTGCGAATTATTTTAACCTTTTTCTTCTTCCAGCCCTTATCCTATATTATTTGCGAATTATTTTAACCTAACCCCTATTAATTGGTCTAATTTGACGGGACTAGTTTTTTTTTTTTATGGTGAGAAAAATCTTCCAGTGACAACTCCCGCTCTTGGGTGGAGCGAAAGATAGTGTTAGGCTCTTACTGACTTAAAGCCCACCCCGTTCCTTCTAGCCTTCATACCGGGGCTTGACTCGAGTTCCCTTTCGGATAACCCTGGCCCCAGTAGGCTTCGACCCGGCTGGATCCCTGCTATTGCTGACAACTCCTTGAGGCGCACGAGAACAGTGCGCACCGTCGACGAGTTGAGCTTGGTCCGGACAGTTACCGGACGGCCGGACACCGAGCTACCCATTGCTCACTGTCCGCAAGCCCGCGCCTGCGGTGGCCGGAAATCGGGATCGGAATCCCGGCGGTGGCGGCGAGAGTGCCGTTGCCTGATGCGGTCGGCCTCCTCCTTTGCGAGCATTACTGCTTCGCAGAAGTCGTCGACCACCTGCCACTCTTCCTCGCTCCAGACCATGGCCTTAACGAAGGCCCGGCGCGAGAGGTCTCCGCCGCCGATCGCCTCAGCGAGGGTACGGCGATGCTCCGCCCAAGCAGGGCACACCTCGACTGTGTGCTCCACCGTGTCCTCCGCGCATGACTGGACTAGTTGTGGTACTGTGACGTCTATGAAGGTCACATATTAGTTTATATCTTATATATTTTATCTTTCGCGTCTCTACACGCGACAACGGACGGATTTGGAGTATACAGGTGAAGACCCGGGTGTGTTCAATCCAATTATTATTTCGTCCAGTTTGATTTCCAACAATCTCGAGACGTTTTCAATAGAATTTCAATGTGACCTGGATGATGAATCTAATAAAAAGCTCCACGACGATGATCACATTTTTATTTTAAAAATAACGAAACTGGACAAAGATTTTTTCTGACTGAAGTAGGAGTTGGCCCAATTTATTATTATAAAGGATGATGTTCATTCTCCAGTAATAACAGACAAAGTGAATGGGTTTGGTTTTATTAATTTACGTAGCAAATATTTTCATTGTGCCCTTATAGAATTAAAAGGTGCATGGCACAAAAGGAACGAAACAATAAGAAAGTCCTTCCATCACCTTCATTATAAAATAAAATCAAATTTAATGAAAACCAAACATTCTTCTAATATATTTCATGTTAAGTCCTTTTTATTTAAATACGAGTTTTGGAAATAAAAGAAGAAATATTTTTATATTAGGAAACGATTAATTTTAAGAATTTTGTTAATATTTTGACTTTTGTTTTAGTTATCATGTCACACCATTATTTTTGTGGGATCAACAGGGCATGAATCATTTGTTTTGTTTCATGTTCATTTTCAATGAGGGATGTAGCCGTCGAAAAAAGAATAAAGAAGCAAACTGTGCGGTAAATTTTTAGATATATTTTAAGTTTAAGATTCCATACTATAATAAATTTTTATATCGTTGTGTGTACCTGTGTACCAAATAAACGTATTTTCTTTCTTTTCTTTCTTTTTTTTTTTGCTGTAGACTAGGCAAATGTGCCAGTAGACTATTTTAAACTTGAAATAGATTATTTTAGAAAGTGAGGGGAGTAACAATTTGCAGATAAGGTATAGCCTCCGCTAAGGGTGTCTAGTTGACACCATTGGTTTAGCTGATATTGAAAACCCACAGTTCAGTCAAAATGGACAGATTACTTAAAAAATCCATGATTTTTTTAAAGAGTTTTGACACTGGTACATTTTCGATTTTTTAATGATGATAAAAACTTGCACAGTTCTGTCTTTTTCTTCTCTGACACGATGAGTGTCCGATGAGGTTAAAGTCATAACCGTAAGAATTGTAGTTGATGAGCGCATATTGACATATAGTAATTATTTAGAAATTATTTGAAAGTACATGGTTTATCGTCTGTGACGAGTTAAGCCCGCTTTCAAAAGACAGGCGTCGATTATGTAAATAAATTCCCACTATATAGGGACATCTGTGTTAGGTATAGGTATTTAAACCTTAGAAGTTTTTTTTTAAGCTATTGCATAGCTTCTATCGCGGGCCTTGAGCGTGGAGACCGAATCCAGAAATTCCGTAACGAAAATAACTAACACCCCCCACTCATTTGATTTTTGAGCGTGGTGTGACCGATAAGAAAACAAATGAGTGAACAATCAATCAAAAAAATACTGCATAAAAAATTAATAAATAATTATAATTGCAAAAGTTGATCAAAATGCTATGCAATAGCTTTACCGCGACAGTCCCCGAGTGCCACACGTCTTTTTCAAATAGAAGGCTTTTCCATCCTCGGCATTTCTATTCGCAGGGGCGTAGCTCATGTGACGTCTATGAAGGTCACATATTAGTTGGGGTTCAAACTGGTCACGTAATGGATGTTTTGAAGTTTATAGTAATGAAAAAGATTAGTATGACATTCGAATTGATTAAGATTGATAGATATTAACAAAGAAAATACTCATTTAATTTTATATACGTTTGATGGTTTATTAACAGTCCGCACGTGTTATTGGCAAAATTGTGATCTCTTCTACAAAGACCATTAATTAAAAGTTGAAGTTAAAGATGAAAAATGTTATTTTAAGGCCGCTAACAATATAAATATTAAAATTAAACGAAAATCCTTTCGTTCGCGTCTCCACACGTGACAGTACCGACAAAATTTCAATATGGTTGCGATGCGGTTACGTGGTGTGCAGACACAATTGCGCACTGTCGTTGCGTCGACGCAACGTTGTGTTTTCGATGTGGTCAGCCAATAGTACGCAGTGTCGCTGGTGGTTGCGTTGTGGTTATGATGTGGTCGGTGTCACACACACGGTCGATAATGACTGCAAAATGTGGTACGTGTGAATAGTCCGATTCATTTTCAATACGAAATAAACGCCTGGTCACGGGTGTGGTTGAGGTGTGGTTGTAGTCGTCGTGTGTGTGGTACGTGTGAAGAAGCCCTTAGTCCGTTAGTCATCACCCTTCCTTTTTTTTATGGTGGGAAAAAATCATGCATTGACATCCCCCGCTCTTGGGCGGAGCGGGAGATAGTGTCAGACTCTTACTGACTAAAAGACCCACCCCGTTCCTTCTAGCCTTCATACCGGAGCTCGAGCGCGCTTTCGGATAACCCTGGCTCCAGTAGGCTTCGACCCGGCTGGGTCCCTGCTGTTGCTGACAACTCCTTGAGGCGCGCGGGAACAGTGCGCGCCGTCGACGACTTGGGCTTGGTCTGGACAGTTACCGGACGGCCGGACAGCAAGCTACCCATTGCTCACTGTCCGCAAGCCCGCGCTTACGGTGCTCCACCGTGTCCTCCGGGCGTTCCGCACAGTGGCGACACCCGGGCGTCACTTCCGCATGAATCCCGTGCAGGAAACTCCCGAACGAAACATGTCCGGTGAGTACCTACGTGATGCGGAAGGTAAGGGTCATCACCCTTCTGGTTGGAGTGAGATGGCGAGTCAGAATTTTATTGACATAATAGGCTTCTTCAGTTCACTTCAAGCCACGGTAGGTAATTCTTTCGAACAAAACCGCGGAACCTATCCTCCTCTCAGATCTAATTTCACACGATGATTTGCCAGCCCTTATTACAATATTTTAATGATCTGTTCTACATTAGAGTGACGGATGTGAGGTCGTAAACACGTCGTCTTCTACGTAATAATACTGATCTACACTCTAACGAGTTCGTTCAACTTGTCGATAGACATTTTGCCTTTAACATTTCCATGAATATTATTTTATCTCATACTTGCGACTCGCCCCAACTTCGCACGGCTACTAGAAATCTTTGAAAATTTTCATAACGTTTTACCTCGGGAACGTGTGGAGGTATCGAGTGAAATTAAAACCATAAACTCAAGTTTGCGGACTCTTGAAGCTGTAAAAAAATCAAACTTGTAAGTTAACGAGAAAAAAAACCGGCCAAGTGCGAGTCGGACTCGCCCATGAAGGGTTCCGTAGCAGCAAGTAACATAAAATATAAAAATTCTTGTAGTTCGTTGTAACTTTGATCGGTGTTTTAATAATAGTGTTTTTTTTTTTTTATAACGTACTAGCTACTGCCCGCGACGTCGTCTGCGTGAAGGCTCTACAGCACCAATAATGCCTAAGATGCCAGTGTTGCTATAGCATTATAAGTAAACAACTTTTAAAATATTATTAAATTTATGACGTATTAAAAAAAACTGCTTACTAGATCTCGTTCAAACCAATTTTTGTTGGCAGTTTGTGTACCTACATCATATATTTTTTTTAGTTTTATCATTCTCTTATTTTAGAAGTTAGAGGGGGGGAGGGGGACACACATTTAATCATTTTGAAAGTGTCTCTCGCGCAAACTATTCAGTTTTGAAAAAAAAAAAAAACGATATTAGAAACCTCAATATCATTTTTGAAGACATTCTCCACACATATGGGTTTGATGAAAAAAATTTTTTTGAGTTTCAGTTTATGTTTATGTTTAGTATGGAGCAATTTTTTTTCCAATTTTCTATTTTTGTGTCAAAATATTAATGCGGTTCACAAAATACATCTACTTAGAAAGTTCCAACAGTATAGATCTTATAGTTTCAGAAAAAAGTGGCTGTGACATACGGACGGACAAACAGACAGACAGACAGACAGACAGACAGACAGACAGACAGACAGACAGACAGACAGACAGACGGACAGACAGACAGACAGACAGACAGACAGACAGACAGACAAACAGACAGACGGACAGACAGACGGACAGACAGACAGACAGACAGACAGATGGACAATAGACAGACATGACGAATCTATAAGGGTTCTGTTTTTTGCTATTTGGCACCCCTAAAAAGATACTTCGGTTTATGTGGCAAAAAACAATTCTCGAAATTAAATTTCATAAGGTACTTCCTGTTGACGCAGAATCCTGACATGTGACATAAAGCAAGGTCTTATAGCACAAGTTGACTACGTCTGAAAACTGTAAAGTTGTAACGTAACATTTTTTTTTTAATTCGGAAAAATCTTCCGAGACTCTATTCCGGAATTGAACTAGGTACTTACGTACGTCAGTGTGTATGGAACCATTATAGACCAGGGTAGATGCCTTCAAAAATAATAAAAAGTGAAAAATAATAATAGTAGGATGAAACCCATCACAAAAGGAGTAGAATATTATAAAAATGAAAGGAAAAATAATTTACGGGCGATCTGAGGTCGGGAAGGGGGTGGGGGTGACTTTTTAAGGGGAAAAAACGGTTTTTCTCGATTTCCGGCAAAACTAAAAGTCCTATGGAAAAAACTCAAATAGCAAAGTTGTAGGTAATAAAAAGATCTAAAACTTTTGTATTAACACTTTTTTCACATAACCTCAAAATTTATGTGAAAAATTCAAAAAACCATGTTTTTGGTTTTTTATTTTTATCTCTTTCAAAAAACAATATTTTATCACGAAATTTGGTGAAAACTTACCTTTTTATATCCCAAATACGCTGTAATTTATTTGATTAGAAATATTTATTTTTTCACCTTATTTTGAATTAATATCGAAAAATCACCCTAATTTTCAATCGAAAATTCACCCGTCAAAATATCTTTTTTTTTCAAAAAGTTTATATGGTGTCTGTTCGTTGAAATCTCTACTTTCCGATGGTGAAAAAAAATATATATGTTACAATAGTAAATCTTCTCAGCAAATGCAAAAAATCGAAAAAAACTCGAATTCGAATTTTTTTTTCAATTATTATATTCAATGTAGAGCTATTTATTAAAATTTACACTTTAATTACTCGAAAAACGTAAAATTACATGTTACATAGATAACAAAAAAAATTGCAAATCAAAATATAGTACTATAATTAACAAACAAATAAGTTGATAAAATTAATACTTAATAAGACGTCTACAATATTTGGAGAAAGGAGTCGAATCTTCTTTAAGTTATATGCGTAGATGCCTATTTATAACTATTTTTAGATAACTTATATTTATCTGAGTGACCTACGAAAAATTTTAGCCCATCAAAAGGTATTTCATAGAGGAGTGGGGAAGGGGCTAGGCGGGTCCAGGTCTTACTACATACATACCTAATATTTCGTAGGAGCTGTAACAACCGTTAGCCTAGCCAGTATTCGAAATACAGTATAGGATACAACATCGTTTATAAAAATACACGTGCACGTTGAGTTTCTTGAAGATAATTATGACAAGTTTACAAAAAAACTAAGAAGATTAAAAAAATAATAATCTCCTTTATTTTGTACAAACAAACTTAGTTACTCCCATAAAATATATAAATATATAAAATACATATCGTAAATATATTTTTAATAACTAACTTATGGCCGATTTTCATATATATTTCATATATTTTAAATATATTTTAGATACATTCAAAATATATCCTAAAAGACATAAGAAAACAGCTAAAAATAAAATAAAAAAATTGAATATATCTGAAATATATTTGAAATGTATAAAATATATATGAAAATCGGCCAAAAGTTAGTTAGTAAAAATATATTTACGATATGTATTTTATATATCTTATGGGAGTAACTAAGTTTGTTGGTGCAAAATAAAGGAGATTATTATTTTTTTAATCTTCTTAGTTTTTTTGTAAACTTGTCATAATTATCTTCAAGAAACTCAACGTGCACGTGTATTTTTATAAACGATGTTGTATCCTATACTGTATTTCGAATACTGGCTAGGCTAACGGTTGTTACAGCTCCTACGAAATATTAGGTATGTATGTAGTAAGACCTGGACCCGCCTAGCCCCTTCCCCACTCCTCTATGAAATACCTTTTGATGGGCTAAAATTTTTCGTAGGTCACTCAGATAAATATAAGTTATCTAAAAATAGTTATAAATAGGCATCTACGCATATAACTTAAAGAAGATTCGACTCCTTTCTCCAAATATTGTAGACGTCTTATTAAGTATTAATTTTATCAACTTATTTGTTTGTTAATTATAGTACTATATTTTGATTTGCAATTTTTTTTGTTATCTATGTAACATGTAATTTTACGTTTTTCGAGTAATTAAAGTGTAAATTTTAATAAATAGCTCTACATTGAATATAATAATTGAAAAAAAATTTCGAATTCGAGTTTTTTTCGATTTTTTGCATTTGCTGAGAAGATTTACTATGGTAACATATATATTTTTTTTCACCATCGGAAAGTAGAGATTTCAACGAACAGACACCATATAAACTTTTTGAAAAAAAAAAGATATTTTGACGGGTGAATTTTCGATTGAAAATTAGGGTGATTTTCGATATTAATTCAAAATAAGGTGAAAAACCGGCCAAGTGCGAGTCGGACTCGCCCATGAAGGGTTCCGTGGCAGCAAGTAACATAATATAAAAGTTCTTGTAATGTGTTGTAACTTTGATCGATGTTTTAATAATAGTGTATTTTTTTCGATTTATGATGCATTAAAAAAAAACTACTTACTAGATTTCGTTCAAACCAATTTTCGCTGGTAGTTTTTATAGTAATGTACATCATATATTTTTTTTAGATTTATCATTCTCTTATTTTAGAAGTTAGAGGGGGGGGGGGACACATTTTACCACTTTGGAAGTGTCTCTCGCGCAAACTATTCAGTTTAGAAAAAAATGATATTAGAAACCTCAGTATGATTTTTGAAGACCTATCCATAGATACCCCACACGCATGGGTTTGATGAAAAAAAAATATTTGAGATTCAGTTCTATGTATGGGGACCCCCAAAATTTATTGCTTTTTTTCTATTTTTGTGTGAAAATCTTAATGCGGTTCACAGAATACATCTACTTACAAAGTTTCAACAGTATAGCTCTTATAGTTTCGGAAAAAAGTGGCTGTGACATACGGACGGACGGACAGACAGACAGACAGACAGACAGACAGACATGACGAATCTATAAGGGTTCCGTTTTTTGCCATTTGGCTACGGAACCCTAAAAATAAATATTTCTAATCAAATAAATTACAGCGTATTTGGGACATAAAAAGGTAAGTTTTCACCAAATTTCGTGATAAAATATTGTTTTTTGAAAGAGATAAAAATAAAAAACCAAAAACATGGTTTTTTGAATTTTTCACATAAATTTTGAGGTTATGTGAAAAAAGTGTTAATACAAAAGTTTTAGATCTTTTTATTACCTACAACTTTGCCATTTGACTTTTTTCCATAGGACTTTTAGTTTTGCCGGAAATCGAGAAAAACCGTTTTTTCCCCTTAAAAAGTCACCCCCACCCCCTTCCCGACCTCGGATCGCCCGTAAATTATTTTTCCTTTCATTTTTATAATATTTTCTTCCTTTTGTGATGGGTTTCATCCTACTATTCGTTTCTTTGGTTTTAAAAATTATCGACACTGGTCTATTAGGGTGCAAAGCCGCCTTAAAAACCGAGTTAAAAAACTGGGCAAATACTTCACTTTTTTAACTCAAAAAATAAGAATAAATTAACCAAAATGAATTGATGAACATCAAATTTTAACATTCAAACTCGTCGATAAACTTATCTCACCGTCACATTTTAATGAACTCAGAAATAACAATCATCAAAGAACAATAGGACTAGGTACTCAAAGCCAATCCTTACAATTGAGATCCTTCACCAAAACGTATTGAGACGTTATTCTGAAATATTTAATAAGTTATGCTTTGTGAACTGAGCTGATACAAAGAAGCTCAGTGAGTGGTATAGTCACTTACAGATTTGACTTTCACTAACAGACTTGATAGGAGTAGGTGCTACATGGTTGTTTATCAACCTCAGGCTGCTACAGAATAATTCCCAATGAAAAAGCCCATTACAGATTTTTGACCAATCCGGGAATCCAACCCAAGACCTCACGCCCAGCAGTCGCGCTATTGACCATGAGACCAACGAGGTAATACCACACTCAAGCCAGCAACGAAATCCACCGCAGCACTCTAATAACACATACACACCAAAAAAATGGGCCATTTTATATTCTAAGTCAGAATGTTCTCTGGGCACGCCACCATCATGGCGGTAACTCCCCTCTTTGAGGCGTGGCTGGAAAGACCTCACGGCGTCATTACCTTCCGCATGACGCAGGTCCTTATCGGACATGGCACGTTCGGGAGCTACCTGTTCCGGATTCAGGCGGAAGAGACGCCCGGGTGTCGCCACTGTGAGGAACGCCCGGAGGATACGGTAGAGCACACAGTCGAGGTGTGCCCTGCTTGGGCAGTGCATCGCCGTGCCCTCGTAGGGGCGATCGGTGGCGGAGGGCCTTGGTTGAGGCCATGGTCCGGAGCGAGGAGGAATGGCAGGTGGTCGCTGACTTCTGCGAAGCATTAATGCTCGCCAAGAAGGAGGCTGACCGCATCAATTAGAACAAATTTAATAACCTCACCAGCTGAGCAACTAATTCAGGGCAATCAGATTCACCCCAAAAATCTCTATAAGCGAAGGCGAGCAAAATGTAATTGCACTTTACTTCTAGAGCGTTCAATTTCAGCATTACGAGCAAAAATCTTGTAAGATATAAAAATGGATACCTAGTATCCAAATCCACGCAATGTTTTTTGAACTTTCTTTAGAAGCAAGACGTAAGAAGTTTCATAGGGATTCCAATTATTGAAAGCTGACTCTAATTTACTCCTGACTAATGCCATACAGACCAGTTTAATTGCCAAAGGATTACTATGAAGCAGCTATATTACTTATTCTAATCGGTCCTTTCGTCCTCTGGAAAGGTTGTATTATTCTATTAAGTTCAACGTCAACAAGAGAAAATATTAGTTTTCAAACCATTACATTCAGTACTAAATCTCAGTGTCCAATTTTCATTACTCATCGCCTTGTATCTAAATGAACAAAGTTACATCGCCCATTGCTCATCGCTGTGGATGATGGTCACCGTGCTACCCTGCTCAACACTCCTAAATATCATATATATGCGCAGGTATATGTGTAGAGGGCCCTTAGATACTCAAGAAAAGTTTGTGTTGCAAACTGCGGTGAAACCCAAAAGGAGGGAAACGTTTTGTTTTCATCAAAGAATCACACTAATAGCAAAAGTTTATATGTATGTGTGTAGGTTTGTTACTCTTTGAAACTCAAACGGCTAAAGGAAATCCTTTCCAAATGGATTATACAATATGAGTTTTAGTATATTATACAAAACTCGACACGTATCTAGTATTATATTAAATTTTGTACACAGATTCTTTACTATATAAGTAAAGAATCTATGTGCAAAACTTTATAACTGTACCATGAAAAATCACAAAATTATAATAAGCTTGTTATGTTTGCAAAAATACATAGTCACCCAGGCGACTGAGAGGTTGTTTTATATTATATGGCAAACCGGTAGACCGTGTCTTGGAATGGCATATAGGAGATTTTAAACTAGGAGTATGTTTTCTTGGGATAATATTCTAGTTTTGGTTATTTTAGTTTTTGTGGCTGATGGGAGTTTGAGTTTACGAACAAAAATACGAATATCCAAATCTTTCCTCTTTTCAATATTAGTATAGAATAGACTTACTTGAGCCAGTGGCTTTATTTACTTGAATTTGATGTAGGTAAATTTCGCCGTGTTGATCAAGATAAAAAGTACGTATTTAATGTTTTATCCAGTTTAGAAAGGATTCAGATGCCAAACAGCATCCAAATCTTTTTTTTATTCCTCAACTATCACACAACGCCGGCTACTCTCAAGCTAAGCAGAGCTTGTGTTACGAGTACTAGACATCTAATAAACATACTTATTTAATTCTAAATACATACATAATATTATAGATAAGTTACACCCAGACACAGAACCAATGGTCGTGGTCGTGCTCGTCACACAATCGTTGTCCTGGCTAACTTTGTCCTTATCAGTAGGTAGGTACTCGTGCCAGTTTTTAAAGCGACTTCAAAAAGAAGGAAGTAATTGTGTGGATATATCACACCCATCTCATCCAACTTGCAAAATCATTCACATCTATATCTATATCTTCTATACTTATAATAAAACTGTAGAGAGGTCAATTCTGTACATTGAATATGTGTTCAAAATTAATATTAGAGGATGACTGGTACTCGATACTGATGCCAAAAATGCAATCAGTAAATTTTTTGTCTGTCTGTCTGTCCGTCTGTCTGTCTGTATATGCACGCATGGGTCAAAAACTACTGAAGGGATTTTAACCAAACTTGGTACGATTGTGGTCCATACTCCTGGGCAGGTTATAGGGTGTGCATCTGGATTGAGGGCCCATTTTTTAAATCCTTATGAAACGAAACGAGATTTACAGGGAATTTAGTTAAAAATTAGTAAAACTTAAAGCAATGAGCCATAAATTTCTTAAACGTAAAATAAAAAAGTTATGATTAAATAACGTGGGCCCTCAATCCAGACGCTTGCATAAAGAGGCATAGTCTAAATCTCGGAAAGTACGATGTCTGGGTAAATAATAATTATTTAGGAATTTAGTTAAGAATTTCTAAAATATTTTAAGAAATTCTCAAATCTGTAGAATATCACATTACAGATTTATTGCGGTTTACCTTGGGCCCTCAATTCAGTAATGTCATTTATAAAGAATCTGCAAAAACTATATTTATTTGACAAAATACATACGTACGACTTTATTATATTCTAATTAGATACCTCTATGAATTAGTAAAAAAGAAATAATGAACCTAGAGTTAATCGTTTAAAAGTAAATGAGAGTTGAATTTTACTGAAACGTCTGAACTGAGGGCCCAAGATTTTCGGCTATAATGACTAGACTAAACGTCATAGATTAACGCAAAGTAGATTAAAATTTCTTACTATTTTTTAACTAAATTTTAACGTATCGTCCGTTCTTCTAGATGCTATAATTTAAGAGAAAATTGATTTTCAATTTTGTATAGGAGAACATTTTGTAGGGTGACCAAAAAGTTTATCGTACCATTGGTACATTTTGTAAAGCACAAGTAAAATTCATACACATTTGCAGATAGTAGCATTATAATAACATATCTCATTATATAGGAGACAATCTTGTAAGATAGATATGATTTAATTACTTTTTACACTGAACGTTATATTGTTTGAATTCAGAATTAATACTGCTTTGTATGGCGCAATAATGATGATGATGGTAGAGTAAATATTATTATTATCAGAATTTTATTTTTAAGATGTTGAAGTAAATAGGTAGGCCTGGGACGTCATCAAACCTCGAATTACGGTTACTGTAAATGAAAAAAAAAAAAAGAATACATACAACAGTTCAACTAGTAATTTCGAATTGAAATAAAACATTTTGATAAAGTGCAGAAAGTTTTGCAACTGAGGCGAAATTCACCTGTGTGGTATAGGCGCGCGTTTTATGGAGCCGAGTGTGCAGTGATAACTTTCCATGTTTTTCTATACACTTAGAAGAAATACTTTCTTTGATAATTACAACACATTTTAGATCGTTTATTACTGAAGAAAATTTTCCAAAGTTGACATACATTTTAATTTCGATTATATTTATTTAATTTTGATTTAGGTTTACAGACTAGACAGCAAGTATTTTTTTAACTCAATCACAATATCTGGCGGCGTACTATATAAAGGATTCTCTTCAAATCTTATTTTTTTTTTTCCAAATAACACAAAATAATGTCAATATTATTTAATATACTTTATTGCCGCGCTTAACCTTTGCAAGGAGAAGCATAGGTTTCAAACCGTTATACATCCTAATATAAATATTTTTTTTTTGAGTTTAAAACACAAATAATTGTTAATTTGTAAAATAACAAATTATTGTACAACCATATTTATTTACGATTTGTTCATAAACACAATTTAAATTTTAATTAAATATTAAAACCATATATTAATATTTTCTTCAGTAATAAATGATAAAAAACGTGTCGTAATTATCAAAGAAAGTATTTTTTCTAAGTGTATTGAAAAACATGAAAATTTGTCACTCAGCTCCATAATACCCTCGCCTATACAGCTCGGGTGAATTTCTCCTCAGTTGCAAAACTTTCTGCACTTTATCAAAATGTTTTATTTCAATTCGAATTAACTAGTTGAACTGTTGTATGTACTCGTTTTTTTTTATTTTATTTTATCTACAGTAACTAGTGATGGGCAAATTTGTTATGGTTTATTCCCGGTGCTTTGATGAATTCCCAATAAACTCCCGAAAACACCTTTAAACACCCAAAAAATAGGTTTTTATTTTTATTTATGCAAATATTTAAGTAGTATTAAAAACAAGTTTTAAATTTTATTTTTATACATTCTTATGATCTACATTGTGGATAATTAAAGGAACCGTTACTTTAATTCTAGGCGACTGCAAGATACACAATATATTAGGGTAAAGAAAGATTAATAATTATAAAAAGTGGTATTGTTAACTCTTTTTGGTGATGAATTTGAAGTGAGAACGCCATGCACGCAGCACGCTCTAGGACTCAAACTTACACAAAAGGAAGCAAATTTCATGGTATGGAGTTTATCTACAATTTAAGCCAACACTTTTTGTTTAATGTAATGGCAGATTTGGCGAGTCACTAAGCTAAAGAAAACCTTTTGGGCCAGACAATTTCATTGGATAGTATTGAGCCCATAGTAGGTATGGTGGAAAGGTATTTGCAGTTCCACCGAGTTAAGCAAAGTAGCGATTTGTTTGTATTATATTAGCTCCGTGTACTTCTGCAGCCACCGAGCGTTTCAGTATGGTTACATACGCAATAACAAAAGAAATCGACTTACAAATGAAGGAGTTGAAACAAAAATCAGTGAGTAATGTACTCGCCATTAACATTAATGCCTAGTCCTCTCCATTCCAAAACCTTGAAGACATCCTCCATTGCAGCCGAGAATAGTTTCGGAGAAATGACGTCTCCCTGCCTCACACCTTGCTGCAAGAGGATAGGTTACAATGTCTGATTTAGAAGTCGGACTGTCATGGTGGCGTTTTTGCACAAACACTTCAGCACTTCGATGTACCAATAGTCAATCTGGCACCGTTGGAGAGACTGCAGTACAGTCCAGGTCTTCATCGAATCAAAGGCTTTCTCGTATCCACAAATGCTAAGCAGAGAGGCTGATTATACTCCTCAGTCTTCTTTATAAATTGCCGCAGCGTATGTATGGGGTCTACGGTGCTAAAGCCTTTTCGGAATTCGGCTTGTTCGGGAGCTTGGAAGTCGTCAAACCTGCGCGCGAGACGGTTCGTGAATACACTGGAAATGATGATAGTCTGGGGCATCTTCGATGAAATGAAGAATGGCTTCAAATGATTAAAACGCATTGCTGTGCGAAGCTTCTAGAATGGAAGTACGTACGGAGGCCTGGCGAGTTCTAGAAAGGTCCGCTATAAGTACCTACCACAATTATTATTAAATGGAGTTTCATAGGTAGGTACGTAGATAAGGGAATTCGTACCTTCCGTTATTTAACAATAGAGTTGAAATTCGCGTCAAAGTGAGGGAGGTACAAGTTTGCAATAAAAATGATTTATTGTCCCTCGACGCGACTCTATTGTTCTAGATTGGTTTTAAAACATCGGTATTTAGAAAAAAAAATGATATTACTTTAAAATCAAATTCATTTTTTTTTTATTACGTAGCCTAGGTCCTGCTTAGAATCACATGGTGAGACCGAAAAAATGTAACTTAAATGTCATATTGAAATGGATTTTTAATCGTAATATATCTTCTTCTTCTTCCTGCCCTTGTCCCATCTTATTTGGGGTCGTTTAATCATAATATATACATATATATATTTTTTTCCAAGATGTTGTTTTGAGTAAAAACATTTGAATACTATGTATAAAGCGGATGTTTTCAAACTATTCTTATTTCTAGTCATGACGCCTCTTTCTGTCGCAAAGAATTACCATTTGAAGAAAGTGTAAGAAAAAACGGTAAATGGTAGCTGAAATTGAAGAAGCACACTATGCAGTTTGCATTTGGTCAGGTCGAGAAAAAGCATAATTCAAGTTTAAAAAGAAAAAAAAAGAAAAATTTGGGTGTTTATAGGATATTCTCCCCAAAACACCCGGTATTTTCCTAACTGGGAATAAAGCCGGGTGGGTGGATTGCCCATCTCTAACAGAAACCGTAATTCGAGGTTTGATAGCGTCCCAGGCACTGGAATATCTAAATAGACAATATTTGAATAATATAGGTGCCTACTTATTTACTACAACATCATAAAAATAAAATTCTGATAATAATAATATTTACTTTACCATCATCATCATTATTGCGCCATACAAAGCAGTATTAATTCTGAATTCAAACAATATACCGATCAGTCTAAAAAGTAATTAAATCATATTTATCTTACAAGATTGTCTCCTATATTATGAGATATGTTATTATAATGCTACTGTCTGCAAATGTGTATGAATTTTACTTGCGCTTTACAAAATGTACCAATGGTACGATAAACTTTTTGGTCACCCTACAAAATGTTCTCCTATACAAAATTGAAAATCAATTTTCTCTTAATTCATTAAACCCCAAGCGAACGCCGGCGTTCGCGCACCTATTGTCTTTCAATTGTGTCTGTAATTATCACAATTGAAAGGTTAAATTATAGCATCTAGAAGAGCGGACGATACGTTAAAATTTAGTTAAAAAAATAGTAAGAAATTTTAATCTACTTTGCGTTAATCTATGACGTTTAGTCTAGTCATTATAGCCGAAAATCTTGGGCCCTCAGTTCAGACGTTTCAGTAAAATTCAACTCTCATTTACTTTTAAACGATTAACTCTAGGTTCATTATTTCTTTTTTACTAATTCATAGAGGTATCTAATTAGAATATAATAAAGTCGTACGTATGTATTTTGTCAAATAAATATAGTTTTTGCAGATTCTTTATAAATGACATTACTGAATTGAGGGCCCAAGGTAAACCGCAATAAATCTGTAATGTGATATTCTACAGATTTGAGAATTTCTTAAAATATTTTAGAAATTCTTAACTAAATTCCTAAATAATTATTATTTACCCAGACATCGTACTTTCCGAGATTTAGACTATGCCTCTTTATGCAAGCGTCTGGATTGAGGGCCCACGTTATTTAATCATAACTTTTTTATTTTACGTTTAAGAAATTTATGGCTCATTGCTTTAAGTTTTACTAATTTTTAACTAAATTCCCTGTAAATCTCGTTTCGTTTCATAAGGATTTAAAAAATGGGCCCTCAATCCAGATGCACACGGTTATAGGCTATATAACATTACGCTAAGATACACGTGAGCTGAGAAGTGACGATAAATTTGAAACAAGTCGGATGAAAATGCGCTTTCGAGCTCTTATCCTCGCATACGTTGATCATACACCAAAAGTATGTATTTCAAAGATGATGGCCTCTAATAGATGTATAAAAAAGTCCTTGGTAGTATATATATATCTTTTATAAATTAGCTACAATAACGTGTTTAATCGTTAGGCATTTCTTTTAAGTGTATTAAATCTTCTATACATATAATAAAATCGTACGAAAGTCAAAACTGTACATTGAATATTTTTTTAAAAGAATACTTGGGGCGTGATCTACAATTCATATCGAAGCCAAAAATATAGTTTTTAGAATTTTTGTCTGTTTGTCTGTATGTATGTCCGGGCTAAACTCAAAAAGTACTGCATGGATTTACTTCAAATTTTGCATTAATATTACTAAGAGGTCGGGTCAACACATAGGCTACATATTATACGCTAGCATCTACGAGGGAGGAGCTGTGAATCATTATTTTTCTTACGCATTCTGTGACAAAGTGTAATCTAACGATGCATATTTAAATGTTGTTTTTGAGTAAGCCTTGCTATTATCTAGCTTTACACTATAAAATCTACGCCATTTCAGTAACTTGGGCAGAGAAACATAGTTTAATGAATGTTAGTAGTACAAAGACAATTTTGAAGTAGCGCCATCTATGAGATTTCATAAAAATCAAATCAAGTTACATGTTAACACTTTTTGGAAATTAATAATTTAAATTTGATCATGTTGGCGAGGTTAGTAGTTAGTTATTCTTGAAATTCATAGATGGTGATGTGATGTGATGTGCATTTTCTACATAAAAGTTGTAACGTATATTTTGTTTTGACAAATTCAAGTTCCAACAAAACCCTAAAAATCTTGAGCAGAGTTGAGGAAGACAATTTAAAAAAATGCGGTGTTAACATGGTGACATTTTTCCAGCTCTGTGAATTCGACCAGTTTGCGAGATCCCTTACGTATGACGAGGAGTCTTCATATTACACGTACGACAAGCAAAGGGTTGTATTTAACCGACGTCGACGAGGAGGTGCTGTGGAAGGTTTTCGGGGAACTTTCACCGCATTGGATAACTACCGCGCATCCGAATAATGGCGAATGCTATTTTCTGCGGTTGTTACTTCCCACTGTCCGAGGCCCGAAGCCTTTCGCCTTCCAGAGGAAATGTGATGGCGTGGAGTATCCCACTTACCGCGCAGCCTGCATAGCACGTCACCTCGACGGTGACAAAAATTGGGATCGGTTGGTGTTTTGTGGAGTCGCGAACCCAGTAGCTTTGTGGGAGAAGTATCGCCATCATCTGTCTGAAGATTTTCTACGAGCTTTAAGGCGTGCTACTGGAGACAAAGACGAAGTAACTGGTGAACGCGTGCTGAACACCTGTCTCAGTTCACTTCAAGATGTGGTCATTTCTATCGGCGGCAAACCGCTGATCGAATATGGGTTACCAGCTCCCCAATCATCTCTGCATCAAGGCCGTGGAAATCGGGAGTATAACGCTGGGATAAATTACGATCCGGGCGAAATGACCACCATACAAAATGACCATGTCACTTTGTTATCTTCAGAGCAAAAACAAATTTATGACACCGTCCTTGAAAGCGTTGGGTAAAACCAGGATAACATGTTTTTCTTGGATGCTCCTGGTAGAACAGGAAAAACATTTGTTACTACCGACATATTTGCAGAGGTCAGGAGGCAAGGCAAAATTGCTATTGCTATAGCGTCGTCGAGAATCGCTGCCATACTGCTTCCAGGTGGCAAGACAGCACATGCCATAAGGGACAGCGATAAGGGACACGTGCTCAAGGATTGCTCTCTGATCGTATGGGATGAGTGTACGATGGCCAAAGAAAAGCAGTTGAAGCCGTGGACAGAACCCTGCAGGACATTTGCAGGAACGAACATTTGATGGGTGGTGTCACAGTTCTGTTCAGTGGCGATTTCCGGCAAACACTTCTCGAGGTGACGTGGGGATCGAGGGCTGACGAGATGAATGCTTCGTCGAAACGATCTTCGTTGTGGTCACGAGTTCGTACACTGCGCTTGACCATTAATATGAGAGCTCGGCTCGGCGGCAATGCACGTGCATTGCAAGAATTCTCCGATGTCCTTCTAAGTCTTGGCGAAGGCACTCTGACAGGTGGTGCTTCCAGAGTCTCTCGGTAGAGTGGTATCCAGCTTAGTAGAACTCATTCGCTGTGTATACGGGGACATCAGTCGTATACCGCACCAGCTTCTTGGGTGTGTGAGGGACATCGCCGACGCCCAAAAATGATCAGGCTGCAGCAAATAACGAATGCATTCTCTCGGAAATTTAGGGGAATGAAGTGGTCTACACCTCGATAAACACTGTTATCGAGCAAGATTACGCCACACATTATCCCGTGGAATTCTGAACTCCCTGTCAGCAAGTGGACTTCCAGCGCATACCATCAAGTTGAAGGTCGGTGTCCCGATTATGCTTCTTCGGAACCTTTCTCCTCCGAAATTGTGTAACGGGACCCGCCTTAAAGTCATCTCTCTCCACAGGCACACCATTGAGGCGGAAATTCTTACGGGTTGTGGCGTAGGGGAGGCAGTATTTATACCACGCATTCCCTTCATACCTCACAACTTCCCGTTCCAGTTCAAGCGCGTATAGTTCCCCGTGAGTGTTTGCTTCGCAGACACTGAAGGCAGTGGGTGTCGATCTCAGGACGAGTTGCTTCTCACACGGGCAACTGTACGTCGCTTGCCGCGTCACCAGTCCTGACTCGCTTTACATTTTGGCTCCTGGCAGCACAACTACTAACGTAGTTTATAGGGAAGTGTTGTAAGGTATGTTGATACCTTTGTACGTATTTTTACTCTTTTGTGTCCTGGAATGTATTCCTGCATTATTTTCTTTATTTCCTTCAGTCACATCTTATGACTGAACTCAGCAGGATTCCCATATAACTCTCTTCAATTGCTTCGCTTGCAAAAAAAAAAACTTATATTTTAATGCTATTTTAAAAGTTGTTTACTTATAATACTATAGCGACACTGACATCTTAGGTATTTTTGGTACTGTAGAGCCTTCACGCAGACGACGTCGCGGGCAGCAGCTAGTTTGAAATATTAGTATAAAATAGGATTATTTTTGGCTAGCTTTTGCCCACGACTTCGTTTGCATGAATGTTGGTTATAGCGGACGTGAAGGTTAAGTCAAAACCAGTCATAAAAAGTAGCCTACGCTTTCTTGAGGGTTAAGCTTACATCATAACCAATTTTATCAAAATTAGTTCATCAGCAAACTGTAACAAACGGTGATAATATTTAAATGTGTTCACAAAAAGAAACGTGGAACGAGTTGCAGAATGAAATATAATTTATTTTGATTTTCTGCAAATCGTCCCAAATGGGCCGTAGGCATGCGTTACGAGTTGACGAATTACTCGTTTATTAAAACCGTGAAAACGGTAACAGGCAGAGTTAGTTTTACATTTATAATATTAGGATAGATTGCGGGGACTTCCTGCAAATGCTGGCCAAAATCTATTATAGTAAAATATAGACCAGAAACTATTCGTTTTCAGCCCTATATATTCAGGCGCCTTACCAAGTCGACACCTTTCTTCTCCTCGGGCTACATCGCTACGCAAAATCGAGTCAGTTCTATATAATTTGATTGTGCTCGGTTCGAACGTGAGCTGATTTGTAAGGTAGCAAACGACCCGCCCTCGTAGTCCGCAAAGCCTCTGTGCCTCAAATCTTGCAAATTGGAAGCGCATTTACTTACCAAAATGGCAAGTGAGTTTCGTTACACTTCTATATGTATAGATAATTACTCTTGTAACGTCTTTGGTTAAAATTTGATATAATTTAACTATGTCTTACAAAGCGTAGCAGAACGGCCCTCTGTTCTTCTATAAAAATTTCGCCGTGAAATCTATGGTAGAGGAAGCTTAAAGTATGCCTGTCAATCCCTCCCAATAAGAAGACGCCAGATAACCGTGGAATAAAGTACATTGACCTTTTCCTAATATCTGATAAATTATATTTATTATTGATATTAGGTTAAAAAAAAAACACTTTTACACGTCAATTTTATTTTCAGTCAGTTTTAACAAAATGAGGCCGGTGTTTTCTAGCTGACTACCCTGAAAAAAACCCCGGAACAAACTTAGGGGTCAAAGTCTCTTTTAAAGTCCATACAGTAAACATGTAATGGTCAAATCAGATGAGAACCATGCAGACTAGTGTCTCAGAAGGTTTTTTGAAGAAAGAACCACACAGATTTGAGTGGACCTGTCCAGTCAGTACAAGCATTTGTCAGTATTCGTGTTGCTCAAACTTAAGACTACTGAGCAAAATTCATCAAAATCGGTTTTGCCATTTAGGCGTAAAGACGTAACAAACAAACATACTCACTTTCGCTTTTATAATATTAGTAAGGATTTCCGTTTTTAAAATTAAGAAAGTCAACAAATGTAGGAGAATCAATGACCGTTATTCCACGGTTATCTGGCGCCTACTTTGGTGGTATACTAGAATGACAGTAGTCAATGCAATTAGATTGAGGATCTAATTGCAGCGCCACCTACCAAGTCCCTTAAATTGTGCTTCGAAATCGTCCTGGGACCCAATCAAATATAAACACCAAGTTTCATCGTGTTCGGAAACAAACACTGTGATACGAGACTTTTATATTTATTTTATATTTATTATTATTATTATTATTTTTTTTTTTTTTTTTTTTGCTATTTGTAATTAATTTATTTTGACATTTAAAATGAATTTATTTTTATTATGAAGGAATTGACTTTGAAATTTATGACATGATTTTTTTATTTTTGACATTTTATTATTATTTTTATTTTTATCTTATTACTTATTATTGTACTTTTTATTTGATTTGATTTTTATATCCGATTTTTTTTTTATTGTATTTCTACCTACTTCATGTATGACATTGCTGTGCCCGACAGGGTCCATGTGCACTTATATAAATATTTTGTCATCCTATGTAACACATGTGATATAGCAATAAAGAATTGAATTGAATTGAATTGAATATTTAAATTTTTTTAATTGATTATCTGTCAATTAAAAAAATGTAAATAAAATAAAAAAGTTTTTTTTTTATCAGTTGTACCACTCTCCAAAACGCATTCTGTAATATAAATGTATTAGATATCTATAGCCCTATAACATAATAATTTAATTGAAAAAGCGCCAGCCTACTTCGCACAGGCATAAAACGGCATAAAACAAAACGTTTTATTTCACACTCCACATAAAAGTTGAGCAAATACAAATCCAAGATGGCAGCAATTCGGTAGTCACGTACACGTCTTATTTTACGTCAGTCTGCTTTATCTTCGCACGTTGGATTGCTTGAATAAGGCCCAAATGATCGAAATACATGTTTCGCAAGGTGCTGAATATAATATAATATGTTGCCGTGTTATACTTTTATTATTTTATGGTTATTGGTCTATTGAATATTCTAGAGTCGTTGTAGCAACATGTATTGAGGATGCTTCATTTAATGTAGAATACAATAAACAGCGCGGACTTATCGAGTAGAAATTAAAATTATATATTATTCATATTAGCGATCCCTTGAAGCTGTGAAAAGAATCAAACTTAGTTAATGAAAAAAAAAACTGCCATATTACTAAAATACCTCTGAGTGTACCTATATGTAGATGGATAGAGAGGGAAAGAAAGGCCGAAGAAAAGATGGATGGATTGTGTGAGGAGTGATATGAAAGAAAAGGGAGTTAGTGATAGTTTACCTAACGGGTGAGAGGAGAGAATGGAAGAAAAAAAGCGTGTTGCGCCGATCCGAAGTAAAATGGGATAAAGGCAGGAAGAAGAAGGAGATTTATGTTGCAAAAAACGTTTAATTTGACACTCCTAAGGGAATCAAATTCATAGGGTATTTCTTGTTGGACCAAAATTCTAAAATTTGGCTTTACAGCAACGTGTTATAGCACAAATATAGGAATACATCTGAGAAAAGTGAATATGTTAATACGTCACAAAAAAAAAAAAACTTTTTTACGTTTCTGAAAAATCTTCAATACTATTTACTAAAAATATAATTTATCATCATAATATCAAGATCTATCAGTCAGATTGGAAAAAAAAAATCTGTAGGAGAAAGCCAGGATTTTAACAAATAGTGAAACCTCATTCGTTACTCTACGACTCATGGAAGCAAAGCAGAAAACAAAGATACGTGTGAAATTGTGGAGAACAGCAATAATATAATTAAAATCACACCTTTTCACGATGGGCGTGGATAGAAACTACAGTACATACTTTGATCCTTACAGACTTACAGGCATCGTTATTGATGAACATCAGCATAATCAGAGCCACGATAGATTCGATTTCTCACCTAAAAATTTTGGATTCTTTAATTTAACATAATACAGCATAATATCCCCCACGCAAGACGCAGCGTTAGAAGGCGTTCCATAGGGTGGACCGACGACCTGGTCGATCCGATGGATGCGAGATGCACAAAATCGGTCGTTGTGGTGACATTTGGGGAAGGCCCAGCGTCTTTTGGTTGATGATAAATATAATTCTTGTTTGCAAATAAATTACTTAAGCTATTAATCCCGGTGTAAGTGTTCGGCCACACTGGAAGGGCAGGCGCGGCAATCTCAAACAAAATAAAAACAGCTCGTTCATACAAGTGACCACAGTGAGTGCGCGGCCGGCAAGGGGCAATTTACGCGGGAGCGTGGTTGACTATAGGGATGTCAGCAAAAAAAATATCCATATATCGATGTATCGATTTTTATAAAAAAACTAGCCTTTGCCCGCGCGACTTCGCTCCCGCTCTTTCCTGCTCTACCCCACTCTACCCTACTATACCCTACTCTATCCTTTTCTATCCTACTTTACCCTACTCTACCCTACTATACCCAACTCTACTCTTCTCTACCCTACACTACCCTACACTACCCTACTCTACGCTACCTAAGAATTTTCTCACAATAACGAACACAGCAAAAAAATAATTAGCGAAATCAGTCTAGCCGTTCACGCGTGATGGCGGACGTGACCAAAGATATAAGGATTCATTTTTATATAATTATACCGATATTTTTTCAACAAGCCTACTTTGGAAAGGCACTATCACCCACGCCGCTACCCGCTCCGCGTTGCCAGTTTAGCCTTCGCAGCAACCCATGCTTCGCAGTACCACTCGAGACCACAAAACTAGATTATATTAGAATTCGTTAGGATTATACATATTATGCACTAAATCTTACCCTCAAATATGTTCTCTCTCTGTTACTCAAAGGTTTGCTGGTAGTAAACTCATTGCTGAGTTAAGCTCGCCTTTGTTCGTGAACTGTCTGTATCTCTACATGTTATGTACAATGTGTTCCAAATGAGAATGGAATCGCCCCCCATGTTGTGACGTCACGATTTACTGTCAAATCGAGGAAAGAAAACATTTGAACATTTATTAATTTACGAAAATTTTAATTTATTTACGAACTGTGAACGAAAAAAGTTGAATCAGAATTCAGGTCTTCAATTTTACTCATCTCGGAGTTCTTCAATTTTGCCAAAATTTCTTCGATTTGACGGTACGACGAGACGTCAAAACTTAGCAATCGGTCCTATTATTATTTGGAACGCTTAGTAATGTCTTTGTGTACATTATAGAATTAACTCTTTGAAAACCGTAATTAGAGACACAATAGAAAGACAATTGCTTATGTCGAACTGTGTAACATAAGACATTCAAAAGGTTAAGAAAGGTTTAACATACCTTGATCATCAACTTTTAGAGACTACACACATCCTAACCTACGACTTTGTATGACCAATTGACCATAATATCGTATCTTGGTATTTACATATCTCCATACTTTACCGAATCTCCACTGAAGTTTGCAATCATTTCCTATATGTACGAGTATATGCACAGTTGCAAATCACAAACGGAGCGTAGGGAATTGATATGAAGGATATGGAAATGTGCAAACAGCGTATTGCGACGGGGAACGATTCAGAGCACATTGGCGGTGATTCTGATTCAAATCGACTGTATTTATTATAGTTTTGATTTGTTTTCTTTTTGTTATTATTAAGTGTAAATGATGTTGTTACAGTTAAGCGCGTTTTATATTAAACTAGTCTCATCTGTTATTTATTAAGAATTTAATCAAAATCATCATACGTCGAAAGACGACATAGTGTTGGACATAGGCCTCCCACAAGTGTCGCCATAATGACCGGTCCTCTGGGTCTCGGATCCATCGGATTCCCGCGACCATAAATTAAGTAATTAAAGTATCTATTAAATAATAACCGCATACACTTTACACTTGGAGAGCAGGGGGTCGAATGGTAACGACCCTGACTAACGAGCTGTAGGTCGTGGGTTCATCAAACTTTGTGTGATTTATTTCATCAGCACTGCTCTCAAAAACGGTGAAGGAAAACATCGTGAGGAAACCGGCATGTCCTAAAACTAAAAAATTAGAAGACATGTTATGTTACATTCACCAACCTACACTGAGCCCGCATTGTGGATTACGTACACACATAATCTTAACCTTCGTGCATCCAAAAACATGCTTCTTCATATTCCTTCTCACCGTACTGGCTTTATGTCCAATTCTTACGCTTTTGCCACCATAAAACTCTGGAATGTGCTTCCCCTTGACATCAAAAAAGCTGAAAGTAAATTAACCTTCAAACGTAAAATTCGGAACTACTATTGAAGTGATGCCGCGGTCACACTCACGGAGATTTAATAAACCACATTTAAATAGGTATCGGAACAAAATAATCTTGTCTTGTGTTGTGCCTTGTCTTTGTCTTTTTTAACCCAAAGGACAGCCTATGTATCACTACTGTACATGAAGTTTAAATAAATAAATAAATTCCGGCCCATTCTTCTCATAAAGAGGAAGCCTGAGCCCCAGCAGTGGGAACATTAAAAGGCTGAATATGCTATGCTATTATTTATACACTTCTCAACATTTCTACAATTTAAATGTAACATTTAAGATACAAAATAAATGCATATTACACTTATTATTATTATAAACCATAAAAACTTCATTTTGGAAATAATGCAAACAAAAAACAATAAACGTGTAATGTGGTTATCAACGTCACTGACCGGTCTCTCAAGCATGACGGTTCAGTTTCGACTCACCTGCAGGCTCAGATAAAAAATGACTTTTCTGTTAGCGTTCTCGCCAAACGCTAGTAGAATAACATCCCAGAGTGACCTGACATAACTTATTTTCACATGGATGAAACCTTAGCTTCTCAGAAGCGTATCATGTGCCATAAATACCTGTATGCCTTGAATATCCAGTCAGTGCATGAAATCATGTCACTCGCTTTGAAAAGCATGCGTGCTCTCGCGCTCATACTCTTGGCTGAATAATTTTTGTGCTTAGGGGATGTTTAGTCACTACAAAGTCGGACTACTGAAATATAACTTTGTAATAGTTACCTCAATAACATATTTAAAAAAAAAGGTATGCAAAAATAAGTAAAGATCATTATTTTTGTGGATATAGGTTTTCGAAGCACATGCGGCGCTACTGAGAACCTAAGGTTTCATCCATGTGAAAATAAGTTACGTCAGATCACTTTGAGATCTTGGACTATAATAAATTACACATAAAATGTAAGTCGTATAAAATGTCATCGTTGCCTCACATTTATTATTTAGCATTTGGCGGCAATGCCAACAGAAAAATCATTTTGCCTAACCCGTCAGAGCAGAGGTGTAACGAAGGTTCCATTTGGATTCTGTAAATTTGGAAGTTCCGATTAATTTCGTACCTCCAATTCCGATTCCGGTTCCGATAAATTTTAATCGGAAGCTATATTGAAGGTGTTGTATTTTCGATATAGCTTATACATCGAATGTATGTATAAAGTATATATTTCTAGGTACAGAAGACGTTTATACTTGTCACGAACTTCTCTCCCCGCGTGTCTTCTGTCGATTACTGTTTCAATTATTATTATGTTTCGTAATTGCTCGATCGGTCATGCACAAGTTAATCAAACTACCTAATACCAAATTTCTCGTACACACACGAAAACAAATAACCACAAGAATACACACAAGACTTCAAACCACTCCTAACAAGTACAAAGTTCCATCAATAAAGTCCTAATAAATTTCCCTTGTAGATTTTTATTTTATTTTCGTAAGCAAAACCCGCGTCAAGTTTCTTCTGGGATGCAGGTGTTCGACCAAGTTTAGCATTTCCGTTTAATCTTATCTTGGCTATCTTCAGATGGTATTTTCTTGCGACAAGGTTAAGTACCTCGTACCTTTAAGATTTAGTGAGGACCCCTAATTGGACAGTAGGGATTATTATTGGTCATGATTTAGTTCGGGTTTAATTAATAGTTTGGTTTTGAAATGTTTTATGTTTGCTTTTAGTTAAATAGAATTTTTTTGTATCGTGATGGCCCAGAGGTTAAGACTCTCATTCCCAGAGGTTAGGACTCTCATTCATAAGGCTGCAGGTTCGAAACCGAGCAAGTACTAATGTGATCAACAATCTTTGAT
Source organism: Mythimna albipuncta (assembly GCA_929112965.1). Taxonomy (NCBI): domain Eukaryota; kingdom Metazoa; phylum Arthropoda; class Insecta; order Lepidoptera; family Noctuidae; genus Mythimna; species Mythimna albipuncta. The sequence continues at coordinate 331,143 of OV815980.1, forward strand.
GTTGAGGCGCAGTAGTTTATGAGCCTATTCACTCTTGCCTTGAAGACGACTACTAAATTATATTCGGACGTGAAGACCGCAGCAGGCAAATTGTTCCAGTCCTTCGACACGGTATAAACGAATCAATGATTAACTAAGCCAGTTATCTGCGATATAACAAGTGACGACTATTTTTAAACTCAATCCCTTAGATTTTTTTTTTAAGTTGGGAAATCACCTAATGCCTTCTCCCGCTCTATGATGGATCGGAAAGGCGTGACAGACTTTTACTGACCAAAACCACTCCTATGGTCCTTCAGTTACCCTTTGTGTCCTAGTATAGTATATGGGTGGGAATGGGTGAAAATCCCCTTTAAGACAGCTAGACCTGGAAAAATTGCCTGTAAGCCAAACAATTATTTTATTCCGTACAGGTATTGAACCCGTGATACGCAGCGCCTCAACCACTGCGCTAACTATGCCGTCAAAATATTTTTGGTCGTGTTTTGGTTTCCGTGACACTGGGTTCTGATGTTTTATTAAACGCCTCAAGATCTTAATTAGTACAAATACTTATGTAGCTCATTAGAAAAGGTCTTGTTGTTATTTAAAAGTCTCATTAAATAATATATTATTCACAAACATTACTACCGTTATTTTTTTCCAAAATGTCACTCAATTCATGGAAATATTTTGATAAACACTGCGCGTGGTATTTTCTAGTAGCAATAGTTATGAACAATTGCCACTAAATAAACTGCCATATAATAACAATTAAAAGTTTCAAAAAATTAAACGGCATGGAAACAACAAATGTCATACAATAATAATAAAATAAAGACTCTGATCCCGATACCGGTGGGATACGGTTTTTTATATTTTTAAATGTTTTTTTTTTATTGTTTTTTAAGAAATATTTAAAAATATATATGTAACATGTTAAAAAAATGAATAAAGGAAATAAAGATAAAAATGTCAGTAAATTATATGTCATGGTATAAAAATTAACAATGTCCACAATCATAAACACACCACACCACCACACAGGTCCACCGTGTAAGTAACAATATCTTTTACCCTATGTTAACTAGTAACGACCTGCCCCCCTAGCCAAGTTACAATCGAATTCCGTTCGATTGAAAACTGAACAACCTTCCACAAAATTTTTTTTCAGGTAACGAAAAAAAAATCGGCCTCTCCATACAATCTGTCCAATCAAGTTTATAATTTTGTATGGTGAGGCGAATTTTTTTTTTCGTTTCCGGATAAAAAGTGTTGTGGAAGGTTGTTCAGTTTCATCTACTGAGCAAGCCCTTAAAATTTGTGGAAGGCTGTCCCTTACACCTTGTATATTTCATTATTATATATGACGGATGGTCAGCTCCATCGTTGTTTTTAAAAAACGTGACGTCAGCATTGCTGACGTCACGTTTTTGGTTATTTTCCATCTTCAAATGAAATCACTTGGTCCTGTCGAATCATGGTAATAAAAACGAAGTATAACCTCATTTCTTTGTCAAAAGTTAAAACATTATAACTAAATTCTCCCAAGTTTTTGGGAAAAATCACAATATTTTTTGGCCTCCTTAAAGAATAAACTATGACAGACGTTAAAAACTTTCGTGTAGGTTACAAGCCGATCTCTCCTTACAAACACGTCAGTCTCCTTTTCGTGGACAATTTTGGGATTCCTTTTTTTTACTTTGGACTACACAAATGTAATCAGTAACGTATTAATTAAAAAATAGGGGTGTAGAACTAATTAATTAACCTTTCGAATGCCGCAATTAGAGACACGATAGAAAGACATTGACAAGACTATTGTGGTGTTTAATTACGGTATTCAAAAGTTTATTATGGCACCTAATTTAGCATTTCTTAATTCAGGATTATAAGATAGTAGTGCTACTGATGGGTCAGCTGATAGATCAGCAGCATTTCGTTCTACTTATAAAAGATGTTTTGTAATCACCCAACAACCATCGTCGTCAGACCGTTTTCTGTCGCAGCGGCTGGGGCATAAGGATCTCTGTTTCGTCACGTGTGCATCAGTCTCCTTCGCTAGTATTAGCTTCTCGGACGGAGGCGACCGCATCCTGTTCCATCTCGGTCCGGTTTCTAACAAGGGTAATAGATGTTTGTTTATTAATCCTGATCCAACTAGAGAACGTAATTGTATAACAACTTGGCATACGAGTAGGATATTACCTGAATTAGGACACAGATTAGTTTAATTTCACTTGGGATAACAAAATACTTTTCTCACTAGAAAACACTATAATCAGTAACTAGTCTCTACAATATGTTTTCCTTCACCGTTTTGAGAGCAGTGGTAATGAAATAAATTAAACAAAGTAATGCACCTGGCTGCTTGAAGTCGTGACCAACTCGTAAGTCGGAGCCGTTACCACTCGGCCTCTACTGCTCTCTAACTTTATTAATATTAAGTAATTATCTATACTTACGTATAACAAATCGGTTAATTTTTTTTTTTATTAGCCATTACTGTCCCATTGCTGGGCAAAGGCCTTCCCCAAGTCCTTTCAGACATTCTTCTCTCGCGCCGTCTCTAACCAGTTGTCGTGATACGCGTCTAGATCATCTCGACACCTCTTTGTAGGGCGACCTTGATGGCGCTTACCGTTTGCAGGGACCCACTGGGTGGCGACACTTGCCCAGCGGTCACTGCTCATGCGGCTGACGTGACCCGCCCAATCCCAATAACAAATCTGTAGAAGTGAAAATTCTGAACATTGAAAATACAAAAAAAGAAAATAGCAGGGGGTGTTACTAGACCGACACCGAAGCCGAAAATGCGATTAAAAAAATTTTTGTCTGTCTGTCTGTTTGTTCAGGCATCACGCAAAAACTACGCACGGTACATTTTATCCCGAAAAAGTATGTATACAATAAAAAACAAACTTAATTTTGCGGCTCGATCCCTAAACCCGATTACTGTACTCACAAATTATAAGTTTGTCGTAAGTTACGTCACCCGCAGCAGAGTTCACTAAGGGGTGTTGCACACGGCTAAGAACTATACCTACTAATATTATAAATGGAAAAGTGTGTGTGTGTGTCTGTTTGTCCGTCTTTCACGGCAAAATGGAGCTACGAATTGACGTGATTTTAAGTGGAGATAGCTGAAGGGATGAAGTCACCTTCATCCCTATTATAGGCTACTTTATAGGCTACTTTTTGTCTCTTTCTAACCCCCCACAGAAAGGGGAACCGTATTACCCCGAATTTAACGCGGGCGAAGCCGCGGGCAAAAGCCAGTTACAAATAAATTTAAGTTCAAGGGTAGGGCTATGTATATGACGTCTTAAAATTATTATAAATCCATTGTAGAAAAGGATAGGGCTATATGGCTTGTTTATATCGCGCCACAACGTCTCAGTTCATATCGAGACGCAAATTTTTCAAATGTCCGAGAGCCTAAGTTTTACTCTTATAGAATAATAAGATCCAGTAGTCATCGTCTTGCAATGAAGGTCATGAAAGCGCTCTTCAACGACACTGTACAAGGATAACTGCTTTAAACTACATAGATAACAAATCACTGAGCATGAATGAATGGCGGCTAATGAAGAGTATCTGCAATCAAACTGTGAATTTTGTTCTCTTTTTAGGGTTCCGTAGTCAACTAGGAACCCTTATAGTTTCGCCATGTCTGTCTGTCTGTCCGTCCTCGCTTAATCTCTGCGATCGTTAGCACTAGAAAGCTGAAATTTGGTACCAATATGTATATCAATCACGCCGACAAAGTGGTCAAATAAAAATTGGAAAAAAAATGTTTTATTAGGGTAGCCCCCCTATATGTAAAGTAGGAAGTGTTTTTTTTTTTTAATTTCAACCTTAACGTGTGATACATTGTTGGATAGGTATTTAAAAATGAATATTTACTAAAATCATTTTTGATAATGTCAATAATTTCGGAAATAATCGCAAAAAAAAACAAAAAACAATGTGTGTGTCCCCCCTCTAACTTTTGAACCAAGAGTTTAGAAGATATGAACAAATTCTGGAAAGTAGAACTTTATATGGACTTTCTAGGAAAATTATTTTGAACTTGATGGAAAGAACAGTTTTTGTACAAAAAAGACAAAAGGGTTCTACAAAATAATTTTCGGGCTAAGTTTGTAGTATAATCGTATATGCAGGCATTTTTCTAACCTCATAAGTGGGTACACTTATTGTGAATTTGTGACGGACGGGAAACTACGGAACCCTACACTGAGCGTGGCCCGACATGCTCTTGTTTTACCCTGGAGTTTATTGGGTACTGCTTTCTGCATCGTTCTTACACCTTTTCACATTGAAAATGTAACCATAATTTCATCACGTTATTCTTAATAGGAATGAACTCGTACACCTTCTTCAGCGTTCTGTAGATTTTGCCTACCTTCATGGGAAGAAGGCTGGAGTTTACTTATATAATATGTATGTTAGTCAAAACACTTAGAAACTTTACAACCGAACCTTGGGGGGATTTGACGTATTTTTTTTAGAAAATATCCAAGTGTTAGGTTTTAAGGCGTAATCAAATTGTTTACTCTATTAACCATGAATATTATTTTGTATTCATTGCAATCGACTAATTGTGCTGGCTACACCAAAACATATTTGTGATTATCTGTGGTAGGGCAATTGATGGAAGGGAATGGCGCGAGCCGTTCCTTGAGCGCTCGGCGAGATGAGACGCACAATTATAGTCTGTTCGGAAAGTAAACAATCGTGGGATTTGAGGGCGCTGCTGTAGATAAATATCGATGTGAGCAACATTGTGACATAATTATAGTGCGACTGTTACATCTTGATATTTTGAAACTATGTTAGACTAGCTTCTTCCAGCGGCTTCACCCTGTAATAAAAATAATCCTACTTTCTGAACTTACTCACCTAATGAAACTGCAAAGTTATAGCTTATTTGCTATATTATTGCAATGTTTATGATTAAGTTCATCCGTCTAGTAGTTTTTGCGCGACACGTCCATACATACGAGTACCTCCATCCATCTTCACAAACTACGATGACAATGGACATTTAAATGCAAACACGAACCGGTAAAGGAAAATAGCGTGAGGGAACCGCTGTTCTGCCTATTTAAGTAGGTGCTATCAACGACCACTTATCCAGTTCCAACGAAAATGGTTCTATCACTTTGACTGGGATCGATCTATCATCACTGACTGGAATATTGTAGCTAATAGCAAATTTATGGTTATCCTAGTTAAATATAGGGGTAAAAATGGGACACACTACCACATTCTCGTTGTCTTGCTCAGTACATTTTATCCCTTTTGCTAATCAATGAAAAATATGAACTTAATGCCTATGAGAATAAAATACACCTCAGAATTTGTAATGTCGCTTCGTTGTCAATTTAGTTAGCCTGTAAGGGAGCATCTCGTATATAAGATCTTTGGGATTGCTTTGTTGTCCGTCTGTTTATCTCTTTAACTCGAGAACGCTTGGAGGTATCGAGTTAAAATTAAAACTTTAAAACCATATACTCAGATCGGCGATCTCTTGAAGTTGTAAAAAAATCAAACTTCTGAGTTAACGAAAAAAAAGATTCGGCCGTTTAAGTCACAAAAAAACGTACATTTCGATACTCAAAGAATCAAAGTTCATAGGGTAAATCTCGTTGACCTAGAATCCTGAAAGGCATGAATCAAGGTCTCATAGAATAAGTATAGGGAAAAATCTGAAAACTGTAAATTTGTAGATGTGTCACAAAAACAAATGTTTGCAATTCAGAAAAATCTTCGTAACTCAATTCGGGAATTGATTTCATAGGTAAATTTGTACGGAATCCTCAGTGCGCGAGTCCGACTCGCACTTTCCCTTTTTTATTTTAGTTACTGTATCTTTTCCTTACTCAAGCCTGAAATAAAATATTCTAAGTTAGTCGAAACGCATTATAAATTAAAAGTATCAACACTACACTAGCCATCGATAACAATGACAGAAACAAAATAAACAAATATCATCATGTTTAAATGAATTTCCATTTAATTTATATATATTTAGAGATAACAGAGCTCGGAGTGTACCTAGGAAGTCAAAAAACATTAAAATAAAAGCGCCAAACAGCATACCAATGTTTCCCAAGTTCGTGACTTTGTTTTGATAAATAATGGTGTGATTTGCCACTTGTTTATTTATTTATTTATTTAAACACATAGGCAGACTTAATGCCACAAGGCATTCTACCTTGCATTGACTTGTTATCTTTGGCAAAACTGTAATTTAATAAATATTATTTCCCTCGATTTTTTTCGATTTCTTTCGATTTTGATTAAAAATCACAATAAAATAACATGATAAACAAACTCGATATGACGTTTTGCATTTGACAGATGGCTGGATTGGGTTGCTATTTAAAAACTTAATTTTGTTTTCACTTTCCGCCACAAGCTTTATTTCATCTCACATACAATAGTCTCTCTGCAGATCTATAATTTCTAAAAGGATCGTTTTCGAATAAGTATTTGTATTATTGTAATTTGAATAAGACGATAAATATAATCATTGATTATTGGAGTGAGCGGTTTTATTACACAAGTATGTCAGATACGATAATCTAATCTTAGCAGATGATTTTGTTTTTAGAAACGCCTATAGTCGTGGGTGTCACTATTATCGGTAGCTACATATATCGACGATATCAGTGTGCTAAAATCAAACAATCACGTAGATAAATGACCTTACTTTTGAAGTGCATGTCGCAGTAAAGATCGTCATTAATATTTTTTTGTTTAATATCCTTGAATTGTTTTTTTTTTTACTTTTTTCAATTCAACTACTTCCATTGGGTTCAAAAGAAGCGCGGAAATTAAGTGGAAGCAAGATAATCAGGACTGATAGATAAAGCTAAAATAGTCGAAGATTGTTTTAACAAGCAATCGAATATAATTATAATAATAGTAAAAACTGTTATATTTCGAAGCAAATAAATTTTCAATATAAAAGTATTAATTGTAATAAATTCACCTGCAGTGCTTGACTGCAGGTGAATTTACCTGAATGAGAAATTTTAAATTATTATGTATAATAAAATTAAACATAAAAGTGTTGATTTTCATAAGTAACCACCATGGAATGCCAAAACCAGGTTTGGTTATTCTTGTTATTTACTTTAATGACATAATTATTTTTAATATTTATTTCCATATAAACTACAAAAAAAAAACAATTATGAATAATTAAACACATTATCACTACATAGTATAAAAGAAAGTCATCCGATGTCTGTCTGTCCCTATGTATGCGTATATCTTTAAAACTACGCAACATATTTTGATGCGGTTTTTTTTAATATATAGAGTGATTCAGGAGGATGGTTTATATATATGACACATGGATAATATAGTAGAGAAACACACTGATAAATTTGAGGTTTCCAATGTGATGTCGTAAATAATATTTTTTTGCGCTTCAATTGCAAACTCTGAACCCTACGAGATAGATGAAAATAAAACATTTATTGTAAATCTTATAAAAGTCTACAAAAAATCCGTAATAATATAAGTCTACCTCTTAAGGATAACCCACAATAACCATTTTTTATCCTTTACTTTTTAATGAGAAATATTGGCTTATTTACAAAGCGATTTTAAACAATACAGCATTAATCATTATCCAATTAAGTACCTAAAATAGATTGTGTATTTCATATAGATTAACGTGGCATTTAACAACATGTAATTTAAATAAATATTTTCGAAGGTGTTACAGATTTAAAATGCATAGCGGTTACGTGGTACCGGCCAATTGATTTTTGGCCGCGGGTTCGCCCGCGTACATAAATTAAAGACTATATCACTCAGGAATAAATCAGCTTTCTGTCGGTGAAAATTTTAGCAATCAGACTAATACTTCCAGAGATTACCTCCTCCAAACAAAAAAAAAATAAAAACAAAAAAATAAACTTTACCTCTTTATAATATTATATAGTGTAGATGACAATAAAAAACGTTTTAGAAAATATGAGACCAATCTAGAATCAAATCCTTTAAGATAAAAAAAAATATATATATTGGTGCATAATTGAGTTCTAGGTAACAAATATAAAAAAGAAACAAAAAGTAAACCGAATTTATTACCTCCAAGTTATTTACGAAGCTGTAAACATTGTTAGACATTCTACTAATAATAAAAAATAAATAAAGAAAATCAATAATAATAAATTAATTCTGTATATTAAGTACCGACATTGACCCGTGCGAAGCCGGAGCGGGTCGCTAGTTACACTATAAATGGTTCTGATAAGAACTGTCATTCGATTAAGTTGGTAGTTTTATCTATTTAAACTATTCTACTTTTAGCGGTAACATGTCCTTTTATTCAAGTAATAAATAAATTGTGAACCAATATCAATAGTAATAAAACGCAAACGTTATACATATATTATGGTCAACCGGTTTTGCTAACTATCAATTAATTGGTATTTAAATAAGTAGCAATTTACTTACATTTTCTTCAGAATTCAAACGTTCACATACAATGTGGTAAGTGTGTAATAATAATATCTCTTTAAGGTGCTTATTCGAATCTTGGCTGCAGGCAGCACATGCGGCGGCTGCACAAAGCCGACTGCAACTGCAAATTTGTTTTTGATAACATTCCGAGCGCGGCTGCACCCGCTGCCTGCAGCCAAGGTTCGAATAGCGCCTTTATTATAACTGAAGTATGATCTAATGTGTGTGTTTGTAGAAATACGTGTTGATTGTTTTTTTGCATTAACCTTTCAATCGTGAAAATTACAATAGGTGCGCGAGCGCCGTTCGCCGCCGTTCGGCGTTCGCTTGGGGTTTAATGAATCAATGTGTAAAAGATGGTGCGTTTGGGTCAGTTCCAACAGCATCCAGGGCATGATTGCTGACAGGGTAGACCTATGTTATAAATCGTTGCTCCAGTATCGCAGAGTACTGAAGCAATGATTATTTTGTAGTGTGTGTTAATGTATTTTGTGGTTGTATTTGTGTCAGCAACATAATTTTAAGTTTTTTATTATTACTAACACTATAATGAGTCTCATTTTTACGCGCAATAATGAATATTATAATTAAATTTAAATCTATCGCGGTCATGGTCAGTTCATAATCTAAGTTGATTTGATTAGTGTGACTATAATAATGACCTCAAGATAGATTACTTTAAGATTAGCAATTTGTTGATACTGAAGAGCTTTTGTCTCATTGACCAGCTATGGTAGTTTTAATAATAGGTATACTTTTAAATTGTTCCGAAGCTATGATGTTCTTCGAATGAAAGAGAAACAATCCTAAACTGATTTGAGAGTTTATTTTTCTGTTGATATAATCACTAAAGCAATTTTTTTTTTAAATTATGTTACTGCTTTAAATGTAGATTTTTTTTAAATTACACTTATCTGTGTCTCATATTGATACGTGTGTCAAAACAACAGAGTATTAAACGTATTTGTATAATTTATCTAATCAACCACTATCTGCGCCTAAATCACTATTAAAATTTTAAACAAATACTCCTTTGATAAAATGAATTCGCGATAATGTGACTTTACTTCAACAATTGCAGTTCAACGCTCTCCTTTAACGCAGTATTTTGGTGTATAACAGGGTTTTGTACCGGATTTTAAGTGCAGCAACAGTGGTATCATTGGTTACTGGTACTCCTTGCAAAAAAGATAACACGAAAGCAGAAATGAGAAAGTTACCTGAAGGCTTAAAGGTTGGCGTGGCAACTGCATCGTTTCAAATTGAAGGCGGTTGGAATGCATCAGGTATGTACTCGTACCTAATTACGATCACCATAAGTCTTAAATTAATATTCTCCTTTCTCCCGCATCGTCGTGTAATTCACGGAATCAGTCATTTGTTTTATATTTGTCGACACCGTTTCTTGCAGACAAATCTCCAAGCATTTGGGATACCTTCAGTCATACCCCAGGTCTGATCAAAGATGGCACAGACGGCAATGACACTTGCAAGTCCTACGAATATTATCGGCGAGACATAAAAATGCTCAAATTCCTAGGGGTGGACTTCTATAGATTTTCCATTTCATGGCCAAGAGTTCTGCCTAGTGGTTTTGCAAATGAGATTAGTAAAGACGGTATTGGATATTATAGTACATTGGTCGATGAACTGTTGGCCAATGGTATCGAACCAGTAGTGACTATGTATCATTGGGATCTACCACAAAGTTTGCAAGATTTGGGTGGTTGGACCAATCCTCTCATTGCTGATTGGTTTGAGGACTATGCCCGTGTGTTGTACGATGCGTTAGGTGATCGAGTTAAAACCTGGATTACTTTGAATGAACCAAAACAGTTTTTGATATTTGGATACGGAATGAACAGGTTCGCTCCTAATATTGTATCTGCGGGAATCGGGGACTACATTGCTGTGAAGAATGCGCTGTTGGCACATGCTAGGGCCTGGCACCTGTACGACAAGGAATACAGGGAAAAGCAGAAAGGCAAGTATTTTAAATGTAAATCGATTTCAAATCACTTTTACACACTAATAAAAAACACAAATTCGTTGCGTACTGCTTTAATTTTTTAGACCAGGAATATAAGAATTTCACCTCGTATTTTCTTGGGATAATTTTCTACTTTCGTTCGATTTTGATTTCCAGGCACTATTGGTATAACAATAGCGACAGATTTCCGTGAAGGTGCCTCAGATTCTCCCGCGGACATAGAGGCAGGCAACATAGCATTGGACTTTGAAGTCGGTTTCTACAGTCACCCGATATTCTCGGCCACCGGTGGCTTCCCTGAGAGGATGATAAAACGAATCGCAGAGAAGAGCGCCGAGCAAGGCTTCCCTAGAAGCAGGCTGCCGGATTTATCACCGGAAGAAATTGAATTCATAAAAGGTTAGAAGAATGGACTTGCGCATATTTACGTTGTAGGTAATGCGCCTGCGAGTATTTTGAGAAAGCAACTAGAATACAGTTGATTCATGGTCTTTAGATGCATTTTTCTACGCTGGCTTTCACTATCGACGCTGATCAATCTCTGTCCAGATGAGATGTTTGTCATACTATACAGAAGTAATTTCTAGTGTAGGACAATGTATTCAAAAAACAAAAGGCATTTTGAATTGGAAAAAAAAAATGCAAAACTGATTTGGTGTCGGGAACTTCAAATAGCATTCAACAGATTCCGCTCATTCCATTTTCCCAGACAAGTTATCGTGCATGTTTTCTTACTCAATGATCTTTATAGATTTTAGATACAGAAAATGTTATTGTTGATAGATCATAAAAAATAATAATAAGTAATAATAATTTCTTCTATTATTATGGCTAATCCAATACAAATAGAGAGAAATATACAGAATAAAATACATTGTTGTTTTGATATAGTCCTTGCTGTCATTAGGTTATGTAGATATTAGTGTATGTAGTAAGCCATGAGCCCTCTGACCATGAAAGTCCCTATAACCTTAACATTCACATAATTACATAATCAGCCTTTTAATGTGCCAACTGATAGGACTCAGGCCTCCTCTCTAGGAGATGTAATAGGCCGTAATCAACCACGCGGGCTCAGTGCGGGTTGGTAGAAGTCACGTGTCTTCGAATTTTTAGTTCTAGGACATGCCGGTTTCCTCACGATGTTTTTCTTCACCGTTTTGAGAGCAGTGGTGATGAAATAATTTACACAAAGTAATGCGCCTGGTTGGGTTCGAACCCGTGACTTACAACAAGTAAGTCATTACCACTCAGCCACGACTGTTCTAACCTAAATTTTAACATTAAAAGAAGATAATTCTCAATTCAATAGAAAAATTGTAAGCTGAAAAAGACCGATAATGCCCTATCTCTAAATATTACAGGTACAAGTGACTTCTATGGATTCAACCACTATTCTACAAAGTTCTATACAGCGGAAAAGTACACAAATGGAACATTTGCTGTGCCTTCTTATGAAGATGATATGGGGGTTGTGGGTGACTACGGAGGTTATGAATTGGCTCCTATAATACACACCACTGTGAGTTTCTGATCTATTTTCACATTGACTGGCCTGTTAGTCCAGTAGTTAGTGGCCCTGACTGCTTTTACAGAGGTTCGATTCCCATCCAGGACAAATGTTTGTGTGATGAGCACTATGATTTGTTCTGTGTCTGGGTGTAATTTATATATGATATATATGTATTTAGAAATATATAAGTGTGTTTATCAGTTGTCTAGTACCCATAACACAAGCTCTGCTAAGCTTGGGACTAGACGGCGTTGTGTGATAGTTGTGGAATATTATTAGCATAAAAAACAATGAACTGCTTTTCATTACTAAATCATGTAAAGGATTACGATAAATGTCGATTCAAGACAACTTAATGTTTTCATTACCGTTTTTATAAAGATTGGCAACAAATGTAGGAGCGCCTACCATAGTTATAAGCTTTTCTCAAAACTTGTAAAAATCTCTCTCAATCCAAAATAATATAATTTTACTCGTACATGACATCTTTTGTCATCACTGCTTAAGTAATTTCAACTAATTTTTTCAGTAATAGGAAAAAAAAAACTTTTAACACAAAAACTGACGTCATATTTTAACTGGCCTGTTAGTCTAGTGGTTAGTGGCCCTAACTGCTATGTCGGAGGTCATGGATTCGATTCTCAGCCAGAACAAATGTTCATGTGAAGAGCATAATTATTTATTCTGTGTCTGGGTGTAATTTTTCTATAATATGTATGTATGTATTTAGAAATATGTAGGTAAGTATGTTTAGTATGTATGACGGCGGTGTGATAGTTGTAGTATATTATTATAATTTTATATAAAAAAGCCCCCTAAAGTGTATAGTTTAATTTCGAAACTCAGTGTGAAAAAAAAAAGAAAAAAAAAACAATAAACTCCAATTACTTCTACTTTTAGCTGTGGCGTATTTTTATATCTATAGTTATATCTTATAGTACGCACGAATACATATAGAATAATAGTGATGATTCACGCCGGCCCTGACACGTGGAACCGTTGCGCGTCGTTGCGATGTCAGCGTTTCCGTCACGTTGCGACTTTTCCAGAGCCCCGTAACTAGTGTGGATTTAATCGTCCGCATCGTTGCGATTATAAACATTTATTGTGCTTCCTGAAAGTTATTTCTTTTCCATTATTTAATGAAATTGATTTTCTAAAAAGTTTTTAAGACCCACCTCGTAATATTAGTGTGCAAGTTATAGAACCTTGTTGGAGGCCTTCCAACGCTGCTTCCAGCCAATAAAATAATCATAACCATTAAATCTATGTATAGCCAAAGCCCCATCTCATGACAATAGGGTAATTTCCAGGGTCAAAATAGTTACATTTTATTTATTTCCTATTTTAGATTTAAAAAAAATATTGGACGCGTATTTTTTTTATTTGTAAATTAAACCAAAAATGACAAAGATATGACCCATTAAAGTTACATGTAACGTCACGCCGTGCTGCATTTTTTCGCACGGGGTGACGTCCGTCACGTTGAGATGCACTCTGACTGTAAGGTAACAGTCAGAGTGCATCTATACATGGCTAGCACACATAATCTTATTACGGGATTCCGCTATCTACCTTTCAGATTCCTACCCTTTTTAATTCGAAACATTTCCATTAAAATTAAAATGCAAAAGCTTTGCTTCTTGATGAAACTACCGAAATCACAACTGTATATGCCTAAAACATTTTGATAAAGTCTGTTAAAAATCTAATTCAAAGTAACCTAAATAGGTAGTTAATAATTAAAAAGCTAATGCGCATTTTGTAGGATTTATTCTCATCAAATTATTATTTGATTCATTAAACCCTAAGCAAGCGAACAGGCGCATTCGTTCTCTCATTGTCTTTCTATTGTGTCTCTAATTACGGGCTCTAACTGCACTAATCAGCCTGATATCTTCCAATATTCTTCCTTTGAAAACTCAAATGTTCTAAACCATCACAAGAGGTTCTGGTGGAAAAATATTACTATAGAGATAGTACTAAGGCGACGTAATAACTTTTTAAATATTAGCCTGCATTTAATTTATCGTCTCTGGAGACACGGTTATCACAGAACGTACTAAACTCGTGTAGTTCATTCTGTAAAACAGAATTTTCTATCCAATGCTATTTAAAAGTAAAACCACTTATTTTACATTTGAAATATATAGTGTTGTTTGAAGAGTAACAATAGGCTTAACCCACTTATTATTTCTGTGGTTATATAACAACATCTTGACAAAATCAACGGCATAATTTGCTACAGTTATTATCTGGGTTAAAACAGTAATCAATGTAAACTGTAATCGTTTGATGTGTGAATAGAAAAAGCGATAACATCTTGCGAATTAGCCTATAATTCGTAATAAATGATAACCAAATAAATGGAGCATGTACTGACGCAGACGTGGAAAATATCGTGACAGCTACCAACTAAAGTAAATCGTCTTTGTATAACATTTCAGAAAATCCCCAACGGCATCCGGAAAGCTCTAAACTGGGTGAAAGATAACTACAACAACCCTCGAGTAATGATCACAGAAAACGGATACGGTAATTTCGGCGGAGACGATGACCTGGACCGAATAGATTACTACAGAGTTTACATTGATGCCGTCTTGGATGCTATTGAAGTGGACGGATGTAATGTCCACACGTACACTGCATGGAGTCTCATGGATAATTTCGAATGGGATTCTGGGCTGAAGTAAGTTACCTATTAATTCAATTTGCTCATAGAATAAAAGGACAAGCTTGTAGAATAAACAGCCTATACGAAGGCATAATGTTTAAAGATCCTCCAGAAAGAGGAAGGATCATCTAGAAGAGTACGTAAGAATCCCCTAGGCCTAGGAGTTACAGGACCAGTAGTTGAAGTGAAGCTCAGACGAGGCCTACACTCAGCAGTGGAAGTCTTTCAGCTGAATGGTAATGATGACTAGTCTAAACTGTCTACATAATAAAATATACAGGTATGTCAATGAGTTACCCTTGGTTCTTAATCGTGGAGCAATAGGGGCCTCATCCATGCCGTGTCAAAATGTCAGTCGCGCGAGTAAGAAAGAGGGATGGAGCTGTACAGCCTATGTGGCTCCATCTATAGTTCACCTATTTAATAGTACCTTTGATATTATTATTTTATTTGTCTGACATCACAGGTTTTTAGTTTTTACTTATTTTAAATTTCGAGATTATCTAAAATTTTACTCAAAATATGGACTTAAAAATATACGGTTTTTATTTTGACATGTAATAATATTATTATTGTTTTTTTTTTTATGATTCCAATTAATGAAACGTTAGAATCCTTCTTTTTGGATTTTTATTTACATAATTTTTTAAATGAATTGAAATATTTGCATGCCATTGTTCAAGGCAAACATGACGATCTATTTAAAATTATAACATCTGTTGCATGCTGTAAATTTGTTTTGTGGTGTATGTACTGTACTCATGTTTCAGCAAATAAATGATTATTTTATCTTATCTTATCTTCAGTTTAGGTCGACAAATGGATCGAGTTAAGAGTTCATGGTAGGGTTTCTCGGTATGTTTCTAAGTTAAATTTTAATTCTCTACTACTATTTATTGAAATTATTTCAGGGCGAAGTTTGGTCTTTTTGAAGTTGACTTCAAAGATGACAAGAGGACTCGCAAAGCAAGATTGTCGGCTCTATGGTATAAGAAGCTGATAGCCAACAGGGCTTTAGAACCAGCTGATGAACTCAAGTTTGAAGTAAAATTATTTTGATATTAATTAAGTATGTACGTAATTATCGAATAAAAACACTGACTCACCCTCCCTACGAGCGTTTAGATGAATAAAACTCCAAATTGATTTATTTTTTCAAATCAAATCATATTATTTTTATTCACATTGTCCTACATGGGCACTTATAAAATGTCAGAAGCTAGTGCGCGGTTCCAAATTGGTCGTTTTCTGTGGAGACAAAGCAAGAAGCATCATGGTTGCTCTTTTAAAAAATATCTCAAAAGTAACTTAGTCATTTTGACACTGTATGAACCAATCAAATACACATTGTTTCATACATACACAGCTTGTGTCTAAAGTACTTTTCGAGGAAAGCACATACGAGTGTATTAAACTCATATGTGCTTTCCTCGTATAGTATATTTATAATTTCATGCAACACCAAAGTACAGAGATGCACTTAATGCCTTACGCATTTCTCTTTTTCTACCAGTCAAGCAAGGGTGGAAAGACAACATGGCAGGTGTATAAAAAAAAATATTATATGAAAATAAAAGTATATGAAATAATGAAAATAAACATTAAATATATAATTCTAAAACATGATATTTAATAAACATACCTAATACCTATTCAGTTTTCATTTCATTACATTATTTTTAGTGATTCAAATAGAAAATATTAGCCTCATTTAGATTTAGATTCAGGTTGACAAACAAAACGGCATGAAAGAGTATTATTTTAAAATAATTTACATAATTAATTTAATTATACAATAGATTAGATCTTATGGGTAACTTTTCTTTTGATCCTAATTTAAATTTTCAAAACATATCATTTTTTATATAAAAATCATTATGATTTCAACCGGTTGATTTAAAATCGGCTAATATCTAATGTTCGCCACATTACCATCGAACGGGTTCGTAACTCCCGCATTCAGTGAAAGCCAGCCAATATTTGTCTTTTTTTTTTTCTCACTGTGGCATACAAATATTAACAGAGAGACTATGCTAATAATTGTAGCAACTTAATTGTACCTGTGTGCACAAATAACTTTTATTTTGATAAATTGTCAGTCTGCACAATCAAACCAAAAAATCTTACACAATCAGATTCTATTTCAAGCTGCAATCTGTTGGATACAGCCATCCTGTTCACTTCACGCCTGAGTGGGTAGAACCTTTTTGTTTATGTTGCACTGTCCGTGTGTCCTGTACATGACTAAACCATTCCCTGTCCATCCCCTGTCTACCCCGAGAGGTAACATGAAAACCGTTTTTAGATTTGTAGGTTTAACTGTCTGAATAACCACTTCAGTTAGATATAAAGGAATTAGCAGTGGTGTAAAAAAAAATATATTAAGTAATACTATTGAAATGGCCTCCTCAAGCTATTTATTTTAATTATATGTGCCAGTTACGAATAACATAAATTACAGTTTATAATTTGGTGCCAAAAATTTGATTTGGTTTTTATCAAATAACTTGTCCTTATTTAAATAGAGTTAGAGAGTGTGTCAGATTTTTACTATTCATTAATTAAACCCAAACCAAACGCCGTCGTTCGCTCTCTTCCAGTCTTTATATTGTGTCTCCAATTACGGTATACGAAAGGTTAAGACTTTTACAGTCTAAAGTCCTTTTAGTTTTGGGGTCACAGGGACTCTTTTAAACAATCCCGTAATTTTGGGCGTATTATTGTTTCGGGTATTAAAGTACCCATCTTATTCTGAAAGGACTCCCAGTATATCTAACATAGTTGCGTAGTAAGCTAAAGAATCGTTATTCTAAGACAATCTTTTCGTCTCTCAAGAGACTGCGAATACGCTTACCATGCATCATTGATTCGAATCTTCCCATACCATGAGATATTTTCCCTTGTCAGTATTCCCGATTACTTTATAAGCCAAGCTAGAGGTGCAAAAACCCTTTTTCTGCCCCAATATCGGAGACGAATATACTGAAATTCAAATGAAAGCACGTTTCATGTTATTTTAGACAGTTTGACGTGATCTCTGGTGATAAAGTCAACACCTAAAAATCAACCTTATACATAGGCCACAGAATTTGTTTTTATTTGTTTCGAAATATTTATTTTAGGAGCTAAATTATCTTAGGATTGTAATTCACAATCTTCCTCGGTTCTGTACAAGGATAAGTTTTAAAATTTGTGTAAAAAATTTTTGAGGCTTATGGTCGTATTTCTTTTGTTAAACCGTCGGACCTAGTGTTGAATGTTCTGTAGCAGCATTTTTATTTTGTAGTGGTGGATTTCATTTTCTTAAAATTATATTGTTTTATTACCACCGCTTAATTCACTTTGTAATTTTAGAATGAGTTTTTGAGTTGGTCATTATTTTCACAAGATACAAATAAATGAGGGATTTTTGAATTTCTGGTAATTTTGTGATATTCCTTAAAAAATAAATTGTACCAGTGCCCCTTTGTAAACGACGCCCCATCCTCAACTACATGGTAACGGGGAGCACGCTTTAGGTACTTGAAGTAACCTATTCACTCTTCGATTAAAGAAAGAAGAGGACTGAAGAAGGCAGGGAATTCCACCACATTTAGGTATGCGCATAACGATTGTGTTCCCAAAGTTTGATGCCACAGCTCGCCGTCCGACCGTCTGGTAACCAATCGGACTGAGCCCGAGTCGTGGACGACGCGACCACGCGCGCCTCAAGGAGTTATGCGTAACCCTAATTGCCCAAGGTGGAAGCCTTCCGGGGCCATGGGTCATGCGAAAGAGATCCAAAAGCGTTGCCTTATGTCTGTTAGATAAATTGTATCCGATGATAGAACAGGATTAGCACAATTATTAAATTATGCAATTCCGCCAAACCCATTCCATTACCAGTGAGGATAATATTATTCCTCTTCTAACAGGCAAAAATAAGGTGCACGCCGTCGAACGTTGCGGACATGACGGTTTTTAAGAATACTTAAATTTTCTCTTTCGGCATAATCAAATATGCTCGTACGCTGACTGAGCTCGACGCCTTGCCTAGGAAAGTCCGTACACTGTTGCCTGCAATCCGGATGCGATCATTGGTTAAGAGACTGTAAAAGAAGACTAACGTAGATGTGTGAAGTTCGAATCCTTTTTAGGGTTCCGTACCTCAAAATGAAAAACGGAAACCTTATAGAATCACTATGCTGTCCATCCACCTTTATCCCGGGAACGCATGGAGGTACTGAGTTGAAATTAAAACCATATACTCGAGTCTGCAGTCCCTTGAAACTGAAACGGAAAAAAAAGTTACGGCCGTTTTTGTCGCAAAAAAAAACGTGTATTTTCGACACTCTCACGGGAATCAAAATTTATAGGGAAGGAAATAACCTATGAATTTTGATTCCCATGACAGTGTTAAAAATACACGTTTCTGGTTAACGGGATACTCAATGTGCGAGTCCAACTCACACTTGCCCTTTTTTTTTATAAATATAATTGAAATGTATTCTAATAAACAGAAATAAATCATAACAATACAGTCTTAAGGGTATTATTATGGCATTTTTACATCAACACAAAAGAAGCAATATTATGTAGGTACTCGTAAAAGTTTTCGTGTGATCCGATCGCTTGATAAGTTTAACTGTTTGTCGTTAAAGGGTATTGATAGTAAAAGAACAAGCAATACGATAAATAATTCGTTTTGTGGTCCCCAATTTATAAGTCAACATGAGTCGTATTAGTTTTCCCACGGGAACATTAAGCGACAGACTGTAATAGGTTTTTGGTCGATTGATTTGGTCACAGGTGAAATATGGTATCGTTAGGACTATGCTCACCAAAGTACGTATACACCGCACATTGACACAAATATTTAGAGGAACGTAAAACAAAAAGAAATAATTTATATTTATAAAAATGAATCCTTATTTCCTTGGTCACGCCATTACGCGTGAACGGCTGGACCGATTTCGCTTGTTTCTTTTTTTGTTGTGTTTGTTATTGTGAGGAGAAAGTTCTTATGGAAAAATAAATAAAAATTAGGTTATTGTAGGGTAGAGTAGGTTTTTTTTTATTATAATTTATTTCTTTAGGAACTTGGCGATAACTCGAAATAAAATATACTATACAACTTATTCCAGTTTTTTTGAACATTATTCCAAAGCAACATACTTCCAGGATAAAAAGTATCATAAAAATTTACTTTCCAGGATCAAGTGGTCGGTTTATAATAGGTAACAATAATTAGTTTTCTCCTAAACTATTCAGCCGTTTCAACTTGAAAAGTTAACAAACACACATACACATAAATACAAACCATTGAGATATTAAAACTAAGAGCTAATAAAAAATATATTATATAGGTTTTCACGACTGTTGTTTTCAACATACTGTAGAAAAGTAAAAATAAAACCGCAGAGAAAGATTGTTCTCCGAGTAGGCAGAGAACAAAAAAATATTGCATCGCTTACACGTAACTTAGATTTCCAGTGGCGTTAGCGCGATCGACAAATGGATATGCGATTAATGCTTGTGCGAAAAATCTGTAGTGCAACTCACCATAGTTTGAATGCATGCTTTTGCGACACACTGAAGCTAGATTTTAGTGCGACATGAAAAATATAACATATTATTAGAGCACCCTGACACTGACAGGTTAGGTAATAAGGCTAAGAGCGAAACGGAGCGAAGCTCGTGCCTTAGCTTTGGTTATTTTTTATAACTACCCAGAAGTAGGAGCCCCGCTATGCGGGGCTCCGTTGAGCTATCTTGGCAGGTAGGGTTGTTTCAAACTATTGTAAAACTGCACCAGCATACTGTCACATAATCGTTTGATGCACTACCGTAGTCGCACTACCGTAGTGTCGAGCTACTGTCGCACAATCGTTCACTCATTCGATTGGCTCGCTCCAAGCTTTTAACCAATCAGTGAACAGACGCGGTAAACATTTCGATAGCGTTAAAGTAAAGAGGACCAACACTCGGCGCGCTGTTAGGATTGCGTTTTAAAATCACCCCTTTAGTTTGACGGGCAAGTGGTTGAATCTGTTTTGTATCGATGTCACGTTCTACAACAAACTGTAATTACACCTTTAAATCCATTGACTTAAAACTTAAATCCACTTGTTATAAGATAGTTGTTGCAAGCTTATTTAAAAACATAGCGTGTGGCAGCTGGCCGCTTTGAAGAACTTAAGTCAAGGAAGTGGGTCAGTGTGGCTGATAGACTTGCTACGCTGGCTTTAGAAAAGTATAAAGATAGCAATTTGATGTACTACAGTGTCTACAGGGGCTTTTAATTATTTCGATTATAATTTATTTACTTTATTTATTGTCAAGCTTATGATAGCCCCATGTCATGTTCTGACAATTTTATTACTGTCTAAAAAAATTTGTTGCCTGAAAGAGCTCGCAGAATGCGATAGAACTGCCCATTTTATGTATTTCAGATTTATTTTTAATAAAACAAACCAGTGCTTGACTGCGATCTCACCTGATAATCGTTGATGGTGAGGTGCATTAGTTTATTAACAGCCTATTCACTTTAGTCTTGAAGACACTTAAATTATAATTGGACGGGAAGACTGCAGCAGGCAAATTGTTCCAGTCCTACGATGTACGCGGTATTAAAGACGAAGCGAAACACTTAGTCCATCCACACCTTAGGAGTTTCAACAATGTAAGGGGTGCTACTCTAAATATAAGTTTTTCTTTATTACGTTTATTTATGTACTAGCTGCTGCCCGCGACGTCGTCTGCGTGAAGGCTCTACAGCACCAAAAATACCTAAGATGTCAGTGTCGCTATAGCATTATAAGTAAACTTTTAAAATAGCATTAAAATATAAGTTTTTTTGCAAGTGAAGAGAGTTATATGGGAATCCTGCTGAGTTCAGTCATAAGATGTGACTGAAGGAAATAGAGAAAATAATGCAGGAATACATTCCAGGACACAAAAGAGTAAAAATACGTACAAAGGTATCATCATACCTTACAACACTTCCCTATAAACTACGTTGGTAGTTATGCTGGTAGGAGCCAAAATGTAAAGAGAGTCAGGACTGGTGACGCGGGAGCAAGCAACGTACAGTGTGAGAAGCAGCTCGTCTTGAGATCGACACCCGCTGCCCTCAGAGTCTGCCCCTCCGACTTATTGATGGTCATCGCAAAGCAAACACTCACGGAGAACTGTACGCGCTTGGACTGGAATGGGAAGTTGTGAGGTATGAAGGAAATGCGTGGTATAAATACTGCCTCGCCTATGCCACAACTCGTAAGAATGGTGTGCCTATGGAGAGAGATGACTTTAAGGCGGGCCCCGTTACACAATTTCGGAGGAGAAAGGTTCCGAAGAAGCATAATCGGGACACCGACCTTCAACTTGATGGTATGCGCTGGAAGTCCACTTGCTGACAAATTCCACGGGATAATGTGTGGCGTCATCTTGCTTGACAACAGTGTTTATCGAGGTGTCAAGACTTAGAAGGACATCGGAGAATTCTTGCAATGCACGTGCATTGCCGCCGAGCCGAGCTCTCATATTAATGGTCAAGCGCAGCTAACAAACTCGTGACCACAACGAAGATCGTTTCAACGAAGCATTCACCTCGTCAGCCCTCGATACCCGCGTCACCATGGGAAGTGTTTGCCGGAAATCGCCACTGACTGAACAGAACTGTGACACCACCCATCAAATGTTCGTTCCTGCGGATGTCCTGCAGGGTTCTGTCCACGGCCTCAACTGCCTTCCTATTGGCCATTGTACACTCATCCCATACGATCAGATAGCAATCCTTGAGCACATGCCCCTTATCGCTGTTACGTGACACACCACAAACAGGCGTTTCGGCGCTCTCTAAATCGATGGGAATTTTAAACTTGGCATGTGCTGTCTTGCCACCTGGAAGCAGAATGGCAGCGATTCTCGACGACGCTACAGCAATAGCAATTTTGCCTTGCCTCCTGATCTCTGCAAATATGTCAGTGGTAACAAATGTTTTTCCTGTTCTACCAGGAGCATCCAAGAAAAACATGTTACCCTGGTTTTACCCAACGCTTTCAAGGACGGTGTCATAAACTTGTTTTTGCTCTGAAGAGAACAAAGTGACATGGTCATTTCGTATGGTGGTCATTTCACTCGCATCGTAATTTATCACAGCGTTATACTCCCGATTTCCATGGTCTTGATGCGGTGATGATTGGGGAGCTGGTAACCCATATTCGATAAGCGGTTTGCCGCCGATAGAAATGACCACATCTTGAAGTGAACTGAGACAGCTGTTCAGCACGCGTTCATCAGTTACTTCGTC
The DNA here is from genome assembly GCA_929112965.1 of Mythimna albipuncta. Lineage (NCBI taxonomy): Eukaryota > Metazoa > Arthropoda > Insecta > Lepidoptera > Noctuidae > Mythimna > Mythimna albipuncta. The sequence continues at coordinate 354,076 of OV815980.1, forward strand.
TTCGTCTCCAGTGGCACACCTCAAAGAAAATCTTCAGATGATGGCGATACTTTTCCCACAAAGCTACTGGGTTCGCGACTCCACAAAACACCAACCGATCCCAAGTTTTGTCACCGTCGAGAAGGTGACGTGCTACGTAGGCTACGCGGTATGTGGGATACTCCACGCCATCAAATGTCCTCTGGAAGTCGAAAGACGTCGGGCCTCGGACAGTGGGAAGTAACAACCGCAGAAAATAGCATTCGCCATTATTACCCAATCCGGTGTCCTTGAAAGTTCCCGGAACACCTTCCACAGCACCTCGTCGACGTCGGTTAAATACACCCCTTTGCTTGTCGTACGTGTAATATGAAGGCACCTCGTCATACGTAAGGGATCTCGCAAACTGGTCGACTTCACAGAGCTGGAAAAATGTCACCATGTTAACACCGTATTTTTTTAAAATTGTCTTCCTCAACTCTGCTCAAGATTTTGAGGGTTTTGTTGGAACTTGAATTTGCCAAAACAAACTATACGATACAACTTTTATGAAGAAAAAGCACATCACATCACATCACCATCTATGAATTTTAAGAATAACTAACTACTAACCTCGCCAACATGATTAAAATTTAAATGATTAATTTCCAAAAAGTGTTAACATGTAGCTTGATTTGATTTTTATGAAATCTCATAGATGGCGCTGCTCCAAATTGTCTTTATACTACTAACATTCATTTAACTATTTTTCTCTGCCCAAGTTACTGATATGGCGTAGTTTTTATAGTTTAAAGCTAGATAATAGCATGGCTTACTCAAAAACAACATTTGAATATGCATCGATAGATTACGCGCTGTAACAGAATGCGTGAGAAAAATAAAGATTCACAGCTCCTCCTCCGTAGGTAATAGCGTGATATTCATGCAAAATTTGAAGTAAATCCGTACAGTACTACGGAAGTGTACACAGTGAAGTACACTTTGAAGAAATGCCTAACGATTAAACACGTTACTGTGGCTAATTTATAAAAGATAGATATATACTATTGCGGATTTTTTTGTAGATCTATTAGAGACCATCATTTTTGTAATACATACTTTTGGTGTATTATCAACGTATGCGAGGATAAGAGCTCGAACGCGCATTTCCATCCGACTTGTTTCAAATTTATCGTCTCTTCTCAGCTCTTATGTATCTTAGCGTTATGTTATATAGCCTATAACCTGCCCAGGAGTATGGACCATAATCGTACCAAGTTTGGTTAAAATCCCTTCCGTAGTTTTTGACCCATGCGTGCACATACAGACAGACAGACAGACAGACAAAAAATTTACTGATTGCATTTTTGGCATCAGTATCGATCACCAATCATCCTCTAATATTAATTTTTAATATATATTCAATGTACAGAATTGACCTCTCTACAGTTTTATTATAAGTATAGATATAGATATCAACAAAGTATATAATAAAAAAAAAATTTAGGCGTCTTGTAAGTCTAGAGTAAATAGGCTCTTCGTAAACTAGTCAACAATTGCATCACTGCTTACCAACAGGTGGGATCGCAGTCCAGCACTAGTTTATATGTAACTAACTAGTTTATAAACAGTAACTTAAATTAAATTAAAATAACAATAAAACACATAACCCTCCTTCTGGCGCCGTGGTAAAAAAAAATGCAAAACCAAAACGACTCGTCCTAGCATTATGCCGCACAATTTAAAAAAAAATTACACGGCTTTCAAACTCAAGTAACTCCGGTATTTGTGGATTATTATTCTACATAAATACAATATAAAAGAAATTGGTGTTAGTTACGTCGTCAATTCGTTATTCTAAACGCTCGCATTTATAATAAGATTCACCATCTGATCAATATTTATACATTAAATAGATATACATTAAAACTAAGTTAGCTAAGTGGTTGCAAGAACTGTCTTATGATTATACCGAATCATTATTAACAATCATCGCATAACTATATCTGTTACACGTCTTTATAAAGGCTATAATTGTACCAAACATCCTATTTTTGATCATCTCCAAGGAGGAACTGGCTCCTGAGATACAAGTATTTATTTTACTTAGTTTAGGAGTCAAATGTTTATTTTATTTCCAATGATCAGTGTTTGTACAACTATTGTATCTGTTCATGCCATTATATATTGTTACTGTGTGTGTTGAATGTACAAATAAAGATATATTATTATTATTATTATTACTTGACGGGAGCGAAGCCGCGGCAAAAGATAGTAGGTATATTATACAAAATTCTGAATTAAGCATTTAGCGCTCCACAGCTTGATCGTGTATAGAGGATGATTTTAACAAATTAATTTAGTAACCCCGAAACCTGGACATCTATTTCGTTGAACAATTTAAGAAAAACAGCTTCTGTTAAACATGTAAATATGGACTACCCTTTATTCGTATTAAGACGCTTATTTCACGAAAATTTTATCGAGTGAACTTAAATCTATTCACTAAGTTATAATCGATTTCTAATAAAACCAAGGCTCGTAGTTTGACATAGTTAATGATCGCATAACTGTCGAACTCAGTCGCTAAGATTAAAGTTGCAAGAAGACTAGCTTATTATCTCCTCAAATATTATGACGAGTTAATTTTACAAACCGTGAAAATATTATTTAAAATTTAAATAAAAAACCAAATTAATTTTTTTTTTCTTTATAAATCAGGGAGTTTTTTTTTGTAGGCTGGTAACTTAGTAAACGGTAGTTAATGTCGATTTCACCATCATCGACAAGATTGCTAGCCCAAGAGTAGTTAAAATTACACTTATCTTTCCCATGGCAACACTTGGAGGATAATGAAACCCTAACGTTACTAATATTATACATCTTAATGCAATAGTATTATTTGTATGTTTATAAATCCCACTGGCTTAAATAAAGAAATTCAATGTGACGAGGAAAAAAAAAAATAAAGCTAAGTATTTCCCTGAGGTGTACAATGTGACTGTCTGTCACTAATTCCAAATTAATAACAAAATATTATATTTGTCTTTGAACACCACGTCTGGCGCCATGGGCCACTTAGACCCTCATAAATTGTCCTTTTAATGTGAAAGGAACAATTACAAAAAAAGGAAATATTTTAGCACAATTGTAAAGAAATGACCAAAAGACCCGACATGTGCGAGCAAGTCGTGAGAACCAAGCGACCCAAACCTTCTTAGAAACTATACAAAAACAAAAGCAATAATAAGTAATTGACAAGCGATACTGAGCCTTAAGGCGAAAGGAGGCACGGGGTTGAATCGGCAGGATAGGACACTTCGGGTGGGACCCTAGGAGGGCACAGACGTGCAGATACTTCGCGTGAGACCCTGGGAGGGGACAGACGTCCAGAGACAGAGCGTCAGGGCCGAGGAGGGAACACACGTCTAGGAACACTTAGTGTCAGGGCCGCGTAGAGGACACGTCCAGGAGGATCTAGCTAAACTAGCCGTCTCAGTAGATATATTATCATAGGCCAATGTCCCGTTGTAATTCTTAGGAGTGCTAGTATTGTGATACAGTATTAGATATTATAGGTGGACTGAGTCCAGTTTAGGCTTGTCAAATAATTATAGTACAGGTCTGTGCGTGTGAGTCAGAGTACGAATGGATGGGCGTTGATTGTGATCTAGTGAGTAGTGTGTAAGTACGCGAGTGAATCTCAGCGGCTGTGTTGAAGACTGAATGGGTGAGTGTTGTGTGTTTTATCCTTCCTTACTCCATCCTATGACAAGGTAACCTGAGCTTGCGGTTGGTGTTAGGGACTCGGAGAAGGCCTTCCTTCGGAGTGAGCATGACATTGACTTTCCTTCGAGAGGACTTGACACTTCCAGCCATACTTGGCGCAACCATGACTGAAGCACTGCCAATTGAAGGTTGAACCGAATAAACATTCGCTACATGCTAAGGCTAGTTTGAGCCACACTGAGATCACGAACCACCAAACGTTAGCGACGGCTACCTCCCCCTAAGAACTGACTGACAGTAGAGTGATTTACATTGCTCTTGTTATACGCACACTTCCAGGGAGCGGGGGTAGGCTTCACCAAGTACCCCAAACTGCATTGGTAGTCGTTCTAAGGAACGCTAGGGAACGTATCTCGTTAAAACACACCCGGCCCCCGTAGGCCTCTTACTGATACAAAAAAATAATATTTAGCGAGACACGTAATTTGGACTCATCTCTGGAAACTCCGCAAGCTAGACGTAGCTCGGAGACACGTAGGTTATGATGTCCTCACCTTTGGGTAGAGTAAGGAAGTGAGAAGTGTCGATAAACCACTTCAGCGTGAAGCAAGGCAACTGTAAATAGTTCTGCGACCGACTGACGATACGTCACGCTTGTTTAAGTTTTGTTTTGTCTTAGTGAAGAGTGAGTAGGCCGTTATAAGGAGTCAATTGTAGTAGAAGTGTGTCTTATCCAATTGCAGAGGCCTCACAACCCTTTGCCGTAGGATTGGTCAGGACACGCACGAGCGAAACGGATCGAAATAGTTTCTAAAATAATTTAACTTGCAAATACAAGCGTCACGTGTCATATACCCTTTTGCAGCCCTCTCAGTCTCATAATATTCATAACTCAAAAGAAAAGTAGATTATCCTTCCTTATCCCTTGGATTTCCAACCCTATTTGATTTTAACCTTGTTTTTCTCAATTCCCCACCTAATCCCCTAGCTTTCTAAGTCGGGAGAAGGTGACATATTCCTTGGAAATCCATTACTGTCGGTGGGAGCTTGTCCAAGTCACTGGTTGAGAGCTACAAGGGCGGGCGAATGGTGGCGCTCGCCCTCTTCCCCTTAGGGGGAAGCCGACCCTCATACCTTCATGTAGGCAAATTCAGGAAAAATGAAAATATTATCAGCCTAGGGTCTTATTGGAACAGTCACATGCGGTGCCGTGATCAGCCTAGGGTCTTATTGGAACAGTCACATGCAGTAGATATATTATCATAGGCCAATGTCCCGTTGTAATTCTTAGGAGTGCTAGTATTGTGATACAGTATTAGATATTATAGGTGGACTGAGTCCAGTTTAGGCTTGTCAAATAATTATAGTACAGGTCTGTGCGTGTGAGTCAGAGTACGAATGGATGGGCGTTGATTGTGATCTAGTGAGTAGTGTGTAAGTACGCGAGTGAATCTCAGCGGCTGTGTTGAAGACTGAATGGGTGAGTGTTGTGTGTTTTATCCTTCCTTACTCCATCCTATGACAAGGTAACCTGAGCTTGCGGTTGGTGTTAGGGACTCGGAGAAGGCCTTCCTTCGGAGTGAGCATGACATTGACTTTCCTTCGAGAGGACTTGACACTTCCAGCCATACTTGGCGCAACCATGACTGAAGCACTGCCAATTGAAGGTTGAACCGAATAAACATTCGCTACATGCTAAGGCTAGTTTGAGCCACACTGAGATCACGAACCACCAAACGTTAGCGACGGCTACCTCCCCCTAAGAACTGACTGACAGTAGAGTGATTTACATTGCTCTTGTTATACGCACACTTCCAGGGAGCGGGGGTAGGCTTCACCAAGTACCCCAAACTGCATTGGTAGTCGTTCTAAGGAACGCTAGGGAACGTATCTCGTTAAAACACACCCGGCCCCCGTAGGCCTCTTACTGATACAAAAAAATAATATTTAGCGAGACACGTAATTTGGACTCATCTCTGGAAACTCCGCAAGCTAGACGTAGCTCGGAGACACGTAGGTTATGATGTCCTCACCTTTGGGTAGAGTAAGGAAGTGAGAAGTGTCGATAAACCACTTCAGCGTGAAGCAAGGCAACTGTAAATAGTTCTGCGACCGACTGACGATACGTCACGCTTGTTTAAGTTTTGTTTTGTCTTAGTGAAGAGTGAGTAGGCCGTTATAAGGAGTCAATTGTAGTAGAAGTGTGTCTTATCCAATTGCAGAGGCCTCACAACCCTTTGCCGTAGGATTGGTCAGGACACGCACGAGCGAAACGGATCGAAATAGTTTCTAAAATAATTTAACTTGCAAATACAAGCGTCACGTGTCATATACCCTTTTGCAGCCCTCTCAGTCTCATAATATTCATAACTCAAAAGAAAAGTAGATTATCCTTCCTTATCCCTTGGATTTCCAACCCTATTTGATTTTAACCTTGTTTTTCTCAATTCCCCACCTAATCCCCTAGCTTTCTAAGTCGGGAGAAGGTGACATATTCCTTGGAAATCCATTACTGTCGGTGGGAGCTTGTCCAAGTCACTGGCTGAAAGCTACAAGGGCGGGCGAATGGTGGCGCTCGCCCTCTTCCCCTTAGGGGGAAGCCGACCTTCATACCTTCATGTAGGGAAATTCAGGAAAAATGAAAATTTTATCAGCCTAGGGTCTTATTGGAACAGTCACAACAACAAAACGCGTTACAATCGTTAGGGGCTGATGCCCTGTTTATGACGGGCGAGTGGCCGGACGTGGAACGAATGAACTGGCATCGGGAATCTAATCCCGCAAACGCGGGGTCTCGCATCTTATTTGCGGGATCACTCATGCTCTGATCTCCGACTGTTTTTTTTTTGACGTATTTATTAAACCCAACACAGCGTCATTAATAAGTAAGTGATGGAACACCTTTACATGGAACTTCTAACTTTCAATAGAATTTGAATAGAAAATGTTTTTTTTTGTTTTCAATTTTACTTACAACTTCTTATACTTACTCAATTTTTAAATTTTGTGAGTCCTGTATCGTAAGTTAAACGGAACGTAATCAATACTTAGGTACTCTAGGTGGTTTAGGTAGGTATTCTATGACGTTTTCTTTTAAGTGTGAAATTATCCAATGAGTTTTCCCACTCTATGACAGATCGAAAGGGCGTGCCAGACTTTTACTGACTAAAACTACACCTGTGTCTTTCAGTTGCCCTTGCGCTCGGGGACTGCGGATATCCTGACCTACCCTGCTTGGCCCCTAACGATTTTGCTCATATCCGTGCCGTCGACGAAACGATCAATCCAGACGGTTACCAGATGGCCAGACGGTGAGCTGCCCTTTGCTCGTCGTCCGTAAGCTCGCGCCTAAGGCGGCCTAAAGTCACCCTGCGACTTCCGAAAAACGGGGTGTTTACTGTAGCGGCGCTTGGGCATGAAGACGTTCTCTCCCTTTCAGTTGCGGCCATCTCCAACGCTCTCATTATTATTGGCAGAAGGAAGAGACCACTTCCCTTTCCCCCTTTTTTTTTACCTTCGCCCGAACCAGGATCGTTGCCGCTGATCGCCTCAACGAGAATGCGGTGATGCATTAAAGCGAGACATATTTCTACCATATGCTCCACCGCGACCTCTGGGACGATAAATAGATACCTATTACCAATATTGCACTTACGACACTTTACAACTATATACAGCGGTCAAACTCCTGGACAAGTATGCATGTATATTCAAACAATCTCGTCAATTCAAACGTAGCACCGCAGATGTGTTCAAAAACAACAAACAGAATAACAAAGTACCATAAAAACCTGAACCGCCCGACTTTAAAACTAGTAACGAGGCGACTTCAAATAATATCTTTTTATTTGGACGAAATATCGCTCCAACGGGTGGACTTTTTGAATCATTATCGTTACAGTTAGGGATCGTTTTTGGAAAGAACGGCGAAAGTTTTAGCGACAGTGGAAAAAGCTTCGAGAACCATTAGTTGAAATATGGGAAACCTGAACATAATATTGGAAAGAATTATTGTTTTTGTATTCAAAATGCAGTGCAGCCTTCCAATTTTATCTTTGAGTAGAATATATTGGACACCAAATAAAATATTTAATTACGAAGTTAATTAAATATTTTATTTGGTGTCCAATATATTCTACTCAAAGATAAAATTGGAAGGCTTGTAAATATTTTTAATACTATATTCTCTGTAATTCACCTTTATTATAATCTATAGGTATATTCTCTATAATGTGATATCAAAGAAAAGGAAGTTAGTGATAGCGTGACGAGTGACAGAACAGAATGGAAGAAAAAAACGTGTTGCGCTGACCCCAAATAAAACGGGACTAGGGCAGGAAGAAGATGATACTATATTCTCTATAATATGAGAGTATTGTTAAAAATTACTGTTACAAAAGTAATTAATATACACGAAAATTTAGTAGGTAGACAATTTTATATAAATAATTAAAATTATAATGTAATGCTATTACAAAACATTCATAGGAATATCATCAATGTGGCTTGTTTTTAAAATAGTGTGTTTCAAGATTTGTAAGTGAAACATTACCTTTGATGGGTACTTCTTCTGTTTTGTTTCAAGCTTCAAACAAAAAATGTCGCAACAAGAAATATATAACTAAGATTATATGTAGATAACTCTTAATTTGATTTAAAAGAGTGTTCATGGAGTTGCACGTTCTCCTCCATAGAGATCTACGCTTTGGAATGTGCAATTTTGCTGCACTTTTTTTTGGACTGGCTGACATTTTTTTAATTAGAAATAAATGCTTTTGATTTGATTTGGTTTCATTCTTCACACATACCTAACTAATAAGCAAATTAAAAATTATGAAACATTTTGTTCATGACATAAAACGCATATATAAAATCTATTTTCGCAAACTAATCCCACCTGAATGGCTGTATGCATGGAACTGGTCGTTTCTATTTCAGTATCAGCGGTTGGTAAACAGTACAACCAAATTGGCAATCATAACAAACAATATTGACTCAGAACTTTGGTAGGTACAGGCCATTGACAATTGTCGTTTTTATTATTGAATTTAATTTTGAAACAATTATGTTCATCATCAGCACCAAGTATCAAATCAGTACAACTATCTAAAATATATTAATTTTTGAAAGGTAAATCTTTTTGCTTAATTATAAAAAAAGATGCATAGAGAAAGAAAACTAATGATTAAGGTTACTTTTACTTAAAAAAAATATAGCTTGGGCCCGCAAATGTATTAAACACCAGCCTGAGAATAGAGAAGAAAATAAAAACAAAAATTATTGATTCGTAATTAATGGAACAAAGCTAATATAATAATTATAACTGCATACTAGCTAATTAAACAACAATTATTGACGACTTTTCTTTTATGTCTAAACGGGCTTAAGTGGACTTTTCTGACATAAATACTGAAGTATATTAATGTTGAAATCGTAAATACTTTCTGCAGTCTAGGAAATAAAACTACCAATGATTTTAAAAATAAAATTCTATATAAAAAGATTAAATACAAACGATAACCCATTGACACACTTGAAAAATCGTCATAACCAGTTCGAATAACAATGGAATAAAAAATGCTTCAGTTGACAAAAATAGATTGAAGACTTGGAAAGTTTCTACCTTGATTGTCAATTGACAGCTCATTTCCACCCACAATCCTTCAACCCCTAACTTAATCAACGGAAAAGATAAAGAATAAAAGACAAAAGTTTATCCAGCCCAGCTTTTAACGTGAAATCCCTTCACTGGCACCGCATGAATTATTAATAGGAGTCCTCAATACACTTAGCCCGACAATTGAATTAAATGGCTACTTTTAAAATGGAAACGCTAAATGTGAATCGTATTTTATGCTAAAAGATCAGGAGTGAGGATTCCTGTGGCATTTTAGGAATCAGGAAATGAGCTTAGTCAGGGACTTCTGGGGATTGTTTAAGGTGTGGTAAATTCTCCATGAATGGAGGTTTAAAGGGTTTATTTTTATAACTTATAGGTCCTTCCGACCTTCCTAACTTTTCAAAAGGTTGTGTTGAACAACCAGCTAGTATAACTTAATAATGAAAAAAACCGGCCAAGTGCGAGTCGGACTCGCCCATGAAGGGTTCCGTAGCAGCAAGTAACATAATATAAAAGTTCTTGTAATGTATTGTAATTTTGATCGATGTTTTAATAATAGTATATTTTTTTCGGTTTATGACGCATTAAAAAAAAACTACTTACTGGATTTCGTTCAAACCAATTTTCGTTGGTAGTTTTTATAGTAATGTATATCATATATTTTTTTTTAGTTTTATCATTCTCTTATCTTAGAAGTTAGAGGGGGGGGACACACATTTTACCACTTTGGAAGTGTCTCTCGCGCAAACTATTCAGTTTAGAAAAAAATGATATTAGAAACCTCAGTATCATTTTTGAAGACCTATCCATAGATACCCCACACGAATGGGTTTGATGAAAAAAAAATTTTTGAGTTTCAGTTCTATGTATGGGGACCCCCAAAATTTATTGCTTTTTTTTCTATTTTTGTGTAAAAATCTTAATGCGGTTTACAGAATACATCTACTTACAAAGTTTCAACAGTATAGCTCTTATAGTTTCGGAAAAAAGTGGCTGTGACATACGGACGGACAGACAGACAGACAGACAGACAGACAGACAGACATGACGAATCTATAAGGGTTCCGTTTTTTTGCCATTTGGCTACGGAACCCTAAAAAGTAGTACTTTCATACTAGAAACTATTGGACTCGTTTTTACAAGCTTTTTTGGACTTGCTCTATTCGTATGTGAGTCCAATTATCTAAATAGTTTGTGGCCTCCAATTAAGCTAAAAGTTATATAGTTATATAATTTAAGGCAGACTGCAGTAACAGTACTAGTAGCTAGTACAGCAACAACTTAATTCACCCATTAACACATATATGCAAACAAATCGATTGCGTAAGTTGCGTAGGTCAGGAATCTTATTTTTTGCATAATAATTACGTAACTTTGCCGTAGTTATCCATCGATCAGCCATCTTTTTTTGTTACCACAGATTCAAAATGTGACTAAGTGACTGCGCACTGACAATTTCTAGTTTTAAGTTCGACCGGTCATTGATCGATCAAAATAATCGACTAGTTCTTGTTTGTTAGTCAACTTGTGTTTTTCTTTATCTTTATTAAGGTTATTGTTCGATTTATTGTTATTTTAAGTTTTAATTTGTTTATTTTTTAATTGATTGCAAGTAGAACAAATCATTGCTGACCGATCGGCGTCTCATCGTCGACGACGGCTGGTGCTGAAAATCAGCGCTGTGGCTCTGTTTTTCATGAGCCCCAGCATTTTGCTGAGCGCTGGCCGTTTTGCGCGGATGTGACGCATATCTTACGTGCTACTTTTAGTCGATATTTTTATTTATTTTTTTATGGTATGCGTCATGTTCGACGGGAATAAACACTTTTTCTTTCTTTCTTTCTAGTTTTATGAAGGAGCTGTCAGATATCCATAAATTATCCTCAACCAAATAAAATAGTGCCATATATTTTGCTATATATTACCATATATAGCAGCAATTTATACCAAATGCACATAAATTTGGTATAAATTGCTGCAATATTACACCAGATGGTGCGTAATATATGAGGTCGAATAGTGACCATAGAATCTCCAATCTTCACAACCTAACACGATATCGCCATCGTGTTGAAGCGTCCGGTCCTTGTATAGGCCATGGTTCGGAGCAAGGAGGAATGGCAGGCGGTCACCTTCTTCTGCGAAGCAGTAATGCTAGCGAAGGAGGCGGCCGCACGCGTGAGGGAATGTACTTCCTCATACCCCAGTCACCGGCATCCCGACCCTGATTTCCAGCCACCGTAGACGTGGGCTTTCTGGGCGTTCGGCGCCCGAATGCATGCGTGCCTCAAGGAGATGTCAGAAAAACCGTAGGGGCTCAACAGGGTCGAAGGGTACTGGGGCCATTGGTTCGCTGGTTCCTAGAACGAAAGCAAAAAAGGTTTTAGATAGTTAAAGTCAGAAACGTCCTGCCGCTCCGTCCTTGAGCAATAGATTGCCTTTAGATGATTTTCTACTTAAAAAAACATCGTGTTCAAACATTTTGTCCAATGGGCTTAATTTTTTTGCAGCATCTTTTATTCTCATTGCAGCAATCTCGTAACATTTTTAGTGTTCCGTAGTCAACTAGGAACTCTTAAAGTTTCGCCATGTCTGTCTGTCTGTCCGTCCGTCCGCGGATAATCTCAGTAACCATTAGCACCAGAAAGCCGTTTGGTACCAATATGTATATCAATTACGCCAATAAAGTGGTAAAATAAAAAGTGGATAAAAATGTTTCATTAGGGTACCCCCCTACACGTAAAGGGGGAGTCTCTTTTTTTTTCATTTCAACCCTAACGAGTGATATATTGTTTGATAGGTATTTAAAAATGAATAAAGGTTTACTGAAATAAATTTTTGATAATGTTAATATTTTCGGAAATAATCGCTCCAAAAGTAAAAAAAATGTGTACCCACTCTAATCCTACTCGCACTTCCCAGATTTTTTTAATCTCGACATAATCAAAATCATAATTATTGTACGAAACTTTGTGCGTAGGTGTATATTATATTGTTATACTACTCGTATATGTATCCTTTCAAATTTTGGTCAAAGTTTGAACAGGATTTCCTATTAATCGGATAAGCCGGCTTAGTGTCAACCTACATAAACAAACAAAACTTTCCTTTTACACTAACGAAGTGTACTGAGCCCTGAATATAACATATTCATTACGAGTACCTTCGTGGATAATATTGCACGAACGTGTTTTCTTGGTATTTGGAGCTTGTGACCAAATAATAACAGCCAAATATGTCGAATTTCAAAGTTAACCCTTTGACCACACTGATTGGTCCGAGATGAGTATTTTCGTGTCCTCATCATCATCATCATATCAGCCGATAGACGTCCACTGTTGGATATAGGCCTTCCCCAAGTGACAATGACCGGTCCTGTGCATCACGCATCCATCGAATTCCCGCGACCCTGACCAGGTCATCAGTCCGCCTTGTTGGAGATCTTCCAACGTTGCATCTTCTGGTACATTTTCGCCACTCCAGAACCTTTCGTCGCCATCGACCATCCATTTCGTGTCCTACTCGCCAGCATCGTGCGTTGTCTACTGGGGACCCCATCTCGTTTATCTTCTTTCAATACCAATAGGAGCCAGAAGAGCTAGGAGATGGCGTATTTGGTCGTGGTTGTCTGACGCTGGCGGAATAAACACGATCATCATCATCATTTTTTAATATCCCCACTGCTGGGACTCAGGCCTCCTCTCTGGGAGAGGCCATGGACCGTAATCCACCACGCGGGCCCAGTGCGGGTTGGTGGTTGTCACATGTCTTCGAATTTTTGGTTCTAGGACATGCCGGTTTCCTCACGATGTTTTTCTTCACCGTTTTGAGAGCAGTGGTGATGAAATAAATTACACAAAGTAATGCGCCTGGCTGGGTTTGAACCCGTGAACTCGTAAGTCTGAGCTGTTACCACTCGGTATAAACACGATAGTATTTATTAATTTATATTATATATTATTTACAGTTAAAGAGTACAGAGGCGGTTTTAATGCTTTAAGGCTTTTCTACTAGTTAACTTTTTGGTGATGCAGAGACAAATTGTATTTTTCGGATACATCTGACGTGGTTAAAAAGTTAAGCAACGCTGGCCAGGGTCAAACCATGGATGGATGATCAGCCATTACATACCTACTTATCTGTAGCTCGGAAAGCATGAGAAGCTATTTTTTTTAAATGATATAAAGTAGTACTTAACTACGATCCCACCTGATGGTAAGCAGTGATGCAATTGTTGAAGCGTACTACTTTATAAAGAGTCGGTCGGACGGGAAGACTGGACATTTGTGTCTGTAGTAATTTTTAGATCTTTGACAGTCATTATGGTTGAATCATCACTAACCAATGTCTCCTTCGCATCCTTTGGAACCTACTGACCAAGACAATATTTGATTTAGAGCTATTGAAGAAATGCCACGAGAGCCCAGTCGATCGCAAGACCAAGCGTCGCAAGTTGTGATGGAATAGCCACATGCTCATTCCGATCACAGCAAGCGGTGGACTGGAATCCTTAATGGAAAACAAAGGAGTGGCCCCGTCTCCGCCGAACCTGGCATCGCACCGTGTTAGTAGAAGTGATGAGCAACGAAATGGAAGTATAATCGTAATGAAGCATGAAACTCAAGACACTTGGCAATGGAGAACTACTGTGAACGCCCGCTACTTCATCTAGAGAACGTAGGCGAACTCATTATCAACTTTGAAAACACTAGCATTTGAAAAAACGTTACGACCCACCCTAGAGCGGGAGAAGTAGATGATTTTCAAGCTAAAAAAGAAGAAATGTTGATGAAGAAGTTTTCTAACATCTCAGTCACATTTTTCACAGTCACACTTATCCGAGATTATCTACAGTAATATTATAAAGAGGCAAACTTTGTTTTTTTTTTTTGTTCTGGTTGCTTAATTTACACCGATAAAAACCTTGAGTGACATAAGCTATATTTTATGTATGCGGGCGAAATCGCAGGTAGATTTCTATATTATCAATTTAATGACAAGTCATTCTGATCTCATTGTATTGTGTTTTCATTGTCTTTGTTTATCACCTTCCTTCTAAATAAATAGATAATTATTACCTACTAACATGTAGGTACTCGGTACTAGGTACTCACGTCAGGTGTAAGTAATCGTGTAACCAACTCCAAGTTAGCAGCGTCGGCTCAACCAAGTTAAAGAAAGCCACACAATTTGGCAGAAGGATTAAGGCGAATGCGTTTTATTTCTTTTCAATTAAGGGTGAAAATAGACAATCATCAGGATGAACATTAATTCCTGCATTAAAGTAGATTAATAAAATTTACACCATCTCTACTTTTAGACACTACGTTTTACACCATTTGTGAGATAATTAAAAGACAATAATCGTAAATATCACTCAAATGTTTTGAGATTTGAAACAATAGTAGTTTATGTGACTAGGGGATAAAGCAGTGTCTTTAAGTCGCGGGCGGCATGTTGAATTCCGAACGAAACGAAGGTTTCTGATTTTAATCCCGAACGATAGTGAGGGATTTATAAAATTAACTCCCGAGCATTGCGAGGGAGTTAATAAAGAAACCTGAGTGAGGTGAGGAATTTAAGCCGCCCAAGACGAAGACAGCTTTATCCCCGTGTTGCATACTCTACTTTTTACCATCTGTGAGATAATCAAAAGACAATTTGGTCGACTAAATCATATATTAGAGAAATGTCAGTATTATATTTACAAGTTCATCAAACAAACAAAATTCACTACTCCAAGATTCTATAGTTTCAATATTCTATAATGCTCCCGTATCGTCAGTACGCACGTTTTATTCTATTTTCTTTTTTTTTTTGTTAGTGGCCAGTTTGCATCATAGTGATTACATACTCTTTGGTTTAAATTTCGAGTCAACTTGTTCGATGCGCCTACATTTTAATTCACAATGTTGACGATTCTTGATGCTCCAAATTCAAATCTCATTATTCCCTAGGGATCGGCCATACTGCATTATTTCCCTAGGCATAATTATAATGACTTACTTTAAGTGAGGTTTGTATGACGTGTAAAACGACATTATCGAGCAGGTGGTGTAAAAAATACATTTAAAAAAATTTTGATGTTCCAAATTCAAATCTCATTATTCCCTAGGGATCGCCCATACTGCATTATCTCCCTAGAGATAGATTTATCATATATATCGATTTAAGTGATGGTTGTAAGACGTAAAAGGACATTATCGAGCAGGTGGTGTAAAATAAAAAAAATATAAAATACTAGCTGACCCAGCAAACTTTGTTTGACACATAAAATAATTAGAGAACAAAGTTGGGGGTAGAGGTAGGAGGGTAAAAAAATGTGACCTATTCTCAGACCTACCAAATATACATATTTAGAATAAAACTAAAAGCACAAGCTTTTAACCTTGTTTTTAAAAAGTTTTTTTTTTACTTAAAATTAATCAATTTATACGATATAAAAGCTTGTCGCGAGATTGAGGTATTTAATTTGTTTAAAAATTAAGATCAACGAGTTCAAGTTGTTTAGTTCACTTAATTATCTACACAGGTAAACGTTATAAGTTAACAGTAAAAGTTTTGAAGGAAAATTTTATTTTATTCTTTTTAGCGCATTTAATTAAAAGATTAGACTTTTTTATATTTCTTACTTTTAAGTGATAACTATATTAACTCATATTCTCAGAATTCCTTTTATTAGATAGCCATATTATACGTAAGCCTATAACCACCATATCAAAAGTTCCGTGCAATCGGTTGCAGAGATCTGCTTAAAAATGGCATGAGCTCTCTTTATTTTTGCGTCATTCATCTAATCAGACAGAAACCACATTCAAACAAAATGAAATGAACTTATTTTCCCTAAGATGGATGATTATCTAGGACCAAAGTACTCATCATCATAAAGACGAATCGAACTATATCAAACTCGCCAAGAAGAAGGCGAGTAAGGCGGCAAGGGCGGCCAAAAAGCGCAGGCGGCGACAGGAGCGCAAGAAGCGGGCCATGGCTGCTCGTCTTCGCGCCCCAACTTCCGCAGCTGTAGTGATCACACTGCAGCCAGATGCGGAAAAGAAGGGCGTGAACTACGATGTAGTCATGGCGAAGGCGAAACAGGCGGTGGTGGGCCACCTCGACGAGTTCGGAGCCTCCGGGGGCTTCCGAATGAGGCGTACCGCAACCGGGGCCCGAATGTTGGAGGTCCCTGGGGCAGACAGCGGAGAGCTCGCCGACGCCCTGGCTGAAAGGATCAGGGCGTCCCTGGACGTCGAGGAGGCCCGAGTGTCCAGACCCACCAAAAACATGGACATGCGCATAATGGGTCTGGACGACTCTGTCAGGGTGGAAGAGGTGGTGGCCGCCATCGTCAAAGCGGGGTCGTCAAAGGGTGCACGAACGATCAGGTCCGGGCGGGCACCATCCGCGCTGACGGCACGGGCATGCGAGCCGTCACGGTGAGCTGCCCCGTGTCGGCGGCCAAGGCCATCACGGCCGAGGGCCGAAGGCTGTTGGTGGGCTGGGTTTCGGCCCAGGTAAAGCTGCTGGAGCCCAGACCTCTGCGGTGCTACCGCTGTCACGTAGGGCACCACGTGGGTGCCTATTGCGCCGCAGAGGACCGCAGTGACCGCTGCCACCAGTGCGGACAGCCCGGGCACAAGGCCGTTGAATGCCGTGCAAAGCCGCACTGCTACGCATGTGCGGCTGCAGGCAAGCCGGCCGACCACCGGGCTGGGGGCAGGTCCTGCGACCCCCCCGCCAAGGCCAAGGGCAAAGTCAGGCTCATCCACCCTGACACCCTCACCGCAGCAGCCACCGTCTTGGCTGCCGCCGCTGTCGCCGCCGCTCCCGCCGCAGCGGTACCCTCACAGGGGGCTCGGGAGGAGACTGTAATGGAATGTCAATAACGACACCATTACGTCTCCTCCAGGCGAACATCAACCACTGCGCCCCCGCTCAGGATCTGTTGCTCCAGAGCGTGGCGCAGTGGTCGATCAATGTCGCCGTCGTCTCCGAGCCGTACTACGTCCATCCCCGCTGGGTTCAGGACCTAGACGGCTCGGTGACGCTAATTTCGTCGGCCGCCGCCGGTACCCCGCCCCTCGAGGCTGTTGCGAGGGGACGGGGTTGCGTGGCAGCACGGGTCGGGGACATTGCAGTGGTAGGCGTCTACCTGTCCCCGACCAGAACTCCCGACGAACTCCATGTCTCCCTTATGGAGCTAAGTGCCGTCGTCGCTGGGTTTGGTACCCTCCCCTTGGTCGTTTGCGGGGACTTCAACGCCTGGAATACGGCTTGGGGTTCCCGGCGTACGAACACACGGGGTCGGATGGTGGAGGACTGGGCCTTGGAGCTGGGCCTGGTCGTCCTGAACCAGGGTTCTGTCCCCACGTTGGTGCGGAGGCGGGGTGAATCAGTGGTGGACCTTTCGTTCGCCAGCCCCGCTCTGTCGCCGCGTGTCGTTGACTGGCGCGTTATGGAGGAGGTGGAGACGTACTCCGACCACCGGCACATCCGGTTGGACGTCTCCGCCGAAACCTCGGCCGCGCCGGTCCGACAGAGCCCTTGCGGTCCGCGGTGGGCGCTTAAGCAGATGGACCGGGAGCTCCTCCTGGAAGCCGCGACGGTACAGGCCTGGGTGCAAGCACCGGACAGGCCTGTCGATATCGACGTCGAGGCGGACTGGTTCCGGGAGGCCATGTCGCAAATTTGCGATGCGGCAATGCCCCGAGTCCGTCCAGGACGTGCTAAGCGCCAGGTGTACTGGTGGTCGCCGGAAATCGCTGCACTGCGCAACACGTGCAATCACGCGCGACGCCGGTACGCCAGATACTGCAGGCGCCGCATCCGCCCGCCGGATGCGGAGGCCAGAGAGGCGGAGCTGTACGAAGGTTACAGAGAGGCAAAACACACCCTCCGAGCGGAGATTAAGCGGGCCAAACTCGAGGCCCGCGACGTGTGGCTGGGGTCTCTGAACGCGGACCCGTGGGGGCGCCCGTACAAATTGGTACGGGAGAAACTGCGCCCCTGGGCTCCCCCGCTGACTCAGAGTCTCCGGCCCCAACTCGTGGAGGGTGTGGTAAGCGCTCTGTTTCCTGCGCGAGGGGAACACTCCCCCCCGCCCATGGCTCCGCCTCCGCCTCCGCCAGCGGTGTCTGACGCGGACCGCAATAGCGACGACGACGATAATGCTCCAGAGGTGACCGAGGTAGAGATGAGAGTGGCGGTGCAAAGGCTGAGTGCCAAGAACGCCGCCCCAGGACCCGATGGCTTGCCTGGGAAAGCCTGGGTCCTGGCCATGGAGGCTCTCGGGCCTCGACTGAGAGGGCTCTTCAGCGCATGCTTGGAGAGGGGCCAGTTCCCACTTCGCTGGAAGACGGGGAAACTGGTCCTCATCGCGAAGCCAGGGCGCCCTGCGGACTCTCCGTCCGCGTACCGGCCCATTGTGCTGCTCGACGAGGTGGGCAAGCTCTTTGAAAGAGTGATTGCGAGCCGCCTCGTCGCGCGCCTTTCACGGGTGGGGCCGGACCTTTCGGACGGACAGTTTGGCTTTCGCAGGATGCGCTCGACGGTGGACGCCATCATGCGCGTGCGAGCCCTCACGACGGGGGATGCGGTGTCCCAGGGTAGGTGTGTCGTGGCAGTGTCTTTGGACATTGCCAACGCTTTCAATTCCCTGCCTTGGAGTACGATCCGGAGGGCACTCCGGTACCACCGGGTGCCCGAATACCTCTGTCGAGTAGTCGAGGCCTACCTGTCGGACAGGTACATTGTCTACCCCGGTCACCAGGGAGACTGGAAACGTCGGGAGATGTCGTGCGGTGTTCCGCAGGGGTCGGTACTAGGGCCACCCTTGTGGAACATCGGGTACGATTACGTGCTGCGGGGCGACCTCCCTGACGGGGTCAGCGTGGTTTGCTACGCAGACGACACGCTGGTTCTAGCGCAGGGAGAGTCGTACCAGGCGGCGGTCGCTCTAGCGACACGCGGGGTTGCGATAGTCGTTGATAGGATCCAGGAGTTGGGACTCGAGGTGGCGCTGCACAAGTCCGAGGCGATGTGCTTTCACGGTCGCCGCTCTCGGAACGCGCCGCCAATGAGTTCCCAACTAACGGTAGGAGGAGTTCACATCGGTGTCGGGTCGACGATGAAGTACCTGGGACTCGTCCTCGACAGCCGGTGGAATTTCGTGGAGCATTTCCGACGTCTGGCTCCCAAACTGAACCGGACTGGGGCTGCGCTCAAGCGGCTCCTGCCCAACCTTGGGGGTCCAGATGCCTCCTGCCGGAGGCTCTACGCGGGGATCGTTCGGTCCATGGCCCTCTACGGGGCGCCGGTGTGGGCGCCGTTGCTGAAAAAGCAACCGGCGGCCATACTTAACGCCTGCCAGAGGGTCATGGCAATTCGGATGGTGCGGGGATACCGCACAATTTCCCGCGAAGTGGCGAGCCTTCTGGCTGGCCTACCACCGTGGGATCTGGAGGCAACAGTCCTTGCACACATGCACGACATGCGCGTGGAGATGCAACGCCGGGGTGAAAGTCCTCTGCCGCGACAGGTCGCGGCATGGCGGACAGAGCTCCGGCGGGATCTCATGGTGGAATGGCGTCAGCGACTATCGCAACCCAGTGCTGGGCACGCCACAATTATGGCGATAAGTCCCCTCTTTGAGGCGTGGCTGGAAAGACCTCACGGCGTCCTTACCTTCCGCATGACACAGGTCCTCACCGGAAATGGCAAGTTCGGGAGGTTCCTGTTCCGAATTAAAGCGGAAGTGACGCCCGGGTGTCGCCACTGTGCGGAACACCCGGAGGACACGGTGGAGCACACAATCGCGGTGTGCCCTGCTTGGGTGGAGCATCGCCGTGCCCTCGTGGGGGTGATCGGCGGCGGAGACCTCTCGCGCCGGGCCTTGGTCGAGGCCATGGTCCGGAGCGAGGAGGAGTGGCAGGCGGTCGCCGACTTCTGCGAAGCAGTAATGCTCGCTAAGGAGGAGGCCGACCGCATCAGGCAACGGCGCTCTCGCCGCCGCCGGGATTCCGATCCCGATTTCCAGCCACCGTAGGCGCGGGCTTGCGGACAGTGTGCAATGGGTAGCTCGCTGTCCGGCCGTCCGGTAACTGTCCGGACCAAGCCCAAGTCGTCGACGGCGCGCGCTGTTCCCGCGCGCCTCAAGGAGTTGTCAGCAACAGCAGGGACCCAGCCGGGTCGAAGCCTACTGGGGCCAGGGTTATCCGAAAGGGCGCTCGAGCCCCGGTATGAAGGCTTGAAGGAACGGGATGGGTTTTTTAGTCAGTAAGAGTCTGACACTATCTCCCGCTCCGCCCAAGAGCAGGGGTTGTCATAAGATGATTTTTCCCATCGAAAAAAAAAAAAAAAAAAAAAAAACTATATCAAACTCGATGGGATTAATTGTGTCGTTTTATTGCGGAGCTCAACCTTCCAACTCCATCTTCAGAGTCTGACAACCATATAGTATCAAAATACTCGTCAATACGCATCAAACGAGCTCAAACTCGATGGGGTTGTGTTGTTTTATTGCGGAGTTCCTATGGCCATCTTTCAGCTCCATCATCAGATCAGTTCTATGTCATCATAACATTGCATTGTCACGCACTTTATACATGTATACAAAATTTCAGCTCAATCGGTTGAAGATATCAGCTTCAAAATTGAGTTGCAAGATTTGAACCGAACATACATAGTTACATACATACACACATACATTGCAAGTTAATAAAAAGCTTGTAAAAAGCTTGTAAAAACATATAAATTGGACAAGTCGTTTCGAAGGAGTTCGATAACAAACACGAAATTTTTACATATGAGCTAGATTATAAAATCCTGATGGAGTGTGCTACTGAGTTACGACTGTACTTTCAAGTTGCGTCGTGCGTAAAGTATAATGCATTATAATAATAAGATAATTATGATCCATTATACCTTGATATTACTTTTTATTTTATTTTACTTTGTAGTTTTTATTTTTCACTTTGCTTGCTTTTTATTTTACTATGCTTAGTAGAATGCTCCCACTGCTGGGGCTCAAGCTTCCTAAAAAGGGAATGACGGTGATCCACAAGGGCCGTGGCGGGTAGATAGATGTCACAAGTCCTCGAAGTCTTAGTTCTAGGACGTTTTGAAAGCAGTGCTGATGAAATAAATTACACAAAGTAAAGCATGTTTTTAAACGCACAATATGTAGCCCGTGAGGCGGGACCGTTACCACTGCTCTCATTTATTTTGTCTATAATTTTAGAATTAAATTCTATTTTTCTTTAATTTTTAAACCAATGAAGTTCAAAGAGTTTTAACAATTGCAAAATTTCCTATTTTGATTTACAAACTGATGACAATCTCCGGAGACCTTGTCTTCTACATGAACTAAGCGCTTCGTACGCCATAATAAGCTCCTAAAGCATGACACTAAACATAAAACTAATAACATTACTTCCCACGAACAAAATCAACAAGCCTCCCCTTAAGACGGCATCGCGAACTTAATTACTTAGAAGAAACCCAGCACTTGAGGGCACAATATACACATATACGTGTATATACAGCAGTATCTCTTGTTATTTAATGTATGGGCCTGCGGCTGTGCTCAGGGCTGGCACTTACAAACGATATAAATTAAACGTCGGTTTCCACATGGTTAATGGGCTGGTTATCTCAACCACGGCTTAATTCCTCGTATCACACGTTGATATGGGAGAAGTTTTGTGAGAATCTTTTCGAAGCGATTGAATAGTTGCTGTTTCTTTTACAGTGGAAAAAATTTATGTTTGCTATGCACACTGTGTGGAGATTTTGACAGCTTTTAAATTAATTAGGTACATAAACATACGTAGACTTAATGTGTGTAGTTGTTGACGCCTATATACCTAAGTAAATAATTCAGAAGATTTGAATTCATGGTAATTAACCTCAAGTATCTAGTTTTCTTTGGGGAATTTCTGAAAAGGAAATGGTGGTCCTAAAACGCAAAGTGACTGAAAGACACACGTGTAGTTCTAGTAGGTCTCTGGAGCTGGAGAAATCACTGAATGATATCCCACCTCAGTGAAAAAAATACACTTTAGCGTTGATTTTTAAGTTTCCGATTTATATTAAAAAGGTTCTAATAAGTATGGATTTCAGTTGAATTTGAACTTTGTATTGAACGACATTGCATAGACTTAAGATATCAAGAATATGTCGTGTCATAGAGTTTGTTGTTGCAAATTTTTATAATTTTTCAAATTTTAAATTATAAAATAGACACTCATTGCAGACACTTTGCTAATACATAGATAAATAAATAAAAAAATCCGTTCAGTTCGTACGTTTTTATTGTTACTAGCATGTTCCGTCCCGCTCCTTCAACCTTTTGCCGGCTCACGCGTCTTCGTTTTACTTCTGGTATAATCTGTCCATTTCGATTGGTCGTCCCCTTACCCCGTCTCACTGTCTTGCGTCTGATTATAAAATAAAATATTAAACGCTTAGGTTCTTTTGTATCATATCATCAATAAAAAAAGTTCACGCATGTGGACCCGTTGCATCACTTTTAGGTAAAAAATTGCCCATTTTACGTGGGCAACCCAACGCAATGTCAAAATATATATTCCTTTTCAATATTTTTATACTTAATCGAAGTGTTGTACTAACTTAACGTAACATTAGTCCAACACGCGTTAGACAAACACAGTTTCAAGGTAGCTTTGCAAAATTGTTCAAAAGAGTTTCCGACGCGATGTTAACGTAGCCCTGGAACGCAAAAAGCTGCGCAATAAGGAAGGTTCTAGTTCGTTAAAATTTGTCAGTTTCTCTCATTTTACGTAGAGCAAAAGGAGCCAGTTGATGATTTCTGACTAAAGAAAAACATTAAGGCTGCAGTTGGTCATTCCTACTAGACCAGACTCACCAAAGTCACTTAGACTTTGGTAAAAGGTACGTGACGTACTTAATTCAGATATCTTCTGATAATGATTGGGTCATAATGAGATTTTTTTGAAGAAATTGTTCAAGACTAGCAAAGTACTTGTTAAATAATAAATATTATATTATTCACTTTATCATCATAAACATTTTGAACAAAAAGACGTGGACCATACTGTTGGCAGTAACCCCGAGTGACTTCATACTTCTCCCAGCGAACTCCTGCGGCTCTGTATTCCTAGAACCACACAGCTAAAACCGCAAATACAAAATAAAAATCTCTCAACGATTTTTTAGAAAAATTGTACCTACAGTTACAATTTTCCTTCAAATCTAACAGTATTTTCATAAAATACAAATCCCTAGTGCAATAATCCCATTGCGTTGGAAGTAAAATGTTATGAAAAATGGGTTCCAATACAGCTAAAAGTCGTGAAAAACTTTTGCCACAAACTTTAAGGTGTTGGCGTTTGTCGGCGAGTGTGCGCGGCGCAGATTCTGACGGAGCGTGTAGACGAACGCTTTGTGCGACTGAACAACCCGTGTGGCGGTATGTACAGTCGGGTAGAAAAGTCTTACACAATAATGTGTATATTGAACAGAAATAAAAATTAATAATTGTTCCAAACGTTTTCATGATATTCGATAAAGAGAAACGATTTTGCTATACTTGTGAAAATCAAAACAGAAACGATTTTAAAACTACCATTGTTTTAAAATCATTTCTGTTTTGATTTTCACTGTATTTCACTTCCATCTTTATATTTGAGATGATTAAAAAAAATATATTTTTTCAGTTACGTACGCACTTAAACTGATATAAACTGTTTTTTTTTTTACTTTAATTGTTACACTTAAAGTAAAAAAAAATATCAGTTTTTGTAATCGATTTTAACTATATATATATTTTTTATTTAAATTTAAGCAAGGAATTTCTTTGAGAAAATCAAAGATAACTTAATTAGTTGTAATTAAATTTAAGCCTTTTTCTTCATCTTTGATATTAGGTACATAATTCGATTCAATTCTTAATATAACTACAGAAATTATTTTTTAACTTTATCATAAATCTAAAACATTTCAAAAATGACAGTCAATTATTTCTACATGAAGCTACAAAGTTGTTCTAAAAAGCCAATAAAAGAACACCTAAAAGGTAAAAGAATAATTGGTTATTTACAAATAAGTTTTTCATTACTCATACTCTGAAAGTGGGTCTGAAGTTGCCTGAGGAGCAGGCTGAAAGTGATACTTTTCATCCCTAGGGAGTTTTACTTTACAACTGACAGCTGTCAAATTATTAAAAAAAAACTAGTTCTATCTTCACGTTTCTATTGAACCACGTTCCAATTTTCTATACAGCCAGTCAATCACAGCGCGATATAAAATTGAAATAACTTAAAGTTATGTATTAAATATATAATATTATATTTTTAAGTGATTTATTTGTTAAACTATTTCTTTAAAATACTTTATTTTTAAAAGATTACAATTAATTTCTAATTTTTCATTAATGAGGCTGAATAGCTGGACGGACGCCGAAAAAAAAAAACACAAAATGGCGGGAAAATGGCAATCAGTCATTGGTTTTTCGAGTTTTGTTTACGTTTCCGTACAACAGAGATTTGTATTAACACGTTATGTTTATCAGATTAAAAATAGTGATTTAACGCCTAATTTCATAAGAGAAGAGGCTAAAGCAGTAGTGGAATACCTTTTACCGCCTAAATCAGAAGAAAGATACCTACTTAAAATCATATGTACGACGACTCAGGTTTTAGAAACTTTTTATTTTATTTTTAGTTTCCTCGTATTCGTAATGAAAAGCACAGTGTTTACCTCGGGGTGAAAGTAACCCATTTAACCCCTCGAATTAGCGACCTCGCTTCGCTCGCCCGCCAACTCCTTCTCTTGACGAAATGAGTTACTTTCACCCCTAGTGTAACAATGTACTATTTCATTGTTTTTAACCCGTATTTTTTACAATTTTGAGTGGGTAAAATTTTAGATGCTTTGCAAAACTCCAAATATTTATTTATCTTTTGTATTAAGAATACCGGAATTTTGTTTTACACGGCTATTTATCTTATGATTCGATTGTAAATTCTAGAAGACAGTCGTAAAATATTGGGCGAGAGGTTAATTTGACATTTCAATTGATGTTTGAAGGTACTTCATTTATTGGAAGTCAGTGAATAATCACATATCTGTTTATTTTAGGTGGGAAAATCATGTAATGACATCCCCCGCTTTTGGGTGGAGCGGGAGATAGTGTCAGACTTTTACTGACTAAAAACCCACTCCAGTTTCTGCGTTGCCATTGTGCTGGGGCCCTGGGGAACTCTTTCACATCACCCATGGCCCCAGTAGGCTTCGACCCTGCTGGGCCCCTACGGTTGTTGATAACTTCTTTGACGAGACGGCTTCCTTTGCTAGCATAATTGCTTCGCAGAAGGAGACGACCGCCTGCCATTCTTCCTCGCTGCGGACCATGGCCTGTACAAAGGCCCGACGCGAGAGAACGATGACGCCGAGCGCCCCCACGAAGACACCGCGGTGCTTTGCCCAAGCGGGGCACATCTCTACCGTAAGCTTTTAGCTTCACCGTGTCCTTCGCGTGGTCCAAACAATGGTGATACCCGGGCGTCGCTTCCGCGCGAATCCGGTGTAGGGACCTCCCGAACTGACCATGTCCGATGAGGACCTGCGTGAGTACGCCATGAGATCCCGCCGTAACACTGTCCACCATGCCGCTACTTAGCGCGGCAGCGGAGTTTCGCCCCGGCGTTGCATCTCTACGCGCAGATCGTGTATGCGTGCAAGGACTGTTGCCTCCGAATCTCACGGTGGTAGGCCAGCAAGGAGGCTCGCCGCTTCTCAGAAAAAACCGTGAGGTTAGGCAGAAGTCGCTTGAGGGCGGCCCCAGTCCGATTTAGTTTGGGAGCCAGAAGGCGGAAATGCTCCTCGAAATTCCATCGGCTGTCGAGGAGGAGTTCCAGGTACTTCATCGTCGATCACCTTTCTGTTTATGTTGCAAATTTCGTTATAAGCTTCTTTTTTTGAGGCTTCAAATCATTAACTATGTTTTCGCGCCTAAGGTGAAGTGAGAGGGACCGATCTTTACTAACTTAAACTCGACTGTGTCCTTCAGTTGCACTTTACTCTTTCAAACAAAAAGTCAGTGATAAATTCATTTGATTATTCTTATTTTTATTGATTAACTAAAAAACGCCAACGAAAAGGACATTTCCCCGCGACGATACGTTTAAAAAGTTGACAAAAGTAAACACTTGTGTCGTCACATGCCCAAGAGTTTGTATGTGAATGGTTATTCGCGTCGCATTGTGAGCCCAAGACTATTTCTACACTCGTCTCTACTCTACAGAAGAATACCGGAGCACACACAAACACTGTGCAAGCTTTTGCTATGAGATTTCAAAAGTTTGTGGAACACTTTACGTTTTAGTTGGAATACGTTGTCAGTCAAACAATTGAGATGTGAAAATGTTGTTTTTTAAGACTGTTTTTATTTTATTGATGTTTTTAGTCAAGTTAGTGCAATTATTTTTCAAATAAATTTTGGAATTGCTAAAGTCTTAAGAAGTTTTGGAAACTGGCAGCAAATTTTTTGTGTGAAAACATTATTATACAATTTATAAATAACCTAAATGAATTAAAAGGATTCATCCAGGATCATAATTAGTGGGGCGATAGTCTCTGTTTACTTGAGAGAAAAATAGGTTATTTCTGATAGAAAAATGAGATGAGAAAAAATAGTATAGTACGGTTGGAAAAGGAGACAATGAAGTACAATGTCCAAGCAATTACCAAAGAGCACTGGACTGGCCTTATTGTCTTACACACTCAAACATATTTAAATGTCTCAAGAAAGGGATTTTTCCACATGAACAGAAAAAGACCTTCATCAAATCCATTCACAAAAGTAAAAAAAAAGTAATGGCGAAAACCCATCTCTAACATGTAACTGTTTAAACGTTTTGAGAGTCTAGTGCCTATTTTGTCTGAGTTGAAATTTGTGGTAGCTGAACTGGAGTTAACAAAATCATGTTTTTGTTAAATCCAGATCAGCTCCAACAAAAATAGTCTAGTATCAATTTTATTTCGAAAACATTGACATGCGCATACAAAGTCTAGGTCCTGATTTGTAGAAAGCTTTTGAAAAAGTAGAGCACAGATTCACACGTCGGTAAAATTAACCTTTTAACCGCCGTCGGACTTATCCGACAAACGCGATACTGTTTGTGTGATATGTCTATATATTTTCCTGGTCGTAAGAACACTGAAATTTGGCATCAATACCTAATGAAAACATCATCATTATCATTATTTGTTTTTCAAAAACTTTTAAACATCGATTGTTAAGTTTTAATAAAATAACAATCTTAAACTTAATATCAATATTTACTCAAAATAAATTTTATTTCATATTATCATGTCGAGGACAGTCGTGTGTATACGTTTTTACTATTGTTTTTAAATTAAGTAATATTTAATAGTTTATCACAAGGTAATTAAATAAAAAAATCAAGTTTGTATCTTTTTTGTGATTAATTGTGTAAACATAACACATCGCATACATTCTACTGGCAAGGCCGAGAACGGCTTAAAAAATCGCTGATGTATTCAAAAGGCGTTGGGTGTCTATGATAGTTGTAGCAGAAACCCTTTTTGTTCAAGGGAATGCTGACGAGCGAGGTTCTTATAGAGGTTCTTATATAGTTATATCTTAGAACACGTTTGTCAGAATCTTTACGTATAAAATCAGTTTCAGCTAGGGTTAACAATAATCATAATATTTTTCTCGTCGTCTGCATAGCCTTATTCCAACAAAGTTCCTTTTTCTTTAGGTGGGACATCATCCAATGACTGTCGGAGCGGCTACTAAAACGCACTCCTATATTCCTTCTCTGCCTTACGATCAGGGCCCCGGGGTTCTCTTTAAGACAACCCATGGCCATGGTTGTGCGTCAGCATAAGAGATGTCAATCTCTTTTAAGCGCGCGTGGAACACTACCAGCCGTCGACAACTCGAGCTCGGGCCGAACGTTTACCGGACGTCCACAAGCTCTCGCCTACGGTGGAGTCTATTAAGGTTGGGGTCAGCATTCAGTTTAATGACGTGATGTGATTTCCTATCTAAACTGCATAACCCAGTTATGTGCTGTTAAGGACCTACAAACGAATATCTGGACCAACAAATTAAATTGATTCCTGAGGTTCGAAAGCGTAGATTAACCATTCTAATCTACGCCTCCGAACCTCAGGAATCATCACGTTACTTTAAATATCGAATTCATTTCCTCATATATGAACCAAAATAAAACTTGCAGCACCTATACACAAGCGGACTGCCCGAAAAACACGGTGGAGCATAGCATAGAGCGGAGGTGTGCCTCGCTTTGGCGGAGCACCGTCGTGTCTACGTGGGAGCGATTGGCGGCCCTATTTTAAGCCATGCCTCCTAAAGCAAGAAGAAACGGGCGGCGTGTGTCTTCTTCTGTCCGGTCGGACCAAACCGCTTTAAGAAGATATCAGATCGACTTCTGGGAAAGTTGCCCATGGTAACCCAATAAATAAATAAATAAATAGGTAAATTAAATAAACATAAGTATGGTTTAAATCGGTTAAAGTATAACTCGCGCTCCCACTTCGCCCTAAAGCGGGAAAGTCATTAGATGATTACCTACCAAAAAGTACCTATTTACAAGCAATTATAATTTAAAACCAATAAGCAAAAACTTAATTTACTGCAAAGTTCAAAATGGAGGTCAAAGTTTTCAAATTAAACCGTCCCAACGAAAATAAACTATCATAAGAAATGGGAACATCAATCATCGAACTCATTTTTTCCTCGTTTCGATATTAACTTATGTATAGATAAAAAAATCGTCCAATCTATCCGTCCGTCTACATCAGTTGACGTCCAAACTCACCTAAAGCATAGATACAGAATTAATAGAACGGACAATCTTAGGGTGTCTTTAATATCGTGCGGATTTCATCACGCATGCGGGTTTGCTCTGCATGTAGAAAGTTTCAAAATGTAAAAAACGCCTCCAATAAATACATGTATGAAACGGAAATTTGCGGGGTTTACGCGTGCGGAGCAATCCTGCATGCGTGATCAAAACCCCACAATATTAAAAACACGCTTTGATACCTACGAATTTGAAGGGTCACGCTTTTACTGAAACCACACAAATGTCAATGTTCCTTCAGATGACTATGGTGTGTACTCCGTATCTGCTATTTCGATGGTTTGTGGAAGTCTCAAACTTCTTGCGCCAGACTTTCGTCTTTGTAGGGTGAAATCATCAAGGATCATACAATTAGAATGCTTTTTTTTCTTGTAGTGAATTAATAATGGTTGACGGTAAGCCTAGTCAGATATCAACGAGATCATCTCATGAAGTCATAACATCATCTACATCTATAATATCTACACGTCTCATATAATATAGAGATAAGGTTTGTTTTAAGTTTTTTTTGTTTGTAGGAGGTAATCTCTGGAAGTGTTCTTCCGATTGCTAAAATTCTTTCACCGATAGAAAGCCGCTTTAGCCCAGAAAAGTGAAATGCTAGTTTTTAAAGGGCGCGGTAAAAGTTATTTGACTGTACCCTCAGTCACCTTGGCGGGTACCACTTTAAACAGAGTCACACAGTTTAAGTATCTGGGCCATTGGGTTTCCGAAGACCTTAGAGATAACGCAGACATTGAGAGAGCACGTAGGGCGTTGGCTGTCCGGTGTAATATGTTGGCCCGCAGGTTTGCACATGGCAGTAATCAAGTGAAAGTTACTCTTTTTAAGTCTTACTGCCAATCACTTTACACGTGCAGTCTGTGGGTTAACTACACACTGGGAGCATATAGCGCCTTACGTGTTCAATACAATAACGCGTTTAGGGTGTTGCTGGGGCTACCACGGTTCTGCAGTGCCTCCACCATGTTTGCAGAAGCGCACACTGATGGCTTTCATGCCCTTATTAGGAAGCAATGTGCGTCACTGCTCAGCCGTGTTAGGGCCAGTAGCAATCATATTGTGAACGTGTTTGCGGACAGGTGGGACTCTCCACTGCTGCACCACTGGATACGCTTGCACGCTGCACGGTGAGCACTGGGCGGTTCCCCCTCACCGCACAAAATGTGTGTAGTTTTTGTATGTTTTTATTTTGTTTTTTTTTTTTTTTTTTGTATGTGTTTCTTTTTGTTTGTGTATTGTAAACTATGTTTATTTATTTTTGTAATCGTTGTGTGTTGTATTAATACTGTATGTGTTGTTTAAATAGTGTTTTGTACCTATGGATGGAAACGTCTGAAATAAACGTTTATTATTATTATTATTTCCTTTATTCATTTTTTAACATGTAACAATATATTTTTAAATATTTCTTAAAAAACTATTAAAAAAACATTTAAAAATATAAAAAACAGTATCCCACCGGTATCGGGAACAGGGTCCAAGCTACCGGCGGTTAGGGCTCCAAAGAAAGGAACCTCCTAACGATACGAGCCGTGTCCAGAGGAACTGCTTTCTGAATCAAGCCCTTGATCCAGCCGCCTAACGAGAGCCTCCTAAGGTGTTGGTCGAGGCTCTTGGCTATTAAGCCATTGGCTGACACAACTATCGGTACAATGATCGCTGAGTCCACTTCCCACATGTCGACAACCTCGCGAGCCAAGTCAATATACTTGATTTGTTTATCTTTCTCGGCTTTCACAAGGTTCTCGTCATGTGGAACGGATATGTCAACAATCATTGCACGCCTCTCGCTTCGGTCCACCACCACTATATCAGGTTTATTGGCTACAATAGTCCTGTCAGTGATGATGGACCGATCCCAGTACAACGTGATATCGCCATTATCGAGAACTGGGTCGGGCACATACCATTATTATTATTATTATTATTTATTTCTCAGTGACATAGACTATATTTTATGTACGCAGGCGAAGCTGCGGGCAAAAGCTAATCTGTCATAAATTAGCATGAAATTCAGTGCCGCTTCTATACAGATTATATCTTCTGTGGCTCATGTAACAGAAGTGGCCCCGTCCCTAATTCTTCCGGGACATTTAACTTGTTCCCTCTACCGTCATCCCCTCCAGATTTATGATGCACGTCCGTGTTATTACAACCCATGGAAATACTATTTATAGCTCGAGTAGGAAACAAATGATGGGGAAAGTTAATAAGTGTACTAACTACTTTCTTATGTAGGAGAAACAACTAGGTACTGATTCAGTTGCAATGTGTCGCAATTCATTTTATAAAATCATATTTTTAATTACTGTATTTTTCAATTGTTGAGAAGACTTTTTCTTCAATTAATCAATAGGAATCTGTTGACGGTACAATTGCCAAAACGGATTTTGAGCGCTCGGCGTCAGAGTGGAGATCGCTTTGCGCATTCCATACATTGGCGAGCCAATCGTCGTCGTTGTTACATACATGCAGCAGCGCAGGGAGCAAATCATGAGTGAAGTCTACAACGCAATGGCGCGGCGAGCCAATCACTGACACATCCCGCCCCCTCGTCTCACTTTGCACTACTAAAGAGACCAAATATTTGACTTCTGCGCAACTTGAAGCCAGCGCTCAAGATCCGTGGCGGCAATTGTACAGTGCTTTTGACTAGACGATGGCCCATTTATTAGAATGTCCAAAATGTCAATATATCTGCTCTCTGGAGGACCTGCCACTGATGCTGCTATAAACGTGGCAAACTGGGTCCAAACACTTTGAGGGAAAAGAAAATCATCGATTCGATAAGAAGAAGAAACGAGGACAGCTGAATGCAAAAAACAAAAGAGTGATCGATATGGTTACACTATGCCTATCTTACGACTCGTTTATGATCTTGTCGCTGTGAGCGGTAGCTAAGCGCGAGGCGGCGAGCGGTAAGAACAAAAGTACGAAAATGTTTGAGGCGCGCCACGACACACGCCACCCATAGCGCTGCGCATCAACTTATCGATGCGTCCCGTTAGTTGCGCCTCTCACCCATAAGACCAAAATCATGAACAGGCCGTTACTGTAGTAGACTAATTCATGATGACAATTATGATCACAGTCATCAAGAAAAAAAAAATTCTGATAAGGATTGAAATTACCATAATTGCTCAAGCATGCTTTATGAAACCTACCTGCTTGCAAACAAAAAATATATCTTCTTGTCAGTAAAAAAGCTTATTTCAACAGGAGTGTTGGCAGGGGATAATTTTTTACAACTTCAGCGAGAAAAATGACGAGCGGTTAAACATGGGTCTCACTTTATGAATTTTTCATTTGTTTTATCTCTTCCCGTATTGAATTTGTATGCAATGCTATGTGGCTTTTTAACCGACTTCAAAAAGGAGGAGGCTCCATGTTCGGCATTCAGCCGAACATAAAACATTTTTTTTCATGTGTTTTCACTGATATTTCAGTCAATTTTAGACCGCTTTTGAAAATGATTTTTATGATTGAAAGGTTATGGTTTCAAATTGGTCCCCTAAAAATATTGGACTGATCATGAACTTCAAAGATATGGAACAGAACTCCTCATAAGATCACAGCAGAATTGTCGCAAAAAGTAAAATTGTTCGTGTAGGCGATGACTGACTAAAAGAAGAGGGGGGGGGGATGTATAGAACTGATCTGGTAATGAAGCCGGATAGTAAATTAATGTAATCTAATCGTGTTTGGGATTATTAGAATCGATATGAGATGCACTCTGGCTATAAGATATTTAAGTTTAGCTGAGGGGTACTTTTTAGTGGTGGTACCTTAACTAAAAAGTGAAAAATAAAAAACCTTAACAAAAAAAAAAAATTAAAAAAATTTCATTTGGTCGATTTTCCCCTTTGTGTGTAAAATAAAGTCAACTGGTTAAGAACATTTTGTGTTTGTGTGACATTATTATTTTTTTAATTTGCGAGTGTAAGTGAGTATCTGTCTGTCTGTTATATTTTCAAATCTACCCGCTGAATCGAAAATATGGTGAGGTGTAGGACATGGTATATGTTTACGACGACACAGTACTCGGGTGGAGGCACGAAAGCCCTAAATCTCAAAATGCTAATTCTTTAAAAGCCTAAATCTCTGACTGGTCAATTCTGTAATAGCCTAATTCTCTAAATGGCCCACTACCTAAAAGCCTAGTTCTTTAAATGGCAATATCTTTAAATGATTAATATCAAAATAGCAAATTTTGTATGTTGACATACATAAATTGCGAATATATAAAAAGTTATGTAATACAACAAAAACATTCGCTTCTATGATATCACATAACTTCTTGACTTGCACAATGTGATATCAGCCTTTTGTAAATATGTAACAAGTTCTGTAATCAATAAAGTAGGGTAGCATATAAAATGGTAAAGCTGATTAACTTTTCGGAAACGAAAGGAAACAAGCTACTAAGGCGCTTCTATTTAGCGATAGTCACGCAAACTGTGAGCCGCCTGCAGCTCGAAACAGCAATATTTTACTATCTAGACTTAACATCTTGAAAAGGCGCTTTCAGCTAGAGTTAAAACCACTTTAAACATGTTAAGTACCTTTTGCCGTTATTCAACGGCTAAGGAAAACACCACACGTTTCTTGTTTAAAATTGGAAATTGTCTAATGACCTTCTTCCGCTCTAGAGTGGAGCGTGAAGGCGTGTCAGACTTACTGACTAAATCCACACTTGCTTCTTCAATTTCCTTTACATTATACGACATCCAAATGACATACCCCTTGGGCGGAGCGGAAGATAGTGTCAGACTCTTACTGACAACAAAAACTCAACCTGTACCTTCTTGCCTTTCCTACCGGAGCTGAGCTACCTTTTGGAGCTAGCCCTTGCCCCAGTAGACTTTGACTCAGCTGGTCCCCTGCTGTTGTTGACAACTCCTTGAAGCGCACGGGAACAGTGCGCGCCGTCGACGACTTGGGCTCGGTCCGGATGGTTTCCGGACAGTCGGATAGTGAGATAACCATTGCTCGCCATCCGTAAGCCCGCGCCTATGGTGGCCGGAAGTCGGGATCGGAATCCCGGCGGCGGCTAATCCTGTTACAGTCGGCCTCCTTTGTTAGCATTAATGCTTTGTAGAAGAAGGCGACCACCTGCTACTCCTCCTCGCTCCGGACCATGGCCTATAACCAGCCCCGGCGCGAGAGATCGCTGCCGCTGAGTGCCCCCATGAGGACACGGCGGTATTTTACCCAGGCGGGGCACACCTCTACCATATGCTCCACTGTGTCATCCAGGCGGTCTACACAATGGTGACACCCGGCCGGACGAATCCGGTGCAGGAATCTCTCGAACTGACCATGCCTCATAAAGACCGGCGTCATGCGGAAGTTAAGGATCCTGAGTTGTCTTTCCAGCCACTCCTCAAAGAGAGGACTTACTGTCATAATTATGGCGTGCCCAGAACTGGGTTCGATAGTCGCTGACGCAATTTCACCATGAGATCCTGCCGGAGCTCTGTACTCCATGCCGTGACCTGTCGCGGCAGTGGACTTTCGCCCCAGCGTTGCATCTCCACGCACAAATCGTGCATTTGTGCAAAGACTGTTGTCTCACACACACACTCTCTCTCACGCTACAGGTACTTTTTATCCCGGGAATATATTTTCAAGATGTAGTCTACCCATGTGCTAAATTTCATTTAAATCTGTATTATCGCACACATCCTCGCAAACTTTTCTCTTTTAATTTTAGAGTAGTTTGCGGTGTCTGTGTGTCTGTCCGTGGCTTTGTAGCTCCAAGCAAATGAGCGGTTTTTTTTTATTTGAAAGCTGACGTTAACGAGATGGTTTTTAGATATAACTTATGAAGATCTGTTCCGGTGTTCCAGGTTATCAGCTGGTTTGTTGGCTGTGGCAGGGATCTTAAACACATAATGGATATATACTTTACTAATAAACACATAATGCTCAAAATACTCATTACCTACATGCCGATGTTCTCAAGCTGATCTGATGATGGAGGTCGGAGGTAAGAGACGTAACTTTGGAATGCCTTTAAAAACTCATCCAGTTTCATTTAGTTTTATCTTAAAAATAGTTCTGTTTGCATTTCATGACAACGAGAACCTGATGACGATCACCTGATGCTAGAACTGGGAAGTGGTTGATGGAACCTTGGAAGGCCTACTAGTAAACCCGTTGAGTTTGGGCTCATTAGATTCATCTTAACCAGTTCTATTTTTTTTTATGATAGCAAGGATATGATGTTAGAACTGAGAAGTGGTTAATGGAACCCTGGAATTCCTACTAGTAAACACGTTGAGTTTGGGCTCATTAAACTCGTCTTAACCAGTTTTTTTTTACTTTGTATAGATTTTATGCGTCGGGTTTTTTTTTCATTTTTCTATTATATAACATCTAAACCATGCAGTTAGGATAATCAATCTTTTTTATAGCTGTTGGTCTTATTTTTTTCTCTTTTTTCACTTCAAATCCCAATCTCCTCCAAGAGACATTAGAACTCTCATTAAAAAACCTAATCACGCTCACAACAATATGACAACAACAATTTCGTCGCTACAACTAAACGCTACATTTGTCGTTGCCAATTAGTGCGACAGTTAGGTTTCCACATAAGCGCTTATGACGAAACACTGATTAAGCTTTCTCGTGGGCCTGTAGTTGGACCTTGATATTACGAGAATACGGACTAATTTGTTTGAGTGCTGAGTTAGGAAGTTTTTGGAGCTTAGCCTCTTTGGTAGATAGTATTAATGTTATTTAGAGGTAGTATAGTAGGCCTTATAATGTCCCTACTGTTGGGACTCAGGCCACCTGTCTAGTAGAGGGAATTGGCCGTAATCCACCACGTGGACCCAGAGCAGGTTGGTGGATGTCCACATGTCTTCGAATTTTTGGTTTTAGGACACGCCGGTTTCCTCAGGGTGTTTTTCTTCACTATTTTGAGAACAGTAGTGATGAAATAAATTACACAAAGCCATGCGCTTGGCTGGGTTTGAACCCGCGTCCTACAACTCATAAGCCGGGGCCGTTACCAAAACGCCGGGGGCTTGTTCGCTCGCTTTACAAAACAAAACATAGCGCCCTCAATGTAATAAATAAGAACTTGAAATGTATAACCTACCTATGTTTCACGATGAATAAACGAATCTGAATCTGAATCTTTACTTGCTTTGTACTCGCTTCGCTTTCGTTTTTTTAGTAAGGAATAAGATCTTTGATGCATGTTAAAAATATCCCGTTATTTATATGAAAAGGTAAAACTGCCAATATGGATGACTAACCACAAGCAGAAATAACCGTTCCCAATAACATGTTATGCGGTACCCAGGCGTGATGATAACTGTGCATCGCTGAAGGGAGATATGCGTTAGTAATACCCACATGTTTCAGTTGGGGTTGAGACACAGATCAGCACTGGATCGCGTTTTCCTATGCTTCTATCCCATTTCGAGCATACGTCCATATATTTTAATAAAGCAGCACACAGCCTGCAACTTCGCTCGCGTTCATAAAACATACCCTATGTCACTTTGAAATAAAGCACCCTTCTATCGAGAAATAAAAATTGGTGTAGATGTAGATTTCAGTTGACATTGCCAAAAGTAATGCGATTAGTGCTAATTCCTTTGCCATAAAGACATTTGCGTGTGTCGGAAATCAAGAAACTACTGATAAATTTGAATTTTTGAGATATATAGGTAATTTCGATTATAATTAAGTCGAGATTGAATAGGTTACTTCTAGGCAGGCGTGCTCCATCGTCGGCCACATCATCACTTACCATTAGGTGAGATAGTGGTCAAACGCGAGCCTATCAATAATAATAAAAAATATATATATAAATTATTATAAATCCAGAAAGCCAGTCCCAATGTACGAGGCCAGCTTAACAGGAAAGTTATTACATCAACATCATATCGACGTCCACTGTTGGACATAGACTTCCCCCAAGTGTCTCCACAATTAAGGATTCCCGCAACCTTCACCAGGTCATCGGTCCACCTTGTAGGAGGCCATCAAACGCTATGTGTTCCATGTTAAAAGAAAGTTATTTCATGATGCAAATTAATTAAAAGCTTACAGTATAAATGTTTATCACTGGTAAAATCAAAAAACCAAAACACGAACTGAAACAATTCAACAAATTTTATTGCTCACTAAAAGCAGAATTACATTTAACTAAAATTAAATTGCACTACAACTCCATTGAGGGTAGTACTTAACTAGTTGAAGCTGCTCTCTGTGGGATAGAGTGACGAGTCGGTTTGCCGAGATGCTGTACAAATAAGTAGGTAAAGATCTATGAAATTGTATTTTTATAAAACTACACAGTTATTTGGTTGTACGGGTGGTGTGTGTGGTGTAGGTAGGTACTCACTGGGTAGGTGGCGAGTAAATGAAATTCCTTGTTTTAGTATCTCCAGGTATAATCTCCTTACACACAGCACAACAACACAAGTTAATAGAAGGCGCAAGATAAGTCAAGCACTTAATACTTAATACACAGTAATGATAAATAGTCTTTTTAACACAGCTATAAAGTTAGCGCGGGTAGATTTCTCACACTTTATATAATCGGCGCAAGCGCACGTATATCTAGCGGACAGGATAGATCGTGACTGGTGAGAAAACTAAATGTAACATAGTGCTGCAACTCGGCGGTAGAAGAAAATAAATTGCCGGCGCGTCATCGACTGTGCGCGTGTCCATAGCGTCACGTCAATGTGTATGTCGTGTTTAGTGTTGGTGAATATGTGTGTTGTGAACTTGGAAATATATAAATATATATATGAATATATAAGGTGTAAAAAAATTACCTGCAAGAAAATTAAGTACTTGTTTAGAATTATAAATAAAAAAGAATTGCGAAAAAAAGATTTCAAAATAACAACCCAATTCAGAGTTAAGCCCTTCGCGCCCCGTTCAGTCGTCCGATATCCGTCGCTCGACTAGGGTGTATTTCCCTGATTTATTACGGCAAATACGTACGTTCGCGAATACTTCAATAATGCCTTTTACGTATTCCAATCGAGAGTACTTGGATATGATAGTGTGTTACATTACGACTGGTGAAAGTTTAGCTGCGGCTCGTAACCGTTACCGTGAATTGTTTGGTGAGCAACGACGAGTGCCTGCTGTCCAAACAATCCTAGGAGTCTACCAGCGGTTATTAGACTATGGCCAGTTTCGTCCTCTACTATGCCAGTCTACTATGCCAGTCCAAAGTCTGAGAAATGTGATGGGAAAATTAGAATCAGCTGTTTCAAATTTGCGCCGTCGCGTGTCGTACTGCAGGGGTGAACGACCCACGCGTGCAGAGCGGCGCGCGCGGCGGCCGGTCGCGGAGGCTTAGGCCGCCGTCGCCGGCGCGCGTGCGGTGTACAGTGCGCATATTCAAGAATTTTGTGCGAAGTGAAAATATTGCTTAAAACAACACAAAAATATATACTTACATAATTTCGTTACAGATCAATTCTGTGATTAGAATTCTCAAATTATAACAGCGGGCTGCGGGAGGGAATAGTAGCGGGCGGCGGGGGTACGACGCTCGCGCGCGGTACTAGAGCGAGCCGCTAGCGCAGCCCTGCGTACAGTGCACAAAAAATATGATACTAAATTGTTTTATTAATGTGAAAATATAGAAAGTGCTCAAAAAAAAAAATTTTTTTTGTAATGTGTTTGTTTTTCGATGTCGAGTATGTGGACGAAGTTCTTGCAGTTAATTTTTTTACACCTTATATAAATAGACATTATAGATGTAGGTGAATATTTATTGTGTACGTGTAGTGTATACAGTGTAAATATATGTGAGTCACCCACAGTTAGAACTGTGATACATTTTTTTACAGCTTTATGGACCGCAGATCTGAGTATAAATGTTTAATTACCCACACGCGTTCTTGAGATTCAAAATTACCGTTTCCCACGAGATGCATATTTACCGTATTATAATAAACCTTTAAAGTTACTCATGGTAATTGATTTAACAACAGAAATCCATATCACTTCCGTTGCGTTTCATATATTGTGGTCCTTCGAGCCGGATTCTTGGGATACGCTCAGCCAATTGTTATTTGACACCACACGTGGTGGCCGCAACACCGCACAGTTGGGCGTGCAAAATACTAGTATGGGTTTGGCTGGAAATTATTTCGTTGAGAAAAGGTTGGCAGATTTGTGTTGTTGAAGTTGATGTAACTTCGAGTAGATGAATATCAACCATATCAACAACCATAACTCAAACTACGCACGCAAGTAGGCCGTTGCAAATACAAAGCCTTGCAAAGTGGGGGATTATAGACTCATCAGACACCCAGTGCGAGGACGGTGCTCCTAACCAGACGATGGCCCACTTATTGGAGTTCCCAAAGTGTCCCTACACCTGCATTTTGGATAACTTAAAAAACGCCACTAATGCTGCTATAAATGTGGCAACCTACTGAGCCAAAAAACGTTTAGGGAAAAGTAAACCATCGATTCAAGAAGAAGAAGATCATAGCTCGAATAAAACAAACAATAATGTTCCCTTTTAATCACAACGTGCTACTCTCAGTAACCAGTCTTATAAACTCTCTGTAATCCGATTACCGGCTCACATACCTACAAACTTTACGACACTTGTTGAACACCCCCCGAGATTTACTCGCTATAACATCCTAGATTTTATTATACGTTTGACTATGTACATATATATACATAGAAAGTACGTTTATAATAGAGGCTTTTTTAGTTTGGAAAGTCGTCTAAATGACATCTCCCGCCCTTGGACGGAGCGAGAGGGCGTGTCAGACTTTTACTGACTAAAACCCACTCTTGTTCCTTCTTTGCCATTGTTCCAGGGCCTCGGGGGTTCTTTGAGGCGTGGCTGGAAAGACCTCATGGCGTCCTTACCTTCCGCATGACGCAGCTACTCACGAGGACATGGTTCGTTCGGGAGTTTCCTGCACCGGATTCAAGCGGAAGTGACGCCCAGGTGTCGCCACTGTGCGGAACGCCCGGAGGACACGGTGGAGCACACAGTCGAGGTGTGCCCTGCTTGGGCGGAGCATCGCCGTGCCCTCGTGGGGGCGATCAGCGGCGGAGACCTCTCGCGCCGGGCCCTGGTTGAGGCCATGGTCCGGAGCGAGGAGGAGTGGCAGGCGGTCGCCGACTTCTGCAAAGCAGTAATGCTCGCAAAGGAGGAGGCCGAACGCATCAGACAACGGCGTTATCGCCGCCGCCGCCGCCGCCGGGATTCTGATCCCGATTTCCGGCCACCGTAGGCGCGGGCTTGCGGACAGTGAGCAATGGGTAGCTCGCTGTCCGGCCGTCCGGTAACTGTCCGGACCAAGCCCAAGTCGTCGACGGCGCGCACTGTTCCCGTGCGCCTCAAGGAGTTGTCAGCAACAGCAGGGACCCAGCCGGGTCGAAGCCTACTGGGGCTAGGATTATCCGAAAGGGCGCTCGAGCCCCGGTATGAAGGCTAGAAGGAACGGGGTGGGTCTTTTAGTCAGTAAGAGTCTGACACTATCTCCCGCTCCGCCCAAGGGCGGGGGATGTCAATGCATGATTTTTTCCCACCATAAAAAAAAGGGCCTCGGGGGTCTTTTTCACATCACCCATGGCCCCATTAGGCTTCGACCCTGCTGGGCCACTAAGGTTGCTGACAACTTCTTGAGGCGCACGTGGAACACTACGAGCTGTCGACGACTTGGGCTCAGTCTGGACTGTTATCAGACGTTCGGGTGGCGAGCTTCCCGTTGCTCGGTGTCCGCAAGCCCGCGGCTACGGTGGCCGGAAATCGGGATCGGAATCCTGGCAGCTAGGGCCCGAGGGTCATTGCATTGTGCGTCCTGCCGCCTCCTTTGCTAGCATTACTGCTTTGCAGGAGGCGACCGCCTGCCTCTCCTCCTCGCTCCGGACCATGGCTTAGAATACAGACTTGTGATAATATTGAATATCGAAATCATTTTTTTAATTTTCATTTAGAAGTGTTTCGCAGAACTATAACAAGTTTATACTTGGTTATTATTAAGGTTTACACTTAAATCATCGAGGTAAAGAGTATTTAGCAGGTTCGCCAAAAAAGAACGTGTTTATGTACAAAGTTCACTTAGAATTGAACAAATTGTAATGAATTTTAAATTCTGAGCGAAGAGTTTTTCAGCTGCCAGTCAAAAGTACTTGACCTAAATTTTCAAGTTAATTGTTTCATACGCATGTGTTTTTCTAGGGCTGCGGTAGCTCTTTTAACCAGGTCCCACAGACCTGACAAGCATCGGTTTTAGTGGGCCCTTTCAATTATAATCGCATCTCTTAGCAAGCGTGGAATACACCACGCTGTCGATCTGGGCGTGGTCCTTGTCGGACAGAGCGAGCTATGGCCCATTTTCTTCAAACCCATTTTTTCAAATGGTGGTTTTTAGGGTTCCATAGCCAAATGGCAAAAAACGGAACCCTTATAGATTCGTCATGTCTGTCTGTCTCTCTGTCCGTCCGTATGTCACAGCCACTTTTTTCCGAAACTATAAAAGCTATACTGTTGAAACTGAGTAAGTAGATGTATTCTGTGAACCGCTTTAAGATTTTTACACTAAAACAGAAAATAAGAATAAATAAATTTTGGGTGTGCCCATACTTAGAACTGAAACTCAAAAATTTTTTTTTTCATCGAACCCTTACGTGTGATGTATCTATGGATAAATCTTCAAAAATGATATTGAGGTTTCTAATAACATTTTTTTCTAAATTGAATAGTTTATGCGAGAGACACTTCCAAATTGGAAAAATGTGCCCCCCCCCCCCCCCTATAACTTCTAAAATAAGAATTCTCTTGTACATACCAACTAAAACTACCAACGAAAATTGGTTTTAGTAGCGCGCTGACATATCTTCTATAGCGTTTGCAAATGCAACTATCGCGCGCTAGTAGCGATGCCATCACGTGGTGTCGAAACGTGCGATAGCATCTTTATAAAAAGTCGTGGGCGAAGGGTCCAACGTCGAGCAAAATACAGCAAAATATCACGTTTATTTTATGGTAGTCCCTTTTAATTCCTTTTTTTTTTATTGTTGGTAGGTTCGTACTTGACCGCTATCTCACCTGATGGAAAGCGACGATGCGGTCGACGATGGAACGCGCTTACCTAAAAGAAACCTATTCACTCTCGACTTAAAGATTTCCGGGTTGTAGCTATCAGGAAACACAGACTCCGGCAAGGAATTCCACTCCCTAGCCGCACGCACAATGAATGTGTTCCCAAAACGTTTTGTGCGACTATGTTTTAGATATTTGTTGATATAACGACAATAGAAATATATCATCAGTAAAACTTTCAATTACCTAGATACCACAGTTCATAAGATAGAATCTGGTGACAAACAAACGAACAGTAGATTTTTAGCAATAGGGTCCCGTTTTTACTAGACTTTTTTTATACTAGACTAGAACAACAATTCTCCTTACCCAACGCTAAAACGTCACAACGATAAAAGTATTGACTCTAACTTTACTCCGACGTGGTTTTTGCTGAAGAATACACCCTTTAGATAGGGGAAAGGGCAAACACTAAAAGAAAAATAGTGATGTGGATAAAGAAAATAGTTTGTCCTGTATTGTAATCGTGCTCCATCGTCGACCACATCATCCTTTACCATCAGACGAGATGGAGGTCAAACGCGAGCCTGTCAATACTTAAAAAAATAGGTATTAGATCTAAACAGACTATCCCAATCACAGTTTTAAACCACAGGGTTTTTAAGATGGTGGTAACCTCGAAATGCTCATCGTGACCTGGTAAAGTGGTGGTGGAGAACGCCTCGAGGACGCAGCTTAATACGTTGGTCCGACCAAATCTGCACCGCTCTTGACTCTACGGAATACTATGCCCCTGACACCGCCAGAGATAGAAACAGATGGAATATGAGGAATATCGCACGAGTGAAAGTGATGAAGCATCTAGGTAACGACCCTCAGCATTGAGGAATAAGACGCAAGAAGTGGGAGGAGGCCACTGTGATATTTTCTTTTTTTATATATATAGAGAAAGTAGTTTTCACTCTTGACGATATACAATAGGTAATAGACCCTGTTCGCCGTTTGAGTTTTAATTCATTAAAACTTGAAGTGCACAACCAAGGCCTCGTGCGTGTCAATCTGTGCGTTGAACACGTACAACGAAATGGGAGACAAATGAAATAGATAGGAGAGGAAACAGGAAAAACATATTTTTTATATTGCCTACTCTATACAGGGTTATTCGTAAAACACTGGCAACCTCTCAGGACTATGTTACTAACATCATAAACAACAATTTTGTTCTGTGACTTTTGAAAATTTATTATATTTTAGTTCATCAGATTTCATACAAAAATAAAAATACTTAAATTAAACGTTCTAAATATTACAAAGTCTATGCGAAGCAAGCAGTAATACAA
This sequence comes from Mythimna albipuncta, assembly GCA_929112965.1. Lineage (NCBI taxonomy): Eukaryota > Metazoa > Arthropoda > Insecta > Lepidoptera > Noctuidae > Mythimna > Mythimna albipuncta. The sequence continues at coordinate 397,684 of OV815980.1, forward strand.
TAGCGAGGGTACTTGATGCGCTGGCGTCGCGTCAAACAAACTTAGGTAAGTAGGTATAGCAAAATACAGAGTTGAAATGTGTTAGATAGAACAACGAAATCTTGAGGGTTAGTTTTGGTAAATTAATTATGTTTAGTAAAAAGTCATAGAACAAAGGTTGTGGTTTATGATGTCTGCAAGGTTATTAGTGTTTTATAATCCTGTATATAATTTTAAAGAGGTAATGTTTTTTTTTTATTTATAGGAGGTAGTCTCTGAAAGTACATGTCTGAATGCTAAAATTTTCTGACCAACAGAAAGCTGCTTTATTCAAAGCATTTATTTTAAATAGACCATTTACAGGCACTTTTAAATAGTCAAATGTCGGTCAGTCCAAGAAAAGTGAAGCTAAATTGCACTATTCTTGAGTGACACAGGCTATATATTTTACGTATGCGAGTGAAGTCGCCGGCACAAACTAATGTATTATAAAGTTTCTAAAATTGTACTGGATCATGGTTTTTTTTTTCTATCAATGAAGTTATTTGAGCCTCTTACGTGCTTTTACTGAGTAAACAAAAATTACCGACCCGCATTTCTCGAAGATCGCTGACTATGACAAACGTTCGAAACATTGAAGACAAATGACCTTTCATTAGTATGCAGCGAAGCGTCGCTGGCTGACAAATAAAATCATTCATTTGTAAGTTATCAGAAATCTATTGTATTAAATGGACTCTTCGTTTTGTTTTCTTTTAAAGCATTCTTGCGTATTTTATAGTAAAATGTTGAAGAATAGCTTTTGCCCGCTGCTTCGGCCGTGCACAAAAATATAGCCTAAATATAGCTATTTTTGGTGGGCGATGGCTCACAATGACTTTATGTAGCAATGCAGTCGCGATTCTGTCACGCGTTCGCATCCATATAGTCGCGATGCAGTCGCCAGCTGTTCGCACACGTCCAGACCATGATTATGATGCAAACGCGATATTATAGCGATGCAAACACGATATTGTCGCGATGCAATAGCAATTCAGTAACAATACAAAACTGGGCCAGTGCGAGTTGGACTCGCGCACTGTGGGTTCCGTACAAACTTAGGTAGGTACCTATGAAGACAATTCAATTCCCAAATTGCGTAAGAAAGACTTTTGGGTTCGGAAATAAAGTTTTTTTTTTGTGACGTAACTAAAAACGTACAGTTTTTAGATTTGTTCCTAGACTTGTTCTATGAGACCTTGCTTCATGCCTTTCAAGGTTCTAGGTCTACGGAAAGTACTTACCCAATGGATTTTGATTCATGAGAGTGTCGAAATACATGTGTTTTTTTGGACATAAACGGCTGTACCATTTTTTTACTAACTCAGAGTTATGATTTTTTCACTAACTCATAATTTTAATGTTTTCACAACTTTAAGGGAACGCAGACTTGAGTACATGGTTTTAATTTCAACTCGAAACCTCTACCTCTACGCGTTCTTGAGATAAAGGGCCTTGACAGACAGACAAACAGACGGACAACAAAGTGATCCTATAAGGGTTCCGTTTTTTTCTTTTGAGGTACGGAAACCTAAAAACGAAGTTTTTGTATTTCGACTGTTTCACTTACGTGCCCCCTCCCTCCGTTCTCTCCACAATATAGTCCGAAACGGTCGCGCGTTCTTATGTAACTTAGCCGTTAGGCGTACAAATGTTAATATTTAATCATTTCATTATTACATGCAATTAATAAAACTAATAAAAATTACAATGTCAAAACTATAACAGTAGAATAATTCAAAAATGTCACTAACAAAAATCCTAGTTAAAATAGATTTGTCAAAAGATAAAATAGAAAATGTCATTAAATCGAATTAATACAAGAGTGAATTAACCTTTCAATTGTGATAATTACAGACACATGGGGTCCGAGTGCTCATATGCTTTTTAAAGAATTGGCGACACGCTTAATTGACGCTTCGCGTGACCCAAGGGCTGGCTTCTACCTGGGTCAGAGAATAAGCATTGCCATACAACGTGGCAATGCCGCCAGCCTTTTGGGCACACTTCCAGTCGACAGCGATGCGGAGGAGTTTTATGACGTCATATTTAGCTAGGCATCTAGTGTATATATTATTTTTAATTATTTAAGTTGTTTTTTAATATTTAAGTTTATTATGTATATATTTTCTTGTAACTAAATAAATAAATTTAATTCAGAAAAAAAATATATCAAAAATCTTTCATTTTTAACGTTAGGTTATATTTAGTTATTTATACTTCTTAGGTATTTAATGAAATGTAGGGTTAGTGAGAATGGTTAGTATGGATGAAGTCAGAATAGCAGTGAATGGAATGAAAAATGGTAAAGCCATGGGTCCAGATGGAATACCCGTTGAAGTGTGGAAGTTATTGCGAGTGGATGGATGGACGTGGTTAGCTTTATTCTTCAATAAGTTGTTGCGGGAAGAAGCCATACCTGATGAGTGGTGCAGCAGTTCTTTGGTGCCCATTTTTAAAAACAAAGGTGATGTGCTTGAGTGCAACAATTATAGAGGAATAAAGCTAATGTCACATACTATGAAAGCCTGGGAGAAAGTTATTGAAAGGAGACTGAGAGAAGAGAGTGAAATTTCACAGAACCAATTCGGTTTTATGCCTGGTCGGGGTACGACGGATGCCATTTTTGCTATACGCCAGTTGTGCGAGAAATACAGAGGTGCGCATAAAAACTTGCACATGGTATTCGTTGACCTCGAAAAGGCATACGACCGAGTACCTCGAGAGGTTCTGTGGTGGGCCCTTAAGGAAAAAGGTGTGCCTGGGAAGTATGTGCAGTTGATCCGAGCGATGTACAGTCGATGTAGTACGCAAGTCCGGTCCACAGTGGGCACCACTGGAAATTTCAATGTGGCTGTCGGCTTACATCAGGGATCGGCTCTCAGCCCTTACCTCTTCCTGATGTTAATGGACGCTCTTACGTCGGACATTCAGGAAGAGGCTCCCTGGTGTATGCTGTTTGCCGACGACATTGTGTTGGTTGCCGAGAGTGGCCTAGAGGTTCAAAACAGATTGGAGGTGTGGTGGCACAGATTGGAAAGTGTTGGCCTGAAAGTAAGTAGAACCAAAACGGAGTACTTGTTCTGCGATTTCGGCGGTCTCTCCAACCCTGTGCCTTTAGCTCTCGCCGGAACGCCCATACCAATCTGTTCCGACTTTCGGTACCTCGGGTCACTCGTCCAAGAGGATGGTGAGGTAGACCGAGACGTAACACGTCGGATCAACGCAGGATGGATGAAATGGCGACAGGTCACGGGAACAACTTGTGACCCACGGATGCCCCTCAAGTTGAAGGGTAAAATTTACAAGTCCGTCATAAGACCTGTCATACTGTATGGATCAGAATGTTGGGCTGTGAAAAAGAAGGATGAAAAAAGATTGCATGTAGCGGAGATGAGAATGTTGAGATGGATGTGTGGTGTGACGAGAATGGATAAAGTGAGAAATGAGTATATTAGAGGTAGTTTGAAAGTGGCGCCAGTGACTGAAAAGTTGAAAGGTAATCGGTTGTCTTGGTATGGTCATGTGAAGAGGAGGGATGAAGCGCATATAACTAAGAGAGTTCTGAGTATACATGTAGATGGATGGAGAGGGAGAGGAAGGCCGAAAAAAAGATGGATGGATTGTGTGAAAAGTGATATGAAAGAAAAGGGAATTAGTGATAGTTTGACGGGTGACAGGACAGAATGGAAGAAGAAAACGTGTTGCGCCGACCCCAAGTAATATGGGATAAGGGCAGGAAGAAGAAGAAGGTATTTAATGAAATAAGGCATTGTTTACTAGTCAACCTTTGAGTTAAAAAGAGTACACTGTAGTTCTGGAGTAGCGACCACGTACCGGAAGACGCAGCTTTGGAAGGCCACCTACAAAGTGAACTAATGACCTGGTGAGGGTCACGTGAATCCGGTGAAAGCACACCGATAATAGGACCGGTCGTTATGGGGGCTGTTGGGGGAGGCTTATGTCCAACTGCAGTGAACTTCTTTCGGCTGAAATGAGGATCTTGTGGTGGCCGGACATCTTTTCAATTGCATTTAGAGAGAGAAGTAGTATTCTCCCATTCCACCGTCTTCTTTGTGATTATCACTTCCTCGAAGAAGGAAACTGTGATGCTTGAAATGATGATAAAAAAAAATTACACTTGGTAAGCAAAATGCTGTTTCTTATCTCCGTTACCTTGGGTTATCAATACCAATTTTAGGTAGGTTTTTTTACGAAATTTCATAAAAAAGATAAGTACGACGTAATCTTTCAGTGTAGAAGTGATTACTTTGCGTTTTCATCCACACTCTAAAGATTGATAACGTGGGACACTGACATTGATTGATTTCCATCCAAAATTATATTTACGATACGTCATAATCCTTTTTTATATAAAAAATTACATAGAAAAGTTTGTCTATTTTTTTTTTTCTCGTAACATTGCGCGTAACACAATCACATAATTATCAGCTTTTTACCAATAGCTTTTCGGCGTGAAATATATTGCCTATGTCTCTTAGTGATAACGCATTCTACCGTCTAAGAATTTTTAAAATCGGTCCAGAAGTTTTGAGTTTATTTACAAACATAAATCTATTGTCGTTTGTAACATTATACTAACTGATCCGGCAAACATTGTTAATTGTTAAAGAAAAAACTGGGCAAGTGTGAGTTGGACTCGCGCACTGAGGGTTCCGTGCAAACTACAATTCACGAATGTAGTCGTAAACATTTTTCCGAATTGCAATTTTTTTGTAACGTATTTGACAATAAATTTACTACTTTCAGATTTTTTCCTATACTTGTGCTATAAGGCATTGCTTTGTGCCAAATTTCAGGATTCTGGGTCAACGTGAAGTACCCTATGAATTTCGATCTTTGAGAGTATCAAAATATACGTTTTATTTATTTATTTATTTATTTATTTGCATAGGCACACCAACGACTTATTTACAATATAATTTAAATAATTCTTTATAAATTCATGAGGTGATCCTGTGTAAATAAGTCACTTACAGGTATGCACAACATTTACAATAGGTCTTAATAATTAACAATAAACATTAAAGACAGTTACGAAATAAAAGAGATGAAAAACCAATGTCCCAAATTAAAATAAATTAAATTAAAATTAGAATCATATTGTTATCAAATTACAATTAAATCTTAAATTAAATTACAATATACATTATGTCAATCACATTATTATTAAATTAAATTACATAAGAGAAAAAAAAAAAAACATTCGATCACGATTAAATTACATAATTAAAATAATTAAAATTTTTGCAATGTCATTTTATGGAAACGAAAGGCACAAATAAATACAGGTAAAATTCGATATAAGGCGGCTGATCACAAGTCAAGTTGGATGATTTTGGCTCTAAACCTTGGCAGACTATCGAAGTAAATATCAATACTACTGTCGACAGAGCAGGCTTTATTGTAGAAAGTCAACATTCTATTCAGGGGAGCGTGCCGACCCAGGTTAGTGCGGCATGGTTTAGTGGCAAACGCTCTATTGATACGTTTGGACCGAAGGTGGGAATGACGAGGTACGTCTATGCTGATTTTATTAAGGAAGTCTGGTGTTGATGATGTCCCGTTAACAGCTTTGTGAAGTGTCAACAGATCGTTGAGGACCCTTCGTTGCTTCAATGAGTCTAGTTTGAAGTAATTTAGTCTTTCTTCATAATTGGCTCTGTAAGGGCATTTTGGATCTCTAAATCGCAAGCACCTAGTAAACTTTTTTTGTACGCGCTCAATGCGGTCTATGTAAACATTGTAAGTTGGGCTCCAGACGGGAGACGCATACTCCACCAGACTGCGCACAAAAGTATTATATAATACTTTCAAAGCTGAGGTTCCCTGAAATTCTTTTCCGACTCTATTGATGAACCCCACCATTTTCATAGCTTTCCCAATGATATTATTAATGTGCGTGGTAAAAGAAAGATCGCTGCTAAGCACTACTCCTAGATCCCGTATGTTCTTGACCTTTTGCAATGGTGTTCCGTTGAGGGAGTAAGTGGATGGTATGGGGTACTTTTTCCGGGTAAATGTAATGTGATGACACTTACTGGCATTCAAAATCATTCTATTTGCGACACACCAGTTCTGCAACGAATCCAGATCGGATTGAAGCAGAGCAATGTCTTCTGGAGTTTTTATTTGACGATAGATCTTGAGATCATCGGCAAACAAGGAACATTGACTATGGTTGATGCAGTCGACTATGTCGTTAATGAAAATAATGAAGAGGATAGGTCCGGTATGAGATCCTTGGGGCACACCGGAGGTCGCAAAGTACTCTGTTGACCGATACCCATTCACCACCACTCTTTGAGTTCGTTTGCATAAGTACGATCGAAACCATTCCAGAAGGGGTCCATGTATACCAAAACGATGTAGTTTCAGCAGCAAGATTTGGTGGTCGACCTTGTCGAAAGCGCTACTGAAGTCGGTATACAGAGAGTCTACCTGTTGACCGGAGTCGATTTTCATGCTGATCTCATCAAAATATGAAACTAAATTTGTGACAGTGGATTTGTTGCTGCAGAAACCATGCTGCTGAGGAGAGAGCTGCGTTTTGACATGGGAGGTTAATATTGGGCAGATCATTGACTCGAAAACCTTTGAAAAAATAGACAGAATAGAGATTGGTCTGTAATTTTTAACGTCCGCACAATCACCTTTTTTGAAAATTGGCACAACGTTAGCCTTTTTCCATTCAGTTGGAAATTTTGACGTTTCAAGGGATTTATTAAAAATGATCGTAAGGGGATATGCCAGATTGCGAGCACATTTTTTAATGAAGAAAGGTGGCAATCCGTCCGGACCAGCACCTTTGGTAACATCCATTCTATTGAGCGTTTTCAGAACTTCTTTCTCAGTAAAGCTGATTTTATTTAATATAAATTGAGGGAACATTTGGGTTTCGGTTGGTGTTCTATTTATGCCGCTTGTGTCAGAGAACGTAGACGAGAATTGAGCAGCAAAGAGTTGGCATATATCGTCTCCCGTTGTAGCGACCAAATCGTTCAATGTCATTTCGGAAGGTATAGAGCTGGATTTAAAAGTTTTGGTCTTGACGAAAGACCAGAACGCTTTGGGATTTGTCCTGATATTATTCTCCACAGAATGGACATATTTCCTGTAACACTTCTTAATCATTGACCGTGCCCGATCGTCGAGCAGTCTGTACTCAATATCGTCCCGTGGGTTGCCATATTTCTTAAACCGCTGTCTTACCTTTTCTTTTTCATTAAGAACTTTTACTAAAGTTTTAGAGTACCATAATGGAAAATTTTTGCTTACTCGCCTAATTTTAGGAACATTCTCATCAATAATTGTTTGAATGGATTCATAAAGCGTCTGTACCATAAGATCAACATCTGTACATGGTTCCAGTCGCTCTTTCCATTGGATATCCCTAAATTTTTTATTTATTACTATGTAATCAGCCGCCTTAAAATTAAATGTAGTTAACTTTACACGTTTTAGTGGCTCATAAGCCCTCGAGATGAGATCTATTTCCAAAGACGGGTGGTGACAATCCTCTTTACAGACTGGTGAAGCAGAGCTTCTGACCACTACACTTAGTATATTGGATAGCACTAAGTCTAACGTTCTATTACTGGTATTTTTAACAATATTATATTGCAACAAGTTGTTTAGAGACATAAAATCTATAAGAGAGTAACCTAGGTTGTTTGCATAGTTTGATGGAATAGTGGAGGTTGAAGAAGAGTAACTCGGGTCATGTTTCCATTCAATAAAGCCGAGATTAAAATCCCCGATTACTATAACTTCGTCGCCAGTGGTTTCGTTAACGGTTGTCACCGAACCAAGAAACATATCCAGGTGCTGCTGTGTTACTGGGGGTGGTAAGTAGATAGCACAAATGTTAATTTTCTTGCCCCCGTTTATTTTAACGCGAACCCAGAGGTCTTCTGCAGTAGTTTCCCATTGACAGGCCCGTACGGAATCATATGCTTTTGACACAGCAATGAGAACGCCACCTCCTTCTCGTCCTGAAAGTGCACTGGAAGCCCTATCTCTCCTGTACACGTTATAACGAGTATCAAATATCTCTCCATCGTTGATATTATCATTGAGCCATGTCTCAGTCGCCACAATCATGTCATAATTATTAACATTTACTGCGGTATTGATGTCATCTAATTTTGTTCGCATTCCACGGATATTCTGGTAGTAGACGGTGAATTTTAACGATTCACTTACGGGTTCACGCTCCTGGGTTTTTTGTTTACATCAAGGTAGCGGCGTGTAGGCTCTTTATCTGCATAGGTCTCGCTCCATCATCCTTACGGACCAAAACGCGACCATCACGGACCCAAACATATTTATAGCCTTTCTCACGCGCCATCTTTCTAGCCTGTGCATGTATAGCTTTATTGAGGGGTGAAAGATGTTCAGAAACGAAGATAGGCTGCTTAGCGCCACCATAGCCCAAGTGACTCGAGTTAAGTTTATCGGAAACATTAGTACGGTTAAATTTAGTCACTGATGCTAAGATCTCATCACGTTTCCTTGTATTTTTCAGTTTTACAATAACTGACCGCGGGCGGCTACTCTTCAAGTCGAGTTTTTTGACGCGAGTTACTGATGACACGTCGGCAGCATCAATTTTGCATGAGATGGTTTTCCCCAGTTGAACTACCATACTCAACAAGTTTTCGGCTTGATTTTCAGGTATTCCATTTATTTCCAGGTTATCCTGTCGAGAATGTTGCTCTACAATATTTAGTCTTACCGATAAGTCTGTAACGCAAGTCTTCAACTCATCATTTTCTTTCTTAAGTTGGCTAATGATGTTCTTGTTTTGTTCCAGTTCCGTCTTCATAACATCATAGTCCTTGCTGATAAACTCAACTGACGCTTCCAGTCCTTGCAGGGTTTTTTTCAGCTCTAAAAATTCATTTCCAAAGTATGTCTTGATTGATTCCTGCAGCTGCAAAGACATCGCAGACTCAATTTCTTTGCGTAGATCGGTAATAATTCCTCTGTCTAGTTTATAGGAATGCGTTACCGCATTCCGATCAATTGAGCTATCTTCCAAGGTCTCCTCGCACGTGTCGTCACTCTCATGCGAGTTGTTCAGTCTTGGTCGTTTGGATCTAACAGAAACCTTAGAAGACACGTCTGTACTACTATTACCAGGCGTAGTCGGGGTTAAGATAGGCTCAGACGGTTGCACAACATTCTGCTTGGCAGCAGATGCTGGAGGTGAACGCTGAACGCGCGGCATTATAATATAAATTTGATCTTTCCACCGCGCAGCAAGTACCAAATGGCATTAGCGTGATAGCCGACGTTCGCGAGTCCAGCGAACCAAGAAGCGCGGGCGCCGGCGGGTAGAGGTGCGGAGTGCGCGAGGAGTATCGAGCGCTCGGCGGGTTGGGGTAGGTCCGGGTTCCGAGCCGTTATTAAAATGTTTGTAAAGATTTTTACCTATATCTTTGCACTCCGTGGTTGTATTCAGGTCCGGTTTTCACCATTCGCAAGTCCACTTCACCAGCAATGCAACGATACCACATGAGTTTATAATGAAACACTTTTTACTATTTTTCCGAAAAAAAGTTTAGGAGCAAAACAAAAATGACCATTCTTAGGTGACGGTAGAAGTGTAATGAATTGAATGTTTTGCGATATAAACGCCCATATCTTTTTTATTCGTTAACTTAGAAGTTTGATTTGTTCACAGCTGGAAGGGACCGCAGATTTGAGTATATGGTTTAATTTCAACTTGATACTTCAACGCGTTCTTGAGATAAAGGATCTTGACAGACAGACAGACAGACGGACGGACAACAAAGTGATCCTATAAGGGTTCCGTTTTTTCCTTTTGAGGTACGGAACCCTAAAAAGGAAGTATCGTTGTAAAAGGTAAAAAATATCCTACGACCTATACTCAGAATTACCAAATCTATACAAAAAATTCAAATTCGTCGAGCTATTACGGAGGACGTCGAGAACTAACACTTTGACACTGCGATTTTTATAGGTATATTAAATAACAACAAGGACTCCACAGAGTATTTCATTGCTACGCATACGCATGAAATATATTGTTTGAAACAATATTTTGCTCGACACTGTGTGTTATTAAATAATTAAAATGAGAGGTGTTGCAACTGATTGCGTGAAGTGTAATTTCCCAGCTGAAATTCTAGGTCAATTCGATGAATCAAGTAGGTAAAGTTGTTCTTTAAAGTAATATTTGTCATTATCATAGAGTGCAGTGCTGTGGCGAAACGACCTTTAGTGGAAGAAGATTAACCCTTCGGATGACATCATCGAGCCAGTTCAAATATTCAAAAACTCAAATATTTTTATTTCATATAGACCTACATGGGCACTTACAAAACGTCAGAATCTAGTGCACGGTTCCAAATTAATCGTTTCCTATGGAGAAGAACTGGCAGAAAACTCTTTAACGAAACTCCAGTGCTGTGGAGAGCCATTTGGCGAAGCGTTACTGTGGACTAAAGTTCTTGGTTACAACTTTAAACCGATTTCGCACTCAGTTTGTCCTCAGCAATGACAATCTATACAGGTGGTGGTTTTCGGACGGTTGCGATTTTAAGTATTTGATACTTTGAGTAATTTAGGTTACTTCTCTCTTGATAGTGAAACAAAACACTGCGAAAAAACCAACATGTCCTAGAACCAAAACTTTGAAGATATTTGTGACATCCATGGAGGTACATTATAAGGCTTAATAGTCACTAGCATTTGCCAGCAGCTTCGCTTGCGTACATAAAATATAGCCTATGTCACTCAGGAATAAAGCAGCTTTCTATCGGCGAAAAAATTTTAGCAATCGGTTCAGTACTTCCAGAGATTACCTCCTACAAACAAAAAAACTAAAAAACAAATTTTAATACCTCTTTATTATATTAGTGTAGATTATGCTTCGTTTATGCTAGTTATTTCAAAATAATAACTTTATGATAAGAGGATACCATTGGTTGTATAACCTACGGTCAAAGGAAATTCGTTCGGAAAATGTCCCTTATCAGGAAAAAGTAACCCCGGCTCTTTACGTCTTCACACCTAAACCAACAACGGAACCGATTCTGATTAGATTTTGCTGTGAGGTAATTTAAAATCAGAAAAAGGTAGTACTTTTTTTGGTTTTTCAGTAAAAAAATAAAAACGTGACGCCAGAGTTTGTCTTTCGTATAGATCTCTCTATAGGTACCTAAGTGAACTGAATTATATTTTAGCCAAAAGTCATTATCGTCATCAATTCTGTCGACGTCCAGTACTGGACACAGGCTTCGCCCGTATGTCGTCACAACAACTAGTTCTACCGTCTTGTATCTATTGGCTTTCCAAGACCCTCACCGGGTTATCGGGCTACCATGTCGAAGATCTTCCAATGCTGAGTCTTCCATGCAACGTGCTCGCTACTCCAGAAGCTTTTGGCCTCTTCGACCATCAGTTCTGCGAGCAATAATCTTACTACCACTTAAATTTGGTAATTTTTCGGGCTACGTCAGAATACAGAAATACCTTCAGAAAGCTCGTTCATTTTTACCCAACTGCAAGAAGGGTTATGTTTTTATTAATATTTAAAAGGGTGTCCGTTCTTTCATATTGATTCTACTCTTTGGTATGTTGAAATAGCTTCATTTTTGTTAATGATTTATTTGAAAAAAAGTCTTCGAGCTAAAGTATTCTTAATAAATCAGTATAAAGAAAGAATGAAAGAAAACTATTTTAATTGGCATACACACTTGTAGATACATACATTGTAGTAAACAACATGTAGACACTAATGATTATTGCAAATAAAATAAAATAAAATAAAATAAAATTACTACTTATGAAACAAGATTTTTCCGCATCACAAACGTTATTATAATATATACAGTTTTCAGATTTTATCCTATTCTTGTGCTATAAAACCTTGTTTTATGCCAAATTTTAGGATTCTAGGTCCACGGGAAGTACCCTATGAATTTTGATTTAGAGAGTATCGAAATGTACGTTTTTTTTGCGACATAAACGGCCGTATCTTTTTTTTTTTTGTAAACTTTTAAGAAGTTTAATTTTTTTACAGTTTCAAGGGACCGCAGACCTGAGTATATGGTTTAAATTTTAACTCGATACCTCTATGTGTTCCCGAGAAAGGTCTTGACAGACAGACAGACGGACGGACTGGACAACAAAGTGATCCTATAAGGGTTCCGTTTGTTTTCTTTTTGTGTGTCTCACGGCTGCTGTGCAGTATGAGTCACTGAATGTTTGTGTTTAAATTTCTTTCGGTAAATTAGCATATTTAAACAGACACTAGAATATAAAATAAACATTTCGCGCTCCCATTTAACACTCAAACGCGAATACTTTCGTTGTCACACAACCCGTATGTGGATCCGATGCGCGAACTTCCGCTGACGATAACTTGTGATACATCGCTCTTACAGTATGACGCAATTTAGAAGTTACATCGGAGCAAAAGTGTTTATCTACGTGCGAAAATTATTTTTCCATGGGTAAACTTACTCAAAAACTGCTGTTATCCCTATCGCTTTTAGACACTCAATTTACCGTTTTTCGCACTAGTACGGTATAGTACACGAGCTCGCCTCCGTCACATTTTGTTGTATTTATCGTATAATATCGGGTACTACATGACCCCTACAAATCGCTAAGCCACCTCCGTTTATTTATTTATTCGTAAGTGTACTGAAAAACGTTGTTTAATCACACATAGAAATTCATCACTACAGCACTCGGTTTCGTAACATTCTCGCCTGCAGCTCGGGCAAATTCCGCCTTAGCCGCTATGACAAACTTTCTCTACTTGCATCAAAATATGCCATAGGTACCTTTTTACTTTGGCTATGTAAACAGTGTTTCATACTAGGCATGCCTTTTAAGTTCTGTCGTTTAAATATTTCCCACTAATTTTGAATTACTTAATTTTCAAATTTGTTTGAATTTAGAATGGCAAAACAATTTAAATAATTAGGATTGATGCAACTAGATATTAATTACTACATATTAAGTACTACCGGAACAAAAAAATATCCAGGCTTTGGTCTACTCACTGCATGGGCTTTCAAAGTGCGACCTAGTTGACTAGTGCGCTTAGTTCAGAACTCATGACTTGTGTAGGTACTGTATTTACTTTGTTCGTAATTGTAAATGTTTCCTTCATAGTCACCTGTGTTATAAATAAACTAGAAATAGACTAATATCAATCCAGCACTATGAAATTAAATAAGTATCTAGACCTCCAAACCAGGGAAGGTACAGGTAACAGTTCAGTTTAAGTCGTCAAATGGATCTCGCTAAGAGCTCGTGGTAACGCCTCAGAACGATTCAAACCAGTCATAATACTCGCTAAGGATCAGCAAGTCACGTCATCTTTTTCCAAGTACATAAATAATCTGACTAAACTCAAGTCACACGTTGAAAAGTAATCGTATGAACAAGTCTATGCAACTTCGAAATTGTGTCGTATTGCACATCGCTGTTACTACCAGCTGTAGTCGTTTGTGTACCTCATGAATATACTTACTGTACTCGTAAACAACAAACATGGCCGATTCGTAGCGGGAATTGTCGGTTGATGTATGACTTTGCATTCGAAATACGAATGTTGAATGAAAACTCAAAACATTATTTTTGATGTTACGTAAAAAAAAATACAAAATGTCTACCACTGAAATGTTGGTAAATTATTTACTGGAGTGGTTTTGAAACTTTTATTACTTACAATGTTTCAAAAGTATGAGCATAATACTCATATATACAAGGTGTAAGGGACAGCCCTCCACAAACTTTAAGGGCTTGCTCAGTAGACGAAACTGAACAACCTTCCACAACACTTTGTTTCAGGAAACGAAAAAAAAAATCCGGCTCACCATACAAAACTATAAACTTGATTGGACAGTTTGTATGGTGACGCCGATTTTCTTTTTCGTTTCCTGAAAAAAATTTTTGTGGACGGTTGTTCAGTTTCGTCTACTGAGCAAGCCCTTAAAGTTTGTGGAGGGTTGTCCCTTACACCCTTTATAAGCAAGAGGCCGGGGCCAGGTATGGAATTTAATAAGTTTTGTTATCGATACGCTAAGAAGAAGAAGATAAGCAGTACCTTTGTGCTTTTATCTGTATTTGAGTTTTTTTTTCATTTTTAAGTGCTTGTGTGTACATAAATAAATAAGCATGATCATGACCACCCTAATAATATTTCCTCTGCTGAGACTCAGGCCTTTTCTCTAGGAGTGGGAATGGCTCTTTATCCGCCACGCAGACCCAGCGCGGGTTAGTGGATATTACATGTCTTCGAATTGTTGGTTTTATGACATGCCGATTTTCTCACGATGTTTTTTTTTCACTACTATGAGAACTTCAGTGGTGATTAAATAAATTATACAAAATTATTGCCTGCTCAGGTTTGAAGCCCCAACGACTCGTAAATCAGGGCCATTTGTTATTGTATAAATATATCCCAACAATAGAGTCTACGATACGACTCTCATTTACTTGTACACGCACTAAAATCACTATCAAACAAAACTAACAAACCTCGATTATATATATTATTTATTAAATATTCTACAAAAATATTACATGTACTTTACGTACAATCATAAATTTTAATTCAACAATATGACCTAGACCTATATATCAAAGATAACTATAAAAAATATGCAAAAACCACAATTGCATGCCCGATTTCAAGTTCACAATTTCCGTTACAAAATCCAGATAAAAATAATTACACCGCTCCATTGTTTTCAACTAATTCCACTTTATCTTTGAGGAAGTTAAAAAACTCTCCAGTATGGTTTACGGCTATTTTTCTAATTCCATTGCTTATTCACACGCAATAGACTTTTATATTCCTTTGGGTTTTATCGTTCATTCATTATTTCATTCAATCTCCTTCCCATTGGTTTGGGATTTAATGTTACCTTTGTACTTTTTATTCCGTTCGTCTTTTTTGAAGCTGAGATTTTTCTTAAATGAGAATTTAAAGGTTCAATCAAACGAAGCCACTTTAATATATTTTCTTCAAAACTGTATTTAAAGATTTTAGATGGATTCTTCGTTTTTTTTTTTATTATTGACGTTTCATAAACAAGGCGCAGTTTTAAATCGTCAAAATTTTTAGTGTTTTAACACTTACTTACTACTGCTTAACCAGATTTGTGCAGGTTAAAAACTGCACCTAGTCAAACTGTAAACCCACCAAAAAATACTGACCATCACGAGTTTAACAGCGTTTTGTCAGACGCGGTAACTTATTTGGTGTCAAAATTAATATGCTTTATTAAATAAGTAGGATGTAGATAATATGATAATACAATGCCATGGATTGTTATGACACAGCTCACATTGAAAACCATCGGTAAGAATTGAAAGGGAAATTAGAAAATCATATTACTTCACAGTATAACGCCTGGTAATATGCCATCAAAACTCTACATTTCATGTACACATTCATGCTGACCACGTTATACTTACTTCTATGGCCGTTTAAGCGGGCTCTCGGGCAAAGCTGTATTATGGAATAAGGTAAGTTGATGAGTCTGATTCATTGTAAAATGAAAGTGTCTTTAATAAACCAATAAAATAGAAGTTTCATCACGTAATAAGAGCGATATGACTTCATTACTGTGCAAAGTTAAGTACTAATTCATTAAATATCTCCTCCTCAAGGGAGGAGTGAGTGGCAGTGTCATACTTGTAAAATCTTTGACGAGTCAAGGAGCTTAAATAACTTGGCCATTTACGATAGTATATTTATTGTATTAAAAGTTTTTTTTAACAAAATATTTTTGGTTTAATAATTTCCAAAATTACTACTGTATCTTGGGTACCTTTTATTTATTTATTATTAGAAAAACTAACGCCATAAATATTTAGTAGACATTTCATATAATTCAGGTAATTGTACAGTAGTTTAGATTTGTGCATTCACAAAAATACAAACTCATATTATACAAGATACACAGACCCGGAACAACTATTTGTAGGGCATACGAGTTCGTTGCGTGCGGGAATTAAACCAGCGACCCGCAGCATAGCACTCAATTGCTCAACCACTTACTTCATACCTGCAAAATAATGGAGCTAAGGCGGTTATCACACTGCCACGCATTACGCTGCATGTTGCGTGTTAACGCACCTACGCGCGTATTTGCGGGAGTGCAGATCTGCATCTGGCTTTCTACGCCCTCATTTCAAACATAATCACGCACGGCACTACAAGACTCAGTGTTCCATACCCACGCGCGTGAGTGCGTGTTAGTAGGATGTAGATAATATGATAATACAATGTCATGGATTGTTATGACACAGCTCACATTGAAAACCATCGGTAAGAATTGAAAGGGAAATTAGAAAATCATATTACTTCACAGTATAACGCCTGGTAATATGCCATCAAAACTCTACATTTCATGTACACATTCATGCTGACCACGTTATACTTACTTCTATGGCCGTTTAAGCGGGCTCTCGGGCAAAGCGGTTTTTAGACGAGTTTTCGTAATAAACAAATCATATGGAGGGTTTAGAATTTAGGCGAATTTGATTTACACATAATAGAAGTTTATTATTTTCTTAAAAAATCTGTCATTTTATGTTTTTTTTTTTTAAATTAAAGTTAAGGTGGCCGCTGATCTCCCCTACTATTATTAGTTAAATCATATTTTCAGTATTTTGATACCGACAATCTGTTTTAAGTCCTTTTTTTAAAGTAAAGAACTAGTGCTTAACTACGATCCCACCTGATTGTAAGCAGTGATGCAATCGTTGATGGCAAATTGCACTAGTTTTTTAAGACCCTCACTTACTCTAGCCTTAACGACACCTAAATTAAAATTAGACGGGTGAATTGCTGAAGATTAGGAGGCAAATTGTTCAACTCCTTCGATCTAAAAGTCTAGGTGAAAAGCTTAGTTCGGAACGTAGATGAATTAACAAAGTAAGGGTGAACACTCGCCATACGTCGAGAAAGGTGATTGCGGAATCAAATTATTTAATTTCTGGGCACACTCTAATGATTCTGAAAAATACCAAAAGGCTGGCTATGCTTGTGTTCCGGGCTTTGTTGATGATGTTAACCAAATCTGGATCACCAATTAGTCTTTTCACACGCCTCAAAAAAGTAAAACTGATATAAATATAAACGTATATACCGTAACAAAAGCCGTCAATATTGAATGAGCAATTAGGGATGCACATTTGCAGAGTATATCGTTAACTTCAATGCAAATGCAGAAACTCACAATAAATATTTGCCACCCCAGTTTATTACTACAAACGAAGCTATTCAGAAAAAAACAGCTAAGAGGACTCATTTCATAATGGCCCCATCCTACAAACACGTAGACGAAATGTACAACGATTTTTTTTAAATTTACAGCCCATTGCGTTTTCTGTTTATCAGCAACATTTTTAACAGGGGTAAAATAAGCAATGGTTGTGTAACGTAATAGATGGTATCTTTTTTATTTGAATCATCATCCAATGTATCTTTTTATTCGGAATGAAGCATTTTGCTGTTCATTACAAACGTTATTCCCTCTGTATAATAATTACGTTATGATTGTCATTGTGGAATTGATATAATAATAGCAATGTTTTTGCGGGTATTCCCATTAAAACCTTTCATAAATTCATTGTGTTAATTTCGTAGAACCTTTTCTTTTAATCGACTTTTGCTGGAATGTATTTCGTTTTGTTTTTATTTTGCGAGCTTCGTTCGTAATAAATTAGGTTTACCATCTATTTTCTGCTTTTGTATTTGATGTAATTATTTTGTAAATAATCTGTATCATTATAGTAGATGGATTGTATGAGAACTGATATAAAAAAAGAGGTAAATCATAATATAACTGCTGACAGGATAGAATAGAAGAAAAAAAAAACGTGTTGCGCCGACCCCGTGTATTATGGAATAAGGTCAGGAAGTTGATGAGTCTGATTCATTGTAAAATGAAAGTGTCTTTAATAAACCAATAAAATAGAAGTTTCATCACGTAATAAGAGCGATATGACTTCATTACTGTGCTAAGTTAAGTAGTAATTCATCAAATATCTCCTCCTCAAGGGAGGAGTGAGTGGCAGTGTCATACTTGTAAAATCTTTGAAGAGTCAAGGAGCTAAAATAACTTTGTCATATACGATAGTATATTTATTGTATTAAAAGTTTTTTTTTTTTAACAAAATGTTTTTGGTTTAATAATTTCCAAAATTACTACTGTATCTTGGGTACCCTTTATTTATTTATTATTAGAAATACCAACGCCATAATTATTTACTAAACATTTCATATAATTCAGGTAATTTTACGGTAGTTTAGATTTGTGCATTCACAAAAATACAAACTCACATATACAAGATACACAGACCCGGAACAACTATCTGTAGGGCATACGAGTTCGTTGCGTGCGGGAATTAAACCAGCGACCCGCAGCATAGCACTCAATTGCTCAACCACTTACCTGCTTCATACCTGCAAAATAATGGAGCTAAGGCGGTTATCACACTGCCACGCATTACGCTGCATGTTGCGTGTTAACGCACCTACGCGCGTATTTTCGGGAGTGCAGATCTGCATCTGGCTTCCTACGCCCTCATTTCAAACATAATCACGCACGGCACTACAAGACTCAGTGTTTCATACCCACGCGCGTGAGTGCGTGTTTCTCCGCATGTATGCGCGTGATCTACATGAACGCGCGTGGATACATTTTTGGGTGTGTTGGACTGTGCGTGTTTTCTTAAAAAACGGAGATACTTACAAGCAACGTTAAGACACGCATTCACGCGCTACGCTGCGTGGTACGTGGCAGTGTGATAACCATCTAAGAATGATAACGATATCCTTCTGGCTTCCGGTTGCTAACACTCTCATATTAATACCTGTAAATATCTTCTTTCCAATAACGATAATACAGGTAGATAATATGGACTTTACTTAGAATTTAGCTTCGGCGTCCATCAGTTCATTTCAGTCCATTTGGAAATCAAGAAGACATTTAATAGAGTATTCAAAACTATTAATTTATTTATGGATTACCAACCAGTGTTACATAACAATTTACTTAAAGATTTTTTTTTTTCGTTTCAGCTCCATTTCTGTACAATAGACTAAATAAAAAAATAAGAATCTACAAATCAAATAATAGCTCTAATGAATACAGCTGTAAAAAGTTTATTCTTCTATATTTTCTAAGCATATCTTATGTAGATTCAAATATATACAGGCCCGTAGCAACTACAAAAAAAGAAATACCGTTTAAACAATTCAGTTGTTCCGGATCGGTTCCTGATTCCTCCCCCGTTTCAGAGAGATTAAAAATGAATAAAAAATTCCCTTTAGAAAGGAAAAAAAAACGTTAGTACGATTCTTTCCACTACATTAAGGATTAGGCCCGTTTAATGGTCGCCTGAAATGTTCGCAACAGATTAGCTGTATTCTTCTTAGATAAAAGGAAAATACAATCAGAAAGCGAGATTGATGAATGAAATGCGAATATTTTTGGTGAGTTTGACGGAGTATGTGTGTCATTGCGACAGAGGCGGAATGATATATGATAATTATTTTGCAAATATGTTGAAAAAAAAAACACTTTTACATGTCAATTTTTTTCGCCAGTTTAACCCTTTGTGGCTACACTGACTGCAACCAAACGTGGCTTCACAATGGCTTTTTAATTGTGTCTCTAATTAAGGCACGCGAGAGGTCTAAGCGATAGCTTTATAAGGTTTCTTGTGATACATACTAACAATATAATGGAGTTTTGACTGAAATAAATGACAATTATTATTATTAAACTGGCGGGTGTTTCCTTGCTGACTACATTTAGGAAACATTGGCCTACCTGAGATGAAACACCGAAACAAGCTCCAGGATCAAAATTTCTTTTAAAGTCCATACCGTATGTGAGGGCAGAAACCTTTACATATAATGCTGGATGTTATAAATGAAAAGATGTTAATGTTCTATGAATAATGTTTGAGTGATGTTAATTCTTTGGCCTTCCTCTCCCTCTCCATCCATCTACATGTATACTCAGAACTATTTTAGTAATATGCGTTTCATCCCCTTTTTTATGGTGGGAAAAATCATGCATTGACATCCCCCACCCTTGGGCGGAGCGGGAGATAGTGTCAGACTCTTACTGACTAAAAGACCCACCCCGTTCCTTCTAGCCTTCATACCGGGGCTCGAGCGCCCTTCCGGATAACCCTGGCCCCAGTAGGCTTCGACCCGGCTGGGTCCCTGCTGTTGCCGACAACTCTTGAGGCGCGCGGGAACAGTGCGCGCCGTCGACGACTTGGGCTTGGTCCGGACAGTTACCGGACGGCCGGACAGCGAGCTAATATGCGTTTCATCCCCTGACGATTAGTCTATTGCAATGCATGTTACGTTTAGATCATTATTATTTGGACATAGAAACAGAAGATGACATGTTAGTTGATAATTTATATTAATTTTGAATTTGTAATAATTTTTAATTTATAATAACTTTTAATATAGGTACTTACTTTATAAGAATTTGTATGCCGTAAGGTAGAATGTAGCGGATACTCATTCAGTCATTTATATAACATCTCACATTTGTACCTACATTGTTAGCAAATAAATATCTGAATCTGAATCCCTCCTCTTCACATAACCATACCAAGACAAACGATTACCTTTCAACTCTCAGTCACTGGCGCCACTTTCAAACTTCCTCTAATATACTCATTTCTCATTTTATCCAATCTCGTCACACCACGCATCCATCTCAACATTCTCATCTCCACTACATACAATCTTTTTTCATCCTTTTTTTTCACAGCCCAATATTCTGATCCATACAGTATGACGGATTTGAAAATTTTACCCTTCAACTTGAGGGGCATGCGTGGGTCGCAAGCTGTTTCCGTGACCTATCGCCATTTCATCCATCCTGCGTTGATCCGACGTGTTAAGTCTTGGTTTAGCTCACCACTCACTTGGAACAACTTAACTTAAACTTAGGACAACTAAAGAGCTTAATTTACCCGAACCATAGGTGGAGTGTTATAGAGCCAAGTGCTACAGTGGCAACGACCCTGTGTTATAGAGCCAAGTGCTGCAGTGGCAACGACCCTGTGTTATAGAGCCAAGTGCTGCAGTGGCCACGACCCTGTGTTATAGAGCCAAGTGCTGCAGTGGCAACGACCCTGTGTTATAGAGCCAAGTGCTGCAGTGGCAACGACCCTGTGTTATAGAGCCAAGTGCTGCAGTGGCAACGACCCTCAAGTAACAAACAACATTTTTCAATACACTTATGAAGTTAAAAATAAGCCGGGATTGACCTGTCTCCTGGTGATCGCTTAGCCAAAGTCAAAGATTTATTATTTATTTAGGTAAAATGAACTAGTTACAGATAAATTTAATTTGAACTGAAGGAATTCATTTATAGTAAACAAGGGATTCTGAATCAACTTACAACAACCTGCGTAAAGCCCTTTTGAAGTAGACCATTGGAAGTTTCTTAATGCGGTGTAGAATCCTGTTATGAATAAAATTTGAATGCAAATAGGGTAAAGACTGCCTATATAGTTCCACATCCTCATCATCCTTACCTTATTTATTTTAAAATAATCCAGGTACAAATACCTTACTTATTTTAAGTCAATCCAAGTACATCAAAATAGATCAGTCTAATAAATACGAACAAACTAACTAGTGTATCAACTCAAACGAAGCCTCTATTTATGAGATGATCACTTATAGAGGTCGTAAGTTGAACTCTTCCTAATTGCACCATAATTATGATATTGCGACTAACTACAATTTTGTCCAATGATCACTTGCTTCCATCAAGAAACACGCAAACGCAGTGATTGTCTATTGTTTCTTGGATTGAAGAGTCGTCGTGCACGGAACACCGGCTACAACCACAAAACGCCGCCACTGTATATTTCCTATATTTTTACACACTTTATATGCACTCGCCTCATACGGTTGACGCCGGTGGCCACCACAAGCCACTCGCAAATTCAACTTTCTTCGTCGAAGTCCATTATGATACTACGCGTGTGGGTTAAAAAAGTAGCAACCACCGGCACTCCAGCTGCCTTTGTGGCCGCTTCAAGCTTCTCGTGGCAGCGTTTGTGTGTTGTGGCATGTGACCCGTGTGCGGCGACCCTAAATGATCGTTGACGATTCGAAATCGCTTTTAATTGTTTAATAAAAATTTCTGCCTATATTCAAAAAGTGATGGAAAACTCTCAAACAAAATACTGGCATATTTTTTGAGCGTCAATTGTTGAAAAAATTACCAAAGATAATTTAATTATAGATTAACTTAGATTTTGCCAATCTTTGAATGGAAGTTGGACCAATTCCTGCTCAGAATGAACGCAGTGCGTTTTGTTCCTCAGGGCAATCATAATCAGTAAACCGAAGTGTTCCAAAATTTGCTTCAGGAGTCAAGAGAAAAAAGTGGTTTGTTGTGAATTATTTATTTTCAAAAAGTAGCTTATTAATTGTTTTCAGGGTGATTGATTACTTCTTCTTCTTCTTCTTCCTGCCTTTATCCCATATTATTAGGGGTCGACTCAACACGTTTTTTTCTTCCGTTCTATCCTGTCACACTATCATGATACTGATTCTGATCACTGAGTATATTAATTGTTTTTTTTTAATGTCCATACAATATGAAAAAAAAAATTGTTGCACAAAATTGAAGACCATGAATCAAAGTATAGCATATATTTTTATTAGAATTTTATGTTGCTCTATTAAGGTACTTTATACCAGTTGAAAAACATATATTTTCAAAGAGCTCTTTAACTTAATTGTCTATTGGGGTGTACATTTATTCCAGTTACATGTTGTATAAATGTATAAATTAGTATGGTGCTGCAACAGACTGTATAAGATTGAGATGCCATCCAAAACTAGACAATTTATACAGAATACACCACGATCAATATCTTCAGCAAACGTTCTACAAATACAAGGCAACGCCGACTTTAGCGTAATAGATTCGTTTACAGAACTTGCGATGGAACCATTTCGTGATTAAATGCAAATTCCTAGTTAAAGGTTTGTACGGAACATCTTGAACATGTTTCAGCAGTTTAACAAATTAGGTAGTGAGATGAAGTGTTCCACAACCTATCTTGGAGAAGTTAAGACTACATGTGTGGTTTAGAATGTTGCTGTAATTTATTAAACTTGCTTCTGTCTGTGGTTTTGCTCGTGTGATAGTAAAAATGTCTCCAGAGAACATATCTAATGTTGGGTTAAAAAATATTTTATAGTTACTTGAAAACCCGCTCTTATCCCTACCTCTTTTCACTTGTTATTTATTGTATTTATCATATAAGACCGGCCACTAAGCGACCGCCATCAGTTGCCGGTCAATCTGCGTTTATTTATTAAAAACCTGGTTTGATACACGTGGAAATGTATCACTGCAACATTTCGCTCCATACCACCCTCGCCTGTGGCTTGAGCGAATTTCACCTCGGTCGTAATGACAAAATTTATCCATTTGTTTCAAAATTTAGTTTTATTTGCTATTCGAGGGCTAGACTAGGTCTACCTGTGTCCAATTAAATTAATCCGTTCAGTTATTTGAGTGTAAAGGAGTATCAAATTTATACTTACCTAGGCATACAAACTTTCATCTCTATAATATAATGTAATAAAGATAAAAGTTTAGTTAATAATATATTATATGCTACATATATTATGTATGTAACATATTTTAATCAGCAGTGATTCGAATTTATGTGGAGATAAATAGCGTTTGATCCGAACTAGAGATTCTAACTTATAGCTATTAATATAGAATCTCAAAATAAATATTACCTTGATAAATTTACGGTATATACTCGTACAATACCGTAATTACAGTTTTATACACACTAAATGTGTTCAAAAACTTTTATGTTCGAAAGTTTTGAAATGAAAATATTAGTTTTAATGACACCAACATACGAAAAATAATTCAGTCATAAAAGCTACTAGAGATTATTAAAGAGAAAAAGTTCGAAGCAAAAATGTTTTAAGTTTCTATCTGACATAAAAGACTGCTAAACTCTTGCAGTTTTCAAAAGAAGAGTGAAAGAAAATTTTTCCGTTTCGTCGTAGTTGCATATAAATATTTATGAAAAAATATAGTGGTACTTATTTTACTACTAGCTGTCCGCCCGCGACTTCGTCCGCGTGGACTTCGGTTATCGCACTCATAACGTGTTTTCCCGTGGGAATAAGATGTTTTTCCAGGATAAAAAGAAGCCTATGTTCTTTTCTATGTCAAAGGCTAAATGCATTCAGCCGTTTTTGCGTGATTAAGTAACAAACATCCACACTTTCACGTTTATAACATTAGTTAGAATAAGTTTGTTTAAAATTAATTAAGTCAATTTATTTTTGTTTTTTTTTATAATATAATAGCTGTATAATATCATTTTAAACCTATGTTCAGTCTAATATATACTTTAAAGTAAAATTTACTGACTACTAATACTATGGACGTTCGTCTGAAATAAAATTTATTAAATTAATACCTTAATGAAATATAGTATTATCATATTAAAATATCATACCAATATAATGGAATATTAAATTCTTTAATAAAATTTTGGATGGATATACGATCATTTAAAAGAGCAGCGTTCCTAACTTAAAGTTCTTATTCTAAACGTGACCTTAGAAAAATGTAAAAAAGAACAGATATCGCTGAAGAAGGAACATAATACCTTAAGGATTCTGTACCTATTCTGTAAGTGGTTCTAAAATCTTTTATAATTGCTCTGCGTCGTCTCCGAGGGGCTTAAGGAATTCCTTTTAAATTTATTTTATTTCTGTTATTTCGTTCGTATTGCAGACTTTTTTTGCCAGAATAAGGAGATTTATTTACTATGTAATCTAGTTCTGAGCCACATTTTTACGTTTACAGGAGAAATTCCTTGGAGTCGTTTGTTAGAACAATAATACAAGCTCAAAAAGTTTTGTTATAAAAGTTTTATTTTTAAAAATCATTTTTGAATTTTTATTTTATTTCTGGGCATGTTTTTGCGAGTTCACACAGACCGATTTATTTGTCGTAATAAAAACACGCAGAACCTTTCGTCCCCATCGACTATTCTGCGTGCACTTTGCCTTGCTCACTGCCATTTAAGTTTGACGGCTCTTCGAGCTACGTCGGTAACCTTGGTTCTCCTGCGAATATCTTCATTCCTGATGTGAAACGACCACGTACCGGAAGACGTATCGTTGGAAGATCTCTTACAAGGTGGACCGATGACCTGGTAAGAGTTGTGGGAATCCGATGGATACGAGAAGCACAGGAAAATTCACTGTGGCGACACTTGGAGGACGTCTTTCGGCTGAAATGAAGATGAAGAGATACTCTAGTGAGTATCTCTTCATCTTCATTGCAATGATATTCTAATAAATAATATCATTGCTCACTAGGCTATATACTAGTCTGGAGCACAAATAACTAGAAACAGAGGTAGGTGAAGCGTTAGATGGGTATAAAATGTGGTACACGTCTTATATAATGCCGTAACTACGACGGATTGACATGATATATTTGGCGACCTATATTTATTTATTTATTATATACTTTATTGTACAAAATTACACTTAAGTACAAAAAAAGAAACTAAAACACATACATAATGGGCGGCCTTAAGATGATATCCCACTTAAAAAAAAGCTTGACAGGATTGGTGCTACTTAGACGTGATTAGTAAGTAGCAAGCTATTCGGGTAAATGATTTCATCTACGTTAGATTAACACAAAATATTTTCGCAATTATGTCCTAGAACCAAAAATTTGAAAACATATGACGTCCTGCAACCTGCACTACGTTGTTGCTGCGTGGTGAAGTACGGCCCATTCCCTCTCCTAAAGAGAAGACCTGAGCCTGACCTCTCAACAATGGGACCATAATAAGGTCGACTTTGCTATGCTATATCTTCAAGATATAGCATCAAACTTCGCGCAAAAGAGTGAACAAAATGACGGGAAAATACGCCTTAAGATTCAGTATAATGGTTTTGAAGGTTCTATTAACGTACAAAGACCTGTTTGTGGCGGCTTTTCCATCAACCAGTAATACGAAACCACAGTTTTCCTATAGCCTATTACAAATTGTGGTTTTTGAAATGACATTGTTATTTATGAGAGTTTATTAGTTTAAAGTTTACTTAGAGTAGTGTTATTATATGCAGAAATGAAACAAGGTAATGTCTACCAGTCAACTTATGGGTTCATAATAATGTGACATGAAACAAACTTTTATTTTTGCAGCAGAAAAAAAATAAAAAGAGCAGAAAAATGATTAGATACATTTAAAAAAATACCTACATTGAAAATTTAAAATAACTTAATTGATTTAATGCACGGATCGTGCACTTTCATTCCCCATAACTTTTTAGTAGTTAATTGCTTTTTATTTATCACATATGTTTATAGTCATCAAACTCTCTAAACAGGTCATATTTGCAAACATTCGGTTCTTTATTCCAACTCCAACTAAATTTAAATGGCTTAAAAAAATAATTTACTACTAATACTATTGGTAGAAAACATGCTTTTAGAAAAAAAAGAGCCATAAAATAATAAATTATATTTATTTTGCAAATTGGTTTTATAAAACACGTAGATTTTTTTGTCATTTTAATCTAAGTGAGGCCGGTGTTTTCTAACTGAGAAGAAACATCGTAATAAGCTACGGTGCAACAAACAGAAAGACACACACATAGCAGTCAAACTTATAAAGCCATGCTGTTTTCGTCGGGGGTTAAAACAAAACACTGTCGAAAATATAATTATAAAGTGATACCTACACTAATATTATAAAGAGGAAATATTAAATAATTTGTATTTTTGTGTGTATGTTTGTAATGAATAAGCTCAAAAACTACTGTGCCGATTTCAAAAATTATTTCACCATTGGAAGGCTACTCTGACGCCGAGCGCTCAAGATCCGTTTCGGCAATTGTATTTTAGTGTTGCACCCAATAAACGTTTTATACAACATTATTTTTAGTGTGAATATAGTTTACTCAGAATCTGTAACTAAATGGATTCTAATAGTTTTTATACACAGGTCACGGTAGGTCATAGCGGGTATTAGTTGCCAGCATACAGCTATGTGACAAACAGCCACAAACCAACCCCTCAGTCGCCCTGGATGGCCCGGTGACTATGTATTTTTGCTGGCATAAGAAACTTATAACTTTGTGATTTTTCATGATAGGTACAGTTATGAAATTGTGTATTCATTACATAAAAATATTACAGACGTGTTTCGCATATACTAAAACTAATGTAGCGTATCTGGTCTATGTCTATCACTCCTTGACTGAAACAAAAAGAAAACCTGTAGCTCTCCAGAAATCACACAACTAACTGAGTAAATATAAACCATATTTCAACCATATACTCGAAATAAGGTTCAGTTGAAAACCAGCGTCAGGCAACTACCACGTAGTTGTCTGGCATCTTTGCTGAACTGGATCTATTTGGCACCGCCATGAGACACACATTGTCAGTTGTCTCTTTTTTTATATAATCATCAGTGTTTTCAACTCTACATGTTGTTACTACATTGTGTGTAGGTATCTACGAGTGTATATAATCTCTACGAATGTGTAACTTCCTTGTAAAACTCTACACATTTCACAATATCATATTATTATTATGAGAATTAATATTTAGTATCCCGATTGACACATAAAACACACTTGAAATCACGTATGATGATTAATTACGGTAAACAAATACATGTAACTTTTCGTATTATATTATAATTAGTGTTAATTAACCATAATTAATTAGCCGCATTTATAAATCGCTAATTGCAAGGTACATTAATTAATTTGATTAGTTTTCATCACATGTTATTAACAATACACATCAACCACAGTGTTGACTCCTTGCTGGCCTGCCACCATGGGATCTGTAGGCAACAGTAGAAACTCCACTGCCGCAACAAGTCGCATGGTGGACAGAGCTCCGGTGAGATCTCATGGTGAAATGGCGACAGCGACTGTTGTAACCCAGTGCTGAGTACCAGTGGCGTGCCTAATGCCTTTACAGGGGGCAAGCCAAGGAATCTTGACCTAACTACTACTTACTTACCTATTAAAAAAAATCTCGTGCTACAACGTGTCATCAGTGCAGTAATGCTGATTTTTCTGAATTGCTACACTATTATTAACAAATATAATGTTAATAGTAAGTAATAAATAATGATAACAAAAGCTTCACCACAATAACTTTATCATCATACCAATAATCGTGAAGTTTGAATACATGAATAGAAAAAAAAAAATTGTATTCTAATTCAAATTATCTATCTATAGTTAAAAATGATTTTATTACTTACACCAGCGTATAAAGTTTGTGAACGTTTTAATTCTACCAACAGCTGATTTTCAATTGCAATCAAAGATAATTCGGAAAGCCGCTCTTGTTGTCGAGTGCCGGCCGGCCGGGATGGTCAGCCAATACTATTAAAACGATTAATTTGAACTTAATGAATATCTAATGTAAGGTTGAGTTGAGTGTGAAATAAAACAACCGAGTACTAGATACTGATCTAATGTTACTTTTTGACGCCAACGCCATCTAGTTATGAATGTGTAACTAATACATATTTTTTTTTGAAATCTTGGTGTTTCAAACACTTGTTCTTTATAATAATATGTATGTGTCGTTGTTCGCTTTTTTAAAACACACTTATCACTTAACTGTCGAGAAAGAGAACCAACTTTCTATAGGCGGTTTATCAAATTTAAAGAATGAAATAACAGCATTCAAGTACTTTTGAGAATTTTCATGGCACTAGCGAAGTTATTTGAGTCATACCTGATGTATTCCAAGCATTGTTATTAACTTTTCTGGGACATATTCAAAATAGTAAAGTTACAAGATTATATTTATCTTTAAAACTCAAACCCTACCTGGCTAATATCAATTCCACACATAATAATATCCACACACAACCACAAGTATAGTTTCCGAATTCATAAACTGTTAAATGACGGAAAACAAAAAAAAACTATCCAAACAATAATTACGTACAACACGATAACCGATCAAAGCAAATTTGAACTGAGTACTTTTTAGTTCGTACAACTTTACGAGTCATAGAGGGCGCCTCGTATTATAACATGCGTAAAAATTTATGTAAAAAAAAACCATTCATAAATTTATCAAAGCCCAGCTTTTTTTTAGAACAAAATGTTCGACGAGCATTTGCACACAATAACAAATTACACCCACACACACTCAAAATTTGACGTTTTTATATCCAAAGTAGAGATAGAAGATAAAGCCTCATAAAAGCCTTTGAGGCAGAAAAAGACAACAACACATTAGTGTTCATCTCTTTCTTTTGTTAAGTGTTAGAGTGAGATCGGAGAGATTTCGCTCAGAATGGCATCCTCGCTTCGCCCTGGTATCGTCTTATGAATGATTTTTGAATTCCGCACAACACAGTGGCAACTTAGCGTAACCGCGTAAGCGCGCGAAGTTTAAAGTTTAGATTTTTGTGATAATTAATTGATTGGTCGTGTTCTATGAATTAGGTGAGGTTTTGGTAGGGCAAGCCGGGCTTTTTGGCTTATATGGCGGACACGCCACTGCGTGAGTACGCCATGATTGTGGCGGTAAGTCCCCTCTTTGAGCTCGTGGCTGAAAAGACCTCACGGCGTCCTCACTTTCCGCATGACGCATGTTCTCACCGGACATGGTCAGTTCAGGAGGTACCTGCACTGGATTCGTACGGAAGTGACGGCCGGAGGACACGGTAGAGCATACGGTTGAGGTGTGCCCCTCTTAGGCAGAGCACCGCAGTGTCCTCGTGGGGGCGATCAGCGGGAGATTTCTCGCATCGGGCTTTGGAATAGACCATGGTCCGGAGCGAGGAGGAGTGGCCAGGATTCCGATTTCGATTTCCAACCACTGTAGGCGCGGGTTTACGGACGGCGAGCAATGGGCAGCTCGCACTGCGACTGTCAGGTAACTGACCGACCGGCCGAGTCCAAGAAATCGACTGCGGTTACAGTTCCACTCTTTCTTAATATTTATATAATTCTATACTAATTTCTTTAAATATAATTCGGTGGGTAAAAGACGCACAGGATATTTCGTTGTGGCGACACTTGGAGGAGGACTATGTCCAACGGTGGACGTCCTTCAGCTGAAATAATGGTGATGTTGATGATGATAATTCTTCTTTACGTGTGTTTGTCATATAATTCTCATCTGTCTGTCATCTTGATCGATTTGGACGTTTATTCGAGTGGGTCTCTAAACAGTTTTAAAATACAGTTTTACCCGTTTGGTGGCGCTGCAATCTACTTCTCATTTTTTTTTTCTGACAAAAAGCCAGCCTTAACCGCTCATCATCATTATCATTTTCAGCCAAAAGACGTTTTCTATTGGACATAAGCATCCCCCAAGTGTCACCATAATGACCAGTCCCGAGCGTGTTGCATCCATCAGATTCCCGCGACCCTCACCAGGTCACCGGTCCACCTTATGGAAGGCCTTCCAACGCTGCGTCTTCCGATACGAGGTCGCCATTCCAGAACCTTTCGTCCCCATCACATGAATAGGTATAAATTTACCTTCTCAACACGTGTTGAATTATTTTACCCCGAAAGCACTTCAAACCATCCTATCTAATGATCTTATTACAAAACCTGTCTTGATTGGCTAAAACTAACTAACAAGAACCAATCAGAAAAGGCGTAGTGGCATCTCACGAAGGCTTTTCTTAGGGTTCCGCACCCAAAGGGTAAAATGAAACCTTTTACTGTCTTTCCGTCTGCCATCAGGCTGTATCTTATGAATCGTGATAGTTGGACAGTTGAAACTTTCACAGATGATATGTTTCTGTTGCTGCAATAACAACAAATTCTAATAAAAACGGATTATGTACTCGTATATATAATCAATATTTAAGTGGGTTCCATACAAAAACGTGTTTTTTTTTTGCCATTTTTTGCTACGGACGGTTTTTTTTTTTTTCGATGGGAAAAATCATCTTATGACAACCCCCGCTCTTGGGCGGAGCGGGAGATAGTGTCAGACTCTTACTGACTAAAAAACCCATCCCGTTCCTTCAAGCCTTCATACCGGGGCTCGAGCGCCCTTTCGGATAACCCTGGCCCCAGTAGGCTTCGACCCGGCTGGGCCCCAGGAACCGTACGTGTGCGACTCTATTTAAAAAAAAAATTGAGTTTGAGAAAAAAAAAAAAAAAAATTATTTCTGGAACTCGGCGTTTCTAATTTTTTAAGCACAGACTTTCAAAATTAAAGTCATTTAACACTTCTTGGTTTGTATTTGGAAAATTTGTTGTTTTTTTTTATCGCTTTGTATTAGTGTGCATAAGCTCGAAGGTGAGGCGGTTATCACACTGCTCCGCATCACGCAGCATGTGGCAACGAACATAGGTACGTGCGTACTTGCGGGAGTGCAGATCTACATCATTGTACGGGTTTGTTACGCACTCACGCGTGTAAGTACATTTTGTAAATTCACGCAGGGTCTGACTCATTTCATACAAAATCACGCACGGTGACTCTACGAGACTCAATGTGTCATACCTTGCGTGTTGCCCCGCACCCACGCGAGTGATTGCATGTTTCTCCGCATGTAGGCGCGTGATCTTCATGAACACGCGTGGATACATTTTCAGTGTGCTGGCCTGTGCGTGTTTTCTATATAAATGGAGATACTTACAAGCAACGTTAAAACACGCATTCAAGCGCTACGATGCGGGGTGCGTGGCAGCAACGCAAAATCTTTATGCACTTGGTATGTTAAAATGACCACCCATCTACAGGACGACCTTAGTAAGCGTTGCTTATTCTTAGAGTTTGGGCTGCAAAGGTTTTAAACCTTTTTCGAATATCTATACATAAATGGTGTAAGGGACACCCCTCCACAAACTTTAAGGGCTTGCTCAGTAGACAAAACTGAACAACCCACCATAAAAAACTTTTTCAGGAAACGAAAAAAAAATCAGCCTCTCCATACAAACTGTCCAATCAAGTTAATAATTTTGTATGGTGAGGCGGATTTTTTTTTCATTTCTTTAAAAAAAAATTATGGTTGGTTGTTACTGAGGTTCATCTACTGAGCAAGCCCTTAAAGTTTGTGGAGGGCTGTCCCTTACACCTTCTATATGTATTAAATCTGTAGAAGTTTTTAGTCGTGCATGCATCACGATAAAAAGTATGAAATCTATGTATAACTTTAATACATTAAAATTGTATTTATATAACTTGATAATTACTTATACTTTGTTTCTTAACAATCGGTTCACTATATCAAAAGATATACTACATTCATTAACTGTCAGGCGGTACGAAGTTCGCCCGGTTAGGTTGTTAAAAATAAAACGCAAAAATAACAGACAAAATGTGGGTATAAATACTTTACCCAAACCTTCTGGCAATTCTGCTATAATGTTATTTTCACAATTCTAAGATAACAGAAAACGTGACGTCATGAAAAGTCTCTAAAAAAGGGATTAAACAGTATAAATAGATAATTTATAGGCCACTCTACTTGATACCTGAAGCTAAATAAATTCTTCGAGTCCATAAACTGTTCACGATGAAAGATTATTTTAATTTACTGCCAACAAAAAGTTTTTATGTTCTTCTTTATTGGCTGCTATACAAGTTTGAGCCTTGTTAAAAGGTAATAAAGTTGAGAATATATTATTAATAACATTTCCAATCCAAATAACTGAACTACCTAATTTAGATTTAGTACAGCAATCTAAAACTACCCTATAAGCGAAACATGACGTCACCAATAATATTGGGCGTACAAGCAATAACCAGTTTCGTTTAGAGGCATCGTATTTTGTTGAATAAAACCTCTGTGCTATCGGGCCAGCAAGGGAATAATATAAGACCCAACCTTAACATTTAGCCTACTATAAAGTAAACCTTGTTAAGGTACGGACACACTGCAAACATTCGATGGAAAAACTAGGAATGACGAGTGAGCTCTTAACGCGACCCGTTGCACGAACTGAACTGTTGAAGAGATGAAGCTTGTTGAGTGTATAGCTCCATCCCTATTTGATTTTACCTTTTTCCGCACAGGATCGTTCATTGTGGCGACACTTGGGGTAGCCTATATCCAACAGTAGAGGTATATCGGCTGATAATAATGATGATGCATTTTAAATCAAAACTTTCATTATGCACTACAGAGAAGGCTAATACCCAAATTGGACCTTAACAAAACATTATTTATAAATACCTGCCCTTATTATTAAGTATTATTGAATTATTATTATTTTCACAACTATCACACAACGCTGTCTAGTCTCTAGCTGAGCAGAGCTTGTGTTATGAGTACTAGACAACTGATAAACATACTTATACCTACATACATATTACCGATAGATTACACCCAGAGACACATTTATTTTATATTACGTATCTATCATAATCTAAAATTAGAGTAACAATTTTTTACAGGTTAGCCCCCCGCATATCCCAAAAACATGTGTTACAGAAAAAAAAATCTAATTAACTAAAACTAATATAAATATAGTTTTGTTTTTGTTTACTTTTATTTGTACACACCTTTTACAAAAAAAGTAAGAACAGTTTCATAAGTTAAGCTATATTGTTATTATGATAAAGTTTTACACGGTATCTTTCTGTCAACCAATGCCTCCACCACCCAATAAATTTTGCTCATTATCAAATGCGTTTACATTTAGAATTTTTGCGAGTTCTAAACTTGCAAAAATTCTAAATGTGAGCACATCTTTACACAAATTGAACCATCGGGTCAACCATATTACCAAATAATTTAGCATAAACCGGCCAGCTACTTTCATATTTCTATGCAAATCGGAAATGAAAAAAAATAAATCTGACCCCAGTACTAATAGGAGTAATGGCTGTTCGGAAAATTGGCTTGAACGTAGACTCGCTAACTAGGTTTATTACACTGATTTTTTTAACCACGGATATTGCGAATTACTCAGGATGATATACCGAGCGACGAAAAATCCCGCTGGAGTTGAAAAATTTACGCATGTATTTACTTTTTTATTTTAAAATATCATAGTCCCTTCCACATGACGAATTTTTATACATGTACATAGTGAATACTTTTGCAACCACAAACTGCGCCATGCTTTGACCGGTGACTCGGTTTTTATGTAACATAATTGATTACGTACGGCCTCAGAGGCCACTCTAGTATCTAGTCTATAGCATAATAACAATAAGATAGCTTATCTTATCGCTCGCTTTTAAAATAATTTAGTAACATAATTATGACAAGTTAGAGATAGCCTTCAAAACATGTAATTGAAGGAGCATTGAAGGTTTCAGTCAGTAAAAGTCTGACACAACCTCTCGCTCCATCCAGAGCTTGTGAAGCCAAAAGTGAATTCAGAAAAAAAATAAAAGTCAACAATAAACTCAAACTTTTTAGTAACGAAAAGGTATGTAGTCTCTACAATCAAAAGCTGTTAACGTTTTGAGCACGAGCTTTTTATTTATCTTTTACGAGTATTAAAAATATGACTCAAAAATAACAGACAAAATGTGTTTATAAATAAATACTTTACCAAAGCCTTCGGGTAATTCAGCTCTGATGCTATTTTCCCAATTTCAAGAAAGAAAGAAAATATGACGTCACGAAAAAAATATTGTAGGGATTGTGAATGTGACAGCCACAATTACAAATGAAAAAAAATCAATACAATGATTATATTTTTTTTTTCCAAAGAGTTAACATAAATTTGTATCAATGTATTAAAATAACGCTCAAATCATTGCTATTATTTTATATAACTGGCAATACAAAGTATAACATTTTGCATATTTTTATTGAGTATGTCCACACACACGACACATTTTATTTTCAATACCTTTCACTGATGATTTGGACACCACCAAATTTATTAAAGATGTTTAGTACAATTAGATTTTTTTTATTACTCGAAGTTCCCGTTTTAAATATAATTATAATGTTTCAAACAATTATCACACAACGCCGTCTAGTCTCAAGCTAAGCAGATTTTGTGTTATGAGTACCAGACAACTGATAAACATACTTATAATATTTCTAAATACATACGTACATAAATAAATTACACTCAGACACAGAACAAATGATCATGCTTCTCACAAAAAACATTTGTCTAGGGTGGGAATTGAACCCATGACCTCCGGCACAGCAGCCAGGGCCAATAACCACTAGACCAACAGGCGAGTCAAAATAATAGTTTGAGTAGTAGTAGTAGTAGCATGAATAATAGTTTTAGTACATTTTTTTCCCTATCTACACTAATATTACAAAGAGGTAAAGTTTGTTTTTTTGTTTGTAGGAGGTAATCTCTGAAAGTACTAGTCTGATTGCAAAAAAATTGGCAAAAAGCTGTATTCCTGAGTGACATAGGTTACATTTTATCTACGCGGGCGAAACCGTGGGCAAAAGCTGGTACATAATATTTAAAAATATTATCTGACTGCACTAAACAGTGTGTGTCCGAATCGTCAGTAAAAAATAAAATTATGTTCATCATCATTTCGGCCGATAGACATCCACTGTTGGACATAGGCCTCCCCCAAGTGTCGCCACAATGAACGATCATAGTAAAAAACAAAGTATTGAAATATAAATGTGCTAATTCGGACACTGTGTCTGAATATATTATGTACGAATCGTCAACAACTCTTTTTGTTGGCATTCAAGGCAAAATAGTTATTTCGCACACTACACACGTGTTTTTTATACGAGTAATATTGGTAATTCAATTTGCGATTGAACTTAGGAGGACAATCATGGGCACAAGCTTACCGTGTTTTGGTTTGTTCTCGGCAAACAATATGACAAAAAGAATAAAGCAAAATTACGTTAAAAGTTACGTAAGTGGTTTTGACATAGGGTCTGAGAGACCGCTACCAAACTTAACATTGATGTAACTTACCGATTTTGGGACTATACGACCCAATTATTTTACTCTGTGGTATGAACGCAACTAAAGAAGGTATTCAGGCGTTAATACGATGGAAGCTTGTGTCAAACCTGACAAATAGTTCCACTGACTGGACAGGTCCACTCAAGTCTGTATAGTTTTTTCGTCAAAAGACTATCTAAAGTACTAATCTGCATAATTTTCATATAATTTTACAAGTACATGTTTGGCATAGATTTTTATAAAAGACTGAAGAGTTTTTTTTACGTTTATTTCAAGGTAGCTAGGAAACACCTGCCTCATCTAGTTTGAATTGACGAAAAAATTAACGTGTAAAAGTGTGTTTTTTAAAATTTATTTATTACAACGTCATGCAACACAAAGGTACAAAGGAGGACTTAATGCCTTAGACATTCTCTACCAGTCAACCTAGGGTGGTGAAGAGAAAACATGGCAAAAAAAAAATATCACTTATCATTTGTTTCATCATAATCTGAAGTTATTAGTACTAATTTGGCGATTTTGTGAAATATGTAAGATATTATAATAAATACTAGCTTTTGTCCGCGCGGCTTCGTTCCCGCTCTTCCCTACTCCACCCTACCATACTCTACTCTTCCCTACTATATCCTACTTTACCCTATTCTACGAGTATAAATTAGCTTCGAAATTCAACACTAACCAAAAAGCGCGCCGCCCCGAAAAACAAAAGACGGTAAACAATACATATTCCGAAATCGAAAACAAACAGGTGACAGCTACAATATCTTCCTATTTATATTCATCAGATATCCCCAACCAGCGGGGTCTTAAAAAGCTCGGGGCGCAAATAAAACTGAGTTCTTTTTACCGGCGGTACGTGGGCCCAACTTCGGATTGATTCGGCCTAATTCGGCTTTAGGGTCTGAG
Source organism: Mythimna albipuncta (assembly GCA_929112965.1). NCBI lineage: Eukaryota > Metazoa > Arthropoda > Insecta > Lepidoptera > Noctuidae > Mythimna > Mythimna albipuncta. The sequence continues at coordinate 434,573 of OV815980.1, forward strand.
TAACGAAATTTACAGGCACTCACAACGATTTGCAACGTGATCTAGTTTCCTCTGGTTATAGAATTTCCGCAATATTGAAATGTTTTTGGGTGTTTTACGATGTTGCTGTGCGGTTACCAAATCGAATGTTGACGGTTTTTTTGCTCAACGTAAAACCCTATTTCTAAGTTGCATATTGTAATAAAACTGCTTCACTTCAGTATAAAATAATATATTTTCTAGTTGCACATTCTAATGCGTAGATCTCAAGAGAAGAATGTGCAAGAAACTCCATGAACACTCTTTTTAAAATTATGTTATTACAATTATTTTCTTAACGCCATAATAAAGCAAGAGAATGGTGCTCCATCGTTGGCCACATCATCACTTACCATCAGGTGAGATAGTAGTCAAACGCGAGCCCATCAATAATAAAAAAAAAGAGAAAAATTGTGCGTCTTACTTCAACGTCCGCCGAACTAAGACTCCCCCCGCCATTACGCTACATCCTCCACTTATTCACAGATAGTCACAAATACGTTTCGGTGTTGCCAGCACAATTAGTCGATTGCGATGAATAATCGAATATAAAATATATCTTTAACAATACAAAAACAATCAAAACCTACCAATATGATATCTCAGTCACAGAAATTATTCTTTATATTTAAATAATAATAGGTTACGAAATGACTTCACAGCATCTGCCTAGCTTCGCAACTTTAACTGTTATTTTGTTATTTTATTGTTGATAGGTTTACGCTTGACCGCTACTCACCTGATGGAAAGCGACGATGCGCTCGACAACAGAGCGTGCTTACCTAGAAATAACCTATTTAATGATAACTTAAAGATTTCCGGGTCGTAGTCATCAGGAAATACAGACTCCGACCGGGTATTTCACTCCTTAGCTGTACGGACAATGAGTGTGTTCTCAAAACTTTTTGTGCGTAAAGCTGGGATGCTTCTAATTATCCGTGTATTGAGTATTGTTTTAATTTATTAAACCCCAAGCGAACGCCAGCGTTGAACGCCACCGCTGTCATTGTCTTTGAATGTGTCTCTAATTGACACGATTAAAAGTTTAATCTCTAAGTTCACATTCACCAGATACCAGCTTGCTGTGCTTGAGTCTACTAAAAAACGAACCTAAATAATCATTGGTAATGATGCATTGGTCAAGTCAAACCTCCAAAGTCTTGGCATTAACGCCAAGTTGCTAGCCTGTCAGTTTTCTGTCGATAACGTTACGCCAACGATCTTTTGCCCGTTCCATCATTGAACCACAAGAAATACGGATATTCGCTACCGGTATTTTGTGAATATCCCACCTAAACGTTTTGGAAACACATTTCATATGCGTACAGCTGAGGAGTAAAATTTCTTGCTAGAGTCTGTGCGGAAAGTAAACCGTCGTGGGATTTGAGGGCGCTGCTGTAGATAAATATCGTTTTTGTTATGTAAGCAACATTGTGACGTCATTATAGTGCGACTGTTAAATCTTGATATTTTGAAACTATGTTAGACTAGCTTCTTCCAGCGGCTTCACACTATAATAAAAATTATCCTATTGGCTGCATTTGCTCACCTAATGAAACTGCAAAGTTATAGCTTATGTGCTATATTATTGCAACGTTTATGATTAAGTTCATCTGTCTAGTAGTTTTTGCGCGACACATCCATACATACGAGTACCTCCATCCATCTTCACAAACTTTCGCATTTATAATATTAGTAGCCTATTTATTGAACTTGCTCATGTGATGAAACTTAGCTATATTAACTTAAGCTATATTATTGCAACGCTTATCATTAAATTCATAAGGTTTCGCGTAATGCCGTTAATTGTGGCGACACCTGGGGGAGGCATATATCGAACAGTGGACGTCTTTCGATTGTAATGATGATGAACACTTAAATGCAAACACGAACCGGTAAAGGAAAATATCGTGAAGAAACTGCTGTACTGCCTATCTAGGTAGGTTCCACCAACGACCACTTACCTAGTTCCAACGAAAATGGTTCTATCACTTTGACTGGGATCGGTCCATTATCACTGACTGGAATATTGTTGCTAGCAGCAAGTTTATGTTTACCCTAGTTAAATTTAAAGGTAAAAATGGGACACACTATCACTTTCTCGTTGTCTTCCTCGGTACATTTTTCCCTTTTGCTAATCAATGAAAAACTTAATGACTATGTATATAAAGTATACTTCAGAATTTGTAATGTAATGCTTCGTAAAAAATCTATTTAGCCTGTAAGGGACCATCTCGTATATAAGATCCTTGGGATCACTTGGTTGTTCGTCTGTTTGTCTGTTAAGACCCTTTAACTCGAGAACGCTTGGAGGTATCGAGTTAAAAAACCATACACTCAAATCTGCGGTCTTTTGAAGTTGTGAAAAAATCAGACTTCTGAGTTAAAGAAAAAAAAAGATATGGCCGTTTATGTCACAAGAAACATATATTTCGATACTCAAGGGAATGAAAATTCAAAGGGGTGACGTTGACCTAGAATCCTGAAATTTGGCATAAATCAAAGTCTCACAGAACAAGTACAGGGAAAAATCTAAAAATTTTAAATTTGTAGATCCGCCACAAAATAAAATTTTTGCAATTCGGAGAAATCTTCGTAACTCAATTCGAGAATTGATTTCATATGTAAATTTGTACGGAATTTTCATTGCGCCAGTCCGACTCGCACTTGCCCTTTTTTATTTTAGTTACTGTATCCTTACTCAAGCCTGAAAACAAATATTCTAAGTTAGTCGAAATGCATTATAAATTTAAAGTATCAATACTCTTTATACTAGCCATCGAAAATATTGACCAAAACCAAATAAACAAATATCGTCATGTTTAACCCTCGGTCCGTCGCGCATTTTTAATAACGTGGTTCGTCGCGTGGGGTCCCTCAAGACCCCAACAGTGTGATACCTTTGAAATTCTTTATAACTTGTATTTTTCGAACTATTTTAGCAGTTCCTTATTTTTTTATTTAATGTCAATAAAACTACAACAAATTAATCAAAAACATTTATATATTTACTATCTGAACTTACAAACGAAAATTAGGATCACAATTTTCACTCTTTGAGATTATTTCACAGTTATTTTTGTTTTAATACCACTAACTCTATCAAATTTAAGTGATATTATATCTGTATGATATCACACTAGACTAATTAATAATTTAACATAAAATTTTGATTTTAACAACAAAAAAAATATACAACTTTTATCAAATGAAATCCGACAATTTTTTTTGCTTTATTCACAGACTGGTACATACCGCTTTGGTATGTGTTTTTTTTTTATTCTCTTGAAAAGGGCATTTGTTGTTGTTTGGGCACGTATTTTGAAAATACGGACTTTCTAGTAGCTTTCCGACATATATTTCCAACTTTTTTGGGTAGAATGTAACGGCATCCATCAGAGAAAACCACTTGATTCAGTATTTTGCCGATGTACTGGGCATGAGCATGTATTAGCGAAATCGACACTATCCTCTAAAAGTCTTACCATCCATGGACCATTTCTGACTCTTTTTGATGTATAAAAGTTCTGTGATGATATGTTTATCAAGGGCTTTTCATCATCATCTATATGAACTTCTCAACTTCATGTACTCTTCATCCAACGATTCTAAAACCTGATCTGGTTCCTTCAAAGATTCCTGATGTTGTTCTGCAGGAACCAAATCATCACATTCTTGTTCCGAATCCGTGTTATGTTCTCTTTTTTCGTCCAGGTACGAAGTGATCCCATTTTCATCCTTATCATCATAACATCATCAGATTCATTTTCTCACCAACTCATTATACATTCTTGTTATCATTCACATATTTTAGTAGTCAATTACAACTTAATTTTAACCTTAAACAGTAAAAAAATAATAAAAACCCATATTACACAAGAAATCTACCATACATTTTTACTAACGTCGTTCGTCGCGTGGGGTCTTTCACAGCCCGCGCGCACAAAACACGTCTATATCTCACTTCGCTGGTGTGAGAACTTAAATTAGCGGCGATGCATGTGAACTATAATCCAATTTCAGAGGGTACCTAAAGTACCATAACTCGTGGATAGTTTTAAATGTGTTAATTTTACATAATTCTAACACCTAGGCTTTCAAAGACCCCACGCGACGGACCGAGTGTTAAATGAATTTCCGTTTAATTTATATATATTTGGGGATAACAGGGATAGGAGTTCACCTAGGAAGTCTAAAAACATTAAAATAAAAGTGTTACGTACCAAAAAAACAGCATACCAATGTTTCCCAAGTTGGTGACTTTGTTTTGATCAATAATGGTGTGATTTGCCATTTGTTATCTTTAGCAAAACTGTAATATATTAAATATTATTTCCCTTGCAGCTCAGTGAAATTTTTTATCACATTTCTGAAGATTTCAATTAAAAATCACAATAAAATAACATAATAAACAAACTCTCTGTCAACATTTATGACGTTTGGCATTTGACGGATGGCTGGGTTGTGTTGCTACTTAAAATCTTTAATGTTGTTTTCACTTTACGCCACGACGGTTCTTTTATCGCACAGACAATAGTGTGTGTTTTTGCTGCAACCTGAGGATATTCAAGTCACGAATAAATTGGCTACTTCTGGGCAAGCATACTGTAATGTTGACGCGTATCATCAGGTGAGATATTAGTAAAACGTGTGACTATTAGTAATAATAAAAAAGCTCGGTCCGGACGGTTGCCGGACGGTCGGACGGTCGGTCAGATGATGGCCCGAAATCGGGATCGGAAACCCGGCGACTGGAGCGCGAGGGCTATTGCCTCGCGCGTACAGCCGCCTTCTTTGCTAGCGTTACTGCTTAGCAGAAGGAGGCGACCGCCAGACATTAGGGCTTCTAATAATGACAAAAAAAAAGTGGTGGAAAAACCTTAGCTTATGAGTATGTAGGGTAAATTTTTAGTAAGTAAGCTTTTCCAGTCGAATTGATCGGTGGCGCTATGTAGGCTCAACGTTAGAAAGGTTTCCAAAAATAGATCACAGGATTTTTATCTTTAGATTGATTGGAATATTTTTGTTTGCAAAGATGTGAGCTTACCAATATTGTTTTAAGAGAAAATGTTTTTTCTTCCAAAATGTCAAAAGTTAAGCCATCTACTTTATCTTTTTGTTAAGGTAGAAAATCATCTACTGTCTTCTTCCGCTCTAAGATGGAGCAACAGGGTGTGTGTCAGACTTTTATTGACTAAAACCACACCTATGTACCATCAGTTGCCTTTTACGTTCTAGGACCACGAGTATTCCTCACATACAGCAGCAGGCATCGGCCCTACTAGGCCCCTACGGTTTGTTGACATCTTTTCACACTACGCACCGTCGACGACTAGGGTTCGGTCCTTCGAAGACAAGCGAACGGCGAGTTACCCACTGCTCGATGTCTACGGTGTAGCCACTTAATGTGGCTACTTAATGTGGGTACTTTTTTTTTACTAAATACATAAATGTTATTCTTTCTCATCATTTATGTTTAGGTATATCCTCAGTTTGAGATCTTATATATTAACATAGTAGATACATTTAGATACAAGAGCTGAAAGTTGACATTGCCACGAGGCAGAATTCTGCAGTGACAAATTTGCACGTGTATCAAATGACGTTTTTCAAAACGCTTGCGAAGATATACGTTTTTGTTAATTTTTCAATAAAGTTTTTCAAAGTTGCCATAAATTTAAGGTTATATTTAGATGGCAACACGGTATGACAAGCATTTTGTGCCTCAATCATAATGTCTGGAGGCGTAACATCTAAATAATTGTCTTCAAAACTTAAGTTCGCCATTTTTTTCACCAATAACACCAACAGTTAACAATGTCATTAAAAGGATCATGGCGAAGTCCCGAACAAAATGCTGGCATATTTTTTTAGCGTCTTGTAATGAAAAATATACAAAAGCGTACAGATTAAATTTCTAAACTTTTTTTTATGGTGGGAAAAATCATGCATTGACATCCCCCGCCCTTGGGCGGAGCGGGAGATAGTGTCAGACTCTTATTGACTAAAAGACCCACCCCGTTCCTTCTAGCCTTCATACCGGGGCTCGAGCGCCCTTTCGGATAACCCTGGCCCCAGTAGGCTTCGATCCGGCTGGGTCCCTGCTGTTGCTGACAACTCCTTGAGGCGCGCGGGAACAGTGCGCGCCGTCGACGACTTGGGCTTGGTCCGGACAGTTACCGGACGGCCGGACAGCGAGCTACCCATTGCTCACTGTCCGCAAGCCCGCGTCTACGTTGGCCGGAAATCGGGATCAGAATCCCGGCGACGGCGGCGGCGATAACGCCGTTGCCTGATGCGTTCGGCCTCCTCCTTTGCGAGCATTACTGCTTCGCAGAAGTCGGCGACCGCCTGCCACTCCTCCTCGCTCCAGACCATGGCCTCAACCAAGGCCCGGCGCGAGAGGTCTCCGCCGCCGATCGCCCCCACGAGGGCACGGCGATGCTCCGCCCAAGCAGGGCACACCTCGACTGTGTGCTCCACCGTGTCCTCCGGGCGTTCAGCACAGTGACGACACCCGGGCGTCACTTCCGCATGAATCCGGTGTAGGAAACTCCCGAACGAACCATGTCCGGTGAGGACCTGCATGCGGAAGGTAAGGACGCCGTGAGGCCTTTCCAGCCACGCCTTCTAAACTATTTTGTCTTAGACATTACTATTGTTAGATACCAATACATATAAATAAAGCATAGCATATTATGTTACTTGACCAAGATTTATATTAGTAGCAACATTAAACATTCAATTTACCCAAAGGCGATAAAAGTCATGAGCATAAAAAAAACAAGCCATGATTAGGTATATAAGTTCGTAAAAAATCTAGTCAATTCAGTTTCCAATTATGACGACTTTTTTGCAGTCCTTAATCAGCCATAATCTTGATTAGATAAAGCAAAGTCAATTATTCTGTTGGTATATATCATGGTAACTTATACAAGGAAGTACTTATATAAGCAGACACTTAATAATTTCATCAACAATTTCCTCGGCGTTGGTTTTTACTTTTCCCTGCGCTTAAACTTCGCAGGTTAAAATAGAATACAGGTATAAAACCAATGTACATCCTAATATTAAAAATAATAAATTTAGAAGACAAATAAAAGAAGTTGATTTGTTGGTAACGATAAATTATAGCGTAAATAATCATGTTTGTTTATAATATTCTGTTCATAAATAAATATTAAAACCTTAAAAATATCTCTTTGCTTTAAAATAAATTATCACAGAGGACGGTGACGAAATAGAAATTAAAAAAGCAAGGGCTTGTTGTGTTGTTGAAAAATTAAAAAAAAAAAAAACACGAGTGTGATAAACCTAGCATGCTTGACTTAAAGTCCACGTCATACGCGACCATGTCATAAAAATCCAAAAAAATAAATAAACCTGGCATGTTGAACCTAATCGTAGTGCGATAAGAGCCAGTTTTCGAGTAAATGTATTGAAAAAACCTTTGCAATTTATTATTCCATTATTTATTGAACATTTAAATTGTGCTTATGAACAGAATACCATAAATAAATATGATTATTTACACAATAATTCGTAATCAACAAACTAAGAATTATCTGTGTTCTAACTTAAAAATATTTGAATTTCTTTTTTTAATAATAAGCAGGATATGTAACAGTTTGATAACTTTGCCTCTTCTTCAACCTGCAAAGGTAAAGCGCGGAAAAAAAGTCCCTTGAAAATTATTTTTTAATTGTGTTATTTGTGTTTTTGCCGCCAACTCATGAAAATTTTCTTAAGTGCAAAAAGAAAAAATGCGTTGTAGTTTGCAAAGTATTTCTTCGTAAATGTATTGAAAAACGTCAATTGATACACGTGCAAATTTATCAGTGTAGCCCTTGGCTCCATAACACACTCGCCTTCGGCTCTTGCGGCCTCCGCCTCGGTTGCAATCATAAACTTTCCGCACTTGTATCAAAATCTACCATTTCAATACAGTTTACACTTATAAATTACTATCGAGGGCAATTTTCTCTCAATTTTCTAAATTAAAAAAGTCACTCAAACGTAAATCCGAATTAACTCATACGTAGAAATTGCATTTGGCTAGAGACTGCGCGAAATAAAACTTAACTGACCAACATGTAATTACCCAGGCAGAATTACATGACTTTCGACTTACCCGTACCAAATTGTATTAAGAGTGACTACAGCTTTTAAACTTTAGGCTCTGCTTATACGAGTATATCCAGTCACGTAGGTGGAGAGGCAATCAGTTTAATTTAATTTTTGCAGAAAATTTTGTTTACTTAATGAATATTATAATCAGTGGCGTGCCTGATGCCTTAACATGGGGCAAGCCAAGGAATCTTGACCTAACTACTACTTACCTATTAAAAAAAAATCTCGTGCTACCACGTGTCATCAGTGCAGTAATGCTGATTTTTCTGAATTGCTCACAAAAGATAACAAAAGCTTCAACACAACAACTTTATCATCATACCAATAATCGTAAAGTTTGAATAGGTACATGAATAGAAAAAAAAAAATCGTATTCTAATTCAAATTGTCTATCTTTATTTAAAAATGATTGTATTACTTACACCAGCGTAAAAAGTTTGTGAACGTTATTCTACCAACAGCTGATTTTCAATTGCAATCAAAGATAATTCGGAAAGCCGCTCTTGTTGTCGAGTACCTACCGGCCGGCCGGGATGGTCAGCCAATACTATTATAACGATTAATTTGAACATAATGAATATTTAATGTAAGGTTGAGTTGAATGTGAAATAAAACAACCGAGTACTAGGTACTGATCTAATGTTACTGTTTTGACGCCAACGCCATCTAGTTATGAATGTGTAACTAATACATATTTTTTTAAATCTTGGTGTTTCAAACACTTGTTCGTTGTAATAATATGTAATATTATTGGCAAATACTCACAATTGAAACAGCGGTAGCTTTTCGTTGTTCGCTTTTTTAAAACACACTTATCACTTAACTGTCGAGAAAGAGAACCAACTTTCTATTGGCGGTTTACCAAAGTCAAAGTCAAAGCCATGTATAAAGAAGGAAATAACAGCGTTCAAGTAGTACTTTTGAGAATTTTCATGGCACTAGCAAAGTTATTTGAGTCATACCTGATGTATTCCAAGCATTGTTATTAACTTTTCTGAGAAATATTCAAAATAGTAAAGTTACAAGATTATATTTATCTTTAAAACTCAAACCCTACCTGGCCATTGATATCAATTCCACACATAATAATATCCACACACAACCACAAGTATAGTTTCCGAATTCATAAACTGGTAAATGACGGAAAACAAAAAAAAAACAAAACAATAATTACGTACAACACGATAACCGATCAAAGCAAATTTGAACTGAGTACTTTTTAGTTCGTACAACTTTACGCGTCATAGAGGGCGCCTCGTATTATAATATGCGTAAAAATGTCTGTCATTCATAAATTTACCAAAGCCCTGCTTTTTTTTAGAACAAAATGTTCGACGAGGATTTGCACACAATAACAAATTACACCCACACACACTCAAAATTTGACGTATTTATATCAAAAGTTGAGATAGAAGATAAAGCCTCATAAAAGCCTTTGAGGCAGAAAAAGACAACAACACATTAGTGTTCATCTCTTTCTTTTGTTAAGTGTTAGAGTGAGATCGGAGAGATTTCGCTCAGAATGGCATCCTCGCTTCGCCCTGGTATCGTCTTATGAATGATTTTTGAATTTCACATAACACAGTGGCAACTTAGCGTAACCGCGTAAGCGCGCGAAGTTTAAAGTTTAGATTTTTGTGATAATTAATTGATTGGTCGTGTTCTATGAATTAGGTGAGGTTTTGGTAGGGCAAGCCAGGCTTTTTGGCTTCTATGGCAGGCACGCCACTGATTATAATTGTGAGTATAAATATTAAATTATATTCAGTTATATTTATAACGAATTCGTCAATTTATTTTTGAATGTATTAATCAGCTTTTCTTTAGATTCTTTTTTCCCCGTTCTTTTTCATTGATATCTATGTTTTAGAAGAAAAGTAATTTGATATATAATAAAATATTCCACAATTATCACACAACGCGTGCAACAAATTGTGTAATGGGTACGCGTGCAACTGATAAACATACTTATATATTTCTAAATACATACATATTATACATAAATTATACCCAGACACAGAACAAATGATCATGCTCATCACACAAACATTTGTTCTGGGTGGGAATCGAACCCACGACCTCCGGCATAGCAGTCAGGGTCACTAACCACTAGACCAACAGGCCAGTCAAAGTTTTGTAACGCAAATATCTTCAACTTTCTTAGTAACTTACCTACGCCTTGACTATTAATTTAAAAGTGCCCTGTTTTTATCTTTTGTTAAGTTGCTAAAAAAACAAGTTGTTATTTCGATACTTTCCAAAGAATAACTAAAAATATACAAAAGTTACTATCGTCCACTAAAAAAAAAGATAGGTTTTTATTTTTATTTTTCGTTGTAGTCTAACCAAAATCCAATTAATTCAATTTTCCGTGAAAACTTACATTTATTCATAAAATCAAGTCTTGTAGTCAGTTCAAAGGAAATAATTAAATTAATTTAAAACGCGGAGCCAATTGTTCTAAAAATCTTTGAAAATACTCACTGAATTAATGATTTCTCTTTAGACTAAAATATAGAACACAGAAATGCCTCATCGGGCACTGATAAGGAAAATCGTTGGTAAAGTTCACGTAAGATATTTTTGACGGCACAGTCATTGCTTTTATTAGCGGTTTGTGATGGCAAGGTCCGCGAACTTGTTAGGTATTTTGCTGCTCCCTACACTATGTGGGTTTGATTCCCGCAAGGTACAAACATGTTTTTTTTTTAAGTAGAAAATCATCCAATGACGTCTCACACTCTACGGTCTACTGCAGAGCGTGCTCTAGCATGAGGGAGTGTCAAACTGTTACTGACTTAAACCCACCCGAGTTTCTTCAGTTGGCCTTGCCATTTTAGGGCCGCGGTAGTCTGTCGAACCATCACCGAACCCTATATTTAGTTATATTAATCATAATCATTTGTCAGAACATGGTAGGTACCATCAAAGCCGTTTCCACCTGATCACCGCTAAGTTCATTTTTGCATGCACTCGAGACGAAAACTTCAAAGGGCCAAACCCTTTGGCGTCGCGCCGCAGGATACAAGCAAAAATTTTTTTTTAGTGATCAGGCAGAGATGACCGCGATGGTACATACCACCTTACATATTACATGTTCTTACTCTCGCCTTGTGTAGGTAACGGTAGGTGCGTGAGGGGCGCAATAACAATAAGGTGTCCTCAGTGCATCGCGAGATGTGGTAGCTTGTAGTATAGGCTATAAGTAGAGATGTGCCGTTGCCGGCAATATTCCCGCTTAACACATCACTTAGCACATCTCTAGCTATAGGTATATTTTTAATTTGGCTTTAACATTGTATAATTTAAGTTGATAATAACCCCTCAAACCCCAAGCGCGATTTCGCGCCATTCAGAAGATTATTATAAGTCCGCGTAGATTATTAAAATTTTGAGCGTTTTATTTATGAGTTATGTATCTAAGAATGTAAATAAGAAATTCTTCATAAAGAGGTCTGTAAATTTCGAAAATAAGCAACCTTTCCATTTTTCCCGTATTTATACCTATTTAAATGCGTGTGGATGACAATAAAAACTGAACGCTGTTACGTATGATACAAAATTTGTATAGTTATCCAAAGTTTGAATATCATATTTAGTTCTGGATTAAAAATACTTAAATATGTTCTATCACGTCGCGTCGCACTAAGCATACACCATAGTCTCTGAAGTATGAATGTAAACGATGGTTTCGTAGGTTTGATACGTACTTCAGTCCTGCCTTAGCATGCCTACAAGCTCTTTACTACGTCAGGGGCGGGTATTGACGGCCTGAAACCAGACTATTGCTGTGACAGCCAAAAATATTATATGTACATAATAATCATCATCATAATTATAGTAACATATAAATATTTTAGGGAAAAATATAACTATTGGAATCCATTCAGTTACTGATACTGAACAAACTATATTCACATATAATTAAAATAATGTTGTATAAAAACTATGATAATTGCAATAACGTGAGCACCGACATTATAAACTAAGTCGTTTTCTAGTTACTGTCAGTACGGGCGTTCCGTGCTCTATAGAAGGGGAAAAAACAGAGTAAATGAGGGTGGCTATTGATTTTGAAATATCATTAATCATTATTGAAGCTGCTTCTTACTGCGCAAAACGCGTAGATTTGTTTCTTAAAGGTCGCATTGTCAATGTCACATGAACACTGAAAAATACAAAATAACTTTAATTTCGGAAGTCCGTGTTTCTATAATAGTTTTGTCTCTTCGTTGTTTAACACTGACTTCCGAAATTAAAGTTATTATGTACTTTTCAGTATTTATATGTATATGTAACATTGAAGTCGGTTGTATTTTTTTGTAAAAAGTTTTTTATTTTACACTTTTTAGTTATGGTACCTACTACACCACTAAAAAGTACCTCTCAGCCAAACTTAAATAGCTTATAGCCAGAGAGTATCTCATAACGATTCTAATAATCCCAAACACGGTTAGATTACATTAATTTACCTTCTGGCTTCGTCATCAAATCAGTCTGATACATCCCCTCCCCCTTTTCCTTCAGCCAGTCATCGATTACACGTATAAACAAAGCAATTTTACCTACTTGTTAAAACAGTTCTGCTGTGATCCTATGAGGAGTTCTGTGCTATACCTTCGAAGTTCATGATCAGATCATAACAATATTTCAATGCAACTAACTTGGAAGTATAACCTTTCAATCAAATAAAGAATTTTGAAAATCGGTCCACAATTGACCAAGACATCGGTGAACATACACAAAAAAAACCTACATTCAGCCGAATACAGAACCTCCTCCTTTTCGGTTCGGTCATTCGGTCCAAATCCGTTAAAAATGCTTGTTTATGAGTTTTAATTCATTAAAACACCATTCATTCACTCACCCATTCATTCGCATTCGCTCTCCAATTGTCTTTCTAATTACGATATTCGAAAGGTTAAGTTGGTGTTTTTTAAGGTATTCAATCATCAAATGGCTCCTCTCGCTCTAAGGTGGCGCCTCCAAGTGATATCAGCAAAATAGTAGTGGCCCAAGCGGGCCAACGGGGGCCATGGGTTCACTTCCGAAATTGCCTGTATGGCCCGGTGACTATGTATTTTTGCTGACATAACAGCTTGTAACTTTGTGATTTTTCATGACACAGTAATGTTTTGTACATAGATTTTTTATATAAAAATACTAGACTCGTGTTAAAATTAATGTTGTATAATGTACGTGCGACTGCGTATCAAGTTCTATTCAACTTCGGTCAGCCGTTTACACGTAAAGAGCTAAAAGACAGACAGGCTATGAATATAGATTTTAACTTACTTACTACACTTAGTCCACTAAGTGAAATGCAAACGAAGAGCTTTCAACAGTAAGACACGCCATAGATAAATACTGTTACGCCTACACAAAGCCAGCTAAGAATAACCAATTAAATTAACTGACTTTTCAAAACATCTCTGTTACTTCTAATAATACTGCTTACAATTCTAAGTATTTAATCGTTTGAAGTAGTTCTAAGGCTACCTGTACATTGCTATTCAGCAGTATAATAATATTTTACATAAATAGGGATGTTGATATGAATCGCAAATATAAGAAATGTTTGTACCGTAAAAGGCAATATTAATAATCATATTTTATAAGTGTCAATACTCGTATGTCATCACCTAATATGTAGTCCAACAAGCTGTTGGACATAGGCCGCCTCCAAGTGGCGCCACAACAAACAGTCCTGCATCTCACCAGGACAAAATTCTAAAATATTTTGATTTCTTTTTTTAATATTAGGATCTAAAAGGTTTGATGCGCGGGAAAAACATATATTTAAATACTATTATCTTATTTATTAATTCTTAATGACCTCAGTAGAGCTTCCGAAAGAGTGGGTCTTAAAATGAACGTGGACAAAACTAAAGTTATGATAAACAACCATGTAGCACTCACTCCTATCAGCATTGGAGACTCTACTCGAAGTTGTGGACAATTACGGCTACCTCGGAGAGACAGTCTAGTTGGGTAGATCTAATTTCGAGGAGGAGGTCAACCGTCAAGCGGCGCGGTATCTTCTCGTCCAGTCGTCCAATATACCACAGTGTTTCAAGACGAAAGTCCACCAGTGCGTATTGCCAGTGATGACATATGGTGCCGAAATGTAGTGGTGGCTCAAAATTGGCTTCATCAGAAGGCTTAGTCACCTAAAGAGGAATGGAAAGAGCTATACTCGGAGTTTCTTTGCGTGATTCGAAACTACGAGCATGCGAAGAAACGCCAATGGGCAGAGTACATTGTTCACAGAACAGATTGCCATTGGGGCCGAAAGGTTCTGGAGTGACGACCGTGTACCGGAAGACGCAGCGTTGGAAGGCCTCCTACAAGGTAGACCTGGTGAAGGTTTCGGGAGGTTCCTGTTCCGAATTAAAGCGGAAGTGACGCCCGGGTGTCGCCACTGTGCGAAACGCCCGGAGGACACGGTGGAGCACACAATCGCGGTGTGCCCTGCTTGGGCGGAGCATCGCCGTGCCCTCGTGGGGGTGATCGGCGGCGGAGACCTCTCGCGCCGGGCCTTGGTCGAGGCCATGGTCCGGAGCGAGGAGGAGTGGCAGGCGGTCGCCGACTTCTGCGAAGCAGTAATGCTCGCTAAGGAGGAGGCCGACCGCATCAGGCAACGGCGCTCTCGCTGCCGCCGCCGGGATTCCGATCCCGATTTCCAGCCACCGTAGGCGCGGGCTTGCGGACAGTGAGCAATGGGTAGCTCGCTATCCGGCCGTCCGGTAACCGTCCGGACCAAGCCCAAGTCGTCGACGGCGCGCGCTGTTCCCGCGCGCCTCAAGGAGTTGTCAGCAACAGCAGGGGCCCAGCCGGGTCGAAGCCTACTGGGGCCAGGGTTATCCGAAAGGGCGCTCGAGCTCCGGTATGAAGGCTTGAAGGAACGGGATGAGTTTTTTAGTCTGTAAGAGTCTGACACTATCTCCCGCTCCGCCCAAGAGCGGGGGTTGTCATAAGATGATTTTTCCCATCGAAAAAAAAAAAAACCTGGTGAAGGTTGCGGGAATCCAATGAATGCGAGACGCACAGGATCATTTACTGTGGTGACATTTGGGGGAGGCCTATGTCCAACGTGGACGTTAATCGGCTGAAATGATGATAATGAACTTATTACTTTGTGTTATTTATGAAAACAATTTTAAATCTAATATTTGAAGACAATAGACAAGAAATTCTACGTCACCAGATTTTGTGATTGAAGTAAAAAAAATAAAATACTTGCGATATCCTGCTGCCATATAAATATAAATTAAAATTTATGGCAATTTTGCAATATTTTCCTCAGTACAAAATAAACAAAAATGCGTCGTAATATTTAGAGAAAGTGTTTTTTCATAAGTGTATTGAAAAATGTCGTTTACTTTAAACGAGCACGCTCCATCCTGGACCACGTCATCGCGTGCCATTAGCTGAGATGGTAAGCAAACGCGAGCCTATCAATAACACACGTGGAAATTTGTCACTGCTACGTTTGGCTCCAAAACATTTCGATAAACTTTCTCCCCTTGTATAAAAATGCAAAAATGCACTGTAGAATCTCTATTGCATTGTGAAGCGGCGACTACTACTTTGGACAGAAGGGACAGTATCCGTCACATTGAATTTAAGGAATATAAAAGTGTGCTTGTGTAGAGCGTTGCCTCTATGACATAGTTATGAGCACAGAAAATAAGAAAGAGGTTGGAGGCTTTGTGGGCGGGGCAGGCGCGCCTCAAAATATGATCATGATCATAATAGATACAACCAATAGCAAACTTGCGATCTAAGTCTGCGTGGTCTGTTAGTTGTGTTATGCGCATTTGTATTGGTTTAATGCCTGTAGTGGAATTAAAGGGTGTGGTACAAATTGGAAAGTATTTCCAATTTGTTGTGTGTTGTTTTCTTTCTAACCTCTTTCATCCTTACTAGGGTTATTAGTACTTCTGATTTTTATACTTAAAAGTAGTCGATTTTTCCAATATCGAAAATTGATCCGAGGTTTGTAATTTTAGGGCGCATTTAAAACGAGACTAATCTGTTCGAGTTAACACAAGGAGTTCATCGCGCGCGGTTCACGGCACACACCACATTAATTCAGCAAAATACGTTCTATTTATTTGGCACAGGGCGGCGACATACGTATACCTGCACAGGTACACGTATGTCGCTTGCATACAAGCGGTTATAGCGGTAACGTGTAAGAAAAGTATTATTTCGTCAAACCGAGGCCTTATACATTTCAGCAGCTACCTGCAAGTTTTCACACCTGTTCGTGTTTACTTTCTCAGCTTAAGTATCTTTAAGCTTTCTAAACATGCCAGTTTCCTTCACCTTTTTAAGAACAATGACGATGAATGCGCTTGGCAGGGTTTGACCTGCGACCTACAACTCGGTAAGTCGGGGCGACCACCACTGCGCCACCACTGCTCTACAATCAAAAGATTCAAAGACTTGTGACATGCACCAAGCCGTACTGGGCCCGTGTGCTAGATTACGGCCCATTCTCTCTTTTAGAAAAGTGCCCAGAATTCCAGCAGTGAATTCCAGAGTTGGCTTAGTCGAACAGTTTTACAACGATAAGTTGTCATTTTGGTATATAATTAGGTGTCTTCAAGGCTAGAGTGAACAGGCTCTTAATAAACTAGTGCGCTTCACCATCAACGATTGAAGTCAAGCACTAGTTAAAAAAAACCGGCCAAGTGCGAGTCGGACTCGCCCATGAAGGGTTCCGTAGCAGCAAGTAACATAATATAAAAGTTCTTGTTATGTGTTGTAACTTTGATCGATGTTTTAATAATAGTGTATTTTTTTCGGTTTATGACGCATTAAAAAAAAACTACTTACTGGATTTCGTTCAAACCAATTTTCGTTGGTAGTTTTTATAGTAATGTATATCATATATTTTTTTTAGTTTTATCATTCTCTTATCTTAGAAGTTAGAGGGGGGGGGGGACACATTTTACACCTTTGGAAGTGTCTCTCGCGCAAACTATTCAGTTTAGAAAAAAATAATGTTAGAAACCTCAGTATCATTTTTGAAGACCTATCCATAGATACCCCACACGCATGGGTTTGATGAAAAAAAAATTTTTGAGTTTCGGTTCTATGTATGGGGACCCCCAAAATTTATTGCTTTTTTTCTATTTTTGTATAAAAATCTTAATGCGGTTCACAGAATACATCTACTTACAAAGTTTCAACAGTATAGCTCTTATAGTTTCGGAAAAAAGTGGCTGTGACATACGGACGGACGGACAGACAGACAGACAGACAGACAGACAGACAGACAGACAGACAGACAGACAGACAGACATGACGAATCTATAAGGGTTCCGTTTTTTGCCATTTGGCTACGGAACCCTAAAAAAATCGCTCCTTATACAAGCAGCTTTATTCTTTGAACCTATTCCAGGAATTTACGGAACAAGTTTATTATCTTCTTCTTGTTGGAAATATGATTTACTTTCCTTTTCTTGCAGATTTTCTGCAAGCAAAATTGATTGAAATAACAAAATTAATACAAATCTTTTCTTTTTATAGTTTAGCATAGATAAATAGCAAATTATTACACTAGTAAAACCGTTTTCCGGTAATTATTAATCAAGTTTATCTTTGTTCTACTTCTTGAGATAATATAAGCTGACTTTATATAAATTCTACCTTTTGAATAGGCCTAGACAAACAAAGCGAATTAAAATTTACTCAGTGAACAGTGGTTTTAGGGTTCCGCACGCAAAAGGCAAGCCAAGGGAACCTTATAACTAAACCGTTGCTGTCTGTCTGTCGAATGGTCGTATCTCATGAACGGGTGTGTCTATTCGCTATAAAAGTAAATAAAAACGTTGCATCAGACTAAGAATTACTTGTGTACCGTGTTTGTAATAAAAAAATATCAGGTAACTCTTTCGCTTGTGAAAGAGTTACCTGATAATTTCTTATTAAAAATTATGCCCTGTACTGAAAACCAGGATATAAATAGCCTCTCTCGCGCCGAGCCTTGGTACAGGCTAAGGTCCGAAACGAGGAAGCGTGGCAGGCGGTCGCATCCTTCTGCGAGCTGCGTTAGCAGTAATGCTGGCAAAGAAGGAGGCCGCACGTGAACTCGCGAGGGAGTAGCCTTTACTCCTAAAAAAATAAAAAAAATAGCCAAGGCCACTAAAAGTTACGTATTCAAAAGTACTATATAATATATACTTAAGCAACAAAAATATAATTAAAAAAGTTTATTAAAACTTAATAAATAATAAAATTTATATATGTTTTATTATGTACCTGCCTAACACCATAAAACTTTAACAAGAATTCAATTATTTTCATCAAATTTCTAAGTAGACTGTCTAAAAAGTCAAACGACTTGGGAATTTTGTATAATATTCAATCATTTAAAAATATTTATATTCGATACTTTTCATAAGGTTAAAACAATGATCAAGATTTCTTAATCAACCTAGATTATTGAACTAATGTTGACTACATCAGATTTCATTTTGTTCTAATAATAATTATCCAAATCGGTTGACTTTTTAGACAGACTGTAGTATTATGTCGAACGTAATTATGATCTGTCGTAATAGAGATCCACCGAACAAGTGCATGTCAAAGTAGGGATCTGCCGAAGTAGTGTTCTTCGAAGGTGTGTGTTGTCGAAGTTAGTTCTGTCGGACTAATGCTAGTCGAATATATGTTTTGTCGAAGCAATGAGTAGTCGAACTACTGATTTTCGAAATTGAGACTGTGTCGAAATAATTAACTGTTGAAATTCAGAATGACACTCGCCCTAGCCTAGTAGGACCGAGCTTGCAGACTCCGGTAACCGTCTGGGCCAAACACAAGTTGTTGGCGGCGCGTACTGTTCCAAAAAGAGATGCCAGCAAATCGTAGGGGCCCAGCAGAGTCGAAGCCTACTGGGGCCAAAGGTTTGCTTCTGAAAAGAAACCTCGGCCCTGGTATGAAAGGCAACGAAGGAACAGGAGTGAGTATTTAGTCAATAAAATCTTGATACACCATTCCGCTCCGCTCATGAGCGGGAGGTGTCATTGGATGATTTTTCAACCTAAAAAAAGGACATAAATAGCTTTTTATTATTTTTCTACCAAAATATAAACTTTAAAAGAATAAAGCATGAATAGTATCAAAGCCTCCGATCAATTGAACACAGTACAACCACTCAAAATGATGAAATGTCGAATAATCAAGTCGAATGTTTATTGTAATCAGAACTCACCCTGTTTACACTGGCAAATGGATGAGTTATCGTGCCAAATTGAATCTGCGCCGATTTATTATGATTTCACGGTGATTGGGGAGTTTTTGTGTAGGTGGTATTATAGCTTTTGACTTTGTTCAGGTTCGAATTTTGAATTCAGGTGGAAAGATCAGACACTTAAAAAAAAGCTTTTCTAATACACTTACTCGAAATCCTAGTCTTACCCTTGCCGCTTTTACATTTATCGTATCAGACTGGACGTTAAGCGACACCATGAGTCGCACGCATGTCAACCCTCGTATGATACACGTGGAAATTCGTCTCTGTAGCTCTCGGCTCCATAACACCATCGCCTACGGCTCTGACAAATGCCACCTCGATCGATCGCAGTGACGAATTTCTTATGTTGGTACCTCTGTGTTGCTGGGTGTTTAAGGTGAAAGCTCTAGGGTCCCTAGAAGTCCGAACGTTAATAAATTACGTTTTTTTTTGTTAATGGGATCGGTTTCACTGCTTACAAAGTGTGGTGTACACTTTGTAGCGCATTCCATCGTCGACCGCATTGTCGCCTTCCATCAGGTGAGATAGCGGTCAAGCGCGAACCTATCAACAAATAAAAAAAAATAGTATAATGTAAGTAGGCACATAATTTCCTCGCCAAACTTAAGAATTTGATAACAAGATACGTAGGTGTTCATGTTATTGAAACCTGTGAATGTTATCAAACTTTTAAAGTGTTGTGATGAAGTGTTTTATTAAGTAAATGAGCAAAACACTAACTACTTAATATACTTAAGTGATTTCCAACTTAACCAGCACTTCGCAGTTACTTCGGTAAGTAAGGAAAACTTATCCGCGAGTTGAAAACAAAGTACTTAAGTTAAATCAGTTAAATATCGTAACGGTAAGCAACAGCAGTAAGTTTCACGAGAACGATGCCGCTGGCAGAAGCTAGTTATATGAGACGCTAGTGATATATTTGTGTATAACATGCGTCCGAGTTTAGAACTCTGAGCAAATCAACTGTGATAGATGGACCGACAGACAGACCTATGTAATCCTATAAGGGTTCTGTTTTTTCATTCCGACATTAAGAATAACCCTAAAAATAATAAAAATTCTGATGCCATATGATCGTTCTTTGTTTTCGCCGCCAACTTATCATCTGTCATATATAATGCGAGGTACCTCCCACGTAGAAAGGTGTAATTTTTCATGATTTCTTTTTCCGGAGTAAAAAGATCAGGTGTCTTGGGTTACGGGCAGATTTTCTTTGGCTACGATGATATGCGATTCGTTTTTTAAAAATAAGGTGTGATAAGATGGATTTGTTTCAGAGTGAAGTTTATTGGCTTTTAACCTTTCGAATAACGTAATTTTAGACACAAAAGAAAGACAAACAGAGAGCGAACGCTGGCGTTCGTTTGCGTTTAATGAATTAAGTATGTTTTCAGTATTCTCAGCCGGTAGTAAAGCTTACCGACACAGCTTGCTCGATACATTTGCTGCCAAATACTCTAAAGCATGACAGATGTACTATAGAACATAAGGAAACATAAATGGAATTGGTTTGGTCACAGAATCAGGACCAGAAGTGGAAAAAAATGGACGAATGACGTAATAGAATGGTACCCTAGAAATAGAAAATACTGAAAGGACGTCAAATCAAAAGATAGGAAGATGAACTGCCGAAAAGATGGGGGAAGATGGTTCATGACAGAGATATCTGGAAAGAAATGGGGGAGGCCTATACCAAAAGACAACGTAAGTGGTTACAAAAAAAAAAATGTTTATTTAAAAGTAAGATTAGATTAAGAATTTTGAAAGCAGAACTGTAATATGGTCAGCGAATAAAGGCTTTTACACTAGTTTAGAAATTTTAACTTTTTTTTTTACCCTGAAGGAAAATGTATATATATGTTAACTTATATTCCTGAAAGCTAAAAGTGTCAACAGAAATCACGTCCCATTTTTTTTTTTTGCATTCAATTTATTTTTTCAATTTCCCTACTAGGTGACAAAAGTTTAGTGTACATTAGTTCGCATCAAACGTTCAATTGTTGAGTATAAAGTCTAAACAAAGTTGTGATCGTTTTTGCTGTTTGTGGACAGTATATATTGAAAAAAAAAATAGAAAGACCTATTGGATTCTTTAAAAAAAATAAAATAAAAAAAAGTGAAAAATACAAAGAAATATTATAACAATAAAAAAAAAACACACATAAATTACACCCTATACATGAACATAAAAGAAACTATGAAAAATATCAAATCATTAAGAGAACTTACTAATAATTCTGACGAAGACAGATCTAAGGTTGAGAGGATTTCGTTCCGAATTTTACGTTTGAAGGGAATTATATATAATTAATATGTTAATAACGTTTAGTCGTAATATTGTATTTTGCATTGGTTACGGTTCTTAATATTCTGGTTTTAATTATAAACCTACCGAGTATGCAAATAAAGTTATTATTTAGTTACGAAAGCATTTGTGACCAATAGTCATAGAGTTGCTTAGGATAACACAAAATACGAACCGAATTCTCAGTTTTTTAAGTTGCCACCCCAGAACCTTTCATCCTCATCGACCATCTGTTCTGCGTGCAATGTGCCCTGCCCATTGCCACTTAAGTTTAGCGATTTTTCGAGCTATGTAGGTAACCTTATTTATGAATATATTATGAAGGGCCTAAGTTCACACAATTGAATATCGGTGGCCTTGGGTACTTGATTAGTTTATACACAAAATGATTTAATTCTAATAAAAACCTAGATAACATCTAGATATAAGATATCTGTATTTCCAAAATACCTAGTGTAAGTTGTGTAATAACGTTTTAGTCACGTAAGAGCGGTTGTATGGTAATCACTGGAAATGTGTCTTGGGTTAGACGCTCTTCAAACAACTAAATTTATGAGGTTGCTTAGCAACAGATTTCTAATAAGTTTGACAGACGTCAAACTTAACAAACCACCACAAACCACAGACAAGTTCCAAACTGTAAAGTCTTAAGCTAATGAGTTGCCTGCTGATTGGATGTTAAAATTAAACACTACTTAATTGGACATTTTGTTGTCTGATTTTTAATAATGTCCGTGTCACAGTTACTTAAGTCTTCTTTTGGGTACTTTTGGGGTTCCGTACCCAAAGGGTAAAAACGGGACCCTTTTGCTTTTACTCCACTGACCGTCTGCCAGCCAATAGACTATATCGCATGAGCCGTGCTGGCGAGATGGTTGAAATTTTCACAGGTGATGTATTTATTTTGTTGCTGTAAAACATATACTAAAAACACAATAAAATAAATATTTAAGTCAAAATGGCAAAAAAAAACAAGTTAGTTTATTTTATGGGAGCCCTCCCATAAAATAACTTGTTTAAAGCCGTTTTTTTTTTTTTGCTGTGGACGGTACGAAACCCTTCGTTCACGAGTCCGACTCGCACTTGGCCGGTTTTATAAATAGTAGTCAATAATTTAATTTTCCAGAATAATTCATAAGTTTATGTATAAGTTGTATTACTTTTTGGTGTATAATAAAGTTTATTCTATTCTATTTATACAAATCCAGCACATACAGAAAAGTCATGAATTTTATTTTATGAAGCATTTTCACTTTCATCTTCAACAGAATAAAATGCAAACGATACGACATGTAACACTAAATTGATTTCATTTGTATGCATTTTTTATTTCATTCACATCGGCGCGCTATGTGACTGTACATAAAAATATTGCCCACAAGCCTCGAGCAATGTACAGTCGATGACAAAAACATTGTTCGCCAGCCACAGGTGCAATATAAACAGCCAGCCGTGATTTAGTTACATGTCGGTGTACTTTTATTGACGAATGGTTACAGGCTCGATTCACTTGGTTTGTAAACAAAAAAGAACATGCTGCGATTGCCTTTGCAAACCGTTTTTTTTTTCGTCTGTTTTGTTATCACACTAATATTATACAGCGTTATCTGTAAAACACTAGCAACCTCTCAGGACTAAGCCACTAACATCATAGACAACAACTTTTGTTCTATGACTTATAAGGAAATATCATAATGGGAGAACGGATGATTTCCAACGTTACAAAAAAGCACGGATAGGTTTGACGTCTGACAAAGATGATGAGGAGAGAGAGATCAAACTTTGTGATTATCATAAATTCTTCCTTAAACTATCCTTTTGAATTATTGGTCATGTATTATTGTTCTTTATTCTTTATTGTATACATAATTACATAATCACATACAGCAAAAATAGGACAGTTGATGTACATAGGCGAGCTTAACCCACAACTGGGTTTTTAGAATGAAATGATTGATGAGGTGATTGAATCACTGCTTACCATCAGGCGGGATCGCAGTCAAGTACTAGTTTATAACAGATAAAAAAAAAATGCATTTGAGGAATTTTAAATGTACAAAAAAAGAAACAGTAAAATAAAAATTGAACACATAAATTAAATCTAATTTAAAACTAACAATATACTTAACAGATATATGCACAGCACCCTGTACATAAACATAATATATACAATAAATACATAAAAACATATTATATATCGACGGGTCCTATGTACTCCTATGAGGTTCAATGTGCAAATTGACAACTTTTTCAATACAGGCTCTCAAAGTATCAATTTGAAATTTTTTACAAGCTTGTAAATAATATATCAAATTGAAACTGAGAGCCTATAGTGAAAATTTGTTAATTTTCACATTGATTATTTATACATAAGACCTATCGCTATATGAGTATGTTGACAGGAAATGTTCCTTAACTTTTCTCCTGAAAACTTTCAACGAAGGGATAGCCTTCAATGAATGCGGAAGAGACTTCCAGAGGCGCATATCATGAACGGTAAAAGAACTAAACAATTTAAGTATCCATGTTTTTCTTAGAAGCACTCCTTTTTTGAATTATATATTTTTTTTAATTTAGTTAAATTAAAAAAAAAATAATGTATTAATATTAATATAAAAAATATTTAATATTAAACCCTCCTCACGGCTTGGCGACTTTTTTTTTTCTTCTTTCTGCCCTCCTACTTTTTTCTTGATGTAAAAACAATTTTAATAATCGAATTACCTGCAGCGGTCATCCCGTACGTTTAAACATTTAGGTGTCTTCAAAACTAGAGTAGATAGGCTCTTAATAAACTAGTGCGCCTCACCATCAACAATCATATAACTGTGTGGGATAGGATCACAGTCACTAGTTTATATGATTAAAAAACAATTGAGTTTTACTATTTATTAAAGATTATAAACGTATAATTGTTAAGCCAGATCCTAAGTTCAACAATCATTTTTCATGCATTCTCCTATCGATATCACAACAATAATCCTAACAATATCTTATAAACTTCAAGATTTTTTTTTTTTCAGCGGTAAATCCGTTAGGGCGTGTCAGACTTTTACTGACTAAACCCACTCCTGTTCTTTCATTGCCTTCATTTCAGGGCCCCATGGTTCACTTTCGCACAACTCATGGCCCCAATAGGATTCGACCCAACTGGGCCCCTACGGTTTGGTTTGGTTTGCTTTACGATTGAATATAAATTTCGACTGAATATTATTGACTTTCGTTATAATTTATTTTTTTATTTTAGTTTGTGATTTTGACTTCTATTTATTTATTTGTTTATTTTGTATTTTTCTTTTATATGTTTGTCATTCATTGTCATTTGACATTATATTTAATTATTTGTTGACCAAGTATAATTTATTTGACTTGTAAGAATCCCTCACCAATAAACTACTATGACAATGACCTTTAGACGCGCGTGGAACTACGCACCGTCGACGACTTGGGCTCAGTCCGGACGGTAATCGGACGGTGGAAAGGCGAGCTACCCCTTGCTTGCCATCCGCAAGTCCACGCCTTCGCTAGCTGGAAATCGGGATCGAAATCCCAGTGGCTAGGGTGTGATGGGCGTTCCCTCGCGCGTGCGGCTGCTTCCTTTGCTAACATTACTGCTCCGCAGAAGCAGTTGACCGCCTGTCACTCCTCCTCACTACGGACCATGGCCTGTACATAAACTTCAAGATACGTTTCCAATAAATGTATTTATTAGATACAATCAAAGAACAAGAAAAAGTACACACGATTTATGCAGAAAGAAAATACTTACTTGAATTTTGACATAAGTTCTGATGTCGAGAATAATATTTACTTTATGCTAAAAGGTACCTTACAAGATGACCTCTACCTAGCACTTGACATTTAAAAACATAATATTTCTTCTTAAAGTAAGAACCGAAACATTGTTTTCATAATCGCTCCACTAGGTCTGGACTTGTTGAATATTTCAACTCGTGCAAAAGGTCAAAAATTTGAATGTGGGATGGGAACCTTTTCTGACAACTTAAACGTCGATAGGTATATTTTGGCATAACTATTTGAAATATAACATCGAAGACTTTATTTTGGTTAGTTTAGTTGGACTGAACCTTCCGACTTTAATGATCATCTACTCTGCGAGCAATGTGCCCTGTTCTGTAATGGCGACCGCGAACTCCTATGAGGTGGACCGATGACCTGGTAGAGAGTTGCTGAAATCTGTTATACGTGAGATGTATAGAACCGTCCGTTATAGCGACACTTGAAGGAGGTATACGTCCAACAGTGGACGGCTTTCGGCTGAAATGATGATGATGATGAGTTGGACTGAATGAGTCTTAACACTCAGTGCATTGGAAATGAAAGATGTTCCAGCTAAAGATGGAATTATGTATGTCTATTTGTCTGTGCTAACTCCACCTAAATTACGCCCTAGAAAGAAGGCGAAGAAGGAACAGGAGTGGGTTTTGGTCAGTAAGAGTCGGACACGTCTTCACACTCCGCCCAAGGGCAAGAGACACTTATCATTAGATGTTTTCCCACATAAAATAACCCCAACTCTTTTTAGGGTTCTGTTCCAAAAGGGTAAAAACGGGACCTTATTGCGAAGACTCCGCTGTCCGTCTATCTGTCACATGGTTATATCTCATGAATCGTGTTAGTTAGACTAGGTATTGAAAATTTTACAGATGATGTATTTCTATTGCCGCTATAACAACAAATACTAAAAGCAGAACAAAATCTAGTAACAGAACTGGCGAGCAGCACCGTGTGTAATATTACACGAACGATTTGGAGCCACATTTGACCCCCTTATAACTCAAAAACTATTTCACTTAAACGTGTCAAATTTGGCTCATATATTGAGACTTGCGAGATACATGTCCTTCAAATTTTACTAACACATCTCAAACGGAAGCCAAGTCTGACCTTAAGCTACAATATATCATCCTAAGCTATAAGAAGAAATGATATTTTATGTTGTTATAAATTAATTTTAGGACTGACCATTGAACTTGGCACCCATTTTGATCTTACTTCTTTTGTTTTTGAAGTCAGCAACCAAGGCATATATCATAATATTGAACTTGGCTCTCATTTCAAATTTATGTTTTTGGAGAGATAAATATCGTAACTATTTTAGTGGGGCTCCCATTCAACAAACGTAATTTTAAGCAGTTTTTAGGTACGGGTGGTACCAAACCTTACGTGCGCGTGTCTGACTCGCACTTGTTGGTTTTTTTTTATAAAACTAAAATGCTTGGGTCTGATCCCAATACTGAATATAAAACACGATTAGCAAAAAGAAAGAATTAGAAGCCGAGTGGTAATGGCCCCGACTTACGAATTGTACGTCGCGGGTTCGAACCTAGCCAGACCCATTACTTTGTGTAATTTATTCATCCATCATTTCATCATCCTTCACCATCATCCAAAAGATCGCGAGGAAACCAGCATGGCCTAGAATAAAAAAATCGAAGACATATGACATTCACCAACCCGCACTGGTTTCGCGTGATAGATTACGGCCCATTCCCTCTCCCAGAGAAGAGGCCTGAGTCAAAGCAGTGGGAACATTAAAAAAAGCTGACGGATGGATGGATGGAGCTAAAGAGAACTAACTAGAAATAAAACAAAGTAACGATATGTCGATACAAAAGAACGCAGTAAATTGTCACTCCCTAGAATGCAGTTCACGAACTTTGTTGCTGACTGTACTCAGCTCACTAATATTGACAGTTGGGAGAACTCGGCAACTGTCTCGTTTACCTTGTAAGAAATAACAAGTTTGTTACTGACGATACGGAATCCAAGCGAAGATAGAAAATGTTCAGGAAGTAGGAAATATACTTTGTCAGTCATTAAGAGTAATATGATAATGGAGGCATTTATTCATAAAAGCATTAAATTATTATTAACATAAAGTGACAGATCACAAAAATTACATTCTATAGGTAAATTGCGATTAGTGACCAAAATACATGAAACTAGCTTTTGCCCGTAGCTTCGCCCGCGTGTATAAAATATAGCCTATCTCACTCAGGATTGTAGTAGTTTCTATTGGTGAAAAAATTTTAGCAATCGGAACAATACTTTCAGAGATTACCTCCTACAAACAAAAAAACAAACTTTACCTCTTTATAATATTCGTGCAGGTTGTCATTTCAAATCTATTTAGTTTGCTACCTCCCACTACTGCGGGAAGGCCTGCTTCTTCCTTTTCCACAAACGCGCCTTCAGCCATTGCAAATGAAATTGACATGCGTTATTCATAATTTGCCTCTACAATGAGTGATGAATGAAACCGCTAGCAGAATTTAGATGAATATAGTTATTATATAACTTAATTCAATATCATATATAGATATAAAATTAATATTGATATTGATATTGAATTAAGTTATCATCAAAATTTCAGCCAAAAGACGGCTACTGTTCGACATAGGCCTCCCCCAAGTGTCGCCACAATGAACGGTCCTGTGCATCTCGCATCCATCGGATTCCAAACTCTTACCAGGTCATCGGTCCACCTTGTAGGAGGCCTGCCAACGCTACTTCTTCCGGTACGTATTTTGAATTGTGTAAATCTCTTATAATATTGATTAAGTAACAACTAGCGATTGTCAAAAAACAATCGCTAGATGTTACTTAATCAATCAAACCAGTAAAAATGTACCTTGTCGATCATTTTCCTTCCTTTTTTTGTGACAAATCGTCACGTGACTTCTTCCACTCTAGGTGTTCTAAATTTACTACCTATCATATATATGCTATAAAAGCAATCGAGCTTGAAGAATCCACAGCCCAAACAGGAGTCGGCCTTAACTGATCCCATCAGTTTTGCTGACATCTCTATGAGGCACGCGTGGAACACTACGTTTCGTCGACACGAGCTTTTATTAGTGGATAACAATCATCAAAATAACAGCCCCCGCTCTTGGGTGGAGCGGGAGATAGTGTCATATAACAGATACAGACCCTAGCTCCAGTAGGCTTCGACCCATCTGGGCCCCAACGGTTGCTGACGTTCCGGACCATGGCCTGCCAAGGACTGGCGTAACAGATCTCCGCCGCCATCGCCCCCATAAGGACACGGCGATGATCTGCCCAAGCAGGGCACAGCTCCACCGTGTCCTTCGGGCGTTCCACACAGTGGCTACACACGGGCGTCACTTCCGCACGAATCCGCTGTCGACACGGGCTTGGTCCTAACCCAACGGTCGGTCGGTAACTCATGAGTCACAGTCTGCAAAACCATGCCTATGGTGGCCGGTAGTCGTCCTGCGACTTGCGACTGCCAAAACCTCAATTCCTGAGGAACTCTCAGGAATTGAGGTTGTGAGAGTCGCGAGTCAGATACACAAAGTGATAAATTATTATATCATACCAAAAAATGTCCGAAACACTTGAGATTGGAAGTGAATTTTCAGACTTGGTAACAAATATAATTTTACAAGTGTCATTTGGTCCAATCTAGTCTTTGTGGTTATTGAACGTTACCTAGGCTTGCAATTCCAACTACTCGCATAATTTCGTGCAAGTAGCAGGCAAGGGTATTTAAGACTTTATAGCCCACATCCCGGGAATCCAAATGGAGATAAGCTTAATATATTAAAAAGTTAAAGCTTGTTTTTTTTAATATTTATTTTTTTTGTTTGTAGGAGGGTAATCTCCAACAGTTCTGTACCCCTAGCCAAGTTGCTAATCTGCAATAGTTAACGCTTGTAGAAAGCTTCAAATGTACGGTAATGACGTCGTCTTAACGCTCAGTCACGTGGTCAGAACAAAAGAATTGGCGGCAAGGTCAACTCGAAGCGTTCGGCGCAAGCGAAACGGTTGTTACTTGGCTAGGGGGGCTGGTCCGATTACTTAATTTTTTTTACTGATAGAAAGCTGTTTTATCTACGCATGTGAAGCCGCGGGCAAAAGCTAGTAAAATATATGCGCACTTCGGGCATAATGATTCACAACATTGCGTTGCTCTAACCGCACATGTGAATAACCATGCACATTGCTCATATGACCTGACGACCTTAAGATTATGTCTGGCGTTGATAAACAATTATTGAAAGCGTATTATAAACAATTAAAATTTTTAGAAACAGAAACAAAATAATAATGATTGCTAAGGAAGATGTCAATAAATTCGTTACTTTTATTTCAGGAGTTACTGACCTGAAATACGTTCTTCTGAGAGCGTTTCTTTTTTCTTTCCTTCCCGTGGTACATTTTCATACAACCTCTCTTTCGTGATTATCTTTATTACACATCTTTTTCTATAACCACAGATATCTTGCTGATATTATCTCGGTTTTTATAGAGATCAAATCATAAATTTGTGTTAGACTAATCCAGTAAAGAACTCTGAAAATCTGCTATTTTGCGTGAACTTTGGGTCTTCATAATGTACTCACAAATAATAAAGAAAATACAAATATACAAACCTTGCATATTCTAACGAAGATTCTGTGTGACGACATTTTTTTCAATAACCTCCAAGGTTTAAAAAAAAAACACGTAACTATTTCCTGGAAAAAGTTTTTTCAAATATTCTGGTGAATGCCGGAATAACCGAAAAACCAACAAAGTTTTCAAGCATTTCTTTTTTTCGCGTTACAAATTCATCAAGCATTGGATGAAACAACAAGCTTTTAAACTATACTTACATTGTGGATTGTCGAGTTATACCACTTTGGAAGTGTCTCTCGCGCAAACTATTCAGTTTAGAAAAAAATATATTAGAAACCTCATATCACTTTTGAAGACCTATCCATTGATATCCCACACGTATGGGTTTGATGAAAATATTTTTTAGTTTTTATTTTTTTTAATTCATCTAAACTAGTGCTTGACTGCGATCCCACCTGATGGTAAGTAGTGATGCAATACACCGAAAGGCTGGCTACCCTTCGCTTGTGCAAAAAAAGTCTTGAACTTTGAGTTTCAGTTGTAAGTATGAGAATTCCCCAAAATTTAATATTTTTTTGAAAATCCTAATTCGGTTTACATAATACATCTACTTACCAAGTTTCAAGAGTGTATAGTTCTTATAGTTTTGGAAAAAAGTGGCTGTGACATACGGACGGACAGACAGACAGACATGACGAATCCATAAGGGTTCCGTTTTTTGCCATTTGGCTACGGAATCCTAAAAAAACACAGACAGTTCGTGTGTTGGACGGTTCATTGATAAGGACACTCTTAATAATGAACTTCCCAAACACTCAAATATTATCTTCTCCTAAAAATAAGAAAAAAAAAAAACAAAAAAAAAAGCGAAATTGGTCCAGTCGTTCACACGTGATGACGTGACCATGGGAAATAATTCATTTTTGTATATAATAAATATAGATTTTAAATAAGTACATAAATTCATTAACTCCAATTTTTCTTTCGAGTTACACAAAAACCCCATATGTACTTAAACGATCCTTACATAAGTTTTTTTTTTGTTTTTTTTTTTTTTTAATTTTTGATAGGCTGATCAAGCCACTATCTCAACTGATTGTACGTTTATATATCTGGTCATACACGTATGCAGGTGTAGCTACTACACACCTGACCTTGCAAAATGTTAATATTACTCTTTTAATTTAATTTTCAATATTCTTCAAGTAAATGATAAATATAAACAGTAAAAAATTTAAAAGAAAATCTAAACGCTTTAATAAAACACATTTATTCGAAACTAACCAGGAGACAATGTCTCGACGACCGCGTCTTAAGATTTTTCAAGATACAAGTATCTCACAGAAACGGCTACAGAAGTACCAAGGTACCCAAGTCACAATGCATTCGTAATTGAAAGCGCAGGTAAAAGCGAAACACTAAAAATAAAGCATTTGGCGATTCTGCCAGTTCCCTTTGCGCACGCGTAGAGGAACCGGCGATGTTCAGTGGCGGTAAGCGAGCGTCGGGTATTGCGCGCGTCGCATCACTCACTCGAACAATATCGCGGATCGAATAAAGTTTTTTGTGACAGAAAACAATACAAATTAAAAGTCGAACGCTTTTCTTTTTCAGTGCGTGAGGAATACAGTTTTGTTTTTTTTTTGACGAGTGTACTTTTTATGAAAATTAGTTTTATAAGTGCAGTGTGGTTTTGTGTGATTGCAGAGCGCAGTTTTGTGAAGGTTAGTATTTTTTCTTTTACGTAATGTATTGGTTTGTATTTTTTTAAAGTTTAAAAAATGGGTTTCTCGTTAAAAATTTAATAGTTTATTGAAATAAAAAAATAATAGACTAAATATAAACACATTTTCTAAGACAAAATATAATATGTTTCATAAAATATCCAGTCTTATTAAAAAGTTAACGACTTTAACTAGACAATACCGGTTTAATGTTCTGGACTATAAAGCTACAAGTGGTGTCTAATTAAAACGCGTCGTAATTTTAGGGAGTTAAAATTAATTGTTCAGACATTTTTTACTGCTTTGTTCAATTAAAGAAAAAATATTGCCCAATAAGAAAGAAAAAACTAAGCTAGGCGTATTTTTTCTGACCAAAAACATTTTTTTTTTTCTATGGGTATCGCTAATCTAATTTAGCACCCCATTAAATTTGAAAAAAAAAAACACACTGTACCAATTTTGTAAAATAATTGATAGGTAGGTAACTAAAATAAATTATTATTTGACACAAAATAAAAATATTGTTTCATACTACGAAAAAATAATTAATACTATGGAACGTACTACAGAACTTCAAAAGATTATTATCTATTCATAATTGACTTGTGATGATTAATTCTAATTACTTATAGGTTGGTACTAACAGATCTAATATTTATGATACCATAAACAATCTAACAAATTGAACGAAAAGATTAATGTTGTACCGTCAGTCAGCGGAAAAAATTACATCCTTCTTCAGATAAATTGTATCATTATTTTAAATCCATACTGTTATTATAAATGAAAAAGTAACTGTTTGTTTTCTGACTTTTCACTCCTAATGTACAAAATCTGTTTCGAAGATTTTTTTTTTCTATTTTTTGATTGACTCGCGTTTGAATATTATCACCTTATGGTAATCGATGATGTAGCCGACGATGGAGCACGCTTGCCTAGAACTAAACTATTCAGTCTCGACTCAAAGACCCCTAGGTTGTAGCTACCAGAAAACACATAATCTGGCAGGAAATTTCACTGAATGGATTTATTTTCAAAACGCTTTGTACGCATGGGTGGAATATCCACCATGTACCGGTGCCGCAACGTCATACGTGTAGCAGTCTGATGATGGAACGGACTCGGTACCTACTAAGATTTATATTGGATCTTGGAGAAGGAGATGGATCACTTTTTATCTTAAGAATACGTCTCCCTGGGATAATATCCGACGTTCACGAAGGCAAAACCGCTGGCAGCAGCTAGTCCCTAGTAATTAATGGCGGCCATTTATATCAATGAATTATTGTTATTAATAATGTCACTGGCCGGAGTTAAAACGCAGTTAAATCACTTGGCGTTCTGAATTTGAAAATTATTGTGAAAATTGCGTAGTCGTAAAATTCGTCAGCTTTATACAGTCATTAGAAAATTCAAGGTGTTTATTTCAAGTTTTTTTTTTTTGTATTTTTTCAAAGTTACTCGTTTTTTTTACACCAAAGGAAATAGGACGATTAATTCGTTTATTTGGTGGTTTAATTCATTAAACCTCAAGCGAACGCCGGCGTTCGCGCATAGACTATTGTCTTAGGTACTATTGTGTCTCAAATTGACGGTATCTGAAAGGTCTTCATAATTATGTATAATAGCTTTTCGACTTAGTTAATTTTAAGCCTCTGCAATTTAATTACACGACTGCCCCAAAAAAGGAATGTTACGTTTTCAGTATGTATGTATGTGAGTTTCTTTATTCCCCCATAACTTCTAAATGACTGAACTGATTTACATGCGAATGACAATATTTAATGTATACCCGCTGTATCTAACGTTAGTAACGTTTTTCTTTGATTTGTTACATTTAATTAATTATTTGTTATATTATTAGTGCCACTAGTCTAATGTATGAACTAATATAAACCGCGGCCGATGAATACTGTTTCACCGTAATACAGTTTATACTAATACGGGGATCAGGGTGAATCAGTTCCGTGTAAGCTAACAATTAGCTAGTGAAATTTGTGATTTTAAATAATTTTGTTGACTGTTGTTGGCTATGTAAGTACGCAAATAAATGTATTTTTTTTTTATGTATCGTTGAAATCGAGCAACAGGCTATTTACAAAATATAGAAATGCTATGTGGTGGGTATGATAAATAAATTAACACCCACCCTTTTTTATATATTTTCAATTTAATCTATTAATGCATGTGATTATCGTATAAGATTTGACGAGTGGATTTCAAAAATATAAATTTGTTACACTAATCGAAAATTTCAAATGAAAAATAAACATTTTTGCCATACAGTTACGAAACCCCAACTAACATTATTAATTAATATAAAAAATCAGGCAAGTACAAATCGATCGTGTGCGTGAAGGATGTCCGAACCGTTGTAAATGTACCTACAATGAACAATAGGTACATGTACAAACAAGAACCAACTTTGTAGATTAAAAAACATGTTTTCTCATAAGCCATCACTACAGAATAAGTACACTTAAATAAAACTACAATGTAATTCACTTTAAAAATAAAAAATGGCTCCATCAAAGCAAACCTTATTACTTAACACGACACGGTTTGCTAAAAATGTTGATGTCTAGTATAAAACTGATGCCCACAGTTAAATCCATTTATTTAGTTTATACGTCCATTTTTGAGTCCCGGAAAGTGCCAAATTCAACCTTAATTGGCTAAGTAGGTAGGTTCGAAGCAAGTAGGCTGTTACAGATGACATTAGGTTCCGTTTTTCTTTCGGATGTACAACCTGAACCTTACAAAAAACATAACATTATACAATGGATAACATAGACTACATACAATAATACACTGCAGAGTGTTTGACAGTTCAGTGATGAACACTTGTTTTTTATCTACTCAATAGAACATTAATGTTGGTCACAGCTTCGAGATGGCTCTATGCCATCGCTACACCGTGGCAACTAGATCCAGGAGATTTACCACAAGCCGTCTTCATAGAGTTCGAGGACAAGTCAGTTCGTGGCAACACTATTGATATCCATGGGTGTCAAAATTGAACTCAGTACAGTCGAATTGGATGACCTAAAAGGTCATAGAAAAGTAGAGCGCTGCGTGTTATCGCTTTTATTATTCGAATTTTGGGCCGAGACAGTCCACAAGCTACAAGGGATAATATTGGACAAAGCCGTAGTGCACCTAAGCCTAATTTTTTTTTGCCAAAGGCCAAGCTTATGCTGCGCTTAGTTACGTGAGGCAACTAGAAGTTTTGGCAATCAGTGTTTTTGACCCATGTAAAGTAATTCACGTGCCGCACAACAGGAAGTCTCTTGATGAATTTCATCGCCTCAGAAATTTTTAACAATTCAGTATGAGGCGATTAATCTTCACCTCTTCTTGTGTTCGTATACATGCTTACAAACTATATTGTATTGCATGCCATGTTTTAAAATAAAACTTATCACTAAATGGTTTAAAATTAAATGAAATAATAAAAATAATAAAAAACACAGCTCCCATGTTACTTAAAAAGTCCCCCGACTGCGATGAAAAATATTTTTTCATCGCAATCGGGGGACTTTTTATGTATTCCACCTACAGACTGGTCCCCCGACGAAAAATTTTGTTTTGTAGATCAAGTAGTTTTCGATACATCGTGTTTAGTCAGTGAGTGACTACTTTCTGTTTATTTATACAGTTTAACTAACAACTTTTTTTTAGTTCATTCTCTTTGATATGGCAGTCGTATTTTTAATTATCTTTTTTTGGTTAGTGTTTTTAAAACTACGATAGAATTATTTTAGCAAGTTAATATCCGATTTAGCATATTGTGTAAGTGTATGTTTGTGCTATGTTAAAACAAACATGGCTAACTATAAAAAACAAGGGCAAGTGGGAGTCAGACTCATATTGAGGGTTCTGTACAAACTTACTTAGGTAAGTAATTCCCGAATGGAGTCCCGAACTTTTTCTGTAACAACAAATTTACAGTTTTCAGATTTATTCCTATATCTGTGCCATAAGACCTTGCCGTATGCCAAATTTTCAGGATTCTAGGTCAACGGAAAGTACCATGAATTTTAATACCCTTGAGAGTATTGAAATATACGTTTTTTGCGACATAAACAAACAACAACAAAACAGACGTATCTTTTTTTTTAGTTTGCTTAGAATTCTGATTTTTCCACAGCAGGGACGGCAGACTTGAGTATATGGTTTTTTAATTTCAACTCGTTACGATGCGTTTTTGAGATAAGTGGGCCTTTACAGATAGCCAAACAGACGGACAACAATGTGATCCTACAAGGGTTTCTTTTTTTCTTAAACTCTTTATTGTACACATAAACATACCTACATACATAGTACACTGTGATACATACAATTTATGTAGCAAGGCGAGCCTAACTCAACAATGAGTTTTCTTCCCGCAAACCTTTTCTTTTGAGGTCCTAAAAAACATATTTGTTTTACTCAAAGTATTTTGTTCAACTGTAACATAGAAATCTAAGATACTGTTCAGCATTTAACAAAATAAGATAAATGAATATTGTCATATTTCACATTATACAAATAAATAATATTATGTAAAAAGCTAGTAATAGGTAAGATTATAAATACGCACAAACAAACGAATAAAAAATGATTATGCATAATTATTAACACTGAGATAAAAAAAAATCCATGAATGTGAGCCATAAAAATGTAATAAGCACAGAGCAAAACTGGCTTATAATTATCATCCTTAATTAAAGTATTGTGTTTATTTGTACAATAATGACAGGGCAGGGCACACTTAATTATCTTTATAATACAAAAACACGAAGTACACTCAGGCGTCGAATTACTCCTCCACATCGCTCCACATCGAATTAGCATTGCCACGTAGAATGGCAATGCTAATTCTTTGGGTGAAGAACGAGCCAGCCCTCTGGTCACGCAAATTGTCGGTCATTATGTACTTATTTAGGTTTTAGTATAAATACCTAAAGTAGTTAATATTTAAGTTTTTTTTTTTTTTAATGTAAATATCATTAATTGATTTTCAATAAAAACAAGTATATTATCTACCTAAGCGTTTACGTTGGTACTGTACTACTACTTATGTTCTCATCACCATCATTTCAGCTGAAAGACGTCCACTGTTGGACTAAGCCTTTCCCAAGTATCGCCACAGTGAACGGTCATGTGCGTGTCGCATCCATGTTCCACCCATCGATTCCCGTAACGCTTGAAGGAACCGCAGACCTGAGTATATTATGGTTTTAACTCGATACCTTCACGCGTTCTCGAGATAAATGGTCTTGACAAACAGACAGGTGGACGAATCACAAAGTGATCCTATAAGGGTTCCGTTTTTTTTCTTTTTGAGGTACAGAACCCTAAAAATATTGAATCTCTGTGATTACGTCACAACATTTCGTATCGTTTTTGGTACAAACCATCCCTACGACAAAAGGATTACGTCATGAGGATAAGTAGGTAGTAGGCGTCTAAGAAATAAAAACGACATCGCTAACCAATCTGTCTTGCCAACATTGTTAAGGTAATTTCAAATATTTTAACGTTGTCAACTTTTAATATATATATTTTTTTTTTGCAATTTTTATTTTTTCTATTTTTTTTTACGCAAACTTTTTTATTTTTATTTTTAGGTAGGTATATTTATTTGAAAGTCTATGTAAACAGATATAACAAAAAAAAGGAAACAGAAAAATAAGTACAAAGGCGTTGCTTGCTTCTACAGAACTTTCTGCGTACCGTCGCGGTCATTTCTGCCTGATCACTTAAATTAATTTTTTAATCTAGCAGCGCGACGTCAAACCAAAACCTTTGGAGTTTTCGTTTCGAGTGCAAGCAAAAATGAAGTTAGCGGTGGTCAGGCGAAAGTGTCCTTGATGGTGCGACCTGCGTCGTGTGACCTACGGAGGAGAGTTTGAAAAAAGACGTATACCACAACTGACATAAGCCGAACTGTCGGAATCAATAAGATTGCAAAAAACTGAAATTGTCAAAATATAATCTAATTGATAAACAATGAGTATTAAATAATAGGAATTAATGTTGGGACTTTTATTAGTATATTATCATAGTTAGCTCAATAATTAGTTTCATAAAACATTAATAAATTAGTACACTGGCTGCTTACACAGGCACTTTTGGTGATTGAATTTTATTAATCTGATCAAAATCAAAGTCAAAATCAAAAGTCAATATTCAATAAAGTATATTTCAATATTACAAACAGACACTCCAATTTTATTTATATGGTATAGATGTATAGATAGGCACGCGTTTGATCACTATCTCACCTGATGGTAAGTGATGAAGCGGTCGATGATGAAACATGCTCGCCAAGAAGTAACTTATTTATCAAGAAGCAAGCCAAGCGGATCATAGGTAATGATGCACTTGTCGAGTCGAAGCTTCAAAGTCTTGAGCATCAACCGTAGGCGCGTTCTTGCGGACAGTGAGCAATGGGTAGCTCGCTATCCGGCCGTCCGGTAACTGTCCGGACCAAGCCCAAGTCGTCGACGGCGCGCGCTATTCCCGCGCGCCTCAAGGAGTTGTCAGCAACAGCAGGGGCCCAGCCGGGTCGAAGCCTACTGGGGCCGGGGTTATCCGAAAGGACGCTTGAGCCCCGGTATGAAGGCTTGAAGGAACGGGATGGGTTTTTTAGTCAGTAAGAGTCTGACACTATCTCCCGCTTCGCCCAAGAGCGGGGGTTGTCATAAGATGATCTTAACAATTGAAAAAAAAAAAAGCATCAACGCCGATTTGCTAACCTGTCCATTTTCTACCAGTTGCATTTTGGAGAGTGTGTGCGGAATAAATAGAGAAACATCATAAAAGTTAAAATGATGAAGTAAGGAGGTTACAAACCTCAGTATTGAAAATACGACGCAAAGAGGAGGACGAGGTGCGGAATTGCAGAACTCAATTCCGCTAAGCCCGTTTCATGACACCAGACGCATCGCACCCACACGTATAAAGGTTTGGGACCACGAGTAGCAGAATTCCCTGCCAGAGTCTGTGTTTCATGACAGTCTATTCTAGTCAAGCGTGTGCCATCGTCGACTATATCGTCGCTTTCTATCAAGTAAAACAGCGGTCAAGCACGAGCCTATCAATAGTAAAAAATAACCTTCGATTATTGCCATAAATTATAATATAGTGTTTACACATTAATCATATTTCTATAAACAGTTGCCATCATTATTTATAACGATCGATTTCAATGCAATACGATTAAATAAATACCGATGTTGTATGTTTGACGTAATGTCAGACATTTCAATATTTGGTAAGTGATTCTTGACATAAATTATTGTATCCAAAATTTGTTAAGAAAACAGCTTTTTGGCTGTAGTCAAGGCAAATCGCAACAAGAGCAGAACGGATATTTACTGGATCCTTAGTTTTTTAAAGACAAAAATAATCGAAAAACTCATACACCATACATGCCACATGCAAGCAAGAATTTTGGAGCATCAAGATTCTACTCCATACAGGGAACTCCGCTGTTGAAGCAACAATACCCAACTCCTCCACACTTCTTCATCATCACCCCATCAAAACATCTTCCCAGTCAATTTGAAATTCCTGCGACCCTCATCAGGTTATCGGCCCAGCATTTGAGACGCCTTTTAACGCTGCATCTTGCAGTACATGTTCCTCAATTCAGATCTTTTTAGTCAATTTGATAAAAATCAAAATATTTGTTTTAAATCATTCGCAGCTACCGCTAAAAATATAAATTCCACTTCCATTTTCATGTCGGAAATATAAAAAAAAACGAACGCAAACATCCATCTTCATACCTATCAAGCCGAGTGAAATCTTTAACATAACCCTTCGCCGGGCTATGATTTTCAGTGACCCATTTCCTTTAATTTCCTCTTACAAGCCGGGCTATGATAAGCAGACATATTCCACGTCGGGCTTGTGTTGATAAATATATGTAAGAGCCATGCTCGTAAACGTATAGTAATAATATTTGTCTTTAGTTGACCTGATGTGAAGGCCTCTTGAAGATGGGCTGCATGATTACTTGCAAAAGTTATAATCATTAAAAATCATTAAAATCGTCAATATAACGCAGGGTTTTTTTGTGATGGGAAAATCATCAATGACAACCCCCGCTGTTGGGCGGAGCGGGAGATACTGTCAGACTCTTACTGACTAAAAACCCACCCCGTTCCTTCAAGCCTTCATACCGGGGCTCGAGTTGTCTTTCGAAACTAACCATGGCCCCAGTAGGCTTCGACCCAGCTGGGCCCCTGCTGTTGCTGAAAACTCAATATAACGCAGGGTAAAAACCTAATGAGGTTATGGTTGGTGCAAAAGAGAACCCCGGGGCCCTGGAACTAAAGCAAAGAAAAAAAAAACAATAAATGAAATGTTAAGTACAGTATCATCAAAGAGTATTTCTATAATTAGCATAGCATAGTCGGCCTTACAATGTTTCTACATTTGGGGGCCTCCTCTTTAAGAGAAGGAATGGGCCGTAATCCTCCACGCAGGCCCAGTGCGGCTTAGTGGATGTCACATGTCTTCGAATTTTTGGTTCTAAGACATACAGTTCCTCATGATGTTTTCCTTCACCGTTTTGAGTGGTGATGAAATTAATTACACTAGCTAGGTTTGAACCCGTGACCTATAACTCGTAAGTCGGGGCCGTTTCCACTCGACCACCACTGCTCTCAAAGATCAGATATCTTTAATTACCTTGTACCTTTACGTGCCTTTGCGCACGGGCGGGTTTTAATCAGTAAAAGTCTGACATACCCTCTCGTTTCACCCGGAGCGGGAGAAGTAATAAAAAGCCTTTGAAGTAAAGAATGAGCATTCATTCTTAATTCTTCATTGTATACAAAATCATAACATAGTACATGGTGATACAGACAGTTTATGTACAAAGGCGAGCTTAACAATGAGTTTTCGCCCAGCACCTTTGAGACCTAAAGAGAACATATTTGAATGCAATTCTTGATTGCTTGTTGCGCTTATACGTCTTGTTTTTCAGGGTTTCGTACCTCAAAAGAAAAAAAAAGAAACCAGGATCACTATGTTGACAGTTTTTCTGTCTGTCAAGAACCTTTATCTCGAGAACATGTGAAGATATCGAGTTGAAAATAAAACCATATACTCAAGTTTGCAGTCCCTTGAAGCCGTGAAAAAATCAAACTTCTGAGTTTACAAAAAAAAAAGATATGGCCGTTTATATTATAGTCGCAAAAAACGTATATTTCAACACTCCCAAGGGAATCAAAATTCATAGGGCACGTCACGTTGACCTAGAAAGCTGAAATGTGGCATAAAATCAAAACTCCGAGTATTTACGGAACCCTCAGTGCGCGAGTTCGATTCGCACTTGCCCGGTTTTTTTTCACCCGATAAGTGGTTATTTGAACAAAGAAGAAGAGAAGTTGAAGTTTAAGCAGAGTTTTTCGGTGTGTTTATAGTTACCTACATTTTAACAATTACCTAAGTTTAAGAGTGAGCCTGGAACTGGCTCGCTAACTTCGTGTCGTATTTCGTAGTCGTCCACATTATGGGCCTCATGAGAAGGCTTAATTTCACATAAAGGGTAGTAATTCTCGGAGTTTCCTTTCGTGATTGAATCAATAATAAAGAAATCCGCAGCAGAATCAAGTTTATGGACTTAGTCTAATTTATAGTTGCCAAACTTGAAAAGCAGTGGATAAGGCACATTACTTCCGGCGATCACGTACCGGAAGATGCAGCGATGGAAGGCCTCCTACAAAGTAGACCTTTTTTTTTTTTTTTTTTTTTTTTATGGTGGGAAAAATCATGCATTGACATCCCCCGCCCTTGGGCGGAGCGGGAGATAGTGTCAGACTCTTACTGACTAAAAGACCCACCCCATTCCTTCTAGTCTTCATACCGGGGCTCGAGCGCCCTTTCGGATAACCCTGGCCCCAGTAGGCTTCGACCCGGCTGGGTCCCTGCTGTTGCTGACAACTCCTTGAGGCGCGCGGGAACAGTGCGCGCCGTCGACGACTTGGGCTTGGTCCGGACAGTTACCGGACGGCCGGACAGCGAGCTACCCATTGCTCACTGTCCGCAAGCCCGCGTCTACGTTGGCCGGAAATCGGGATCAGAATCCCGGCGACGGCGGCGGCGGCGATAACGCCGTTGCCTGATGCGTTCGGCCTCCTCCTTTGCAAGCATTACTGCTTCGCAGAAGTCGGCGACCGCCTGCCACTCCTCCTCGCTCCGGACCATGGCCTCAACCAAGGCCCGGCGCGAGAGGTCTCCGCCGCCGATCGCCCCCACGAGGGCACGGCGATGCTCCGCCCAAGCAGGGCACACCTCGACTGTGTGCTCCACCGTGTCCTCCGGGCGTTCCGCACAATGGCGACACCCGGGCGTCACTTCCGCATGAATCCGGTGCAGGAAACTCCCGAACGAACCATGTCCGGTGAGGACCTGCGTCATGCGGAAGGTAAGGACGCCGTGAGGCCTTTCCAGCCACGCCTCAAAGAGGGGACTTACCGCCATGATTGTGGCGTGCCCTACAAAGTAGACCTAAGACCTGTCATTGTGAGACACTTAGGGGAGGCCTATGTCCAGCTGTAAACGTCTTTCGACTGAACTGATGATGGTTATGTATTCATTCTCCTTTGAGTTCTGAATACCTACTCCATAGCATAATTAGCCTTATTATAATGTTCCCACAGCTGGAATTCCGACTTTTTTTTCTAGGAGGAGGAATGGGCCATTATTGCGGGTTTGTGAATGTTACATCTCTTCGAATTGTTTGTTCCAAGATCATGCCGGTTTCCTCACGATGTTTTCTGTCACCGTTTTGAGAGCGGTGATATTGAAATAAATTACTCGAAGTAATGCACCTGGCGGGGTTTGAACCCACTACCTAAAACTTGTAAATCAGTGCCGCTTCCACTGGCTTACTGTTTTCTGAATAGTCCGTTGTACCTGAAATATGATATTACACTGCAGCACTTTACACCGTTCACACAGTTCAAAACAGACTCCGAATAATGGAAATACTATCCATAATACCAAACTTGTGACGTTTTGAATAGAAGATCCGAGAAGAATTCGATATTCCGCAGCTATTTCTTTCCCATTATTTCCTACGACGTCGCTGTATTACGGATCCTATTGAATTTGCCTCCAAGCAGCTTCAACTCCCGTTTGCCCAGTCCTGGCTCGCAACTAAAAGGGATTAGATGGAAGGTTCCACAGGTACAGCAAAGTTTAATTGGGTTTTTGTCACAACTGTGTCCCATCAAGCAAGTTCGATAAAGGAATGGGATCAGTCGACCAATTTCAGGAATGTTAGGATTACTCCATACTTTGTAGGTACACAAATGAATTTTGTTTCGAATTATTTCGCAGTGAAATTGTTGAGTCATTGGAATGTTTTATTTATCTAGGCATCTAAAGCCAGAGAGATCTGGCTTTGTTCTTTTATTAGAAATAGAACAAAGGCTTAGGTCGTCTAGATATAGCAAGTCCAGACGAACTTGCGATATGTAGATAATATTGTACAAAGACTTTACAATTTTATTTACTAGTAGAAGTAAATAGATAAATAACAATAGTCGTCTGCAAATACAGGAAAACAGTCTCTATATATATATTAAATTTAATCCAGATACTGAAAAGTGGTTTTACCTTACAAAAATAAATTATAGCGACTAACTTTTCATTTGCAACTGATTGTATTGTATTGTATTTTTACGGACGGTTTCATTTGCAAATACCGCTGAAAAATATAAAAATATATTTACTTTCAATTTCTATATCCGACCAAATTTACAAATTAATATCAGATAGCTATTGTCAATTAAAAAAAAAACTCGACAGTAAAACGTCACTTGGCGGGTTTCCGAACGGCAGCCAATTCCAATTTGCATGGCTAATGCCTTCGTCACCGCGCGACAGGCTATTTTATTTCTGAACGAACGAGTACAGAATATCTGCTTTTTGGATTTTTTGTCATAGATAATTTTTGAATTTATTTTTCATTGATATCATTTGGAAATAGAAATATGAGGCTTTCTCCTTTTTTTCAGTTCATCCAAAAGTTGACTGTAAGAAATAGCCCTGTGCGATTAGACCGTCCATTGTACACTCATTTTTAATAATGTTTGTCGTGTAGCTTTTGTTTATGCAGTGTACA
Source organism: Mythimna albipuncta (assembly GCA_929112965.1). NCBI lineage: Eukaryota > Metazoa > Arthropoda > Insecta > Lepidoptera > Noctuidae > Mythimna > Mythimna albipuncta. The sequence goes on from OV815980.1 coordinate 478,534, forward strand.
ATAAAAATATAATAAATAAGTAAATAAATAGGGGTAGAGGCCAAACGCGATCCTGTCAATAATAAAGAACGACGCCAACGGATCCCACCCACGTAGTTTTGTAAGTAGTTATTTAAACCGCATAACTTGCGCTTTGCATTCATTAGTTTTGTCGTTGAAAAGGGAAACGGAAGTTAAAGAAAAGATGGATGGATTGCGTGAAGAGTAATATGAAAAAAATACTGGCCAAATGCGACACGGATTTACGCTCTGAAGGTTCCATACAAACTTACCTATGTTACAAATAGTTCAATTCCCGAGTGAAATCTCAAAGATATTTTTAAATGGCATTTTTTTATTACGTAACAAATTTACTATTTACAGATTTATTCCTTTATCTGTGCTATAAGACCTTGCTTTATGCAAAATTTTAGGATTCTGGATCAACGGGAATTTTTCCTTTTGAATCCCTTGACAGTGTCGAAACACTTTTTTGCGACATAAACGGCCATAAATTTTTATTTCGTTAACATAGAAGTTCGATTTTTTTACATCTTCAAAGAATCGCAGATTTTAATACATGGTTTTAATTTCAACTAGATACCTCCACGCGTTTCCGAGATAAAGAATCTTGGCAGATAAACAGACAGACGAACAATAAAGTGATCCTATAAGGATTCCGTATTTTCCTTTTGAGGTACTGAACCCTAAAAAAAACTCGGTGATAGCAAGACAGGTGACAGGACAGAATGGAAGAAAAAATACTGCGCTGACCCCAATTAACACGGGACAAGGCAGGAAGATAAAGATGGTACGAGAAAATATTTCAGTGGAATGTAAAACCCCTTTTGTATGATTTCAGACATTTATTTTACAGATAGACAACGATTGTAAACTTCGCGAAAACTTAAGTAAAGTAGTTATATTGATATTGTGAACAAGCATTTAAGTAAATTATTATTAGCTGTAAAATAAATATCCGCCAGTTGTTATGGCATCTTTACCTATAGTGCATAAGATGTTGCGATTAAATAGTTTGATTTTAACTAAAAACTACTATAACAGATATAACCCAGTGGTTATATTTGTTATAGTAGGTCGACTATTGTATAGCTTAGACCATGATTTGCTTTTTATACTGTAATTTATGACAAATACGGAAATGGCTCATCTGATTACATTATTCACCACCGTAAGTACTCAGATATTGAAGAGAAATCTGGAATATCACAGGCGCATTTTTGTCATAGAATGATACTGTTCTTTTTCAGGAAGATAGTTAGAATCTCACATATTTCTGTATTTTTGTAGATAAATTTGCATTTCCTTTACCGGTTCCTTCAAAATTCGAAGACATGTGACGAACACCAACCCGTTTAAAACCCGCGTGACGAATTACATTCAACATTCCCACTCCGACTGATCCTGCACATCTCGCATCCGTCACCAGCAGGCTTACTTTTCAAATTAATTTCAATCTAAAGTCAATCACATTGCAATGTCAATTTTGACGTTACGTAATTTGGTACTCTTGAAAACAATATTGTCCACATATAAGATTTCACTTAGTTCTCAAAATGGTCATGCAATTTTGAACCAATTTGGCGCTAGCATTGAATTAAAGGGTACGAAACGTCACAATCTCAATGTCGACCGATCGAAATCGAACTCAAGAGTAAGCCTGCAGGTAATCGGTCGACCTTATAGAAGGCCTTCCAAAGCTGCGCCAGTCAGTGCACGGTCGCTACTTTAAAACCTTTCAGCCCCGTTGAGCAAAAACCAAAATCAAAAACATTTATTTCAAATAGACCATTTTCAGGCACTTTTGAATAGTCAAATGTCGGTCAGTCCAAGAAAAGTGAAGCTTAAATGCACGTTCCAAAGCGTAGATCTCTATGGAGAAGAACGTGCAAGACACTCTATGGTCACTTTTAAATCAGATTATGAGTTACATATAATCTTGATTACATATTTCTTGTTGCTTTTATTATGTGAGCACAATGTAGATAATAAAATAAAAAAAATAATTAAAAGATAGAAATTGAATTAGCATCGGTTTTGCGAGCAATGTGCCCTGCCCACTACCACTTTAATTTGGCGATTCTTCGGACTATATCCCTCTCCTGGACATGAAGCCTGAGTCCCAGCGGTGGATATTATGCTATAATTGAAAAAAAAAATATACGTATACCTACTATATTTAAATACTGGTTCGAACCCTTCTCAGTCAACGATTCTATACATATGTGAATCTACGATACCGTGCCATGAAAGGATATGAATATTTGATGCGTTTAAAGCGTTTATAACCGTCCCCGCAAATGGGCTTCAAAAAGACGCCACTTCAAGCTTCATTTTGAGGCGGCGTTTTTTTGAGGCCCGTGTGCGGGGACAGTTACTTTCTATAAAACTTCAGTTTTAACGTAAAACTTATTTATAGTTATCGCGCAGAAACGACCAGCTAATGAACTGTAACATGTATTTAGTATATATGTTACCGGCAATCTGTATAATTCAGATGTTCTATACAATACCTTGGCAATGTATAGAATACTAAGGGCGTCCAGCTCCAGATATTACGAGTATATGAAATATTATGAATCTTATTGTCCATTACATACTTTACCTGGGTAGTGTATACAATTCCTAGAGATTGTATGGAGTACCTGCTGGCTCACCGACAATGTGTGAAACAAATAGATTTTAGTCTATATTTATCAATGTTAGCCTTCTACCTAAACTGTCCATGTCGGGGTGACCTAAAATTACGTTACCTTCTTCCCTACATTACTCGCTGTGGATTCGGTATTATATAAAACATCTAAGCAAAGTATGAAATACTAGCTGTCATTGGTTACTGCTCCGCTCCCGTGGGTCGTAGCGTAACGTTAGATAGCATATAGCCTTTCTTGATATAATAGGCTAACCAATACTAAAGTAATTTTTAATTCCCAGCAAATTCTAAGATTTATTTTATTTATTTAGAGCGTATTCAAACAACCAAATACTCGTAGACTCTTGAGCTTCATAATATTACCACTACCTTCAGCAAACATTCACGTATCGATCAATGTGACCGTAAGCAGTCATTACCAGTGAAAAGCATTTTATTTTAGGTGAACTTTACTTTTAGTAAACTTACTTAAGATCCACCACTTAAGAACTGATTTTGGAGTGCATAAATAGACAACACAAAATTCCTGGAGTATCAAAGTTTAAACCTTAACCGTTCAAGAGATCAGTTTTTCAGTATTAATTCATATTAGAGACAAAAATCTTTGATGAAATCGGTTGACGGTCGTTTTTACAGCTACGATAGTCTCTCATTTAATTTGGCTAGAGTGCTAGATGAACCTAGCGTTCGGAGAAAAATCCCCGTGCATGCGTTTGCGAGTTTCGTAAAACTTTTTAACCAGAAAAAATACTGATAATATATTTACTAATTGTGCCGACAAACCTGCTTATTTTGATAAGGATAAGCAGGTTTGTCGGCACAATTAGTAAGAGGGAGGAACCAATAAAGTTCATTTTCTAGAGGCGCCAAATAAATTTAGTTTTTAAATTGAAAAAAGTTGATATTGTGACATAACTATAATGGTTAGACGTATGATGGGTTTTCTTTTTTGTAGATAATAATGAGTTCTACAAAGTTGTAGTACACAATTTTGTTCTATCATCAATAGTTTTTGCAGCGCACACAATGTAAAGCTATGTACAGACATCGCGAGGCGTGCGCCACGAATGGTTCGTCAGGCTTGCCTCAACCTGAGGCATACGACACATGCTCAAGCTGAGCACGCAAACTAGTGGTTTTCGTCAGTAGAAAACGCAAACCCCACAGGTCGTTCGCAACGATCGTACGACGCATAGCTTACTGTGAGCACACTCGTCCACAAAGCTCGAGGCATGCGAGACGAACCACTCGCGATGCACGCCTTGTGATGTCTCTACACGACTTTAGGAAAAAATAATTAGGAAATTTATAGATTTACACCTTGGGTTACCATATTGCAGTTTTAGTAGAGAACCATATTGTTTTTCAATATAAACATAGCCTTTGTTACTCAGCAGCATTCTGCTGGTGATAATTTTTTTTTAATCGTGTTAGTAATTTTTGTGTTTATTCATTAGAAACAAAAATACAAATCTTTTCTCTTTTTAATATTAGTATAGAAATAATATTTCATACCTACATGTTTTAGGTATTCCATAGACTACCGGATTATACAGATTGCCGGTAACATATTTCCAGATGGCCATGAAACGATTCATAACTTTACCCGTTTTGTAGGTCAATAAATATCGTGAACGGAGTAATGAACTAATAATTTTGTATTTTCAGCATTTCATTGATCTCAGCGGTAGCATACACTTTTATAGTGTAATTTGTGAAGAAAGACTTCTTGTTTTGGTTTTGATTTTTGGATCGGGCTATAAAGTTTTTTTATAGAGTGTGCCCAAAACTCGGCATATGGATCTTACTGACGGTTTTTTATGACATTACCGCACATCAAGAATTACTCCTGTATTTGAGTGCGTTCACGAACATGTAAACTCGCATACTCAAGACACCCAGACCCAAAAAAAATATCTGTAGATAAACAAATATTCATCGACGTCCACTGTTGGACATAGGCCTCCCCCAAACGTCGCCACAATGACCGGTCCTGTGCGTCACGCATCAATCGGATTCCCACGATCCTGACCAGGTCATCGGTCAACCTTGTTGTTTGTCCAAAAAATGTATAGGTAGTTAAAATTTAGAACAGTGGTAGCCGAGTGGTAATGGCCCCGACTTACGACTTGTAGGTCGCGGGTTCGAACCCAGCCAGGCGCATTACTTTGTGTAATTTATTTCATCACCACTGCTCACAAAACAGTGAAGAAAACATCGTGAGGAAACCGGCATGTCCTAGAACCAAAATTCGAAGTCATTCACCAACTTGCATTGGGCCCGCGTGGTGGATTACGGCCCCTTCTCTTTCCTGGAGAGGAGGCCTGAGTCCCAGCAGTGGGAAAGGCTGATGGATGGATAGAGTTAAAATTTTGCGACGACACTAAGAACAGATGTTTTCAAATTGAGCAAGAAAGGTTTCGGTCGCTAGACATCTGCTCATTGTTTTAATTCTTATCTTCACACTGAAATGTTTTATGATAGCCGCAACAATTATTTAAAAGGACCAATTAACTTTCCGCAAATCAGCAGAACTCCATTACTAGAGGGGATTCGTAAATGTGGTGAGCGACAGATCTTACCTTCCAAAAATGGAAATTACTTTAATTGACGCGCTGTGTATCAACCTTATACTCAACACGTTACGGTTTATTTTCCTCTGGTAGGCGCTTCTCGTGGCGAAATTCGGTCGAATTTGTTTTGACCATAAACTGGTAACGCGTTTACGTTTTAAAACGTTTTCGTGCCCTTGAGGTCTTGTACTAAAAGGTTTACAATGAGTTCACATTCCTATCCGTTTGAATCAGGAAGTTTTTATTGCTGAGAATAATATTATGGTTTTGGTTAAGCTTGAGGGGGAGGGGATGTCTTTCTGTAATCTCCGTATGAATTTTAAATAGCAATTCCTTCCCAATCATACATTTTAAAGCACTAGAGTAGTGTTTGTGTACTTGTCTCGGGTGTACGGGTGATGCTGATGAGACACTACAGTTGCTTGCGAGCCTTTCACGGAAGCACACGTGTTGACGCTAGCTGCTGGTGACGTAACTAGTCAACATGTATACCCCCTGTGTTAGTACGAGTTACTACTGGTACTAATACAGGTTACCCATTAAATGCTAGGTGATTTTAAGGCAAACTAAGGTGAAGGTAAAGGGATAACCTCGACTCTCACTGGAGAGACTGCCCAAGAATGCTTTCTTTCTTTATTGAGGTAATATAGTATTTGTATTATTATGTATAATAATATTGCATATTAGACGTATATATATTACATTTAGTTATGTAAGTTTTATATTGTGCACTGGATCCTACCCTCAATATTAGGGCTTTCAAATACCGGACTTTTTCAATACCGGTATCAATACCGGTATTAGAATTTTTAATACCGTGATCACGTGATCACGGTATTGAACTCAAGGTTTTTTTTTTAAACTAGTGCTTGACTGAAACCCTGTCAAACCCTGTTAAAGTTTCTATGAACTTTAATTAGGAAATTAATAAAACCATTTAATTCATTAAACCCCAAGCGTTCGCGCACCTATTGTCTTTCTATTGTGTCTGTAATTTCCACGATTGAAAGATTAAATTAATAATATTTGTAGTTAAAAAAGAATGCCACATCCAAACCGCTCAAATATTCAATTTTTACTTTTTAATTGTAGATCTAACGGATAGCATGATCCGTTAAAGTAAAAAGTGATATTAAACAAAGTGGAAAATGATACAATTTTAGATGCTTCAATTTGTTGTGAATTCGTAATTCGACATTAGTTTTTACAAAAAAAATACGATCGCGTGATTCGTTGAGAATTGAGTCAAAACCCATAAAATACAAGTATTAATATTATGTACCATGTTGTTCGTCAAGATTACAAACTTATCAAAAATACACAATGACCAAGTTCACATGCACATGTTACCCGCGCACCTTTGCGATACTGACTAACAAAACAATAACGTCGTATAGGGCCTATTACACTACGCGTTATTCAGACCATTTTAGTCTATGGTTCGACGTATCGCGAAGAGTTGGCGCTTAATACAAGTGTGAGAATAATATTACATCGTTATTTGTATTATATAATACAACTTCTTACTACTTATTACAACAAAACACAATAATATATATTAAAGATTGTAATACCATAATCACGGTATTGGCTCGTCAATACCGTGATTGAAAAAAGACCAAAATATATCCGTGATCACGGTATTACGGGATCCCGTAATACCGGTATTGAAAGCCCTACTCAATATGTTCTCTCTCTGTAGCTCAAAGGTTTGCTGGGAGAAAATTCATTGTTGAGTTAAGCTCGTCTTTGTACGCAAACTGTATGTATCAACGTGTACTACTCGTATGTATGTTTTTGTGTACAATAAAGAATATATAAGAATATAATGGGCGAAAGCAGATGTTTATGAAAAACGGTAATGGAGCTGTTCACATTAGGTTAGAAAGTTCTGTTGTTCAGCTGTACTTAGACAAAAAGTTGGACAGATTGGTTGATTGTCACAAGTTCAATGTTTAATATTTTTTAGACTAACACCTATGTTCCTTCAGTTGTGTTTTGTATCCTAGTTCCACCCTAACTCTTTCAAATAATCCTGCAGCCCGAGAGGATGTATCGTCCGGATTCCACTTTCACAGTAGCGAAGCCGCTACTATAACTCAAAAATATGGAACACAATATTTTCATGGGCAATAATGTCTACTACTATAGAACGCAACAAAGACCTTCCACATGGTGGACCGAAGACCTAGTGAGGGTCATGGGAATCCAAGAAATGCGAGTCGCACAGGACCGGTCGTTATAGCGACACTTGGGGGAGGCCTGTGTTGAACAGCGGACGTCTTGCGGTTGAAATGATGATGACGATGACTAAACAAGTAAAGAAAAGAAAGATATATAATGGCATAAACACAATAATTAGATAACACGAATCAAAAATAGAAGAAACAAAAAAAAAAATTGTTGTTGTGTGCCTCACGGCTGCAACAAAATAGGTCCAGCTCAGCATGAAAGACAGATAACTAGTGCCTGACGCTGGTTTTCAACTGAACCTGTCGTTGTGACGCAATGGACGTAAAACGGCTTTGGAGTGCAATATAATATGTTTTGCCGATGCGTGCTTAAATAAAGGTTTACACATAAACCTAACCTAACCTAACCTATTTCACCCAGTTCAAAATGGCGGATCTACCTGCGACTAGATAATTAAAAAATGGTGAAAACTTTTGTTAAAGTTAACTTATTAGTAGTTCGTTATGTAAAACCTCAATTTTATTTCTACTCACTCACTTATTATTTTAGTTGCTTACTTATTATTTTAGTCGCTCACTTATTAATTTAGTCGTTTAACTAGGATTTCAATAACTCACTTTTAGTAAGCTCGTTCTAGATTTTATTGTTATTCGATATTTGTCGTTAGTTTAGTTAATGTGTCGCTTACTTAAATTTATACCGCTCAAAAACAGTATCTCATCATCAGTCGCTAAGTTTTTTTTTTTTTTAGTCGCTCGTTTTTTAATTCCCCGAAAATAAATAATAGATGAATAAAACAAAAAATAAACGAGAGAAAAATAACAAATAATAAAGAAAGGTAGAATAAAGGCGCAAAAAGTGGGGAGGTACATCCAAACGAGTTAGAATGCAGTGTATGTATTCACTCACTCCCGAGCCGCGTGCAGACATCGCGAGGCGTGCGTCGCGAATAGTTCGTCATGCATGCCTCAACTTGAGGCATGCAACGGTATATTTATGCATCATGTGTCCCGAATGACATGTCCCGATGGATGGAGGGGAAGAGGGAGGCCAAAGAAAAGATGGATGGATTGTGTGAGAAGCGATATGAAAGAAAAGGGAGTTAGTGATAGCGTGACGAGTGACAGGACAGAATGGAAGAAAAAAACGTGTTGCGCCGACCCCAAATAAAACGGGACTAGGGCAGGAAGATGATGAGGAAGATGTGTCCCGAATGACACATGCTCAAGCTGAGCACGCAAAAATGGCTCCGACAAGGTGAGACGTGGAGATTAAGTATAGCTGCGGCCCACATACACATACTGATTCATTCAATAATAAAAAAAGAGAAAAGTAGAAGACGCTGGTGGACAAAAGGATTACATTGCAAATTTTACCTACATTATACTACGATAATACCTATATGCGTCCACACGGAGCTCATGGCTCGCACTGAGGCAGCGTTTGCAACGATCGGATGATGCGAATGCTCACTGTGAGCACACACGTCCACACAGATCGAGGCATGCGAGACGAACCATTTGCAACGCACGCCTCGCGCTGTCTGTACAGGGCTCCACATTAGTGCGTTGTATGCAACTGTGCGTGATGGAGCGATTGTGAACGAGACGGTCATGGTTATTCATTTGAATTCGTTCAACCGTGTGCGAAGAAGTAACAAACATGAAAACTTATACACGAACTTTCGCCATAAAACATTTATGTGATCCAGGTTTAAGTTCTATACCTACACCAATATGATAAACAGATAAAGTTTGTTTTTTTTTTTGTTTTTAGGTAGTAATCTCTGGAAGTACCTACTGATCCGATTGCTAAAATTCTTTCACCGATAGAAAGCTGCTTTATTCCAGAGTGACGTAGGCTATTTTTTATGTTCGCGAGCGAAGCTGCGGGCGAAAGCTAGTCAACAATAATATTTAGTAGGTAATGACGTCACTCTCCTCTTACGAGCTTTCCAGTTGAACATAACGACTGTAAGATAAGCAGGCCTTTATGTATTCCTTTTATTCCCGATTTACGTTAATGTACTATTTTCGTCCTACGTCTTCGCCATTAAACCATTTCTGAGCTAGATATTTCGGAGTATGTTATTTGGTGCAGACAAGCGACTATGCGATTATGATGCTTGTTATTTCCTCAAGGAGGGTAAAGTAGAACCCTCGTGCCTCGGAAAGCATGTTTGGTTATTCATTGGCTTTATGACTGATCTGTCCTTGATCATGGTGGAATGCCATCCCATTGGACTATCATCATCATCATCATCATCATTTTAGCCGATATAAGTCCACTGTTGGACATAGGCCTCCTCCAAGTGTCGCCACAATGAACGATCGGACTATGAGAGTAAAGAAATAAAAAGTGCACACTTTTTTTTAAAGTGATAAATCGTCTAAAGGTTCCTAGTGCTCCGGATGGAGCGAGAACGAGTGTCAGACTTATACTGACTGAAACCCACCTATGTTGCTGCATGTGCCCTATTCAGGGCAATGTTAACTCTATCGAACAATCCCGCATCCCTGGCACGACTCATCTCACGTCTATACTTTCCCGCTCCTGCCCAGTTGTGGGAAAGTATAGGTTTCCATCAAATTTTTCCAGGTATACTTTCGTTAGATTTTCATCTATACAGATGTTATAATATTTGGTTTGCTGCATACCCTGTAGTGAGGAGTCCCAGGTGTCCTGAAATACAAACCACGGCTTAGTTTAGGCACCAGTCTCCCACAAATTAACATTATTATATCACATCGAAATTCGGTTTTACTTTCCTGCTGTCATCGTTATTTGTTGAAGATAATTAAATTAAAATATTATTATTTTTATTCTTTTCTCAAATCACCTCAACCCAGCGTAACGTTTGCACAACATAAAAAGTCAGTGTTGGCGGCATTTTTTCACGTGAACTTCAGTGGCTGTTTTAATTATCAAAAATTGATGAAGTTTTGTATCATAGTATGTGGAACCACTAAAATAGGTTTAATCTCAGTAAAATTAAGCTGAGAATATTTTTTTTGTAGTATTGACTTGTATTAGTATTGACTTGACAAACAAAGCTTGCCGGGAAGGTTAAATCGCTTAAAATAAGAAACAGCCGCTCTTTGTAGTAAATATATTTTAGTTTCTTAGCTACATAATGACGAAAATCTGGTTTCAAGGGGATTCAAAGCAGTCGATGTTTTGTAACTATAAATAATGTTAAGCCGTGAGGTCTACTAGATATTAGAATTGAACGCACCAGATACTGATGTAATCTCCTAGAGCTCACATTGAAGTTTTTGCAAGATCTCGTTGATTGTAACCGATTCGCAAAACTTTTGCAACTTAAACGTCCTGATTGAAACTGATGGAAACCAGACTCATCAACCTAACATCCCAAAAGCTACCAACCCCCAAAAACAAAAAGCTTTGAGAGAAAGGAAAACCATCGATTCAAGAGATGAGGAAGATAGGAATCAGACGCAAGTCGGCGACCGTTGATAGTACAGAAGCCTGCTTGTACGAGTAGGTGTAGGTAACTAACACTTGAGCAATAAGCTGGCCTATTTCAATACGGAGTTTCGATCGAATGCGAGGACAGCTTATATTGGTTGTATTTAGGGAACCCAATCCCGCAAGTACGGGATCCCGCATCTTTTCTGCGGGATCAGAAATGTGAGATTACACATGCGGATGCAGATGAAAGTATGTTAAAAATCTTATTACATTGTACTATAAAAGCAGTTGATTATTATTTATATGAAAATCGTTTCTTTGAGTATATTAACTAAGTAATACATTTTTTTGCAATTCGAAAAATCTTCGAAACTCAATTCGGGCAACGAACTTTAGGAAAAATTTGTAAGAAATACTTAGTGTATAAGTCTGACTCGCACTTGATCAATTTTTATGTTTATTACCTACTACTTAAAAGAAAACAAAAATTTAAAAAATCCCAATTCCGCAAATCTCGCGGAAACCGCGGGATTGCTGATTTCAATCCCGCAGGCATGCGGGATCACAATTTTGATGCGGGATTGGATTCCCTAGTTGCGTTACTACTGACGTGCGGTCTACCGTATCTCATTGGGGTCATTTGACGATTAGCAAGATGTCACTCCTACTAAGATAGTTATAAACAGCGACATTAGATGGTTTAAGATGTCAAATAAAATGGATTAAGATTACCATTGAACAGACGTGACGTGGTTGGAAAGGATATAAAGAGCCCTAAAATGGAGGGAATTATACTTGAAACGACAATGGATATGGTAACTGTTCTGTTTTGGCGGTAAACAGCCATTTTGATTCAGATAAAGACTTTATTTTGTGGCGAATAGTGACGTCATGTCTTTACTGAAAAGGTTAACTTTTCGTAATAAAAGAAATATGATCCGGTCGAATAGTAGAATTTGAAATAGAATTTTATAGAAGTGAACAGTAACAAATTAAAAAAAAAAATCTAAAGAAATTTAAAGTTACCGACATAACCCGAAGAGTCACCTTTAAATGGCAAGGATGTTGAAAGGTTTTGGAACGGCGACCGCGCACTGGGAGACGCTGCGTTTGTAGGCATCCCACTAGGCGGACCAATGAACTGTACACCTAACTTAGTTCTCAAATCTGTATATAATCTCCAATCGTTAACGCTAGTAGAAAACTTTAAATGTACGGGAATGAAGTCATTTCAACGCTCAGTCACGTGGTCAGAACAATGGGATCGGGGATGTAGCCAACTCGAGGCGTTCGACGCAAGAGAATCAAAACGAAACAGTTGTTACTTGGCTAGGGGGGGCAGGTCTTGCATCTATCTAATTACCGCGACCTGAAGATCAGACCGGACACTTGAGAGTGGCTTATGGGTGGTATCTTTTGGTTAAATTGATGATGATGACGATGAAAGATAGCGCACATAGAACATTGTTAGGAGTCCGTTTAAATTCGTCGTCATCTAAAGCACGACGCCGGCGTATTCACACTTCGTCTTTTACATCATTCTCACACAGACGAAGAAAGAAAGAAAACATTTGAGACTCGCACAGGACAAACAACAAATGTAATGTAATGTATAATACCAACATTAACGAGATATAGTCTTGAAATTTTAATTAATATAACTTTGAAACTATTTATTGATTTCAAAGAGTTTGCATGGAATTTCTTGCTCCTTCTTTTAAACAGATATCTAAGCTTTGTAACATGTAAATTACATAGCTCTATCTTCTTTTTCATTTTTTGTTACTGAGCAGTAAGAGGATAGAGATGAGAGAGTGGTGGCCGAGCGGTAATGGCCCCGACTTATAGGTCCGAGTTGTAGGTCGCGGGTTCGAACCCAGCCAGGCGCATTACTTTATGTAATTTATTTCATCACCACTGCTTTCAAAACGGTGAACGAAAACATCGTGAGGAAACCGGCATGTCCTAAAACCAAAAATTTGAAGACATGTGACATTTACCAAACCGCACTGGGCCCGCGTGGTGGACTAGGGCCCATTCAAACTAATGCTTTAAACTAGTACGCCTCACCATCAAATTGCATCGCTACTTACCATCAGGTGGGATCGCAGTCAAGCACTAGTTTATATCAAATAAAAAAAAATCCCTCTCCTAGAGAGAGGAGGCCTGCTGGTGGTCGCTGGCTGATGATGTTACTGACGAACCTTAACAATTCAAAAGGGCCTGTAAATGGTTAAATTGAAAATAATTCTTTTAATTTGAAAATTACACTTGCTATGCTCCAAGTCGGGTACTAAATGTACCCCAACAAACATAGCTACCTACTATCAAAGCCACCCTAAACTTTCAAGGCCCATGACAGTTACGGTTACCCAACACGGATACACTGTATCGACGGTTAATCTAATCATAATAATTACAATTATTAAGTTAAGTTAGCAGAATTAGTTGTCAAAAGATAGTTTTAGATTGGTTATAGTTAAGGCGCTACCCATACAGGGGCACCGTAAAAACGTCCTCTTTTTCGTTGCAAAGTTAGCCATATTGCTACATAGTACAAGCCCAAAAAAAAATTCAGTGTTTAGTCTAATGTATAGGTAAAAGACTTGGGCAAAAACATTTTCTAAAAATAATCCAGGATTCTGAAAAAAAAAATCGCAAGAAAGTACACGAAAACAATTTTTCGTCTCGAAATACTCAATATTTTGAGTGATAACTATTATTTTATTTGTAACTATCAAAATGGAAATTTAACCAACTAAAAACACATGTAAAAATATTTCAACACATCGTTGTATTTTTTTTTTTAATATTATAAAACTGCGAAATATCCTTCATATTAGCGGACACGAGATTCAACTAAAATCAAACGCAAAAGATTTGCTGCTTACCGCGCCTTAAGCTAAAGATAAATTGAAGGCACGTTTGCTATGCATATAACATCTATAGAAGGCGCCAGTTAACCGTGGAATAAAGTACATTGATCTTTTCACTACTAAATCATGTAAAGGATCACGATACATGTAGATTTAAGACAGCTTTATGTCTTTATGTTCCGTTTTTTAAATTAAGAATGTCAACCAATGTAGGAGGGTCAATGACCGTTATTCTACGTTTATCTGGCGCCTGCCTTAGACTCTTGAATTGGCTTGTATACAGATAACTTAGAAAGATATTTGGCATTCGTAACGCTCTGTCTCACGCGTTCCACGTAAGTCATTTGTTTACAAACTAATTCAAGTGTCTAGATGTCATTAGCATACGTGTCATGCGTGGGCTTCTAAGTTCAGTTCGGCTTTAGCTTTAACCACTGCTTTAACGTAATACGAGCAGTTGGTTATATTTATGTATTATCCAGCTCTTATCCATCCTAAGATTGTCTAGAAGATATCGCTTTCAGCGATAAGACCGCCATTATACCCGTAAATTTAAGTTTTTGTATAAGCTATGTTACTTTTTGGTGTACAATAAAGTTTATTATATTCTAATAGATCAACTAGAGTTGTAGGTCATGGGTTCAAACCCAGCCTGGCGCATCACTATGTTATAAATTAACGATTCATTATTATTTCCTTTATTTAACTAATTAATATATTAATTATATCTTTAAATATTTTAAAAATACAAAAATATAGTATCCCAACGATATCGGGAATAGGTTCCAAGCTAGCTAGGTCAAGGCTCCAGAGAAAGGAACCTCCTAACTATACGAGCCGCGCCCAGGAGAGGAGAGGAATCAAGCCCTTGATCCAGTCGCCTAACAAGAGCCTCCTAAGGTGTTGGTCGATGCTTTTGGCTATTAAGCCATTGGCTGACACGACTATGGGTACAATGATCGCTGAGTCCACATATCACATGTCGACCACCTTGCTCTAAAGTACTTTCTTGTGGAATCGGAGGTGCCGTATTATTATTATTTATCACAGTGCGTAATTTATTTAATTACCGCTGCTCTCAAAACTATGAAGGGAAACATCGTACGGAAGCGGCAATTAGTACTTACAGAAAGTAGTAAAACAAGTTTTTTGTGAAAATTATGTTTTTCTTTCTCCTCTGCTATTTTAAAGGTTATTATTAGGTAAATTAAAATTATATAATTATTCAAGTTTGCGGACTCTTGAAGTCGTAAAAAAATCAAACTTGTAAGTCAACAAAAAAAGAATATAGTGGCAGAAGACGTACATTTCGACAGCCTTGAGGAAATCAAAATTCATAGGGTACTTCCCGTTGATCCAGAATCCTCAAAGGCATACAACAAGGTCTTAGCTATACTTTTTATAGAAATAAATCTGAAAACTATATTTTTTTTTTTTGCAATTCGAAAAATCTTCAGAGACTCAATTCCGCAATTGAACTATTTACACAGGTAAATTTGTGCTCTAACCCTCAGGGTGCGAGTCCGACTCGCACTTGCCCAGATTTTTTCTGACTGAAAGGTGAATGGTTGAATCTACCTAATAATATATATAATACAAGCTTTTGCCCACTACTTCGCCCGCGTAATATGTCTGTTAATACGTACCTACGTGAAATCGAAGTTAGATATAAAGTACCCTATGTCTTTCCTTGAAGTTCAAGCTTACTTGAACCAAACTTCATCAAAATCAGTTCTATAGTTTAACCATAAAAGCGTAACAGACAAATAAAACTACTTTCACCATATTATTACAGTCGGAGGGGGAGGCTTATATCCAACAGCAGACGTCTATCGGCTGAAATTATGATATTATAGTAACCGTTATTATTATGATTAAACAAAGTCCTATCTCGTCTGTCTGCTTTTTTATTTGTTTGTTCGCGATAAAGTTAAAAACTAAATATTCATGCGGTTTTTACAAATCAATATATTGACGTGATTCATGAGTAGAAAAAACCTTAAATTCGAATTTCAAAAACCCATGTGAAGCTGGGGCGGGTGGCTAGTATAAATAATATAATACCTTTTATATTTTTGAAAGATCTGAATCTGTTCGGTACATATAGAGGTAACCTTTTTCAAACATATAAATAATCTCTTTATAATATCAGATTTGTTGAATGAAATAACAGCAAATGGTATCACGGTTGATTAGGTAAATTCAGGTATATTTACGTAATCCTACATAATATAATCATTGCAATATTTGCATAATGGATTATTATAAAACGTGACGTTATCAACACCTAAACAAAACGCAATTCGAAGACATGACATTCACCAACCCGCACTGGGCCCGCGTGGCGGATTATGACCCATTCCCTCCCCTAGAGGGAAGGCCTAAGTCCCAGCTGTGGGACCATTAAAAGGCTGATTATACTTATGCTTATATTTATTAATGAACTGGTTAGGTTAAAAAATACAGGACAAACATTTAAAAGAATAATTGCACAATGGGACAATGGGTCTTATCGCACAGGGCAATCTCTTACAGACAACCTTTGGATGGACTGAGAGAAAGGAGATAGATTTAGGTTTGTCAGTGTACAAACATCAGATATAATACTAACAAGATACATTAACACAAATACATACATACAATACAAAAAATATACTAATAAATATCAAATATATAATTGAACCAGGAGAAGAAAAATATATCAAAGAGAAAGGTAATGCTCCTTCACCATCTTTTTAAATGTTGGTAGCGTTTGCACGCATAGCACGCCTTACTTCTAAAGGTAATGCATTCCACAAACTTGCAGCTTGAATTGTGAAAGATTTGTCAACGAGCGAAGGTATTGGAATGCGTGCGAATACTTAATTTTAGGTTTTCCGATGATCTCAAGGACCTACTATGTGTGTCACTAAGGAACTGAAAACGTTCTTTAAGATAAAACGGGGTACAAGGATTAAATAGCACATTATAAAGCAAAGAAAGTATATGGGTGTTCCGGCGAAAGCGAATAGGAAGCCATTTGAGCTTAGTACGAAATTCAGAAACGTATTAACCTTTATAAAATGTTTATAATAGTATCCAGTATAATTAAACAATAACGGTAGCATAAAACAAAACATTTGAATTACAATCACCGTTATTATTCTGAATACGATTGTATACATTTAATACGGTAGGTTAATGAGTTCATTATTACAAATATAGACACACTGGTTTATAATAATGAAAACATTAGCATTATTTTAGACTGTGGCCAGTGGTCAATATTTGGGCGATTTAATTGCATGTTTTTTCATATATGGTCACAGTATAATGTTTATAAAGTACTTACTAGCTTCAGCCAACGACTTCACATGCGCGGAAAATTATTTAAAATTTTCAAAATTCGCGTAGTGCGGGCCGACTCTAGATTTAATCCATATCCGTTCTGCCGTTTGAGCGGAAAGACAAAACCCTTCTCCTTATTTAAATTATTGCGTCAGACTTGCGATTTCGCCCCCTTAGTAGTCAAAAAATATCCGATCTATTCCGGTATCAAAATTTATCAAATTTCTCAGCGGTTTGGGCGTGAAAATGTAACAAACAGACAGACATGTAGACACAGTTCTTTCGCATTTATAATATTGAGTACCGATGGACCTATGAGTCATTCCTAAAGTACGTTCATCCAACTATAGCATTGTACAAGCGACTCGGTGATTAGCACTGTGACCTTGACTTGGCCAGTATATGATAAGTATAAGCTTACTACTGACTCTGTTTTTTTTTTCATTTACTCGCGGCTTACTGTAGTTTTGGTGGAACAATTAAATATATTAGGTATATAAAAATTTCTTGTCATATGGTTTGTTATCGAGCTCCTCTGAAATGGCGTGATAATTTATATGACATAGTACTAGTACTATAAGAAATAATGGCAATAAATAAGCTTCTTTGCTACCCGTCGACGACTTGGGCTCGGTCCGGAAACTTACCGGACGGTTGGACAGCGAGCTACCCATTGCGCGTCAAAAAAGTGCCGGGCTGCGGTGCTTTTTCCTCCGTCAGCAGCCGTGCGAACAACGTCTAGTCTCAAGGACTGTCTCACGGCTGGTTATGTGAAGTGAATACCTAAAGCTTGCCTCATAATATATCAGTTATGTGATCTGTTAATAGTTTGTTTATTGCTCGTTACCCAGTCATCGCCCGCAAAATAGAGTTTCTCGATGGTGATCGGCATCCTGCGCCGACATACATAACTGTATGTGGTTAATACCAGAGTCTGCGGTATTTTCTCATCCGACATACTACAGTGTATTAAGACGAAAATGTGGATCAGAAAACTATAGGCTAAAAGTCACAGTGGCAATGGAGAGGGCTATGCTTGGAATTTTCTTACGGAATCAAATCAAAAATAGAGATATCCACAGGAAAACTATGTTCACAAGGACGCATAAGATCAGTCATTATGGCGACACTTGTGGAAGGCCTGTATTTAGAAGTAGGCGTCTTTTGGCTAAACTGATGAACCACCTACAATTATTATTTTTTTGTAACATATTCCAAATCTCATCCACTTAAGGTGAAAAAAATACAGACTGTTTATAATAAATCTAACATTCTTTCATCTTCTAATTTACAGCTAAAACGTTATTTGCCAGACATTTATTATGAAGTAAAGTATGGTTTTGCGCTGAAAAAATAAACAACAAAAACGTTAGGGCCTGATGATCTAAACACCTTTATTCTGATCAAGAGAATCAGAGTAAACCTTCGTTTAAAATAATCTGACAGCCCTAAATTTTATTGTATGGCGAAAAAGTTCATTATTCAACACATAGGATTCATAAACAATGAGCACAGAGCTCGGATACACCTCGTCGGCCAATACCTACTAGATACGGCATTGTCAAAACTATCCACAATAAAAATAAATGAAATCAGTAGTCTCAATTTTTAGCGATCCGTACCTCAAAAGAAAAATTGGAACCCTTGTAGAATCCCTTTATTGTCGGTCTCTCTGTCAAAACCTTTTATCTCAAGAACGTATAGACGTATCGAATTGAAACCATAATATAATCAGGTCTGCAGACCTTTGAAGCTGTGAAAATATCCTCAGTTATTGAAAAAAATATTACGGCCATACAGGTAAGTCTCAAGGGGTCGAAATTCATAGGGTACTTCCCGTTGACCTAGAATCCTAAAATTTGGCATAAAGCAAGGTCTTGCAGCATTAGTATAGAAAAAAAAACCCTGAAAACTGTTTTGTAGTTAAGTCATAAAAAAACCTTTTTATTCAATTCGAAAAAACCTTGGTAATTTCGGGAATTCAACTGTTTAAAAGGTCAGTTTGTACGGAAACCTCAGTGCATGAGTCTGATAGGCACTTGCTCAGTTTTTTTTCTTATAGAAATGACATCTTCATTAATTATCATCATTTCAGCTGAAAGACGTCCACCGCTGTACGTAGGCCTCCCCCAAATGTCACCACAACGACCGTTCATCTTGCATCCATCGGATTTAGCAAGAGTTTCGATTTTTACCAAAACAATACCTTAATATTCAACCGAAACAAGCATTCATAAGCTTGGTTGTTGATGTTAGAAAATTAAAAAATGACTCTCAATAAATAAAACGCACAATATTTTAATAATCTACGCCGACTTTTAATAATCTTAGTGTTCAACCGAATAGCGCGAAATCACGCGCAAACGTGCCGGCGTTCGCTTGGGGTTTGAGGGGTATACTGGCATGCCACAATCATGGCGGTAAGTCCCCTCTTTAAGGCGTGGCTGGAAAGACCTCACGGCGTCCTTACCTTCCGCATGACGCAGGTACTCACCGGAAATGGTTCGTTCGGAAGTTTCCTGCACGGGATTCATGCGGAGGTAACGCCCGGGTGTCGCCACTGTGCGGAACGCCCGGAGGACATCGTGGAGCACACAGTCGAGGTGTGCCCTGCTTGGGGGCGATCGGCGGCGGACACATCTTGCGCCGGGCCTTGGTCCGGAGCGAGGAGGAGTGGCAGGCGGTTGCCGACTTCTGCGAAGCAGTACCTAATGCTCGCAAAGGAGGAGACCGAACGCATCAGGCAACGGCGTTATCGCCGAAGCCGCCGCCGGGATTCTGATTCCGATTTCCGGCCAACGTAGGCGCGGGCTTGCGGACAGTGAGCAATGGGTAGCTCACTGTCCGGCCGTCCGGTAAGTGTCCGGACCAAGCCCAAGTCGTCGACGGCGCGCACTGTTCCCGCGCGCCTCAATGAGTTGTCAGCAACACACCGCAGGGACCCAGCCGGATCGAAGCGTACTGGGGCCAGGGTTATCCGAAAGGGCGCTCGAGCCCCAGTATGAAGGCTAGAAGGAACAGGGTGGGTTTTTTAGTTAGTAAGAGTCTGACACTACTCCCGCTTCGCCCAAGGGCGGGGGATGTCAATGCATGATTTTTCCCACCATTAAAAGGGGGTATAATAATTTTTCACTTTATCCATTCTCGTCACACCACACATCAATTTATTTATTATTTAAAAAAACAGTTGTCAAATATATATAACTTTATTCGAAACAAAAAATATATTGATCGGACACAAATTGGCTTGTCTAGTTGCTGCCAGCGTTCCGTGCTCTATAACAACGAACTAAAGGAACATCAATTAATTACTAACAACACATAAGTTAACGTCACTAAATAATTAAAAAGGTGTGAAAAGACAGCCTAGTTTATTTGTCACGGGCTAGGCGTTGTGAATTTAATGCGTGATTTCATTTAGTTAATTAATTTCATGTTTATGTCACAGAGTAGTAATTAAAATTCTAATTTAATATTAATCTTCAATTAAGCGAAGAACTAACACAATGGTGACAAAAGCCTTGTTCTACAGAGGCTCAAGTGTACTAATTCAATTTTATCAAAGTAGCCATAACACCATAATTATAATTGTCCTCAAGTGATCATACAAATTTTCTAAGCAAATACATTTTTTGTTAGCCAGTTTTGTCCCACTCCTGGACAAAGGTCTCCCTCCACACCTACCACCTTTCGCGCACACTCTTACTAGTTTTATACCCCTAGCCAAGTTGATAATCTGCAATCGTTAACGGTAGTAGAAAACTTCAAATGTACGAGAACGACGTCATCTCACTCAACGCTCAGTCACGTAGTCATAGAATAGCATAGTCGGCTTTATAATGTTCCCACTGTTGGGACTCAGGCCCCCTCTCTAGGAAAGGGAATGGGCCATATTGCTCGTCATCTGCAAGCCCGCGCCTACGGTGGCTGGATATCGGGACCAGAATCCCGGCGGCGGCTGGAGCGCTGCAAGCGCTGTTGCCTGATACGATTTGCCTTCTCGTTTGCTAGCATTACCGCTGCTGACCACCTGCCACTCAAATTTGGCATTAAATACTTTAGGCGTATGTCCAAATAGAGAATCGGGCATTATGTTTTACGGATCGCATGTTGGTGGTCTATGTGATTGAAATACTTTTTAATATACCTTATATTACGATACGCAAAATCGTTAATGTATTGAGTAAAATCTCCATAAAATAAGAGACAGAAAATAAATTATCATATAATTCATTCATAAAAAGCTCATAGAATAAGTAATTGGGCTATTCTTTCAAAGCGCCTGGCGTTGATTTCATTAAGCTAATTGCTGGGACGTTTATATTCACGAACCTTCGATCTATTAATACCTGGCGGTAATGTTTGCTCGTAAATGAACCTCTAAAGAGACTTGAAAAGCATTCAATGCAAAATGTGATGCCATTCATTGAATCGGGTTTTGATTCATTGATGAGCGTTGAATTAATTAAGCTGATTTTAGTGTAAGTTATTTGATTAAGGTCTGATTTTTTTTGTAATTTTAACTAACATCGTTTCTTTATTTAAAAAGTTCATGTAATACTTTTTTTCAATGATAGATGTCAGTAATGTTAGAATGAGTTTAATGAATGACTTTAAATAAACTGAACAGTCTCTTCTTTTTTTCACCACCTCCTTCGCTGACATCATTGCTTCGCTGAAGAAATTGAATACTCTCCATTCCCTTGGCGTGGACCAAGGCTAGATGCGAAAGGTCGCCCATACATTTAGCTTCTAATACTAGCCATTAATATCCATAGGTACACGGCAAAAAATTGTCCGGAAAAAGACATTGAATCCTTTTTGTCCTTTTTGATCGAATTTATACGTGACATTGCTTTTCTCATAATGTGGAAGTACTCTTATTTATGGACACTTAATACTGGTAACGTACTATAAAATTACGAGTATATGAGAATCTTTTTTTTATAGATGTGCTAATTAAAACGCAAAGCTGCATGGCGTCGCCTCACCACTGCGCGAGAGAGGCGGTGGCGGAGGATTCGACCGAGGCATGACCACGACCACTCTGTAAAAACTGCACAACTACGAAGAAGAGCAAAATATAATAAATATTACATTTCTTGGTACGCCATAATGCGAGGTTTGACAGGCAGTCGCTTGGGACCAACCCATTACAGCAAAACTTTTTATGTCATGCATAGCATCGGACAGGTAATCGTTTGGCATACACTCTTCATCATCTTTTTAGTCGAAAGACGTCCACTATTGGACATAGGCCTCCCGACGTGTCACCATAATCACCGCTTCTGTGCGTCTCCCATCCGTTGGACTCCCGCGACCCTCACCAGTTCATCAATCCACCTTGTGAGAAGCCTCCTCCAACACTGCCTCTTCGGGAACGTGGTCGTCACTCCAGAATTTCTCTGTATATAGGTTGCTTTTTATGAAACGCAGATAATCAGCTGCATCGTACAATTTGACTGTAAGCCGAAAACAAAATAGCTGGGAAAAAGCTACGTGGACTGACTATAATGATTATTGGGCTAATGTGGCAGTAAATCTTTCAAAAAAAAAAGATATATAACTGGCTTTAAACTGATGTAGTTTTTTAAGAGTGACGTGTGAAATGTGAAAATTTTACTTTTGTTTTTTTAATTATTGATAGAATCGCTTTAGTTGACTGGATGACAAGTGATAATTTATCAAAGATGAAGCACGCTTACCAATAAGGGTTTGTTTCTCACAATATTCTAATATACATCAACTCTAGAGTCCGAAGCTCCATCTGTTATCGCCGCCGCCGTCGCCGGGATTCTGATCCCGATTTCTGGTCAACGTAGACGCGGGCTTGCGGACGGTGAGCAATGGGTAGTTCACTGTCCGGCCGTCCGGTAACTGTCCGGACCAAGCCCAAGTCGTCGACGGCGCGCACTGTTCCCGCGCGCCTCAAGGAGTTGTCAGCAACAGCAGGGACCCAGCCGGGTCGAAGCCTACTGGGGCCAGAGTTATCCGAAAGGGCGCTCGAACCCCGGTATGAAGGCTAGAAGGAACGGGGTGGGTCTTTTAGTCAGTAAGAGTCTGACACTATCTCCCGCTCCACCCAAGAGCGGGGGTTGTCATAAGATGATTTTTCCCACCGAAAAAAAAAAAGCTCCATCTGGACATACACACAAGCACTAAAGACAACACTGACATTCTAAATCTTCTTACAGCGAAGGTTTCAATTCTAAAACCCAATCTTCTACTTCGCCAAGTTGAGCAAACAATCTCAGCTAACTTAAATAGATTTTAAAAATTCAAGATAACTTATTGTAGTCATCAGAAACTTTCACACTGACTGCAGACTTACGAACTTTGCGCGTTAAAACTTGTGCACTTTGTCTAAATGGATTTGTTTGGGCTATTACGACTTAATTAGACTATATAAAGTATATGAGTGCGTAGTTAATCATCAACTGAGCCTTTTATCATTTTATTGGCTTGATATACCCCAAAGGTTAACTGGTAGAGAATGCCATGGTGCATTAAGACCGCTTATGTACCATTACTGTACAATTGTACATGTAGTTTAAAATGTATTGGTTCACCAACAATTGTTTACACTTGTGTTACACTCAAGGTAATATACAATTAATTTACTCGTAGTACAATGGTGTAACAATCACTTATAGGTAATAAAAAAGTAATACCTAAATAATAATAAACAGGTATGAAGTTTTAATAGTACCAGCGCATTATAGTCTACCTAAATATTATACCCACATTTTAGAAAGATTTAGCAGATATTTTCTCTGGCTCTCAATATCTCGCGGCCATTTTTTTAAGAACGAGAATTGGCCTTTTTATAATAACTCGTATTTCAATTTATAAGTACCAACTTTTAGCAGCAAGTAAGTAAGAATAATATTTTTTTTGGAATCGTCCTTGTAAGTTACCATTAAGAATTATACCTACATTAAGAGTTGCACACAGTAAGAATTGTACGAGGATTATACATGACACACAATTACGTTATATTTGTGATTGGATTTGAGCAAAAAATACCGAATAATGATGGATGACTATTACCGAATAAAATATAAGTAACTAAAAATAAGGCGAGATTTGTTTGAAAGATGATGTCTCCAAATAGATCAGAAAAAGAGCAGGGCGATAAAATGTTTATAGATTGATACACAATACAGAAGACATTCTTTAATAGAAAATATATAAATTCCTATGATATAAGCAACAAGCAAAACACTAGTTACACGAAAATCGTCTGTATAGCCCATTCCACTAATTAGGTCGTCTGCAAATAAATATTTTATTTATTTTTATTAATTATAACGGTTAAACAACCAATTGCAGTAACTAAACAAAGAGTAAAAGTTTAAACAATACGTACATCAATTCCTCTCACAGTACTTCTGACATGCCAATAAAATCATCTTCCATTCATCCGCAAACAGATCGTTTGTTATATAAACCTTATTGAGTACGTACGTTGTATTAATATATTGAATCACCAAGTAAAGTATTGCAACGCTCCGTTTTAGTTCATCCAACATTTTACCTCTCAATGCAAACACAGTATTACTGAACAAACAGAAAACATAAACAACTGTTTTGCTGTTTTCAATCAATCCGTACACATTTTACTTTTAACGGTTTGTTTACTACGAAAACGAGCGATGTGTGAAGTTATCATGAATGTGGCGTAAGGTCATTGACCGACTGATGAGGTTATGCGAATAACGTGTGATACAAATCAATTGACTATCAGCAAAATAATAGTCAATTATTTAATACTTTTCTAATCCTTTTATGGTTTTATTGTTATTGTTATATATTATGTATCAATTAAAATAATAAAACCACCAAACGCAATATGATACTTAATTATTGGTTGCGCGTTTGATCAAAATTGTCACCGCAGTCTTGGAACGCAAAGGTTTTGGACAATAAAAGTCTAATACTCTCTGTCACTCCACCCAGACCAGAAGAAGACGTTTGACGGTTTCTCATTCGGAAACAGACTCTAGCCCCAGTAGGCTTCGACCCAGCTTGGCACCTGCTGTTGCTGACAACTCCTTGAGGCGCGCGGGAACAGTGCGCGTACTCGACGACTTGTGCTGGGTTCGGACAGTTACCGTCCGGTAACTGTCGGTCGGGCAGAAAACTACCCATTGCTCGTCATCCACAAGCCCGCGCCTACGGTGACCAGAAAGTACATTACATGCAATATTTTTTCATTTATCTTTTTCACAGCCAAACATTCTCATTCATACAGTATTACTAAGTAGTCATCCAACAGAAGCTAGTCAATCGTACAAAGACCATTGACACCCGATACTTTTCCACAAGACTTTGAAACACTTATCCCAACTGTCTGCTTGTTACCAAAAGATTTTATACCTCGTAACCCGACGCGTATCAGGATCGTTACCGACTACGAGACTACGAGTACTGACATAAAGGAGGAATTTGCACTTATAACTTCAAAAGAGTCAGTCTGAACTCTTCAAGTAACATACTAAGTTCTTTAACTAGTGCTTGAAGTAACTACGAGTAAGAGTAGTGTAATATTGTAGCTTCATCGTATAAGGCGTTTTTTTTTTATGGGAAAATTATTTAATGACAACCCCCGCTCTTGGGCGGAGCAGGAGATAGAGTCCGACTCTTCCTGACTAAAAACCCACCCTTTCCTTCGAGCCTTCATACTGGGGCTGAGCTACTCTTTCGAAACTAACCCTGGCCCCAGTAGGCTTCGACCCAGTTGGGTCCCTGCTGTTGCTGACAACTCCTTGAGGCGCGCGGGGACAGTGCGCGCCGTCGATGACTTGG
This sequence comes from Mythimna albipuncta, assembly GCA_929112965.1. Taxonomy (NCBI): domain Eukaryota; kingdom Metazoa; phylum Arthropoda; class Insecta; order Lepidoptera; family Noctuidae; genus Mythimna; species Mythimna albipuncta. Next base: position 504,396 of record OV815980.1, read on the forward strand.
GTTTTGTCAGGACAGTTACCGGACGGTCGGACAGCGAGCTACCCATTGCTCGTCCGCAAGACCGCGCCTACGGTGGTCGGAAATCAGGATCAGAATCCCGGCGGCGGTGAGAGCGCCGTTGCCTGATGCGGTCGGCCTCCTCCTTTACTAGCATAACTGCTTCGCCTAGCATAACCTCCCGAACTTACCATGTATGGTGAGGACTTGCGTCATGCGGAAGGTAAGGACGCTGTGAGGTCTTTCCAGCTACGCCTCAAAGAGGGGACTTACCGCCATAATTGTGGCGTGCCCAGTACTGGGTTGCTGGGTAGTCGCTGACGCCATTTCACCATGGGATCCGGAGCTCTGTCTGCCATGCCGTGACCTGTCGCGGCAGCGGACTTTCACCCCGGCGTTGCATCTCCACGCGCATATCGTGCATGTGTGCAAGGACCCACCAGATCTCACGGTGGTAGGCCAGCAAGAAGGCTCGCCGCTTCGCGGGAAATCGTGCGGTACCCACACCATCTGTATTACCATGACCCTCTGGCAGGCGTTCAGCATGGCCGCTGGTCGCTTTTGCAGCGACCGCGCACACCGGCGCTCCGTAAAGGGCCATGTACCGATTCCGAACGATCTCCGCGTAGAGCCTCTGGCAGGAGGCGTCTGGATCCCCTAGGTTGGGCAGGAGCCGCTTGAGAGCAGCCCCAGTCCGGTTCAGTTTGGGAGCTAGACCTCGAAAATGCTACATGAAATTCTACCAGCTGTCGAGGACGAGTCCCAGGTACTTCATCGTTGACCCGAAGCCGATGTTAACTCCTCCTACCGTTAATTGGGAGCCCGATGGTGGCGTGTTCCGAGGGGCGTAAAAACGCATAGACTCGGATTTGTGCAGCGCCACCTCGATTCTCAACTGCTGGATTCTATCAACGATTATTGCAACCCCGCGTGTTGCTTGAGCGACCGCCGCCCAGTACGACGCTCCAAATTTTCGTGAAAACGTACGAAGAGGCGCTTGATACTCATAATAAATGTTTATTAGATTGTTTAATTAATTAGTAACCTTATTGAGTATCCTTCAGAAAGGTCAGGTGTGTGCTGCGAAGAACTCGCAGCCAATAAGAATCTATCAGAGTTATGAACGAACAACATACATGATTTTTTTTAGGCGTTGTCCTTTGCATTCCCGCGCGTTCGAAGTGAAATCGCAGCGTTTGACGCAAGAGAATCGAAACTAAACGGTTGTAACTTGGCTAGGCCTGTAGGTGTTTGTGGCCTTTGACGTCAATGACCATGTCAGACTTACCTCTCATAATAGCAGCTTTGAAGCTTTATAACTTCGTTGTTGATGAAGATATTTTTGATTTTTATTTTTTTTACGAAAAAAAAAAATCAAAATAGGTAATCCTAAAAAAGAAAATAGGTATTCCCTATTCAGCAAACAATTTTAATTTTCGAACAGAGTTGTAAGATTTCAATGTCGAAACAAATAAAATGCGACAAAAACACACATCATTTTAAAGTACCGATAGAAACGGTCGTATTTTTTTTTATTTTGACCCAAAAAAAGTGTTCTTTATTATTTTCCGATGTGATACAGCGCTCGACCGCTGCGTGGCGCCGTTACCAACGATTAATATGAGAGGGGTCATTACGTACGTCATTAGGAGAACACCTGAGTCCGTACACGGAAGTGACAAACACTCTTGTACAAGAAAGAGACGAGGCTGTACAAAACTTTTAGCACTATTCCTTTTTAAGTTCGTAATTTTTCCTACTTATTCTCAAAACTAAATAAATCCGACGATCTGAAATTCGCGGGTATGCGGTGGATGCGAGATGCACAGGATCGGTTGTTGCGGCGACGCTTGGAGAAAACCTATGTCCAACAGTGGACGTCTTTCAGCTGAAATGATGATGATGATGATTCTCAAAATTGACTCGTTTTGGCATATTAGGAGGGCAGAAAAGTTCGTAGGCTGTATTACTAAAAAAAAATCCATAATGATTGTCAGTTAGTACCAATCTTCTAAAGATACGTGTATAAACTTTACGGTTGTCTGAAAATTGGTTCTTGTCTTCATTCACAAATCTATAACTTAGTTTTGTGAATGAAGCAACAAAAGTTTATTGTTAAAAAATGGATACAAACTAATTTCATGTGTTGATTCAACATTGCTTTACTATGAAAAAAAAAAAATACAGTTGCAGCCAAAATTTCGCTTGGCAAACATTATTTTGACTGCACCAGCAAAATCAACGGTTTAAAAGTGGTATTTTTAGAATAAAAAAGGTAAAATGAGCATCAAAGACGATGAACACAGTGGACGTTCAAAAAGGCCTAATGCAAATGTCAAAATAGTCTACAAAATTATTTTGAACTAATTTGCTCGCGCAGCTTGGCTCCCGCTCTTCCCTACTCCACCCTACTCTACCATACTCTACCCTACTCTACCCTACTCTACCCTACTCTACCCTACTCTACCCTACTCTACCCTACTCTACCCTATTCTACCCTATTCTACCCTACTCTACCCTACTCTACCCTAATCTACCCTACTCTACCTACTCTACCCTACTCTACCCTCTTCTACCCTCTTCTATCCTCTTCTACCCTCTTCTACCCTACTCCACCCTACTCTACCCTACACTACCCTCGTCTACCCTACTCTACCCTATCCTACTACCCTAATTTTCATTTTTTTCCATAAGAACCTTCTCCTCAAAATTACAAACACAACAAAAAAAGAATTAGCGACATCGATCCAGCCGTTCACGCGTGATGGCGTGACCAAGGAAAATGGGATTCATTTTTTTTATATATATACTCGTGGATAATCGTGGAAAACTTCCAAGATGTCAAAACAACAACACGTTCTTTTGAGTATTTATGCAAAGTGGGCGCCGCGCTCATATACTCATAATCGATCAAAAACAATGGCGTGTCGATGATTCGGAGCCATATTTATTGATATTTAACCGTAATAAGGACGAACTTTTTCGTCGTTATTTTACAATGGACGATATATGACGCCATCACTATGAGCTCAATCGACAGTCAGCTGAGTGAGCTGCATTTGATAAACCACGTTCGAGGCGTGGAAAGACGCAATAGGCAGCTAAAAAATTATGTCATCAGTATTCTGGGATGCGCATGATACTACAAACATTGAAACATTGATTACATCAAAAAAGGCCAGACAATCAACAGAAATAATTACATAACGTTATTAAAACATTTGAAGGATGATATCATGGAAAAGTTTCCTCTTATCAATGTGAAAACAGTGTTGTTTCTTCAGGAAAATGCACCGTGTCACACGTCAATAAAAACGATGGCAAAATTGCACGCATTAGACATAAAAGTGTGTCCTCCTTCACCGTATTCTCTAGATCTAGCCTTCACGACACGGACGTTTTTCCTGTTTGTAGACTTTTAAAAAAAATGCACGCTGGAAAGAAATTTTACAAAGTCAAAGTCAAAGTCAAAGTCAAAAGTTTTTTATTTCACATAGGCCTACATGGGCACTTATAAAACGTCAGAAGCTAGTGCACGGTTCGAAATTGGTCGTTTCCTATGGAGAAGAACCGGCAAGAAACTCCATGGTTACTCTTTTAAAAAAGTGGTTGTAGTTACAATATTTCCATATTACAGTATTAATAGGTATTATTTAAGAACAGTGTAAACCGGTCTATAGTGTACTCAAAAGAACAATAAAATCATCAAAATAATCATTTAAAAAAAGTGAGTCAAAATATGAAGTAATCTAAGAATTCGTGGAGTCTACAGTGTTCTTCCATTTACATTGTAAAAAGAGGCTATATAAAAAAAAAAGATGTCAATAAATGAGACGTTAACAACCAAAAAAGAAAAACTAACGAATTTAATGTGGTTGAAGTCAGATAATATAAAATTAAATAAAAATATTGCAAAAGCAATGTGTTAGGAGGAAAAAAAAAATGTTACAACAAAGATGGAGCAGTTAATAGATACATTCACACAATATTATGAGTTACCAGGGGGCCACAAGTGCAGAGGTAGTCATTGCCAAACAAGTGTGTCTTCGACATAGTCTCTAACCTTGTAATAAGCTTTTTTGGTTAAGACACGCTTAATATGGGTTTTGAACTTTCCTTCGCTAAGTTCAGTCACCGCTTTTGGTAGCTTGTTATAAAAGCGTATGCTATTTATTAAAAATGACTTACTGGTCTTGACTAATCTCCATTTGGGTAATATAATTTCGTGTTTACTACGAGTATTTATGTTATGGAAATCGCTTCTAATTTTGAAAAGTCCTAGGTTTTTACGGACATACAGAATACTTTCTAAGATATAAAGAGAAGGCAGTGTCAATATATCGATTTCTTTGAATTTATTTCTGAGGGACTCGCGAGGACCCATTTTATAAATAGCCCTGATTGCTCTCTTTTGCAATACGAAAATCGAGTCTACATCAGCTGCAGATCCCCACAGTAAAATGCCATAAGACATAATACTGTGGAAATAGGCATAGTAAACTAACCTAGCTGTGGCGACATCTGTCAACTGCCTTATTTTTCTTACTGCATATGCCGCTGAGCTTAATCTACCTGAGAGAGTTCTAATATGAGCACCCCACTGCAGTTTGGAATCTACAGTTAAACCTAAGAACACAGTTTCTGTAATTAAATCAAGTTTTTTGCCATCAAGAATTAGATTGACGCCAACTTGAGGAACATTCGGTAATGAAAACTTTATACATTTAGTTTTATTTGCATTTAGTAAAAGATTATTGGCTGCGAACCATTTCGAAAGAACAGCCAGACTTTCGTTAACACACAAGACATCCGCATCTTTTCTATCCACTTTAAAAATAAGAGAAGTGTCGTCAGCAAATAGGATTATATCTGATAAATTAGCCATCATGTAAGGAAGGTCATTAATATAAACTAGAAAAAGGAAAGGGCCAAGAATTGAACCCTGGGGCACGCCCATCCTTACTAAAGACCCCGAGGACGTCGCCCCATTTATGGATACTTTTTGCTGCCTGTAAGATAAATAGGAAAAAACAAGATCAGCAGCTCTTCCACGAATTCCGTAATGATGTAATTTACAGATCAGAGTATTATGGTCAACACAGTCAAATGCTTTTGAGAGGTCACAGAATATGCCAATAGCATCCTGGGATTTCTCCCAGGATTCTAAAATGTGACTGATGAGTTTCACTCCTGCATCCGTCGTTGACCTTCCTTTCGTGAAGCCAAACTGATGACTATGCAAAATCCTATTTGAATTAAAGTGAGACAACATCTGGTCGAGCATGATTTTTTCATAGATTTTACTCAATGCTGGAAGCACAGATATTGGTCTATAATTAGAGGGATCACTTTTACTACCTGATTTGAAAATTGGTACTACTTTACTATGTTTCATTAAATCAGGGAATGTACCGCTGTCTAGACATTGATTAAATATGCCCGTTAGGACAGGAGCAATTGTATCAATAATTTCTCCAAGAACCTTAACGGATATACCCCATAAGTCCTCAGTGTTTTTTATATTAAGACTTTTGTATGTATTTTTAATCATATCAACAGAAATACGCTTAAATTCAAAGGTTGGTACATCCTTTGTGAAATTTTCTTTTAAAAAAGATTCAGCTAACAAAGATGAAGAAGGGAGAGATTTCGTAACTTCTATTGGGATGTTGGTGAAGAAGTTTTCTAGCTTCTCAGCCACTTCGGTCCTATCTGAAATGATTTCATTATCAATTTTTAGGGACAATTCATTTCGATCTCGCTGGTTTGTTTTTCCAGTTTCCTTGTTTATCACCTTCCAGACAGCTTTTATTTTATTGTTAGAATTTTTAATTTTGTTACTTATTGACTTAGATTTGGCTTGGGCGCAGACTCTTTTGAACATCTTTGAATACATTCTAACATGGTTATGCAAGTTAAGATCAGACGATAATGATTTTTCCTGGTATAGCTGATATAAAGTATCTCTGCTTTTTCTAATTCCAGTAGTAGCCCAGTCATTAAATTTGGATTTATTATTGACTTGAACCTTTTTAACTGGACAAGCCTTATTAAATTCCTGACACACTGTAGAGAATAATGTACCATAATTTACATTGGGGTCTTGTGAATCAAAATTGGCTGTTGAAAGACTACTAAGAACATTGTTATTAAAATAATTTAACTTATTTTTAGTAAGCGGTCTAAACTCTGCAGTTGAATCTATTTGCAACTTTTTGACTAACTCAAAAGATACAAGTTGACCCGTATGGTCAGACCTCACTCCACTAATCAGGGATGATTCTTTTATATCACAATTAGTAAAAATATTATCTATGCATGAAGCTGAAGTGGGAGTTATTCTTGTAGCTTTATTAAAAATACATTTTAAATTAAAAGAATTAAACAATGAGAGAAGTTTACATTTTTCTGGTGAATTTACAAGTAAATCAATATTTAAGTCCCCACAAACGAAAACTAATTTGTTATCTCTAATAAGTTTATTTAGTATTTCTTCTATTATAATAAAAAAAGATGTCAAGTTTGATGCGGGTGGTCTGTAAACACATAAAAAAGTTTGGCCTTCAACCTCTGCACATGCTACCTCGCATAAGCGATCAACAGAGCAAGCAGTGATATCTTTCCTTTCCTTATGTCTTAAAGAGTTATTACATAATATCAAGGTACCACCCCCAATTGATGATCTGTTGTACGCACTGGCAACTGAAAAATTATTTACATTAAACAGCATTCTATCTGGTTTTAACCAGGTTTCACAAAAACATAAGATATCCATATTATATCTATCTATTAACATTTCCACATCTAGTATTTTGCCAGAGAAGCGATTTATATTCTGATGGTATAGTAATATATTATTAATAGGCTTCCCTTTTGTCGTTATTAAGAGTTTAAAGAGTCTATATCAGTATTATTAGGTACACTAGATAATACTGATTCGTCACTTAACCTAATCTCAGTTAAATCATCAATAACTGTGTGTATATTGTATGCTAACAAAGTAGCCAACAAATGTCGACTTTTTTTGGGAAGAAACACTAGATAATGAAGAGGCACTGACTTTTTTTGAGGTTAAAAAACATCATACATTACTATAAAATGGTATCGAAAAATTATATGACCGCAATAATTGATCTCAAAGATGACTAATAAAGTTGAATTACATAAAAAAAATGTTTTACTACTTTAGCCTACGAATTTTTTAGTCCACGTAAACTGATAATTTTGTTAGTCCATTTTGAGCACTTAGAAATTTTAAAAAGTTCAGGTTTGCACTTTCCTATTCTATTTTTAAATAGAATATGCTAATGCGATTATCGGGAAATTCATGGTCATACAAAGACTAAAGTTTGATGCCTATTTGAAATGGCAGCGACTGGTTTTAAGATGCAGAAGTACACAAACAACTAAAATTATTATAAGTTTTGATTTTTATAAAGAAATAAATTATAGTAATAAATCACTTTAAAACTGGGCAAGTCGACTGTTGACTCGCGCACATCAGTTCCCGAATGGAGTCTCAAAGATTTTTCCAAATTACAAAAAAGTTTTTTTTTGTGACGTAGTTAACAACAAATTAAAAGGTTCTATTACACTACGCGTTATTCAGACAGTTTTAGTAGACTAACCATAGACTAGACACGTATATACGTACCCTATCGCGTACACTAAGAAGATAAGGGCCAGGCTGTTTTACTCGAGAAGAAAAAAAAAGGAGTCTGAGTATTGCATGCGTTATTCAGCGTAGTGTAATAGGCTCTTTACTGTTTTCCGATTTATTCCTATTCTTGTACCATAAAGCCTTGCTTTATGCCAAATTTTCAGGATTCTGGATCAACGGGAAGCGCCTTATGAATTTTGATTCCTTTGAGAGTATCGAAATATACGTAATTTCGACTTTCGGTGGGTTAACCCACCTCGCTCTAGACGAAAATCGTAGGCAAATGTACGGTTCATGTGACGTATGTAAGTATGTGTGACAAGCGCCGGCTTGCGGACAGTGAGCAATGGGTAGCTCGCTGTCCGGCCGTCCGGTAACAGTCCGGACCAAGCCCAAGTCATCGACGGCGCGCGCTGTTCCCGCGCGCCTCAAGGAGTTGTCAGCAACAGCCGGGTCGAAGCCTACTGGGGCCAAGGTTATCCGAAAGGGCGCTCGAGCCCCGGTATGAAGGCTTGAAGGAACGGGATGGGTTTTTTTAGTCAGTAAGAGTCTGACACTATCTCCCGCTCCGCCCAAGAGCGGGGGTCGTCATAAGATGATTTTTCCAATCGAAAAAAAAAAAAGTATGTGTGACAAGCTAGAAAAATTACTAGTTCAGGATTTAATAGAATACATAAAGGGTTGTCCGATATACTTCATAATATATTCGATACCCTGTTCAGGTAAACCGCTTGTAAAGAATTAAGTTACGGGTTCTGACGAAATACGAGTAGAACCTTTTCGAATTCTGGTAGTACCTAGCCTCTGAAAGTTGTCCTTCCAAGAAACCATGACATACGAGCCTATTTCATCATTGAACTACCAGATATACAAGGAAGCGCAGTTTAAGTAGACAACTGATATCCACAGTCAACTAGGGTGACCACATTCATTTCCATCGATTATTTCGATTCAGGCCAGCCATATTACCTAGTCATATATTATGTATAACAATGCATCATTGTCCTCACTTTTACTAGAAGGGTTATCGCCACCTACGCTTAGCGTGGGCTAGCTGACATAACATAACATAGAGTTATGACGTGACACTTCCAGTGTGAAAATAGGTCATCTATGCTAGTAATCAGTGGTTATTCAGTGTAGTTTGTATTATCTCTTGTTTTTATAAGGTTATGTCAGTGATTTTTTATTTTGGTTTGGACATAAGGGTGTGTTAACAATAGCCCGCGCTAGCGATGTTTATTAATAAATGGGCTGAGAGGATAAGAGACCGAATTATTGCTATCTCTCTCACTTCCGGTTCTTTTCAGTACTGTTTTCATAAATTAACCTTGGGAACGAGAAAATAGGAAAAAATATCCTCAGATGGCTAATTTTAAGAATTTTTTTACCTACCAATTTTTTCACTTAAGACCAACTTTTTCATAACTTTCATCACAGTTACGAAGCTGATTGTTTTATGCATAAAAGTACTACTCATGAAGATTCAGTTGCAAAATAAAAACTTGGCAAAGCCATGTACCTTTTTTTTAATTTTTTTTAGATTGGTCAGGTTGATTTTTCTCAAAAAATCAGAAAAAAATTCATAACTCGAAAACTATGAAAAGTCGCGGAACATACATGGGGGTGATTCGGATACCCCACGATATGAGGGACCTAAATTTAATTTTTGGACCTCAATGTTCTGGCCACCCTGTATATATTATCTTCCTCATAAACTATCACCTGTTTGAAAAGTTAGGGATCATCATTATCATGAATATTCAAATAAAATAAATATAAAATAAATACTTTTGCAAATACTTTAATTTCTCAGAAGTATGTATTTGCTGGGTGGATCCATTTTGCATAAATACGCACTTATGATGTACAATAATAACTATATCTATCTATATAAATCTATCAGATAACAATAAAATTAATATAGACTAGCGGCCTGTCCCAGCTCCGCACGGGAAATAAATATAACATATGTTACTCAGGGTGAATTTAGCTTTCCAATGGTGAAAGAATTTTTGAAATCGGCACAGTAGTTTTTGAGTTTATTTATTACAAACATACACACACACACACACCATCAAATAAAAATGTTCTCTCTTTATAATATTAGTGTAGATGTAGACATACAATAATTACAATCATTATGTTGACTGCCTCACTGCTTCAGACGATTTGATTCCGCCTCCTTAATTTCTCTTAAGCATTTTTTATCTAGTCATTGACGATTTTTTATAATGTTGTTTAGTGGTAATTATTATACGTTGCCGGCAATATTGCCATAAAGTAGGAATATTGGTGGGTATATTGCCGGAAATATTACCCGCTGTATGAATATTGGTGGCTATATTGTCAGCAATATTCCCGGCAACGGCACATCTCTAATTATACTGTATTATACGACAAGAGTAGAGCATCGTTAGGAAAATAAATAATACTATTAAAAAATAAAATAATATGTCACAGACATTATTTATTTATTTAAATGATATGGAGGACTTACAGCTAAAACAAATCTGGTAAGAAACAGTAAGTTAGACTGACAGTCAATAACAAGTCCTCACTTATAAAGTACAGGATAATACAAAATTCCATGGACACCAAATGCAGAGAAAAGAACAAGAGCCTATTAATCTATAATTAAGTTACAATTTTGCTCTTATTGCATAACAACCTTAATATATTAATTCTACCTTTACTAAATTAAAAAATGACGGCTTAAGCACTTCTTGACCGAGGAAACACTAGTTATAAATGAATCTATATCATGCTGTTTACACAACCCGTTTAAACTTCTGCTTGCACGCACAATGTATGAATTCTGTCGATAGTTTGTAGAGGACAATGCTACACGCAAAGGTGGATTAAATCTACGACTACGATTAATTATACGACATCATTCATGAATGGGTTTTAAAAATATAAGTAATTGCGTCACGATTGAATAATATATTTGATAGACCACCGTATCTAATATATTATTCAGTCTATAAATAACTATAGTACAATGATGCCGTGCAATCGATCATGTATTTTTGAATTGATAATGAACGAATATATTCGTCTAATTCGAATAGGTACGTTGAGGACTGTATTTTGTGAGTACTGAATAAGACTCGCATAACGCTCGTTCGTGTAAATTCGGCTTGACTCGGATGATCTAGGGCCTTATCGTGACGTGTTAAAATGTTAGTCGTTCGAGCGAGAAAGAGATGGAGCTGTACACTTTATATAGCGCTATCCCTTTAATAGTTCAGTTTAATCCATAAAATAGATCGCATTAAGAGCTTGTGGTAGCTCTCTTTACCGTCTCAACTTACCTCAGTATTAGGAGAGTTCTGACAAAGTGAATAGTTTTTTTTTTGTAGATTTTCTCAGAAGCCGTCTAACTTTCAATAACTTTGATTACTGTTTTTAAAAGAGTAAGAATTAAACTACATTTAGATATGGAGTTCAAAAGCATGGTATATTTTTATTGAGATATTTAAGTTGTCACAACCCTCCTCAGTCTCCCCTACTCCTCTACCTAAATCTTCAAGCTTCGGGTATACACGTAATGTTAAGTTATGTAACCACCACCTGTACCGATATTTCACTAAACTGCATGTCGCGGGTTCGATTCCCTCACGGAACAAGATATATTAGTCTGTCCTACAGATAGTAGTTCCGTGCCGTGTCTTGTAAATTTGACTTCACATTTTTCTATATGAGCCAAAAAAAAAATTCTTAGTGTGGGGCAAAGAATGAAAACAAAAATCTTGACAAAGGTTTCAAATGAAACCAATACTTTACAATCCGTAAATGTAGAATAGTCCATGAATAATATCACATCCGAATACTTGATTCTTTATTCATATATCCCGGATGAGATAATGTGCTAAAATTAAAACATCAAAGGATTGGAGTCATTACGTCACCACGACGCGACGTGTAGTGCTACGCCGAATCATTTGTTTACTTGCACCAATGAGTGCTTCATTTATTGAAGATACAAGAAAAGGATGGAAGCCAGCTGGCTATTAAGACGATGAGTTATGACAGTTTTGACGTTAGTCGCTTTTGACCACGCCTAGTGGGTGTTGGATGTTGCCTTCTTCGATAATAAACCTAACACCAAACTTAACTTGGTCAGAACTTGGTCAGCATCCAGGGGCCTTACTATCATCATCATCATCATCTTCCTGCCATTGTCCCGTTTTATTTGGGGTCAGCGCAACAAGTTTTTTTCTTCGATTCTGTCATGTCAATCGTCACGCAATCACTAACTCCCTTTTCTTTTATACGACTTCTCACACAATCCATCCATCTTTTCTTTGACCTCCCTCTCCCCCTCTATCCATCCACATGTAAACTCATAACTTTTTAGCAACATGCGTTTCATTTCTTCTCTTCACATGACCATATTAAGACAAACGATTCCCTTTGAACTGTTCAGTCACTGGCGCCATTTTCAAACTTCCCCTAATATACTAATTTCTCATTTTAGCCATTCTCGTCAGACCTCACATATCTCAACATTCTCATCTCCGCCACAAAATACATATAGCACATAGGTACAGAAGACAATCTCATGTATGTGCTTCACTTTTTATACCTAAGCTCGGCAGACGCACACATTTGATTTGACACATTTTGAGCCGGAACTGTTAGACGAGTGGTCCGAGACGCGACCGAGATATCGTGTCCGTGAACGGTGTCTATGTGTGCGTTGCTTGAGCGCGCTTTGTATGTAGATTGACTTCTGTGCCTATCTATTTTGTGTCTCCGCTATGTGTAATCTTTTTTCATTCATATTTTTCACAGCCCAACATTCTAATCCATATCCAGGGGATTTACCATGACGGGTTAAAATGTTAGCCGTGCGATTAGGACAGAGAAATGGAGTTATACACTCTATAAAGCTGCATCCCTTTATCGGTTCAGTTTAGGTCGTCAAATAGATCATGTTAAGAGCTCGTGGTAGGGCTTCTGACTTCTTTAGAACTCAATTCCACTAAAAAAAACATTATCTCGAAAGTTTTTATTTCGAATTTGGAATAGCAACTAATAGTACGAGATCCGTAGAAAAAATCTCTTCCCTCATCTCATCAATATTTGTCTGAGATCGCGAACATTTTATTATTTTCGATTTTATCCAAATACTTACTAATTGAGTTCTATTGTTACTAATAGCTTCTATTGGACTAAAAAACACTAATTAAGACGAAAAAAACCGGCCAAGTGCGAGTCGGACTCGCCCATGAAGGGTTCCGTAGCAGCAAGTAACATAATATAAAAGTTCTTGTAATGTGTTGTAACTTTGATCGATGTTTTAATAATAGTGTATTTTTTTCGGTTTAAGACGCATTAAAAAAAAAACTACTTACTGGATTTCGTTCAAACCAATTTTCGTTGGTAGTTTTTATAGTAATTGTAAAGGTTATCTGCTGGGATGTTAAATGATAGAAAGGAATGTTTACTAAAAAGTGTATTGTTAAAATGCTACAAATAATTATGTTGGTTGATGAAGCGAGGGAGCACGCGCGACGGCACTCAAGGCGATCTAAACACGTACTGATTTTCTTAATTAATTCCATCGTTTGGCGTAGACGCGCAAAGCGATGATTTGGCTAAAATGCATTAAAATGTTATGATGTGCGGTTCGCCGTACATGCTCCCGGGCGAGAATGTTACAAAAAACTTATGGTGCTAATATTAATAAAAATTTAAACAATATCATCCCCAATGTAAAAGTTACGTTTTTGTGGTCTAGGGGATGTAGCTTGGTCAAGTGCCATGTTTACATTGGCAGTACTAGCTATCACTTTCACTTCACTGGGCTGACGGTCAGCCACTATGCTCTGCTTTCGCGGAAGTTTCACTGGATTCACTTCACTAGAACTTAAATAGCGGTTTCGCGAAAATGTCACTGTTGGTTCCGACTGCATGAGGACCCTGGAAGACGCCTTCCTCCTGCACCACAGGAACACCGCTGCTGCCACGATGGCCGTGAACAACAATCCGTAGGAAATGACATACAGATGAATGTCATTTGTTGACAGTGCTTGGTGATTTCGATCGATCTCGTTTGCAGTGTTAGCCGTAGCCGTTTTCAGCTGTTTGATCTGTTTGTCGAGGTTTTCTAAAGTTTGGTTTATCGGATCTGCAGACTCTGTGTAGTCTGATAATGAAATGTTTACTAAATGATGGAATTCTGTTATCTGTGGAGTTTCGATTTCAGGGCCAGTTTTTATGCTGTTTCCTGAATGGGAACGAGAGTACAGAGCAAAGTCTTTGCCTTTGATGATGCACTTAGGCTTCAAACTAATTATCCCAGCTCCACTGATTTGCTTGTAGGTAACCTGATCTTGACAGATGATCCTAATCGGATAAGTATTGCAGCAAAAATATAAATACTTAGATGGGTCGTTCAGCTCAATCCACATTTCGCTGCACGGAGATTTGCTTACTGCGCATTGATTAGTGTTGTGGTTAATCTTGCAGAATTTCTCATCAATGGGAAGATAATTGACTGGCTTGTCGATTGAGCACAAGTATGAATTTTCATTATGTTGACATAGCTGAAGTTCCGTGAACGATATTGTTACATACGCATCCTTTTTCAAGTTTATTGCTACATACTCTGTTGTAGGGAGTACGTTAAGCATGTTAGTCCCAATTTGATGAGGAACGGAGAGGATCTTATAAATCTTATAGCTATCTCTGCTAGACAATGGAAATGTTATTTCGAATATGACATAGTCTAACATTACTCTTGCTTTTACTCTCAGCATGCTATAGACTGATCTAAGGTCTGACTGTATGTTGTCTACTGGTAAGGTCACGTCTTTGGTCAGCTGTCCAGATATGAACTGTAATTCATTCCTTAATTGATCAGGGGTTAATAAATGAGTATTGAATTTGCCATGATAAACGTCTGTTATGGTATCTAGTAGTGTATCTTGGATCGCTTTCAGGTTGTGAAGTAAATTAACTGCTGTTAGCGCGGATAAAGCGAAATCCTGACTATCACTTAACTTGTCCATGTTTTCTTTAATTATGTTAGTTGCTCGATCTAGCTCGTTCAAATGCTTGTTGATTGATTTATGTTGCAGTTGCATGTGTTGTTCTGTCCGTTTTAATACATTGTATTCAGCCTCAACGATGGATGTTTGGTTTTTAAGTAAGTTTGTGAGATGATGCTCATTTTGTTTTACGAGTTGAATGTCTCTTTTATATTGTTCTGCGAAGTTCTCATCTAATACTCCAAACAGTGCGTTTGCAATGTTCCCTATTCCATTGATAAGGCCGCGACGCCGTCTGGCGTGCGCGTCAAAATGCTGATTCAATAGGAGTCGGTTGTAGTGTTGTAATTCTGAGTACTCGTGATGTAATTGGAGTAGTAGCATGCCGCAGCGGCTTGTGTCAGTTAATGAGCTGCATGTTTTATCTAAATAGTTTAGGAACTTTGTTGCTGTTGTCATGCCGTCCCTATACGGAGACATATTGTAATAGACAACGAGGGTCCATTTATCTCGTATAAGTTGCATGTTATGTATAGAGTCAAAATATAACGAGATGTTGTTGGGTAATGGTGAGATGATTTCTGTTGTTTGTGTTGTTGTGATCAATGACATAAAAAATATCAAAGAGATCGCCATTGATGTGAACCATGATTTGGGTTTGGTGACTTTGATTTTGGTCTTGGTTTCTCCAGAAGCATCGTTATGACTGTCCTGTTTGTTTTTCGTCTCTTCCTGTTCACTAGATGAGATCGGTAGCGTCGATAATTTGACGATAGGTCGTTTGATGACACCATTTTTTGTTTTAAGAGATACTACTCGAACGAGACCGTCCTGTCCAGGGTGGAGTCCTATTACTCTTCCCATCATCCATTTCCCTGGCGGGAGATTATCGTCCTGTATAGTTACCAATTGTCCTATTTCTATATTTTCTTGAGTGTTAGTCCATTTAGGACGAATCGACTGTTGTGCTAAATATTCCGTTTTCCACCTTTTCCAGATGTCATGGGCTATTTTGGCTGATTGAGTCCACCTGGTGCGTGCATCATGTTCTGTTTGAATGATTGATGTTCCTGGCCTTCCAGTTAGGAAATGAGCTGGAGTCAGTACTTCCAAATCATCTATGTTTTCCGATAACGCACACAACGGCCTAGAGTTCAAACATGACTCCAGTCTTGCTAAGACGGTTGTGTATTCCTCAAAAGTTAGCTTCTGCTCCCCAACCACTCTTTTAAGGTGATGTTTTAGGCTTCTAACGGCTCTTTCCCATAATCCACCGGCGGTGGGCCACGATGGTGCATTGAAATGCCACTGTATTTGTAAGTCGGTTATTTCTGCTAATAAGTTGTTGTCAAACATGCTTTGTAGATCGTGAAATTGTTCTTGTAGAGCTCTGTTCGCCCCAACAAAATTGGTTCCATTGTCACTGTATATGTGACAAGGAGCCCCTCTTCTGGCCGCCATTCGTTGTAGTGCAGCTAAGAACGCAGAGCTTGTTAAGTCAGACACTAATTCCAGATGAATTGCTCTGGTGACCATACAAACGAATAATGCTATGTAGCCCTTTGTTGTCTTTATTCCCCGTCCTTTGTTGCTTTTTATCTCAACATAGCCGGTGTAATCTACACCTGTGTGATAGAAAGGATGAGCGGGTTTGCTTCGAGATTCTGGTAGATCTCCCATCAACTGATACTGCATTCTTGGTGAATGTTTTCTGCAAATAACGCAATTTCTAACTTCTTTCTTGACCGTTCTGTTACCTCCGATTATCCAATACTTCTGTCTGATGTTTGCTAGAGTTAGGCGTGGTCCACCATGGTAAGTTAAAAGATGAGCTTGATTGATAATAAGTGTTGTTAAGCGACTGTTGGTTGGCAATATTGCTGGATGTTTCATCTCCATCCCAATGTCGGCTTTTCTAAGGCGACCGCCTACCCGAAGGATACCCTCTCGATCGATAAATGGATCTAATTTCAATAGATTACTCTTGTTGCTTAATTTACTGTGTTTCTTCAAGTGTTCTATATCTTCTAAAAATACTGTTCTTTGTACATGTTTAACAATCAATAACTTGGCGTTTCGCATTTCAAGTAACGTGAGATACGATGGTAATGAACTGTGTTTACTTGACGTAGCGTTATTATGTAATTGCATTGATTTTGTAGCGCGTAATAACCATGCAAGTACTTTGACAATTTTTGTAAAACAGCTGTATTTATCTAAAAGTTTCATAATGATGCTCTCTGTATCTGTATTTTGCTGCTGAGTTATCAACACATTTATTTGTTGACTTTGAGTATATTTCGCTTTAAGCTCTTGGTCTGTTGTAAAGACGGTTGGTTTTGATAATTTCGCCTCGAATGTTTTCAAGGTTCCAGGACCTTCCCACCACAGGCTATAATGTTTTAACTGAGATGGCAAGAGTCCTCTGCTTGCCGCGTCCGCTGGATTCTCTTCTGACTTAATGTATCGCCAGCACTCTGGTTTTATTATTTCAGTAATGCTTCTTGTTCTGTTTGCTACAAATGGTTTCCAACGTCCGGGATCGCCTTGCAACCAGCCCAAGACGACCATCGAGTCTGTCCATCCAAATATCTGCACTTTTTGGTCTTCCAGACAGGTGATGACTTTGTTCATCAATCTTCCTAGTAAATGTGCTCCTGACAATTCCAACTTCGGGATAGATACACTTTTCGAAACCGGAACTAGTCGAGATTTTGCCACAACTAGTATTATGGAAGATTTGTTATGTTTTTTGATACGCGCATAAATCACTGCCGCATACGCTTTTGTCGACGCATCGCAGTAGCCGTGTAGTTCGATGACGTCATTGGGTTGATACTCGATCCATCGAGGTATTTTATATTCATTGATGTTTAGTATGTCTGTTTGTAACATATTCCACTCGTTTTTAATGTTTTCTGGGACTTCTTCATCCCAGTCCAGGTTGTTTATCCATAGTTTCTGGAATAGAATTTTCAATTTTGTTGTCACCGGTGATATCCACCCTAAGGGGTCGAATAGCTTGGAGATTTCACCCAACAGCATACGCTTCGTTAATGTTGTGTTATGTTTTGTTAAATTGTGTTTGAAAGTAAATTGATCATCTGTAGCATTCCATCGTAATCCTAATGTTTTTGATGTGTTTTCTGTTTTGAAATTAAATATAGTTTCTCCTTCGCTCTGATTGTTACTAATGTTCGTCAAGAGTTCCGGATTATTTGCTGACCATTTTCGTAATTGAAAACCTCCTGACTTCAGTAATTTGTTGAGATCTGTTATAAGTTGTTTACCATCCTGTATTGAATGACACCCATGGATCAAGTCATCCACGTAAAATGATTCTGTTAAGACCTTGGAAGCTTCCGGATATTTCTGCTCCTCATCCTTTGCTAATTGTCGCAAGGTCATCATTGCTAAAAAAGGTGCTGACTTTGTACCATATGTTACTGTTGCTAGTTGATATGTTTTAATTGTTTTTTGTGGCGAATCTCTCCACACTATCTGCTGATATCGACGATCTGCTTCATTCACCATTATTTGTCGGTACATTTTTTCGATATCGGCGGTAAATGCGTAACGATATTGACGCCATTTGATGATTAGTTTTTGAAGGTCCTGTTGCAGTTTAGGACCCTTAAACATTAGGTCATTGACACTGTACCCGCTAGACGTCCTGGCAGACGCGTTGAATACGACGCGCAGTTTTGTTGTTGTTGACTCAGCGCGTAGTACGGCGTGGTGTGGCAGGTAACACGATATCGTTTGACTGTTGTTGTTACTAGGCAGCATGT
Source organism: Mythimna albipuncta (assembly GCA_929112965.1). Taxonomy (NCBI): domain Eukaryota; kingdom Metazoa; phylum Arthropoda; class Insecta; order Lepidoptera; family Noctuidae; genus Mythimna; species Mythimna albipuncta. The sequence goes on from OV815980.1 coordinate 522,845, forward strand.
GACCTAAAGTTTGGTATTCTTTTATGAACGATTTATATTGCTCTGCTAAGTTTGGTTGTTTCTGAAATTTCCGCTCCAGATTTTGAAACTGGGCTACGGCCATTTCTTTGGAGGACCCTAACTTTCCGTCGGTGTCTGGTTTCAAAGGTAGTCTGACTTCGTAACGGCCATCTGCAAGTCGTTTCGTTGTTGCCAAATAATAGTCAATACATTGTTGATCCTCTGACGACACTTGCGATTCCTCACTGATGTCTTCGATCTCCCAAAATCTTTGAATGTCTTGGGTATTACTTAGTACGACATTGCATTGGTATGACGTCGTTTCTCCATCACCTCCGTATATAATCCATCCCAGTTGAGTTTGTTGTATTACCGGTTGGGAAGGGTTTTCTCCTCTGATCAATCCTGATAGTAATATGATGCCATGGACGTTGGCATTAAGTAGTAAGTCCACTGGCCTACTTGAGTTGAACTCGGGATCTGCTAGCTTTATGTTTTCTAAATGACACCAACTAGGTTGGTCAAATGTTTTGATAGGTAAGTTCCCCAGTAAGTTATCCATGATTAGCACGTCTGTGCTAAATGAAAAGTTGTTATGGATTGATGAGCAGTGGATAGTCAGTTTGCCTTTACATTTGTTATGCTGTTCTCCTATACCCATTACTATCCCTTTGCATCGCGATTTTTGTAATCCTAACCTTTTCACTGCCTCCTCTTTGATAAGGGACACTTGTGAACCCGGATCTATCAAGGCTCTCAAGATTTGATGAGACCCATCGATGGCTTCAACCTTGATGAGTGTGGTGGCTAGCATTACCTCATTAATCTGGTTATTCCCAATAGCATGTGATGAAATAGACATTATTGGGTTTTCGTTATTTTGTTGACAGTTAGCAACAGCCGCACTATTCATAGATTGCGATTTCGATTTTGTGCAGGCATCATGCATTATTGAATTGTGCATTTCATTGCAATTGCGACACCGTTTGGTAGAAATGCATTGTTGACCATTATGATCGAATAAGCAATTAATGCATATTTTCAATTTCGCAACTGTTTTTAGTTTGTTTTCATTGCTCAATTCGAGAAACTTTTTACATTTATATAGGCCGTGTTGATGACCGCAAAGTGGACACTTATACGTAGTCGACACGTGTAATGCTTTGGAAAATGATTTGTTGTTGTTCCCATGCTGATTGGTATGGACACTATGATGATTTCTTCCACCTGAAGTTCTTGCATCTGAATTTGCCTTTTGTGGAAAACTTTCATGTTTCCTACGTGAAGATTCTAAACTTGTAAACTTACTCTCTAAGAAATTGAGAAACTCTTGTAGAACTGGTAGCTCTCGTGCGTTTTTCAAGGAATCTACGTAGTCTCCATAAGTTTCTTGATCCAATTTTTGTGACAATAAGTTCACCAGGAGTGGATCCCATGTGTTAATTTCGACACCTAGATTTTTTATGCCGTGTATGCTTTCTAGAGTCACGTCGTGCAATTTCTTGATTTGACTCAAAGATTGCTGTTGCATGTTAGGTAAGCCGAGTAAAGTGTTGACAATAGAGTTAAAAATAAGCTTTTTGTTGTTGTAGCGATGGTTCAATAGCTCCCAGCAAGTGTTATAGTTTTCACTGCTTATTGGAAGATGCTGTATAATTTTTTCTGCTTCACCTCGCAACTTTCCTTTCAAAAATTGCATCTTTTGTGCGCTCGATAATGATCGATTGTTGTGTATGGTCTCATTAAACAAATCTTTAAATGAGTACCATTGGTGATATTTGCCTGTAAAAACCGGAATATCCATTTGAGGTGTGCTATGTTCTCTGTGAGACACGGACCAAAGTTTCTTGTTGAGTGACCGTTTGAGATTGATGAATGTTCTCTCGTTGTCATTGTAAACGATGTCATACTCTTCATCTGCGCCGCACATTTCACCGTCAATATCCCAGTACAGCTCATCCACCTGTTTCCATTTTGCTTGCATTGTTTTCAGGGCATCTTCTAACTCCCATTTTTCATTGAGGTCTTCCAGGTCGATGTTGCTCACGACTCTCTTGAAGGCTTTGATATTCGCCGACAGTCTGCGAACCATGTCATCGAGTTTGCTAGTCGAACCCTTTGACATCACTACCTGGCTGGTACTCGGACCCCCTTCCACCAGTTGTTGTTGACGATCTTCGTGCTCGGGTTGAGAACGCTTGTTTGGTGCTGGAATTCTCGCTGCTGACCCCAAATTCTGCTCGGCAATTAACGTTTTAATGCTCGTGTATAGGTGACTTGTTTGCTCGTGCTCAGAATTTAGGAAATATTGATGGTCTTTGACCCCAATTGCACAGATACGTAAATGATTGTTCTGGTAATCTGACCAGTAACTCTCTAGTAAATCCGAACGACGTCTGAAATAGTCATCAGTTTTTCTTTCGGCTCCATCCTTTTTTATGTTAATTTTCATTTTTTTCATTGCTTCCCTAATCTCCAGTTGTGAGTCGTAAAGACCTTCCATTTTGCTGGTGAAAATAGTTTATGCTGTGTTAATTATAAAAGGAAAGATCTTACTTGAGTTCTTCGCTGCTTACGGCTGTTTGATAGGTGCTGAAGGAAACAGTTCTGCTGTTGACCCTGTTCCCTTGTTGCTGGCGACGTCCTGCTGCTGACGTCCTGCTAATGTTTGCTTGTTGTTTCGATGCGGACTGCTGTTCCACACTGTTGCTAGTTCACCGAACGAGTGTCCTCACTAATTTTTGGTTTGCTTTAACACTAGTCAACCCCTTCCGCACGGAGGACTATCAAAAACTCGCGAGGTCCCGCCCGATGGCTCGAAGGACCATGTAAAGGTTATCTGCTGGGATGTTAAATGATAGAAAGGAATGTTTACTAAAAAGTGTATTGTTAAAATGCTACAAATAATTATGTTGGTTGATGAAGCGAGGGAGCACGCGCGACGGCACTCAAGGCGATCTAAACACGTACTGATTTTCTTAATTAATTCCATCGTTTGGCGTAGACGCGCAAAGCGATGATTTGGCTAAAATGCATTAAAATGTTATGATGTGCGGTTCGCCGTACAGTAATGTACATCATATATTTTTTTTAGTTTTATCATTCTCTTATCTTGGAAGTTAGAGGGGGGGGGACACACATTTTACCACTTTGGAAGTGTCTCTCGCGGAAACTATTCAGTTTAGAAAAAAATGATATTAGAAACCTCAGTATCATTTTTGAAGATCTATCCATAGATACCCCACACGCATGGGTTTGATGAAAAAAAAAAAATTTGAGTTTCAGTTCTATGTATGGGGACCCCCAAAATTTATTGCTTTTTTTCTATTTTTGTGTGAAAATCTTAATGCGGTTCACAGAATACATCTACTTACAAAGTTTCAACAGTATAGCTCTTATAGTTTCAGAAAAAAGTGGCTGTGACATACGGACGGACAGACAGACAGACAGACAGACATGACGAATCTATAAGGGTTCCATTTTTTGCCATTTGGCTACGGAACCCTAAAAATCGATTAAATAAAAGATGAGGGTAAATTATGGCCATTTACTCACATCATTATGCGAGGCAACCCTCCTATTTGCACTAAAGAAAAAGGAGGCAACCTATAGTTTTTCTGTTCTTTGGGGCACATCCCTTCAGCTGATGCTCGACTTTCCCAAATAACAAATGAGGGGGGTAATTGATGTCAAAAATGTAACAACAAATTTTATTGCTCAACATTATTGGCACCAGATTTAGCCAGACAACCTATTCGCAATGTCTTAATGTTTATCATAATCAAATAACAGATGTGGAAAGAGATTTCTTCTATCGGATCTTAGATCAAAACAACAGACTACATAAACAACTGATTAAGTATGTTTACTAAATAATATAACGCTATGTAGACTATCAGTACAGATAGTAGTAGGTAACCTTGATAAAGTAGGTACTTGAAAGCGACAGCGATAAATTAGCGGTACAGCCGTCATCGATAAGATTTTCTATAGAGGGTTCATGGCGTAGAATCTAAGTAACAAGTCTCTTCACAATCACTTTTATTTCACATTATCTAGTGTTAGGCTAAAAAGTCGATGATTATGCGCATCCCTAACGCGGCGCGCATGTTCGTCATTCAAACATGGAAAAAAAGTATAACACCCTGAAAAGGGCGCGCAACCTTTTCTGTAATTAAATGTATTATGTGTTAAAAGTAACGTTTATCTCTATTACTGTATAATTAGGCGATTACAGAATTAGGTTTGTCGTAATCTAAGAAAATCAGTGATCTTGTTAGGAGTGTCCAAACTACTTGACGGATCGCCCAAGACTGCCGTCCGTGGCGTAAATGTCTCCCCTTCTCACGTGACTCATCTACAACGTCACAGCGTTTCACCCCTCTCCGGTGCTTAGGATTCAATTGAGTATCTTATTATCGCTAAATTATCATAATCAGCGACATACTTTATTAGTAATGCCTTGGTCACACGTACCGAGTAAGAGGGCGAGAAAGTAAAATGTTGCTGGGCCGAGACAGTGATTTATTTATTTATTTATTTATTTATTTATTAAGGATCGCCAACATTACAGGCACTAGAAATTAACATAGGTAATCATGTTGATGTTAGCGAGTTGTAGAGATAAGCGCTCGGCCGAGCACTCGGCGCTTTGTTTATACGTACCGAGTATTCGGCTGAAAGCACTGTCTCACCCATTTACTCGGCACGTGTGATCACGGCATTAGTGTGCACTTTAGTTGGTTATATGAAGTCCGAATACAGGAGAATTTGGCAATATCCTGTTCATATGCAAATTTGATACACCTCTTCAAAAGTGGTGTGTGTTTCCTGTTTATTAATTTAAAATATCTGTCTGATTAATGCCGAGTGTTTGCGGTTCGGTGAATTATATTAGTTCTGCCATCTCGAGACTGCCCGCACGGTGAGTGCGACCCTTTCTTGTTGTGTGATCTTTTCCTTCACAATATTTTATAGGAACATCACAGAAGGTGGAAATTGTAGAATAGAATATAATAAACTTTATTGTTCACCAAAACAGTAACAAAACTTTTAAAATAACTCGTTCGTATTCATCCAATCCATACTCACACAGAACACGTATAGTATCGCTTTGTTGAGCAATCATCCGCCTATTTGTCTCCGAACCCTTTTTCTCAGGAACGCGTGGTGATATGAAACTGAAATTAATACCGAATACTCAGAATTGCTACTTCAAGCAGCAGTGGAAAATCAAACTTCTAGGTCATGAAACAAGGTCTTATTACACATGAATTGGTTCTGTGATGCGGCGCCGTATCGCATCCAGTTTTGTATAGTAATAACGCGTCGGTGAACAAAATAATTACGGACTCTCAATATTCCTAGGTACTGATTTTGTGAGTTTCAATGAAAACAACTATTCTACATCACCAGGTCGCGCATTATGCCTTATATATTTTGACAGATCGAATTGGCAAGTATTATAAAATTATGCGTGGTGACATAGACCCGTCTATAAAAGACTAGTATGCGAAGCGCAAAGACATAATTATTTTAACTACTGAAAATTTTACGCTGAACGATTGTGCACATTTTTATGACCTCTTTTTTGAGTATAATTGAATCATAAAAGATTTAATTTTCGAATAGGTACCTCTTTCTTTAGGGTTCCGTACCCAAAGGGTAAAAACGGGACCCTATTACTAAGACTTCGCTATCTGTCCGTCCGACTGTCCGTCTGTCACCAGGCTGAACGAGTGTGTGCCGATAGCTAGACAGTTAAAATTTTCACAAATTTTATATTTCTGTTTCCGGTATAAAAATAAATACTAATAATAAAAATATTTAAGATGGGCTCCCATACAAGAAACACGATTTTTTTTGCTGAATTTTCCTAAGGGATCCATCGTGCGCGAGTCCAACTCGCACTTGGCCAATTTTTGTTTTAAGTCTCTTTATACATATAACAAAACGTGCGACTACGTCTTGTATATTTTTATACAATTACTGGCCATTAATTAAATAAATAAAACTGCAACTTTGAATGTCTTCAATCTGCGTAAAAAAAAGATAATCTCTGTCTTTCTTGGAAGCTCTACCTACGTAAGTAGCTTGTTAATATCGTCTCGTACATCCACTTTTATTGATCTAAAACACTAACTTCCTCTTGATTCTATTCAAAAACAAACAATTTGATACATTACAATTGGTCAGATTTTTACTTCAAATATAATGATACATTCATGGGAACTACTTTGAATACAAAATAAACTTATGTCCATCTTCTAGATAGCCTGCAATATTCTGCAAAAGTATTTATTTAACAGATATGTTACGGAGTTACAAACTAGTGTTTTTACAACCATAATATAAATGTCGCAATTTTTTTTCTGCTATGAGACTGGCCTTATAAAAACATACTTTAATATCTAACATTGGATACCAAAGTTCTTAGGATGAAACATAGTTCTTGGTAAACACCACCTTTTTTATAAAGCGTAATCGTAAATAGCGTTGTTGTTACAAACTGAAAGTAATAAAAATATCTTATTTTTCAATTGCAGTTTACACCAAAAACCTCTTTGGATTTGGCTTACCTCTGTGTAAGGTATTATATATCTTTATTTGCGCAGGTATTTAATGTAATCACACTAATTAAACACGAGACCGTGTTTGTATGTATGAGTGTAAGTTTGTTACTCCTTCAAGCTCAAACTTCTGAATGGGTTTGGATGAAATTTGGTACAAGGGTAGATCATCTTCTGGAATAGCACATAGCATACTTTTATCCAGGGAAACATACTCTGTTCCCCTAGGATATTTTTTACACGTGGGTAAACCTAATGACAGAAGCTAGTATTTATAACTATTTTATCAATACTCACGACTGTACATAAATTCACATCATGTTGGAACGACTAGGGTTCTCGAATTACTTTGCCCTGTATACAGCGACCACTGGGCAGCTAAGAAGTAGAGGAGCTGCTGTGTCCTTTTGCTACGTAAGTACTAAGCAGAAATATACTTAGGTAACTTATATCTAATGCTCCTTCTCAATCTAGTGTCTAAGATTTCATTAAACCCCAAGCTAACGCCGGCGTTCGCGTATCTATTTTTTTACTATTTAGACATCTAAAATTGACAGTATCTGAAAAAAATAATAAATGAATAAAGAATAATAATGAATAAAGAGGTAAAGTTTTTTTTTTTGTTTTATGTTTTTTTTATTGTAGGAGGTGGTAATCTCTGGAAGTACTGGTCCGGTTGCTAAAAATTTTTCACCGATAGAAAGCTGCTTTATTCCTGAGTGAAATAGGCTATATTTTATGAGCGCGGACGAAGCTGCGGGCAAAAGCTAGTACAAAACCATTCAAATTTCATTAAAGTATAATAATTCTCCTTATACTGTACTGAACTTATGTTTTACTTGTGCAGCCTTTGATTTAGTACACTTAATAAATAAATAGACGTGACCTTATAACTTTTATAGTTATTTTTAAACCTTTCACTAGCCCTCTTTACTTTGAACGGTTTAATAGAGGTGCAATCAATTTCTATCACGCTATGTTAGCCTTGTAAATGCAAGCGTTTGCCCTTGACCGATGGAATGAAAAGTCTGGCAGTCACGGTTGAAATGCTTTCATTCAAGGTTTCGGTTCAAGCTTAATGTCAAGTCAGAGTTAACTATAGTTAGGGAATGTTGTTTCTCTGTTTATACATTAGGGTTTGACCTTTGACCACCCACGTATTGGTTTGGGTAAATTTGAAAGTTATTTAATTTTTATACTACAGTTATGATTGATAGGAAGAACGCGGCGTAGAAATTGTCTTTGTTTTATCGGATGGTCTGATTTTTTATTATTGATATAAACTAGTGCTTGACTGCGATCTCACCTGATGGTAAGCAGTGATGCAATCGTTGATGTAGAAGCGCACTAGTTTATTAAGAGCCTATTCACTCTTGCCTTGAAGACACCTAAATTATAATTGGACGAGAATAGTTCTTTTTTACATGAAGCAGTTGATGGATCGAGTAGGTACCTATCATGAAAAATCATTTATCTAAATTAGTGTGAGAATCAGTAGTCGTTGAACGTCATTTATTTTAACGTAAAGAATTCATCAAAATTAAAAACTAGGCCATAACTGTTTAATATTATGCTCACATTTTATAGAGCGAGTAGTTTCGAAGAATATTGCCTTTAACACACAGACCGGTACCAATTCCAGGAACAATTTGTTATGGCACGATGTATCGAAATGATTTTAAATGTTCTTAAACAGAGACTATTTCATCTCGTGTTTTTTCTTATTAGTTTTATTTATTTAAATTCAGAATCGGTGAACAAAATCTACTGAACTTATTCAAATCCAGTTTTCAATTATTTACTTGTTCAAAATTAAATGTAGGAAGGTAGGTAGGTATACTGATACGATATCTTTTCACAACATTCGCTTATACTAATCCTTTCCATGTGTTTATAATTCGATTGCTGTCCGTTCTATTCAGTTTGCAAACTATCTCTAGGACGCACTTCGGATTAAATTCGGACCACAGAGTAGGTAGGCTTTCGTGAAAGCTCACGGTGACATTATAGGTACTCTCCATTTGACGTGTTGATGTTTTGTCTCGTTCTTATTCTATTGAAGTGCCAATATCGCTCTATGGCGTTACTTGAAAAATTTTCTCATAAGATTGCCAACATATTTTTGTTAGAATCATCATGTTCTAGAAAAAAATGTGTAAAGAATGCCCCTGTTTAGGGGGTGTCTAATCATCAAATGTGAAGTGATTTACCTACTCTGGGTAGACCGAGAAGTAAGAGTGTCAAAATTTTACTGACTAAAACCCACCCGTGTACCTTCAGTTGCCTTTTGCCTTTTAGTCGTTGTAGGGCCACGGTAACTCTTGCGAATAATCCCACAGGCCGTGTAATGCACTATCTACACGGCCTGTGGGCCGATATATAACAAGGCCACTGTCTATAATCGTAGGTTAGTTTTAGGACAAGCTTAATAACATGACATTTCTTTAAAATAATACTAACAAAAATTACACCACTTTTAAAAATATATATAATGTTCACATAAAACGTAACAGAAAAATACGTGCATTTACGTCTTCAAGTATTTAACTTGAACTCATAAGTCATGTCAAGTTTGTTAGGACGGTATTGTGCTTTTTATAGCAGCCGAGTGTTGCTGTTGTTATTCTGATGTACTACGAGTAGTCAATACACCTTTTATTAATTAATTATTTGCATTTATTTTGACATTTGTAATGAATTCTTTTGGTATTTTTAATTTATTTATTATTAAAATTTTCAATTAATTTATTTCGACAATTATAATAATATAATTTTGATGTATAGAGTGACTTTATTTTGACATTTTTATTGAATTAAGTTCTGACAATTGAAATAATGTATTTTGACATTTAATAAATTAATGACATTTACTATTATATTTCATTTAATTTGAGTTATATATCCAATTTTTTCGTCTAATTGTAACTTTGTTCTTTTAAAATTGTACTTCCTTTATGAAAATGCTGTGTCCGACATGGTCCATGTGCACTTATTTAACTATTTTTAAGATCTATGATTATATCAATAAAGAATAGAATTTAATTTAATTTGTACGAATGTTTGCAGCGTTCATTCATTTACTCCTCCACGCCGCACTCACTGTCTATTGTGGTGAGATCTCTCACTATTAGACCGTTCGGTAGATCCGTGTGATCAAATTATAAGGGTGCTGCATCTGCACTTCCGATGTAATTGTCTTCCGAAATTGGTGTTCTGTGCTCGGCGACTTGATTTCAATGGTTAAATAAATGGACGGATAAAGTTTGTCTTGCTGTAATTTAACTAGTTTTCGAATTCAATTGAATTAATTTGTTATTCTTCATTCGATCCTGTGTGAAATATTGATTAAAACCAAACACTACTTTCAAAGTTTTCTATTAACATTTTAAGTTCGAAGAAAATGTATTTTTTCCTTCGCTGTGTTACAACAATCCTGAGGAAACCGGCATGTCCTAGATCCAAAAATTCGCAGATATGTGACATCCACCAACCCACACTGGAGCCGCGTAGTGGACTACGGCCCATTCACTCTTCTAGAGAGGAGGCCTGAGTCCCAATAGTGGGAACATTATAGGGCCGACTATGCTACGCTATGCTTGACATCAAGCTTTGCTACCAAAATCCATTTCCATCAAAACTAATAGCTCAAAGAAAATACAGCACTCAAAGTTAAAAATACACGGTAAAAGAGAGCGGAAGTCAAAGCCGGGCCACTGGAAGTAGGCTAAGACTGACACGAACTTTGCAAATGTCCTAAAATTACTTACAGTAGCGATGCATACGGGTTGCGACTGGCGACGTGCCGCCATTTGCATTGCAAATCAGCAACGTTTGCGCTTCGCAGTTTCATACTTAAGTACATTATAGTCTTGTATGATGAATTGCGAATATCAATCTTGTGTCTAACTTTATGGAATTTGAATTAATGAATAATATGAAACTGTTCTTTCTGTATTCACACTCTCGAAAACCCACTCGTAACTAGTGGTTTCAGGTAAACAATTTACTATACGCACTAGTACGGAAAAGTGGGCCAGTTTATTCCAACCACAATGTTTTATAACATGTATATGACGACATATGCGCATATGACGCACGCTGGGCGTCAAGCAGCACCCACGAGTCGCCGGGCAGCTCCCGTTTATTTATTTCTTGGTCAGTGTATTAAAAAAGTAATTTGATACACGTGGATCACTGCGGCAGGCAGCACTCGGCTCTATAACAACAACAACTTAACAGCATCACTAACAACTTTACATTCAGACCAAGCGAGCCCGAATTATAACGTTGTTGTTACATTGTCTTGATTGTTTCCCCGCACACGGGCCACAAAAAAAAAGCTAGAAGCGGCCACAAAAAAAAAAGCTGAAGCACGCGACAGCTAGTGGCCGGAGGCTGCTACTTTTTTCAACCCATGCGTGCAGTATCATAATAGACTCTGACGAAGAAGGATTAAATGCGCGAATGGCATGCGGCAGGGTATGCCATTATCATTATTATAAAAAAAACGTCGCCACAAAAAAAGGCCGCCACAAAAAAAGGGGCCGCCACAAAAAAGCGCCACCAGAACTAGCCTTTTTTGTGGCGGCACCGCTGCACACGAGCCACAAAAAAGGCCGCCGCAAAAAGAAGAAGCTAGAAACGGCTTTTTTGTGGCCCGTGTGCGGGGACTAAGACTAAGTAATGTAATAATAGTGCAGCTGTGTGCGTTAGTCTTAAGAACCACTGAAGCAATTGATAGCGTTTCGTTACAAGGAAGTTAATCCCGGAAACGTTTCTGAAAGGAAGTAAATTGATGTTTTAATTGCATTTGGGGATTATCTAAATAAAACAAAGGGCTTTTTATTTTATTTACGTAATCATTTAAAGTAAGTAAGTAGATGCCGACAATATATTTTATTTACATTTTTTAATGAAAAAAAAATATGATGAACTAAATATATAAATTGACTACCTAGGTACTTTTATTATTTAACATAAATTGAATTAGATAAAAGTTAATATATTACATTTATAATTGATTGTTTTTTAACCGGCTTCAAAAAGAAGAAGTGTTCGGTTGAATGAAGATATTTTTTTATGTATGTTCACCGATTTCTCAGTCAATTGTGGACCGATTTGGAAAATTTATTTTTAATTGAAAGGTTATGCTTCCAAGTTGGTCCCATAGGAATATTGTTATAATCTGATGATGGACTTTGAAGATATGGAACCGAGGTCCTCATAGGATCACAGCAGAATTGTCGTAACAAGTTAAATTGCTTTGTTTATATGTGCAGTCAATAACTGACTGAAAGAAGGGGGAGAGAATATATCAAACTGATCTGATGATGAAACTGGAAGGTAGGCTTGGACTGGGATATTGGAATTGTTATATGCTATGCTGCCCATCCTGTGTAACGATCTGCAGTTTTCAGAATCTATACGAGGCCAACAATAGAGCTGTAGCCGAATATTGGTCAGGAGAAATATACTTTGAGAGCATCGACACGAAAACAAACAGAATGATAAAATTTTTTAGGTCTCTTACTATAGAACTTGCACACTATTTATGTTTGAAACTCCTTTGAGTATTTTCCACTTCTCCTCTTTTCCTCGTAAATTCGGATTCAGGCATCCACATCCACTTACCATTAACAATACAGTACACGCGCCCTAATTTCATACGTTTTACTCACGTGATTGTATAATTTTAGATTATTTTAGTCGAATATGCATTAAAAAATGCATATTCGACTAAATTAATCTAAAATTATACAATAAAATATTGTTAAGAATTTATTTGTTTCTATAAGTAATCGTATCCAGAACGGCTGGAAAAGCTACTGGTCCATGAAGACGCTAATGAAGGGTGATCTGCCTATCTCCCTGAAGCGTAAACTCATCGACACACTTGTATCCTGCCCATCCTAACCTACGGTGCGCAGACCTGCAGGCTTACTCTCCAAATTAATTCCAATTTCAATCTGAAGTCAATCCGGCTCCAATGTCAATTTTGTCGTTACGTGATTTGGTACTCTTGAAAACAACATTGTCAACATTGGATTCAAATTGGGCTTGCCCCAAATGATAAATGATAAATGATATTTATTTTGTAAATAGGTTTAAAAAACACTTTTACACGTCAATTTTTTTTTTTTTTTTTTCGTCAGTTTATGCTAGATGAGGCCGGTGTTTCCTATCTGACTACCCTGAGAAGAAACACCGAAACAAACTCAGGGGTCAAAGTCTCTTTTAAAGTCCATACAGTAAATATGTAATGGTCAAATCACATGAGAACCATGCAGATTTGTCTGAGATGGTCTTTTGAAGAAAGAACCATACAGATTTGAGTGGACCTGTCCAATCAGTGTAAGCATTTGTCAGTATTCGAAAAGCTCAACTTAGGACTACTATGGAGCTCTACGACTTGACGAACAATACCAAAGAAAGGACATTTGGGTAGGCCGCTGAAAACACTCAAATTGCCAGACATACGTTAAAATTACTGAAAAGAAAAGAAAAAGCAATCAACATAGTCCTCACATTTACAATAATATAAAGAAATTGTTAGTTTACAAAATATTTAGAGAAGTAAATATTTATGTCAAAGAAAAAAAATATATATATATACTTTAAGTACTTAAAATGTATACATGTCATTTTGTAAAATAAAAATAATCTCCATTATCAAATTGTTTTAAAAAAAAAAAAAATATAAACAAAGGAAAAGCACATTTAAAAATAAAAATAATTAAAAAATACAAAAGAAGAAAAATAAAAATGACAACAGTTGTATTAGGTACTGGAGCAGGTCAATCCCAAGCCTTTTCGTCCTGAATATAGTCTTTTACAGAGTAAAAAGCCTTTTGACAAAGTTTACGTTTTACAAATGATTTGAACTTATTAAGGCTTAGTTGTTGAATACGGCTAGGAAGTTTATTATAGAAGTGTATACATTGGCATCTAAATGAGCCCCCTATTTTTTTGAGCCTGGTTGCAGGAACTAAAAATTTATGTTTGTTTCTTGTATTAAAATTATGAATATCACTGTATTTTTTAAACATGTCTATATTTTTATGGGCGTACAAAATATTCTCGTAAATATACTGTGAAGGCACAGTCATTACATTTATTTCTTTAAATTTATCTCTGAGGGAGTATCTGGGACTTAATTTATAAATTGATCGAATAGCCCTTTTCTGTAAAACGAAAATTGTCTGTATATCGGCGGCATTTCCCCATAATAAAATACCGTACGACATGACACTATGAAAATAGCTAAAGTAAACTAAACGGGCTGTCTCTAAATCAGTTAAATTTCGAATTTGTCTTACAGCATATGCTGCTGAACTAAGTTTTTTCGACAATTTGTCTATATGTGGGCCCCACTGAAGCTTAGCGTCTAGAGTAATGCCCAAGAACACTGTAGTATCTTCAGGACTCAACTCTTTACCTTTTATTAGCACACTGGTTTCTACTTGCCTAACATGAGGCATGGTAAACTTAATGCATTTTGTTTTTTTTTCATTAAGGAGCAGGTTATTTACATTAAACCAGTGTACTATTTTTGAAAGAGCTATATTTATATCGTCAGTAACCTGCTGCTGACGTTTAAGTTTAAACAAAAGTGAAGTGTCGTCTGCAAACAACACTATATTATGATTTTCTTCTATGAGGTAAGGTAAGTCGTTTATGTAAATTAGAAACAAAAATGGACCAAGAATTGAGCCCTGGGGGACACCCATTTTTACAACCGATCCGGGAGATCTTTTTCCGTTTACGTCAACTCTCTGAATTCTTTCACTCAGATATGATGTAAGAAGATCCAGGGAGGAGTTCCGGATCCCGTAATGGTGTAGTTTCCTGATTAATGTTTCATGGGGAACGCAATCGAAGGCCTTGGACAAATCGCAAAAAATGCCCAGGGCATCGCATTTATCTTCCCATGCATTATAAATATGTCCTAAAAGTTCAACACCAGCATCGGTTGTCGAACGACCCCTTGTAAAACCAAACTGTTTGGTATGCAACAATTTATGTCTATTAAAAAATCTCTGTAATTGTTGTAGAATGAGCTTTTCAAATATTTTACTAAAGGTCGGTAGTACTGAAATAGGTCTGTAATTTGTGGGGTCCGATGTACTACCGGTTTTAAACAATGGTATTATTTTACTATTTTTCATTAAGTCAGGAAACTCACCGCGATCGATACTATTATTAAAAATAAAAGCTAAAGAAGGAGCTACAATGTGGATTATAGACTTAACAACGTCCACAGAATTACCCCATAAATCTGCAGTCTTTTTTACATTTAAAGAGTTGAAGGTCTTTATAATATCTACATAAGATACATGGTCGAAATTAAAATCAGAATCACAAACTTTAACATTTTTCCTAAGCAGAGACTCTGCTGCTGCGGGTGATGAATTCAGAGATTTTGTTATTGATATGGGGATCTCTGAGAAGAAGTTTTCAAAAGCTGCGGCTACCTGTGAGTCCGATGTGATCACGTTGTCGTTAATCACCAGGTTAAAGTCACTACATGGTTTTGTAGACCTACCAGTTTCACTATTTATAATATTCCAAGTCGTTTTAATTATATTATTACTGTTTTTAATCTTGGAACTCAAACAACGCGATTTTGCTTCAGAGCAAACTTTTTTAAACAATTTTGAATAATTCCGCACATATAAACTAAATTCAGCAGTGTTAACGAGAACTCTTTCATCATACAATTCGTAAAGCCGATTTCTACTTTTATGAATACCACTAGTAGCCCATTCACTGAACGACACATTACTATTAACTGAAATATTCTTAGGTATAAATGTAGAATTAAATTGATTACAGTACATGTTAAAGAAACCCTCATATTGGTGATTGATATCATCAAATTTAGACAAGTCTGGTAAATTATTAGTGAGTTTAGTTTTAAAAGTTTCTAAACGACTTGCCGTTTTTTTATTGCCAAGATTGTTTTCTTAAACGTGAAGTTAGCTATGTTACGGACCGCAATAGTGCTGTCCAACGAATTATAATTATACTATATTTAATATATATAATAATTAAGGCGTTAGAAAATTATTAAAATCATAAGATGAACCATAATCTTGTAGAGTAAGATCCCAGGGCCGCCAGACGTCACGTATTTTCTGACGAAGGAAATGTGGACGAGTGAGTACTGTTAGTATGTACTAAGAACGCATGCCTACCTTGTCCCATTTTATTTCGGGTTGGTGCAACACGTTCTTCGCTTCCATTCTATCCTCGTCACCCGTCACGCTATTACTAAATCCTTTTACTTTCAGATCTTTTCAGTCAACACCTCACTTTATATGAAACTAGCTTTTGCTCGCAGCTTCGCCCGCGTACATAAAATATAGTCTATATCACTCAGGAATAAAGCAGATTTCTATTGATGAAAAAAATTTAGCAATCGGACCAGTACTTCCAGAGATAACCTCCCACAAACAAAAAAACAATCTTTACCTCTTTTTAAGTATGAAAAATACAGCCTCTAAACACCATAATTTCCAGCCTAGTTCAGGCTTTCATTTACACCTTGGAAGCATCCCGATCATTACAGCAAATGACTGGTATCAATTACGTGAGGCCGTCTGTGCAGGCGGCTGTAATTGACGCCATTTGTTCCGACCATACAATGTCAGAATAGGCCGGAGGAGATAGAAATATTGATAGGAGGGACGTTGAAAGATATTATACTAGGTGATAACAATGTATGTAGGTCAGTACATACATTTTAAAATGTATGTAGGTCAGTACATACATTTTTTCGCACCACAAAAAACATCCATTCCTTTTTTTCGGTCATTCTCCAATTCGGCGTTCTTTGCCTAATTACCGTAACCTTTTTTATTTTTCACTGATTTGACTTAAACCCATTAAAATATGAAACAAATCAAAGATACGAATTCAATCATTAATGAGGCATGTAATAATTAATAGTAGTTTTCTAGTTAATGAGACTTAAAAAAAAATATGAGTATGGTAATTAGAAAAATTTAATATCTAATGCAACGGTAATTAGAAAATATCATCAAGTCTGTGTAAAATATGATATAATAAAATGAAAATAACACACATTAATATTGTAGTAGAAGTAAAAAGAAGTCGACTGTAGACAAATCTTGTCTTGCTGATTATTATCTTCTTTTTTTGATTTGGGGTTTTCAGAACTACTTTGTAAAGATACTTTATTAGTATAATTTTTTGAGCGCAGCGAGTATGATAAATCATTAAGATGTAGTGACGTTGACAGAGTTTCAAGAGGATCTGTTATATTTTTATCAAGCATGTCTGTATCTAAGATCGCTTCTTCCTCATTTTTTTCTTTTTGTCTTTTATAGTAAGCTCTGAAATTTTCCCTATTTCTTTTTTGAGTTTTCTTCCGGTTTTTTGGTGACATTTCGCAGATAGGAAGTATTATTTATCTCTTTTTCTTTTATTATACCTTTCTTTCCCTTTTTCTTTTGATTGCTGATACAAAACAGGGCCATTTTTAATTCGTTCTCGGCGTTGTCGTGCGGCGAGTCTTCTCTTTTCTTTAACTTCCTCTTTTTTTGGGTTTTCCCATCCTATAAATTAATATCTCATGTATATATGTACTTCACTTTTTAAACTTACGATCGGTGGACGCACACTAATGAGCGTTTAAGCCAGAACTGTTCGACGAGCGGGTCGAGGCGCTCCGAGATATCGTGTCCGTGAGCGCTGTCTATGTGTGCGTTGCTCGAGCGCGCTTTGTATGTAGATTGACTAGTATAGTAGTACCTATTTTGTGGCTACAGTTAGTAAACAAGAATTAATTTTTCATACAACGGTAATTATAAACATATGGTTATTAGTATACGGTAATTAGAAAACGATAGATTTTCTTAAAAATTTCGAAAAACAACACAATATGCAAAAAATAGCTTAGTACAACGTACGGAGGCCAAAGTACTGTCTCTATTTACATGATTAACTTGGGTTTAACTTAAAAAATTAAGTATTAACATAAGTACAACGGTAATTAGAAAAGTTTTTAACCAAGGTTACGGTAATTATATACTCACTTGCTTTATTGGCGGTACACTAACGTTAGAGAAGTGTAAGTGCTGATGGGCCGCGACACACACTGAGGAGACGAGATGCGCGCGGTACTGATGTGCCAAATACTGTTATTTAGGGATGTGCACCCGAGAACAGAATATGTCACGGCAATTATAACTTTCGATCGGACATCCGGTAATTTAATGATAATTATTTATAGACTGGTTCTATTGAGTCGATATTTTGTTATGCGATACACGTTGCTCAACACCGTTAAAAACGTTGAATGGATCAAAGTAAATCTGTAAGTTATAAAAATTACAAGTAAGTTTTAACATTAAGTTAGTGTGCGGACACGCCACGGTAATTAGAGAACAGAGGTTCTTTGAACATAGGTTAAATTGATTTAGTCTTAACTACTTAAAATAGAAGCCAATGTCTTTGTTTATGGCTAGATACAGATGCTATCTAACATACAAAAAAAATTTGACGATTGAATATGTTAATAGTACGGATAATGCAAGCCCGGACACGTAAAACTTGCTAATCGGAGAACGACCGTTTTAAAGAAAAAACCACAAACAGGTACATATTTGTGGTGTTTTCAAAATAATATGAATTATTCCTGTTTCGGTACCAATAGGTATTTTGGTTTGGTGCCAAATGTGGAATGAAAAATAAATATTAAATTTTATTCCTCATTCGGTACCAACGATGCGTTACTCTCTAGAGATGGGAAGTCTAATAAACTTATCGATAAAATTTGCAACTTTATTTATCCTTAGCACTTTTCCAGCGACTTTGTTCGCGAGAATGTTTTCGGATCTATAAAAACTTTGCATATTTAATCGAGAATGACGAAATTACCGAATGCCAACAAAGCGTTCTGGCGCTATCTCATTTTTTGGCGCGTTGCCTCTTTATCAAACATTGTTTTACATATTTGTTTTTATTTATATATTAGTTACACAAAATAATACAGGATTAACTAACTTAAATAGCAACTAAAAACCAACTTGTACCTTCATGAATCTATCTCAATATCGTTAGTCAAACAAAATGAGTTTTTTTTTTATGAAACAAAAGCTTTTATTTAAACCATACTCACGTTTACGATAGATGAGTGGGGGGGGGGCTCTTAAATAATGTAAGTAATTCACGGTCAGTTATTAAGACAATATATACAATGTAATTTTTACCAGTGCAGCAGTGGACTAACTCCGTAATTGTATGATACTACTGAAGATACTATAAACATAAAAAATAGATTTTAACTTTATTAATATACATTTTTTTTTATCTTTGCAGGTAATCACAATCTACTCTCTATATTGGCTCGCAAGTACAATTGATTGAATTCCCATCATTTTTTATTGGTAACTCAAAAATGTCGTTTTGGGTAAGGTAATTAATTACATAATTACTTCCTCCTACTGTAGTGGGTTCTCATCATTACTGTATTCTATGTCCTCCAGGATATACTCTACTCGTGAGGAACATGTAGGTGAATCTACGCTTGACGAGCCTAGCACGAGGTCTAATATCTATCTAAGGTCAAAAGGGCAAGACCATTTATATTTCTGTGGTCAAGACAGTAAAATATTGCTTGGCCGAGACAGTGATGTAAGTGAGTTGTAGAGACAAGCGCTCGACCGAGCACTCGGCGCTATGTTTATACGTGCCGAGTATTTGGCCGACAGTACTGTCTCGCCCGTTTACTCGGTACGTGTGATCGATGCAATAGTGTCGCTCGTGCTCGGCTCCTGTAGAGCGGTCCACACTACAAGAATTTTAACTCGGCACGTGCTTCGCTCCTCTAGCGTAGATCCACCTTTTCAACAATTTATGTAAATGTATTGTTTCGTCTGACCTTCAAAGAATAAAAAACATACCAACACACACATACAACCTTTCGTCATTACAATAATAGTGTGATATTAGCATAGTCAACCTTTTAATGTTCCCACTGTTGGGACTCAGTTTTCCTGTCTAAGAGACGGAGTGGCCGTAATCAACCACGCGGGCCCAGTGCGGGTTGGTGAATGTCACATGTCTTCGAATTTTTGGTTCTGGGACATGCCGGTTTCCTCACGATGTTTTCCTTCGCCGTTTTGAGAGCAGTGGTGATGAAATAAATTACACAAAGTAATGCGCCTGGCTGCAACAACTCACTCTACAACTCGTAAGTCTAGGTTACCGCTCGGCCACCATTGCTCTTAGTGCACTATTCGTGTGATATTGTCACACTAATATTGTCCGGGTGAGGGTTTATACTGCTTTTTGATGCTCCAACAGCTGAATGGTTTTCAATGAAACTTGGTACATGAATAGACCATGTCCTTGAATGAAAAAGCAGTTTAATTAAAGCTTGTAGGCTACTTTTTATCCCCGGAGTATGTTCCTTAGGGTTCATTTTCTAATATCATGTGGGAGAAGCCGCTGGCAGAAGCTAGTTCGACATAATCTGACGTCAGCGTGACGAAGTGAATACGCCGTGTGGGCGTCATCTAGATACACCTACAGACGTTCGACATCATACGTCAATATTCAAATTACGATCTTCAACTTGTCTGTTAGATGTGGTGATAAAACCAATCCCTTGTTAATATTTATATGAAATCAGAAACATTTATTTCAAATCCGATGGATGCGGGACACGCAGGATCGTTCATTGTCGTGACACTTGGGGGAGGCCTATGTCCAACAGTGGACGTCTATCGGCTGATATAATGATGATGATACCAATTACAGGTACTTTCGAATTGTCAAAATGTCGGTAAGTCAAAAAAAGGTGAAACTTAATCGCACATTCGCGTAGATCTCTCTAGAGAAGAACATGCAAGGTACTCCATGAACACTCTTTTAAGTTATACGATTCTAAGGACCAGGCCACATTGCCATGATTTTGAAGTGAGGAATTTTCCAATAACTTCTGTTTTAAAGGCAACTGAGAGAACATAGGTGTGGTTTTAGTCAATAAGCGTCAGACACGCTGTCTTACACCGACCTACTGCGTGAAAAGTCATTAGATGACTTCCCAACTCGAAAAGAAGGGCTGCAGAATTATTCGAAATACTCACGGATAAATAGAAATAGTCACGGTTAATTGAAAACACAGGTGTCCAAAACCAAGACTCCCAATTACATACTCGACGAGACAAAGCGTTGAAGATGAGATGAAAAATAAATTTTGATACTCTACCCTGAGCCGTAAGGTGCAATGTAACAAAATGCTCACACTGCCATGCACCACGCAGCGTAGCGTGCGTGCTTGGCATTGTGCAATGCGTGCCTTAACGTTGCTTGTAAGTATCTCCGTTTATATAGAAAACACGTACAGTCTAACACACCGAAAATGCATCCACGCGTGTTCATGCAGATCACGCAACTACAAGCAGAGAAACATGCATGTGTGCGGGGCGACACGCAAGGTACCTAAGACACACTGAGTCTCGAGTGTCGTGCGTGATTTTGTATAAAATGAGTCAGAATCTGCGTGAATTTACAAAACGCACCTACGCTCGTGAGTGCGTAAAAAACCCATACGATGAAGCAAATCTGCACTCCCGCAAGTACGCGCGTAGGTGCGTTAACACGCAACATGCAGCGTCATGCGTGGCAGTGTAGTAATCGCCTTATAGTGTCATCTCAATTAGTTAGTCAGGAAACGGAAGGAGTTAACGTCATCTTGATTAAAGACGTATCACTCGTACTAATGAAATCAGCAGCTCAGTGATCTAAAGTACACTTAAGATGGAAGTGAGAGCCCTTGCTCACGATACGGGTTCTACCTAGCATAGCGCCGGAAGCTATCGCCAGCTTTTAAACAGAGTTTTTTAAATACGCATTCAGGTTTATTTGTAAAACACTGGCAATCTCAATACTCAATACTTTATTGCATTCCATATGTACATAATATAGATGGTATAAAAATATAGATAACACCAATATGGACCCTGTCGGGCACAGCAAAGCATCTCTCAAGACTATGTTGTTAACATCATAAACAACAACTTTTGTACTATGACTTTTTACGAAATTTAATTTATAGCAAACCGTACGGGGCCCAACAGGATCGAAGCCTACTGGGGCCAAGAGTCTGCTTTTGAAAGGAAGACTCGGCCCTGGTATAAAAGGCAACGAAGAAACAGGAGTCGGCTTTTAGTCGGTAAAAGTCTAACACACCCTCTCGAAGAGTGAGAGATAGAGTAGATGATTTTCCCACCTACCTACAAAAAAAAACCTGACACCTTCCTTTATATAAATTCTGTATCCATTTTATTATCAAAATAGGAATGTTGTACACAATGTAACATTGTGAAACAAGCCTTATGTCTCAGTAACCAGTACTGGGTACCGGGTAGAACCCGCCTCATGGACACGTGCCCTAATGATAGGGTGAGAGCACACTGCGGTAATCCGAGCTAAGCAATGATTCACTGGAGCTTGTCACGATGATAAATGAGGGTACTTGGATGCATTTGTGGCCGTGTGGGTTCATTCATAACAGTAGGTAAGGACTTATGGTACTGAGTACTTAGGAAATAGTAGGTACATAAGATATTGCTTGCGACTTCGTCTCACGCCTCTACCGTATGCTCCACCGTGTCCTCCGAGCGGTCCATACAGTAGTGAGGTGACATCGGGGCGTTTCCACACTATGGTGACAGCCGAGCGTCTTTCCCGCACAAATCTGGTGTAGGAACCTCCCGAACTGGATTACCTTGTGAACGTAAACGAAGCAGAAGGAATATGTATGGGTTGTAGTAGCGCAGTAACAAATTACTCAACCGTGCTATCATTGAAAGTGACAAATACTTATAATGCATGTATTTATACATCTAAACCTTCCCCATGTATCACTGTGTATTGGTGAATATCCGTTCAGTTGTTTTTGAATTTATCGCAAACAGAATGCTAGGTTTTGATACGTAATCAGATTATTTACTCTGTTCTTGTAACAAATAATATTATTTAATTTATTTTGTATTCGATTTATTCATTGCAATCGACTAATTGTGTTGCCAACACTGAGACGTGATTCTGTAGTAAAGCTGTCGATATTCTTTATTGTATATCACATAAACAAAAAATACAGGACAAACATTATTCAAAATACGTGCACAATGAGCGGTCTTATCGCACAGGGCGATCTCTTACAGACAACCTTTGGATGGACAAAGTCATGCACAAAGTCCAGGTTTTCTGATTGTGATGTTAGTGCGTAACGTATTTTTTCTTTTAATATATCAATGGGTGGTTGGTGACTCTATTTTATAATATGTAAAGATTATGTTGGCTAGTAACTGGCTGGCAATGCGAACTCATACTTTTTAATTTTAGAAATGTTTAAGTTGACTGACGCCGTCATTGTTCTTGGTTGGTTCCTTATGCTGGATTTCTGCTTTTTTTTCCCTTAAATTGTTATAATATATGTTTTAACTAATTCTGCGTGTTTCTACCTCATACCTACATTAGTACGCTAACAGATTATGTCAGTAATATAAAATAAAATGATCGATCATTGAACAGGCTTTAGGATGAATTCCCTTATCCCATTCCGTCCCAAAAACCTCATATCCAAACCGCAAAGCACCGCCTCTGACGGTGGAAGAAAAAAAACCTACGATTCGAATCCAACGCGCCGGCCGGCTGCATATCTTATGCGCGCGCGATTAACAACCTCTAAAAATACCGTGAAATATCATCTGAAGTGCTTCCAAGATGATCCTGGATCCCAGCACCCAGTGAGTACCTGACTTCCAATTTTGTACCATTCTTTAGCCTGTTTTTTAGAAACTTTTATATCGCGTCACCTAGCGTTGACGTATTCATACCTATTCATATTTTTGGTCCATTTCGAGCGCGAATACCTGTAGATTACAGTTTTTTCAGGCATTCTCAGGTTCAATTTCGAATGAAAACTCTGAGATTTGCTATATTTTTGCATTTTAAAAGTATTATCCTACAAAATTGTGTTGGTCATATTCGCCGTGTAACCCATGCGGATTCAGAGGTCATCTTAATTTAGTCGGATTATAGTCACAAAAATTCATGTAATTTACGTAATTTGTTGTGGAAATCTTATTATCTATAACTATTCACGGTATTTATACACTTACAAACATTATTACATAACTATTTCACCTAAAGGTATCGATTTACACACTTAATAAATCTCAACTTAAGTTCGTTCGTATTTCGTACCTACCTACCTACTTATTATTCGAACAAAGCAAAATGGAGGAAAGCAAATTAAAACTTCTTCAATCTCAACGCGAATATGTATATCGTGATATTCAAATCCTTTACGACTTATCACAAACTATGATTCAAGATCGTTCAAAGGTATCGGCGTTCAAGGCGAGATATACTCGAATACATTCAATTCGCGAAGAATTCGTTTCGTTATGTAGTAACATACAAAGTTTGGAGTTAGCCATAAAACCTGACGCACGAGTGTGTCAAAAGTCTTTGAGTTCGTTTGACGATTTGTACTACGCCGTAATTAGTGCAGCGACTGATCTGCACATTACTGATAGGAGCGACAACGTCGACGGGCCACCGCCTGCGACTCCCATGCAAACGGGACGTAACGCGCGGCTACCTAAGCTTGAGTTACCTAAATTCGACAGTAAAATTGAGAACTGGCAAGCATTTTATGATATTTATAAAACCTTAATTCACGACAACAATTCGATCTCACAAATAGAAAAATTTCACTATTTAGCGTCCTGTTTACAAGGCCCGGCCTCATCCATTGTCAAAGGGGTCCCTATGACCGCTGATAATTATGAAATTGTTTTTAATAGTTTGATCGAACGTTATCAAAATAAGCGAATTATAGCTTTGACATACTTAGATAAATTCATCAACCAGCCAGTTTTAAAATCCGGTAACTTCCAAGATTTACAAAGGTTAACAAACGAAATTTATGAGGCATACTATGCACTTCAAGCTTTAAAAATTGACGACTTAGGTGATTTTATCTTATTTTGTTTAACTTCGCGCGCACTGGACTCAGGCACGCGTGATCGTTTCGAATCGCAAAACATTTCTCAAATACCCACCTTTAATGAATTGTTAAAGTTTCTTCAAGATTATGTAAAAATCTTAGAAACTAGTCATTTATCTTCTAAATCTAATGTCAACAACAATTCTAACCCTCGTAACCTTGGAGGGAAAAAACCTTCGCCCGCGACTAGCAGGCAAAATAGCAGCGGATCCAAACGCTCATCTTATCTCACAAATTCCAACCCACCTGCAAATGTGACTTGTGCTCATTGCAGTGAAGCGCACTCAATTTATCGGTGCCCTATCTTTCAATCCTTAGATTCTCGTACTAGACTCGCGTTAGTACAAGGTAAAAATAAAATGTGTACCAATTGTTTACGTACAAATCACGTCATAGACAAATGCCTGTCCAAAATGTCTTGTACGATGTGTGGATTACGTCACCACACCTTATTGCATCTTGATCCTTCGCCATCCAGCGTCGGCGCAACCACTGGAGCAAGCGTCACGGCTCACGCTCAGGCCGCCGTTCCCAACCGCGAGCTAGTCCTGCTAGGAACATGTCAGGTGCGCGCGTTCAACACTGCCGCCGGCACTCAATGTACTGTACGGGCACTCGTGGACAGTGGGGCGCAGGACTGCTTTATCACCTCTGCGTGCGCACGCACGCTCGGGTTAAAACTCCACCGGTGTAATCTTAGTATAGCCGGACTAGGACAAAACTCAGTCACACAAGTAAAAGGGATGGTGGAATGCTCTATACGACCTGTACACGGTGATGCTCCACAATTTAATATCAAGCCAGTCGTATTAGACAACATCACTGCTCTAATACCTAGCGTTAAAGTACCGTCAGCTGTTCGTGAACGATGCAACCATCTCGTGCTAGCTGATCGCGATTACGATGTTCCCGCCAAAATCGATTTATTGATAGGAGCGGAGTTATTCCACGAAATCTATGACGGTCAACGTATCAATCTGGGGCCCGGTTTACCTGCAGCTATGCATAGCGTTTTTGGGTGGATTCTCACAGGGACAGTAAACTTTAATTCTGCGCCATTAAACACCGCGTGCTCTTTAGTGGCCACCACATTTAAATTAGATGAACAAATTAAAAAGTTTTGGGAAGTGGAGGAACCACCGCGCGTTGTAATCACCGTACCCGAGAATGACATCTGCGAACGCTTGTACACTGATCTAACCTATCGCCAACCTAACGGACGGTACGTCGTACCCATCCTCTTGAAGGATAGCAAATGCTCTTTGGGTGAATCTTACAATAGTACTTTATCGCGGTTGACTCATCTTGAAAAAAAACTTAGTCGTCAGACTGAACTAAAATCTGATTATATTCATTTCATGCGCGAGTACGAGAATTTAAACCACATGTATCCTGTACCTAACCCTACGATACCTACTCTCAATCCTTATCTTATCCCTCACAGTTGCGTCGTTCGCCCTGAGAGCACGACCACCAAACTGAGAGTAGTATTTGATGCGAGCTCTAAAACAACTAACGGTCTATCTTTAAATGATATTGTATTTACTGGCCCTAAGCTCCAAGTCGATATTGTGGATATCATAACTGGCTTCAGATTACACACAGTAGTTTTAACTTGTGATATCTCAAAAATGTATAGAGGAATCTTGATTAGGCCGGAAGATCGGAGCTTTCAACACATACTATGGCGGGAATCTCCTAGTGATCCAGTTAAAGAGTACGAACTTGCGACTGTCACCTACGGAGTTAGTAGTTCGCCTTATTTGGCTATCCGCACCCTCCACCAATTAGCTGCCGATCATGGCGCCGCGTATCCACAAGCAGCCGAAGCTCTTCTTCACGAGACATATGTCGATGATATTACGACCGGCGCCCCCTCTGTACGCGAAGCCATAGAACTGAAAGATCAACTTATAAATCTGTTAGGTTGCGCTCAACTTGAGCCCCGAAAATGGAGTAGTAATTCACAATCTCTTCTCAAAACCTTGCCTGTAGATCATTGTCAAACACCTAAACTTTTTTCTGAAGAAGGTGAGAAATCAACTTTAAAAATCTTAGGAGTCCAATATGACCCTGTGAGTGACGGTTTTGGTTACTCACAGTCCCCTATCGAGGACAGTGAATGTACGAAGCGATCCATCTTATCCAGCATCGCACGTATTTTCGATCCTCTAGGGTGGCTCACACCGTATATCTTAAAAGCCAAGTTGCTCCTTCAAGATTTGTGGCGTCTTAACCTTTCATGGGACGAACCTGTGCCGAGAGACATCACACAAATAAGGCGAAACTTTATAGCCGATCTCCATAACTTAAAACTAATAAAAATCCCTTGTAGGATTATACCATCTCAATCTAAGGAATTCCAGCTTATCGGATTTTGTGATGGATCCACCAAAGCATATGGATGTTGCGTTTATCTTCGTGTCATTACCTCTCATGACGTACACGTTTCTCTTTTAGTTGCTAAGTCCAAGGTAGCACCTCTAAAAGTGTTGACTGTCAACCGTTTAGAGCTTTGCAGTGCTGTATTACTATCTAAAGTAATAAATCGCATTCAATCCTTGCTTAGTTCAAAACTCATTTTGAATAAATCTATTTTATTCACAGACAGCTCGACTGTATTGTCATGGTTAAACACTGAGCCACATAAGCTTAAGACTTTCGTTGCGCACCGAGTAGTCCTAATTAACGACAGTCCTGTGCCAACTGAATGGCGACATGTGTCTACCCATGACAATCCAGCCGACATCTGTAGCCGTGGTTTATCGTGCTTATCTTTGTCTGATTCTCGAATTTGGTGGTCTGGTCCTCAGTGGCTATCTACTGAACTCTTCAACTGGCCTGTTTCAGCAGTAGAAGTATCCGATAACGTGCCAGAACTCAAGCCTGCGTTACGCGCGTGTCATGCTAGTGCGACACGTGAAGCTGACGTGCTAGATTCTATCATGGAACGCCACTCCTCTCTTTCCCAAGTTGAAAGAGTGGTTGCTTGGATATACCGTTTCATTAATAATGCAAAGGCTAAACGTTCAGAGCGTAATTTCTTACCTTTCCTGACAGCCACTGAATTAAGCCAATCTTTAGATCAGATAACAAAGTATGTTCAACATCAAAGTTTTAGTGATGTCATATCTTTTATAGCATCCAAGAAACCTTTACCCAAACATTTATCTAAACTCTCTCCTTTTCTCGATACTCGCGGAATCTTGCGAGTGGGGGGACGTCTCAAGCACGCACCGTTACCAGGTCGCGTCAAGCATCCATACCTCCTGCCTAAGATTTCTCGGTTAAGTACTCTTCTGATTGACCACTATCATAAAACTTATCTTCATTGTGGGCCACGCCTACTTCAATCTTTAATTATGCGTCGATTTTGGATACTCGGAGTTAGAAATCTTATCAGATCGCGGCTATCTAAATGCGTAACTTGTTTTAAAATTAAACCTCTTTCACTTCAACCTTTACAAGGTGATCTTCCACCTTCCCGATTACAACCGGGTCACTGTTTTCAGACAGTAGGCATCGACTTCGGAGGTCCTTTTATGATAAAAGAGAGTAAACGCCGTAACGCTAAAACTTATAAAGCTTACCTTTGCCTCATAGTCTGCCATGCCACTAAAGCCGTTCATCTCGAACTAGTTACTGAGCTTACATCTGAAGCATTCATAGCGGCTTTAGATCGTTTCGTGTCGCGGAGAGGACTCTGTCACTCCGTAGTCACAGATGGTGGTACTAACTTCGTGGGTGCCAGACGTTATTTGTCGGAAGTTAACGAAATGCTAGACCGCGAGAGCAACAGTATTTCCAGTCAACTCGCTTCTCGAAGTATTACGTGGAAGCTCAATCCTCCTTCCGGTCCCCATTTCGGAGGCATCTTCGAGAGCGGAATAAAATCAACAAAATACCATCTCAAACGTGCCATAGGATCACAAATTTTGACTTACGAAGAATTTTATACTATCTTAACGAAGGTGGAAGCTATGTTAAACTCTAGACCCTTAGTGGAACTCTCTACCGATCCCGGAGAGGTTGACGCTCTTACAGCTGGTCATTTCCTTATCGGTCGACCTTTAGTATCTCTACCTGAACCGGTGTATGCTGAAAACGAGACCTTACGTACTCGATGGCAGCTTTTGCAGCGTCTATCTCAGAGCTTTTGGCGCACTTGGCAGAGGGACTATTTGCATACATTGCAACAGCGAATGAAATGGTTTAAACACGGTAACGGTCAGCCAAAATTGAACGATCTAGTAACCATTTATGAACCTAACTTACCCGCTAACGAATGGAGACTTGGTCGCGTCGTCCAGCTCCACCCGGGCAAAGATAATGTCATTCGTGTTGTGACAGTCAAAACTTCAAAAGGCTTACTTGTAAGACCTACTATCAAAATTTGTCCTCTTCCAATCGCTCAAAATAATTAATAACCCATATCAAATCATATCAAATATCTATCAACTATTTTTTTTTTTAAGAGTCTAACACTTATTATTTTATTTATTTTTTCTCAACCATATACTTATTAAGTACATTTTAACCAGCATAATCTCAACACTTAACATAAAACTATATCCGTACAGTGACATATCCGAATCTGCATGGGCCGCAAGTCTCGAACTTCATCTATCTTATCTTATGAAATCCCTCGTTGATTTCAAGTGGGGGGATATGAACAGGCTTTAGGATGAATTCCCTTATCCCATTCCGTCCCAAAAACCTCATATCCAAACCGCAAAGCACCGCCTCTGACGGTGGAAGAAAAAAACCTACGATTCGAATCCAACGCGCCGGCCGGCTGCATATCTTATGCGCGCGCGATTAACAACCTCTAAAAATACCGTGAAATATCATCTGAAGTGCTTCCAAGATGATCCTGGATCCCAGCACCCAGTGAGTACCTGACTTCCAACTTTGTACCATTCTTTAGCCTGTTTTTTAGAAACTTTTATATCGCGTCACCTAGCGTTGACGTATTCATACCTATTCAATCATATAAAACACTCTTGTAACACATTCACAAACTGTTCCCTACAAATGTTTAATCGCACATCACAAGAAAAACTCTAACAATAAAATGTCCTGTTCGATTCCCCGTTCGACAGATTTATCGGTCGAAAACTGGAGCGAACAATGGCCTATTAGAGAACAGACATTTGTTGGGCTTTAAATATCGAATGTTGTTTGAATAGAAAGTGATGTCATATGGGTCTTTATTACTTTTTAAGGGTCAACCGTCAAGATGACATTAAAATTTTCCGTATTTTTCAATTTACAGGTTGCGCGATGAATCAAGATCGCTCGGCAAAAGTGGAAGGGGCATGCGCAGTATTTAATTCTACGGTCTATTTGGCGACGTACGGGCGAGTGTGCGCCGTCGGCGACACGTCATTGGTAGATAGAGTCGCTCTTCAACTCCCGCGTTGCGTTTTTGCCTCTCATTGGATACTGTTGTACTTGGGAACTGTTGCGTACAGCTTGTGTTATCGTAATAGTAATACGTAGTCGTAAAAAAAAATAGTTAAAATCAAATTTTAAAACGGCTAGCCAGAAAAATGGTTTACGACGTGAATTATTACGTTAAAGAAAGAAACTAACGAAATTTTTTTTTTTTTTATTTTAAAATTTTAAATTTTTTGAATTTACCTACTTACAAGATAAATTACAATCAAAAATTAGTGTTATTATAAGTTACGTTACTAAGGTTCAAACATACGAAATTAAAAATAAAATCCTAACATACTAAGAATTCCTGTGCGCAATTGTACCCATGCGCCGATTGCCCCCACTACTTTCACCGAGCGATCTTGATTCACCGCGCGACCTGTAAATCAATTTCTTTTGAAAAACTTATCGAAAGAGCTTTAACATTTCAAAATGTATGTGACATGGGATTTGTTAATGTGGAATCCTGGAGGAGCGCTAGCCTGATGCTGCGGAAGCGAGCGTATGTGACCAACGCCGCGCCGCGCCTTTGATGACTACTACTCCATAGCGCACATGATGTTAAAAACTAGCCGAATCTGAACTAATTGTGCTCCATTGGTGTAATTGCTGCAAGGCGTTCCGATTTGAGGATAAGTAAATAAATAAAGAGATAAAAGATAAATAAATAAGACAAAATATAATCCTGGTCGCAAGCGGGTCACATGTGATAGCAACAAATTGCCGCTACCTGAAGCTAAATGATAAATGATATTTATTTTGTAAATAGGTTTAAAAAACACTTTTACACGTCAATTTTTTTTTTCGTCTGTTTATGCTAGATGAAGCCGGTGTTTCCTATCTGACTACCCTGAGAAGAAACACCGAAACAAACTCAGGGGTCAAAGTCTCTTTTAAAGTCCATACAGTAAATATGTAATGGTCAAATCACATGAGAACCAAGCAGATTTGTCTGAGATGGTCTTTTGAAGAAAGAACCATACAGATTTGAGTGGACCTGTCCAATCAGTGTAAGCATTTGTCAGTATTCGAAAAGCTCAACTTAGGACTAGTACTTAAAATGTATACACGTCAATTTGTAAATTAAATAAAAATAATCGCAATGTCAAATTGTAAAAAATTAAATTAAATGAAAAGAAAAAGCACATTTGAAAATAAAAATAATTTTAAAAAAATACAAAAAGAAGGTACAAATAAAAATATCAACAGTTATAGTAGGTACTGGAGCAGGTCAATCCCAAGCCTTCTCGTCCTGAATATAGCTAGAAATGGCTGCAAAAGTAGATGACGAGTGATAGCTTCTCGTGGTTTGTGGTAGACGTTTGCGGTCGGTGGTCGCAACTTACAACTTGCAGTATCATAATGAACTCCAACGAAGAAGATTGAATTCTGCTGGTACTGATAAAACGTTATGTTGGTGTCACGAGAAGCGACGATTTGTAGCGTGTAGCGACCACTGCCGTCTTCGTGTACGGCGAATCCATACGAAATTTACCTGTGATAGCTAAAGGAAATGCCATCAAAAACATTATTTTGTACAAAACACCAAGGCTTGCAACTTAGTTCTTCCACCGTAAAAAGTTGTGAGATCCATGTAATACCAATTCGGTTAATTTATTCAGTCCGTACTTAAAAGACCTTGATAAACTAGATTAACTTGGCAATCGCATTTATATCACAAGTAAGGCTGCAATCAAACGGACTGCATCGCAGCAACCGCACGCAGTCCATATATTCAACTGCATGCAGTCTGATCTGACTTTGCGCAGTTGGCGCCACGCATCTAGCCCAGGAGCTTAGTGTATGATTTGATCTTTAAGTGCCTCAAAATAAAGTTGACAATGTCAGTGTGCGTTTGCTCTTTGTAATAAACTGCACACTGACTGTATGCGGTGAGCGATAGACAGCGTGCGTCGACAGTACACGACTGTAGCCGACCGCGTAAAGTTGAAGGCACGGCTGCATGCAGTTGATATTGACTTCACTCGACTGCAGCCGACTGCAGTCAAGTGAAGTCAATATCAACTGCGCGGAGCGTGCAGTTAGCCCGATTACCAAGTCAATCTAGGTCATCAAGGTATCCATGGCCACCATAGAAAACGGTGTTGTTTAGACATATGACATGTGCATTTGTAAAAAAAAATATTAGGTGAATAATATTTTTGTTCAATTTTTAGTTTCTTTTCACCGTTAGTATTCTATTTTTGTATATTTATTGTGACTGGTTGGATTTTTTTTTAAAGCATATTTCCTATTCCTAACAGAATATCAGCGCTGCGGTATTTATCGTTTTAAATAACGCAGCATATGCTGAGTTAGCTGCCTTTTTGGCCTCGTGCTGATTATACCTTTCTTTTTCTTTTTCGTTGTGTATTTTTAGTTTAATGATTGTGTGAGGCACGAATAAACGTATTTACTTTTTTTCTTTCTATTGGCTCAGTCAGCATTTTTCAACTCTTATTTTGCCAGAATTAGTATCTATTAACTCTCGACATTGAAGAGTCATTGGGCTTAAACCCAACTTTTAATATTCATTATAAGTATTGGACACTTAAATTGTTCTTGTAGTCTATACTCCACTGACTTTCGACACAATTAATCTGTAAAATGCCACTCCTCCTCGCTCGTTTTATAAATAAAACAATAAACTGCTCATATCGTTGGAAAAACCGCGTACTTTTTGGCTTCATCCCACAAAACTGAGTCCACTCAAACTTTGCGTAACTGACAGCCAAACTGTTTCTGATCCAGTGCGGACAAATTTTAGTGCAGCTTTATTTGATTTTGGTTTTTTATGGTTTTTGTACAGGTACAATTAGTTACTTTATTCCAACATAATTATAATAGTATCGGTAAGTCCCCTCTTTGAGGCGTGGCTGAAAAGACCTCACGGCGTCCTTACTTTCCGCATGACGCAGGTCCTCACCGGACATGGCACGTTCGGGAGGTACCTGTTCCGGATTCGAGTGGAAGAGACGCCCAGGTGCCACTGTGCGGAACGCCCGGAGGACACGGTGAAGCACACAGTCGAGGTGTGTCCTGCTTGGGCAGAGCATCGCCTTGCCCTCGTGGGGGCGATCGGCGGCGAAGACCTCTCGCGCCGGGCCTTGGTCGAGGCCATGGTCCGGAGCGAGGAGGAGTGGCAGGCGGTTGCCGACTTCTGCGAAGCAGTAATGCTCGCTAAGGAGGAGGCCGACCGCATCAGGCAACGGCGTTCTCGCCGCCGCCGCCGCCGGGATTCTGATCCCGTTTTCGGGCCACCGTAGGCGCGGGCTTGCGGACAGTGAGCAATGGGTAGCTCGCTGTCCGGCCGTCCGGTAACTGTCCGGGCCTAGCCCAAGTAGTCGACGGCACGCACTGTTCCCGCGCGCCTCAAGAAGTTGTCAGCAATAGCAGGGACCCAGCTGGGTCGAAGCCTCCTGGGGCCAGGGTTAGTTTCGAAAGACAGCTCGAGCCCCGGTATGAAGGCTAGAAGGAACGGGGTAGGTTTTTTAGTTAGTAAGAGTCAGACACTATCTCCCGCTCCGCCCAAAAGCGGGGGTTGTTATTGGATGATTTTTTCCCACGCCGTTGCCTGATGCGTTCGGCCTCCTCTTTTGCTTACATTACTGCTTCGCAGAAGTCACCCACCGCCTGCCAGTCTTCTTCGCTCCGGATGATGGCCTCAACCAAGGCCCGGCGCGAGAGGTCTCCACCGCCGATCGCTCCCATGAGGGCACGGCGATGCTCCGCCCAAGCAGGGCATACTTCGACTGTGTGCTCCACCGTGTCCTCCGGGCATTCCGCAGAGTGGCGACACCCGAGCGTCACGTCCGCACGAATCCGGTGCAGGAACCTCCTGAACGTACCATGTCCGGTGAGGACCTGCGTCTTACGGAAGGTGAGGACGCCGTAAGGTCTTTATAGTCACGCCTCAAAAAGGGAACTTACCGCCATAATCGTGGCGTGCCCAGCACTGGGTTGCGATAGTTGCTGACGCCATTTCACCATGAGATCCCGCCGGAGCTCTGTCCGCCATGCCGTGACCTGTCGCGGTAGCGGACTTTCACCCCAGCGTTGCATCTCCACGCGCATATCGTGCATGTGTGAAAGGACTGTTGCCTCCAGGCCAGCAAGAAGGCTCGCCGCTTCGCGGAAAGTCGTGCGTTATCCCCGCACCATCCATAATTCTCATTTGACCCAGGTCAAACTAAATTTAATTTGAACTTATCGTCACAATTAGAGAAAGAATCTTTGAGAAGACGAAGATTCTTTTTCTAATTGTGACGATAAGTTGGTATCACTTTTGACCGAGTGGTCGTGGTCATCATTTCAGGTGTTGGTGGCAAGCTTCACAACACGCTGCCACTCCTCTGTGCCTTCTTCGTGCATTCGTGTAGTGATGATCACTCATTCACTGCAGCTGGTGGACTTATCTGGTCAGAAGAAGAGTAGGTGCTACACAAACTGTTAGAAGTTGCCACAAGAATAACTTTTCGCAAAAAAACATTTAAGCATTTTCAAGAGCAACATCGATATTTTCGCTGACATCAACAAAGATTTATTTATGTTGATACAGCAACCTGTTGATTCTATCAACGGCAGCTAGTCCCCAGTGAAAAGTGACACAACATACAGTTTTTATAAAAAATGTGCAAGAATCGTTTCATATCAATACTACTAGATAATACTATACAGAAAGATAGCAATTGAAAATAGGCGATACGATCCAGACAGTAACATTATCAGGATGACACCGCCTTTTTATCATCTCTTAAAATACAGGTCCGATTGCTAAAATTATTTTCCTGATAGAAAGTTTATTTTATTTCTGAGTGACATTGGCTATATTTTATATACGCGGGCGAAGCCGCGGCCAAACGCTAGCTCGATATGAAGATAACTTTGCTATTAACAAAGACTATTTCTGGTACTTTATCGAGTTTGTTTCCGAATTTCATAAAAATAATCTCCTTATAGATCTTTTTCCTCAAATACTCATAATTCCGTTTAATTAATAGGCGTAAAAAACTTTTATTTAATGGTAGAAAAATGGTGCTAAAATAAAATTATCTAAGCCCGTGACCGGATGAAAAAATCACTTTGCTAGGTAGCGGTTTTTTTGCACAAATTAACGGTACGGTATTTCATGTGGGTCGTTAAGCTGTCACGGGAAAAATAATGAGCGTTAAATATACACTGTGCTACGAACAGGACTTACTTTTTGTTGTTAAATCTTCGGAAATTTCGGTAGAACCTTGAGACTTGACACATAGGTTTCGTACGATTGTTGAAATGATGGTAGATAAAAAGCCTATGCTTAACAATCTTTAGATTGGTTTACTACTTTTTTTTTTGAGAAATTATACCATTACTTTGTAACTAATTAAATATTTAAACAATAAAATTGTAAACACTACTAATTAAAGCCATATATTTACTCTAAAGGCAATAACTACTAAAATATTTATATAACATCGAAAAAATCCTCCGCATCGCTGTCGATTGGAAGTATGCCCAAAAAACTGGCTGTATTACCACGTTGTACGGCAATATTTAATCATTTCTCAGCAAACTTTTCTTGCTTTTGTCAGTGAATTTGCCCCCGTGAAAGTAGAAAATATATATTTATATCACTCAGTAATACAGTAGCACTCAATCTAGTAGGCACCTACTTTTTTAATTTAATCATTACAAACAAAATACAAATCGCTCCTATTTACGTTTGTAAGTGAAGACAAGCACACATAAAGTAGACAGTACCTAACTTTGATACAACTTAATCCATAGTTCCAATCATAGATATTCCAATATATAGTCTGTCTTATAAGTCAACCGACTTGTGAATTTTGTAAAATATTTAATAATTTCAAAAATAAAAATATTCGGTACTTTTAATAAGGTTCTTCTGTTAGTAAACAATGATCTTTAATCAACCTTGATTATTGAACCCGTGTTGACAATATCAGAGTTAATTAAATCCTAATAATTACCCAAGTCGTTTAACTTATTAGACAGACTCTAGCTTTAATAACACTGTTAAAAATAAATATATATTCGCAATTCCCATATGGGCATACAGCGCATATACCCGGTCATTTGTGCGGTGATTAAATCATATATATTACCCCTGTAAGATACCGTAAAACGTGTTAGTACATAAACAACAAATAAAATACTATTATTACAACTATTATAGTCACAGCCGCCTTTAACGAGACGATCTTTACAGCCACACCAACAATGGTCGCTTTAAGTATGTACTGACCTACAGTTCAGCAGATATGCAAGTTATATAATACTAGCTTTTGCCCGCGGCGTCGCCCACGAACATAAAATAATATAGCCTATGCCACTTAGAGATAAAGCAGCTTTCTATAGATGAAAAAAAATTACCAATCGGACCTGTACTTTCAGAAATAACTTCCTACAAACATAAAAACAAAAAAAAAAAACTGAACTCTTTATAATATTAAGTATGAAGTATAGATATAGATGAAATAGTTAACATAATAATAATTATACATTACTACCACGATTAATGCTAGAATTACATTACACTGACGCACGTGGATCATGCCTGATTTGTACGTAGAACGACGTCGCGTGGTTTGGATCTATTGTAGCTCTACAAGTCTAGTTTCCATAGGAAATGTATGGATACTGACGCGCCCAGATCGACGTGCTTGGCACACGTGTGTGTAGTGTAGTTCTACTTTAACTTCAGCCCTTCATTTTGCCCGCACAGATAAGAATAACAACCGTTTTTTTTTTTTTATATATGTTTAATTCCACGGTCAAAATTTTTCGGAGTGTTTAAAATGACGTTTGACGTTGATGTTTTAAACGATGAGTGACTGCGGTGGGAGGGAATTTGTGCGAACAGTTCTTTTGTTGATATGATAAAATTAATGAGTTTGAAAGTTGTTTGTAATCATGAGTACAATCACGTGTATAAGTATCGGTCACTAATTACCAGTCACCCTATATAAATCCACTATCGATCATAAAAAACGACGAAAATATGATAATTATGAAATAAGGGATGGGCCGAAATTCGTTTCACATTCGGTTTAACCGAATTTCGGTGACTTGAACCGAACTTCGACATTCGGCCGACTTTCGGTTCAAATGCCAAACATTCCGTTTAAGATAAGATCTAATTAACTTATCTATTAAAAAAAAACGGAAACTAAACCATTAAAATTAATAATCAAATCAGTCATTTATTAATCTTTGTAATCAGTTAACACTCCACAATCTTTTTTATAAAATCAAATAAACTTTTAATTATTATTAACAAAAATATAATCAATATAATTATTATTCTTTTTTTCATTTTTTATACATATTTGACAGGTATAATATATTTTTAAATATTCCTTATAAAACCATTAAAAAAAACATTTAAAATTATTTTTGTTATTTACGAAATGAACCTTGACATTGAAATAATTAAGTTCGCGTGTCGTGTCGTGAAGATGACGTATTCGGTAATGACACAGAGCCGGCTAGGGTTGCAGGAGGTGCGGGTGGGGCGAATGTGCGTAAGCGAGTTGCGACTTGTCCTAACTTTCTTTCTGAGCTATCGCTCCTTAAAAAGCGCGCCAAAAATAACCGAAGTTCGGCGAATTTTAAAATTTTACCGAATGTTCGGCCGAAGTTCGTATTCGGTGCAATCAACATTTGGCGCATTACTATATGAGATATAAAATATGTGATAGGACAGATATAAGTATTATTGAAACGGACTTTTCATTTATCTAAAGTAGTAATTATGCGCGACGCGAGCGCAGCGCCACGATAATACTTAGCTCCGTATCTCTTTATGTTTAAAAATATTTATACCGCCAATTTTGCGTTGTGATACTACCAAAATAAAGTAATAAGTTCAAAACGTTAGGGCAAGTGTTATTAACTCTAATTGACTTAACTGGACAGTAATAATATAGTTATTCTTTCACATACTGACCCTGACATAAATGTGTATATTAATCATATCTGTTTAGCTGTAAGTGCAATTTATACAACATACACTTTTATACTTGCAATAAAAAACTAGAAGTGCAATAATATAAATATCATAAATCGGAACAAAAATCAAAACAAAATAGTGTCCTAAAAACAAAGGAACGGACTTTGAACTTTCTAATTTGAGACTCTGAGTCCGAGTGGCTCATTCGCTTCGGTGGTTCAATCCCCACCAACAGCATTACTTTTTGTGTTGCTTTTTAAAATGGCGGACTGTGGTGCTTGTGATTCCAAGTTAACGGATAGTTATTTGGAATGTTCAATCGAGAAATGCAAAAAAATATATAATACATAAAAAAAAACATTTAAGGCATATACTCACGCATATAAAAATACCTGGGTTTGCCCCGCATGTATCTGTTCCAGACCGAAAAGGGGGGATTGTGAAACCTCAGTGCGTACAAATACACCTGACTCCAACAATATCATCACCGCCACCACTACATCAGTTAATAACATAAATATTTAACGTGGGAGCCGACTATGGATACTGAATCCATACTGTTGGAGGAGTTGCGAGAATTCAGATCAGAAATGGTGGCTCGCATGGATAGCCAGGCTAAGGCGATAAACCTTCTACTAAATCAATTTTCTGAAACAAAAACGGAGTTGGATAACGTAATTATGATCATGAGGGTACTTGAAGAAAAAGTTAATGATAAGCTGATCGAGGACAGGCAAACTAGAAACTTTACAATGTTGGTACCTGATCATCCTGATTCTACTTCTACTTTTGGAGAAGTCGTTAGTCAACCGAGCACTTCTAATTTATTCGACAAAACAGCCTACGCTGAATTACCCAAATACTCGTTAGCAACTAATGAACGGACTAATGTGAGCATGAAAGATAATGAATCTGGCTGGAGGACAGTTCGTAAAAAAGTTACCAGGCAATTTGTAGGAGAAGAAACAAATACGAAATTAAAAGCAATACAAAATATGGAACGAAAAAAGCACCAGCATGTTTGGCGACAACATCCGAAAACTAGACTAGAAGCAATAACTGAACACGTGAAAAAGGTAGGCTCAGGGGTATTTATTAAAGTTGACAAAAAACTTAAAATAGAATAAGATTACTCGTCGTTCATACTTGTAGGAATGTCAGAAGTCATTTTCTATAAATTGAACCGAGCTGAAAGTTGGCCTGTAAACATAGAATTCAACGGGTGGATTTTGTTTCGGAAATTCACCACCAATAAATTACCAAATAAATAGCATTGATAATATTACAAATGATTATTTTTGGTCTTATTCAGACTGAAAGACCAATTATGTGATAGGTATAAAGATGTTATTGAAATTAAAGATTTTAATTAATATTGGTGTTATTATTATGAATGTTTTGTGTCGTATTGCGAGTTCACTCAAAGTAATAATCAAATAATCAATACCCAATTGCTTAGGTCGGCAACTACATTTGGTTCTGAGTACAGGCTATATGGAAGACGTGTCGGTAGCGGCGGTGGACGAACCGCTCGTGCCTTACCCACCGTTCGTGGTGAGTGTGCGTCTTGACCATGTGTCCGTTTCTGCGTCCACGCCAAATATTACCGCTGTTGAAGTTGATGCCTGCGGAAACAGTGCAAGCAATTATAATAGACTACAATGGAATTTTAATAAGGCTGATTTCCGAGTATTATTCCTTGTCAACTTCCATTGATTGGAGTGAAATCTACGAGGTGAGTGATGTGCAAGAGATATTGAATATATTTCACAATAAACTTAACTATATCTTAGACTAGCTTTTGCCCGCGCGGCTTCGCTCCCGCTCTTCCCTACTTCAGCCTACTATACCCTACTCTACCATACTCTACCCTACTCTACCCTACTCTACCCTACTCTACTCTACTCTACCCTACTCTACCCTACTCTACCCTACTCTACCCTACTCTACCCTACTCTACCCTACTCTACCCTACTCTACCCTACTCTACCCTACTCTACCCTACTCTACCCTACTCTACCCTACTCTACTCTACTCTACCCTGCTCTACCCTACTCTACCCTAGTCTACCCTACTCTACCCTACTCTACGCTACTCTACCCTACTCTACGCTACTCTACCCTACTCTACCCTACCCTACTCTGCCCTACTCTACCCTACTCTACCCTACTCTACCCTCCTCTACCTTACTCTACCCTACACTACCCTACTCTACCCTACACTACCCTACACTACCCTAATTTTTTTTTCCATAAAAACCTTCTCCTCATAATAACAAACACAACAAAAAAAAAATTAGCGAAATCGGTCCAGGCGTTGTTGAGTTATGCGCTTACCAACACATTTTGCGATTCATTTTTATATTATAGATAAATACGTATCCCCTAGAAAAAGGCCGAATGGATTCAAGGTATGTGTATTCCGTGTGGTATACTGGAATATTATTCATCATCTCAGCATCTTTCTGCCTTTGACATATCTTATTTGGGTTCGACACTACACGTTTTTTTCTTCTGTTCTTCCCTGTCACTCGTCATGCTATCACCAACTTTTATTTTATATAACTTCACAATCCATTCATCTTTTCTTTGGCCTCCCTCTCCCTCTTCATCCATCCACATGTATACTCATAAATTTTCTAGTAACATGCATTTCATCCCTCTTCTTTATATGACCATAACAAGACAAATGATTTCCCTTCAACTTTTCAGTCACTGCACTCTGGTGCCACTTTCAAACTTCCTCTAATATACTCATTTCTCACTTTATCCATTCTCATCACATCTCCATCTCAACATTCTCATCCCCGCTACATGCAATCTTTTTTCGTCCGTCTT
Organism: Mythimna albipuncta; assembly: GCA_929112965.1. Classification (NCBI taxonomy): domain Eukaryota; kingdom Metazoa; phylum Arthropoda; class Insecta; order Lepidoptera; family Noctuidae; genus Mythimna; species Mythimna albipuncta. The sequence continues at coordinate 563,696 of OV815980.1, forward strand.
TTTCACAGCCCAACATTCTGATCCATACAGTATGACAGATTTTATACCGGACTTGTAGATTTTACCCTTCAACTTGGGCGGCATCCGTGGGTCACAAGTTGTTGTTTCAGTGACCTATTGCCATTTCATCCATCCTGAATTGATCTGATGTGTTAAATACTAGTCTACCTCGCCCTCTCCTTGTTTAAACGACCCCAGGTACCGAAAGTCAGAGTAGATTGGTTGGGCGTTCCAGTGAGAGCTAAGGGCACTGAACCGGAGAAACCACCAAAATCACAGAGCAAGTATTCGGTTTTTGTTCTGTTCAATTTTAAGTCAATACTCTCCGTCTATACCACCACACCTCCAATTTTCTCTAGACCTCTTGACCATTCTCGGCGAACAGCACACCAGTCTTTCTGTTCAAAGACTATGGAAGAATGCTAGAGGAACCGCTGCATCATATCTCTAACTCTTGTGTCTCGTGGCGATACTGTCTATGCCAGCAAAAGTATTCGAGTCCGCTATACAGCGCTGTGTGCTTGGACAGGTATTAGGGCAGTTATCGGATGCACAACTAATAGAATACAATGGGTATCAGTCTGAACTGTACTACACAAGGCCTATCGAATTAAACATAATGATAAACGACTTGCCGGAGGTCGTCAGTCATGACTTAAGTTTATTGTTTGCAGATAGATGTTCTTAATTGTTGCTGTAAAGATAAGTCAGATTGTGAACGTTTGTAGGAAGATATTCACCGAGTGGTAGAATGTAACCTTATTTCATTATGGATAAATGCTCGGTTATAACGTTCAGCTGCACACAAACACCGATGTGCTACGAGTATAAGGTAGAAGCAGCGGGTGTCACAGGTGAGAGATCTAAGTGTATGTCTCACGCAAGACCTTACGTTTCACGATTATGATGTTAAGATCTATAAGAAACCCTACAGAAACCTAGGATTCGTAATGCGGCAGGATTTGGGTTTTACTAGCATAACCACGCTCAGGGTGCTGCGTGACGCTCCAGTCAGGAGTCATCTTGAACATAGTTTGGGCATATGGGATCCATTCGAAGCAAAATATAGTATCATGTTAGAGCGGGTACAAAAAAAATGTACAAGATACTTGTATATATTTGTGGTCTATCTGCTCTTTCCGCTGATGTACCTCACACTATTAGTTCCGGGTGTGGTATGAGCTCAGTGTGCACTGGGAATTTAGTCTCGCTGCCTATGTGGAGAAGCTACTGCGTGGGGTAGAACATAACCCAGGAGTGCTGCGCTACCTAAAGCTCCATGTAGCGGGCCGGTACGTGTGGAGACGCCGACGCCCGCAGTTACTGAACATAGCCAGAACCAATTTGCTGACGAACATGCGGGGGTCTCCCCTCACTAGAACTATCCGCGTTGTGAACGAGGTTCACGAGAGACTAGATATATTTTCGTGTTCTTTGAGTGAACTATTGAAAGTAGTTATGCTTCATTTCACCCGGAGTTTGCAATATAAGCGCAAAAAAAAATGTTAACATTACAAAAACATTACATTAAAAGAATCTAAAATTGTGTTTCTGTGTGTGTGTTTTTTATTATGTATGTACTCGTACAATACATAAAACCTTATTTGTGAATCACTCTATTAAAAATACCGCATTAAAATTTGTTACATAATTTTAAAGATCTAAGCATACATAGGAACAGACGGGAGCGTCTTTGTCTTTTACTATTTTAGGGTTTATGTAACACGGGTGAGTATTCACCGTAATCCCTACTTTGTGTACTTCCTTCTACCTTCTGGATAGGGGTTCTGGAGTCAATGAAAATTGGGTTACGTTGGCCGAATATATTATTTCGCGTGATTCCAGGAGGAAACCGTTCGCCCGAATCTGAGCGCAGTAACTGATCGTTCCAAAGCATACATCACATACATACAATTTGCTAACCTGGTTCTCTGCCTTACATACATGTGTCCCTACACTACTTCCCCCTAAAATTTCACTAAAATTCTCTTAATATCTATTACAACTTAACATAAACACTACACTTTAAACCTTGCACTCTGCCTTACGTATACATACATTTATTTATTTACAATTTACTTATACAACATTACAGTCTAAACTAATGCGTTGTACAGAAACAAGAAAAAAAAAGAAGAATATATATTATCACATAAATAAAATAAAATATACATTTTTCCCTACACTATGTGGTGATAATCACTTTCAACCTTTAAACGGGCAGACTGTGAGCCATCGTATAATTCAACGAATTGTCCAAAAATAAGTCGATGTTTACGATATAATACTTAAGATAAGGTACACCAGTACCTAGTACTTGTAGGTACATGTGTAGGTGGAGTCCGCGATGTCCGATAGAATCTGGGACCAAATTACTCAATTTCCTGTGTATAGGACATTCACTTCTGACGGAAAATTGAAAGCTGCGAAATAATGTAATACGTTTCCCGGACGGCAAGAGTTATAGATGGCATCCGAAATCTGGGGTAAAAAAAGATGTATATGTTTAAACCACATGAATGTACCTACCAACATAATGTGACGTGAGTGTGATGTGATGTGTTGTGTGCTGTCCCAATCAAGCAATAGTTTAATATTATTCAAATAGTGTTAGACTATGACGTTGTTTGAAATTGATAATATTGCAATGTTTGAAATTGATAATATTGCATTACATAATAAATATATCAAATCTTTTTACAATCTGTAATATAAATGTTCAATTGGTTGTGTTTTCTGGTTGGTTGAATGTTTTCACGGAAAATATTTAAATAATAGAAATAAAAAATGTCTTTACTAAGTATTAAATTTTGTTGCGAATCTGTATTTTTACAATGTATATTACATAACTTTAGTTATATTTGATATAGTTATATAATAATTTAGATTAATATTAAATCCTATTTGTTAGATATTTATAGAAAGTATAATATAAAGACCACTTAACAACTGACAAACACTACTTGTCAGTCCTACACAATTTGACCTGTTTGAGAATTGTTTGCGCCGACTGAATGTCACTTTGAAACTAACACTCAAAGAAAACAAGGTAGAAAGCTAATCTGACTAGCTCAACGATTGCATCACTCGTTACCATCAGGTGGGATTGCAGTCAGGCACGTTTATATTATACGTAAAAAAATGCAAATACAAAACACGAAAATACAATGACATAATATTTTCAATAAAAATATTCATGTAACCTTTTTTCGTGAAAACCATCATACCACGCGATTGAGCACTATTAATAGTGGTCACGATTTCCATATTTATGACACAGCTCTCGGACATGGATTGGATCATGCTGGGTAAATAGAAAATACAATTTATCGGTTCGAGTAGTTTGCTGATGGTTTACCTGTCGGTAACCGATTGCATATTGGAGGAAGTTGGTATGTCCGGCACTCATGGAACACAAAAAAGTTGCCCTTAGCGTTCCTAAGTCGGACATACCTGAGGAAAAAGCATGGGTTTTAGTATGTAAAAGTCTAGAGAGAAGTTATTGGATGTTTTTTTTAAAAAAAGAGACACATTTTTATTGTTGAATGCTACTTGGTGACCATTGCCAGATGCTACTAAGACTGTTCTAAAGTTATATATTCTACAATGTCCTTGATACTTCAAGGACATTGTAGAATCTATGTAAAATTTGTTTTTTTCGGGGGATTTTTTCCGAGATCTTGCCACGCAGGAAAATTCTTAAGAGGGCTCTTCCCCACTCACCTATCGTCAGCATGGAGCATGGTTTAAAAGCTTGTTGCTTCATAATAAGTAATTCAACGCAATGTTGATACAAAGGCAACGCGAAAAAGAGATATAATGCCTAAAAACTCTGTTGGCATTCGGTAATTGCGTGATTTACTCGAATATTTCACAAAACTTAGTCCATTAATAACGTAATTTTTTAACTCTTAAAAGTTTTTTGAGAAAAAGTGTCGTTATTCAGAATCTTGATTAAATGTGCAAGGCTTCTTACCTATAAACGTACTTTTATATATTTTTAATATTTGAGCACAATATGGAGGCTCAGATAAAATAGCATATTTTCAGAGGTTTACTAGATTAGTTTTACAAAAATTTATATTTTGATTTCTATAGATGCCAAGATAATATCCCCAAGATGTGTATCCAAAATATCTGGAGAATGGACGTCATAATCACAAAAGAGCGGTTGTATAAAAATGTACCTCGGGTTGGCCGCTCTTTTGGCAAAAATTTATGGTGCGGACAAAAGGAGGTTAAAAACCATATAGATAAAGATATATATGATATAGATATAAAGAATATAGACATATATAAATATATATTTATATAGCAGAGAGAGTCCAATGACCCGTAAGTAGTTCAGATGACGTTTTCTTAAAGAAATTAATTTTGTAAATGCGTCAATTAATACGAGTTTTAAAAAAGGTACTTTATTTTTTAATTTTATCTTTACAAATCGATAGTGTTTCATGTACCGGATCGACCCTCCACGGTGTATATTTATGTTAAGTCTTTTTTTTAAGGAGGGCAATCATACTATGACTTCTCTGACTCTACAGCAGTACATTTTGCCATGCCGACCGCCTGAGAGCCAAGCCACACGACGAGGTGCGGCGCCGCAACGCACCGTGTGATTTGGCTCTAACGTATGTCTGTTCCGCGATATTTCGCCGCGCATAATTTTGAATTATATGTCCACTTACTTTCGTCTTTCTATCTTTCTACCACTTCTTCTATCTCTTCTTAGTGGAACTCTTGTGTGAACGTGAACCGTAATCTGTGACTGTGATAAATAAACTTTCTTCTTCTTCCCGTAGTAGTCTGGCATTTCGCTGAACTGGACCCTTTTTGGCGCAAACGTATAACACACAATGTTACTTTTTATTTATTTTATTTTTTTTTGTTTGGTGTTTGTCTTAAGTTTTTGTTGTATAATATGTTTTTTTTTTTGCGCCAAAATAAATACTTTCTTTCTTTCTTTCTTTCTTCTTCTTGTGTACTTTGGACTTTCACTCATCTCTCTATACTATCTTACTCTTCGGTAAATAAATTCACGCACGCATTCTACAATACCTTTTTTATACCTATAAAGAAGTCTAGTATCGTGCAAAATAATAAAATAAATAAAAGCCGTACAATCTCGACTGGAGCACCTAGCACTGTGTCTCATCGTCACAGCTAGTTTTAAACGATGGCTCATATGACCTCAGTAGCCACAGACGCGTCCTCCTCGGCTCCTATTTTGCACTCGAATGATTTTAATACCGCGTCCCGTGATAATGATAAATCTCGACGAACGCCGCCATGATGTGGTCTGAACGAGGGACGGACGACGGTTTCACATTTTCAAAAGGCTCTCTACTCTTTCATCTTTTATGGGCTTCATTTCTTTTAATTTAATTACGAGGACTCGCTACTTGAGCAGCTGGTTATGGTTTCAAATGCTCGCTCATGCGTCATGTTCTTCGGTCCCGTTTTCTTATTTCGAGAATAATTATTAATTTATATGCAAGGTGGTGATAAAGATAGCAGTGGTGGCACAGTGGCAACGGCTCCAACTTATGAAATATGGCTCGCGTATTCAAACCCAGCCAGGTGTATTATTTGTTGTCATTTTATCATCACTGCTCTCAAAAGAGAGAAAAAAAAATCAAAGTGAAGAAACCAACTGGTCTTAGAATTAAAAATCGAAAACATGTGACATCCATCAATCGGCTTTGAGCCCGCATGATAGATTGCGGCTCATTTCTTCTCCTAGAAAGGAAGTCTGAGTCCCAGTAGTGGGAACATTATTATGCTGATTATGTTATTGTATGCTCATTTGTTATTGTAAGCATTTCTTCTCCTAGAGAGGAGGCCTGAGTCCCAGCAGTGGGAACATTAAAAGGCTGATGATGATGATGCTGAAGCAAGGTTGTATTGGAACTGCCAAGGCTACATCTTCGACTTTTTGGCAAACAGTGCAATGGATAAAAATCCAAGCTGGAAACTGATTTAATGTGAGAAAACTTGACAATTAATGTTTGCATCCTAAGTTTGGCTCTTTAAGAGAAATATATAATGTTAAATAGTGTGTAAAGTTAGAACTGCATAACATTGTACTCGTCGCCCATAACTTACACCATAATATTCTGTAATACAGTTTTATAGTCTACCAGACTTATACTTTGGAAGGGAAGGAATAGTGACGTTAGAGAAACGCTCGACAAAGTGTAAAAAAGAAAAATAAAAACACATCTAAACGAGAATTTAAAAACAGCACGTGCTAAGAATTCAAAATATATGCACAGTTATATTGTTATTATAATTTTGGCACGTGTCAATAACAATGTGTAATTAGATAACTGATTATGGTAGTTAATTGTTCATTGTTGGTTCATATTAATGAGTCCATAGATTAGCGTGGGCACGGCACAAAGAGGCGTCAGTATTATTGTCAACACCCGCTAACACCGATGCCTGCCAGGCCTTTTTTTGAGGTGAGAAATTATACTATGACTTCTCCTGCTCTAAGGTGGAGCAAGAACACACCTGTGTGTTTCAATGTTGTTGTTTATTTATTTAACAATTTATGTACAAACAATTTAAAAAAATAATATTACAAATAAAAAAAAAACCGACTTCAATCAAAAATAACTTTAATTTCGGAAGTCGGTGTTTCTATTATAGTTTTGTCTGTTCGTTATTTAACACCGACTTCCGAAATTAAATTATTTTGTGCTTTTCAGTGTTTTTCAACATTGAAGTAGGTTGTATTTTTTTTTTTTTTTTGTAAAAAGTTTTTAATTTTACACTTTTTAGTTTTGATACCTTCACAAAAAAGTACCTCTCAGCCAAACTTAAATACCTTATAGCCAGAGAGCATCTCATAACGATTCTAATAATCCCAAATACGGTTAGAAGTTAGTTTAATTTACCTTCTGGCTTCATCATCAGATCAATCCGATACATCCCCTCTCCCTTTTCCTTCAGCCAGTCATCGACTACACGTATAAACGCAATTTTACTTGTTACGACAGTTCTGCTGTGATCCTATGAGGAGTTCTGTGCCATATCTTCGAAATTCATGATCAGAGCATAACAATACTTCAATGGGACCAATTTGGAAGCATAACCTTTAAAATCTTGTAATTTTTAAAATCGGTCTACAATTGACCGAGATATCGATGAATAAACATAAAAAAGAAAAAACATACATTACATTACATACGGAAGAATAGTTTTTTTTTATTGTTGATAGGCTCGCGCTTGACCGCTATCTCACCTGATGGAGAGCGACGATGCGGTTGACGATGGAACGCGCTTACCTAGAAGATACCTATTCACTCTCGACTTAAAGATTCCCGGGTTGTAGCTATCAGGAAACACAGACTCCGGCAAGGATTTCCACTCCCTAGCTGCACGCACAATGAATGTGTTCCCAAAACGTTTTGTGCGTGTAGGTGGGATATCCACCATGTACCGGTGACGCATAGCAGTACGTCTGGTAGTCCGATGATGGAACGGGCTAGGCGGAATTAGGTTATGCAATTCCGACGCACACTCTCCGAAATGCGGTAGAAAACCGACAGGCTAGCGACTCTGCGTCGATGCTCGTGCATGCACAAGACTTTGAAGCCTCGACTCGACGAGTGTATCATCGCCAATTATCCTTCTGGCTTGCCTCTCAATTGCCTCAAGTGCATCAAGCTGGTATCGGGCAGATCCGTCCCAAAGATGAGAGCAATACTCCATACACGATCGAACTTGAGCTTGATAAAGTTTTAGCAGCTGTCTCGGCGTGAAGTACTAATACTACTAATAGTACATAAGTGATGCTTATTTCTAAAGAAATCTCTTGCAGCATACCTGCAAAAAGAAAATTAGAGAAAATAGAGATTTACCTAGACATTATGTGTAAAAGTAAAAGGAAAATGAGTACACACAAAAAACATAGCTAACAAGGAACTAATATAACATGCGAAAAAATATATATTAATATAGTTACATTAATTCTCATAGTAAAATAAATATCAGAAAAATACACACTAAATAAAGTAATACATACTAATATCTAATATGCAACTATGACCAAACCACTACTTCTATGACCTACTTTGTTTTTTATGTCCTAAGATAACGGGTAAAGTTTGTTTACTGATAGGATTTAAAATGCTGATCATCATCATTTCAATTGGGAGATGTCCACAGCTGGACATGCAGCCTCCCCCAAATGTCGTCACAACTACCGGTCCTGTGCGTCTTGCATCCATGACCCCAGGCCATGGCACCACCTTGTGAGAGGCGTCCCAACGCTGCGTTTTCCAATATGTGGTTGCCATTCCGAAACCCTTCGACCTCATAGATCATAGCAACAACTGACGATCACACGTAGCATATCCAAATTAATAACAACGGGGTTTTATTTGTACCGGGGCCGAGTTACCTTTCGGAGCTAAACCTGGCCCCAGTAGGTTTCGACCCTGTTGCTGACCACTCCTTGAGGCGCGCGGGAACAGTGCGCGCCGTCGACGACTTGGGTTCGGTCCGGACAGTTACCGGATGGTCGGACAGCGAGTAACCCCCTGCTTGCCGTCCGCAAGCAAGCGCCTACGGTGGCCAAAAATCGGAATCGGAATCCCGGCGGTGGCGAGAGCGCCGTTGCCTAATACGTCCGCCTCCTTTGCTAGCATTACTGCTTCGCAGAAGAAGTCGACCGCCTGCCACTCCTCCTCAATAACGGGGTGTTAACAAAAACGCATGTATGAATTTAAAGATACAGCTTGTGTATACAATACATTACTTACTACATGTGCATAAATATGCATGTAACATTTACCATATTCATCAGATGTGTTTGCTGAATACGATTCTAACGGTACTCATTTATATTTATGTGGCGCTGACGTCCATGTACTAACTATGTTTCACTGACGCTAACTGGCGTCCTGTAGTCGCGTTGACTGCTGTTCATGTTCTCTATCAATTAACTATCTGAAAGTTTTCACGTGTACAACGATTCTAAGTTATAAAAGAGTGTTATGAAATCTTTCAGGGGTCAAAGTCTCTTTTAAAGTCTGTGCAGTAAACATGTAATGGTCTAATAACATGAGTACCATGCAGATTTGTCTTAGATGATCTTTTGAAAAAAAAAAAAAAACAAAATAGATTTGAGTGGACCTGTCCAGTGAGTGTAATTATTTTTCAGTATTCGTTTGAACACTCTAGCAATAATTTCATTATAAAGGTATTACCTATCCAGCGTCAGCAGACCATCCCTCTTAATCAATAACAAATGTGCAATATAAAAAACTAGCTTTTGCCTGCAGCTTCACCCGTACATAAAATATAGCCTATGTCACTCAAGAATAAAGCAGCTTTCTATCGATGAAAGAATTTTAGCAATCGGTCTAATACCTCCAAAAATTAACTCATACAAACGAAAAAAACAACTTTACCTTTATTATATTAAGTGTAGAAGATATATCTATCTATCAATATATAACATGCGCACTTTCCACACTCGCACAATCACCCCTGATCCCGAGTATTTCAGGTGCATACAATCTGTTCTTCATTTTGTCTGAGCTAAATCAGTCCATCAATATCTCTAATAAAACCAAACCTTCCATTCCGTTCGTTCATTAGAGTAATATTGTCATTTTTAGGGTTCCGTAGCCAAATGGCAAAAAACGGAACCCTTATAGATTCGTCATGTCTGTCTGTCTGTCTGTCTATCTGTCTGTCTGTCTGTCTGTCTGTCTGTCTGTCTGTCTGTCTGTCCGTCCGTCCGTATGTCACAGCCACTTTTTTCCGAAACTATAAAAGCTATACTGTTGAAACTTTGTAAGTAGATGTATTCTGTGAACCGCATTAAGATTTTCATACAAAAATAGAAAAAAAGCAATAAATTTTGGGGGCCCCATACATAGAACTGAAACTCAAAAAAAAATTTTTCATCAAACCCTTACGTGTGGGGTATCTATGGATAGGTCTTCAAAAATGATACTGAGGTTTCTAATATCATTTTTTTCTAAACTGAATAGTTTGAGCGAGAGACACTTCCAAAGTGGTAAAATGTGTGTCCCCCCCCCTCTAACTTCTAAAATAAGAGAATGATAAAACTAAAAAAAATATATGATGTACATTACTATAAAAACTACCAACGAAAATTGGTTTGAACGAAATCTAGTAAGTAGTTTTTTTTTAATGCGTCATAAATCGAAAAAAATACGCTATTATTAAAACATCGATCAAAGTTACAACACATTACAAAGACTTATATATTATGTTACTTGCTGCTACGGAACCCTTCATGGGCGAGTCCGACTCGCACTTGGCCGGTTTTTAGATCTACCGTCGCCATTCAACCTACTTTTGCCGATACTAAAATGTTCAATCTTGGGTAGAATCTGTGTCAACTGATGTAGAACACGATTTCATTCTGACAGCATTGATTTGGACGATTGGATCTACTCGTAGACTGCTGCAGATGTATGTATAGGTATGATATGGTGGTTGCTTTTAAACGAAGATGGACTAGCTATCATCTTTTACCTTTTTATGTCATTTTCTCACGTACTTACAGTGTCGAAATCACTATGAAACAATGAGTGTGTCTTGCAACTGTTTGGGCATTAATACACGTTTATCTTATTTTATTTACTACTACTACTTCTGTCTTTTTTTTTCGTAATAATGCTTAAAGACATGTTATATTAATGTATGGTTACATACGCCATCCTAAAATGGCATCCTTTCTTCACTAATTTAAATATTTAAAAATATTTCCTACTTAGCACTTATACACAAGTCATTAATTACATTATTCTAATAAAGACAAGTTATTTGTAGATATTGCAAACATTCAGTACGCTATTAAAATAAAAATAAAAGTTAGACTGTGTACAAACATCGCTTCGCTTTATTTCCCAAGAGCAAACAACATAACATTAAAACTTCATTTAACAAAGTAATGCAACAAAGAAGCACTGTATACAATGTTTACAAAGATTTAAAGCATTTTATTTCAAACTAGCTTTTGCCCGCAGCTTCACCCGCGTACATAAGATGTAGTTGTCTATGTTACTCAGAAATGAAACAGGTTTCTATCGGTGAAAAAAAAATAGCAATCGGACCAACACTTCTACAGATTACCTCTTACAAACAAAAAAAAAAACAAAAAAAAACTTTACCACTTTATAATATTAGTGTAGATAAACCTTTATAGGCACTTTTAAAATTTCAAGAAGTCAGTCAGTCAGTAAAATGATACTAATTGCACATTCCAAAGCGTACATCTCTATTTATTTATTTAGAAGCCCTTGAACAACAATATAGACAACATCTAAAGCATTGTACAATATAAACTTAGAAATAAAAAAAAGACTAAAACAATTTTAACCTATTAACAAATTAATAAATAACATTAAAGAAAAAAAACTAAGAATATGCAAGAAACTTCATGGGCAATCTTTTCAATCATGTTATGTAATTACAATAGAGATGTAAATAAAGTATAAAAAAAACCTCAGCTCGACCATTTTGAAGGAAACCGAATTATCCAACACACATGCCACCATCAGTGAGATATTTGAGTGAACATGACAAACTCGCAACTGCCGTGCTTAGACAGGTCTCAGAAGACCCCTGTAGCATCTTGTGCCTCTTCCCACGCGTTAAATATGTGTTTTAGTAAGGAAACACCAGCGTCAGTGATCGGAATTCCTTCAAAGTATATGGTCAATCCATTTTCAATTGCGACCCTTGATCTGGTGGTTAATCGGGGCACTCGTGGCATTTTTCCAACTTACAGCTGTACGTTGAATATTGACTCGGGCCAGTAAATTCCGAGGATCCGACGGAGACATCGGTTGACGAAAACTTGGATTTGGCGTGAGATGTCCTTAGTGACCTTTCACTTTTCACACCCGTAAAGAAGTACAGATTTAACATTTGACCTGAAAATTTTAAGTATTATTCTTCGGGCCAGTTTTCACGACTGCCAAACAGGTCTCAAAAGCGCGAAAGTTGCTTGGGCTTTGGCGATGCGTGAACTGATGTTAAGTTTTTTTTATGGTAGGAAAAATCGTCCAATGACAATCGCAGCTTTTGGGCGGAGTGGGAGATAGTGTCAGACTCTTACTGACTAAAATTCCACCCCGTTCTTTCGTGCCTTTCGTACCGGAACCAAGATTCACTTTCGGATAACCCTGGCCCCAGGTAGGCTGCGACCCAGCTGGGCCCCTGTTGTTGCTGACAGTTCCTGAACTAATATTAGGCAAACTGGTATACGCGTTCCACTACCTCTGAGTTCAACATCAACAGGAGATGAGAACGGGTGTGAGGAATCGTCCTCACACCCGTTCTCATCTCCTGTGTCTTCCGATCTTAAATCTTCCAACTATGCTTACATGTTAGCGTGGGTATTGCGTTTGACAATTTATTTCGCACTTAAAATTCATTGAACTTTCCACAGATGTACAACAATGCTGTCCAAAATTTCGATATTTTGCTTATTTCAATGAAGCTGTTTATGTGTTTAATTTCAGGAATTGCTGGAAATTCTGCCTGTGATAGAAAATTATCGATATCACCGAGAACTATATGCAACATGTTTTCCCGGAAATACGAACCACTATTATAAAATAAGCTATAGAAGCAAAGCTGTGAATACAAAACAATATCGTGTTTGGCATATTTCCACTATCGATACATAACCGTAAAAAAAAGGCGTAAAATCATTAAGTAACAAACTTAATAATGTTATTGTGTTAAGTGTTATGCAATATTTTGTGGATATGGTTCATGTGCGATAATCCTAAGGGAGTCAATTATAGCTTGACAGTTGGCAGGACGAAATGGAAGACGAAAACATATATGCTGACCTCAAGTTTCATAATACAAAGAAACAAATATGATGAAGCTAGTGCGAGGGTATTAGAGGAAAGTAACCAAATATGGAATACCATTTTATTTTTGTGATATAATAACATAAAAGTTCTGTAAATGAAATCATTTAATAGCATTTTCAATTTGCCATACGTTTGCACTCGATTTAGTAACACTCTGGTTATGATTATATTAATTTAAAGATTATAATTTTCTCAAAAACAAAATCACCAAAATGGAATCTAATTTTGGAATAGATACCAAAAATGGAATACAACAAATATATCTATAAAAATTTTGGCCAAATCTAAAAAGGACCTTCACTCTGTTTGCGCAAATCACAACTCAAGGTATCGAACTCTGCATCAGCGCAATTACCATGTATCTAAAGTCCACACAAAAGTCAATTAATCCATATCTCTTCCGAGCATCTTAAAAACTACCTCAATAAAATATTCTGGCAGTGAAAAAACTACGAACTCTCACCATGGGCACATCATTTGCTCAACTGCCAACTTGAAGCCGGCACGCGAGTATTATATTTTAAAAATATAGAAGAACACTGTTTTGTGCAGCTTAAGGTATTAATTTACGAGTAAAGGCAGTATTCCATATTGAGAAACTATTCCATATTTGGTTACTTTCCTCTACGCTAATCAATATAATTAGCTAACTAAATTTTTGCAAGAATTTCATAAGTTCAGTAATACCCTGTACTCTTTAAACATGAGGATTAAGATATATGTTCGAACATCAACTCGACAAGTCTACATCCTGTGAGTACGAGTATATTTGCAAAAGTCGCGCCATGTTTATTCTTGTAAAGTAATCCGAGCTTGGAACGAAATCACCGTGTCTCAGCTTTGCAAAGAATGTTGAACGTAATCGGTTTAAAGATTTGAAGAGCGTGGTGTGTCTTGAGATAGATGATTAGGTTAGTACCCAGATGTAGAAATAAAAATGGAAAACGGTATTATTATTTAACAACACTATTTTTTGACTAACATTTTGACTAACCAGCTCCTGCCACAGCCTTCGCCCACGTGAAAGTAAAACATTATCCCAAGGGAATTTACTCTTGGGATAAAAAGTTCTAAGTCTATAGTATATAATATTATAGAGCTGAAGAGTTCCTGATAGCTATAACCTAGGAGTCTTTAAATAAAGAGTGAATAGATTGCTTTTATGCAAGTGAGCTCCATCGTCGGCCACATCATTGCTTACCATCAGATGAGATAACGGTCAAAGGCGACCCAATTTTTTTTTTCCATAATAAAATAATAAAATTTGTTTGGTTAAACGCGCTAATATCTAGAACTGCCAGTCTGATTTGAAAAATTCTTCCAGAGTACGATAGTCCATTTATGGAGAAAGGCTATAATTTACTTATATAATATTACGCTAGGACTAAAACAATGTAGTAAAAGATTGCGTTGTGTGCGCTGCGTAAAAAGTTAAAGTTACACAAAAATTATCTAGGTAGGTACTACAAAATTGTTCCCCTTCAAAGTTCTATAAAAAGTATATCTTTTAAGATTGGCTCACTTTAACGATTTTTTATAGTAATGAAAGTCCTAATATAAATATTTATTTGTGCAGGTGTTTTTATGAACATAATATTAATCCCTATTTAAATAAGTAGTGCATTTCAAATAAGTACAAAGAAAGAAGTAGTGCACTTTAAGTATTTCATTTTCAACATAATTCCCTTTTACATCATTTGATTTCATTTAAAAAAACGCCCTAGCAAAATGATAACCAAGTCCTACACGCACGGCCGCGGGCGTTACGTCGCGGCTGTCGGGTATCACCACGTATCGCTGTGAGTGTGACTCTGCGGGCTATATTTCACCGAGACACCATGGCGCCGCGACCAGTCACCGCTATCAACAAAATGTATACAGTTATAAAGAGAGTCACTCACCTGGTGTCCGTTTGGTTGCGCAACCAATTTGGTGGCACGACCAGCTTGGACGTGTGGCGACTCTGGTGACTATATGGTGTTTAGTTTGGCACCTCCGGTTCCATGGCGACGCAACTGATCGCGCCGCCATGGTGTCCCGGTGAAACGTACGTGGTGGACAAACCGCTCATTCAATTTTTGAACTGCCTCTGATTTTTTTTTTTTTGTAGAAAGATAGTGTATGCTCGATCTGTAAAAATGGTTCTTGGGGAAAAAAATTACAAAATATCAGTTTAATCATGTGGTATGATGAATGTACCTATTCAAAGATCTCATATGGGGACCTTTAAAGACATAAGAATATATGTATATTACTTACTTCAACTGTCGTTTGTGGTGCGGATGCCAACCATAATTGGACATATACCTCAAATGAGAGTTTTGGCCGAAGGGTGTCGTGTATCGACGATTTTGTGGAAGGATACCGACCTCGCAGCGGAACACAACGCCGTCACTTCGTGTGCAGTTGGTTATAGTTTAATAATAGTTTAGTAATAGTATCTTTTTTACGTTATACTTTATTATTTTGTAAGATTATTTGTATATTTATTTGTATGCTAAATCAACATTGCCAGTTATGTATAGTTATGGGAACCAGAGCTGACCTGGCTGAATCGTGTGTTGAGAGCACATTTGAGTGGAGGTACACATTTTCCTTCAAAGTTATTTTTATTAAGCGACGGGAAAGTACCGTATGGTGAAATTGAACACAAAATCGTAGTTGATCGTGATTTAAGTGAAAGTTTGGTCGCAGGATGGAAAACAGTTGTTACGTCTCAGAACAAAAAACGGCCTTTGAAAACTGTTCATTGTTGCAACGCCTACCGCTAGAAATTTTATCTTAATCCTTTCTGACTTATCACACACACACAAACACAGATATAAACCTATAAACTTTAGCCTTTATAATATTAGTATGACCTATTCTTCAGTTGAAACGCAATTTTTCAGATAAAAGAAATAGTCTATGACATTTAGCGATAGTGAAATAAGCTACTCTTGAAAGAATATTCGAAATCAGATATTTTTTTTCTAAATATTGTCTCTACTAACAACTGACAAAAAACAATTTAAACAGTAGAGAGGATAGTGCTCGGAGTTTCCTTTCGTGATCTCATCGGGAATAAAGATATCTGCAGGAGAATTAAGGTTAGCCTGAAAAATTACCAAAGTTAAGAGGCACATTGCTTGCAGAACAGATCGTCGAGGCTGATAGGTTTTATGTCCACGTGCCGGAAGGTGCAGTGTTGTAGCATTTTAAAAGGTAGACCAATGACATTCGAGAAAACGGAGTAATGCGAGACATATAGAATCGGCCGTAGTGGCGACACTTGAGGAAGGCTCAACCAGTGTGTGTTTTTTTTCCGAAGTAATGATGATGACGATAAAACAACTCGACCTCATTATAATAAGAATTTCCAGTCAACATGACCCATAGGTATACATTTATGTTTATAATTTATTGTATACTAGCTGCTGCCCGCGACGTCGTCTGCGTGAAGGCTCTACAGGACCAAAAATACCTAAGACGTCAGTGTCGCTATAGTATTATAAGTAAACAACTTTCAAAATAGCATTAAAATATAAGTTTTTTTTTGCAAGCGAAGCAATTGAAGAGAGTTATATGGGAATCCTGCTGAGTTCAGTCATAAGATGTGACTGAAGGAAATAGAGAAAATAATGCAGGAATACATTCCAGGACACAAAAGAGTAAAAATACGTACAAAGGTATCATCATACCTTACAACACTTCCCTATAAACTACGTTGGTAGTTATGCTGCCAGGAGCCAAAATGTAAAGAGAGTGATGACGCGGGAGCAAGCGACGTACCGTTGCCCGTGTGAGAAGCAACTCGTCCTGAGATCGACACCCGCTGCCCTCAGTGTCTGCCCCTGTGACTTATTGATGGTCATCACGAAGCAAACACTCACGGGGAACTGTACACGCTTGGACTGGAACGGGAAGTTGTAAGGTATGAAGGGAATGCGTGGTATAAATACTGCCTCGCCTACGCCACAACCCGTAAGAATTTCCGCCTCAACGGTGTGTCTGTGGAGAGAGATGACTTTAAGGCGGGTCCCGTTACACAATTTCGGAGGAGATAGGTTCCGAAGAAGCATAATCGGGACACCGACCTTCAACTTGATGGCATGCGCTGGAAGTCCACTTGCTGACAGGGAGTTCAGAATTCCACGGGATAATGTGTGGCGTCATCCTGCTCGACAACACTGTTTATCGAGATGTAGACCACTTCATTCCCCTCAATTTCCGAGAGAATGCATTCGTTATTTGCTGCAGCCTGATCATTTTTGGGCGTCGGCGATTTCCCTCACACACCCAAGAAGCTGGTACGGTATACGACTGATGTCCCCGTACACACAGCGAATGAGTTCTTCTAAGCTGGATTTCACTCTACCGAGAGACTCTGGAAGCACCACCTGTCAGAGTGCCTTCGCCAAGACTTAGAAGGACATCGGAGAATTCTTGCAATGCACGTGCATTGCCGCCGAGCCGAGTTCTCATATTAATGGTCAAGCGCAGCTAACAAACTCGTGACCACAACGAAGATCGTTTCAACGAAGCGTTCACCTCGTCAGCCCTCGATACCCGCGTCACAACGGGAAGTGTTTGCCGGAAATCGCCACTGAACAGAACTGTGACACCACCCATCAAATGTTCTTTCCTTCGGATGTCCTGCAGGGTTCTGTCCACGGCTTCAACTGCCTTCCTATTGGCCATCGTACACTCATCGCATACGATCAGAGAGCAATCCTTGAGCACGTGTCCCTTATAAAAAAGTAAACATGTTACCCTGGTTTTACCCAACGTTTTCAAGGACGGTGTCATAAATTAGTTTTTGCTCTGAAGAGAACAAAGTGACATGGTCATTTCGTATGGTGGTCATTTCGCCCGGATCGTAATTTATCCCAGCGTTATACTCCCGACTTCCACGGCCTTGATGCGGTGATGATTGGGGAGCTGTTAACCCATATTCGATGACAAATGACTACATGATGAAGTGAACTGAGGCAGGTGTTCAGCATGCGTTCATCAGTTACTTCGACTTCGTCTCCAGTAGCACGCCTCAAAGCTCGTAGAAAATCTTCAGAGAGATAATGGCGATACTTCTCCCATAAAGCTACCGGGTTCGCGACTCCACAAAACACCAAGATGACTGCTAACAGATGACGCATGCGGCTGCGACTGTCACTGATGCTCGCCTCCGCGAGGATCCCAATTTTGGTCACCGTCGAGAAGGTGACGTGCTACGCAGGCTGCGCGGTAAGTGGTATACTCCACGCCATCAAATGTCCTCTGGAAGGCGAAAGACGTCGGGCTTCGGACAGTTGGAAGTAACAACCGCAGAAAAAAAGCATTCGCCATTATTCGGATGCACGGTAGGTATCCAATGCGGTGTCCTTGAAAATTCCCGGAAAACCTTCCACAGCACCTCCTCCTCGACGTCAGTTAAATACACCCCTTAGCTTGTCGTACGTGTAATATGAAGGCACCACGTCATACGTAAGGGATCTCGCAAATTGGTCGACTTCACAGAGCTAAAAAAATGTCACCATGTTAACACCGCATTTTTTTTAAATTGTCTTCCTCAACTCTGCTCAAGATTTTGAGGGTTTTGTTGGAACTTAAATTTGTCAAAACGAACTATACGATACAACTTTTATGAAGAAAATGCACATCACATCACATCACCATCTATGAATTTTAAGAATAACTAACTACTAACCTCGCCAACATGATAAAAATTTAAATTATTAATTTCCAAAAAGTGTTAACATGTAACTTGATTTGATTTTTATGAAATCTCATAGATGGCGCTGCTCCAAATTGTCTTTATACTACTAACATTCATTAAACTATTTTTCTCTGCCCAAGTTACTGAAATGGCGTAGTTTTTATAGTGTAAAACTCGATAATAGCATGGCTTACTCAAAAACAACATTTAAATATGCAGTTCGTTAGATTACACGCTGTAACAGAATGCGTGAGAAAAATAAAGGTTCACAGCTCCTCCTCCGTAGTTGATAGCGTGATAATATGTAGCCTATATGTTGACCCGACCTCTTAGTAATATTCATGCTAAATTTGAAGTAAATCCATGCAGTACTACGGAAGTGTACACAGTGAAGTACACTTTGAAGAAATGCCTAACGATTAAACACGTTATTGTGACTAATTTATAAAAGATAGATATATACTATTGAGGTATTTTTTGTAGATCTATTAGAGACCATCATTTTTGTAATACATACTTTTGGTGTATTATCAACGTATGCGAGGATAAGAGCTCGAACGCGCATTTTCATCCGACTTGCTTCAAATTTATCGTCCCTTCTCAGCTTTTATGTATCTTAGCGTTATGTTATATAGCCTATAGCCTGCCCAGGAGTATGGACTATAATCGTACCAAGTTTGGTTAAAATCCCTTCAGTAGTTTTTGACCCATGTGTGCACATACAGACAGACAGACAGACAGACAAAAAATTTACTGATTGCATTTTTGGCATCAGTATCGATCACCAATCATCCTCTAATATTAATTTTTAATATATATTCAATGTACAGAATTGACCTCTCTACAGTTTTATTATAAGTATAGATATTATGTTTATATAAAGGGTGCTGTGCACATATCTGTTTAGTATATTGTTAGTCTGTTTTAAATTATGTGTTTAATTTTTATTTAGTTGTATTTTTTTTTTGTATATTTAAAGTTCCTCAAATGCAAAATTTCATTCTCCATTATGTAGTTTGCTGGTAGAAAACCCAGTTGTGAGTTAAACTCACCTATGTACACGAATTGTTCTATTTTAACTGTACGTATAATTTGTGTACAATAAAGATAAATAATAAGACTTTAAATTATTATTAATGAGAAAGCGTTATAACAAAAAGTTTCTTAAATGTTAGGTTCTGGTTATGATAGGTATTGTTTGACGTTTCCAAAACTTTTAATACGTCTGCCAACTCTTAAAAAATCTTTTAAATCAAATTCTAGAATAAATACGCGACGGATTGAAGATAGTTCTAAAGTTTTTTTAAACCTCTTAAGTTTGGGAAATCTTGAAATAACTTCTAGCGTTCTAGGTGTAATGGAAGGGAGTGGTACTGACTAAGTCCCACTCATGTTCATTCTGTTTTCCTTTCGAATAATCCCGCAGCACTGGTCCATCCAGCCACTGTAAACGTAGCTTGCAGACGCCAAGCAATGAGTAGCCCACCGTCTGGCCGTCCGAAAGTTTTAAACCTGAGAGAGCTGTAGATATAAACAAGAAGGTACAGCCAAAACTTGAGTCAATGATGCGCCCCAAGACTAACCCTACATCAAGAAAGTGTTCCAACACTTCCGTAATAAATAAACAGCAAGACAACACATAGTCGACAGCCCTACGACTCTAAGTGGTGCCGAACTTAAAACAATAGTTCCTTCAACCCACCGCAACGGACTTAAGACTTTTGTGCGAATGCTTTGTTATATACTTACTAATAGCTGTGTTTCAAGAAACTTACTGCGGTTATAATCCCCTAAGAAAGTTTTAGTCTGCGCAACCAAGTGGGCTACGGAAATTTATCGTTCTTTCCCTCGGAGAAACTCCGATGGATTCAACATTATTACTTTTATTCTTCAAGCCGAGTTTGAGCAGTTTTTCTAGAGCTGGTTTAAGAGAATGTATGTTGCCTTGTTAGGCAACTGTTGGACTTGAGACTGCTTGCTTAGCTCTCTCGGTGCTCGGAAAATTTTAAATAAGTTTTGCATTGATGAGTCTTACTCGTTAAATGTGCTGCCTCCTCTAAGGCTGTTTCAAAATACAGAAACTTTATTGAAGTGGTACGTTGTAAGTACACCGGCTTAAATTGCAAGTTCAGCGAAATAATTGGTACACATTACCTACATATAAATTTTCACGTTACGTAGTGAAGAAGGCAGAATGTTTACGTATACCCTT
Source organism: Mythimna albipuncta (assembly GCA_929112965.1). Taxonomy (NCBI): domain Eukaryota; kingdom Metazoa; phylum Arthropoda; class Insecta; order Lepidoptera; family Noctuidae; genus Mythimna; species Mythimna albipuncta. The sequence continues at coordinate 584,481 of OV815980.1, forward strand.
ACAAATATTTTTGTAAAAAGTATTTAGTTTAAGCATTCTCTAGTTAAGAATTATTATTAATACAATTGGGGATCTTCATCTGAGATTAAAATGTTTTAGTTAAGAGCATACTGCTGCAAAGATACAAGTCATTTTTTCTTACATTTTATTCATCTTTTTTATCTTGTCTCCTTGTAACTCTACCCACTTCTCCCGCCGATGCCTCCGTCTCCCTAATCTGTCCAAATAGTAGTTGGCGTTTTTCTTTGCAAAATAAATATTCACGAAGTTTGCCTCCGCATTTAGCGAAAATCTCTATCCTCCGAACGCAATTGCTAGATGAGAGAATACAAAGAAGTTGCGTGGGGCTAGACCTGGAGAGTGTGGTGGATGATCAAACAAGTCAAACCTGAAACTTGTGGTTTTTAACCATGGCTTGGCTACCGCTCAGGTGTGAGACGGCACGGTTTTCTTGACGAAAAATGATTTTCTGTACTTCACATTGAATCACTCAAATAACTGTCAAATAACAACAAAATGGCTGAAACTTTGGCGCGTCAAAAGCTGCATAACCGTATACACTAGCTTTTATTGACGAGTGCTGCTATCTTCACATTGAGGTCGGAAACTTTTCAGACCAGCCACGTACCATTAAAATTGCTTTTTAATTCATTAAACCCCAAGCGAACGCTGGCGTTCGCGCACCTATTGTCTTTCTATTGTGTCTGTAATTTCCACGATTGAAAGGTCTGATAATAATTGTTGATTAACTTATAATTGCTTTATTATTAAAATATCAGCTTCTAACATCGGCTTAACCCGCCTGAAAGCAGAAACGTATGCCAAGGGCCCGTACTCCCGGGATGAAAGCCATCCTATAAGCTATTCCAAGACATGGTCTATCAGTGCTAGGTCGCCAAATCTCATCAGAGTGTGAAAGTGTAACAAACACAAACTATATCCGCACACATAAAAACTTTTGCCTTTATAATATTAGAGTGTTTTTATTTAGGATCGCTGCAACATATCGTCACTACAAGCCTCCTCTCTCCTTATCATCATTCACACAGCCTATCCATCATTTATTTTTCCCTAACTCAATAAAGCTATTCACATTTATACTCCAAACATTCCCGACAATGTTTCCCTTTTCCATTTTGAGCAATGAATTTCATTCAGTAAGTTCTGTATTCTGTTCAGCAAAAAGTTAGTTTCCATACTCACTTTTCAATCTCTTGTCCTAAACATTACAATGCCTTAGTCCCAATGTAGGCCTATTATAATTTTTTGTGGCTCATTTTTATTTCTCTTCAGTTCTTTTTAATTAAGCTGCCATTTTACTTGAGCTTTATTAAAAATCATTATTATTCTAATTCGAAGGGACGAAATAAAAAGATTCGTTCGCATTTCATTCCACAAAAGATTATGAATTATACAAAAATATTTTTAACGTATTCTCTTAACAATGCCTTTGTTTATCCTTTTTTTAAATGTCGGAAAATTGGTAAGGACCACGGTAAAGATTTTTTTTAAATTGATATAAACTAGTGCTTGACTGCGATCCCACCTGATGGTAAGCAGTGATGCAAACTCTGATGGTGAGGTGCACTAGTTTATTAAGAAGAGTCTATTCACTCTAGCCTTGAAGACACCCAAATTATAATCTGACGGGAAGACCGCAGCAGGAAAACTGTTTCAGTACTTCGACGTACGCGGCATAAACGACGAGGCGAAATGCTTAGTCCGGACCGTAGGGGTTTCAACAACGTTACGGTGAATATTTGCCGTACGAGAGTAAGATGTTGTATTGACGTTTTTTTTTTATTATTAAATTTCCCTGGGAATCTACTATGACTTTTGTTTCTTTCGACGGATAAGACATAGAAAAGAAAGAAGATATGTTTACTTTGTAGAATATTAACCACCAATTTTTATGTGTAAAAATGTTTCCAAAGATCCGAGCCGTTTCTAAGGAGTAAGGAAAAGCTGAAAAATCGCTAAATATATTTTTTAGAGATAAAGTATTAATCGTGAAATATTGGTGGCAATATTGCCGTCAACTGCACATCTCCAATCTACACTAATATTATAAAGAGGTAAAGATTTTTTTTTGTAGTGTTTAATCTCTGGAAGTACTGGATCGATCGCTAATTTTTTTTCATCTGTAGAAAGCTGCTTTATTCCTGGGTATACTTAGGCTATATTTTATGTGCGCAGGCGATGCCAGGCGATGTTCATGAATCTATAATAATCAAGTCTTTTTTTCAAACCTATAAATCTGGCTCTTATCAAGGAGTTAGACCGAAAGTCACTGTTTTATGGCACTTCTCGGGCGCTTGGGCCTTAAGAGCTCATCGTAGGCCCTCAGCTGCTATATTTCTATCGCATGCAGTCAGAGGCAACGCTGCCCGCATGCGTTGAAAATGTATTACCGCTCTAGATATATGGACTTGCATTTATGTGTTAGCAAACAAATCATGTTTAAAAAATAAAAAAAACTTGAATCTTTTTTTCTTAAATTATATAAACTAGTACTTGACTGCGATCTCACATGACGATAAGCAGCCTATTCACTCTAGCCTTGAGGAGACCTAAATTATAACCGGACGGAAAGACCAAAGCAAGCAAATTGTTCCATTTCTTCGAGGTATGTGGTGTAAAGGACGAGGCGAAACGGTTAGTCGTAGACGCAGAGGTTTCAACAACGTATGGGTGGATACTCGTCGTACTTCGGGTTGTCCGATGGTAGAATTGAGATGGCGGAATTTCTGCGCACACTCTCCAAAAGGCACCTGTAAAACACTGAAAGGCTGTCTATTCTACTCCTGTGCTCAAGGCTTTGAATTTATGTATATACTTATGTTTTAGCAAAATAAATAATCTTGAATGGATCGAAATATCCACAGCAGATTTGGAACAAAACCTTTCATCTAAAACCAGGATACAAACCAAAATACTCACGGACTTTAGTGGAACAATGGATTCATCCGAGATAAAAGCTTCATAAGAGACAAGAAAAATTCCAGTTCGCAGCGCTGAAAGGGTTTAACCGCATTTTCGTAGACAAAACAATAATAATTCTGTTAGGTACTGAATTACAAAATACTGTTTTATATGGCGGTAATATTGTTATTTCTTCTTTAATGTAGTTACAGGTCTGTAGGCCACACGTATTTGGCAACAATTTGCATAACTGTCTATAACGTTCTATCCAAACTTTGTACAATGGCTAGACCAAATCGAAATTAGTGAAGCCCGTGACGTGTAACCTCATCTTGATCAACAACTTAAACATAGGCCTCCCCAAGTGTCGCCACAAGGAACGGACCTGTGCATCTCGCGATCATCACCGGGTCATCGGTCCACTTTGTGAGAGGCCTTCCAACACAGCATCTTCCGGTGCTCGGTCGCCACTACAGAACCTTTCAGCCCCATCGACCATTGTTCTGCGACCAATGTGCCCTGCCTAGTGCCACTTAAGTTAGTCGGTTCATCGGGCAGTGTCAGCAACCTTGGTTCTTCTGCGGATATCTTAATTTCTGACACGATATGATGCATCGTGCAACCTACTGTTTAGATATTCCATGGAAGGCGGAATGGCCTTCTTTGTATATGCGCTATTTTATCAGTCACGGTATACTCTAAGCTTACACCGTCCGGCCATCCGGACGTTCATTCGACGGCCGGACGGCGAGCTACCTATGGCTCGTCGTCCGCAAGCCCACATCTACGATGACTGAAAATCAGAGTTAGTATCCCGGTGACAGGGATGTGAGGATGTTCTCTCCATTATGCTTGCGGCCGCCTCCTTCGCTAGCCTTACTCTATCGTAAATGGAGGCGGCCGCCTACCATTCCTACTCGCTTCAGACCATGGCCTGTACCAGGGTTCGGCGCGAGAGGTCGCCGCCACTGATTTCCTCTCTAAAACTTGTAATCTTTGTTTTAGTACAATGTCATGGATATAATAGCTAAACCTTTTAGTAATGGGTCTATCAATATTCTTAACGACCATTGTAATCTTCGCGTTCAAAGGAGTTAATTATGAAAGATCACCGTCATCCTGTATAGCGGAGTTTCCTTTGCCTGTACTGATACTATTGAAGGCATGAACATTTATTTTTCTCTTGTGCCTGACTAAATAATGATAGTTAAAATTTTAATCTTTAGTTTAGGGTGGTAAGAAGATATATTATTATGGTACGTTTATGTAGGTACATACATTTGTATGTACCATCGCGGTAATTTGTACCAATTCACTTAAAAATTTTCGTTAGAATCCTGCGGTGCGACGTCAAACTAAACCCCTTGAAGTTTTCGTATCGAGTGCAAGCAAGAATGAACTTACTGGTGGTCAGGCGAAATTATCTTTGATAGTACATGTATGTGGGTAGAAAAAAAAACTTATTGGGCATCAAAACATTCATCCACGTCGATATCAATGGAAAAAATGCCCAGAACGCTGATAGCATTGCCATGTTAGATAGCAATGTTGATTCGTTGACAAAAGAAAACCTCATCCCTCACGCGCCACGCGACCAGCTGTTTGCTGATTCTTACAAGTTGATTTACTTTATGATCTACTAGTTTCTGCCAGCGGCTTCACTCGCGTGAAAATAGAATTCTCTATACAAACTTTTGACCCCTGTTTCACCACTTGATCCTCTCTCATCTACGTCGCACAAAGAAACCTTATGCAAAATTTCACGCTCCTATTCGTATGCGTTGATATGTCAGTCTGTAGGCAACTCATTTTTTGCAAATGTATATTGTATTAATAGATTTAAGTTGGCAATATTTACGCGCGAACACCAACTGCCATTTGATTTTGTTTCGCGCGCATTTTTGTACGGCGGGCCCCCGCCCACGCCGCGCGCTCTCGTACGCCGAGGGTCGCCTATTTAACACAGCCAGTCAGTTTCTCCTTTTATATAAATAGGTAGATTTTGACAGATCTCACTGACAGTACAATCTCTGGTCACAGAAGGGTTACCCATCCAAATTGTCACCTCTACCAAAACTAATAACTTCACAGTCCAATCGATCTGCCTTTGACCTTAACCTAGAAAAATCAAAGGAAAACGCGTATCAAACGCTTTACATTTGGCGTGATTCGCGTCAAGGCTGCCGGTAAGTTAATTATTGGCGACAAGGTACTGTACATTGTGCATCAACATCAGTTTTTTTAAATAGTGTCATGGTATTGTAGGACCTCTGTCCACTGTAATGTTCTCGTACAAACACTGGCTCGTTCACAAGCGCACGCGCCGCAGCAACACGTGTACTCTCGCTCACAGCGCTCTAGTAACTGCGTGGCTGACATAAGCGTCGCTCGCCCGAGATAGCGTATATCTATATTTAAGTATAGATACTCCTAATACAAACACTACATCCCTTTCATGTTCAAAAATATTTATTTGAGATTAAAAGGAAACTATAAAAAATTCGAAGCAAAGGTACAGTAAAGAAATATCCTTCCACATCGATTTAAACTTTTGATTAACAGCTGATCCTTAATTCTCATCTCCGTTATTTTAAACAAATCTTTAAATGGATCTAGCTTAGTTTACTTGCTCTGCCCGTTTATAATCATTAGGAAGTCTCAGATCGAAGAAAAAAAAAAAAATTTTTTTTTTCTTGTCCTGATTAAACCTACACTTTTTTTTTTTTGGTTACTACGTACTCTATATTGCGTAACGCATCATTTATCATGGCACTTAAATTAACCTCGGGGTTCTACATCCTCTTTTGACATCAACGGCAGAGAAAACGAAGTCTTGCCTATCGAGAGTTCCAAAGGAGCACCAGTGTTCGTCGTTTGGTTAAGTGTCTGTAACTGTACAGCCAATCGTGAGTTGGACTTCGCCTAATGGACCCTACCACAAATGGTCCCTGGTCTCTACAGTCGCTATTAGCATTGGTTCTAGCACGAACATCTCATATTTGTCCTCCTCATTCACACGGGTTTGTCCCGTCGCGATGAAAGTGTTAGACAATGTTACTTGAATCACAGAACTCTAAATTATTTAGATGAGACTACCAGTAATTTTAATCAAAACCTTCAATGTTTCAGTGTCGTTACCAATTACCAGAGAGTTATTTTTAGCTTTACCTTCTGACCAACTTCCAACTGACGGTAAATTAACTTTACGATCACGCAATGAGATACAGTTCCGCGATAAGAAGTCACGTATGGCACTACTACAGGACGTACGCTTAGGGTCCAGTCATATCTTATGGTTTCACCCGTTTGAGGTAGCCCGCTAACTGGTATCAGTATAAAATTCTACGACTAGGTACTTGCGAGTCTCAATTCATTAAATCCCAAGCAAACGCCGGCGCTCGCGCACTCACCGTCCCTCCACTGTGCCTCCAATTGACACGATCGAAAGGTTAAATCATAAAACCCGACTCTTTCATAAAAATTAAATTATTTCTTATTCAATTTTTTGTGGCGCAGTTGCCAAAAAATAAACTTTACCACACGTCAAATCGTCTTTAGAACGGCCCCATACTCGAGAAAACTTAGGTAAAAACCACCAGGAGTAAGCTACTAGACCTATAAACTGTTCTAACTGAGCTACGATAAAAAGTAGGGGCAGAGTCGAATGTACGTTATCTGTTTTCTGCTAATAGGTCCTATTTCTTCTAACTTCACCACTTGACTTTATTTCATATCCTAGCAACACGAGTTGCATTATCAAAACAACCCTTTTTTTTCACTTTTCCAAATCTAACGAAAATCCGGCTGTAGACAACGATTTTTTAAAACTACATTAAGTCTCCCGACGTCTCTCTTAATAGTTTATCAGCGAATCATTAAGCCAAATGCCTAGTCACGCCAACTATATTCACCTGTACTCTGTTCGAACATAATCATTTTGACGCAGTGGCATCAATTTGTTTTCAAAATAAGCGGCTAATCAATAATTTAATATTATTCCAGTTGGCTATAAACTCTAGCCTGTTTTAGTAAGATTACCAACATAATACATCGCTCGGTCAACCTGACAATATTATTGCAAATTGCTCTGAACGTTGAATCTTCTATTTACTCTTTTACAGATCATAGTTTAAGTCAGTGATATCAGTTATTTACTACGGACCACAACATTAAATTTTATTTGATATCAGTAACAATCACAGCTTGTAACTAAAACTGAGGGTACATTTAATTTACTCCTTCAACTTTTTAGTTACTATTTTAAATTCTAAAAAAAATATTTTAGTAAAACAATTTTTTAGTTGGTTTTCCGACATATCAATATCTAAAAATCATGACAATTTGAAATAGATTGTTTACTTAGTTTCGTATCAACTTTTTTATTTAAAACGAGCAACTTTGAACTACCAGCACACTAATTTTATTCCCTTTATAATTTTACCAAAAAGACACCCAAAGAAACCGTAGCCCAAAGACTAGTTTCTTCTGAACGCGAGAATAGTATAGAAAACCAGCTGATTCGGCAAATATTGTTTTGTCGTATAAATGTTTCTAATGAATATTATGGTAGTCCAATAAAATATAAATATTATGATTTCCTACCTAGCCGACTACTCCTGCCTAACTAACAACTACCTTAAGCTACCTAAATAACACTGAACTACTCGGTCAAATAATATTTACACGCAACAATTCATCTACCCTAGAACGTGGCATGTTCATTTCGAATACGTCCTTCATATAGCTGGTCTGCGTGTTCCTTGTTTACGGGACAGTCTGCTGGGCGTACCCACATATTCCGCTTGGTAGCTTGCGTTTGATAGGTACACATGTTGAAAATGCTGTCTATACCTCACCTTTTTTTGCTCCATTACACACACATACTCGTACATTACCATGGATATCGATATCTATGTACATTACATTATTTTTTAATTATTCACTTTGCTTATTATTTTATGCCTATTAACTTTATGTATTTATCTACATTTCACTCAAAACCATCTGAGCGTCCGAATATCACCACAAGGATCCAGCATAATATCAGCGTCAGGTACTTTTGCCTGACACATGCTGAGCTAGACTCCCATTGGTGCAGCGCGACATGCACACCGCACTATGGGTCTATATTGCTATTTCTCTTTTTTTTTTTTCTTGGTACCTACATGTGTTATTATTTTTTTTTTTCTTTCTTTTGTTGTTGTTTATGTGCTTAGTTTTTTATAATCTGTGTGCTTTATGTATTTTGGTGCATGTTTTGTGCTGTAGCCAATAAAGGATCTATCTATCAAAGGATTTATCTATCTATCTACCCGCTCACGCATTATTTTTATTGTTCCGCGCTAGACCGCTATGGTCGTCTTTTACAAAGATGAGTTAATTAAACGGATAAGGTCACTTTATGTGACACGCGTTTGTAGCATACCGATAATAAAATAGTTCAATTTCGATTTAACGCAGAAATAATCGCAGATTAATATTCCAGGGATACGTCAATGTCAACAATGTCAAAATTATCTACGGAGAAATAAGCACTGTCATAAAAGAAATCGTAACAGTATCTATTAGATCTGCCAACGCGCGACGATAGTTGAAATTACAATTGCTTACGTCGTGAAAATTGGCAATTTTTTAAAATGTATCGCGATCATACTAACTGAACTGAGTCCTTACAACAATACCTCACGGTCTAACTTATTGCCCAAATGGAGTATTTCGGGCGTTAGCAAATTGATGATAAATCGACTTCAGGAGGTCTATTGTGGCAACTTGAAAAGTCATTTCTAAACTGTACCCTGCTGTCAATGACAAGTGTATAGTATACAGGAGAACATGAACATTTAATTCTCGCGAGCAAAATATTTCCAATTGAATGGAGATCTTTAAATCACAAAAGTTCCAATTTAATGGATGGCTTTAGATCGCAGTATTTCCAATTTAATGGAGATCTTAAACCCACGAAAGTTCCAATTAAATGGATATTTAAAGATCACAGTAATTTCCAATTTAATGGAGATCTTTAAATCACAAAAGTTCCAATTTAATGGATGGTTTTAGATCGCAGTATTTCCAATTTAATGGAGATCTTAAACCCACGAAAGTTCCAATTTAATGGATATTTAAAGATCACAGTAATTTCCAATTTAATGGAGATCTTTAAATCACAAAAGTTCCAATTTAATGGATGGTTTTAGATCGCAGTAGGTATTTCCAATTTAATGGAGATCTTAAACCCACGAAAGTTCCAATTTAATGGATATTTAAAGATCACAGTAATTTACAATTTAATGGAGATCTTTAAATCACAAAAGTTCCAATTTAATGGATGTTTTAAGATCGCAAGTATTTCCAATTTAATGGAGATCTTAAAACCACAAAAATCCAATTTAATGGATGTTTTATGATCGCAAATGTTTCCAATTTAATGGAGATCTTAAAACCACAAAGGACTTTTTTTTTTCACACAACGCCATCCAGTCCCAAGCCAAGCAGAGCTCGCGTCATGGGCACCAGACGATCGACAAACACACCCATTCACTTTGGAGGTGAATCACACACACTTCGCGTCCATCACACAAACATTCGCCAACGAGGCGGGGATCGAACCCACGACCAACAGGCCCGTCCATTACAAGTACAAATATCAGAATTCAAATTATATCAGTTAATTATTCAAGCAGTGAAGAATATGTTTCCTTGTTCTAAGTGCTCCACAACGCAACCACTATTGCAACTTTGTACACCATATTTATTTTGCCATCACGTTGTTTTATATTTCCAAGCCCAGAAACGGACCATACGTACAGTGTACATCCGCTACAATGTAGCTACATATCTCAAACAACATAACGTCTTCACGAAGGTATACAAAACAAAACGTTGTGGATTATAGAAAAATAACCGTAGGTATGTACTCGTACCTACAAAGTTGAAAGGCGTATATTATGTAGGTTGATATCTAAGAAGCTGCTTTTCCACTCACCCATCGCAAACATCGAGCATGGTTTAAAAGCCTGTTGCTTCATCTAACGCAATCCAGCGCGATGCTTGACGAAAAGGCAACGTGATAACACCTGAATACTCTGTAATAGTAATTCCGTGATTTACTCGAAAATTCCACAAAACTTGTTCCAGCAAACGCGTGTTTTTTTTTTTTATTCCTTAAAAGTTTTGAAAAACATTGTCACCATTTAGAATCTTGATAAAATTTGCTAGGCCTTTATGTTGTATTTCTTTTTTTTACTTTTCACTTGTGAGCAAATTATGAAGTGTCAAAGCCCATGCAAAATAGCAGATTTTCAGAGGTCTTATCTGGATTTGATTTGAATTTGTTTTTATTAGATTTGACCGCTCTTAAGCGGTTGTACGAAAAACAGTGAAAATGCATGCGATGCATCCCCTTAAGAGAACGTTACGAGTATTGTTGCTACCAGTCATAAAATGTAGGTACTTTCCTTTCCTTCTTTTGATTTATATATAAAATACTGAACATACCTTTTTACTCGTCGCCAAATGTAGGACCTCTGTCCACTGTAATGTTCTCGTACAAACACTGGCTCGTTCACAAGCGCACGCGCCGCAGCAACACGTGTACTCTCGCTCACAGCGCTCTAGTAACTGCGTGGCTGACATAAGCGTCGCTCGCCCGAGATAGCGTATATCTATATTTAAGTATAGATACTCCTAATACAAACACTACAGTATGATTCGAAAATGATCTCTTTCGTTAATCTTCAGAATAGAAATTTTGAATAGCGTTTTCAATTTGAGTGAATCTAAAACTCGTACCAATAGAGTTTTCAGTCATATTTACAGAAATTACCAATAATTATGATGATAATTTCAATGATAGATAATAACTAACCTAATGTGTTGAAAACCCATGTAAGCCGCTGCAAACACAACTTGGCGATGGGTTTTATGAGACCGAGAGTCCAATGGCTCTAACGAGAACATGAACCACATGTTGAAGTGCCCCAAGTGCCCACGCTTGCACATTGGAGGACTAATGACTGCTATTGATGCTGCTGCAAAAATTCTAAAGAGTCTACACGACCGTCACTCGTTAGTGTTGTGACTTATTTACATATACAGTACCCTTCTCAGTTATATTTTTAGTATAGAATGTGATATTTTTGTTGTTTTAATTTAGATAAATTTTGTATCGATGATAATTATACTTGGTAAAACTCTAATGAGTTTATGATTAGCATCATAATGTAACAAGTAATATATACTTGTGTAAATTCAGAAAATAACCAATGAAAAGAAAAATAACATTTATAAAGACAGTCTTCCCAATTCCTATCTTTATTTCACACCAAATTACTTGAACTACCTTCTAAGAGAGAGCCTTCCCGAACCGTTATGACACAAATACAAGATAATTACCTTCGTAGAGGGTTGCAAGCCCCCAATAATTAAGTTACGCACCGCCTTGAAGCGAATCACGCCAAATGGTAAGCTTTTGATACGCGTATAAGGACTTTTCCTTTCACTTTTTCGTGAGGGTTTATTTTCCTTTGATTTTTCTAGGTTAAGGTCAAAGGGCAGATCGATTGGACCGCGAAGTAAAGTAGTTTTGGTAGAGGTGATTATTTGGATGGGTAAGATCTATACTGACACTAGAGATATTATTGTCAGAACCTATAAATCGGTCAAAATCTATCTATTTATTTAAAAAGAGAAACTGACTAACTGACTTTTTTTTTTGGTTGTAAAAATCATACAAATGACATCCCCCGCCATTGGGCGGAGCGGGAGATAGTGTCAGACTCTTACTGACTAAAAGACCCACCCCGTTCCTTTTTGCCCTATCGGGGCCGAGCATCCATACCACCGCACATCCAAAACTACTGGTACTAGGAGCGTGAAATTTTGCACAACATTTGTTTGTATCACGTAGGCGAGCACTAAGACAGACGATATTCGAAAATTTACCCCATAAAGTGGTGAAATGAGGGTCAAAGTTTGTATCGAGAATCCTTTCACGCGGATGAAGCCGCGGGGCAGAAGTAGATCATAAAGTACGTTCGGTATTCGACGGGTCTATTTAAACCCATTTCGCTAAGTTGTGTTTGCAGCGGCTTACATGGGTCCGTAACGCTGATAGGTTATAATATCTATCATTGAAATTACCATCTATATTGGCAATTTCTGTAAATGCGACTGGGAACTCAAGTGGTACGAGTTTATTATATATTTATTTCATTAAGATTCACTCAAATCAAAAATGCTATTTAAACATTTCTGTTCTAAATACTATTTAAAACAAAAGAGTTCATTTTCGAAATATGCTATGACACATTTAAATTTTAGAACAGATGTTGATGCACAATATGCAAATGAGACGGAATGATAAGGTTGCTCGCCCACGTGACCGATTTTTTGTAGGAGAAAAATAGAACACACGGATAGCAATAGTGCAACGAACACGTCCTACAAAAAGTTGGCCAGAAATACAGAACTTCTTCTTCTTCTTCCTGCCCTAGTCCCGTTTTATTTGGGGTCTGCGCAACACGTTTTTTCTTCTATTCTGTCCTGTCACTCGTCACGCTATCACTTACTCCCTTTTCATTCATATCGCTTCTTACACAATCCATCGATCTTTTCTTTGGCCTCCCTCTTCCTCTCCATCATCATTTTTTAGCAACATGCTTTTCATCCTTCCTTTTCACATGACCATACCAAGACAAACGATTCCCTTTCAACTTTTCAGTCACTGGCGTCACTTTCAAACAATGAAATATAGAACAATGTTACAAATATACAAAATCAGCCCAATAACAGTCTTAGGTTAGGTTAGGTTAGGTACAACGGGCTGTTGTCCGCAACTCCACGACTAAAGCGCGTATTTTGCGTACGGGTGGGACATGAGTCACTCGATCCACCCCAGCTCCTCAAGAAAGGCCAGCAGCGCCTTGGTGTCGCTAACCATTTTACGAAGGTTACCTGGGTTTCCGAAGTACGTTGCCCTGTATCCAGCGACCACAGGGCAGCTTAGAAGCAGGTGAGCTGCTGTCTCGTCCTCCTCCTTGCAGGCTCTGCAGAGCGGACTGTCTGTAACTCCTAAGACAGTCTTACAAAAAGTCTGACGAGGGCGGGCAGCCTCATATGTACCTACGTGTGTCTGATTTCTGTATTACAACGTAACTGTGTATCGGAAGCATTGGCTACCTGAAGCAAGTTTTCGAGAGGAATTGTATCCCATTGGTTCCGTGTAAGTACATAAATTAAACTGACCAGACTGATCTGGTGTAGTTTGTCTGTTCCGAATGGTTTTTCATTATTTATACAAAATTATTTTTAGTATATGCGAAACCTGAATATAGTTTGTTCAGAATCAGTAACTGAATGGATTCCAAAAATGTTATATTTATTCCCAAAAATATTTAAAAAGATCACAAATTGGACACCACCGCAATAAATACAACACAGGACATGGCAAATCGTAGTGGGCATTAGGAGCCAGCGCACAGCCGGGTGCAAAATGCAAAACAACCCCTCAGTCTCCTGGATGGCCCGGTGACTATGAGCTACAACCTAGGGGTCTTTAAGTCAAGAGTGAATAGGTTTCTTCTAGGCAAGCGTGCTCCATCGTCGGCCACATCAACACTTACCATCAGGTGAGGTCAAACGTGAGCCTATCAATAATAATTTTTAAAAAAATGCTGACATAACAAGCTTATAACTTTGTGATGTTTCATGATACAGAAATGAAATTTTGTACACAAATGTTGTCACAGATTCAAATACTAGACACGTGTTTTGGGCTTCGCATATACTAAAACTAAGGTTGTATATATAATGCTGTACCGTGTTGTAATTTTAGTTCTTTTTACTGGTTCATCATCCACAGCCCGACTTCGTACACTACTGAGCATAGCTCTCTCTTTTCTTGTGTCAATCCCCATGTTTCTATGCCAACCTCATCCATGTTCTACCCCCGATCTCGCCACTCTGAATGACCAACATTTCTACTTCGGTTCTTGGATGTCACTCGGTCACCACCTTACTCCACTTATCATATTTACGCCTTGCCAGGTATAATCTATGTCTTCAGATTTCGACGTAAAAAAATGGGTTACTTAGAGTTAAAGTAAGATTATAAGAAATAAATAAATTCGAATACTACCTTTCCATTTTTTGTTTATTGATAGGCTTGCGCTCAACGACTTCCTCACCTTTAGTCTTGACATAAACTTTAATCTGCAACTTTAAGACACTATTCGAATTTCGAAATAATGTTGATGCACAAACTAATGTCTTTCGTCTTACATTGTCCACAAAACACTTTTCATATTTATATCTACAAACTCTACTTTGGAAAGATTTCCAAACGTCTCGTATTTTCTGGTAGTTGGATAAAATGAAGATAGATTTTATCGGCTATAAAATGTTGCTCGAGAAATTGAAACAATTGAAGCTTAAATTGAGTTACTACGACACGTAAAGAGACAACTAGTATCTGCTATCGCGATAGTCTTGAGCATCTCGCAGTGGATTGTGGAGTACCTAATATTTGAAACTTGTCTCGCGACTTTTTATTTTGCTTTTGATATTTTGAGCACGGAAGATTGTTTTGTTGTGTCTTTATTTTTACCGTTATCCTTATTGTGTTTTTAAACTACTCGTAACATTCAAGTTTGATTTTTGAGTTATAAATATTCTACTTTGAAATAATATTATTAGAAATGGGATGTTAGAATTTAACGAGCGACCGCGTGTTAGGAAACGCGGTCGCTCTCTGACAGCATACAAATGAAAGATCATGACCCCCATGATCGCAATTTTTTGCGAATTACTAAAAATCTCCAGATGAATAATAAAATTAAAATACTATGACGGTAAAACGTTGCTTATAGAATAATCTGACAAACAATAAATCTGACCGAATGATTTCATGTCCGGTTTTTAATGAATTAAAATAATTTTTAGAGGCACGCATCTCTGCGTTTTTTTCTATGGTAAGTAAATTAGCTGTGCCTATTATGCTACATTGTATGGCAACGCTTAATCATTTCTCAGCAAACTTTTCTAAGTTTTGTCGGCGACTTTGCCCCCATGAAAGTAAAAAATATATCAATCAGTAATACAGTAGCATTCCACTAGTATATTTATACATATATTTAAGTCAATCGTCGAATCCGACTCGGCTGGGCAGCGTTAGGGAAGCTGCGAGGTATTTTCTTGTCCAATATTCCACAGTGTCTCAAGACGAAAGTCTATGACCAGTGCGTGTTGCCAGTGATGACTTATGGTGCCGAAACGTGGTCGCTTAATATGGGCCTCATGAGAAGGCTTAAAGTTACCCAAAGGATAATGGATAGGGCTATGCTCGGAGTTTCCTTGCGTGATCGAATTAGAAATGAAGATATTTGCGGGATAACCAGGGTTGCCGACATAGCACGAAGAATCGCCAAAGTTAAGTGGCAGTGGGCAGGGTACATTTCTCAAACAGATGGCCGTTGGGGTCGAAAGGTTCTGAAGTGGCGACCACGTACCAAAAGACGCAGCGTCAAAAAGCCTCCTACAAGGTGGACTCATGACCTGATAAAGGTTGGATGCGAGACGCACAGGATCGTGCGTTGTGGCGACACTTAGGGAGGCCTATGTCCAACAGTGGACGTCTATGGCTAAAATGATGATGATGATGATGATTTAGGTAGGAAAATCATTCAATTCCATATTTAGATATTATCATAGTTTGTTGTAACTAACCAACAGGAAAACATTGCCATCCACTTTCCATAATCTCCTAGTTCGGCCTTTTATGACACCCATCAGACGAGGAAGTGGTGACCTAGACTAGTTTGTTGGGTAGCAAATGAAACTAAACCCATCATCTAGGAAGTGGTGGCCTACTCTGTAGTGAGGAGCCACGTGTAGGTAAAATAAAAAGCGTATAGAAACATTCGTAATAATATATACAGGCTTACTTGTAAATCACTAACAACCTTGCAGCACTAATATAATAAAGCGGTAAGCGGTAAAGTTTTTTTTTTTGTTTGTATGAGATACTCTCTGGAAGTAGGTACTGGTCCGATTGCTAAAATTCTTTCACCGATAGAAAGCTGCTTTATTCCTGAGTGACATATTTTATATACGCAGGCGAAACTGCAAGCAAAAGCTAGCTACTAATATCATAAACAACAACTTTTGTTTTATGACTATTAACAAAACATAATTCATTTACCAGAAACAAACCTTCACGATTTCGTTGTTCTATCTAACAAATTTTAACTCTGTATTTTGCTGTACCTGTCTACGTTTGTAAGATGCGACGTAAGCGCGGATAGCACTCCCACCGCCCGAACACCGCTCCCTTCCGCTGTTGTACTATCTCTTTATTCGTATAGACTTCGTAATATTTAGAACGTTCAATTTAAATATTTTTACTTTTGTATGAAAATCTGATGAAGTAAAATATGATAAATTTTTAAAAGTCATAGAACAAAAGTTGTTGTTTTCGATTTTAGTAACATATTCCATTTTTTTTTTTTTGGTAAGTATTTGACAAAATCTTACGGGACTCCATTCCGGAATTGAACTATTTACGTAGATAAGTTTGTACAGAATCCTCAGAGTGCGACTCCAACTCGCACTTTCTCAGTTTTTTAATGCTTTTTTTCTCATTTTTTTTTTTTAGTATAAATAAGGTCAATTGAATTAAAAATCATTCGGGGTGTTTGAGGTTTTGCGCATAACGCTACACGTTGTATAATAAGTTGCATGGCTAATTTGCCACTGTAGTGAATAGACACCTGAGCCAAGACAGGGAAGGACACTGACTGCAACGACAAATGCCCACGTGCTGCAAACAACGTTGTTCAATACATTTATTTACTCAAAAAAGGGAAATAAAATTGTATAAACATAATGACACAAATAAGTCTGGTCTAGTGGTTGGTGGCTTTGACAGCTATGCCGAAGGTTGTGGTTTCGATTCCCACCTAAGATATTTTTTTGTGTGATGAGCTCTACCTAGACAAAAAGACACCTAGTTAGTTACCTACCTACTTTACTTACTAACAAACATAGTCACACACTCTCAAGCTTTCATCTTTATTATATTAGTGAGATATCCGTTACATTGTAACTTAACAACCAGTTAATCTAATAAAACCATATTTTTTAACAATAAGTAAAGAATACTATAATCCTTAAACTAAACTACGCTTTTATAGCAAAGTTGATAAGACTGAAATAAAATAACTTATCCACGTTTATCTGGTTAACGTCACAAATGTCCTAATTACGTAGACAGTGATTTACTTTGTACAAAATAAAACAAATCGTGTTAAAAAATTTGAATAACATTTTCTTTACGTAAAAGCGTAGGGAAATTATTTTAACTTTAGTTAAGTAAAATAATATTAGCCTAGTTTTAAGCTTTTGTAAAAAGTTATTAGATTAAGCTACTCAAACTCAGCAAAGACGGTGGTTAAAACTGTACTTCGGGTGTCAGGAGTCGTAGGGCGCTTTCCGGCCATCGTATGCGCGAGCTTACGCACGACGAGTAATGGGTAGATCACCGACCGGCGGTTCGGTAAAGACCAAGCCCAAGTCAGTGGCCGTAGTGTTCCATATCATAACTCAGCCAGTAGCTCAGTAGGGCTGATGCCTGTTAGAATTAACAGCGGAAACGTTTGAAAGAGTGAGCGTGGCCTTAGAACGCAAAGGGCAGGTACAGAATAGGTGGATTTTACTCAGTAAAAGTCTGACACACCCTTTTGTTCCAGACTAGAGCGGGAGAAGTAATATGATGATTTCCCACCTCAAAAGCAACAGCTTAAGGGCACTTTTTCTACAATCGTGTTTATTATTGTCAATGCCTTGCATATTAATATTGATTCATTTAATTTCATTACTTTCAATACGACGAATAGATCTCTCCATAATACAAAAATCTGCAAAAAAATGTATTATACTCGTATATTTTATACTACTTATTTATACCAGCCAGCCTGTTTGTTACCATTTAATATTTATTTCTAAAGATATTCTGCTAGCAATTTTCGAGGTCTCTCCATTGGATAATTATAACAACAAAAAGGTGTTTTCTAAAAACCTATTTCCATAACAAAAAACTGTCAATTTCCGTAACAATCAATGTCAAAAAAATAAGAGCATTTTAGGTTTTTTGAAAGATTACTGAGGCCTACTCGCCACGGACGCGTAGCTTCGTAGACGGAAACGTTTATTAGTCATTATACGCTTGGCGTACGCTTGCTCACAGCTGACATACAATTACTATGAATCTCATTCGATAAAGTGGCAACGACACGACGGCACAACGCCGCGACGCGTCAATTACGTACGACGATGACGGATAAGCGACTATGCAGCTACGCGTTATTATACACTAGGCCTAAGGCTTATAATTATGTCACCGGGACCCCGTGGCGGCGCGACCAGTCGCCGCTGCCAACCAAATGTATCAAGCCCTAAAGAGAGTTAGGGCCGTGCCTCACTGGGACGCCATGGTGGCGAAGCCAGGTCAAGACGTCATAAAAATGTATGGATTGGCTGCGTGGCCAACGGTAGCCAGGTGAGTTACACATCATACAGCTGCATGCATGTTCTTGGTTACGCAAACTGGCGGTTCCGCCGTTACGTCCCAGTGAGGCACGGGCCTTGCTCACCTGGTGTCCGTTTGGTTGCGCAACCAATTTGGTGGCGCGACCAGCTTGAATGTGTGATGACTCTGCTATTTGTATGGTGTCTAGTTTGGTAGCTAAGAGCAATATTTCGCCAGGACGTCATGGCGGCACAACTGGTCGCCACCATGGTGTCTCGATAAAATATAGCCCTTATGGACACTACATGCTATGCATCAAAACATCGGCCATGTAAAAGTAGTTCACATTAAGATTGCTATAAATCAAACTGAAGACATATTAATCTACATAACATTACGACGATAAACAATATCAACTTGATAAGTAAATGACGAATACATAGATACACACGTATATGGATTATTTTTGATATCTTAATGTACCAACTATTAAGAGAACAACAAAGATATCTATTGTGTTCAATTGTAATGCACGTGCCAAGGCTGAGTATATTTGGCAAGACATCATGGACTGTATTATCTGGCCTAAGAACAGATGAGCAGCCATTACAAACATGGTATTATGAGGCTGCAAAAAAACGGAAAAAATAACGCAAAAAAAAGAGAGATTACGCGTGAAAACGCAGCTAGCATTCGATAATTCCGTCATTTACTAGAATATTTTACGAAACATTTTTTTTATTTTTTATTATTGATAGGCTCGCGATTGACCACTAACTACTACTTTGACTATTAACTTGTTCTAGAAAATACATGTTTTTTTTTTAAGCTCGACATTTTTTGAAATACGCAATTAAAAAAAAAATCATAAATATCATTTTAATATAATCTACATAATATATCTAAAAAAATGAATCCCTATTTCCTCGGTCACGCCATCACGCGTGAACGGCTGGACCGATTTCACTAATTCTTTTATTGTTGTCTTTGTTATTGTGAGGAAAAGGTTCTTATGGAAAAAAAATTAAAATGAGGGTAGTGTAGGGCACAGTAAGTTAGAGTAGGGTAGAGTAGGGTACAGTAGGGTGAAGCAAGAAAGAGCGGGAGCGAAGCCGCGAGGGCAAAAGCTAGATATAAATATTAATATATTGATGTTTATTTATTATTTTCTTTATTTATAAATTATTTTTTTTTTTATTTCATTTGAACTCTCTTTCGGAAAATCCCGCCTTCCTGTCACGGCCTAAATCTCCGTGCAGATATCCTCCTCCCCAACAAAATCGTTGAACCATTTGGATTTTATTTTCAGTCTACCAATTTAACTAAATTTTTATCAAAGTGACCTTGAATTATAAGCTTTGATGCTAACAAAATGCTCGTTTATTTTCGTCCATCGTTATTAGTCCAATTAAAAAATAAGTCTGTAAAAAATGGTACAAATTGGCCGTAGGATTGTTGATCTAGTGGTTAGTGGCCTTAACTGCTATGCCGAAGTTCGTTGGTTCGATTCCCACCCAGGTCAAATGTTTGTGTGATGAGCAGGATAATTTATTCTGAGTCTGGGTGTAATTTATCTATAACTAGCTTTTGCCAGCGGCTTCGCCTGAGTACATAAAATATAGCCTATGTCACTCAGGAATAAATCAACTTTCTATAGGTGAAAAAATTTTAGGTGAAAAAAAGCAAAAAAAAACATAAAAAAAAAACTTTACCTCTTAATTATATTAGTATAGATATGTATGTGTTTAGAAATAATAAGTATGTTTTTCAGTTGTCTAGTACTCGTAACACAAGCTCCGCTTAGCTTGTACACAGCGTCGTGATACTAAAATTACCTAATAGGTAATTTTTTTTTCCACTCTCTTTATACCGCGGTAAAGCTATTGTATTAAATATTTTAGCCACTGTGGGACATAGGCCTTCCCCAAGTGTCGCCATAATGACCGGTCCTGTGCGTCTCGCTTCTATCGGATTCCCACGACCCTCGCCAGGTCATCGGTCCACCTTGTGGGAGGCCTTCCAAACGCTGCGTCTTCTAGTACACATCGCCATTCTAGAACCTTTCGTCCCCATCGACCATCTGTTCTGCTAGCTTCTACAGCAGTAAAAATCTAAAGTTATTCCAAAGAAACACATTCCCAGGATATCTGTTTTTTTTTTGGCGGGAATACTAACCCTGGCCCCGAATAGGTAGGCTTCGACCCTGCTAGGCCCCTACAGTTGCTGACAACTCCTTGAGGCGCGCGGGAACAATGCGCGCCGTCGACGGCTTGGGCTCCAGACAATTACCGGACGGTCCGCAAGCCCGTGCCCACGGTGGCTGAAAATCGGGATCGAAATCCTGGCGGCGGGCGGCGAGAACGCCGTTGCCTGATGCGGTCGGCCTCCTCCTTAGCCAGCATTACTGCTTCGCAGAAGTCAGTGACCGCCTGCCACTCCTCCTTGCTCCGGACCGTGGCCTGAACCAAGGCCCAGCGCGAGAGGTATTCGCCGCCGATCGCCCCCACGAGGGCACGGCGATGCTCCGCCCAAGCAGTACACCCCTCGACTGTGTCTGTGTGCACCACCGATCTAAATCTGATCAGATGTTAAGACGTGAAGAGGTAGATACAGACAGAGTTACTTCCTTTAATTCTTTCTTTTTTAAGTAGGTACAATGATTTTCAGACGAGAAAAGGATTAATTGCCATGTTACGTTTTTACGAAAAAAATATTTTGTTTACGAACTGTGAACGAAAAAGGTTTAATCAGAATCCAATTCATCAGTTTTACTCATCTCTGATTTCTTCAATTTTGACAAAATTTCTTCAAATTGACAGTACGACGAGACGTCACAACATGGCTATCGATCCTATTCTCATTTGGAATGCATAGTACTAATTGCCAATGGTGGTATCGCCCACATGAAGTTAGCCTTTCCTGTCTTTATAAATGATAGTCTGTATATCCAGGCTATAAGCTACTCAGGTATCATATTTTATCCAAATCCGCTCAGTCATTTGAGCGTGAAGGAGTAAAAAACATACCAACTCCCGCCATTATGATATAAGGGTAAACACGCATTAATATTATAATTTTTAACCTTTTAATCGTGGAAATTACAGACACAATAGAAAGACAATAGGTGCGCGAACGCCGGCGTTCGCACAATTCAAAAGTCACCTTTCATGACACTAACAGGTAAAAGCCAGAACCTGTGTTATTCAAAAAACTTCACAGCTTTCTAAGAGTAGATTTTCATAATCTCGTCAGAACATACAGAGCCAGCTGAAATCATAGTCCTTCTACACTTACTAACGAGCACCCAACTCTTTGCATAGTTACAGAATAGTGCAGAAAGTCGGATGATGCAGGTTGTGTTTTTTCACTGCATACTGCATGCAGAACTCGAATATAATACTAATTAAAAACCATATACAGGGTTACTTTTAAAACACTAACAATCTTGCAGGACTGTATAACTTACATCGTAGACAACAACTTTTGTTCTATGACTTTTAAAAATCATAAATTGGTTTATTAGATTTTCATACAAAAATAAAAATATTGAACGTTCTATATGTTACGAAGTCTATGCGACTTTATAAAATAAATAATGCTTTTACCAACAACAAATCTTCAAGATGTCGTTTTCTATCTAATAAATTTCAACTCTGTATTTTGCTGTACCCACTTTCGCCTCCTGCGTACGATCACCGCTCTCCTTCGCTATTGTACTATCGCTTGCTTCGCATAGACTTCGTAACATACAGAATGTTCAATATTTTTATTTTTGTATTAAAATGTATTAAACTAATTTATGATATTTTTTTTAAAGTCGCAAAACAAAAGTTGTTTTTTATGATGTTAGTAATATAGTCCTGCTAGGTTGTTAGTGTTTTACAAATAACCCAGTTTATCATCATCACCATCATCTTCCTGCCCTTGTCCCATGTTACTTTGGGTCTGCGTAACACGTTTTTTTCTTCCATTCTATCCTGTCAACTGTCACGCTATCACTGAATCCCTTTTCTTTCATATCACTCCTCATACAATGCATCCATCTTTTCTTTAGTTTCTCTCTCTCCATACATTTACATGTATATCTTATTCTTTTAGTAGTTTTGACATTTTTAATGAATTTATTTGGACAATATAATGTACTTAATTTGACATTAAAATTAACTTATTTATGACATTTATGTTGAATTTATTTTGATATTTGCAATGAATTTAGTTCTAATAATTGAAAGACTGTGTATTTTGACACTTGTTGAACGAATTTCTATCTACTACGTTAGTGACATTTGTATTTCATTTTGAGTTGAATGTCCAACTTTTTATTTTATTTTCTAATTATATCTTTGTTGTTTTAAAATTGCTTTTCTATCTGCTTACCTTTATGAAATTGCTGTGCCTGACAGGGTCCATGTGCACTTGTTGAACTATTTTTCAAACCTTATGTAACCCATGTGATATAGAAATAAAGATTTGATGAGTATCACACGTTTCATCCTATATACATATCTGTAAACAAAATACGTCTTGTTTTTGCAATGCCAAGGAAATCTTTGCAGTATTTGGAGTATTCAAACTCCTACCTACAGCAATAAAAACTACCAATAACACAATCAAAATGTGCATATTTCAGCCAAGGTCAAGAGCAGACATATCTTCAAGTGGTCAGACTGTAGCCGAGCAGCTGAGTATGATAACACAAATTGAAACACTACAGAAACTATTTGAGATAATTTGGGAAGCTGGTTACAGTGACGTCAAGTCCATCTCTTCTTATTCAATACCAAATACCAAAGTCGGTCTTATAATGTTCCCACTATTGGGACTCAGACCTCCTCTCTGGGAGAGCGAATGGGCCGTAATCCACCACGCGGGTCCAATGCGGGTTGATGGATGTGTTTTCGACTTTTTTGGTTCTAGGACATGGCAAATAGAATAAATTATATAAAATGTCAAGTCAATCAGAAGCAAAACCATTAAAAATTAAAATAAAATTAGAGCATTTTTATTGTCATTCACCAAAATTAAGTCAAATAAAATAACAGCAAACATTTATTTAAATTATATCACTGATTATTATTATATTATCATTTTTACAAATATTATTAAGTATCACAAATTGTTATTAACTATTTAGCCCGTCGGATCTTCATACCCCTGTGTATCAGTAATAAACTCTGCGATTGAATACTAACATCAAGCCGGAAGAAGCCTAAACAAGGACCTCATAAAGGAACCTTGACATGCTGACACTCTTTATTTTTAATAGCTAGTGGTATGTTATTATACATTTTGGAGGCTATACCAAGTACACTTTTAGCGAAAAAATTCTGTAATAATGTACCTTCAATTTGGAAATAAGACTAGCATATGTGTAAACACACACTAATCTTATAGAATAAAGTGAAGGCGACGTTTGAAGGTTACCCCAAAAACAATAGACTTTATCAGTAGATACTGCCACGGTAATCTGTAATGAATATGGACCGTGTTCGCCGAGATAAACACACTTTAGGATAAGTTGACTGCATTACTGTGACAAGTGCTTTGTTTACGTAGTTTCGAAAAAAGTTTCGTAACATAAAAAAAAAAATAGTTAAATCAAACTAAAAAGTGTAAAATAATTTTCAACATAGGTAGAAAATAATAATAATGAACGAAACATATTAATATCATTGTGAAAAAAGCGTGGGGTGTTCGATTTATGAAAAATATGGCACAAAGCGCCCCGAAAGGAAATTATTTTACACTTTTTAGTTTGATATGCTGTAAGCGTGTTTTTTTAGTTTTTTTTTTTAACCATTTTTTTTATTTTCCACTAAAAAAAACGGATTATTGTATTGTCATCAGTCTTTGATGGGTATGCAAAGTTTGAAGAAAATCTGATCGCCCAAAGTAGGTAAAAATCGAGCTCAAAGGCGTTGGTTACAAACATACAGGTGAAGCTAATATAAGCGTGTTAAAAAAGGAGCTAAACAGGCGATTTTCACACTGTCACGCATCACGCTGCGTGTTGCGTGTCAACACACCTACGCGCGTACTTGCGGGAGTGTAGATCTGCAACATCGTGCGGGTTTTTTACACACTTACGCGCGTAGGTGCCTTTTTGTAAATTCACGCTGGCTCTGACTCATTTCATACAAAATTACGTTCGGCACTACGAGATAAGTCTCGTGTGTGCCGTACGTGATTTTGTTTGAAATGAGTCAGAGCAAGGTATGGCACACTGAGGTGTGGCATACCTTGCGTCTCGCCCCGCACCCACATATGCATGTTTCTCCGCATGTAGGCGCGTGATCTGCATGAACGCACGTGGATGCATTTTCAGTGTGTTGGACTGTGCGTGTTTTCTATACAAACTTAGATACTTACAAGCAACGTTAAAACACGCATTCACGCGCTACGCTGCGTGGTGCGTGGTAGTGTGATAATCGCCTTACCGGTAAATCTAAGAAGTACCGCTTGACGTTTCACAAATTCAAATTTCTTAAAAATAGCTTTGTATAAAAAACTAGGAGCGGTAAAGACTTCTTAAAGATTTAAAAGATAAATATTATCTCGTCAAGACTCAATATTCAGAGGAAAAATGACATACCATAACCATCAACACGCTATCTCACTAATACTAAAAAAACGAAAATTTGTGAGTATGTGTGTTACTCCTTTACGCACGAACTGCTAAAAGGGTTTGGGTGAAATGTACACGGATGCCCTGGATCTGCACATAGGGCACTTTATTATTTTTCAATCAATCGGTCATTTTATTTGCATAATATGGTTTACAAAGATGTTTGTAAAGGTACAGTTTCACCATATTCAGCTTATCTTTGCATGATTTATAATACAGTGTTATAATGAACATGTCCTTAGAAAATATTTAAATAATTAAAATTACATGGACAATCGACGCCGACATAGACCGAAGAATCGCCAAACTTAAGTGGCAGTAGGGAGAGCACATTCCTCGCAGAACGGATGGTCGATAGGTCTGAAAGGTACCGGAAAACGCATCGACGGAAGGCCTCCCACATATTGGACCGATGACCTGGGGAGTATCGCGGTAATGCGATGGATGCGAGATGCACAGAACCGTTCGTTGTGGCGACGCTTGGGGGAGGCCTATGTCCAACAGTGGATATCCTTCGGCTGAAATGATGATTTTTTTTTTTATGGTGGGAAAAATCATGCATTGACATCCCCCGCCCTTGGGCGGAGCGGGAGATAGTGTCAGACTCTTACTGACTAAAAGACCCACCCCGTTCCTTCTAGCCTTCATACCGGGGCTCGAGCGCCCTTTCGGATAACCCTGGCCCCAGTAGGCTTCGACCCGGCTGGGTCCCTGCTGTTGCTGACAACTCCTTGAGGCGCGCGGGAACAGTGCGCGCCGTGCTGAAATGATGATGATGATGATGATACTGACAATAGTCAATCCAAATAGAAATTAATTAAAATTGTAAACCTGTAGCAATTTGCTACTTTCCCACGAACGAAGCCGCTGGCAGTAGCTACTATTAAAATAAGTATCACAATTCCCGATAAACCATGTACTCACTTAAATAAATTGACAACAAAATCCCACACATAGACGTGATCAGACCTCGAAACACTATCCGGAACCCTCCAACATTTCCACTCAAGTCGCGGCACACAAAACATCCTTTATTTTTATATAATTTTTACGCGCGGAAGAAAAACAGAGGGTGCCAAAAAGTGACGCCCAACTCGATCCTGGATATATTAAATTACCCAAGGGGAACAAGATTTTTGTCTCGGTAGACAGCCCAGTTATTGATTTAGTAGTTCGCTCTTAGTACGTTAACATTACTTGTGTCTCGTTCAAAAGTTACAACAGCCAAGACTATATTTTCAGAATACTTTGTACTTTTGACATCGTGTTGGTACTTGATGTGACGTTGTTTTGGGCTTCAGGGAATTGAAGGTTATGATGTTAATGTTGGAGTTTTTGTTCTTCTAAAGTGGTTTGAGTTTCGGCGACGTGGGATCTGTGGGAAATAAAGGCGATTACAGTTTATAAACTGTGTTTACTGTTCCTAGAAACATAAGACTTGATATCGTCTAAAGCCAATTACACCAAAGTTTGAAACTGCCGTTTTTAAACTTACTAGTTGTAGGTCGCGGGTTCAAACCCAGACAGACGCATTACTTTGTGTAATTTATTTCATCACCATTGCTCTCAAAACCGTGAAGGAAAACCTCGTGGGGAAACCAGCATAGGTCTCTTATAACCAAAAATTCGCAGACATGTGATATTCACTAACCCGCACTGGGCCCGCGTGGTGGATTACGGCCCATTTCCTCTCCTAGAGAGGAGGCCTAAGTCCCAGAAGTGGGAACATTAAAAAGCTGATTATGCTAAATACATTATTGAAACTGCTTTGCTTTTTTCCATTGACGCAGTGTTTTGATTGACTTTACGTTTTATTATAATTATTATCATCTTTCTGACTGTCTGACTTCTTGAACATTCAAAAGTGGCTGTAAAAGTTTTATCTACACTAATATAATAAAGAGGTAAAGTTTGTTTTCTTTTGTTTTAGGAGGTACCTAATCTCTGAAAGTACTGTCCGATTGCTAAAAATTTTCCACCGATAAAAAGTTGCTTTATTTCTGAATGACATAGGCGTTACTTTATGTATGTGGATGAAGCCGCGGGCAAAAGCTAGTTTCAAATACTTTGAATCTTTAATTAGGTTAAAACGAATGCAGCTTCATATACCGGCTTCCTATCTCACTTATATCTCACTTCACACACAAGGAAGTGTCCTTTCGAATTATTTACATTTTAACGACGATTTATTGATCTGACTATAAATTTATTTTGTTAATTTATCTGTAATTCATATTTTTATGGCTATTATTTGATGTTTTAAGGTTTCACGATATTTAATTTATTAATGAAATTTACATTTAATATTTTTAAATGGTTGAACTATTTAAAAAAAAACAATTGATTTGAATATAAACTTTTAATAAATATGTCAATTTTCCCACTGAAAATTGATCTGTACATACATATTATAATGTAACCTGTGGAATATAATGTACCTGTGTACCTTTATGGTAAAAAAATGAATGGCAGAACAAAAACATCCATTACTATCCATGGTCATTTATTTCTTCTATTCATCGTAAGTAGTTATACCGTATTATCCTATACGTCCTATACGTTATCGTAGTACCTATATACCACTCATTTAAATTTTAGTAAAAATACTTCCAGGGCTCATAAGAAAAGGTCTTTTTATTATTTTAGTAAAGTCTCATCAAATAATATTCATAAACAGCAAAGTTATTGACGTTTGTTTATATTCCAAAATACCACTCAATTTATGGAAATAATTTGTACAGGAAATGAATTGTACAGGCTATTGATTATTGAATGAATAAATGTCGATCAAAATAGAAAAAAACACGGTGCGTAGTATTTTTAGTAGCAATTGTTATGAATGATTGAATCTATTATGAATTTACCAATTATGGCTTCGTGGGCAATTTTGAGGAATCCTTTTTTGTTACTTTTGACTACAAACGTAAAAATGGTCAGTAACGGCTCGGTCCCATCCGCTATTGTTCTATTACACAATTATGGAAGCATCTTCATAGTGCGTGACTGCCTTAATGCATAATCAATACAACAAGTGATAATGGAAAGATTCTAGTACTATGAAACATTACCTTGAACAACTTTTTCAAAATATTTACATTAAGCTAAGTAGTATGAATAAATAAAATCCTACTTACTGAACACAGCAATCAACTCCAATGTTTATAAATAAATCAAACTGTCCACTTTATATTTATTCCTTAAAAAAACCTTACGTAAAATACAAACCACTTTTTTTACCCGGCCCAGCCCTAAATCAGTGGTGTTATTATCACCGTGATATAAATATGGGCCTTCCGATTGCGTAATAACGGAGATAAAGCAGCATCGCTTACAAGAGCCCCTGATAAGGAAATGGGTGGCTGATACCGAGGAAAACTGGTTTGAAAGAAAAAGAATAATCGACTTGAAAGAAGGGCCATCGAGAAAACTACTATAAAATAAGTTATCATTTAATTTAACGCAGCTGCGGGCACAGGAAGACGGTGTTTCTGAAATATTGTTTAATTTTAGTTATTTTGTAACATACATAGTTTAGACAAAAAAAAAATACAAATGTACCTATCTATCACACAGAACACCTACATTTATTGATCATTGTCATTGTGTACACGTACATATTATAATAATTAAGTATAATATTTTTATACAATCTTATTTTTTGTATACGAGTATAATTATGTGAAAGCTGTCTAGTATTTTTATGTAAAGACTCTATGTAAAAAATTTCAAAACTGTATTCTGAAAAATCACAAAGTTATAAGCCAGTTATGGTACCTGGTTGGCACATTAATACATGGTCACCGAGCCACCCGGGCGACTGAAGAGTTGTTTTGCTTCCGTACCCAGCTGTGCGCTGGCGCCTAATGCCCGCTATGACCTACAGTGACCTGTACCCATAGCCAAGTTGCTAATCTGCAACAGTTAACGCTTGTAGAAAGCTTCAAATGTACGGGAATGACGTCGTCTTAACGCTCAATCACGTGGTCAGAACAAAAGAATTGGCGGCAAGGTCAACTCGAAGCGTTCGGCGCAAGCGAAACGGTTTGTAGTAACTTGGCTAGGGGGGTTGTTTTGTACTTAGTGTCGGTGGTGTCCAACATGTGACCTTTTTAAATATTTTTGGGAAAAAATATCATCATCATCATATCCGCCGAAAGACGTCCACTGTTGGACATAGGCCTTCCCCAAGCGTCGCCACAACGACCGGTCCTGTGCATCACGCATCCGTCGGATTCCCGCGACCCAGGTCATCGGTCCACCTTGTTGGAGGCCGTCCAACGCTGCGTCTTCCGGTACGTGGTCGCCACTCCAGAACCTTTCGTCCCCATCGACCATCCGTTCTGCGTGCAATGTGTCCTGCCCATTACCACTTAAGTTAAAAAATATATCATGGTTTAAAAACTATTAGAATTCATTCAGTTACTGATTTTGAACAAACTACGAGTATAATCAGGTTTTGCATAAACTAAAAATAGTGTTGTATAATTATAGAAAACTTTTTCGAACAGACAACCTACACCAGACCTGTCTGGTCGATTTCATTTATGTACTTACAAGGAACTAATGGGATACAAAAATCCCTCTCGAAAACTGGCTTCTGGTAACCAATGCTTCCGGCATACACAGTTAAGTTGCAATGCAGAAATCAGACACGTATACATAGGGTGTCTGATTTCTATATTGGCACGACGCCTTGATGTATCCCGTCTTGAGCTACCACTACTTTGGGCATGCCATAATTCGTAGCGTTAAGTCCCCTCTTTGAAGAGTGTCTGAAGAAATGTCACAACGACCTCACCTCACCATTGTGAGGACCGTCCGGAGGACACGGTGGAGGTGTGCCCCGCTTGGGCAGAGCATCGCCATGTCTTCGTGGCCTTCGCTGGACTTTGGTACATACTTTATAGCGAGGAGGAATGGCAGGCTCGCCTTCAAATTAGGCCACCTTTATTGGCCTCCCTAAGATCCTGAATAGAAGAAACCGTGATAACTCCGTGTGTTTCTTCTTTAATATCATCATCACCAGCCTTTTTTAATGTTCCCACTGTTGGGACTCAAGCCTCCTCTCTAGGAAAGGGAGCGCGAACCTATCAACAATTAAAAAAAACCACCAAGCGGCCCTAGGCCTAGTGTTGTTCTCGCTGCTGGGACTGAGGCCTCCTCCATCTCTAGGAGAGGGAATGGTTCAAAATCCACCACGCGGGCCCAGTGCGGGTTGGTGAGTGTCACATGTCTTCGAATTTTTGGTTCTAGGCCATGCCGGTTTCATCACGATGTTTTCCTTCTTTAATATGCATTTACTTATACGAAACCTTCTGTACACGTCCGTAATAAGCTTCCGATCACTGCTCACGCTATCTGACGTCATACTTCATTGATTCGATGACGTCACCAGTGTAATTAGCAGCTGCCTCGAAGGACGCGGTCCTATATTATTATAGAGATAAAGAATCTCATTTGGAACATAGAATATTGTGGGAATAAGTTATGGCTTGGCCGGTAGTGGTAGACAGAAATGAGTAGGTTTTAATTGATCGTGTTTTTTGAGTGGTAAAATTGTTGTTGAGTTCAGACTCAACAATACATATTAATACTTAAGTACTAAAAGTTGTATAGTTCGGACTTTTATATAGACTAGCTTTTATATAGGTGCTCATGACTTTGTCCGGGTCAGACTCGTAAAGCCGTGGTTTCACTAGAGGATATTTGTCTCGAGACTCTTGCGCGGCACAAAATCTACGTGTTTTGTGAGATGTCACCCTACGTTGCTTGTGAAATGTACGGGTCGTGGAACTTGCTGCAAATCGACTTTCCGTGACCTTCGACACGCGCGACTTCCGTCCTTCGACAGTCACCCAACAAGCTTTGAATGATGAAGATGTTTGTCACTTTGTGTTCAGAAGGAGCAACAGTGTACCTATCTCCTGCGACATACTATTCACCAGTAGGTAGTGTGAACAAGGCAAAGGTCAAGAGCCATTGTCCCTTATAGTCACAAAAACCTACCTCGTGAATTTTGGGCGATGTCTCCGCGACATACCTATCACTTAGTGAGAGGGCAGTTTAAAGCTGCATAATTCTATTTGGGCACCACTTTAAGTAGATTTTTTTTGCGCTTTAGTAATCCTATTTTTTTTTATAAAAGTTACCCGTTAAAACATCATCTGTCTATTAATGAATGTCGCGTCAAAATCGGTAAAACGGTTTAAGAGATTTAGCCTCTTTAAAGTTGAATGTTTGTATTAAAAACGTTTTTTTTTTTTCAGGAACCAGTGACTTGATGGTGTAACAATCTTTGTTCATCACCAAACTTCAAAGAAAAGAGTTCCGCCGCTATCCAGGTAATTAGATCTTCATAAAATCTTATGGCTCAGATTTCTTATAAGATTATTCCTAGGAAACTAATTTCATTTTATCTAGATAAGAATGAAGAGCAAATTTTTGCCATCCCTTTTCATAAGAATCTCAGGATTGCAGATATTGCGCCAATTAGTACAATGTTGGAAGATTTTATAATATATTTTATCCTTACATTTTCTTCAATATTGTTTGAAGGGGCTGGACAAAGTGACATTCTACCAGTAAGAGATTGTCGAAATGCCAAAATGTAAGGGATTAACAGAGAAATGGAAAGGACATTACGCCTGGGCTAACGGCCCCGACTTATAAATTGTACGTGGGTTTAAACTCAGCCAGGTGCAAAACTTTGTATAATTTAGTTAATTACCACTGCTTTCGAAGGAAAATGTCGTGATGAAACCGGTATGTCCTAAAATCAAAATATTCGAAAACATGTGACATCTATCAACCCGCACTGGGTCGACATAGTGGATTACGGCCCAGACCCACTAGACCACCGGGAGAGGAAGTCCGAGTCCCAGCTGTGGAATCATTACAAGGCTGATTTATTTTTATGCAGCTCTAGATACAAACGGTCTTATGTGAAAACTAGTCTATTAAAAACCTCTGAAAATCTGTGTTTTGGCGTGTGCTCATGAATTAAAAAATATATATATTTATAAAAATCTTAAACATATTTAATCGATATTCTGAATGCTGGAAAATTCTTTATAAAAATGTTTACATAACCGCAAACAATACGTCATAATTTGTTTTTTTTCTGTTATTTTGACTACGAAAATCCATTTGCCTGATATTAAAAAGCTTCCATTATGAGTTTGGTAATGTGAAACTTGGCAATATTGGTTACTTACCCGGCTACAGGTAAAAATAATGTAGGTACGAAATTTTTCCTATCTATTTACGAGAGTTTATTTTAAGATGATTAATCTTGGATTGGTGAATATTTTTATTGGAATCGGTATTATATAGGTTTTACCGACGTAATAGCAGAAAATTATCCCAAGGGGAAATAAACCCAGGCTTAGGTAGATACCTCCTGCGAAGCAGTAATACAAACAAAGAAGACAGTTAAAACCGTGACGTGGAGATAAACCTCACGCCCCGGGTATCAGGAGTTGCTGGGTGATTCCTTGTCACTGAAGGCGCGGGCTTACCGACGGCGAACAATAAGCAGCTCGCCTTCCGGTAAAAATAGGGCTCAAAGAGTTGTCAGCAGGATTGATGGGAGCAACTAAGGCGAAGCGAAGGGCAACAGAAGGATTTGAGGATTTTTTTCAGTAAAAGTCTGACACTCCCTCTCACTCCATCCAGAGCGGGAGGAGATGTTTGATGATTTCTCGTGTAAAAAAAAGAGGAACTGATGCTCCAAAACACTAATTCAGAGCCCATCCTTAGTCCAACAATAAAACACAATCTGAACTTTCAATAAAAACTCCATACCTACTTTAAAATCAAATACAACATACATATGCTACATACCTACATCAAGCCACAGAGTTATGCTAAATAGACAAGACATGGCTTGCCAAGAAATGTCGGGCGGGCGGCCAGACTCTCCAAATCGCTGAATTTCAGGCGTGGCCACGGACGATAAGATGCTATATGCTGTCAGAATGAGTAATGCTTAGTTTTTTTTAAGAATACCTACGGTTATCTAACTTGAGCTGTATCTTTGACTTTTAGTGGTTTTCTCCGAAAACGTTATTAAATTAGAATACTTTAAAAAACAGAGAGCAGTGGTCGCCGAGTGGTAACGGCCCCGACTTACGAGTTGTAGGTCGCTGGTTCAAACCCAACCAGGCGCATTACTTTGTGTAATTTATTCCATCACCACTGCTCTCAAAACGGTGAAGGTAAACATCGTGAGGAAACCGGCATGTCCTAGAACCAAAAAATTCGAAGACATGTTACATTCACCAACCGACACTGGGCCCGCGTAGAGGATTACGGTCCACTCCCTCTCCTAGAGAGGAGGCCTGAGTCCCGACAATGGTAACATTGTAAGGCCGTATATAGTATTGCGCTGCCCTATAATAAAAAATTGTATGATTTTGTGTAAACATGTGTGTTTGTATAATTATAGCAAGCATTTAGTGCTAAGATATTGGTAAATACTCGTTTGTCCCACACAGCTGTAATTGACGTGTTTACAGTTTACTTAGTATCTGTTTAATGTCAATATGAAAGTACTTACACCTCAAGAGAACTGATAGTATATCAGCTGTGTACGGGGTCCAAATAAACCAGCATTCGATCACTACTAACAACTGTGGAATATCTATGTTTTGAATTGACAATGCCCACGTGACATTTCAGAAACTCATTATTATTATTAAACCTATATATACCTACTGTCCCACAGCTGGACAATGGAGGGAGTCTTCCTTTCTTTCCGTTGTTCCCGGCTTTGCGCTACTTCTTGCCAATTTCTAAGGCGGACATCCAAGTTGTTTCGTCATCTCCTTCGTCATTTCTTGGGTTAGGGCTTGTTTCCGAAAAGAAGGCGCGGTGCAAGGCAAGGCAAGAAGAAACGGGGTGGGTTTTTTAGTCAGTGAGAGTTTGAAATTATTCCCCGCTCCGCCCAAGAGCGGGGGATGTCATTTGGATGATTTTTACCTATGATAAAAACAATCTCCTTCGTCATTTGCCACGATCACAAGGTTCAAATTATATCTACATATATATAAAAAGGAGGAACTGACTGACTAACATATCAACACACAGCCGAAACTACTAGAAATAGATACTAAGAAGTTCTCCTTTTATGACGTAAGCGAGCACAAAGAAAGTATTTTCTAAAATTCAGTCCCCAAAGGAATTAACCAGGAGTCGAAAGTTTGTAAGGACAAACCTCCTTTCGCGTAGGTGAAGCCACTGGACATCAGTCATCCTTTTTGCAAGTTTTTCTTACCACCCTAACTGTCCCCGCACACGGGCTTGAGGCGGCCTTTTTTTGTGGCTCGTGTGCGGCGGTGCCGCCATTAAAAAACGCTTGAAGTGGCTTCAAGCTTCACCGGACATAAGAGGGGTCACACGCTTCAGCTGTTTTTTGCGGCCGCTTCTAGCTTTTTATGTGGTCGCTTCTAGCATTTTTTGTGGCGGCGTTTTTTTGAGGCCCGTGTGCGGGGCATTTAGGGACTTTATTTTGAAATGAAAAGTAGCAAGTAGCACTCGAAAAGATAATATCTTCTGACATTTTATGAAATGAAAAGATTTTTGATTGATTGATGATATTTGTGACCTTAACTGTAGGTATTTCCAGCACGTAATGAACTGATGGCCTGGTAAAAGCCGCAACACTCCGCTAGCTGTAGCGATGTCTGCGAGAGGCCTACATCTAGTTCTCTATATATCTAGTCTTTTAACAGATATGCTGATGATATGCTTTTGACAACACAAAACTACTTGAATTAAACTTTGCTTTAACAAAGTTTGATTCCCACAATAATTTCATGTTAACGAAATTCAAAAAGCCTAACCAAATAATTCCACAATTTCTTCGAACTTCAACGTTTTCTCAAGTACTGATCAAGGTTCTCTTTGCCAAAGGAACGAGTCTTCCGCTTGGCTTGTCGATTCGACCGGAGATGTCCCAAGTTCGATTTACAGCGTGGAAAAACAAAATAATTGGATTTTTGTGTCTCAATTATAGATTGGAATTGGAATTCCACTCTCCGACCCATGGGATCTTATATGTACCTATATAGGTATCAGTAGATAGATATCAGATTATAAGTTTAAGACAGTGTACTTACACTTAGAATTTAATAATACTTGGAGAAAAATTTGCTCGATTGGACCGTAAGGTTCTGAAATGGGGACCACGTACTAGAAGACGCAGCGTTGGAAGGCTTCCCACAAAGTAGATCGACGGCCTGATGAGAGTTGTGGGAATCCAATGGATACGAGACGCCATAATCAATACATCTACAATGGAAATTAGATTCAGAAATCAGAAACATTTATTTCAAATAGACCAGTTACAGGCACTTTTGAATTGTCAAAATGTCGGTCAGTCAAACAAGTGAAGCTAAATTGCACGTTCCAAAGAGTAGGTCTCTATGGAGAAGAACGTGCAAGAAACTTCATGGACACTCTTTTAAATCGTATTGAGTTACATTAATTCATTAAACCCCAAGCGAACGCCGGCGTTCCTATTGCGCACCTATTGTCTTTCTATTGTGTCTGTAATTTCCATGATTGAAAGGTTAATCATCGTTACATATTTCTTTTTTAAGAAGATTTGAACGACTTTCCTTTTTAATTAGGAAAAATTCAACCCCTTACGGCCAATGCCACAGCCACAAACACCGCCACGAGATGCTAGAAGCAGCCATCAAGGAAGCTGAAGCGCGCGACAACCACTTGTGGCCGCAATTTTTTTTAACCCATACATGGAGTATCATAATGAACTGTGACAAAGAAGGTTTAAATACGCGAGTGGCAGATTCGTGCCACAAAAAGCGAGTACCGGCGTCAACCGTGTGCGGTGTATCCATATAAAACGTATGAAACTTACAGGAAATATTCCGGTGGCGGCGTCTTGTGATTGTGGCCGGGGATCCGCGTGCGGCGACCCAAACATTGTTAACACCTCTATGTCCGCACTTAGTGTTTCACCTTGTCGTTTATACCACGTACCATCGCGGTAATATGCCTGATCATTTAAAAAAAAATTCGCCTGAATCCTGCGGCGCGGTGCCAAACCAAACCCATTGAAATTTTTTTTTTTCGAGTATGAACAAAAATGAACTTAGCGGTGGCCAGGCGGAAGTGTCTTTGATGGTATATCGAAGGAATGGAACAATTTGCTTGCTGCGGTCTTCCGGTCTGATCATAATATAGATGTCTTCATGACTAGAGCGAATAGGCTCTTAATTCATTAAATCCTAAAGCGAACGCCCGGCGTTCACTCTCTCATTGTCTTTCGTGTCTCTAATTATGATATTCGAAAGATTAATAAACTAGTGCGCTTCACCATCAACGATTGCTTCACTGCTTACCATCAGGTAGTATCGCAGTCAAGTAATAGTTTACATCATTAAAACATCAAACAGACCTCAACAGCTATTTCCAACGTTAATTCCAGTTTCGCATTACAGCATTACGACCACAGCTCCGCTTATAGTGTACCAAACCACTTTAACTAGAACAATTCCGATAGTAATTTGTACTACGGCCAACTATTCGCTACCCTACGCCAAATTGACTCTATAATTCCTAACACCTACTACTTCACAACCTGAAATATGCTTTACTTCTTACAGAATAGAGTTTTATATTGCATCTTGTAAACGTACTATCAAAATGTCACCACCTCTGTGATTGACGGGTATTCGAATCTGTCCGTATACTGTCAACAGTAAGTGTCAAAATGCTGTGGCATGTAGGACACTGGACCAAATGCTATTTGTGCGAGAACAACCTGTGAAGTAATTAATATTGTATCTAATCACTTTCTGTTCGTTAATTTGGAGACTTGTGTTCGTAATTTATTGTATTATTATTTGTCTATGTCTCGTTATATCTTATTTACTGTGTGACATTAATTTATTTTGTAATTATCTTGTACAAGTATAATTAGATGCGTAATCGTCGTTGTTAATATGTAGAAGCGATTTTCTCAACCAAAATACGGGTAGTAAATATGAAATTCTATTACCCAAATGGAGATTAGCTAATACCAACGGTCATTCATAATAAATAGCATACGCTTTTATAACAAGCTGCCAAAGGCGGTGACTGACCTTAGCAAGGGAAAATTTAAAACTTATACTTAGCGTTGTCGTATTATTTTTCTTTTATCTATCAAATTCAAACACTATTTTTTGCCTTAAAAAACACCATTTCTATTACATAAGAACAATAGCGGATGCGATCTTTTTCGATATAACAATTTTTATTATAAAATTTCTTCAATTGGAATTTTTCAGGAGTTCGTCAATTTTTCCATCACAATAATCAAGCTAGCGTCATAATGCTAGCGCCCAAAGCGAGTCAATATTCCATTACCTTTCTCAAATAACTGTCCACCTGCATACATGGCAGTTTGGATCAACAAGCGTCTTTTTTTTTACCCGTAGCGTCGACATGACGAAATTGCTTCCAGTAACCTAAAGGTAGCCTTTCACTAGGAGCATTTTGGTGTAATGCGACCGTTCAAATGACGAGATACGAACATTACACCACGTATACTGTATGAGTGAGTGTATTAAACTGAGCATTACTGTGACAGATTGACGCTCTAAAAATGAGCTCTTGCCTTTTTAATCATACGAACAGCGAATGTTACAAAACTGTTATTGTAATCCCAGTATAACAATGCAGAATCTGATTCTAAAAAAAAACTTTTACTATTAAGGCTATATTTTACCGGGACACTGGTGGCGTGACCAGTGGCGCCGCTATGGTGTCCCGGTGAAACATAGCCCTAAGCTACCAAACTACCATACAGAAACTCGCGTCCACCAAATTGGTTGCGCAACCAAACGGACACGGTGAGTCTCTATAGAGCTGTATACATTTTGTTGGTAGCGGCGACTAGTCGCGCCGCCATGGTGACCCGGTGAAATATAGCCCTTATAATCACTGCACGCTTGTTAGCCACCCTACATTTATTCTTGTACATTCGATAGTATTTGTTCACTTGGGCAGAAGGACAGCTAGCGTGTGCTGTCCATAGGCGATTTACCTCTTTCGTTCGCTTGGTCTGCATCCGGCACTAAATTACACACAACTGCTTCTGACGAGTGACCACTTCGACTCGCCAATTTTGTTTATAAAGCAGCTATTTCTATGCAATTCAATCGTAATATCGCGTGAGTCGGGCTCCTGGAGTGCAGGTCGTTATTTCAAATAATCGGTGAGGGGTTAAACTCTATTTGCTGGATTGTTCGAATTGCATTTCAGAATGTTGAGGGGATTATTGTGTGCGATTCATTCGACGATATATTTGGAATCTTATCTATACATGTTCTATACATATACATAAAATTGGAGTGTCTGTTTATAATATTGAAATAACCGCTTTTTTCTACATGCATATGAATATAAAAATATTTTGTTTTACAATTTTTGTCAGTTTGTCTGTCTGTTGGTTCTGGCTAAGCTCTGAAATGGCTGGATCGATTTTGACGGGACTTTTTTTGGCAGGTAGCTGACGTAGGTAATAAGGAGTACCTTAGGCTACTTTTATTTTAGAAAAAATAATTCGAAACCCTGTAGTCCACGCGAACGAAGTCGCGGGCACAGCTAGTCTACACTAATATTATAAAGAGGTAAAGTATGTTTTTTTTTGTTTGTAGGAGGTAATCTCCGAAAGTCCAGGTCCGATTACTAAAATTTTTTTATCGATAGAAAGCTGTTTTATTTCTGAGTGACATAGACTGTATTTTACTGATGCGGACGAAACCGCGGGCGAAAGCTAGTAAATTCACATGCCACCTAATTAAACTTTTTTCGAACTACATATGTAGATCATATCAAGGTAGGCGTTTAACTTAACCAGATGCATCTGAATATATTATATGTTATACAATCAATAAATATTTAGATGACCTTGCTTCTTCTTCTTCTTTTCGTGACGAAGTACTCAAAATATTTTCTATTTCTGACCAGTATTTGACAACCATTTCACAACACTTTCCTCTATGCATCGGAGACATGGACTCTTCGTGAATCCGAGAAAAAGTAAGTTGACGCGTTGGACAGAGTTTCGTACAAATGAGTGAGAGCGCCTATTATCTACAGTGCACTCGCGCATTTTGACCTTCTTCGGCCATGTATCGCGAGACGCTCTATGGAGTTCTTACTAGGAGAACTCCATAGAGCGTCTCGTAGTGCAGGGCAAAGTTGAGGGCACCAGGCCACGTGACAGATTAGCAATGAGATGGACAGACCAGATCAAGGCCGCAACTAAGTGCTCAGTATATGAATGTACCCAGAAAGCTGCAGTCCGCGATGAATGGCGCCGCATTACAAAGATCACTCATCGTGATTCACAGTGATGATCACGACCACTTTGGCAAGAGTGTACCTACTCAGAAGAAGATTTGACAACCTGTACAGCTCTGTTATGGACTTCGTGCAAATCCTGAAACGTACAGGTTATTGTGCAGGACGGGCAGCCTGCAGCTGGCGTATATCCTGTGAAGCAGCTTTTTTCTGGCACTGTGTTAGAGACGGGTCGACGGGGCTTCCCATTGCGCCAGATTGTCTTAACAGCGGCCTATCTGTCAAATGAACAAGGAGTGGCAGGCGGTCGCCTTCCTCTGCGAAGCAGTAATGCTAGAAAAGGAGACGGCAATCCATGCGAGGCAATGGCCCTCGCGCCCCAGCCGCCGGGATTCCGATCCTGGTTTTCAGCCACCGTTGCCGCGGGCTTGCGGACAGTGAGCAATAGGTAGCTCACCGTCCAACCGTCTGGTAACCGTTCGGACCGAGCTCAAGATGCCGGCGCGTAGTTTTCAACGCGCGCCTTAAAAAGTTGTCAGCAACCGCAGGGGCCCAGCAGAGTTGAAGCCTACGGGGGCCATGGGTGATGCGAAAGAGATCCCCGGGGCCCTGGAAAAATGGCAAAGAAGGAACAGGAGTGGGTTTTTAGTCAGTAAAAGACTGACACACCCTCCCGCACCGCCCAAGGGCGGGAGATGTCATTAGATGTTTTTCACACCTAAAAACAAAAAAAAACTCTCAAATGAAATTTGTAAAGACTCGTTTGTACACTTACAAACTTGCAACTATTTAGACACAAGAGCTGTTTAAATACGCTCCCAACCTTAACCACATAACATTTAAACTCAATGAATACTCAGACTAAGAATTGAGAACCTTATAAAGCGAATATACCTAATACAAAACAACTCTAAAGTCAATTGAGACACCCTAGTTTGAACTCGCAGTCCACCCACGCAAATTCACATCACAGAGTTCACTGTCTCATATTTCTGCCATATAAGACAATCCTAATATATGGACAAGAATGGGTCAAGAACCCCTATGACCGTCAGGCGTCATTTGGGCAGGCTTTATGTCGGTCAAATGGGACTAAAGCTTAGTAACTTGGCCGTTAGGCGTTAGGTGTAATGATACTTTATCAGTTTATTGTTTTCGTAGGGCTGATTGTTAATATAGTTTTCTGTTAGGTTTTTTATACTTAAATATAAATAAAATATATATTAACTCATAAAAAAAGAAGTGGGTTATTATACAATATTATTTTTAGTTTATGCGAAACTTGAATATATTGGTTCAGAATCAGTAATTGAATGGATTCCAATAGTTTTTACACCATGTTGTTATATTTTTTCCGAAAAATATTTAAAAAGGTCAAAAGTCGGGAATCACCACACTAAGGGCCTGCGCTTACTTAAAACAAGACGTCTTAGACAAAACAGTTTTGTCTACGACACGGGGCGCTAGGGCTGTTGATAAAATATCGATACATCGATATTAGAAATATCCTTATTTATTATGAATACTTTTTTTTGACGATATATCGATAGTTTGATATTGAAATGTAATATATCAACACTAGATTTTTTTAAATTAGTTGCCAATTATTTAAACTTAATGCCAATTATTTAAAACACTATCGTAAACATAATCTACTGTACTATATTTACACTATATTATGTTTTTCCTGTTATAGTTAATTTATTTGCTGCATCTATAGCATCTGAACGAATTGCTCTTACAATCAATATCTTAGTGCCTAATATAATCGCAATACCTACTCAATCAGCTGAACATATTCACATGTATTTTTAAAAACTCTTGAGAAATATTGGTACGCATAAATGTTATATTAAAATTGAAGAATAATTACTGAGAACGCTACATTTTCATACATTTATAATTTAATTTGTTTAATAAATATCACGAATTATAAATTGAGCCGACCTAAGATTGTTTTTCAAGACAATGCTGATAAAATAAATTGGAAAAAAAAACTAAATATCGATATTTTATCAACGGTCCTAGTGCCCTTGACGTAGACAAAACAGTCTTGTCACAGCCATCGTAGACAAGTTTGAGACGTCTTAGACAAAACTGAACCCGCGACCAGCAACTCGTAAGTCAGAATCAGAATCAGAATTATTTATTTGCAAACGATGTAGGTACAATTTTAAGATGATACAGAGTTGGGTGTTTCCGCTACATTCTGCCTTAAGGCATGCAAAAATATTATTTTATTTTTTAAAGTTACAATACATTAAACATAATCGATATAGTACTTAGTTGGTATCAAAAATTTATATAAATATGTCAATTGTCAAATAAATAATTAATCAGTTACAAATAAATACAATCGTACACCTAAAAATTATAATAAATTATTATCATATTAAAGTCGCGGCCGTTGCCACTTGGCCACCACTTTTCTTTCTTCGTATGTGGGTTTTAGCTAGTAAGAACCTGTCACGCTCTCTTGCTTCACTGAGCGGTAGAAATTATTTGATAATTTCCCAACTCAAAAAAGGCATAAATTCCATTATTCATGGAACCCTTATTAACAAAAGCACCTAATTATCAACTCCGTACCAAATGAAGCGTATAATCTTTTGTACAGAACCCTCTTTTATAAAAGGTGTTCACACTTGACCGATCCTTGTTTGGTCACAAACCCACCTTTTGTATCACCGAGGATTTAAATAATGCTTCGCTATAATGTGTCTTTTATCGCAAATGGACAACATAAAAAGACTGTGTAATATTCCCATGAGGACTATTGTCAGATGCCTTTTAATGTCGGCTATGGTGAAAGAGAGTAATATAAATGTACCTACTGTGTTGTTGTTGTAGTTTACTGTTCATTTGTTACTGAATCTATATTCTATTCTTATCCTTAAAACCGATCTAAGTCCTAACATCTGTTTCCTGATAGCTACAACCAGGAGTTTCTTTTTACTTGAGATGTATTAACTAGTGCTTGACTGCGATCCCACCTGATGGTAAGCAGTGATGCAATCG
Organism: Mythimna albipuncta; assembly: GCA_929112965.1. Lineage (NCBI taxonomy): Eukaryota > Metazoa > Arthropoda > Insecta > Lepidoptera > Noctuidae > Mythimna > Mythimna albipuncta. The sequence continues at coordinate 626,882 of OV815980.1, forward strand.
TTGATGGTGAGGCGCAACATTTTGTATGAGAGTGAATAGGCACTCTAGCCTTGAAGACATCCAAATTATAATCGGACAGGAAGACCGCAGCAGATAAATTGTTCCAGTCCTTCGACGCACGCGGTAGGAGTTTTGAATGTTCCCTCACTAAGTCCAGTTACCGCCTTTGGCAGCTTGTCATAAAAGCGAATGCTGTTTATTAAGATTGACCTGCTAGTCTTTGCTAATCTCCGTTTGGGTAACACAATCTCGTGTTTATTACGTATTTTTGTTGTGAAAATGGCTTCTAATTTTAAAGAGTCCTAACTTTTTACTAACATACAAAATGCTTTCTAAGATATAAAGAAATGATAGAGTAAGTATATCGATTTTTTTGAATTTATTTCTGAGGGACTCGCGAGAGCCCATTTTATAAATGGCTCGAATTGCTCTCTTTTGTAATATGAAAATTGAGTCCACATCAGCTGCAGATTCCCGCAGTAAAATGCTTTAAGACTTAATACTGTGAAAATAAGCATAGTAAACTAACCTAGCTGTGGCTACATCTGTCAATTGCCTTAATTTTCTTACTGCATATGTCGCTGAGCTTAATCTTCCCGAGAGAATTCTAATATAAGCACCCCACCGCAGTTTAGAATCGATTATACCTGAAAACACAGTTTCTGTAATAATATCCAGTTTTTTGCTTTTTAGAATTATATTGACGTCAACTTGAGGGACAGTCGGTAAAGAAAACTTTATACATTTAGTTTTATTCGCATTTAATAAGAGATTTTAGCAGCGAACCATTTCGAAAGAACAGCCAAACTTTTGTTGACATGCAAGACATCTCCATCTTTTCTGTCTACTTTAAAATAAGAGAGGTGTCATCAGCAAATAGAATGATATCGGATCTTGTCTAGCATTATTCCAATTTCGCTTTGTAATCCTTTTAAGAAAACTATTATTCTGCTATATTTAGCATAGAGACTAAAATAATACAGCCATTACTTTCCCTTTCCGTACTCTTTTGTTCAACTACCCACACAAACTCCAATTACCTAATTTCTACCCGTTGTCGAAATATTTTATCAGCAAAAAGCTCAAATGTCACATTGTGCTGATCATGATTAAATTACCTTTGTCCTAAACAAATAAGGAATATCGACTCGAAAATGGAAGTTCTTACGGTATCAGAAAATACTACCTACTATTATATTTTATAAGTTTGAAATTCTGTTTGTTTGTTATTCAATCGCACCTCGATATGGACGATTTTTTTAAAATTGTTATAAACTAAGTTAGGCGTCAAATAACAATGAAATAACGGTCATTGACCTATTCGTAATATCTCTGCATGGGTACCCTAAAAACAAACAACGAACTGTTTTTCATTACTAGAAAATGTCCTTTACAGTTTCTAGTAATGAAAAACAGTTCGTCATCATGATAGATGTTGATTGAAGATAGATTTATGTCTTTATTTCCGTTTTTGGAATGAATAGTAGATAACTAGATATCGACAAATGTAGGAGGGTCAATGATCGTTATTTTGTTGTTATCTGGCGCCTACTTTAGTTCTCGACTGCGATCCCACCTGATGGTAAGTAGTGATGTAATCTTTGATAATGAGGCGCATTAATTTATCACGAGCCTATTCACTCAAGTCTTGGAGACATTTAAATTATAATCGGACGGGATGCAGGCAAATTGTTCCAGTCCTTCGAAATACGAGGTTTAAATGATGAGACTTTTTATTATGGTCGGACTAGCGACCCACTTTTTTGGGAATACATTCTTTGAACAGCTAAGGAGTAGAATTCCCTACCGGAGTCTGTGTGTCCTGATTGCTATAAACTAGGGATCTTTAGTCAAGAGTGAATGTATTTAGTGAGTTACTGATGATATTGTTGTAGTCAATAGTAAAAAAAAAGAAATCCCGAAATTGTCCACGAAAAGTAATATTTGGTAAATTAATAATTGAATCAATCAATCATAAAAATTGCTACTAGAAAATACTACTCGCATTTTTTCCATTTTGATCGTCATTTATCAACAGTCTGTACAATATTTGCATAAATTGAGACATTTTGGATTATAAACAAACGCAAAGTTATTAGCGTGGTTATGAATATTATTATATATTATATTTATTTTATTTTTATTTCATAAATAATTTTTACATTGTATCGAAAATTTATGATAATAATACATACTTATGTGAATTTAATATACATGAATACCTACAACAAAGTAAAACAAAGATAATTATTGAGGCTTTACTTAAATAACAACAAGACCCTTTCTAATAAATCCTTTAAGTATTTGTACTAATTAAAAATTTGTGGGGTATAAAACAGTCCGAAATTAAGTTTTAGGTAGTTGCTCGGACCACACACAACGCCAATCTAGTCGGCGGAGCCTCCCTTTTAACGAAGTTTTGCGGGATCTTACACTCTACTCCACATACCGTACCCTTATTGCAAAAACCAACTATCTGCATTTTTGAATTCTTATGTTATGTTATTATATTCGATCAAATCTTTAGATTATTTACCTTTTGCCGAAGCCATCTTGGTAAATAAATGGTATAGCTAATAACTAGTTTTACTTGATAGCTATAAATAACTTAATTTGAGTAAAAATGCAGATAGTTGGTTTTTGCAGTAAGGGTACGATACCTCTAAAAGCGTCGCGAATGCCGAGGGCGCGCCGCCGAGCGTTATTTGAATGTAACTTCACATGATCCATTTGACGATTTAAGCTGAACTATTAAATTAAAGGGATGAAGCAGTAATGCTAGCGAAGGAGGAGGCCAACCGCATCAGGCAACGGCAGCGCTCACAGCGCCGCAGCCGCTGCCAGAATTCCGATCCCGATTTCCGGCCACCGTAGGCGCGAGCAATGGGTAGCTCCGACCGTCCAGAAACTGGTCGGACCGAGCCCAAGTCGTCGACGGCGCGCACTGTTCCCGCGCGCCTTAAGGAGCTGTGAGTAACAGCAGGGGCCCACCTGGGTCGAAGCCTACTGGAACCAAGGTTAATTGGAAAGATAGCTCAAGCCCCGGTACGAAGGCAACGAAGGAACAGGGAGGGCTTTTAGTCATTAAGAATCTGACACTATCTTCCGCTCCGCTCTAGAGTGGGGGTTGCCATTGGATGATTTTTCCCACCATAAAAAAAAAAAACTGTTAAAGCGATGGAGCTATATTTATTAGGTGTACCTACAGCTCCATCCCTCTTTCTTGCTCGCTGAACATTTGCATACGTCATGGCAAGACCCCTGGACATCGAGTAATTATCCCTATAGTACCTGTTTCTTTAGAATAATTTTAGGCGTCAAATCATTTTTCTCGTAGACCAAACCGCAGGGAGAAAGTAGTTGTGGATAAAACATTTTGCGTGTTTTCTTTAGAGATTAGCTGACAACGAAACAATGTCGGCGTCACAACCAATCAGCTTTCAATACAGTTTGTACGGACCAATGGGATGTCTCGCCATCGGAACGTGTTGAAAATTTGAAATATTGTAATTGATTTTATCGGACTGCTGTCCAATAAAACCAGTCAATCTTATTTAAGTAAGTACTTAACCTGTATTTGTGGTAGGTTTTATAATAACACACACCTTCAACAAACGACTTTTTAAAGTTTAAGTAGCTTTTCTATTAGGATTTACTGATAACGGGATTGTTTTCATTTTTAACCCTCGCGGACGAAGTCGTGGGCAAAAGCTAGTCTAGAAATAGAATAGGAGTATTATATCAAATAGATAATGAAGTATGAACGTTCTATATCTTTTGTTAGTTTATGAAATGCAACAAACGCCCGACGGCGATGGTGAGGAGTTGTGGCTACAAGACATATACAGTGCAACGTCTGACTCGAAACCGTATAAATTATTTATACCAATTATTATAATAAAGTGATAAAGTTTGTTTGTAGGAAGTAATCTCTGGAGGTACTAGACCGATTGCTAAAATTTTTTCACCGATAGACAGCTGCTTTATTCCTGACACAGGCTATATTTTATGTACGCGGGCGAAGCTGCGGGTCAAAGCTAGTACCAAATAATTTTCACGGTTTCGAGTCATATAAGTTTCGAAGTTAAGTTTCAAATTATACTATTGCGTTCCGTAATCTCTGCAGTTCATCTAGAGTACATTTTTCAAGAGGGTTATTAGATAAATTTTCTTTGATTTAGATCACAAATTGCAACACCTTGCAAACTTTTTACACGTCTTAAGGCTACATAAGCTTGGCCTTTTGCAAATGCACACCAGAACTTATATATTAATAATAATAATCACTGCTTCTGCCGCCGCTGAAGACGCCTGCTCTAAAAAAAGGCTGAAGTACGCTTCCTTGGAGCAGATTTACCATTTTGTGCCGGTTGCTGTGGAGACTCTGGGCAGTTGGAGTACGGAGGCAAAGTTCCCCTTCCCTTCGGACCGCGAAAGCGTTTAGACGTGCAATCCGTAAAAGTTTTTTCAATTTTTATTAAAAATTAATAGTTATTTCGAAATAAAGTGATGAATATAATTTGCAAAAGTACTAAGAGCGCATAAATTTTGAAGAGAACGCGAAACACCTGCAGAGTACTGGATGAAGTGGGCCGGCAACAGTAAAAACTGAGATAGCACGCGGAGCCCCGCTGCGCTTACGCTGTGCGTGTGTCATCTTTGTCGGCTGCCCAACTTATGAGCGATAGCGATTAGCGAGTAATATATTTATGTTTACTTGGCTCTGTCTTGATTTTTAGTCGGATTAGACAAACTAACAAGCTAAGGTAACATGTATAAAACACCACCAAATCAATCCAAAATGCCTTCAAATCAATCCAAAACGCCTCCAAATCAATTTTCATCGCGTTCGGATTCTGATATCCGAAAGCTACAAGCAAGCCAAGAGCCAGAGGAAAACATCACCCAGCAAGCCAAACGCAGATGCATTTCACTCGGCAGTGGTGACCTGGATATGTTTAAAAACGACATCAAAAAGATGATCAATGAAATGATTTGTACCCAAAGCATCCGTTTGGACAAATTAGAAGGTCATATTAAGGAAATAAAAAATCACTACACGGAAATTAAGGTCACAAATACTGATCTCGAAAAGGCAATGACAGTGGTCTCCGATCAATTACAGTCCCTTGAAAATAAAATTACGGGACTAGAAAATCAACGTGGCTCCATGGCAATCCAGTTAGCTAAGTTAGAAAACAAGTTGGAAGTTCTCGACCACAATCTCATCAAAACATCTATAGAATTACGTAATGTACCCAAAAGGCAGAGTGAGACCAAGACAATGCTGTATGATACTATATCGCACCTCTCAAAACATCTAGGAATTGATATGGAATCCTCTAGTATCCGTGATATTGCAAGACTACCTTCAAAAAAGGAAAACGTAACATCAAGTTTATCAGTTGAGTTCTGTAATACCATGGTGAAAACGAGGTTTCTTGCTGCTGTTAAAGACTACAATAAACTTAATCCCACCGACAAGATAAAATCAACCCACTTAAATTTAAAATCTGTACCGGAAACACCTATCTACATTACAGAGCTTTTAACAGCCAATACTAAAAGGTTATTTTACCTTACTCGAAACCACGCTAAGACACACCAGTATAATTATTGTTGGACGTCGAACGGAAAAGTTATGCTTAAAAAGAATCCTGATAGCCAGGCTATCGTGGTGAGAAGCGAAGAACAACTGAAGCAGCTAGCGGCAATCATTAAAGCATGACTATTTACATTTAAGTATACCCTGCTATTTTGTATGTATCATTTGATTACTTTTACGATTTCATCAAATTGCTATATTAAAACACTAAATACAGACACTAACAACACTCACACATATAACTTTTTTCATCCACACCACATACTCTCAACATACATGACTCACTCAACATCAACACCTACATATAACAACACCATATCACCACAGATACTCCTTACATCTGCATGCGTTAATACCCATCATTCTTTAAATACCTACTTCAATATCATAAAATATATGTTTTTAAACCTAATGCCCCCAAACATAAGCCTTCCATACGCTCTTAAAATATATACCATCCTGTTTACTCGTAACCCACAAAATATTTTTACCTTGCCAGTAAAATGACTACTAACATAAACAATCTAATTAAATGTATCGACGAATTGTCTGTATCAACTACCTATACATGCACACCTGAGGAAACACTCTCCATTGTGAAGTGTCCTAATAACTTCATTAAAATCCTATCACAAAACATTCGTTCTATAAACCGTAATTTTTTAAACTTGCAAACGCTTCTGCACCGAATTTCTTTTGATTGCGATCTGATTGTTTTAACTGAATGTTGGTTACCATGCTCTAGCAATATCGTTATCCCGATTCTTAATAATTACTCGTCATTTATGACCACCAAACATCTCAATCAGAGTGATGGTGTAGTAGTGTATTCGAAATCGAACCTGTCTGTTACATGTGAAGAACCAGATTTTCACCAATCCGCGTCTGGTCTTGTTATAAAAATTAACTCAGACTTGGCGATAATCTGTATTTATCGATCACCATCCATAGACAACATAAACAGCTTTCTCACAGCTCTTAACAGCATACTTGTGTCGCTGCATAGATTTAAATCGGTAGTTCTAACAGGCGATTTTAACGTGGATATCAAACCTACAACTTCTGACATGCGCTCCCATGAATACTTAAATTGCCTCGCTTTTCACGGTTATCTCCCTGCTCACACCCTGCCGACCAGGGATGGGAATTGTTTGGATCATTTGTTTCTCAAATCAACTGCCCCCACCCATACCTTTGTTTTAAGTTCTACAATAACTGATCACTCCTCTTCCTTACTTTGCATCAATAATAAATCTATACGAACGGTCGCAAACCACTTTATAACAAAAATTGACTATGATGGGCTTGACAAATCAATGTCACAACTGGATTTCTCCCCTATTTTGAACACAAAAGACCCAAATATGGCTACCGATAAATTATTGAATTTAGTGAAGGTATCCATATCTGAAAATACTATAGTTAAAAAAGTTTCATCAAATAAAAGAATCCTAAAACCATGGATCACATCTGGTCTATTACGGTGCATTAGAAACAGGGACGCGCTACATAAGAAAGTTAAAAAATTCCCAGGAAATGAAGTTATAAAAATTACTTACCTTCGATACAGAAACTACTGTATTCGTATTTTAAAGAAGGCTAAAAGAATTTACGATAAAGAAGAACTAGAAAAAGTTAGTACAAACCCCAAATTACTATGGGACACTATTAAACGAGTTACTAACACTACTAAAACTAAAAATACATCTGAACAATTACTTACCTTGTCATCCTCACCTATTGAATCTTGTAACTCTGTAAACTCATTCTTTGTTAACATTGGCGAGAAGCTTGCAAATAATATCCACTCTAGTACTACGCAGCCTTTGACAGTTACTCAACCCACTTTTAACTTCTCGTTAACTTCATCATTCGTCCTTGAACCTATTGATCTTGGCGAAATTACAACAGTTATACACTCATTGCGCTCTGATGCTGCTACTGGCTGGGACGGCATATCACCCTACATCCTAAAGAGATACTCAACCCTCCTGGCACCCATACTATGCCATATTTTTAATATCTGTTTTGAGACTGCAGTCTTTCCCTCTTCTTTTAAAAAGGCAATCATTCATCCAGTCTTCAAGGGAGGCGACGGGAGCTTGCCGAATAATTACCGACCTATAGCAGTTCTAACGGCCTTATCTAAGGTACTAGAACGTCTTATTAATAAAAGACTTGTAAACTACCTAGAACATCACAAACTAATATCACCACAACAATTTGGATTTCGTAAAAACAAGTCAACCTATGACGCAGTTCAGGAATTAACTAACAATGTTGTAAAAAACCTAAATAGTAATAAAAAAGTCCTAACAATATTCCTAGACCTTGCAAAGGCGTTCGACACCGTCCCCGTTCGTTCTCTCTTACTCAAACTTGAAAAGATGGGTGTCAGGGGATCGCAACTTGATCTCTTTCAAAGCTACCTCACAAATCGCTCACAGATAGTCAGAATTCATCAGCATAGCAGCAATGAACTCCCCATCTATTGTGGCGTTCCGCAAGGAAGCATATTGGGTCCCACCTTATTTCTAATATTTATAAATGACTTATGTAATTTAGACATCCCAAATGCTAAGATGACATCATATGCGGATGACACAGCTATAACTTTCGTCGCTAATACATGGTCTGAACTCGAGAACAAGGCACAAAATGGCTTTAATGTAGCACTGACATGGCTTAATCTCCACAAACTTACACTAAACACCTCCAAAACAAAGTTTATTACCTATTCGGTCAGCTCTGCTTCTCAACCAAACCAAAGAATATTATTAAAAGCTCACACCTGTAATTTGCAAACTCAAATGTCATGCCAATGTACACCCATAACTTCTACGGACGAAATAAAATACCTAGGTATAATCATAGATAAGAATCTTAAATTTAAATCCCATATTAATGTCCTTACTGGCAGAGTTCGTAAACTTATATATATTTTTAAAACCCTTAGAAGCATTGCTAATCCTACTATTATACGTAATGTCTATTTTACCCTATGCCTATCAATTATTACTTATTGTATTCCCTGTTGGGGTGGTGCTGCAAAAACTATCCTCAAACCACTTGAAGTAGCGCACCGGGCCATACTGAAAGTGGCTACCTTCCGTCCACTAATTTATCCAACTAATCAATTATACACAAATTGCAATGTCCTCAACGTGCGGCAACACTTTATTTTACAAACAATTTTATTGCAACACTGCATGACCCCCTATATTGAAATTACCAAACGCCGAAAAGACATGATATGCACTACGCCAAAAACTCGCTTAACGTTTACTAAAAGATTCTTTTATTATTTAGGTCCGTCCCTTTACAATGTAATAAACAATAAATGTCCAATTTATAGACTGTCCTATCATAATTGTAAAAAGACGCTCCGCGCATTCCTCCAAAATAAAACCTATGACGAAACAGAAAAATATTTAATTTAATTAAGGTATGACAAGTTTGTAACTTGTACCACACCCACTGACTCACACACGTTTACACAGCCACGCACGCTTTCACAATTGCTTGCCTACGCACATACATTCATTCACACACTCACACACACTCACAGACCCATACACGACACAACACAACCCAACACACGCACCATCACACATATATACACATACAATTGCACACTAATATCTGTTAAACATTTTGCTTGAATTTATTTATGTTTTTAAAATAAAAAATTGTTGTAATACAACTCGAGGGGATCGGCACTGTTACTTCTTAATACAGGCTATTTCATAGCCTAGCAAGGAGAACAGAACGTCACCCACTTGATTGTCAGAAATGTAAAACTACCCACTTTGTGAAAAATGTAAAATGCTTTGCAATCTGTTTTATATATGAATAAAGATTATTATTATTATTATTATTATTATTAAAGTGTTTTGTGGGGGATTTGGGCCGTAGGCTCGGGGAGGCAACAGGTGACTCCCGGTCCGGGTCTTTCTTGGTGCAAAGGTTGGCTATCGCAATTCAGCGGGGAAATGCGGCGAGTGTCATGGGCACTTTTGCACCGGGAATGATCAGGGGCGGGTTATTTAATGATGTTTGACGGTTTATTTATTTATATATTAATTAAAATATATCATTGAGTATTTGGAAAACAACAACTATACATTTTAGCTACTTTCTTGATGACTTAAGGATTCCATTTACTACACCGTATCAATCACGGTTAGAAACACAACACGGACACCACTAAAACGTATCAAAAGCGTACGTATACCCGTGCATAAAGATAGCTCCGTAGCGTGTATCATCCCCGTATCATCTGTATATCTTATTCATCCCCGCTGTCTCGGTAGTACCTAGAATTTGCCTAAATTTTAGATTCTGCCACGTGAAGCGACGCGTCGGGAAGAGAGAGTAAAAATGTTTTAGAGAAAATAAACCATTACCAAAACCTAACTTTACCTAAACGACTACACTATCGTAGCTTCCTACGACTGAAATGTGACGTCATTTGACGAGCTTGAACGGTTATCATACGCGGCAAACCTACCTCTCATCGGGTTGGTAACGTCGGTATCACATGCCTTGCAGAGCGCAAAGCATGTACCACTGGAGACTTGAAATGTTATGATTTTTGTCGGTAATGGAATTGTCAATTTTTTTGCCTGACGAATGTGGTAAGTACGACTGCTTCTTATATGAGAGGACAACCCGAGATTCATTTTCATACAACCGCTCTTACGTGATTATGACGTTTACTATTATTATTATTTAGAAGATGCTTTATTTAGGCTATGCATCACCCATAGTGTAGGGGATGTAGTCACTGCGACCTAAAAGATCTATTGTGACTCGGTTACACCTACTCCTAGCTTAGATAAATTTAGAATACTCCTAGCTTTTAGAGTTTTAATCTCCTCCGGGCGAATAATGCGTCGGCCCAGATAGACATTGCGTTTGTGGATAAGGGGTCCGCATTCACACAAAGGTACCTAGGCGTCTCTCTCTCCTGATTGCAGTACCGGCAAACATCAGTGTCACTCAGTTATGGCGTTATTACCTATAAATCTTTCTCCAGACATTTTAAAAACATAGATATCTTGTGAATTTTTGTGAACTAATTCAGTAAAGATTTCTGAAAATCTGCTATTCTGTTGTTTTAAATTATTAAAAAAAATACCTATAACACTTTAACATAAAAGAGCACTTATTTCCTGAAACGTGTTTTTTGAAATATTCGAGTAGATTACGGAATTAGCGAATGCCAACAGAGTTTTTAAACGTTATCTCCCTTTTTTCACGTTGCGTTGGTAGAATTAACAAGCTTAAAAGCTTGTTGCTTCATCCAACTGGAACCAATGGCTGTACGTGCTCACCAAGGCACGGGTGACAGCCCTAGATAAACTTAGAAAATCACAACATTAGTAAATATTATAATGGCGAAAGTATGTATACACACAAGTGTGTGTTTGTTACTTCGTTATTCTTAAACAGATAGACTGAGCGTGATCCTTTGCATGACATGGTAATGAAAAGCAGCACATTGTTTGTATTTCGTGTACCTACGCAGAGATATTAGGAAAAGGTCAATGTACTTAATTGCACGGTTATCTCGGGCCTTTTATAGTCCCAAGCTAAGCAGAGGTTGTGTTATCAATACTATATAATTGATAAACATACTTATATATTTCTAAATACATACGTGTTATAGATAAATTACACAGAACAATTGATCATGCTTCATAACACAAACATTTGTCCTGGGTAGGAATCGAACCCACGACCTCCGGCATGGCAGTCAGGGCCACTAACCACTAGACCAACAGACTTGACTTGTCACATAATGATGATGAGTATAGCTTACATCCTGGATTGGAAAGTGGGAATTACGATTTCACGCGGATGGCACGGCAGGCAGCAACTGTTTAGCAGATAAAGGTGTGTATTCATACTAGGTAAGAAGGTCCATGTTTATGTTTTTAAACCCCTAAAATTGATTCTCTAAACTCAAACTCGAAACTCGAAGCATTTGTGTTTAACTTTGCTTACAAAATAAAGTCTACGTGCGTTTGTTTAACCACTAAACCCTTCTAAATTACGTAGCAAATTTTGATGCAGCTTTTACGAATAAAAAAAGTAACAAACAATATTGGCTTATGTGTATATTTTGCTTATATTTGCACCCGTGGAAATTCAAGGCGGGTCGGAAGATAAAACTAATTTTAAGAGGCTGCTTTTCCACTCGCCTATCGTCAACATCGAGCATGGTTTAAAAGCTTGTTACTTCATCTAACGCAATCCAACGTGATGTTTGATGAAGAGGCAACGCGAAAAAGAATCATATTACCTGAAAACTCTGTTGGCATCCAGTAATTCCGTGATTTACTCGAATATTTTACAAAATTTGTTCCAGGATATACGTGTTTTTTTTTTTCAAACCCTTAAATGTTTTTGGAAAACATTGTCATTATTTAGAATCTTGATAAAATTTGCTAGTCTTGTTTAGTTGTAATCTTGATTTTTTAAATTTTTGAGTCAATTATGAATTGTCAAAATTCATGTAGAATGGCAGATTTTCATTAGTGTTACAAAAATGTATAAATTGATTACCGTAGAAGCCTAGATAATATCCACAAGATACTGTGTTTCCAAAATATCTGATGAAAAATTTGTAATAACGTCACAATCGCGTAAGAGCGGTATGAAAAACAGTGAAAATGTATGTCGAGATGCATCCCCTTAAAGCACTTTCTTGAGCGTAATTTCTAAGAAGAACAACGAACAAGAAACTCCTTGGTGTTTTTAGTAATGAATTCTGAGTAACGTCCTAGAGTCACCGCGGCCCTCTGACGTAACGGGCAACAGAAGTAACATGAGTGGGTTTTTGTCAGCAAAATTTTGACCGTCCCTCCACTCAAAATCTCCACCCAGAGTGGGAAAGGTTATCCTCAACTATAGAAGGTACCAGATAAACTTGGAATTCTGTACAATTAACCTTTTCCTAATATCTCGGCGTTCCTAATAACTCGTTTCTCGGTATTTTTGGTTTCTTATTTAACACCGACTTACGTAATTAAAGTTATTTTGACCATTTTAGTAGTTTTTTTTTTTGGTGAAGTTGGTTAGTTTTTTTTTCACATTTTATAGTTGCGATACACATGTAGCCGAGTGCCTTTTTCCCATGACTATTCCAATTAACTCGAACCCTGCTATGATACATCGTTTTATTATGAAGTTCCCGTGTCCAGCTTCTACCTTCCAGCTCCATCATCAAATCAGTTCGATAGTACCTTATTTTGGATCAACCTCCTCCTTTTTTGGAAGTCGGTTAAAAAGGAAATAGGATGCTCAATGAAACTGCTCGCAATAGAAGCTAATTCCCAAAAATAATGGCCGAAAACTTTTCTTTTATATGGCTTTCTCGAACGAAATCCCTAAACCAATAACATAACACATATAATATAATGCAATTAAAGCAGTGTGAAATCTGAGTAGTCTCCGGAAAAATAGGGAAACAATCTGAGACGCGTTCCACGAATGACAGAAGTGACGGCCCTTGACAGTATGGATTAGCGTTCTTGGGAAACTTTGTCTACGCCTCCGTGCGCTGAGTGTGAGTTGTTTTTACGTTAACGCGTTTGAAACGTTTAAAGCGTTTAGATCTCTGATTGGTTAAAAGCTTGGATCGGGCCAATCGGAGCGCTAAACGTCATAACTGATTCGATCGTGTTAACAGTATCTGTGAGCACTGTGCCCTCATCACCAGCCAGTAAAGATTGGCGATTCAACAGGCTAAGTATCCTTAGTATTTGTGTATCCTTAAATTGATGTAACTAGGCAGATATTCATGCCCGAAACATAGTGTTCTTATCAACAAATTAGAAAGCAATCTAAGTTTATGCCAGTTCAGAACTACATAAGTTACAAGTAGGTCCACCCTATTGTCACTTGTATAGGTAGGTACATTAATTTCTACGAGGAACAATTCAAGACATAAAAATAGTCAAAACCCTGAAATATTATGTATGTAAACCCTGAAGTATTATGTTTGTAAGTATGTATGTGGCCTGTTCCCGTTAATCATGGGTGTCGTTGTAATGGGCTACGCTTGGTCGAGCAAACTTAAAGCTTATTGTATTTTTTAATTTTTGACATTATTACGAATCGCCCGCATGTCGCCACCATGCGGAACGCCCGGAGGACACGGATTAGGTGTACCCCGCTTGGGCAGAGCATTGCCGTGCCCCCGTAGGTGCGATCGACGGCGGCGATCTCTCGCGCCGGGCCTTGGTACTGGTCATAGTCTGGAGCGAAGAGGAGTGGCAGGCGGTGGCCTCCTTCTGCGAAGCAGTGATGTCAGTGATGGAGGAGGCCTACCGCGTCAGAAAACGGCACTCACGTCCCAGCCGTCGCCCGGATTCCGAACCCAATTTCTGGCCACCGTAGGCGCGGGCTTTCGGACAGCGAGCAATGGCTTGAACAAGGTGCCTATGTTCGATGACGGTAGTTCATGAAGCCAGAACCCTGAATCCGACTCTCCCACAGCCAGCAGACGCGCTCGCACTGCAGTAGTAGCAGATGTCAAAATTAGGTTGTCCTGAACTTCTTTGCAGAGCGGCTTCATCCCCTCGCCTCTGGGAAGAGGGGTTGTCGGGCGGATTTGTATTCGGGCAAGCGAGTCTTCAGAAATCTATAGCTTGGTGAAGCACGGCACATCAAAAGGAATCAGTGTAGAAGTTAGAATGTTCCTGATTTATTTATCAGTGCCGTGGACCGAAGATATTAATTCCGGTAAACTAATACTGGTAATTTAGCGGATGCCGAAGCTGCATACAGATGGGAAGAGTAACTAGGTTACATTGAAAATCAATATTAGGGTAAGCCGGATAATTTTGTGCATTTTTTGCTTCCATAGGTGGTAAGAACGTAGGAAATATATTAATTTAGGTTGGAAACAAAAATAACGATTTAGTGCTAATGGCCGAATGTCTAAATAAAAAATAATATAATAACAATCATGCAGGGTTTTGGTGAACAGGTTCACTGAATAAAGCATTCAGTATCACTACTGAATCTATGAAAATGTACCGAAATTAACCGCAATGCTCTCCGCAATAATGTAAATGAAAACGTAAATTGTTATGTTAATCTGATTCCCTTTAAAATGATATTAACGTAGCGCTACCTTCACGCGTACATAATTATAACACCTCACATAATGGATGATACACGTAAATACATAATACATTTACGAAACGACGGAGTTTCACGATATTATCACTTTTGTGGCTTTTTAATTAAATGTAAATCATATCAGAGTACAATCTTATGTCGGCAGCAAATCTTATAAGTAGGCGAGGATCAAATAAAACTTTGTTTTGCTACCGAACGAATATTTAACAGACCTTAATGTGTGTTTTGGTATTCATAAGTTTCAATGAACGCCTTTTAAGGCCTCATACGAGGTGGATCGATGATCTGGTGAGGATTGCGGGAACCCGATGGATGCGAGTTGCACAGAACCGTTCGTTGTGGCGACACTTGGGGGAGGAGGGGGACTTTGTCCAACAGTGGATGTCTTTCGGCTGAAACAATGATGGTGATGAACTCGGTCTTTTATGGGTTCTGTAGCCGAACGGTGCTAACGAGACCCTATTAATAAGCCTCTGCCGTCCATCCGTTTATTTGTCTGTCCATCCTGTCAGCTGGCTGTACCTTATAAACCATAATAGGTGGAGTTTAGGCGGGCCATGATCAAGGTGGTAAGTCCCCTCTTTGAGGCGTCACGACGTTCTCACCTTCCGCATTACGCATGTCCTCATTGGGTATGATAAGTTCGGAAAGTTCCAGCACCGAATTCAGGTGGAAGAAACGCCCAGGTGTCACCAAGACCTCTCAAGCCGGATCTTGGTTCAGCCCATGGTCCGAAGTGAGGAAAATGGCAGGTGGCCACCTTCTTCTGGGAGGCAGTAATGCTATCGAAGAAGATGGCCGCATGCGTCAGAAAACGAACATCCTCACGTCCCAGCCCAACTATTTCTGGCCCCAGCCCCGGTAGTCACGTGCTTGCGCACGACGAGCAATAAGTAACTCGCCGTGCGGCCGTCCTTTAATCTTCTAGACCGAGTCCAAGACGTCGACAGATCGTAATGTTCCACGCATTTCACAAACAGATGTCAGCAAACCGTAGTCGATCGATGCCTGCTAACACCGCGGTTCTTCTCTGAAAAGGAAACTTGTGGTCCTGGAACGCTCAGGTCAACTGAAGGACACAGGTAGAGAGACGTAAATAAAAATAAAGCAATTAACCCAAGCAACGAGAAATTATGATCGCGGTCAAATACAAAGTAACAAAAAAAAAAAAAATTGAAAACACTATCTACACACAAACATAAGTTTCAAGTTATAAACGTACCTGTCTTCTCCTTACTGGATCCATTGCATTTGATTTTATTTTATATCTTTTTTGTCAAAGCGCGTAAAATGTCGCGAAAAACCTCGAACCAGAGTTCGTGATTTTCTCTTTTGGTAGGAATTAATAAGTAAACCATTAAAAAAAAATCTTTTACTAGTCTTTTTTACGTCAGTCAGTTTAAAGTAGATGAGGCCGAAACGGCAGCCACAAATCTATATCTATACTTATAATAAAACTGTAGAGAGGTCAATTCTGTACATTGAATATATATTAAAAATTAATATTAGAGGATGATTGGTGATCGATACTGATGCCAAAAATGCAATCAGGAAATTTTTTGTCTGTCTGTCTGTCTGTCCGTCTGTCTGTCTGTATGTGCACGCATGGGTCAAAAACTACTGAAGGGATTTTAACCAAACTTGGTACGATTATGGTCCATACTCCTGGGCAGGTTATGGGCTATATAACATAACGATAAGATACATAGGAACTGAGAAATGACTATAAATTTGAAGCAAGTCGGATGAAAATGCACTTTCGAGCTCCTATCCTCGCATACGTTGATCATACACCAAAAGTATGTATTACAAAGATGATAGTCTCCAATAGATCTACAAAAAAATCATGAATAGTATATATCTATCTTTTATAAATTAGCCACAATAACGTGTTTAATCGTTAGGCATTTCTTCGTGTATTGAATCTATACATATTATAAAATCGTACGAAAGTCAAAACTGTATATTGAATATTTTTTTTAAATAATACTTGGGGCGTGATCTACAATTGATATCGAAGCCAAAAATATAGTTTTTAGAATTTTTGTCTGTTTGTCTGTATGTATGTCCGGGCTAAACTCAAAAAGTACTGCATGGATTTACTTCAAATTTTGCATGAATATTACTAAGAGGTCGGGTCAACATATAGGCTACATATTATCACGCTATCACCTACGGAGGAGGAGCTGTGAATCTTTATTTTTCTCACGTATTCTGTGACAGCGTGTTATCTAACAATGCATATTTAAATGTTGTTTTTGAGTAAGCCATGCTATTATCTAGCTTTACACTATAAAAACTACGCCATTTCAGTAACTTGGGTAGAGAAACATAGTTTAATGAATTTTAGTAGCATAAAGATAATTTTTAAGCAGCGCCATCTCATGAGATTTCATAAAAATCAAATCAAGTTACATGTTAACACTTTTTGGAAATTCATAATTTAAATTTGATCATGTTGGCGAGGTTAGTAGTCAGTTATTCTTAAAATTCATAGATGGTGATGTGATGTGCATTTTCTTCATAAAAGTTGTATCGTATAGTTTGTTTTGACAAATTCAAGTTCCAACAAAACCCACAAAATCTTGAACAGAGTTCAGGAAGACAATTAAAAAAAAAATGCGGTGTTAACATGGTGACATTTTTCCAGCTCTGTGAATTCGACCAGTTTGTGAGATCCCTTACGTATGACGAGGTGCCTTCATATTACACGTACGACAAACAAAGGGGTGTATTTAACCGACTTCGACAAGGAGGTGATGTGGAAGGTTTTCCGGGAACTTTCTAGGACACCGCATTGGATACCTACCGTGCATCCGAATAATAGCGAATGCTATTTTCTGCGGTTGTTACTTCCCACCGTCCGAGGCCCGACGTCTTTCGCCTTCCAGAGGACATTTGATGGCGTGGAGTATCCCACTTACCGCGCAGCCTACGTAGCACGTCACCTTCTCGACGGTGACAATAATTGGGATCGGTTGGTGTTTTGTGGAAGAAGGTAGCTTTGTGGGAGAAGTATCGCCATCATCTGTCTGAAGATTTTCTACGAGCTTTGAGGCGTGCTACAAGAGACGAAGACGAAGTAACTGATGAACGCGTGCTGAACACCTGTCTCAGTTCACTTCCAGATGTGGTCATTTCTATCGGCTGCAAACCGCTGATCGAATATGGGTTACCAGCTCCCCAATCATCACCGCATCAAGACCGTGGAAATCGGGAGTATAACGCTGGGATAAATTATGATCCGGGCGAAATGACCACCATACGAAATGACCCTGTCACTTTGTTCTCTTCAGAGCAAAAACAAATGTATGATACCGTCCTTGAAAGCGTTGAGTAACATCAGGGTAACATGTTTTTCTTGGATGCTCCTGGTAGAACAGGAAAAACATTTGTTACCACTGACATATTTGCAGAGGTCAGGAGGCAAGGAAAAATTGCTATTGCTGTAGCGTCGTCGAGAATTGCTGCCATACTGCTTCCGGGTGGCAAGACAGCACATGCCATGTTTAAAATTCCCATCGATTTAGAGAGAGCGCCGAAACGCCCATTTGTGGTGTGTCACGTAACAGCGATAAGGCACACGTGCTCAAGGATTGCTCTCTGATCGTATGGGATGAGTGTACGATGGCCAATAGGAAGGCAGTTGAGGCCGTGGACAGAACCCTGCAGCACATCCGCAGGAATGAACATTTGATGGGTGGTGTCACAGTTCTGTTCAGTGGCGATTTCCGGCAAACACTTCCCGTGGTGACGCGGGTATCGAGGGCTGATGAGGTAAATGCTTCGTTAAATCGATCTTCGTTATGGTCATGAGTTTGTTAGCTGCGCTTGACCATTAATATGAGAGCTCGACTCGGCGGCAATGCACGTGCATTGCAAGAATTCTCCGATATCCTTCTAAGTCTTGGCGAAGGCACTCTGACAGGTGGTGCTTCCAGAGTCTCTCGGTAGAGCGGTATCCAGCTTAGAAGAACTCATTCGCTGTGTGTACGGGGACATCAGTCGTATACCGCACCAGCTTCTTGGGTGTGTGAGTGACATCGCCGACGCCCAAACATGATCAGGCTGCAGCAAATAACGAATGCATTCTCTCGGAAATTGAGGGGAATGAAGTGGTCTACACCTCGATAAACACTGTTGCCGAGCAAGATGACGCCACACATTAGCCCGTGGAATTCTGAACTCTCTGTCAGCAAGTGGACTTCCAGCGCATACCATCAAGTTGAAGGTCGGTGTCCCGATTGTGCTTCTTCGGAACCTTTCTCCTCCGAAATCGTGTAACGGGACCCGCCTTAAAGTCATCTCTCTCCATAGACACACCATTGATACGGAAATTCTTACGAGTTGTGGCGTAGGCGAGGCAGTATTTATACCACGCATTCCCTTCATACCTCACAACTTCCCGTTCCAGTCCAAGTGCGTACAGTTCCCCGAGAGTGATTGCTTCGCGATGACCATCAATAAGTCACAGGGGCAGATACTGAGGGCAGCGGGTGTCGATCTCAGGACGAGTTGCTTCTCACACGGGCAACTGTACGTCGCTTGCTCCCGCGTCACCAGTCCTGACTCTCTTTACATTTTGGCTCCTGGCAGCATAACTACCAACGTAGTTTATAGGGAAGTGTTGTAAGGTATGTACCTTTGCACGTATTTTTACTCTTTTGTATCCTAGAATGTATTCCTGCATTATTTTCTCTATTTCCTTCAGTCATATCTTATGACTGAACTCAGCAGGATTCCCATATAACTCTCTTCACTTGCTTCGCTTGCAAAAAAAAACTTATATTTTAATGTTATTTTAAAAGTTGTTTACTTATAAATACTATAGCGGCATTGACATCTTAGGTATTTTTGGTACTGTAGAGCCTTCACGCAGACGACGTCGCGGGCAGCAGCTAGTTGTCAATAATATCTTAATCTGTAGAAGTATTACTACAAGAAACTAAATTGTTCGATAAACCAACTGACACAATGATAGCACTGTCACTACGATTAGGTCAGTTGATTAGCCAATAGCGACTGTATTCAGAAAAAATCGAACGAAGTCAGTGATAATCACAAGTCGTTGGAAAAAATCGTCTTCCATTAGAAGGTCATCTCCAAACCGATCAAATCTATTCGAATCATAATGTAGACTAACGGCTAGACCAACCTTTAGGTGGTAATTCGGAATCCAATCCGTGTAAGTGGCTACAAATTAGCCCGATTGATCGCAGAGGTATGACCACAGTGTAGCTACTTGCAGTAGATCAAAATCACTGTCCATCGTTTGACACGACAGCATTTAACTTCTGATTACTTCAGTAAGTAAAAATAAGATTCAAATGTCAAAGAAAAATGTTTCCCTACAGTTATTTTTGTATCATGGTGGTGTTCACAAATACACTCACCAACACCGGATACCTAACTATCTACAGACCATAATATAAATACTTCTTCTTTCTTTTACCCGTATATTCGAAACATAACATATTGTTGTTCCTTGATAGTTTCATGAAATAACTATAACTGTGCGCAATGGCGTAGTGTGTAAATTAAATAAACTTTACATAGTCTCAAGTACACTTTCTTAAATAAAACAACAAACAAAGCTTCATTTCCTTACTGCTGGGCTAAGGCATATTTTATGCAGAACACAGAATTGTGAGAAAACGTTCTGCAAGCGTTCCGAAAATTATTTATTTATTTCTGTACATACAAATACTTTAAAATTAAAAGAACAAATACAAGAAATAAAAGAAGAGTGTAAAGGTTAGCAGCATAAGTATAACAACAAGCTCTTTTTTTTAATGTTCCCACGACTAAGAATCAAGTCTCCTCTCTAGGAGAGGGACTGGGCCGTAATCCACCGCGCGGGCCCAGTGCGGGTTGGTAAATGTCACATGTCTTCGAATTTTTGGTCTTAGGACACGCCGGTTTCTTCACGTTTTCCTTCACCCTTTTTAACCACACAAAGGTTAATAATGTTTGGGGAATTGTAAAACGAGCGACTAAAAAAAAACTTAGCGAGTGATGATGAAATACTGTTTTAAAAATTAGAGCGGTATGAATTTGAGTAAGCTACACATTAACTAAACTAACGACAAATATTGATCAATAATATTCAGTACGAACTTACTAAAAATGGGTTATTGAAATTCTAGTTAAACGATTAATTAGTAAGTGAGCGACTAAAATAATAAGTGAAGGACTAAATTAATAAGTGAGCGACTAAATTAATAAGTTTGCGACTAAATTAATTAAGTGAGCGACTAGAAATAAAATTGAGATTTTACATAACGAACTACTAAAAAGTTAACTTTAAGAAATGTTTTCACCATTGTCTAATTATCTAGTCGCAGGTAGATCCCTTATTTTGAACTTGGTGAAATAGGTTAGGTTAAAACTGGGACCGACCGCGTTGCTCGCAGATTTTATTTCACCATTTTCTAATTATCTGAATTTTCGCATATCCGAATTATCAAATTACCTTGTGATTTACATAATACATAAGCGTCGATATTTAGGACACTCAATACTGTGTTATTCGATATGTAGCACATTCGGAACACTTCATTTAAGATAAAATGCCACTCAGTATAAATAAATCATTAGCCAAATATTGAAAAAAAAAATTCAGGACGTAACGTTGACACTCAAAAAAATATTAGATCGCTCAAATATTACGAAGCTTCTCATTTTGTATTATAAGTAACTCAAATTACAGTTTGTAAGTCGCTGTTCTGTTGATTTCTCGTCCCTCGCAGTCAGTCGCTCACATATTATTTCTCTACCCCAAAATAATTATTTTTGTCACTTAAAATTTTAATTTCCAGTAGCTACTACCCATAATGTTTTAATGAAATACTATGGTTAACTGACCAATGAGATTGGTGATACCCCCGGCGGTAGTGTGTTTGGTTCTTTCACGCTGAGTAAGACAATAAGACTCCTAATGTTGTTGTCATAATGTAAATCGTTCACTAGCGTGCCCGAATTAATTTAACACGTATCTCCACTGACACGCGTGCCATTAGGTTCGTCCGGTATTGTGAAGATATGAACGTTATAATGAGCGCGATTCACACCGGCTTCAGTTTAATTAACTGATGAGAAAGTCTGGCGTCGTTTATAAACAGACTTTAGGCTTGATTTAGTGATCGACTGACGGTGAACGCTTACCGTCAGGTCGCTCGCATATTCGGCTTTATAATGTTCTCACTGTTGAGTCTTAGGCCTTTTCTCTAGGAAAGGGAATGGGCCGTAATCCACCACGCGGGCCCAGTGCGGGTTGGTGAATGTCACATGCCGTCGAATTGTAGGTCCTTGGACATGTCGACTTCCTCACGATGTTTTTCTTCACCGTTTTGAGACCAGTGATGATGATATTAATTACAAAAAGTAATGCGCCTGGCTGGGTTTGAATCCGCGACCTACGACTGGTAAGTTGGACCCGTCACCACTCGGCCACCACGTTAGTTTATAATAATAATATTTTATTTTGTTTACATAAAGTGTTACAATAGGTAGATGCAACACTGGATCCCGCACTAGGATACCCTGTGTCACTGGATCCAGTGTCTTTTGACCTAATATCACAGGTACTAATCATCATCATGTTATGGTACATGGTGTTAGTTATAAAATAACGTTTCACTATGTGTTGCCTTACTGGGCATACGATTATTGTTTAACATGGGAAATACAATGGTGAAAGTTTCTGAATGTGTATTTCAGCTACTCCTCTACGTTAAAACTGCGGATCTGGTCTTTAGTTACTAATAATAAATGTGCTTGAGCAGTGATAA
The DNA here is from genome assembly GCA_929112965.1 of Mythimna albipuncta. Taxonomy (NCBI): domain Eukaryota; kingdom Metazoa; phylum Arthropoda; class Insecta; order Lepidoptera; family Noctuidae; genus Mythimna; species Mythimna albipuncta. The sequence goes on from OV815980.1 coordinate 649,430, forward strand.
ACACCGATCACATGTTTTGATTGATAAAGCCATATTAGTAAGGGCCTAGCAGGGTCGAAGACTACTGGAGCCATGGGTTTGTTTCTGAAAGAAAAACCCTGGGTACTGAACACAAGGCAAAGAATCGTCAAGGTTTTCAAATGCCATTGTAAAACGAATAACGTGGAATATCAATTTGCAGCTCATACCAAAAGTTTAACATTTATTTTAAACCTAAAGTTAATAAGGTTTATTTTTCCAAAGTTACAAAGGTAACTTCTCCTAAGAAAAACATTTGACTTTTGAAACTTTTGCAAAATTAATTGCTTCTCGTCGTGTTCGTAGACGATGATTCAACTCGACTTTGAGAGAAACAAATTTGAGATGAGAAAAATCTGAATACTTACGTAAAGTATAGATAATCTTATTATCAAGTCTAAGGCACAAGCAGATACTTCCACGTTTGGCTAAACTTTTTAATATTATCTACAGCTTAACTTTTTTTTTCAACATAATTTAAATATAAAGAGATTTTAAAATTTCATCATGATCACTTTATCCGAAGGCGGGTAATCATTCAGTTACTTCTCTGGCTTTAGGTGGAGCGAGTCCAATGAACGAATTCCAATACGCCCTTCTTCTTCTTCTTCGGACTTCGACTGGCAGGTTTCGACCTTGCCCCCGGGCCCCTACGGTGTTGCTGACATCTTTTTGAGGCCCGCGTGGAACAATATGCGCCGTCGGCGACTTGGGCTCGGACCGGACAGTTACCAGACGGCGAGTTACCCAATGCTCGCCGTACGAAAGCCCGCACCTACAGTGGCTGGAAATCGGGATCGAGATCCCGGCAGCTGGGGCGTGAGGGCCGTTCCCTCGCGCGTGCGGCCGCCTCCTTTGCTAGTATTATTGCTTCACAGGAGGCGACCGCCTGCCACTCCTCCTCACTCTAGATCTAAGCCCGTACCAAGGCCCGGCGTGAGAAATCGTTACCGATCTCCCCCAGAGTTTTACTTGCTTAAAAACTGCATCTGTTTTCTTGTTCTAAAACCAGGGTTTCCTTTCATATTTACGAGTATTTTCACGGGAAGTTTTCTGTATGCATCAGGTGCTTAGTGGTCAACCATCCACGGATTAAAATGGTCAAATATCAACCCCCATGACTGTTGTAATTCAGATGATTGTTGGGTTTATTATTTACACCATTCATCAACATCGTTTATCATTTCAGTCGAAAGATGTCCACTGCTGGCCATAGGCCTACCCCGAGTGTCGGCACAACAAATGGTCCTGTACGACAGACATCTATCACATTCCCGTGACTCTCATCAGGCCATCAGTCCACCTTGAGAGAGGCCTTCCGACGGGCGTCTTCCGGTTCACAGCCGCCACACAAACCTTTCGGCACCATCGACTATCTGTTCTACAAGCAATTTGCCTTGCCCACTGCTACATAAGTTTTGCGATTCTTCGGCTAAGTCGGTGAGGCGACCTCAGCTGTTCTCCTGCGGAAATCTTCATTCCTGATGCGATTTCGCAAAGAAACTCCGAGCATAGCCCTTATTTGGCCCTTTATGTGACTTTGAGCCTTTTGATGAGTTCTAGCGATCTACATCATTCGTCATCAACAAATATTTAAAATAAGTTACCGTTAAAACTTTCACAAAATGAAACATCACATCTCTTCACTAAGTCTTACCCTTTCCATCTCACAAGGCATGGTGACGTATAAACTGAGCTATATTAATCGCTTTGCTAATCCACTGGAGCGCAAAGTTTTAGTACATTTTTATGACAATACGTTTATGGGCTCTAAACGTTGAAAGGAAGTCTATATGAGGTAAAAAAAAGTATATTAAATGCATTGTCTACCAAAGTAATGTACTTGTAACAGTATTACGATGTCGTTAAAGCTTAAATTAGGTTGTTAACTCGCTGTGGGTGTTCTTTACTTTGATACAGAGGTCAAAACGTTAGTCATCATACTCTTGCACCACAGATCACGGAAGCGTCGCTTTGGCAGCGAATGAAGACGCAATCTTTAAACAGTACAGTACGTTTTCCGTGTCCATCTGTTTATCTGGCAATTCTTTCTAAATAACGCAACCGATTTTTCATTTATAGAAATGCCAATAAATGAGCAGCGTTCATGTTATGAAACATACATAACCAGCCTTTTCTCGTTCTCACTGGTGGGACTCAGGCATCTTCTCTTCAACGTTCATGTTTAATAGAATTTATTTAACAATCTCTACATTATTGTTTATGCATTTAAAACATATTTAAAACTAGCTAAATCAATCTAAACTACGACGTCGACATAGTACTACTACAATTATAATGTAATAGGACATACAATGGTGAAAGTTTCTGAATGTGTATTTCAGCTACTCCTCTACGTTAAAACTGCGGATCTGGTCTTTAGTTACTAATAATAAATGTGCTTGAACAGTGATATACACTGATCACAGGTTTTGATTGATAAAGCCATATTAGTAAGGGCCTAGCTGGATCGAAGACTACTGGAGCCATGGGTTTGTTTCTGAAAGAAAAACCCTGGGTACTGGAACACAAGGCAAAGAAAAAGGAACAAGGGAATGGGTTTTACTCAGTAAAAGTCTGACACAATAGGGCGGGAGACTGACTTGTCACGGGCCGTCAATTTCTATAAGTAAATAGTGATGCTCACTTCTTCTTTGCGTATCGATGGCAAAATTAGTTAAATTCCTTGCCTGGCCCAGAATTCGGCCACGGCAATGCCGTCCGCTGATGCTGTCATTAGATCCCTACGTGAAGCAGGACGGAAGGTGGGACATGGTCTGCGGAAAGACGCCGCACAAACACTGAAGATCGGATGCTCACTGACACGCTTGGTTTGTGCGGGAGGTTTTGACAGTAACGTCTCAAGGAGGGACCGCCTAGGTATTTCGTTCCTAACTCTGTAACCACAGGCGCCAACAGACCTGTTTTCAGGAGGGTGCACTTTTAGCATCCCGCCACAAATGGTTTTTGTTTTCTCATTTAACTTTCCTTACATATGGTTAAAAAAAGCCCCCTTTACGTCGGTCGTCTGTTCATGATGAACCCAAAGACTCTTGATTGGATTTTCATGCGATTTTGACCTAAAGACAGAATGATTCATGAGAGATAGAGATAAAGAAAGAAAGAAAATTAATTTATTTGATATAGCACAAGGCACAAGCACAATAATTACATAATACGAATCGAATCAGAAATAAAAGAAACAATATATATATGTATATATATATACTTGTTTTATGCCTAACGGATGCACCACAATAGGTCCAGTTCAGCATAAATGCCAGACAACTAGTACCTACCTGACGCTGGTTTTCAACAGAGATTTAATAATAATAATAATATTTATTTATTTGCTAAAAACACGGTATACAAGATGGTAAAAGAAAGTAAATAAGAACAAACATGTTTTGCTGAGTATTAGCATGCAAATATTTGGTATGTACCTACATAGTAACATTTGTAATACCCGTGAAGAGCTGGAGCGTATCGCTCGGTAGAGAGAAATCAAACAATGTCAACTTATGCAGAAACGCTTGACAGTCCCATCTCCGATAAATGGGCTACCCTACACTGAAAGATTTTTTTTAAATCAGACCAGTAGGCCTTGAGATTAGCGCGTTCATCCAAACTAATAATTCAACTTTATGATATTAGTATAGATTGATCCCAATTTATATGAAGTTGTTGCAGCAAAACTTTGTTTTCTGTACATTTATGGTAGCCGTCATATTAAACCTTTAATATTAAATGTATTATACATACGTGATAACGTGACCCAAAGGCTGGCTTTTACCTTGGACAGAGGATAAGCATTGCCATACAACGTGGCAATGCCGCCAGTCTTTTGGGCACATTACCAGTCGACAGCGATGTGGAAGAGTTTTTTGACGCCATATTTTAGATAGTGTATTTTAGCGTAGGGTTTTATAATTTATTTATTTTGTAATTTACTGTAATTATATTTATTACGTTGTTTATAAGTGTAGATAATTAATTAATTTATAATAGTGAAAATGTAAATTATATATAAAATAGAAAAATAATCAAAATAAATTATACATAAGTACTTTGAATCATTCGAAGTATTTTATTTCATTATTTAATAGAGGAGGTGCCAAACGGAGTTGATTGTGGAAAACATGAGGACCACCTTCTGTGAATAGTTTTTGACTCAGAAAATCATTCAGATTACGATTCTGGATGTTGCCAGTAGGTATATTAGTCCATTTTTTTTACACTCCTCTCCCGGAAATAGCAAGTAAATTGACTGAACTGCTAAGAATCATTTTATTTATTGTTTTAGTAACAATATCTACTTGTTTCTTATGATTAGATATATCTATAGGAAGTCAACTAAAAAAACTGAGTCGGACACTGAGGGTTCCGTACAGAATACATGAAAACAGTTCAAGTCTCGGATTGAGCTACAAAGATTTTTCCGAATCACAAGAATAGATTTTTTTGTGACGTAATGACAAATTTACAGTTTTCAGAATTTTACCTATATAAATGCTATAAGAACTTGCTTTATGCCAAATTTTGATTTCCTTGGGGGTGTTGAAATACATGCTTTTTTGCAAACATAACATAAACAGCCGTATATTTTTAATAGTTTAAATTTAATTTAAAAAAAAATGTTTTCCTCACCCTACCTAACCAATTCTATTTGACATTTATGACATCACAACATGGCGCTTAGCTGATCCTATTCTTATTTGAAACGCATAGGACATAAAGTAGTTTATGACCTGACTATCAAATAGGTAATTTAGAACCAATCGAAGCAATATCTTTGCACGTGACTGTACATGTCATGTTTGCATTTCAAACCGCAACTTTAATTTAAATCGAGATTGGAATATTCTTCGATAGACCACAAAATATTAAATGTCAGTTTAAGATTAGTTTCTCATATTTCCTGCTGTTATTATTGCTCGAATCCCACAATAAAGACTATGGTAACAGTACTCCATCTGTTTAGGTAATTACCTAAATGTAAACAATCTTAACATGTCTCTTATCTATGAAAATGTCTAAAAATTTTTTATACAAACTTTTACAATTAGGTATTTACTTACCTTTTGAATGTCTTATGTTACACAGTTCGACATAAGCAATTGTCTTTCTATTGTGTCTCTAATTACGGCATTCAAAGAGTTAATCCGGAAGAAACCGGCACGTCCTAGAACCAAAAATTCGAAGACATGTGATATTCAGCAACCCGCACTGGCCCTCGTGGTGGATTACGGCCCATTTTCTCTCCTAGAGAGGAAGCCTGGGTCCCAACAGTGGGAACATTATAAGGCCGACTATGCTATGCTATTCTAAACCGATGTTAGGTAATTAACTAAATTTAAATAATCTTTGTTTGTCTTTTAAACGATTTATTTTAAACTAGCTGTATCAGCGACTTCGTTCGCGTGGACTACAGGATTTTGAATTTATTTTTTCTAAAATAAAAGTATATGTTACTCCTTATTACATCAGCTACCTGCCAAAAAAGTCCCGTTAAAATCGGTCCAGCCATTTCAGAGATTAGCCCGGACAAACAGACAGACAATAATATTTTGGTGTATGTTCCGTATACATACATACGTATACAGCTTGGTGACAGACCGACGGACACACAGCGAAGTCTTAGCAACAGGATTCCATACTTACCCTTTGGGTACGGAATCCTAAAAAACTCAAATCAGTCACTGACATTTAAGAGATGGCCAGTCTCAACTGACGTCATGAGCATAACGCGTGCATAGAGTACTATGAACATCGCTGTAAACATCTACACATACTGTGGACTAAAATATGACGAGCTAAAGATAGAAACGAATAATGAAAAAACGAGACAATACTAAAGCCAGACGTTAAAGGCTTAAAAAATAATGTAAAACAGTCCTTTATAACCTTTTTGTACGTTAACTCGCTTAAAATATTTTAAATGGGACGGATCTCACAATTAGGGTTGAGTTTCATACTAAACTAGAAAACGGTACCTACGAGTAGTATTTTGTCACTGTTTTTCCTCTTTTTTATTCAAACGCTTTCCTGGAATATTTAACTCACATAAAAAGGCACAGAAGGTCGGGTCCATAAAGTCGCTGGCAACGCGTGGATTAAGAGCCACGCTACACGAGCGTTACAGCTACGCGCCGTCGTCGCACCGCAATGATTTCAGCGCGAGACGTTTCAGTATCGTGCTGATTACTGTGGAGTACAGACGCACAAAAATGCGAAGGGCATTAATTGCTGCTTTGTACCACCTAATAAAAAAAGAAGACGAATCTACGACGAAGACTTCATGTTTATACATTGATTGATTGCTGTTTTTCTTCTTCTTACACATTTTCGAATAGTGCGAAAACAATATCATCTCAGGATTTGTTTTTACCATATTCATTTTTATATAGTAGATCGGATGCATCCTATAATTGCTTTCTCAGGCGTACTTCATAGATTACTCGACTTGTGTCCACATCGCAATTCGTCATGACTGTTTACACCGACGGCTACGCGGTGCCGACGGTCAGCGTGCGGTCAGCGCGACTCTAAAACCAGCCTTAGAGCTAATCTTCTGCACTATTCTGTTATATGCAAAGAGAGTTGGGCGCTCGTTAGTAAGTGTAAAAGGACTATGATTTCAGCTGGCTTTGTTTGTTCTGACGAGATTGTGAAAATCCACTGTTACTAAGCTGTGAAGTTTCAGAAAAACATTGGTTCAGACGTTCACCTGTTAGTATCATGAAAGTTGTCGAAAATATTACCACTTAAAAATTACAATATTTAAGCTTAGTACCATAATTCACAATAATATTAAAAACCGGCCAAGTGCGAGTCGGACTCGCACATGGAAGGTTCCGCAGCAGCAAGAACATAATATAAAAGTTCTTGTAGTTCGTTGTAACTTTGATCGATGTTTTAATAATAGTGTATTTTTTTAGATTTATGACGTACTAAAAAAAAAACTGCTTACTAGATCTCGTTCAAACCAATTTTCGTTGGTAGTTTACATGGTAATGTATATCATATATTTTTTTCAGTTTTATCATTCTCTTATTTTAGAAGTTACAGGGGGGTGGGGGACACATTTTACCACTTTGGAAGTGTCTCTTTGGAACTATTCAATTTAGAAAAAAATTATATTAGAAACCTCAATATCATTTTTGAAGACCTATCCATTGATACCCCACACGTATGGGTTTGATGAAAAAAAAATATGTCAGTTTCAGTTCTAAGTATGGGGACCCCCAAAATTTTGTGCTTTTTTTTCTATTTTTGTATGAAAATCTTAAAGCGGTTCACAGAATACATCTACTTACTAAGTTTCAATAGTATAACTCTTATTGTTTCCGAAAAAAGTGGCTGTGACATACGGACGGACAGACGGACAGACAGACAGACAGATAGACATGACGAATCTATAAGGGTTCCGTTTTTTGCCATTTGGCTACGGAACCCTAAAAAGGGAAAAGTTTATCTCTTAAGTATGGTCCCTAGGGATAATTTACCACTAACACGTGTTACTGAACTAGTTATGATTCAGAAGGCATGTGATCCTCGGGTATACGGTAGAGATATGCCCCGCTTGGGCCGGGCACCGCTGTGTCCTCGTGGGCGCGCTCGGCGGCAGCGATCTTGGTACAGGCCATGGTTTAGAGCGAGGAAGAGTGGCAGACGGTTGCCTCCTTCTGCGAAGCAGTAATACTAGGAGGCGGCCCCAGTCACCGGGATTCCGATCCCGATTACCGGCCACCGAAGGCGCGGGCTTGCGGACGGCAAGCAATGGGTAGATCGCCATCTGACCGTCCGTTAACCGTCCGAACCAAGCCCAAGTCGTCGACGGCGCGTACTGTTCCACACGCGCTTCAAGGAGATGGCACCAATCTGTAGAGGCCCAGCAGGGTCGAAGCCTACTGGGGCCAATGGTCTGCCTCTGATAGGAAGACTCTGACAGGAAGCCCTGGTATGAAAGGCAAAGAAGGAACAGTGTGGGTGTTTTAGTCAGTAAAAGTCTCCCGCCCCGCCAAGGGCGGGCAATTTCACTGATTGATTTTCCCACCGAAAAAAAAAACGCTCGGATGGCACAGTGTTTATATCCTTTAGCCTCTAATTAACTGCTGCGACTTTCAATCTATTTCTTTGTTTTTCATTTTTGTTTTTTAATCTGGAGTTGTCTGAAGACTAAGCTATACAACAGTAATTGATGAACCATATCTGAATTCTGCCACACTAGTAATTATGTATTAACATAGTACACATGTAAACACTAGCTTTTGCTCGCAGCTTCGCCCGCGTATGTAAAATATAGGCATATGTCACTCAGGAATAAAGCAACTTTCTAACGGTGAAAAAATTTGAGCAATCGGACCGGTACCTACTTCTAGAGATTACCTCCTACAAACAAAAAAAAAACAAAATGTACCTCTTTATTATATTAGTGTAGATTTTAACTTCTTGTCTCTTCCTACGCCACTGAAGGGTAAAACATGACCTACTACTAAGTTGCTTCCCCCAGTCTTAATTCGATTTTTATACGACAAAAATGCCTCGTTAAAAATGTTTCCTTTTCATTATAAGAAATACTTTACATAATTAAAAGAAAATAAATTACTAGTGCTTTAGAGAAGCCTTGGCATCTTGGCTTGAGGCGGTCGCCTACTAATTTATCTATTCTACGTTAGCCACGTGTAATTTTCACTAAGGAGTTTATTTTATTTCTGAGGAAGTTTTTGTTCTACAAATATTTTCTATGGGAACTAATAATAAAATTATCTATACAGCATTAGTTTTAATAAATGCAAAACCTGAAACACTTGTCTAGTATTTTTATATAAAGAATCTATGTACAAAATATCATAACTGTATCATGAAAAATCGCAAAGTTATAAGCTTGTTATGTTTTTTTATCTGTTTCCACCTGATGGTAAGCAGTGATGCAAACGTTGATGGTGAAGCGCACTAGTCAGCAAAAATACATAGTCATCGGGTGATCTAGGCGACTGAGGGGTTGTTTTGTGTTTGCATCCAGCTGTTTGCTAGCGTCTAATGCCCGTCATGACCTGGCGTGACCTGTGTCGGTGGTGGGTGTCCAACAACAAATTTTTTTTCCCAAGAATATTTTTGAGATATAAGATAGTATAAAAACTATTGGAATCCATTCAGTTACTGATTCTGAACAAACTGTATTCAGGTTTTGCATAAAGTAAAAGTAATGTTTTATAAAAAAATGTGTTGCGCCGACTCGAAATAACACGGGACAAGGGCAGGAAGGCGATGCGAATATATAAAAGGAGAAATTGCCTGAATGATATATCTAAACACAGCCAAAACTATAAGGACTCGGAGCGTGAAATTTTGCACTAGGTTTCCTTTTACGATGCAGGCGAGCACTAAGATAGGATTTCCCAAAATTCACGTATCTCCATTATGTGGTCCAGTTGGTTCAAAATCTGGCTTTTGGGTAGTATTAACTAGTGCTTTTGAGGTGATATTTAATAGCTCGCTGTCCGGCCGTCCGGTAACAGTCCGGACCAAGCCCAAGTCGTCGACGGCGCGCGCTGTCCCCGCGCGCCTCAAGGAGTTGTCAGCAACAGCAGGGGCCCAGCCGGGTCGAAGCCTACTGGGGCCAGGGTTATCCGAAAGGGCGCTCGAGCCCCGGTATGAAGGCTTGAAGGAACGGGATGGGTTTTTTAGTCAGTAAGAGTCTGACACTATCTCCCGTTCCGCCCAAGAGCGGGGGTTGTCATAAGATGATTTTTCCCATCAAAAAAAAAAAAGGTGATATTTAATAGAGTGAATAATAGTAATTACTTCTAGGTAAACTTGCTTCATAATCGGTCACATCATCGCTTACCATCTGCAGGCGAAATAGCGGTCAAGCGCGAGCCTATCAATATTAAAAAACCGGCCAAGTGCGAGTCGGACTCGCCCATGAAGGGTTCCGTAGCAGCAAGTAACATAATATAAAAGTTCTTGTTATGTGTTGTAACTTTGATCGATGTTTTAATAATAGTGTATTTTTTTCGGTTTATGACGCATTAAAAAAAAACTACTTACTGGATTTCGTTCAAACCAATTTTCGTTGGTAGTTTTTATAGGAATGTATATCATACATTTTTTTTAGTTTTATCATTCTCTTATCTTAGAAGTTAGAGGGGGGGGGACACACATTTTACCACTTTGGAAGTGTCTCTCGCGCAAACTATTCAGTTTAGAAAAAAATGATATTAGAAACCTCAGTATCATTTTTGAAGACCTATCCATAGATACCCCACACGCATGGGTTGGATGAAAAAAAAAATTTTGAGTTTCAGTTCTATGTATGGGGACCCCCAAAATTTATTGCTTTTTTTCTACTTTTGTGTGAAAATCTTAATGAGGTTCACAGAATACATCTATTTACGAAGTTTCAACAGTATAGCTCTTATAGTTTCGGAAAAAAGTGGCTGTGACATACGGACGGACAGACAGACAGACAGACAGACAGACAGACAGACAGACAGACAGACATGACGAATCTATAAGGGTTCCGTTTTTTGCCATTTGGCTACGGAACCCTAAAAAGTAAGTAGCCACTTTACGCGTGAGGCAACGGCGCTCACGCCCCAGCCGTCGAGTCGCTCGCCGGGATTCCGATCCCGATATCCGGCCACCGTAGGCGCGCGCTTGCGGACGGCGAGCAATGGGTAGCAGTTCCACGTGCGCCTCATAAGTTGTTGTGTTGTGAGAAGAAGTTGTCAGTACCGTAGGAGCCCAGCACCCAGGCCAAGGATTTTATTCTGAATGGAAGATTCGCCTCCAGCACAAAAGGCAACGAAGGAACAGGAGTGGGTTTTTATTCAGTAAAAGTCTGACACTGTTATGCTTAATAGGCAGACAGATGAAGTCATCCCTGTTTAAAATGATGTTTTTTTTAAACCGCATGGGGGCCAATTTTCCAACCACAATGAAAACACAATGAAGCGTATTCTTCAAAATTATGCCAATTTTCTACACACATACACACGAACAAAAATATTAAATACCATTTCATTCTCGTAATTAACCCTCTCATGCCAGCCAGAGCGTCCCAAAAAGGCGTCAAAACGAAAACAACATATTGTTTTGTTCTGACAAAATTGTTTAATTAAATAAATGTTTCATATTAATTCGTTTAGAGAACACAGCTGTGTGCTGGTTAACGAACTGGTTTAATCCAGAATCGGGTCAAGCACGAGCGGCTGAGATACGGGGGCGTTGCTTATTTCCGTACCGTCTTAATATGCCGACGGCCGTACACCTTCGGTTTATGGTGCGATGGATGAGATATCTGCTGCATTTATTATGTTACGTTGTACATAGTCGGCTTTATAATGTTCCCACTGTTGGGACTCAGGCCTCCTCTCCAGGATAGGGAATGGGACATAATCCACCACGCGGGCCCAGTGCGGGTTGGTGATTCGTTGCGTTGTACGATCAAATAAAAATGTTCTTTCTGTCTTATACGTTATAGGACCACGGGTAAATTTTACAGAAGTCGACACATAGCCCTAGTAGACTTTGGCCTTGCTGAGCCCTATGGTTTGCAAAAGGCAACTGAAGGAACATAGGTGTGGTTTTAATCAGTAAAAGTCTATCACGTCCTCCCAAAAAAAAAGGATCTTAATAGTCAATAAATACATCAGGTTTTTATTTTCAATGCATCTTACTATAGCCCGCTTTTGACTTATTCTTTAACCCTCAAATAGCGACCATTTGGCCTCAACGTGGAGCAAGTCACGGGTTAAAATTGGGACGAAAAGGTCCCCAGTAACGCATGACCGGAGTAAGGATGATTTGCAAACCAAAGTTTTATGATTTCCAAGTTACCAACGTCAATTTAAGATTACAAAGGCTTTTGGGGTCGAGTTTAATACTAGTGGTGAAATCGGAGGGGCTTTTATGAAAACATTTTTTCTGCGCAAGATTTTTTTCTTGAGGGTAACACTTTTAATAAAAGTGTTATTAGATTTTGGAGCGGTGCGTAAATATTTTGAAGTGTGTTTTGTGAGATTTCACAGTAAATGTACCTATATATTGTGAAGGTTAATGTAAATATTTCTTTTGAAGTTGAAAAATTTAATATTAAATTTTGTGTAGGTTATGTATTTTTTCGATGAATGAAAAGGCAAACAAAATAGAGCGAGGTTTTTTTTGAGTGATATTGCACGATGTACTGAGCAAGTTAAACTGACAATATTTAAGGCCTGATGATGATGATGAAGAGGTAACCACTGTTTTCACCGATAGAAAGCTGATTTATTCCTGAGTGACATAGGATGTATATATTTTATGTACGTGGGTGAAGCTGCGGGCAAAAACTGGACCAGTCTTAAAATTAAAAAAAAAAAAAAATGAATTTAATCATTGCCAGACTCTAAAACCATATGAACCGCACCGTTTAATGTCCAATACATTAGAAGTAGAATTGTACTGGTAGTCTTATTAAGGACATAACAAGACGTACAATGAGGGTCGTCCAAATACGTCACGACCAACAGAATGATGCTAAGTGTTTACGATGTTGTGTTACGGTCTATTTAAGGAACAAAACACAGTCGATATAACTGGCAGCAAGGTCACCAACATAGCCCAAAGAATCGCCAAACTTAAGTGGTAGTGGCAGGGCACATCGCTCTGCCACTACCACTTAAGTTGGCCGAAAGGTTCTGAAGTGGCGACGGCCTACCGGAAGACACAGCGTGGAAAAGACTCCCATAAGGTGGACCGATTAATTGGTGAGAGTCACGGGAATGATAATAATAATAATTTAATTAATTAATTTAATTTTTATGTTATTTATTGAAGAAATATTTAAAAATATGACAAATATGTTTATAATAATAAATGAATGGAATATAATAATAATATATTCCACAACTATCACACAACGCCGTCTAGTCTTAAGCTAAGCAGAGCTTGTGTTATGAGTAGGTGAATTACCAACTGCTAAACATACTTATATATATCTAAATACATACATATCTATATATATATATAAATGAATCCCTATTTGAAAAGTGACAGTAATAACTGCATTTAATTGTACAGCAAGAATTATGACTCATTTAGTATTTTATGATATCATGAATGCTATGACATTGTATAATACCTACGTACACACGTTATCTGCTGATAATGTTTCCATTTCATACAAATAACTTTGTCATTATAGACAAAAAATGAAGTTTGTAGGTATTATATGTGTTTTACTGGATAGTGTACGTGTCAAACCGTGTGCGCACGTACAAACAAATATCTTGCGTTGCATGATAATAACGCTACAACTTGGTTCGAGCTTGTGTATCACTAACGAACATCGAACACGTTCGTTAAACATGTTTGCGGCGATCCTATTCATATGTTCGGTGTTCTTCATGAATCAAAGCGAACATCAAAAAACTTTTCACTGCTTCACAATCGACCACTTCCAATGACGCAGCCATGTCTATTAAAAAAGTTCACGACTGTAGTGACTGTTGTTGTCGGACCATGTCTGCGTTCGTGGTCGAATAAACTAAATGTTCATGTTTGTGTTCGCTATGTTCGTGTTCGCTATGTTCTTGTTCGTACGTGCGTACACGTCTTCATAGCGATCGCCCACATAACCGAACCGAATAAGTCAATCAACTATATCCCTAGTAACATAACTATATTATCACGTTTTCAACCATTTTACTGAAACACATTTTACAGAAAATACTCACACTTCATTATTACAACACGCAACGTAACATAATATTTTTTTATTCAGCTTTTGAATGCATTGAAAACCTATATAATGACATACTCGTACCAAACAATGCCTCCTTTATTGTCCAAAAACATTTCTGATAAACTTTTCATTCATTAAATCAGCAAGTAATTAAAATAATCACTGAAATGGAAAACATTTTACGTTCCATTACCGTTTATCGAGGCTCAAATGCAGGGAATGTAATGAACGCGGTCAAGTGTGAGCGGGGTTTTAGAGTCGTGTCCCGTAAAAATAAATATTTCCAAAAAATTATAATATATTTATTTACCCAGCTGTGGGACAGTAATAGCTAGGAGTAAAAAAAATTTTTAGAAAACACGGTGCTTAGGTATACCTACTTGAAACAAGTTATGTCCTGCAGGTTTTGCTTTTGTTTTTTTTTATCGTGTTCATTATTATTGTTATTTCATTTCTTTATAAAAAAAAAAATATTATAAAATTTTATATAATTAATTAATGATACCTACATAATCTGTGACAAGGATTAATTTTAATAATTTTTTTTTATTCATCCCTATTTCTAACAAAATCAATACATCCTAATATTAATAATCGTTTATTTCGGGCATAAAAATACCTGTGTAGAAAAGATACATAAGTATTGTAAAATACGTTTAAAACCAAAATTAAAATAATATGCGCTACCCACTTTATTAAAACATCATAATAATTATAAAATACTCAACCTCTTTTTGGAGGGCAGGTAGTTGAGTAAAAAGTATATTGAAGGTACACCTAATAGCATTATAATTATCCAAAATTGTTTCCATATGTCTGACCTTTAAGCTAGTCCAATCGATACAAATATATTTTTTCTGTCATCCACGAGTAACATTAGCTAAACGAAGGAGGATCCAAATTAATGTCATCAATTCTCTTTATTCCAGGTAAATGAGCAGCTCATATTAATTCAAACCACTGGCTTTAGGTAAGTTATAATATTATATCTTTAGGTCTAAGGACGCCTTCAAATTAGCCGCTAAGTGCCCCGCGACGGCAGCACGGCTGCAGCTCTGCCGCCGCGTTGCGCTGTTATTCCATGTAAATATGTAACAAAGTAGCGTGCAGCGTTTTTTGTTTATATGGAAAAACAAAGCTGCGGGCTCGCGCGGCACTTTGCGGCTGATTAAAGTACAAGATTTTATTTTTCGGATAAGCTAGACCACTATCACACCTGATGGTAAGCGATCATGTGGCGCAATTAAAGTTTTCCGCGCGATTTGAACATATAGAACAGCCCGAAATCATATCTGGGGCAGTTGCCCACCAGAAATTACTCCTGTCTGGTCGGAGGATCCTCCCTTTTCGAGGTATATGCATCTTAGTTGTAGTTTTCAATGTGTATGTTTACTCTCTGATTCGCAGAACTCCAAAACCTCTAGTTTGTAGCTTACAGTAAACACAGACTCTGGCAGGGAATTCCACTCAGCAGAACTTCATCACTGAACACTTTATTTGTAGCCAAGCGAGAAAAACATTGGGTATTAAACATACTTTACTTTTGTCTAAAAAACCCTAATTCGGTCTTGTTCTTTATCAGTGAATCATTCAAGGTAGAAAATTGGAGATTCGCTAAAAGATAGCTGAAAATAAATAGGGCAGTCAGTGTTATACGAAACAGGGGCTCCGTTGATTATCTCAACATTCAGCTGATTTGAATTATCAAAGATCCCTCGGATTAAGAGAAATGAAACCTGTTACAGTATGAATTCGACCAGCTATTGCTTAATATAAAGTATGAAGACTTTTGAAGGAAGACGGTTTTCTTTGGAGTTAACTTCAGTTGGTTTTTAATCGTACTAGCTAAATACTTGAAATTTTGACACAAGATGTACGAGTATTTCTGCTGCTGCTATAGCACCAAACGCTAACAGCAGGGGGCCCAGTCGGGTCGTAAGCCTTCTGGGGCCAGGGTTATCCGAAAGGGAAGCTCGCCCCCGGCACGAAAGGCGAGAACGAACGGGGTGGGCTTTTAGAGTCTGACACTATCTTCCGCTCCGCCCAAAGGCGGGTGGGGGGATGTCATTTCGATGATATTTACCCACCAAAAAAAAAAAAACACCAAATAATAAAAAAAAACAATACAAAAATGGTTATGTCCGTCTAAAAAGTCAACCGACTTGGGAATTTTGTATAATATGTAATTATTTAAAAAATACTTATTTTCGATACGTTTTATAAAGTTACTCTAGTAGAAAACAGTGATCAATATCTCTTAATCAACCTTGATTATTTAACCAGCGTTGACTACACCAGATTTCATTTTACCTTAATAATTACCCAAGTCGGTTGACTTATTAGACAGACTCTATAATATATTTTAATAGTGTTGTATACCAAATCTTTCATGCACGGCTGACTCGCACTTGACCGGTTTTTCTACTACATAGCTTATCTTATTCATACTCCATGGCAATTGAAATTTAAATTCCATCTCATTTTACGAGTTGAGATTAAGGCCTGATCAGTATTAAACAGTTTTCTTGATAATATTGTGAAGCAGGATGTCTTATTGGATCTTCCTGTACGTGCGCCAATATCGAGGAGTGAAGGTGATGAATAAAAATTCATAAGCTGACAAACTGTAGCTTGCATAGCAATGTTGGTGGGTGTAGTGACGTCAGATTCTATGAATAAACACAGAGAAATTACTATACGAGCAGTGGTTGCCGAGTAGTAACGGTCCCCGACTTACGAGTTGTAGGTCGCGGGTTCAAACCCAGCCAGGTGCAACATTTTGTGTAATTTATTTCATCACCACTGCTCTCAAAACAGTGAAGGAAAACATCGTGAAGAAACTGGCATATCCTAGAACAAAAAATTCCAAGACATGTGACATCCACCAAACCCGCGCTTTTTTTTATGTTGGGAAAAATCATCCAATGACAACCCGCGTGGTGGATTACGGCCTATTCCCTCTCCTAGAGAGGAGTCTTGAGTCCCAGCAGTGGGAACATTATAAGGCCGACGACCGATGCTAATTACTATACGCGAGCTGTTATAAATACTGCAAGATTATTATTTTAAGTGAACTTGATTTATAAATGATATCCATTTTTCAATACACTTACTCAAAAATTCGCTCTTATCCCAACGTTTTTAGGCACGCAACAGACTGTTTACCACACTAGTGCAGAAAATTGTTCTTCCCAAACACAATGTTATTACATATATACGGCACCAGGCTGGGCGCGCGTCCACCACCACCAGTCACCGGTCAACCCTCGTTTATTCATTTCTTCCTAAGTGTATTGAACAAATTTGTTTGATACACATACAAATTTGTCACTGCAGCCCTCGCCGTGTGGACGGTGAGCAATAGTTAGCTCGCTGTCCGACCGTTCGGTCACTGTCCGGACCGAGCCCAAGTCGTCGACGGTGCGCACAGTTCCCGCGCGCCTCAAGGAGTTGTCAGTAACAGCGGGGGCCCAGCCGGGTCGAAGCCTACTGGGGCCAGGGTTATCCGAAAGGGAACTTCCGCCCCGGTATGAAGGATTGGAGGAACGGGGTAGGTTTTTAGTCAGTAAGAGTCTGCACTACAACCCGGGAATCTTTAAATAAAGAGTGAATAGGTTTCTTCTAGGTAAGCGCGTTCCATCGTCGACCGCATCGTCGCATTCCATCAGGTGAGATAGCGGTCAAGCGCGAACTCCTCCGCTCCGCCCAAGATCGGGGGATGTCATTAGATTATTTTCCCAAGGTAAATAAAAAGCCCTCGGCTTCATAACACACTCGCCTACGGCTCGAGCAAATTCCGGTTTTAAACGTAACACTATAACACGATAATTTAGAAAAAAAATAAAAACTAATATTGTGATCAACAAGCTAAAATGAAGATACTGATAATAGCGCATAGACTGCGGTCTGGACACGTTCCACTCAACAAGTTTCGGCATCTAATGAGAATAAGTGACAGTCCAAATTGTGCAGAATGTGGCACGGTGAAGGGTGTCCACCACTTGTTGGTGGAATGTGTCAGGATACGAGCAGCTAGAGAGGTGCTGATGAATACTTTCAAAATTAGTTTGATTGATGTTGGTTTTATTCAGAGTATACTGTCCGAACCCCTCTCTAACGCAACTATCATTGTTTATAAATGATTGAGTAAGGTTTTAGAGCCCAAATAGTTGATAAGGTTCAAGGCAGCTTTACTTGTATTAGATTACGATGGGGCTGGCATGATCTTACTGTAACCATAAGTCCCTAAATTTATAAAAGATTAAAAAAAAAATAAGATTCGAGTGATCGATATAGTAGGTACACTTTGATAAATGTGGAGATAGTTTGTCATCGCGACCGTGGTGGACTTTGCCTGAGTCTTAGGTGAAAGTGTGATGGAGCCGAGTGCTGCAGTGAATTTCCACTTGTATCAAACAACGTTTTTCAACACACTTGGAAGAAATAAATAAACAGGATAAGAGTTGCGACTCGTGCCTAGAGTGATACAATAAATATAATAAACTAGATTTTGCCCGCGACTTCTTCCGCGTACGTAAAATATAACTTCTGTCACTCAGGAATAAAGCAGCTTTTTATTGGGGAAAAAATTTTAGCAATCGGACTAGTACTTCCCGAGATAACCTACTACAAACAAAAAAAAAACAACTTTACCTCTTTAGTGTAGATTGTGACGGGGGCGAGTGCCCGCAATTTTCCACACTAGTGTGGAAAACCGTATTTTGTATGCATACAAGTGTTACGGATAAGACCTAGTTTTCGATTATAGTCTAAGATCCGATTAAGAACGACCTTCACCGGTCTGTTTAATGGATGAAACTTAATTTATGATAAATTTAGTGTATTTAGTAATATAACGCGGGTGGGTTGCCTAAGACATTCCTGGCCAGACTATTATTAATTAAAAATAGAAAATTTACTTTTTTTTTCAGAAAAATGTACAACCGTTATGCATACCAGCTTTTTTTGCAGACAACACTATAACATCGTATTTGTAATGAAACAGCGTTTACTTTGATATATAATTTGTTGTACATCAAAATAAACACACCTGTTTATACATACCTGTTTATACCTGGCAACCCATAGTGATGCCAGGAAACAAATAGGCAACCCAACATTTTTATGTTCTAAAGGCTTCACTCTTTCGGTTAGTACTAAATTTAAATATAAGGCTCAAATCTATAATTTATTATCTTGGTGTACAATAAAGGATATATAAATAAATTTATTCGTTAAACAAACCGGCGCATTTAAAAAAAAAATAAAAATTGTTTGGCCAGGAATTTCTCAGGCAACCCACCCGCGTTGTATTCTTTAATATACTAAATTTATCATAAAATACGTTTCATCCATTAAACAAACCGGTGAAGGTCGTTCTTAACCGTATCCTCTACTATTAAGTGAATTGAAAAATAAATATTTAAACCTTCAGTAAAGTTCAATTAAATCGAAATATTTGTATCTATTGGATTAATTAAAATAGATGGATTAATACCAATCTAATACGGAGCAGTATTAACATCATTCACTTACCCCGCTCTAATTACCCAGACACCTATTATTCTATTCAATCCTAACTACGCAATATTACGTAGCCGGTAATGATGGTAGATGCCGACTACGTATTATTACGTAGGTATTCACTACAGGAAAATTTGCTGTGTGATTATAATTTGGGGTCTTTAAGGCAAGAGTGAATAGGCTCTTAATAAACTAGTGCGCCTCACCATTAATAATTGCATCACTGCTTACTATCAGGTGGCAGTCAAGTACTAGTTTATATCAATAAAAAAAGGCGGAGCGGGAGATGGTGTCAGACTTTTACTGACTAAAAACTCACTCCTGTTCCTTCGTTGACTTTTGTGCCGGGGCTGAGCTATCTTTCGAAACTAACCCTGGCCCCGGTAGGCTTCGAACCAGCTGGGTCCCTGCTGTCGCTGACAACTCCTTAAGGCGCATGGGAAAAATGCATGCCGTCAACGGCTTGGGCTCGGTCCGGACAGTTACTGGACGGTCGGACAGCGACCCATTGCTCGCCGTCCGCAAGCCCGCGCCTACAGTGGCCGAAAAATCGGGATCGGAATCCCGGCGGCGGCTGGGGCGCTGTAAGCGCCGTTGCCTGATACGGTCGGCCTCCTCCTTTGCTAGCATTACTGCTTCGCAGAAGGAGGTGACCGCCAGCCACTCCTCCTCGCTCCGGACCATAGCCTGTACCAAGGCCCGGCGCGAGAGATCACCGCCGCCTATCACGCCACGAGGGCACGGCAATGCTCCGCCCAAGTGGTACACACCTCCACTGTGTGCGCCACCGTGACCTTCGGGCGTTCCGCACAGTGAGGACACCCGGGCAACGGACCTATACTTCAAAAAGGACACTTTCAGTCATGAAACATCTCTATGTACGAAAAACAATCAACCACCTGTGCCATAACCCCAACAGGCGCAGCTGGGCCCCTCATAAAGAGCCCTTAGAATCTCCCATTAAACCCCATGTAATGCCTATGGCCTGTGATCTACTAGCAAGACTATCTCAACAAACTTTATAAGGTTTTAACTTGACAATTTACTGTCGAACAACTTTCGAGTTGTTGGTGAATCTTAAATTTTGCGACACGAGTAAAAACTTTTTGAATCCAACTAATCACATTAATAATATAATTATTATAATGGCGTAAGTTTGTATGTATGCGTGTTTGTTACTCTTTCACGCTTAAACGGCTGAACGGATTTGGATGAAATTTGGTGCATGGATAGCACAACCTGATCATCATCATCATCATAATTTCAGTTACAGAAATGATGACGATCATGATTAAGAAAGACGTCCACTGCTGGACAGAGGTTAACCCCAAGTGTCGCCACAGTGACCGGTCCTGTGCGTCTTGCATCCATCGCATTCCCGCGACTCTCACCAGGGCATCGGTCTAAGCCCTTGTAGGAGACCTTCTAATGCTGCATCTTCCGGTGCGCATGTCTTCATGTCTTGATATAGAACAAAAAGTACTTTTCATAGAATAGAATAAACTTTATTGTAGGTACACCAAAATAGTAACAATTTCACAGAAACTTAAATCTATGAGCGCAATGGCAGTCTTATCGCTGACAGCGATATCTTCTGGACAACCTTGGGATGGAATATAAGAACTTAAACTAAAAAAGGGTGTAGTCTGCAGTGTACTGCATACAATATTTTTTTTATTTCATGTCTATTAAATTGCACAATTCACGCTCCATCATCTCCTTAACCTTTTCCAAACTAGCTCGGAAGAATATTTCCACGAGTGGAAGATCCAGGATCATACGCTGGCTCTATGAAACGCAACTGTGAGTCGATGTCCATCGGACAACCCGACGGGGCGAGTATCCACCCTTACCTTGTTGAAACCTCTACGGTCCGGACCAAGCGGTTCGCCACTTCGTTAATACCGCGTACATCGAGGGATTGGAAAAATTTGCCTGCTGCGGTCTTCCTATCTAATTATAATTTACTAGCTTTTGCTAGCGACTTCGCCCGCGTACATAAAATACAGCCTATGTCACTCAGGAATAAAGCAGCTTTCTGTCGGTGAAAAAATTTTAGCAATCGAATCAGTACTTTCAGAGATTAAGGTAATCTCTGAAAGTACTGATTCGATTCCACAAAAAAAAAAAAAAAACAGAAAAACAAAAAAGGAAACTACCTCTTTATTATATTAGTGTAAATCGACGAATTTCAAACGACTTTAAAATCGGTGTCGTTCAAACTCGATTGATGGATGTGGATACGGAAATGGTCTAAACGACTAAATCGCTACGATATCGTTACGGTTTTGATTACGAGAATCGGGCTACCGTCCAGTTTTACATGGCCATTTCGTGAAGTGGTCAATAAAATTGCCAAGATCTGGCTACAATAAGTTTATTTTTGTAGGGTTTTAGGCAAATAAGAAATCGGTAATTTGTTGATATCCCGTTTAATAAAGGTAAAACAATTTGGATAGCACGTTTACATGATTTCGTTTTTATAAGCCGGGCACAAGAGGCGCCACAGGAGGAAGTGAGCAAAGACAAAAACTAGTAGGAGTGCGTTCCAATTTCATCACCCACCCCAGAACGCAATCCTATCTCAGATAAACAATACAGATTCTTATCTACAGTTACACCTTTAGTTAGTATGTCAGAAACATTATTTTTGCCTTTTACATAACAAAATTTTAACTTTAAATTGTTTACATGTTCTTTCAAAAAATGATGTCTTATGTCTATGTGTTTGGACCTCGGTAAGTAGCAATCGTTAGCAGTGAGTTTAATGGCACTTTGGTTATCGCTGTAGATGATTAGAGTGTTATCACGCTGTCCACCAAGCTCTCTTTGCAGTTGCTGCAGCCACAGCGCCTCCTGCGCCGCAGAAGACATCGCCATGTACTCCGCCTCGGCGGTCGACAGGGCGACGGTCTGTTGCTTGTGTGACCGCCACGAAATAGCACCACCCTGTAACAGAAATACATAACCTGTGCACGACTTTCTGTCGCGCGCGTCACTGGCCCAGTCGGCATCGCAGTATCCTGTTATCTCTTCACTACCATCTTTGGTGTAAACTAACTTCAAATCTTTTGTGCCCTGTAGATATCTAAATATTCTCTTCACTGCAGACCAGTGTTCACTGCTTGGATTTTTGTTATATCTACTCAGCGTATTGACAGCAAAAGATATATCTGGTCGAGTACCTTGAGCCACAAAGAGTAAGGAGCCAATTGCTTGTTGATAAGGACAGTCAAACTTTTCTTCATTCTCCTTATGAATGAATTTCATACCAACTTCAAACGGTGTTTTCACAGGTTTGCAGTCTGACATTCTGAACCTTGCCAAGATTTCCTTTATATACTTTTCTTGATCTATCATTACCTTCCCTTTGTCTATCATAATATGTAGGCCTACGCACTGACTTGCTGGGCCAATATCTTTCATTTCAAAGTGTTGTTTTAATTTCTCCTTCAAAAATATTTTGATTGACTCTTGAGCAGTAAACAATATTAAATCATCAACCCAGACAGCTATAAATGTAGTTTTCTCAGCATTGTAGTAGACACAAGGATCTGTTTTTGACTGTTGCATTCCCAGCTCAAGTAAAGCATTGTTTAGTTTAGTGTTCCACAATCTGCTAGCTTGCTTGAGACCATATATGGATTTATTTAGCTTGCATACCTGAGATCCTTGTCTGAACTGTTCTGGTTGCTGCATGTAGATTTCTTTATCAATTTCTCCCTGGAGAAAGGCTGACACTGCATCCATTTGATCTATTTGTAACTCGCATTTGGCTGCCAAAGAAAATAAATAACGAATAGTAGTATATCTAACAACTGGTGAGTAAGTTTCTTCATAGTCCACACCCCCTTTTTGAGCGTAACCTTTTATTACCAGCCTTGCCTTGTAACGGACAATATTTCCTCTCTGATCAGTTTTCGTTTTGAACACCCACTTGCAGGGTAAAGCCTTTTTACCTGGAGGAAGATCTGTTAAGCTCCATGTTTTATTTTTTGTTAAGGAACTGTACTCTTCGTGCATGGCTGTTTTCCATGCACTGGCCTGTGGTGATGAGAAAGCCTCTTCAACAGTCTGAGGATCAGTCAAATCAGAAAAGAAGCACATATAACTCTCTTTATCCTCATTATTTTGTTTACGTGACCGGTGTGACCTTACCGCCACATTAGAGTCATAGTTCCGCCTCACATAGCTAGAGGGATAGTAGGTTTCGTCTAGTTCCCCACTATCAGTGTCATACTCACTTGACTCTTCGCTCTTATTTCTTTCTGTGTTCAATACTCTCTTTGATGACTGCTGAGCTCGTTTATCCTGGTCCAGAGTGGTAGATGTACTTCCAGGCAATTCACTGTTAGCAGGTGGAACGGTGCTGTCACTGGCTGAATGACTCTCCTTGGCTGAAACATCAACATCGCATGGAATGGGTACACTGACTTTCTCATTGTAATTTTCAATGAAGGCTACATCTCTACTTTTCAACACTTTATGAGTTATAGGGTTCATTAAACGGTATCCCTTGGTATTTTCACAATAACCCACCATTATCATTTTCTCCGATTTTTTATCCCATTTTTGGCGTTTTTGTTTTGGAACATGTACCATAGCAAAGGAGCCAAATATTTTCAGATAAGATAAATTGGGTTTTTTACCTTTCCATAACTCGTACGGTGTTTTACCTTCTAATGACTTTGTGGGAGACCGGTTAACAATATATGCAGCAGTTGCTAAAGCTTCTGCCCACAATCTTTTTTCCAGGTTGGCATAAAACAGCATGCACCTCGCACGTTTCACTAGTGTCCTGTTCATTCGTTCCGCTAAGCCATTGTGCTCCGGCGTGTATGGAGTGGATGTCTGATGAATAATACCATGATTAGAGAGAAATTTTTCAAAATTGTGATTGCAATATTCCTTACCATTATCAGTGCGGAGTTTTTTGATCTTATGATTCAATTCATTCTCTACCTTTGACTTAAAATCTTTGAAGGTCTCAAGAACATTCATTTTATCTTTGAGAAAGTACACATGAACCATTCGTGTGAAGTCATCAGTGAAAGTAATAAAATATTTCATACCTCCATATGACAAATTCTCCATAGGGCCGCATAAGTCGGAATGTATCAGTTCAAGTGGTCTTCCTGCTCTTGAACCTACATTTTTAAACGGCATCCTGGAATGTTTACCTTCAAAACAATGAACACATGTAATGTCATTACTTTTATCCCGAGTCAAATTCACACCCTCTACACAATTTGGCAATTTTCTGATGTCTGAGATATTCAAGTGCCCCATACGCATATGCCACAAATTAATATCATTCACATTAGTTTTATTAGAGACCAAATGTGCGCTTTCATTACCTTTTGTATAAGTGTCTAACACATATAACTTATTTATTAAAGTAGCTGAGCACAATAATTTTTCATCTGCATTTTTTATATCACATCCTTTCTCATGAAATGATACCATATATCCTTTTTTAGTGATCGTGCTAACTGACAATAAATTGGCTGCTAGTCCAGGTACATGAAGAACATCTTTTATCTGGATTTTTTCCTGTTGTGAAATTTGGATACTGATGTCACCAATACTTTCTACACGCAATGGCTCTCGGTTGGCCACTGTGATAGTTTTAGTTGTTGTTTCCCGAACATTGTACATCATGTCATTGTTGCTAACCATGTGTGCAGAGCACCCACTGTCAATGTACCATTTCTCATTGTTTATACCTGAAAAGGCTGAAAAGGTTGAAAAAGCTGCAACAAAACTTTCTTGCTTATTATTGTCATTGGTCTCTGTTTTCTTTGCATGTTTACAGAACTTTGCGAAGTGTCCATAGCCATTGCAGTTATAACATCGGGGACCCCTTTTCTTATCTGATGACTTTGGCTTCTGTTGTTTATTTTGGTTAAACTTTTTCTTGTGATGATTAGAATAGAGTGCACTACTTGTATCTTCAGCTTTCACTTCTTGTAGCAATTTCGTTTTTATAAAGTCTGCACTGATCCTTGCACCCGAGTTCTCCAGCCCCATAATCATGGGTTTGTACTCGTCGGGTAATCCTGCCAACATTAATGTACCGAGCCACTCATCATTCACCTCAAAGTCAATATTTCTGAGTTTATGAGCAGCACTCATGATTCTGCTAACATAATCTTCTACACCGGCGCTTGATTCCAGTGAAGTATTGATCAACTCCTTCAACAGGCCCACTTTTCTAGTCAGCCCGTTGTCATCAAAGGCTTTTTGCAAATTGTTCCACACCTCCCTGGCAGTCTTACACTCCTGAACATGAACATAATTTTGAGTGTTGATCAATAAAATGAGTTTGGATTTAGCCTTCACATCCTTCAGTGGGTCGACTGTTTTTCCTGAACTATATTCTATGCAGTCCCATAAACCTTCGTGCTCCAGATACGTCTTGATACCGAATTTCCATGTAGCGAAATTATCCCGTCCATTCAGCTTCTCGATATTGAACATATTTGAGCTCATCTTAAAAGATTTTCTTACGTGATTTATGCGTGACCACGCCGGCCATATAACCTCACTTTACACAATCCTCGGTAAAACTTCGGAATTACCTCGGATTTCTATATTTGCCAACCACGCTCTGCTACCATGTAGGGTTTTAGGCAAATAAGAAATCGGTAATTTGTTGATATCCCGTTTAATAAAGGTAAAACAATTTGGATAGCACGTTTACATGATTTCGTTTTTATAAGCCAGGGCACAAGAGGCGCCACAGGAGGAAGTGAGCAAAGACAAAAACTAGTAGGAGTGCGTTCCAATTTCATCAATTTTGTTCTTTGATCATGCTCAAATGGCTGAACGGATAGACAATCTCTAGGAACAGCACATAGAAGACTTTTTATTCCGGGAATTTTCTTTTGCGCGAGCGAAGTCGCTGGCTGCAGCTAGTTGTTCTAAAAATAGTTTGATGTCTGGATAATCCTGGATTAACATAAGTCTGACGTTAGTAAATAACACTATAATTTGCTTCAAATGACAAACAAAGATCTTTTGCGCATCATAATTTATTTAATACTATGTTGATGAATTTATTAGAACTCAAATCTAAATCGAGTTCAATGGCAATTTAACCTGTTAGCTAATACTTGATAAATTAGCCATATTACTAGATAATACGTACAAAAACAGATGGAGGAATATTGTAGGAGAGAAAGAGAGGAAGCGAGAAGGTCACAACCCTCAGCATTGAGGAATACAATGCAAGGAGGAGGACGCTAACTTAGTAATCGCACCGTCTACTAACAAATTTGTGGTGCTAAACCCAAAGTTTGAGGACAGGCTAGAGAGACGTCACGGTGTCCTCACCTTCCGCATGATGCTTGTCCTCACCGGACATAGTAAGTTCGGGAGGTTCCTGTATCCGATTCAGGCGAAAAAAACGACTAGGTGTCACTATTGTGGCACACGAGTCTCCGATGAGCCCGTAAACGATAATGATAAATGAAACATCATTTATTTTGCAAATAGGTTTTTTTTTTATAAACACTTTTACACGTCAATTTTTTCGTCAATTTAAACTATATAAAGCCGGTGTTTCTAAGCTGTCTGCCCTGAAAAGAAACACCGGAACAAACTCAGGGCCGTATGCCGCAAGGCGGGTATGACTAACAGTGGTGAGAGGTGGGATTATTGCCCCTTACTCGAATTACTGCTTAAGCGCTTTTAGATCTAAGTGACAGCAATATCAACAAGCATTAGCATCAATGTTCATTATCGAACATCGATACTACCCATAAATAAACATTAAAACCGGTTACAAAAGCGCTTCGCAGAATTATGGCGTAAACACAAGCCAATTAGCTACTTTGGCACTTACATTGTGGCTAACAAACAAAATTATGACAAGGAATAGCATTATACAGAAGACTTGCTCCATACAACGAAGGATATCCATTACACATTATACTCGTATACACTCATACAAGTACGTACTCTTAAACTCGAAAGGGCCCGGTTTGCGTGTGTTCGTATTTCCGAATCAGCATGAAAGTCGTACCACAATGTAAAAACCTCTCCAAAAGCTATGCTTCTATATTTTATCTTCCTTTATAGGGTTCAGTACCCAAAGGGTAAAAACAGAAAATAGGGTCCCGTTTAGACTCCGCTGATGAATTGTTTGCCACCAAACTGTATCTCATGAACCATGATAGCTAAAAAGTTGAAATATTTCACAGATCAAGCCGCTATAACAGCAAAAAGTGAATAAATATCGAAATATTTCAGTGAGGTTCCCATACAATAAACATGTTTTTTTTTACATTTTTTTAAATATTATTGTACGGAATCCTTCGTGTGCTGGTCCGACTCGCTTTTGGCCAGTTTTTCTCTCTTGGGTTACAAATTGAAAGTTACAAAATTTAATTTAATTTTTATTTCTAAAATCTTTAATTATATAACTCGGTAAATACACAATAGGCAATTAATTCCATGATTGTTACAGTTCTATATTAGATCTCATATAGTCTCGTTTGTAATTCCGACGATAGACGATAATTTCCGAAGCGCATACTTGCCATATTTTATGCGTAGGATAATTTCAAACAAATGCCAATCGTACTCACTGTACGTGAATTACACGTATTTGTCTGTACATTTAAAAATTTATACACCACTAATTTCTAATAAGTACAAATACAGGGCGAAAAAAAATATAAATATCATAAACTGCAAAGTTATTATAAGCGTTTGTTTTTATCCCAAAATGTCACTCAATTTATGAAAATATTGTACAGGCTATTGATTATAATATTATAAATGAATCAATGGCAATCAAAATGGAAAAACACTGCGCGTAGTATTTTGTTGGTAGCAATATAATTGTTGTGAATGATTGCTTCAAAGTTCAATCAAGACTCTCAGACAATTTTGGGATTTCGTATGTTTTTTTTTGCTTTTGACTACATAAAATAGATCAGTCACGGGTAAAGCCTTATTTTTACACGCCTTTATTCTTACCTGTCCCGATGTTTGTTCGTCTGTAATCAAATCTTGCAAATTAAATTATTGATCCATTTCCCGGTTACGAGCTGAAATTTTGCATGATGTCTAAATCAGATGACAATGCAACATTATTAAGACATGGAGCTGATCTGATGATGAAACTAGAAGGTGGCCATAGGAACTCGGTAGCTAACTTCACAACCCCATCGAGTTTGGTCTCATTTAATCCATTTTGATGAGTACTTTGTTGCTAGATGGTAACCAGATGATGGAGATGGAAGATGGCCATAGGATAACCATATCGTATTTGAGCTTTTTGAAATGGTCTTGATGAGTATTAATGATATAGGTACGAGTATATAAATGCTTGCCTTATAAAAAAAAATATTTTCGTTGAAAACTTGTTTTCATAGTAATTAAAATATAGGGGCGCAGAGCTGACCTACTGTGCTTTTATTATTCAATGTAATCGTGCAGTTTAGGTAGCTTATAAATACGTGGAAGTTATTATGTGAAACTATTGGCATGTTGGCGTAGCTAAATACACTGTAACCTGTAAAATATTTCCACTTTCGTGACTGATATGAATCGGACAACACCTCATTTGTCAAATTCAAGGAAGTATTTAAAGGTTAATAATGGACATGGCGAGGGTTTTTGTGAGTTAGTAACCACGATTACTGTGTTTGATGTGGAAGATAAATAGACGCTATTATTTTTTGATAATTGAAGGATTTGATAAGGTATTTACTATTAACCTCATACATAATTGTGCTCAGTCGGTGGAATTTCGAGGAGCACTTCCGACGTCTGGCTCTCAAACTTGATTAGAGTGTGGCTGTTCTCAAGTGGCTCCTGCCCAGGCTAGGAGGTCCTGACGCATCCTGCTGAAGACTTCACGCAGGCATTCTTCGGTCCATGGCCCTTTATGGAGCGCCAGTGTGGCTGCCGTCACTGCGAAAGCGACCGGCGGACAGGCTGAACGCATGCCAGAGGGTCATGGCCATACGGATGATGCGGGGATACTGCACAGTTTCCTACAAAGCGAGCCTCCTGGCTGACCTGCCACCATGGGATCTGGAGGCAACAGTCCTTGCACGCATGCATGTGCGTGGAGATACAACGCTGGGGTGAAACTCAGCTGCCACGACCAGTAGTGGAAGTGGCGGAGAAGCGATAGTGACACTAATATATGTCTTTTAATTTTTTTACTAACATTATTATTTTCATTGTGGTTTGAAATAAACATTTATTATTTTTTTATATTATTGAACACGTAACCTTTAGGTAGAAACTCATACATTTTGGACTTCCTTACAAAAATTGATTCCTAGTGGATATCATGATGTGAAATGTATAGTTTTGGACCATGTCTATACAATGGGATTTATATGTAGAGTCATTGAAACAGGTGTTTTCTTTGTGATTCTTTTTGTGATTTATATAAAAATAAAAAGGAGTTTTCAAAATTCACGCGTTAAAGGGAGAAAACTAGACTCCAAAGTTTGTATGGAGGAACTTATTTTTAAGCAAGCAAAGCCACTAGCAGAAGCTAGTTAGATAAAAAAGGTATATGTATACGAATAAAAAATCAAGCCAGGCCATGACAGATAACACAAACCGAATCAAATTTATTTGAACGTGATTTTAAACCTGTCTAAAAATTATATTCAGCCAAAGATAATTTACCGTCCGTGAAAAATTTATCTAACAGAATTAATGAAGCAGGAAAACCAAACTGGGATCATTTTATGTTGAAAACGATTTCGTAATATTAAAAAGTAAATTCACTAGATATCCTTAAAAGCCCGTTGTAGTCACTGAATACTCGTATTTTGTATGAATTCCACCCGGGTTTATGTCTATTTTGCGGCCCCGTAACAGCGTTTTTAAATTCCTAGGTTTTTGTTTTTGCAAGGGCCCTTTTGACAACAAGTTTTATTACTTTTTGCAACTTTCAAATATTTCTGCGACGTAATCTCGTAGACATACTCGTTTGAAACCATAGTTTAGGGTCAGATTAGCGTTTTTTTTTTATGGAGCCATCTAATTTATATCATGTTTTGATTTTTGCCCGACGGTTGGTCCTAAAATAGTTTTCATGGTGTTCTATTTTATATTTGTGGATTTCCAGAGGCTTAAAAAAGTTTAAAATCAGTAAAACCTGACCTTAAATAACTGGAACATCTCCCGCCTGGACATTAATTACAGCAGTCTATATGGAAAGCACTAAATCTTTTGCGCATCAAGATAGGCCTGCTGCAAACACAACTTGGCGAAGTGGGGTTTGGTAGACCCTGCTGTTCAATGCGAGTGCGTTGCTTCTGTTCAGAATATAACCCAAATGTTAGAGTGCCCTGAATACCCCCATAAACATCTTTGAATGCAAAAGCAAACCATAACTCTGTCTGACTAACATAGAGATGACAATATTCTTTGTTTGTTTCAAGACGTTCACATGAAAATATTACACAACGATGAACGTATCATAAGACCTAGCTATATCTATATATAATTTGCTTTGGCGATCGATTAAAAATATGGACAAAAGTTAGTTCCATACAAAGCTTCAACTGTCGCAACTAGGAAATTTGTCATATTAACACAGATAAGCAGACATCTGCTTGAACTGCTCGCTATTCACGAACTCAAAATACAAAATTATGTTTATTTGGGGTTTGAAAGGATTTCTAACAATATAATTATCAAAACACAACTTGTAAAAAAAACCTACGCTCACAACTTAGTTCTTCTACCGTAAAAAGTAGTAAGATCCACATTATACCAAGTCGGTTAATTAATTCAATTTCAACTTTAGGGACCTTTTGCAACATCTTTTATTGACCATATGATTATTACTAATCTTTTATGTTTTAAATGAAATATTGACTTGGCAATCGAATTAAACAATCTAATTTTATATATACGAATTCAGAATTTTAGTTTCATACACAACGAAGTCATATTGGGGCGGAAACCGCCTAAATTGTTTCGAGAAAAGGATAGTACGGCCCAGCCACTTTTTTGTTTGCCTTGGTTGGGCACTCCCGTACCCCCTAACATATAAGAGACTTATTATTAACTATGTACATATATATATATATATATATATATTAAAAATTAAAAGCACTCTCAAGCATCCAAGTGCTTCTTCACATCGCTGTCACCCTGAAATTTGCCCAAATACTGACAGCATTGCCACGTTGAATACAAAAAACATGCTAATTCTTTGGGAGTCGATCAGTCGGTGTGCAATTTCCTTGCGCACTCAGACCTCATGACCTAAGTGTTTCAACATCATATTATACTATTTTGATTACCGTCGAAATCGACTATGGGGTAGTTGTTGATTCAGACGCAATTCACGTATTATCAGAGGATCCTCCTTTTTCAGTAATGGTATAGACTTTACATCCTACCTACTACCTACCTACCTACTACCTATCCTACTTGTTCCGCATACTTCTTTATGGTCATTGCTAATTGCACACTAATCTATTTTTACACGACAGACCAAACAATTGGAATACTATATATTGAGACTCTCACTCTGAAAATCCACAAGGATCGCAGCACACGGACCACCGACCACGACCACAAAACGACGGCACCGGCATATCCTATAAGTTCATACATTCTATTTGGATTTGCACACGGTTGACGCCGTTAGCCGCCACACGCTACAAATCACCGCTGCTCGCTTCTTGTGGCCCAAACCGGCCACTAAACGCCGACACAAAATGCCGCCGCAAGCCATTCGCGCATTCAAACTTTCTTTGACAGAGTCCATTATGATACTGCACGCATGGGTTAAAAAAGTAGCAGCCACCGGCCTCAAGTGGCCGTCGCGCGCTTTAGTTTCTTTTGTGGCCGCTTCTAGCTTCTCGTGACGGCGTTTGTGGCTGTGGCATGTAGCCCATGTGCGGTGACATCTCGCTTTGCATTGAATGAATTGAATCAGATCATCGCCCCGATATAAGTTAATGACCCAGAATTAATCCGAGCTCTGTCTAATTATCCCAGCATATTGTTCTGCAGTATCGAATTCAACCAATCACGTCACTGTCCTGAATTTGATAGCCATTCAACAAGTTAAACAAGCCACTTGAGACGTGTCAATGAACCTTCATAGAGGACGATTAGGCAGGGTTTATAATGCAATCAATTTATTGATCGTTAATGACACATGTATGGACACATTGTTTCTCTTGCTGTAGTCTGATTTATTATTATTGATGTGGTGGAAGATTCTGAGTGTCATTTTGGTTTATAGGAATGCAGGTACTTCACTTCAAGAACTCATCTAGTGAGGGCTTGTAAGATTTTTCTGATTAAAACCACAACTATGTTACTTCAGTTGCCTTTTGCGTTCTAGGACCACAGGTAACCTCTTGAAGAAGCTGCCTCATGAGCAGTAGTAGCAGCCTCACTCACGGTTTTACAAACATCTCTTTGAGGTGCGCGTGAAATACTTCGCGGTATCGTCGACGATTTGAGCATTGTTTGGACAGTAAGCTATCCATTGATTTTCATCCGCAAGTCCACTTCATGCACTGGATGACTTTTATTTCGGTTATACGTTTCCATATACATACTCGTTATTACGAGTGTGCCGTATTCGGCACATTGCTTTTAGAACAGATGGTCGATGGAGCTGAACAATTTGCAGTGGCGATCTTGTATTATAAGACACAGCGTTGAAACGCCTCCCACAAGTCGACTGATAACCTACCGAGAGCCGTGAAAATCCGACGGACGTGATATCTCGTATACATCGGATTTCCAGCGCGTTGTCGATTTGTCGTCATGGTGACGCTTGAAGGAGGCCTATGTATAGCAGTGGCCTTTTGGCTGAAATGATGATGATGAATATGTTTTTTTGGATTAAAATACGACTGTTGTTTCACGCAGATATCACCGTTAGTTAAAGCTAGCATTAAACTAAAACTATTATGGTGCGTTTTCACTGAAGCAAAGCTGAAAGTGAAAAGTGGCTAGTATTTCCATCGGTCCGAAGTGGAATTGAACTACCCTTTGCTTCGTGCTCTCCGCTCAATACCCGACTTCGTTCTGTCCGGTTCGAGGCCATGTGTCCATTTCTTTTATTTGAAAGTCCGCTCATCTCTGACCAGTCCTCCTTACTTACACTGTTTTCACTGATGCGGAGTGAAAATTTCGAACACTGCGATTGGCCGATTCATGGTCAGTTCTTCTCCACTTAGCCCAGCTCTGCCTCAGTAGAAACGCATTCTTACGGCTTCACAGATTTATTTCACCTCTATTCTACTACACATTAAGTTCATTTTCTCGTATCAAAATTCTGTGAACATTCAGGAATTAATAATATTAACAGGTTTGGTGGTCTAGTGGTTACTGACCCTGACTGCTATGTCGGAATTCGGGGGTTTCAGTCCCACCCAGGACAAATGTTTGAGTGATGAACACGATTATTTATTCTGTGTCTGAGTATAATTTATCTATATTAATATGTACCACAAGCTTCACTTAGTTTGCGACTTGATGGCGTTGTGTGATTTTTTTTTAATATTAATATTACTATCACCTAATCAACTTTTCAATCCACAACCTAGTGTTTGAACCTCATAGTCTGTTTTTTTTAAATTATGGATAGGCTCGCGTTTGACCACTATTAAACCTGATGGTAAGCGATGATGTGGCCGACGATGGAACACGCTTGCCTAGAAGCAATCTATTCACTCTTGGCTTAAAGACCGTAGGTATCAGGAATTTAAAAAAAAGAACAGAATAAAATGACAGCTTGACATTAAACTGTGCGTGACATTTAACATCACATAATTAACCTTTATTCTAGAACAATTGGGACACAAATTACCCATTGATTATGTTCGAAAATAAAACTAAAAAACCTTTTTCATTGTTAATGTTTATTCGATAAATGACGAACCAAGGAATTTGTAAAGTACCACGTGTTCAGATTCTAATGGAACATGACATCACGCTAGTACTTACTGAGGTATAGAGAGAGGAGTATCTGTAACTATAATATTCATTTTTATATATATATAAAAAAAAAACTGTGCAAGTGCGAGTCGGACTCGCGCACTGAGGGCTCCGTACAAACTTACTAATGTAAATAGTTCGATTCCTTTTTTTTTTAATTAACTATACGCGTTCTAGAGATAAATAGTCTTGATAGACAGACGGAAAACAACGTAATCCTATAAGGGTCCATTTATTTCTTTTGGGATACACGGAACCCTAAAAAACAAATAACAGTCATATTATGGCATCTTACGACTAATTTGTAGTAATGATATACTTTATTTCGGATATATAGAAAAGCCTTGTGTTAGTAACAGAAATACAACAAACTATGGTAATAACGGAATGAATTAAACAAAATAAATTAAAATATCGTCCCCTCTTAATTTATATAGGTACAATAATGCAACCCACAGCGTGGCGCCCACACGTAGACAAAATATATAAATACGGCTGTAATCGCTAGAGGGTAAGTAACAGTACGTGCTGTTAGTAATAATATTATAAGGACAGTAAGAATAGAATTAAGTTGATAGAAAAAAAACAAAGACATTATTTGAACAACAAGCTGCTGATGAGGTTTTAACATTTATAATCCTGGTAAAATTAAAAATGTCAATATTAAAAGTCTTTAATGATCCCAAAAATATCAACAAAATCCATTTAAAATTGTAAGGCTAACTCATATAATAAAAAAAATATACTCGATCCGGCGAAAATATTTCGTTGGATCAAAAAATATCTTAAGTAATTCAAATATTGAATATACATTTAAATTAAAATATTTTTTGCGGAGTCAGTCACTACGTAAATAAATGAAATTAAATCGGAATTGGTAATACTAGCTGTCCGCCCGCCATTTCGTCCGCGTGTACTTCGGTTATCGCACTCTAAACGTGTTTTCCGGCTGAATAAGATGTTTTTCCGGAATAAAATGTAGCCTATGTTCTTTTCCATGTCAAAGGCTATATGCATGCAAATTTCATCCAAATCCGTTTAGCCGTTTTTGCGTGATTAAGTAACAAACATCCACACTTTCACATTTATAATATTAGTTAGGATACAACTGTTTAATACTCATATACTGTAGGAACAAATGTGTCTTGTGTCACCAATGAATATTTGATTTCTAAAGAAACTGTATGAAATCATCCACTCTCTGCGCATACGAAAACATTTTTTGTGTCCAGTTTCTTCCACTTAGCACATAGTCATGACGATCAAAAAGTTTTCTGTGTCGGTAACTGAAAACTAAAAGTCTCTACATTTGCGCAGCGCCATAAACTCGGAAACATAAGACACCCAGATAAGATTTTTGACGTTTGATAATAAATAAAAGAATGCACACGTATTCCAATTTTATTATTTATAAAAGTTCACTATACATAACAAGGATATCAATATGTACGAGT
The DNA here is from genome assembly GCA_929112965.1 of Mythimna albipuncta. Lineage (NCBI taxonomy): Eukaryota > Metazoa > Arthropoda > Insecta > Lepidoptera > Noctuidae > Mythimna > Mythimna albipuncta. The sequence continues at coordinate 685,106 of OV815980.1, forward strand.
ATGTCAAATTATTTCTGGTATTGTAACGTTTTTATATCTCGGAAAACCATTATAGACGATCAATCATTTTATTTCAGGAAGACTCTTTCTATTACTGGGAATTAGGTCTGTGTTTGAAAGGTTTCCCTTGTAAAGGTTTTTCAGTTAATATAGAACGAGCGTTCATTAAGTCTCGAAATATTATATATTTTTAGCAACCGATACTCTCCAACAAATTTTTCTACTGATCCGTAGAGTAGCTTTTGTGGAAAAAAGATTTTCGCATCGTTGTTCTGCCGTTACTTCGCGCCTGTTGTGGTATCTTTATAATACTATACATAATAAAAATAGTGTGTTTATGTGCGTCTTCTTCTTCTTCCTGCCCTTATTCCATATTACTTGGGGTCGGCGCAACACGTTTTCTTCTTCCATTCTGTCCTGTCACCACTTTTCACACAATCCATCCATCTTTTTTTCGGCCTTCCTCTCCCTCTCCATCCATCTACATGTATAGTCTGAACTCTCTTAGTAATATGCGCTTCATCCCTCCTCTTCACATGACCATACCAAGACAACCGATTACCTTTCAACTTATCAGTCACTGGCGCCACTTTCATACTTCCTCTAATATACTCATTTCTCACTTTATCCATTCTCGTCACACCACACATCCATCTCAACATTCTCATCTCCGCTACATGCAATCTTTTTTCATCCTTCTTTTTCACAGCCCAACATTCTGATCCATACAGTACGACAGGTCTTATGACGGACTTGTAAATTTTACCCTTCAACGTTTGTTTTTAATTTTTGTCCATCCTCCTGACATGTCTCATAGCGAAGCCGAGGCACCCTGCGGACTCTCCGTCCGCGTACCGGCACATTTTGCTGCTCGACGAGGTGGCCAAGCTCTTTGAAAGAGTAATTGCAAACCGCCTCGTCGTGCACCTTGCACGGGTGGGGCCGAACCATTCGGACGGCCAGATCGGCTTTCACAGGATGCGCTCCACTGTGGACGCCATCAAGCGCGTGCGAGCCCTCACGACGGCTGATGTAGTGTCCCAGGGCAGGTGTGTCGTGGCAGTGTCCTTGGACATTACCTCTGTCAAATGGTCGAGGCCTACCTGTCGGACAGGTACATAGTCTAAACCGGTCACTAGGGAGAGTGGCGACGGCGAGAGATGTAGTGCGGTGTTCCGCAGGGATCTTAATTCTTAATTATTATGGGGAAATGCCGCCGATATACAGACAATTTTCGTTTTACAGAAAAGGGCTATTCGATCAATTTATAAATTAAGTCCCAGATACTCCCTCAGAGATAAATTTAAAGAAATAAATGTAATGACTGTGCCTTCACAGTATATTTACGAGAATATTTTGTACGCCCATAAAAATATAGACATGTTTAAAAAATACAGTGATATTCATAATTTTAATACAAGAAACAAACATAAATTTGTAGTTCCTGCAACCAGGCTCAAAAAAAAAATAGGGGGCTCATTTAGATGCCAATGTATACACTTCTATAATAAACTTCCTAGCCGTATTCAACAACTAAGCCTTAATAAGTTCAAATCATTTGTAAAACGTAAACTTTGTCAAAAGGCTTTTTACTCTGTAAAAGACTATATTCAGGACGAAAAGGCTTGGGATTGACCTGCTCCAGTACCTAATACAACTGTTGTCATTTTTATTTTTCTTCTTTTGTAATTTTTAATTATTTTTATTTTTAAATGTGCTTTTCCTTTGTTTATATATTTTTTTTTTTTTTTTAAACAATTTGATATTGATATTGATATTAAAATGACATGTATACATTTTAAGTACTTAAAGTATATATATTTTTTTTTTCTTCTTTGACATAAATATTTACTTCTCTAAATATTTTGTAAACTAACAATTTGTTTATATTATTGTAAATGTGAGGACTATGTTGATTGCTTTTTCTTTTCTTTTCAGTAATTTTAACGTATGTCTGGCAATTTGAGTGTTTTCAGCGGCCTACCCAAATGTCCTTTCTTTGGTATTGTTCGTCAAGTCGTAGAGCTCCATAGTAGTCCTAAGTTGAGCTTTTCGAATACTGACAAATGCTTACACTGATTGGACAGGTCCACTCAAATCTGTATGGTTCTTTCTTCAAAAGACCATCTCAGACAAATCTGCATGGTTCTCATGTGATTTGACCATTACATATTTACTGTATGGACTTTAAAAGAGACTTTGACCCCTGAGTTTGTTTCGGTGTTTCTTCTCAGGGTAGTCAGATAGGAAACACCGGCCTCATCTAGCATAAACTGACGAAAAAAAAAAAAATTGACGTGTAAAAGTGTTTTTTAAACCTATTTACAAAATAAATATCATTTATCATTTATCATTTATCATTTATCATTTATCATTTACTGTACACAAAAAAAAATAACAAATAACTTTTACAGCCAACCATTAAATGAAAATGAAATTTTGCATTTGAGGAACCTTAAATGTACAACAAAAAAAAAATACATAAATTGAATTTAACTTAAAACTAAAAATATAATAAACAGATATATTATGTGTCCGTCAAACTATACATAAACATAATATAATATACAATAAATAAATACTTAAATACATACTTAATTATTTATCTTCTTCTTATATACATAAATAGGGATCGGTACTAAGACCACCCTTGTGGATCATCGAGTGCTACTACGTGCTGCGCGGCGACTTCTCTGATGGACGGGGTCAACGTGGTCTCGACAACACGCTAGTTCTAACGCAGGGAGAGTCGTACCGGGCGGCGGTCTCTCTAGCTACACGCGGGGTTGCAATTGTCGTTGATAGGATCCATCAGTTGGGACTCAAGGTGGCTCTGCACAAGTCTGAGGCTATGTGCTTCCACGGCCCTCAAAACACGCCGGCACCGGGTTCCCAATTAACGGTAGGAGGAGTTTACATCGGCGTTGGGTCGATGATGAAGTACCTGGGACTTGTCCTCGACAGCCGGTGGAATTTCGTGGAGCATTTCCGACGTCTGGGTCCCAAACTGAACAGGACTGGGGCAGCTCTCACGCAGCTCCTGCCCAACCTGGGGGGCAGAAGCAGGTTTTCACCGGACATGGTAAGTTCGGGAGGTACCTGCACCGGATTCGTGCAGAAGTAACTCGCGACCATTCCCTTTCCTAGAGAAGAGGCCTGCGTCCCCAACATTGAGAAAATTAACAAAGCTGATTTTGCTTATGCTTATACTTACTTATACTTACAATAAAAACGAACAGCGAACACAATCCGAAATCAGAAGCAAAAGATATCACACAAATCGGTGAAGCATGTATCCAATCATTTAGAAGCACATTGCCAGTGATCAGGGACTCATTATCGTATTGACAGCTAATCAGCGGGTTGGCAGCCTGGCATGCTACTCGAACTGATTGAACTCCGTGCGCCCGATTGCACCGACTGACTAACTGCGATTAGGTTAAGTGATTGACATTAGGGTTTTATTAAGAGTTTTAGGTAAGATAAAATAAAAATCTTTTTTATTTGAAAGTCGATCCGAACTTAGACATAAACATGTCATAAACAAATATAAAGTAAGAAATCGTCCCAAGGTATACACTTGGTATTAAAAGTATATTTAGTGCTGTTCCAGGACACGGTCCACTCTTGTGCCAAATTTTATCCAAATCCATTCAGCCCTTCGCACGTGAAGAAATAGGAAACATAGAAACTTTTCGGTGTTTCTAACAAGATTATAGTGTAAGAGCTAACCTAATCTTAGCTTGATAGATAAATTATTATTTGACGCTAATGCAAAATTATTAATAGTTTAATGAATTCGATAATTAAGATAAGACAAGATTTCTGAATTTCGTCACTTAACTGACACCCATTGAAAAACATATTGTTTGAGATTCTAGTTCAAAACGTAGACTATTACAAATAAGTATATACATTGAAAAATACGAAACAAATGATTAATTTTGAATTTAAAAAATAGTTATCTGTTTTAATGATGATATTTATTGTTACAAAAAAAAAGATGGAACATTTTAGCTTGTTAATTTAACTTCAAACCCCGTGAAAAATATATTCTTTATTGTACACTATTAAAATTACACCAGGAGGTGAAGCTCAAAGTAATAAGTAACCTGAGTAGCTAGCAATATGCTTAAAAGCTAATGGAATACCCATTACCTTCCCTGCAAGGTCTGAAAGTTACTACAAAAAATATAATTTACGTTGATCGTAGTTTTGAAATTTTTAATATTAGGTAGGTACTAACTAAGCCTTGACTTATGGATTAATCTCATCGTCAAGTGTTGAGTATACGATTCTAAGTTTATACAGATGCAGTTGAATAAAAGGATTTTACTTTTAACAACTGACTACCTTCCTGATGTCTATAACCCAATATCCAAATAACACGACACACCTTGGCAAGACTGGCATCTTTTCTGAATTCTTACTACCGTCACACTTCCATAACAACTGTCAACGATCTACAAATAATACCAATGACATAACGTATTTCAAAGATTTACGAATGATAACCTGGATTCGTTTAATGTGTTTACGCATTGAAGCAAGGATGGCAGCGTGCCTGAGTGTGTACTGGATGTTTATCTATTCAAAGACCAACTTCGGCAAACGTAATTTAACCTGAACATTGATCCAGTTCCGTTTGGCCCAACAACCACTTCTTTGATTACCCTTTTTTATTAGGTATGTATTTAATCCGCAGTCTTGGCGCCATCTTGGACTTAGGATTTGTGCACAGTTAATAATGATAGGTCTTCTACAAGGTAGACCGACTTGGTGAGGATTGTGGGAGTTCGATGGATGTGATACTCACAGAACCGATCATTGTGGCATCGCTTGGCAGAGGCCTATATCCAACAGTGGACGTCTTTCGGCTGAAACGATGATGACAACAATAGAATCGCCGGTACTGAATTAGAATTTAATTTAACTGACCGAATATGAGTGACACTTCTATAAGTGAAAAGTACACCTCTGCCTAACTCTTCAAACTAACGAACAATCTAGCAACCCTTTTTGATTACTCTAAACTTTACCTACAGTTAAAATTCGGTGCAACCGTCCATTCATTCTAACATTCGTGTCAGTGATTAGTGATCAAAACTGGTGTGGAATCATAGCACTCGTCAACATTAGATACACGCGAGCCTGTTTGGTTTATATTTTAGGTACTAGGTTTATCGTTTATCAGCTTTATAGCTGTATAATATTGGTAAAAATGAAAACTGAATACAGCAAAAAGCGCTGATTTTAAAACTTACAGCAGTGGTCGGATTTTGTTGTTTAAAGACTTCTTGGTGTTTATCTTTAAGAAAAAACTTGAATTCGGAAAGAGCTTTTTTTGATTTTACATAATCCACAATAAAATTTAAATGTGTTATCAAACATTTTTGTATGTCAAAAGGCAAGAAACAAAAGAATTCATTTGTTCCGTGGTCAGAAGTACGTAATTTTTTTTTGAATTTTAAACTTTTAACAAATATTGGACCGTGGTTGTCTCTTAATGCGAAGCAGTAATGCTAGCGAAGGAGGTGGATGCACGCGCGAGGACACGGACTTCCTCACGCCCCAGTCACCAGGATTTCGACTTCGATTTCTTGCCACCACCGTAGGCGTCGGCTGGCGGACAACGTGCAACGGGTAGCTTGCCTTCCGGACGTCCGATAACCGTCCGGACCAAGCCTCAAAAAGATGTTAGCAAAACCGTTGGGACTCGACAGAGCCGAAGCCTACGAAGACCATGGTTTCTGAATCCTAGAGACCAGGAACGTTTGGCAAAGAAGAACCATAGATATCGTTTTAGTAAGTAAAAGTCTTACATGAAACAGCGGGAGAAGTCACTGTACGATTTAAGCTATCCCAAAAGAAAAAAAAAACATTCAGTAATATATTAAACCAACACTAATTATTCTAACAATAACTCAAATTCCCAGTAAAATAATACGTTACCTTAAAAAGCACCTCGTTAAAATCATCGAATGAAAGACAAATTACTGCTTTAAAACATAATTCAGAACCATTTCGTCGGTACTCTCAAATATTGAATAATTTCTTTCTCCTCAATGAAATATTCTTAAGGGACTCTTCACGTTTAATAACCGCTGATAATGGACGTTGGTGGTGTTAGGGTGACTACACAGTGATAGACAGTGACAGGGAATTATTTTATTTTTCCTCCTTGCTTGTGTAATTGTTTGGAAATAATCATTTATATTTTTCTACGTCAAAAGTCGAGAGATATTACGTGTCCCAAGAGTGGCAGAAATAAAAGCTAAAGTATTTTTAAGAAAAACCGCGGTGTTTCTTACGACCCATTCACGACTTCCCAGCGAGCGGTGCGCCATCGGTAACCGAGCGCGCGGCGCACAGTATTTTATTTTATCTCAAAATGACCACCTGCCTGATTATTAGTGAATCAGATAGAGCTTTTTATTCTAATTGCGAGAGTAAAACTCCCACGAATCTATCATAACTAGTTTAGGAGATATCCGGGGTTAAAACTTTTTACCCATATTTTGAAAAAATAATTTAAAAAATATTAAAAAATTTATTTCATCTAAACTTTTACAGTTGCTTTATTTTTTTACCTACATTTTAAAAGGTCTTATTTTTATTTATGTTGCGAGTCCTTTATGGCTGCTTTAGACCTCGTAGGAACCGAAAAATCAGCGATTTTGTGATTTTCGTTTTTTTTTTTTTTTTTGCCCATGTTCTTCAGTATTAGAATCTGCAATTTACTTTAAAAAAGAGGTAATAAGGTAGACTACCAACACAAAAAAACACAACAGTTAATTCCGTGGAATCTCGGAAATACTAAGATTTACCCGAAATTACCCGAACTCGGGGTAATTTCCCGCAAAAATTTTTAAGACGTAATTTTAATATTTTTTACTTTATAAATATAGAACAATTCTTTTGGCTTGTGTTTTCAAAATAATTGTGCTTAAACATCATCTGCGTTAAATAAACTATCTTCGTTGTAAAGAAGTGTTGTAAATTCATTTTCTTCGCTCTCGGTACATGCAGTTTCTTCTTCGACGTCACTGTTATCTTCATTTAAACATTCAGAATTGTCCGGTTGTAACATTTCTATAACAGCTTCTGGCAGTGGCATTCTCCTTCGGTTACTTAGGCGTTGTTTTAGCCGTATCGTTGATATGACAGGGTCGGATGACTCAAGCGCCCTGCGGAATAAGTCCATCATAGTATGAACCCTAGAATCTTTCCGGCTGTGATGTTCCCTATCCTGACGCCAAAATTTATTAAGATAAGACATCTTATATACGCATAAGAATATGATAGAAGAATATGTAGAGGAACAAATAAGGCGTTTAACTCCTATTACAACACTTACATCAAAAGGATTTATTGTCTTCACAAACTGTAATTTAACGCTGAGCTTAATTGATGGAAAAGCTTGTCTGGAATTCGTGCTGCACTTGGGATATAAAAATGACCCAAGAGTCAGACAGTGGTGAGTAACGAAAAATTCTGATCTGGGAAAAATTACTGCAGAAAGAAAAAATGAAATCCAAAACCAAATTAAGGAAAGTATGAGTCTATTGGTAGACGTTGTTAAACCTAATTCAGGCACCTCAAATGACGGCAATACGGCTTGGCGAGTATTCAAAAGTGAACAAAGCCGCCAAACGTTTGCTAATATACTTGGCATTGAAAAATGGCTCGTCGATGACCTAAATGTAATTTTAATAGCCATAAATTCGGGATTACCAATAGACGCAAAAAAATACGGTACATTTTGTAAAAATGTGGCTTATAAGTATGTAGAGAAATACAACTGGCACCCTATGACTACTACTACTATACATAAAATCTTAATTCACGGAGAAAAAATTAAAGAGAATTCAGCGCTACCCATAGGGACTACTCTCGGAATAAATTTTGGCGTCAGGATAGGGAACATGACAGCCGGAAAGATTCTAGGGTTCATACTATGATGGACTTATTCCACAGAGCGCTTGAGTCATCCGACCCTGTCATATCAGCGATACGGCTAAAACAACGCCTAAGTAACCGAAGGAGAATGCCACTGCCAGAAGCTGTTATAAAAATGTTACAACCGGACAATTCTGAATGTTTAAATGAAGATAACAGTGACGTCGAAGAAGAAACTGCATGTACCGAGAGCGAAGAAAATGAATTTACAACACTTCTTTACAACGAAGATAGTTTATTTAACGCAGATGATGTTTAAGCACAATTATTTTGAAAACACAAGCCAAAAGAATTGTTCTATATTTATAAAGTAAAAAATATTAAAATTACGTCTTAAAAAAATTTGCGGGTAATTACCCCAGGTTCGGGTAATTTCGGGTAAATCTTAGTATTTCCGAGATTCCACGGAATTAACTATTGTTTTTTTTTTGTGTTGGTAGTCTACCTTATTACCTCTTTTTTAAAGTAAATTGCAGATTCTAATACTGAAGAACATGGGCAAAAAAAAAAAAAACGAAAATCACAAAATCGCTGATTTCTCGGTTCCTACGAGGTCTAGAGCAGCCATAAAGGACTCGTAACATAAATAAAAACAAGACCTTTTAAAATGTAGGTAAAAAAATAAAGCAACTGTAAAAGTTTAGACGAAATAATTTTTTAAATATTTTTTAAATTATTTTTTCAAAATATGGGTAAAAAGTTTTAACCCCGGATATCTCCTAAACTAGTTATGATAGATTCGTGGGAGTTTTACTCTCGCAATTAGAATAAAAAGCTCTATCTGATTCACTAATAATCAGGGAGGTGGTCATTTTGAGATAAAATAAAATACTGTGCGGCGCTATGAGCGGCGACTCATAGCGTGCTTCAAACATTTTCGTTCTTATAATCTTACCGCTCTTCTAAACTAATCATGCTAATATTATTATAAAGGCAAAAGTTTTGTGAGTGTGTGTGTATGTTTGTTTCTTTTTATAACGCTTTTATAGCTGAGAGGATTTGAATAAATTTTGAAACACGGATGGACCATGTCCTGGAAGAACACATAGGACACTTTTTATTCCGGGAACATGTGCCCTGGGGACAGTTTTCTAGTTTCCCGGGGGGGACGAAGCCGCTGGCAACAGCTAGTATTAAATACTAGCTTCCGCTAGCGCCCCGCTTAGAAGGTTTCTCCATACTTTCAGACCTCCGTTTTACCCTCTTAAGGGTGAAGTTTCATAAAATCCGTTCTTAGTGGATGTCTACGCCCTATTAGGAACCTACCGGCCAAATTTTAAGTTTGTAGGTGTTATAGTTTCTGAGATTTCGTGATTAATCAGTGACTGGTATTTTGCTTTATAAATATATAGATAGATAAATAAAATGCTTTGTCCGAGTGTTTAGATCTGACTGTGTTGTGTCTTCACAACTACCACTCTCAAAGGGCTCGAATCCGTCGGATTCCCGTGGGTTCCACCATGTCATTGGTCCACTTTGTGGCAAACGTTTACTGTCGCAGGCGTCATTAGAGGACCTATTGGAGGTACAAAACTTTCCAAGGCATTGTTTTAAGTGATTTTTAATTGTGTCTATTGTTAAAATTCATTAACACGAAGATCACGTATATTATAAATACGAAATTTTGAGAGGTAGGATGTATGTTTGTAACTCTTTCATGTTCAAAGAGCTGAACAAATTTAAATAAAATTGACACAAGTGTCGACTATGTTCTGGAATAGCATAAAGGATAATTTTTGTCTTGGATCTTTTTTTTATCTAATATAAACTAGTGCTTGACTGCGATCCCGCCTGATGGTAAGCAGTGATGCAATCGTTGATGATGAGGCGTACTAGTTTATTAAGAGCCTATTCACTCTAGCCTTGAAGACACCCAAATTATAATCAGATGGAAAGACCGCAGCAGGATCTAGGAATAATTATGTTTACTATGGATATTATTTTAATTTCACGCGAGCAAAACCCTTGGCAGAATCTAGTATTACATAGTTAATCGCAGCCACCAACTTAAATCACTTATAACACCTACCTTAAAATAATTGGAACGTAATCTTTATCCTACTGAAGATAAATTAATCACTTTTTCCTCGAAAATTAATATTTTATCGCCATCGTCCTATAAAAGAAAATTTATTAAAACGATAACACCCTGTACATGATGTGCTGAAAATATTCGATAGGGTTGTTAGCTTACTGTGAAGATGGTTTTATATAAGGGGTGACTGGTAATTAGTTACCGATAATTATATACGTGATTGTACTCATGATTACAAACAACTTTTCAAATAAACTTTTTTTAATACTACAGTAGTAGTAGTTCTTATAGTTTCGGAAAAAAGTGACTGTGATATACGGACGGAAAGACAGACAGACAGACATGACGAATCTATAAGGGTTCCGTTTTTTGCCATTTGGCTACGTAGCGTTAACGATTGCAGATTATCAACTCGACTAGGGGTACAGAAGCGATTTAATTATTATTCTAATTCGTATTCTTTAAAAAAAAATTACAAACAAAAAAAACAGGACATTTGATGTAAGTACATGGGCGAGCTTAACCCACAACTGGGTTTTTTTTTATTTTTTTGTTTAAAAGGTTTGTTAAACTAAATACGTCTTTAATGCATTGCTTACTTTGCTAGTTAAGTATTGAATACTTAAAGTAAGGACAGTTTGGCGACGTTTGACGAAAGACTGGAACAATTGCAGAGGTCTTCCCGTCTGAATATAATTTAGGTGTCTTCAAGGCTAGAGTGAATCGGGTCCTAATAATCTAATGCGATTCACCATCAACGATTGCATAAACGTTGACTCATCGTTCCACGTCTTTTAATCAATAAACCATCAATTAATTAAACCAAATCTTTCAGCTCAAACACATTAATCAAACACACACTTCGCCCAACTTTTCACCTACTCGTTCACACTTAAAGGTAAGATTAATGCATTCCGCTTCTAACATCGATTTGCAATTTACTTTTCATCCTACGTTAATTTTGCCCCTGGCCAGTGGGAACCCTACGCGGCGATTGCGCTGAATAAATGATCGCGGTTATTTGTGAACGGTGGATAGGCTTTTTAAATGGTTATATTTAAACATCAACCTGTATTTTGTGCGTCAGGTTTGTGACGAATGTGGGATGATCCGGATGAGTGGACTGTTGTGTTTGTTACCTACGTAATAAGTACCTACTTTTACGTTTATTACTTTTTTAAATTATTTTTAACTGGCTTTAACAAAGGTATTTTATTTCCTGTTGGAAATGTTTTCGCAGGTGTCCAGCGTGTTCATAAATAAAATCAGCGTTTAGAAATAAAGTGTATTATCTAATCAGTTACAATAAATATACAAAATTAGAATACTAATTGTAAAAACGGTATCAAAATTGGTGGAAAAGTAAACGAGATAAACCATTTTAAGCAAAATATCTTAGATCCATTTTCTATGGCAGCCGTCTTTGACGTCAAAGTTCATGTCAGACTTTTTTAACTTCTCTAAATATCACGGTTCATGAGATACAGCCAGATCACAGACAGACGGACAAACAGCGGAGTCTTAGTAATAGGGTCCCGTTTTACCCTAGTACGGAACCATAAAAAGAAGATCTTCCAAAAAATTCGACAGAAAGAATTTATTACACAAATAGTGCCCAAAAACTACGTGCTGTGTTGAATAACTAATGCCTTTATGTTTGCGCTCCCTTTTCGTCCAACTTTCATTCTGTACTACACAAAACTTATACAAAGGGCATATAAAGTTACACATTTACATATTTTTTCATTTTTATTTTAGTTTCTAGATAAAACCAAATGTATGTACTTTTTTTTTACTTTTTGTTTAGTTTCACTGAAAAACATGACGTTATGCTTCATTTTTCAGTAAATATTTAAGCAGTCTTTTTGTTGTAGAATTTGTATACTAGCTTTTTGGAACTCTCCGGTATTTTATTTTTATTCGTAATCCTACTCGTATAATCCCTCACGGGTTTAGTGAATATAAAAATAGCTTAATTGGGAACCAAAACCCATTTTTAACAAAGTATTTTAATAATACCTCGGAGCCCTATTGTAGATTTTTTTTAGGTTGGATCATCATTTAATGACAACCCCCGCTCTTGGGCGGAAAAACAGATAGTGTCAGACCTTAACTGACTTAAAACCCCCTCCGGTTTCTGCTTTGCCGTTGAGCCAGAGCCCCGGGGATCTCTTTCGCATCACCCATGGCCCCAGTAGCCTTCGACCCTGCTGGACCCCTACGGTTGCTGACAACTCCTTGAGGCGCGCGTGGAAATCCACGCACCGTCGACGACCTGAGCTAGCCGTTGCTCGCCTTATTGTAGATAGAAACACAATTTAAAATCACAGCTATCAGGAACCCAACTTACAAGACTTTTTTATCTCTATCAAGCACGTACTTTAGCGAATTTCACAAAATTTTATGTCTATCTATACACACGTCTAATAAATCTGTAGAAGCTATCAGTTGTGCGCGCATCGCGTCAAATGTACGAAATCGGTTGTGTGCAACCTGACTTACTTAGATTTTATTTCTTCGCAATCGGTTGTATTTTATTTGACTCTTCAACAATGAGTACACTATTAAATGTACAAAAAAAAAAAACAATACAATCTTATATCTAAGTGCCCCATCACTTAAAGAAGAGCACTGCATGCACTAATAAATACGCTGTAGCAGCTAATAATAATTAATAATTATTAAAAAACAGAAAAAAAAACACAATAATAAGAATAATTAACACAAAAAACAGAACAGAATGATAAGAACATATACTAGTGCTTGACTGCGATCCCACCTGATGGTAAGCAGTGATGCAATCTCGCGCGCGCGTGAGACGCACTAATTTATTTATTTATTAATATATTTATTGCCTATCAACAATTGTCACACATTGCATTCAAAATGTACCTGCCCTTATACAAACCAAGTGTACAATATATCACGATAGACACAGCATGCATTTATGAGCCTATTCAGGCGGTACGAAGATCGCTGGGTCAGCTAGTTATAATATAGAGAAAAGATTAAACTCACACAGCAATGGGCATTAATAATGCTAACTCCACGCTAACACAAACGAACCCAGTTCAAATATGTTATGTGTTAATTCGGTATTGTTTACGCCTGAACTTGGTAGATGCGGGACAGACCAAATCAATCGTACCAAGCTGGAGTGTGAGTTACTACTTAAAACACACACTATCAAATCTACCCTTCCTCATATTATGTACCATAAACGTCCTCGTTTTGCACCACAAGTAGTTTATAATAATCTAGCTATAGTCAGTCTAAAAAGTCAAACGACTTGGGTAATTATTAGGGTAAAATGAAATCTGATGTAGTCAACACTGGTTGGATCATTAAGGTAGATTAAGAGATCTTGATCATTGCTTACTAATAGAACCTTATAAAAAGTATCGAATATAAGTATTTTTTAAATGATTTAATAAACTATTAAGGGGACTTTTTATTAACATAAAATACAAAAAAAATCTTTTATAAATTGTTCGTTTAGAATATAATTATCTATTTCAGTCGCTTTGATAATGTTCTTATTACAAAACTAGGATGCATTAATAGTAATAAGTAAGGATAAAGTAATAACACAAATCTAGAATCTCTACTCTGCTTAATGATTCATTATCACTAGCCATACTACGATCAACATCTGTTGTAGAACTATCATCATTTAAAAAAACAAGTGAACAAAAACAAAACAATCTCAACAACAACTAAAATTCGTGTTGCCAACCAACAACTGATTTTTTATTGCGTTCAAAAATTCCCAAGTCTAACTGTAGGTTTATTATTGCAGATTTATATTTAATTCACTCAACAACACAACAACGCCTGTTACATATGTAAATTTAACAATATTTTACTAACGTTATAGAACAACAAAAAAAAAGCTACTCAAGCTCGCCTATGGAAATTCAAATACTTACCTACTACGTTAGGACTACCTTCTTACTTCACGCTGAAGTGGCGCTGCTTCGTGCCAGAAGTAGGACCGTGTGAAATACAAGCATAAACGCGTATAATTATTTCAATGTTTGTAGATGATGATATATGACTGATTCCAGCCAGACCATTTCTCGGGTTTCATGGATTGATTGTAGTCTCAACAGAAATTTAATAACAGTAGCTGTAAGACTTCGGTCCGGACATATTCCATCAAATTTTAACTATTTAATGAAGCAAGTTTCGTCTCCAAATTGTGATGACTGTGGTGTGGTTGATGATGTTTTTCACATCTTGATGGAGCGGATGGACAGTATTGAAAATACAAGAAGCAATGTTTTTAGACTTCGTAAAACGTATGATATTAGCATTTGTAATACAATCCTCTCTTTTCCCATGTCCGATAAAGCTAAACAATTGTTTGAGTTAGCCTTATAAGTAGATTGTAAGTGTTTGTGTTGTCTGTACTAGGCGATGTGTGCTAAGCGACAAAGCACTATAATCAAATAAACAAAAAAAGGGAATTGACATATAATTGATTGAAATATAACTGTATCTGTAAGTAGAAGTGCCACAAATGACCACGATTTGTGCCACAAGTAACCCACAATACTTCCCTATCATAAGCTATTAATGCGATTTAAACTGAACTGTTTAAGAGATGGAGCTCTAAATGGTATATTGTATCGCTTTATCACTAGTACGACTGACATTTTAACACATCGCATGGTAAGTCCCCTGTATTGCACACCGATAAATTACTAATACGCTTGAAATCAGTTTCAACCTAAGTGGCACACGCGCCAAAAAAATCGCTGCCACAGTAAAAGCTAGAAGTCACAAAAAAAAGCCGAAGCGCGCGACATAGAAAGGCCGCCTCAAAAGAAGCTTGAGGCAGCGTGAGCTTGAGACACTTTTACTCATGAACTACATAACACAATAATGTTACTAACACTATAGCTAGACGAAAAAAAAATAACTACACCCTTATGACAACGCACATACTACGTTATAAATATACTTTCAGGTCGGAGTGCTACAGTAACAAGTGGTCCCGCTTTGTGTCACAAGTGGTACCGCGCGATACTCCACCTAGCATTGTTGGGCCATGGACGATAGACTCAATTATAACCGTCGCCGTCGTACTGAGCTTTTTAAATTGTTCTTTCGTTCTTAATTTGAATTTGATTTTAATGGTCGTTATTTTTAGAGTAAATTGTTTTTTAATTATTATTTTTTTTGGTCGTCTAATGGTTGTCAATATAAAAAATAATTTGAAATGTTTTTCAGTAGAAATTATAATGGATAAAAGAAGGAAAACGGAAAACATTTATTCCAGAGGCATCTGAAGTGATGTTGATAATGAATATCCTGGTTAATATTGAAAAGCAATTATTATTTTTGTTTCACAAAAAAAGAAGAATTATGTACCGTACTCAAAAATACTTCCTTATCCATGTTTTCTTTATAAGTGTCAAACCATATTACGAATACATTTGTTCAAACTACAGAAATGATTGCGTCGTAAGCCAGTAATTTGTTAGAGATTGATTGCTAGGTTGTAACGTAACGTGCCAATTACTACCTGGCCACAATTGGCACATTACCGCCTCGTTAGGTCTTGAGTTTGATTTCAAAGTGCTATTGTCTGTCAGGACTTTAATGGCTTGAGAGTACATGGCAGATGGCAGATACTCCTTGTGAATGACCTTCTTACGGAGAAGATCTTCTACTGTATAGTCTGTCTAATAAGTCAACCGACTTGGAGATTTTGTATAATGTTTAATCATTTAAAAAATACTTATATTCGGTACTTTTCACAAGGTTCTTCTGTTACTAAATAATGATCTCTATCTCTTAATCAACCTTGATTATTGAACCCGTGTTGACTACATCAGATTTCATTAAATCCTAATAATTACCCAAGTCGTTTAACTTATTAGACAGACTTTACTTAATTGTACTGTCAAGCGATAGTCTGGTTGATTGTTCTAAAGATTCACTTATCTAAATTTTAGATACTTGAAAAGGAGTTTCTACGGATACCTTAAAGCGAAAGAGGTTGGGTTGAATATGGGCTGTAAAATTTAAACACGGTAAACTTCAAAACGACAGGCATTTTTGAACAGCAAATTTTTCCCCCATTTTTTATTTTCATTCCAGCAATAGGTTTGATTCTTGTGCAAAAATATAATACATATAAAATAGACAAAGATAAATGGCTATTAAAATTCAGAAAACAGAAAAGATAAACTTTTCTATGTCCCAGAAGTAACGGCTTGTTACTTTTAAAGTTGCCTCGTAACCTATCTAGAAGAACAGTACTGCACCCACTAACTAGACTAAGTAACTATGTAGTTGTGTTTGTCGTTACTTGCCAGCTTATAACGTAACGTGTCAAATACTTCCTGGCTACAATTGGCGCACACTGGCCACATTTTAAGTGGTATTGAGTGTCTATCAGGACTTCAGTAGCTTATGAGTACATGGCAGATGACAGGCACTGCTTCCTTTAAAAATATCTTCTACTGCACAAATTTGTACTGTCAAGCGGTAGTTCGGCTGATTGTTCTAAAATTCACGAACTAATACGATCTCTTGATGACTGGTAATTTATCTGAATTTTAGACTTCTGGAAAGATGGTTCTAGGGATCCTTCAAAGCGGGTTGCAAAAGTTTAAACACGGTACCAGAGTCACAGTATCTCGCTCGAACTATCCTGCAACCCTGGATTCGCGCTCATACTTAAGTCAAAATCATTTGCGTAAACGACATTCGCGAGCACTATGGTGTCCCCTAAAATGGCAGGCAAGAAAAACCTATGAAAAATAAATAGCAACCCCACAAACCCCTATTATCTGCGGCATCTATTCTTTAAAACAATATCCTGTAATAGTTATCAATTTGGTCGCACGTTTCCGGACTAGTCCCGAACTAGGCGCGTCTCTATCACTTTAAATAAAATGTTACGACTGCCTAGCGCACGATGGTTCCGCGTGAAATATTTTCTTGCAGAAGGTATACTTCACACCATGCATCACACTATTTTTAATCAGTACAAAAAATAAATAGGGCTCTGTCCGTACCTATTACTGATCATATTTGTGCAGTCAAAAGTAAAAAAAAAAAAAACAAAATTGACCAAGAGAATTTGTTATAATTGTTATATTCATAATCAAATGAATCATTTATAACAATTGCTACTAGATAGTAGCCAGTACATTTGTACAATATTTCCATAAATTGAATGACATTTTAGGATATAAAGAAACGCTAATAACTTTGCTGTTTATGAATATTAGTTATTGAGACTTTACTTAAATAATAATAACATCTTTTCTAAGCTATTGTCCTTCTGAATAACTTAATATGTGGCCACTGCGCTGCTGGTACATGCAATATCAACAAATCTTCACAATAAAATTAAATTACTGACCCTCAGTAGCGGTGTAAAAAATGCCTTATAATGTTGTCCGCTATTTTATTTTACTGCTGCACTGACAGCAGTTTCTTATTATATGTAGTTAAGTAGAAATGTGGACTTTAAACAGACTTGTGACTGGGAACTTGTGACCTTTTAAAAGTTTATGTCTTATAAACGAAGGTAGCTATGTCATGGCCAGATCTTAGAAATTGATCACTTCATGATATGGCTAAGTAAAACTGGCCAGTACCTCTACCATGAGTTTAAAGTAGGTAATAGTATTTGTCTTACGGCACCAAAATTTGCCATACAAAATATTTACGTAGTCGGTATCTAGTATAGACAAATACTATTGCTTTAAACTCATGGTAGAGGTACAGATCGTTTAAACGTTAACATTAATTGATGATATTTGAATCTTTGTTTGTCCTATTTTCTTTAGACCTTTTATTATTATTGAAATCCTACATCAATAATATGGCCCAACGAGGATTGACATGTCATCAAATGTTACATTTAAACGATCTGGCCAGTTTTAGTAGACAATTGAAATTTTCACAGATGATGTAGTTTTGTTGCCACTATAATAAAAATACAAAAAAAGGATAAAATGAATATTTAAGTGAGGCTTCCATACAACAATCGTGTTTTTAACCCTTCGTGCGCGAATCACACTTGGCTGGTTTTTTTTTTTATTTATTACCCGACTACGGAGGAAAATTAAAGTGTTTCGTTTGGTACCTATGACGTGTGACTGCGGATTTTCTTTTTGTTCTATTCTTGTTTTTCCAGTTACAGTTTATTGCAGTATCCTGAAAATCTTGTTTCATACTTTTTCAGTTAGGTTTTAGCCTTTTTCTTTTTTTTTTTGAGGTGTGAAATCTGGTAACTTCTTCCACTCCTGTGATCCTTCAGTAGCTCTTTACGTGATAGAGTAGATCATCATCATCATCACTTTAAAATTAAAATCATATTTTGTCTTCGAACACATTCTACGTAGGTATTAAAAGAGTGTGGAATATTTTTTTGCTTGAACCTGACCAGATTCTTAAAATAGTTATAAACACTAACTTACGTAATCATTTTTGGCATAAAACTAGAAAAAAGGCACGACATTCGGTTAAGATGATCCGTGGGTGGAAAGAATCAGAAAATTACTGATATAAAAAATCCAATTTGGATAGGGCTACAAGAATTCAATTCTATCGGTTTTGGATTCGATTACGACGAGAAGAAATTATTTCGGATCTATCCGCTTGTTTCGGCTACGGATATTAAATTATAATAGTAAAATACAAATAGCTAGTTTTGACTTTTATTTCTAGTCTAGATTATCATTTGTCCGTCTGGTACAACAAAAACTCAACTTACTCTAAGTTCGTGTTCGTAAGCTCGCCTATATACATGAACTTTGTTATCCACTTCTTGTATAAGTTGTTATGGTGTATAATAAAGAATTAAAAAAAAAAAAACACCTGTTGTAAACTGTCATTGACACTCCGCCTTTATCCAGAACTATTCGAAACTCCTACATCAGCTTCGGTTACGGCCAAGGGTATTTTTTAATTTCAGGTATCCACTAGTTTCGGAGTTCCTTTACATGCACAAAAAAATAAATTATCTTTTTTTTATAAACACGTTTGGAAATTCTATTTTTTTTATAAGACAAAAGCTTTTCCAAATATAATGTGGCCGATTTTGAGGCAAATTTCACGTGGCTTAAAAAATAATTGAAATGAGGTTTTTGTTGAATCTAGTTTAAAATTATCCATATTTTTGGGTCCCGATTTACCACAGCATTTAAAAAATAAGGACACCATTTTCTCTGAGAACATATTTTGTAAATTAGTGCGATGGTATTTAAAAAAAAAATCTTATATTTTAAAAGTATATATAGGAATCTGAACCTAAAGAATATCCTCTTTGAGGCGTGGCTGGAAAGACCTCACGGCGTCCTTACCTTCCGCATGACACAGGTCCTCACCGGAAATGGCAAGTTCGGGAGGTTTCTGTTCCGAATTAAAGCGGAAGTGACGCCCGGATGTCGCCACTGTGCGGAACGCCCGGAGGACACGGTGGAGCACACAATCGCGGTGTGCCCTGCTTGGGTGGAGCATCGCCGTGCCCTCGTGGGGGTGATCGGCGGCGGAGACCTCTCGCACCGGGCCTTGGTCGAGGCCATGGTCCGGAGCGAGGAGGAGTGGCAGGCGGTCGCCGACTTCTGCGAAGCAGTAATGCTCGCTAAGGAGGAGGCCGACCACATCAGGCAACGGCGCTCTCGCCGCCGCCGGGATTCCGATCCCGATTTCCAGCCACCGTAGGCGCGGGCTTGCGGACAGTGAGCAATGGGTAGCTCGCTGTCCGGCCGTCCGGTAACAGTCCGGACCAAGCCCAAGTCGTCGACGGCGCGCGCTGTTCCCGCGCGCCTCAAGGAGTTGTCAGCAACAGCAGGGACCCAGTCGGGTCGAAGCCTACTGGGGCCAGGGTTATCCGAAAGGGCGCTCGAGCCCCGGTATGAAGGCTTGAAGGAACGGGATGGGTTTTTTAGTCAGTAAGAGTCTGACACTATCTCCCGCTTCGCCCAAGAGCGGGGGTTGTCATAAGATGATTTTTCCCATCGAAAAAATAAAATAAAAAATAAAATAAAATTTATTCCGGACATACAGCGCCATCTATTGGTCAAGAGTCGGCATCAATTCAGTACTGAAATTTCCGGAAGTCACTATTCCATGCGAACGAAGTCGCGGGCAAAAGCTAGTTTCTAATAAACCCTTTACGTTTGTTTTTTCCCAAAGTGATGGCAATGGTGATAAAAATAGAAAAAAATGCGCGTAGTATTTTCTAGTAGCAATTGTTACGAATGATTGGTTCAATTACGAATTCACCAATAATGAAAAATTTTCGTAGAGAATTTTGGGATTTCGCTTTTTTTACTTTTGACTACACAAATATGATCAGTGACGTACGTATAGAACCTCATTTTTTTTTTGTACTACCAATGAAAAGCCGTTACTGAAGAGTAGGCGACGAGAAAGCCACTGTTTTATGGCATTGCTCGGGCGCTAGGGCCTTAAATCTTGCTATATACAGAGCAGACGTTATTTGATGATTTCCTATTCCAAAAACTGCGCATTCCTGAAGACATCACAATAATACATCATTATTAATATCCTTACCTTATCCTTATTCATTAGGAGTCGGAATGTATTTTTCATTCGTACATCTTTATCAACCGTCATCCTTCCTCATTACAAACATCTTTCACAAGATCCATTCATCTTACATCAAACCGTTGACACCAACTTCAAACTTTTCTCTTTACCTATTTAATATTTTAAAGGAGAAAGTAACTCTGTCTGTTTATTACGTTTTTACATCTAATTCAGAGTTTTTTTTTTATTTGTTATAAACTAGTGCTTGACTGCGATCCCACCTGAAGGTGTCAATCGTTGATGTTGAGGCGAACTAGCTCATTCACTCTAGCCTTAAAGATAACCAAATTATAATCGAACTGGAAGACCGCAGCAGGCAAATGTTCCAATCCTTCGATGTATGAGGCATAAACGACGAGGCGAAACGCTTAGTCTGGACTGTAGAGGTTTCAACAACGTAAGGGTGGATACTCGCTCTACGTCGGGTAGTCCGATGGTAGAAATGAGATGGCGGAATCATATTATGCTTTTTTTTTGTGGGTTAAAATCATCCAAATGACATCCCCCGCTCTTGGGCGAGCAGGAGATAGTGTCAGACTTTTACTGACTAAAAACCCCACCCTGTTCCTCTTTGCCTTTCGTACCGGGGCCAGGATTCCTCTTCGGATAATCCTGGCCCCAGTAGGCTTCGACCCAGCTGAGAACTGCTGTTGCTGAAAACTCCTTGAGACGCGCGGAAACAGTGCGCGACGTCGACGACTTGGGCTCGGTCCGGACAGTTACCGGACGGTCGGATAGCGAGTTATCCGTTGCTCACCGTCCGCAAGTCCGCGTCTACTGTGGTTGGAAATCGAAATCGGAATCCCTGCGCCGGCTGGGGCACTGTGAGCGCCACCGTTTCCTGATGCGGTCAGTTTCCTCTTTTGCTAGCATTACTGCTTCGCAAAAGGAGGCGACCGACTGCGAATCAAATCATGCTTCAAGCGTCAATTTTTGTTTATTTTTTTCAAGAGTGAGGCTGAGACTAACGGCTATAAGGGTTGATCTCCAAGGTTAAACAAAGCTCATTGAGGTCGGTTTGTGGGTGACCCTATCAAGATTCCTCCGTTTCACAAAAGTACGTTGATTCCTGTTCCGGCATTCATTATAATTTTTTTTTTACTGTACAATAAAATTTATTATTTTCTATTATGTTCTAACAACAATAGAAAGCAATTCGAATTGATGTAATCTTATGATTCAAATATTACGACGAGGAAAAATGTAAATCGACGCACACACGGTTTGTAAGAACAGCAAACAATTTAATAATTCATATCGTGTTTATGTTATCGTAAATGTTTATTTATGCTGAAGACATAAAGTAAGGTCATGTGTACGTTCGAAGTTGACATGATAAGAGGTGAAAAGCTGGGATTTGTTTGTTTACATTATATTGGGCAACGCTTTATAAATTGAAAGGTAAACAGACGAAGAATAGATAGAAGAATAGAATATTTGTATTTTTTTATTCAATACTGATACACATCCATGTTTAAGGGGCTGTTTTTCCGCTCGCCTTTTTTATTACTTTATGTAAAGCAAACGAACGCGATGTTGATAAAAAGGCAACGCGAGAAAAGAAAGATATAACGCCTGAAAACTCAGTTTGCAATCAGTAATTCCGTGATTTATTCGAATATTCTACAAAACTTGTTCCAGGAAATACGTGTTTCTTTTTTTAACCCAAAATAGTTAAAAAAAAAAATGTTGTCATTTAGAATCTTGATAAAATTTGAAAGGCATTATTATACTTTTTTAATACTTTTTTTAATTTTTGAGTAAATTTGAAGTCGAAACCAGGTAAAAGCACCATTTCCTTTCTTGGGGTTTAAGCTTACTCTGTGCCAAATTTCATCAAAATCGGTTCAGTAATTTACCTGTGAAACATCTCTTGTACTTTTCCAACCGTATGTCACTTGGTTCATTGTAATTCCTATAAGTGAGAACCGGCGACGATGAAATCTGGATCCGCGCCTCGGAAATTCTTAAGTTAATTACCGAAGCGAGCAGGGTTATCCAAGCTACCCGGGTACCCGCCTACCCGGTTACCCGATTACCCGGCCACTTTCAACCGGGCAAGGCGACGCGACGTTTTTGCTGAATCTAACCCAGTTATATCAACATGATTTACAAGGCAAATTAATTTTATTATAGTTGTACTGTCTAAATTGTATCAATTTGTAAGATTTTGTTAGCGTGGACGGATACTGGATCAAAGAGTTGATTTAGTATTTATAGAGGAGGTTAGCACTATTTTTTTTTTTATAATATAATCGTTTATCGTGTACTATCTTTGGATAATGTAAAAACTATCACATGATATAAATGGTTGATTTAAAATGTGATGTGATAGGGAAGCGGGTAGCGTCCATGATGTGCAGCAGGGTGCGTGGGAGCGGCAGCAGCATTCCGAGGGTCATTAGCGACAAGTCGTGTTGCGCCACTTTAGCACCCTGGGTGTATGTAAACATGTACTCGGTGTGTCTGGTGTACACAAAACATTTTTTTTTTAATCCGACTTACAACGAACAACACTCTAACTTTGAAGACACCTAAGTTATAATTCTACGCCACGAGGCGCCGCTCATAGCGCCCCGCACCGATTCGATTCGATCCGTCGCTTATCGATACCGCTCGCCGCGTCACTCGCCTCTAAAACCAAAGTCGTGACCAGCCCGTAAGGGGGACACTCGCTGTACCTCGTGTTGTCCCATGGTAGAAACACGATGGCGGAATCAAGTCATATAATAACAGTCTTCTTGCCGTTATTGCCTCTAGGTTAGACGGGCCCTTACAGCACTGGCAGTCCTTGCACGCACCCACCAATCAGGCGTGGGGCAGGTAACTTTGGTTTGTTAAGATAATTTTAGTATTTATTTTGCTTTACTGTTCTTATTCATATTATTAGTGTTGCAATATGCATTTAATTTATTAGATATTATTTTATCGATTACTATCATTTTAATTTTTAATTAATTAACATTTTAATTTAACATTTTACTCCATTCCGCATATTAATTTAATTTATTGTTTTGATCATTTTATTATCTAACTGACATTTTTAATTGTAATTTATGACATTTTAATACAGTGTAAAATATTTTATTTTTTATATATAATTTAATTTATTATAAAAAAGAACTAATTATTTTATCAATTCTGAACTAACATAGAAATAATTATTACTAACATATATAATTATAATTATCCATTGTAAACGTTAAGACACTGAGTGAATGGTCCAAGTTCCTGTGATGGAGGTATTTAAGAGCCGGTTGTAGTCACAGATTATTTCATATGAACTTGTAACTGTAGAAAATCATGGTGTTTTCTTTTATAGGTATTTATGGATTTGCAGACGTTAAAAAAAAAAACAAAATGAGTAGAAGCTGACCTTAAATAAACTCCTAAACGTACCTGTAACCTCCCCTAATCATAGCGGACTGTGTGAAAAGAAGCTGATACGGTTGGCGCAATAATTGGGCGATTGGCTGCTGCGTTCGATGGTTCAGTTCCCGCACGGAATAAATATTAGTATGGCCTACAGATATATCTTCTGGGATTTGGTGTATGAGAGTTTACATGTATGTAACTCCCGAATGAAAAACCTCCCTGAAGCTGAAGAAGTCATTGGATGTAATTTTAACACACAATATATATCTTGAAAGGGGTGCGCAATTTTCTGTTCGAATTGCAAACATAGTAGTGCGGGGCAATGATGCGCGTCGCTATTAGGGATGCGCTCATTCATCAACTTTTTAATCTAACACTCACTAAAACTAATGCGGTCCAATGTGTAGAATAGAAAAGAATAAACTTTATTGTACACCAAAATAGTAACAATTTCACAGAAACTTAAATCTATAGGCGCAATGGCGGTCTTATCGCTGACAGCGATAACTACAAGACTACAAAAACCATAATGGAAGAAGAAGACCTACTTACAAAAACCATTGACCTACACAACGAGTTGGCAACTACCACGGGCAACAACTGATTGAGCTTACATGCAATTAAACAAAGTAGACCAGAAATAAACAAAAGAATAACGAAACAGAACTCTAGATAACACAAACTATTTGAAAGTTCCAGAACTACAATCTACTTTTTTTAGGGATCCGTAACTCGGTTAACAAAAACGGAACATCAATGCAAAGCGTCAACCGCTTCGGAATCGGATCGTACACAGTATACGAACTGTCGGTATTTACAAAATGACGATAGGATGCGTCTACTGCATTTGAAATTTTCATCAGTAATTTCCGTTCCAGTGCCTACACGCTGTCCCATACAAATCAATACAAAGCAACGAATCCATCCGCTCCGTACACTCCAGTCCCGACGAAGTAGAAATTTAGCTTTAAAACTACTTTGATGTTCATCTGTCAAGAACTTTTGAGCCGAAATTATGATCAAATACTCAGCTCTGCTAGTCTTTCGAGTGGGGAAAAAATTATACATCTATATCAACGCGACCTAAACACAAGGCCATTTATCGCACGTATTTTGATACTCGCAAGGGAAAAAACCTATAGGGTACTTGCAGTTGACATATAATCCTGAAATTTGTCAAGAAACAAGGTTACATATAGACCAGGGTAGATGCCTTCAAAAATAATTAAAAGTGAAAAATAATAATAGTAGGATGAAACCCATCACAAAAGGAGGAGAATATTATAAAAATGAAAGGAAAAATAATTTACGGGCGATCTGAGGTCGGGAAGGGGGTGGGGGTGACTTTTTAAGGGGAAAAAACGGTTTTTCTCGATTTCCGGCAAAACTAAAAGTCCTATGGAAAAAAGTCAAATGGCAAAGTTGTAGGTAATAAAAAGATCTAAAACTTTTGCATTAACACTTTTTTCACATAACCTCAAAATTTATGTGAAAAATTCAAAAAACCATGTTTTTGGTTTTTTATTTTTATCTCTTTCAAAAAACAATATTTTATCACGAAATTTGGTGAAAACTTACCTTTTTATGTCCCAAATACGCTGTAATTTATTTGATTAGAAATATTTATTTTTTCACCTTATTTTGAATAAATATCGAAAAATCACCCTAATTTTCAATCGAAAAATCACCCGTCAAAATATCTTTTTTTTTCAAAAAGTTTATATGGTGTCTGTTCGTTGAAATGTCTACTTTCCGATGGTGAAAAAATATATATATGTTACCATAGTAAATCTTCTCAGCAAATGCAAAAAACCGAAAAAAACTCGAATTCGATTTTTTTTTCAATTATTATATTGAATGTACAGCTATTTATTAAAATTTACACTTTAATTACTCGAAAAACGTAAAATTACATGTTACATAGATAACAAAAAAAAATGCAAATCAAAATATAGTACTATAATTAACAAACAAATAAGTTGATAAAATTAATACTTAATAAGACGTCTACAATATTTGGAGAAAGGAGTCGAATCTTCTTTAAGTTATATGCGTAGATGCCTATTTATAACTATTTTTAGATAACTTATATTTATCTGAGTGACCTACGAAAAATTTTAGCCCATCAAAAGGTATTTCATAGAGGAGTGGGGAAGGGGCTAGGCGGGTCCGGGTCTTACTACATACATACCTAATATATTATTTCGTAGCAGCTGTAACAACCGTTAGCCTAGCCAGTATTCGAAATACAGTATAGTATACAACATCGTTTAAAAAAATACACGTGCACGTTGAGTTTCTTGAAGATAATTGTGACAAGTTTACAAAAAAACTAAGAAGATTAAAAAAATAATAATCTCCTTTATTTTGCACAAACAAACTTAGTTACTCCCATATGATATATAAAATACACATCGTAAATATATTTTTACTAACTAACTTTTGGCCGATTTTCATATATATATTATACATTTCAAATATATTTCAGATATATTCAATTTTTTTATTTTATTTTTAGCTATGTTTTTATGTCTTTTAGGATATATTTTGAATGTATCTAAAATATATTTAAAATATATGAAATATAAATGAAAATAGGCCATAAGTTAGTTAGTAAAAATATATTTACGATGTGTATTTTATATATCATATGGGAGTAACTAAGTTTGTTTGTGCAAAATAAAGGAGATTATTATTTTTTTAATCTTCTTAGTTTTTTTTGTAAACTTGTCACAATTATCTTCAAGAAACTCAACGTGCACGTGTATTTTTTTAAACGATGTTGTATACTATACTGTATTTCGAATACTGGCTAGGCTAACGGTTGTTACAGCTGCTACGAAATAATATATTAGGTATGTATGTAGTAAGACCCGGACCCGCCTAGCCCCTTCCCCACTCCTCTATGAAATACCTTTTGATGGGCTAAAATTTTTCGTAGGTCACTCAGATAAATATAAGTTATCTAAAAATAGTTATAAATAGGCATCTACGCATATAACTTAAAGAAGATTCGACTCTTTTCTCCAAATATTGTAGACGTCTTATTAAGTATTAATTTTATCAACTTATTTGTTTGTTAATTATAGTACTATATTTTGATTTGCAATTTTTTTTGTTATCTATGTAACATGTAATTTTACGTTTTTCGAGTAATTAAAGTGTAAATTTTAATAAATAGCTCTACATTCAATATAATAATTGAAAAAAAATTCGAATTCGAGTTTTTTTCGGTTTTTTGCATTTGCTGAGAAGATTTACTATGGTAACATATATATATTTTTTCACCATCGGAAAGTAGACATTTCAACAAACAGACACCATATAAACTTTTTGAAAAAAAAAGATATTTTGACGGGTGATTTTTCGATTGAAAATTAGGGTGATTTTTCGATATTTATTCAAAATAAGGTGAAAAAATAAATATTTCTAATCAAATAAATTACAGCGTATTTGGGACATAAAAAGGTAAGTTTTCACCAAATTTCGTGATAAAATATTGTTTTTTGAAAGAGATAAAAATAAAAAACCAAAAACATGGTTTTTTGAATTTTTCACATAAATTTTGAGGTTATGTGAAAAAAGTGTTAATACAAAAGTTTTAGATCTTTTTATTACCTACAACTTTGCCATTTGACTTTTTTCCATAGGACTTTTAGTTTTGCCGGAAATCGAGAAAAACCGTTTTTTCCCCTTAAAAAGTCACCCCCACCCCCTTCCCGACCTCAGATCGCCCGTAAATTATTTTTCCTTTCATTTTTATAATATTCTCCTCCTTTTGTGATGGGTTTCATCCTACTATTCGTTTTTTTTGTTTTAAAAATTATCGACACTGGTCTAATAGCAGAAATAGAGATCCTGAAAAACGTAGAGTAGTTACATTACAAAATTTAAGTTTAGTAATTCATTGCGATTCGGAAAAATCTTCGAAACTAGATTCAAGCGATCCCCTCGATGCACGAGTCCGACTCTCACTTGACCGATTTTATAAACTTTAACTAACTTAAGAACTTAGTTGAAGCACAGAAGTTCCTTGTGACTTTTAAATGACCTGGGATTAGTAGCTCAGTAGTACAATGTCTGAAAAGTAGTGACGTGCCAGGGTGGAATCGATATTGATATCAGGTGACTGTAAATGACATGTGTAATGAATGATACATGTTGGAATGTTTCTATGTGAACTCTGTGGGTGAGTCGTTTTGTTTTGTGATATTCTTGGAACATCGTTTTGTAATTAACTGTATTTAAGAACCTAGAGCCCTTCTCCACTCGCTTATAGTTAACGTCGAGCATGGCTTAAAAACTTGTTGTCATCAAACTCCGCGTTGGATTGCTTTAGATGAATGTAACGCTTTCCAACGTGATGTTTAATGAAAAAGCAACGAGAAAGAAGAGAGAAAAGTAAATAAAAGATTTAACCGTTACGACTTTTAACAGTCTTAAGGTCGTGTCCTTCAGTATAGGCCTAGGTATAGCGTAAATATAGGTAATTACCCATGCACGATAAAAGCCCGAGCGTAAGCAACGCCACAATATTGGAGCGAAGGAATCCGGATTCTAACTTATCACGCACATGAAATATATAGAATAGAAATACTTTTATATATATATACTTTTATTTATATCATTAACAATCCTCCACTACGCAACAATTCGGCCTAAAACGCATACGTTAATATATAGTATGCAAATAGTAATAATCCCGACGGTTAAAAATTGCTATGAAATAACATCAGTCAAAAAAGTTAGATAATCTAACTTTTTTGAATATTTCAAAAACGTGGTTAAATATTTTCAAAATATTTTAGATAGTAAAAAATTAGATAATAACTATGCTCTTGAGAGTAAATTTGGTTTGAAGCAAGTTGGTACGGCGCCACATACAAATTTGGGCATTCTCTTTTAGTTACAATTAAAATAATTGAAAAATTACACTAAAATAAATTAAATTGAGGAATGCATTGAAATAAAATAAAATTAAAAATTACATTGATAAGTCCGGTTAAAAAAAATACATTGAGATCAATTACATTTAATTAAATACCAGCTTTTGCCCGCGACTTCGCTCGCGTACATAAAATACGTCGCTCAGGTATAAATCAGCTTTCTATCGGTGAAATTTTTTTAGCAAATCGGACCAATAATTTCAGAGATTGCCTACAAACAAAAAACAAAAAAACATACATTCAGCCGAACATAGAAACTCCTCCTTTTCGAAGTCAAATCCTTTTTAAAAACGACTTTACCTCTTTATATTAGTGTAGATTAAATATTGGTGTCAAATATCACACTAATCTCTAAACTAAAGCCCTGGTGGATATTACAATATTTGACTGCAAACTAGTTAAAACTGTGTCTAAACTTGCTATGAAAGTAATCAACGGATACTGAGACAGACAAGCTGTCGAGTGATTGCCTCACATAATACCCAAGGGGGAAGCCGATGTAGCGATGACAGGCTTCCATTGTAACGAGCGAAGCATTACGTGTATAGGGACAGTGACCCAATACTGGAACTGGGATTATGCGAAATAGTTATCACGGTCCTGGGGGGTTACTGATATTTCTGTCAGTGTTCCCGCCAACCGCTAAATACATTAGTACATTTTGATACAACTGCAGAAAATATGTCAATGTGACCGAAGCGGAACTTGAGTCGAGGGCTGCAGTGACAAATTCGCAGGTGTATCAAACTACTTTTTTCAATACATTTGCGAAGAAATTAATGTATAGGGTTGACCGGCAATTTGTGGGGGTCGACACGTGTCAAACTTATTATGATAAATGTGGCGGGTGAGAGTACGCGCACTTTTCTGGTGTAGTGCAGAAAACAGTTTATTGCGTGCCTAAAAGCGGTGGGATAAGAGCGGATTTTTGAGTAAGTGTATCGAAAAATGTATGTAATAATGACATTAATAATGATTGAAGTTTTTTCATAAACTGTGTTACTTGTTGGTGTGTAAAATTTTTTTTACTATTCTATAACCTGCGGAAAAGACATGTGACATGTGACGTGATAATTAGCTTTGACAAATGGATTTTCTGTCAGTGTTCTCGCCAACCGCTCATTAAAAAGTGTATAACATTAGGGTTGCCACTGGACCACACGCGACAACCACAAACGCCACCACGAGAAGCTAAAAGCGGTCGCAAAGGAAGCTGAAGCGCACGATAGATTGTGGGTGCTTTTTTTTAACGCATACTCGCTATATCATAATGGACTCTATTAAAGAAGTTTTGAATGCGCGAGTGGTTGCGTGGCGACCAGCCGCGATTTGTACCGTGTGGCGGCCATCGGCGTCAACCGGTTTCGGCGAATCCATATAAAATGTATGAGAACTGTAGGAAATAAGCCGGTGGAAGTGTTTTGTAGTTGTGGCCGTGGCTCGAGTGCAGCAGCCGTTACCTGTGGAGATGTCACGTGAATTGACGAGATAGGTAATGTCATCTTCATACATTTTGAACTTAACGTTTGACGGGGACGCTAGTAATTTGTCTAAGCTTGCGGAAAAGTAAATGGCCAATGAAGGAACATGGCTGGGTTTTAGTTAATTAAGTTTTAACGTTTTGGTATGGGATAGAGCGTTGATAGGCAAGGCAGTCGGGACTCCTGGTTAGGTGTAAATAATTAACTTGCTGTGTTTAATAATGGATTCTTATAGTTTACCAAACTGCTATGAATTTCAGATTTATTATTATCAGTCTACCATTAAATACTTCAACCAGTAAATACCCCTATACTTATACCGGTATTTAAGTCTCAGGCACCCCAAAAGTCAAGGTGAAGTACCCATAAATAATTTATTAACATCAAAGTATATGTAATTATTTTAAGATTTATTTGGTTCTTCGTGAATTCTTCGTGAAGTTCATCGTCAATGTTTCAGAATTTTGGTTTTTGTATTTTATTTCTCGCTTTTTCTCTGATCATAAAAACTTTTCTAGAGTCTAATCTTTAATATGACGTACTGTCTTTGTCTGTGTACATGAATATTTTTTATTAGGGCACAACTCTCTACTAATTTCAACCATTTGTTTTTCTTCGGCTTTAGCTCAAGGTTTTTACGTCAAGTTTTTATAAAAATGCCACCCCTTTTTTCTAAGTTAAAGGGTTTAGGTTAATGGTTTTAACGAGTATAATTTTGTAAATAAATACATGCAATGGGCTTCATCTGAAGTTTTAATGTCACCAAAAGGGCAATGGAAAGAGCTATGCTCGGGATTTCCTTGCGTGATCACATCAGAGACGAAGATATCCGCAGGAGAACCATGGTTACCGATATAGTCTGAAGAATCGGCAGACTTGAGTAGCATATTTCTCGTAGAGCAGATAGTCGATGGGGCCGAAAAGTTCACGAGTGGCAACTACGAACCGGAAGTTGCAGCGTTGGAATGCCTCCCACAAGGTGGACCGATGGCCTGGTGGCGTTTTTCGGTTGAAATAGTGATGATAATGATAACATACATGTCATTACCACTAATGTATGTTTTTTTAAACTTAAAATTCGATACCAATCTGGGCATTGCAAAAAAGTAAGAGAATCTTAATTTCGCTTTGAAGCATTCACCTTAAGGTGAAGACAAATCAAAAGCCAGTAAATCTTAGCGAGTTATTCTAGGGGCGGCGATGTGTTCAAGATAAAGAATTCCTTTGTCAGAATAAAGCTTTTTAACTAGAACCTCTTGGAGGCAATCACAGAGTATGGAATACCTTCAACAGTAGCCACTAGAGATGCCTTTAACCTTCACATTAATATTTTGTTTGTTTATTATGTGTTCATTTGTTTTATTAATTAAATTAATTAGTTTTAGTTAATACTTTTATGTGTTGGGCTAAAATAAATTTTCCTTATTATTGTTATATTAATATTATACTCTAAGAAAGAAAGAAAGAAAGAAAAACATTTTATTTACCCGAAAAGGCGCAAACTTAAGACTAATATAATATGTAATGTTACATTTTTAAAATTAATTTTTACATTCTTAAACAAAAATGTAACAAAAAAAATAACAAAAAATTTTTTTTGCGCCACGACCGAGCGTAACAGCCTTACACTCAGCATAATGCTGTGTCCACTCGCAAAGTGCAAGGGGTCCACAGCGCTGATTTTCACGCGCGCGTGTTTTTTTTTTACGCGCGCTTGGGAACGCCTATGTTCAAAAGAAAACAAAATCAATACTATATACTTCCAATTGACCTAGATTCCTGAAATTGGATAAGAAGCGAAGTATTATAGCACAAGTAAAGTAAAAAATATGAAAACTGTATATTTTTACTTATGTCACAAAATACTTTTTACTTTTTGCGGTCCGGAAAAATCTTCTTGACTTGATTCTGGAAGCGAGCTATATTATTAAGTTAAGTTTATACGGAACTCTCGGTACGGTAATTCCACTTGCACTTCGGTATTTTGTTTATCGTGGAATTAGTAA
Organism: Mythimna albipuncta; assembly: GCA_929112965.1. NCBI lineage: Eukaryota > Metazoa > Arthropoda > Insecta > Lepidoptera > Noctuidae > Mythimna > Mythimna albipuncta. The sequence goes on from OV815980.1 coordinate 717,489, forward strand.
GTACTAAGTACCAACGTAGCCATAGAACTAAAAATCTCCTCGCGGTTGTCGTCTTACTATCTTCGCAAGATTCTGCAATACTTCGGTCACATTGCAAGGAAAGACTGCGGAAACCTCGAAAGGTGGAAAAAGGCCTCGCTTGCGCAACCCAATACGTTGGTCCGACCAGATCCGCAACGCTCTTGACTTCACGAAATACAAGGCCCTTCACGCCACCAGAGACAGGAATAGATGGAAGAACGACATGATGAAAGAGTGACTCAAGGAGGAGAGAGTGAGTTTCATACACTGGCATTCTTGGGTATGCATGGTAAGCTTTGACACCGTTTCCAGCAGTGGCCGCTGAGGCATCTTTGAGCTCCGTGGAGATAATAACAGAGCTTTTTAGATTACCTGCCGCTCTAGCCGAAATACAGATACCGGCACGGATCTTGAGCGCTGACTTCAAGCTGCGCAGAAGTCAAATATTCGGTCTCTTTAGTGGTACGAAGGGAGACGCAGGGGCGGGGAGTGTTAGTGATTGGCTCGCGCCATCGTGTCAAAGACGTCACTTGTGATTCGTTCCCTGCGCTTGCTGCATGTATCTAACAAGGACGAAGATTGGCTCGCCAATGTATGGAATGCGCAAAGCGATCCCCACTCTGATGCCGAGCGCTCAAGATTCGTGCCGTCACCTGTACAACCGTTTCGCTTGCGTCGAACGCTTCGAGTTGGCCACGTCGCCGAATCTTTTGTTCTGACCACGTGACTGAGCGTTGAGATGACGTCATTTCCGTACATTTGAAGCTTTCTACTAGCGTTAACTATTGCAGATTATTAACTTGGCTAGGGGTACTGGAAGTTTAATTAAGTATGTTGAAATTAAAGCTAAGAGCCAAGATATTTTATTTTTAATTTTTATATCATCAGGGATTGTCTTTGATAGCTAAGTAATGGCCAGGACCAGTACATGTTTTTGACATTCAAAATAAAAGATGGTTGACTGCTTCACTACAATAGTTTTTTAAAAAGAGTAATCGGGTAGTTTCTGGTCCGTTCTGCTGAATAAAATATGATCATTTGGAACCGTGCACCGGCCTCTGAAATTTTATAAGTACCCGTGAGGTAAGCCGCTTATGTGAAGTGAAATATTTATGAAATTAATTTGTATTGAAATAAAGGCTCGGTCTCATGTTTGACATGAAATAAATCAGTTTTTATGATTTTCTTAGTTCTTCTTTATTTATTGCGGATTAATTTCTAGTAGACAATCGAACACCGAATCAAATTTTTTTTAGACAATTTTAAAATATTCATTTTGTTTTTTTAGGTGGGAAGATCTCCATGACATCTCTCGCTCTTGTGTGGAGCGAGAGGTGTGTTAGACTTTTACTGACTAAAAACCCACTCCTGTTCCTTTGTCGCATTTCATACCAGGGACAAGTTTTCCTTTCAGGATCAAACCCTTGGCCTCAGTAGGCTTCGACCCTGCTGTGCCCCTACGGTTTGCTAATATCTCCTCGAGGCGCGCGTGGAACAGTACGCGTCGTAGAAGACTTGGGCTCGGTCCGGGCAGTAACTGGACGGTCGGACGGTGAGCTACCTATTGCTCGCCATCCGTAAGCCCATTTATCTTGTTGATGTTTTTGACTTGGGTACTTATTTGTTTATTTAAAACTTTATGCACCAAAAACTGTACAAAAGCGAACTTCATGCCGTAGGCATTATCTGCCAGTCGACCTTAGGGTTATGCAGAAACATAACATGACAGGTGCAACTTAATAAATAGACAAACAGAAGAGAAACAAATACAATAGTAAATACATAATTGAATACATACATATCAATAAACAGTGCTGTAACATTATTAGTAGACCGAAGATTAGATAAGAAGGGGAAGAAGGATTATCTAGAAAAGAGAACAGGGTATTCTTAGTCCACCATTCGAATATAGATTTACACATTCTAATATTTTCGAAGTATTAACAGCGAATGTTTGAAGTCAACCTTCTCGGCAAACTTCGCTGAGGTACTCATCACTACAATAAATATCCCAACTCCATTTTACCGGGAACGCACCTGTTCCAATGATTCCACAAATCGTCCAGTTGCTCAGACACTTGAGATACTAAACTACACCAATTTAACATTAGTAGATATTGATACACTGGGGTAGATAGATGGCTGTAGGTACCTACTCTTTATTGTACACCATAAATAGAATTACAATTATAATAGGTAGGAATTAAAAATTAATAGGGTATCACAGTGGGAATCAATTCTCTTCTTAGTCGTACACTCTCGACAGAGTGGTCGTGGTCGTGTCTCGGTCGAGTCCCGCACCACCGCCCGTCTCGCGATACGATGCCATGCAGCTCTGTGTTTGGAAGCTTGGGAGCCTTCATTTACGCTGAAGTGTGTCACGGTTTTAATAAGATCCGTCCATCGCGTCCACGAGATCTTTTGCCTATGACTTTCCCTTGCACCACCAAACGTTCCATCGAGTCCTCATTACGGGAATCAATTACCGAATAATTAAAACATCCACTGAATTTCACAAGACAAAACTGCAAAATATACAAATTCGTCAATGTCACAAGTTATATTTCATAAGAAAAATATGCATAGTGTTGTGCATTACAAGTCGACATATCGATAGGTCGTCGTCGCCCGTACCCGCCGAAGCGTTTCTTCCATTAACAGCTGAGTTAATTGAAAAACCAGCCGCAAGGGAACTCATCCGCCGAGAACTGTCCGATTGCTTTGTTACAAACGAAAATATTATGCGAACGAAACAATATGAAAAAATGTTTTATGATGCCTTGATGACAATATAAAATGAACTTTCTGTGGTTTACTTAGAGTGTATAGTTAAAAGCTGTTGATATTATTTTATGATGATGGCAATAATAATAATTATTTATTTTTGGAGATTCCTTACTCAGGAGCCTTGACCACCGAAAGTTGGACCCAGAGCACGATGCCAGTGGGCTATTATTTTATATGGTTTTTATCTTCTAGTATATTATGTTTTCTTTAAGAAATGTAATAATATGTATCGCCCAGCCGGTAGAATTGCCAACCTTAAGTGGCAGTAGGCAAGCACATTGCTCGTAGAAGTAGATGATCGACGAGGGCGATAAGTTCTAGAGTACAGTTACCAAAACGGATCTTGAGCGTTCGGCGTCAGAGTGGGGATCGCTTTGCGCATTCTATACATTGGCGAGCCAATCGTCTTCGTTGTTAGATACATGCAACAACGCTGGGAACGAATTAGGAGTGACGTCTATGACGCTATAGCGCGGCGAGCCAATCACTGACACTCCCCGCCCCCGCATCTCACTTCGTACCCCTAAAGAGACCGAATATTTGACTTCTGCGCAACCGCTCAAGATCCGTGATGGCAACTGTAGTGAATACGTAGATTGTAATTCTGATTTCAAAAGAGCACCAAGGTATTATTATTACTTGGGAGAAGTCTATGTCCAGGCAATGAACGTTTTTTGGTTGAAATTATGATAATGATGATGACGATAGTAAGCTACAGTAGGTAATGTATTAGTATTATTAATACTTATAAAACCTGCTTAGTGTACGATTTTTGAAGATATACTACCACAAAAGTGAAACCGCGGGCAAAAGTTAGTCGGAAATAAAATAACCGACTTCAATGTTCAATGTCTCTATTAGCTTTGCCTCTTCGTTATTTAAGACCGACTTCCGAAATTAAAGTTATTTTGTACTTTTCAGTATTTTTTTTTAACATTGAAGTCCCATTTTTTTTTACACTTTTTAGTTATGGTACCACCACTAAAAAGTACCCCTCGGACCAACTCTAATACCTTATAGCTAGAGTGCATCTCATAACAATTCTAATAATCCCAAACACGGTTATGTTATTATTTTTTTTTACATTAATTTACCTTCTGGCTTCATCATTAGATCAGTTCGATACATCCACTCCCCTTTTTCTTTCAGCCAGTCATCGACTACACGTATAAACAAAGCAATTTTACTTGCTACGACAGTTCTGCTGTGATCGTATGAGGAGTTCTGTGCCATATCTTCGAAATTCATGATCAGATCATAAAAATATTTCCATTTATATGGGACCAACTTGGAAGCATAACCTTTCAATCAAAAAAATATTTTTCATAATCGGTCCACAAGACCGAGATATCGGTGAACATACATACATAAAAAAATACTATTAGCCGAACATAGGTATACTTTTCGAAGTCGGTTAAAAACATAAAACGCTGCGCTTACTGTAGTCAGTTAGCGTAGCGGCATAATTCACCCCTTACGATAAACTAATGGCAATTTGTAACGCAAACCACTTTCAGTATCTGATTGATATGAACACAAAACGTTATTATAAACTTTAAACGAAATTAAACTGTGAATCGAACCCGCCTCCGGTTAATCAACAGCCAATTCACAGGTGAACTTTAAATTTATTGGATCAATTAAAATAACAGTTCTTATCGACGTACACATTAATTTATTCGCCTTCAAACTTGGCGTCGCAACTTATCGAATTAAACTTTCTTATCGATATAGAGGATAGGAACGGAGGCGCATGCCTATACTATTGGGCACGCCACAATCGAGACCGTAAGTCCCCTCTTTGAGGAGTAGCTAGAGAAGTACCACGGTGTCTTTACTCACATGACCAGTTGGGTAGGTAACTGATCATCCGGAGCACACGCTGAAGCAAATGGAGGAAGTCTGTCCCACTTGGGAGGCGCCTCCCCATGACCTCGTGAAGGCGATCGGCGGCGGCAACTTAATGCTTCCTTCTCTAGTTCAGGCCATGGACCGGAGTGAGAGAGAATGGTAAGCGGTCGCCTCATTCTGTAATGAATTGGAAATCCTCACGCCCTAGCAGTCTCCGAAGGAGACATCCCAGTCGTCGGGAGTCGGGAGGCTTTTGGATGACGAGCAATGGATAGATTACAATCCATTCATTCATTGATTTCATTGGGAATCGCAGGACAATTTCTAGCCATTGGCCCGGGACGTCTCCTTTGATGATTCTTTAGAGCAATTAAGCCCCAACAGGCATCAGCCCTGGCTGACCCCGTCAATTAACCTTAATCCAGGGTTCGAGTGAGCACTTTTGAACTGTTTTAAATGTAAAAACAATTCTCCAAGAAACAGGCATGTCCTAACATAATATAAAACTCTTCAGATTTCCTTGACATCCAATATTAATGTGATTATCCGCAATCGTCTGTTCCTTCGCCTATCGACAGCGTTGACGGAAATTCAATACATTTCGTATAATAAAGAATCTCTACAGTATATATACGAAATGTATTCAGCCATCAGGACCTCTTTAGATGTTTTCGAATTCATGGGATATTATAAATAAACACTAATTTTAGTTTTCAACAAAGAATATAAAATGTATGATAAAACTAAAGGGTTCGGTTGGTTGAACGTGCTAATAAAATATTTTATTGTTAGATAACCTATTTATCAAGGAAGTCTCTAAGCTATATAATATCACACTAGGATTATTAAGAGCGAAGTAGTAACCAAAAGTGCAGGTGAATCTGCGGGGCCCAGCTAGATTTCCATGTATTTTTTTAGTAAGGCTGTCAGGCCGGTTAGGATTGCGACAGTAAGTCTTCTCTTTAGGAAGTAGCTAGAAAAGCTTCAGATGTCCCCACTTTCCGTCTGACGCAGGTCCTCACCAGACATGGTCAGTTCGGGAGGTTCCTATTTCAGATGAGACGGAAGAAACGCCCAGTATCACCATTGTGCGGTCTCCCCTGAAGATACAGTGGAAGTTTTCTTAATGTCAAAGCGTTGGAGATGGCGGTAATAAAATAAAAGTTTATCACAATTAAATAAAGCATTTAAATGTAAAATACCATAAAAGGACACGTATAAGGGAATTGATTCTACAGTTATATGCGCATTAGTTCTATTTTTTATGTTCGATTCTACAATGTACACTCTACTTCCGCTTAGCTTAAAACTGTTTACATTTTACTAAAAGATCTCTCAAATTGCCGGAAAGCAATTAGTGAAATAAACAATGAGACTCGGAGTCTAAACAGGAAGAGAAAAATTGTTGGAGCGTATTTTTGCAAAGAGTGTCCTGTTAATTCACCAAAAGTTGATTAACTCATTTTAATAACCAACGATTGTCAAAAACATGGTTCGCTATTTCATTATTATACAACAATAAGTTTTCCAAATAGTTTATAAACAAATCACCAAAAATATATATTTATATAAATATTTTATTTAATAACATGTCATTTGATAAACGATTCATTTTTATTCATTTTATCTCATAAAACAACGTTTGGAATATATGCCGTTTTGCCTATTTTTAGTAGGCTACCCGGAACTCAGTGTTTTTTGGGAACCGAGCACTTTCCCATTTTTTTTTACAAACTATATAGAGATATATAGTTACTTGGTAGCATTTCCAATGTTAGACTAAAATATTACCATAAAAGTCAACATTTTGTTCTACAAAATTTAATACCTAACTAAAACGAGACACCGCAAAATCGACTTTACACAGTCTTGTCTGCGTACCCCTAGAGTGTAGACCCCACGTGGAGCAAATGGCATACTGATGTTTGAGTCTTAATGACATGTGTTAGTGAATTTACATGTTTGTGAACTTAAGCCTTTAAGCCTTTCCGTTCACTGCCATGAATAAAAAGACGCATTGCTCGCAGAACAAATGTTCGATAAGAATGAACAGTTCTAGAGTGGATACTTACTGGAAGACGCAGCGTTGGGAGGCCTCCCACAAGGTGGTTCCATAACCTAGTGAGGGTTGCAAGAATCCGATGAATGCGAGTTGTACAGTACCGGTGGTTATGGCGACGCTTGGAGGAGGCCTGTGCAAACCAATGAACATCTTCAAGTTGAAATTATTATGATGATGAACAAAACCAGGATTCAAAAGTAACTATGAGCATGTGAGAATATGCAATTACATCTACTCAAATTCATAACAACACTGCGGTTCCATTTCAATTCAGTTTTATCGTATCTCAATTTTGGGTCGAAAATATTTTTATGTCATTCAATATCGAATATCGATACTATCAAAATTGTATCGATATCGGTTTCATTGTCTCTCGTAAATTCGATAAGGTAACATACCTAAATTGTATGAATAGAAAATTTTATTACGGTTTAGCTTAGAGTACAGAATGGCTCACTACTAAAATTTTACTAATAAAATTGGGATGCCTAAGCTAAGCTACCTCCAAGGCTACCAAGAGGCTTTTAGCTACGGTTAGTTAGTTTTAAGACTAAAATTTTGTGCTTTTAATGAAGAAAAATACAGGTGGAAAACTTAAAAGAACGTTAAAAGAAAATGAGAAAGTTAAGGTATAAAAATGTGCAGACTTTTTGTAATTATGCTTTTAATTTGCTACGTTGGTTGCTAAGAAGAATATTATTCTTAGATAGTCTTTTAAATGTAAAAATAAAAATAAAATCTTTAGGCTTCAAAGCTTTCAAAAAATATGTTAAATTTTAAATATAGATTTTTTTAAGGAACGTTAGATAGCAAGTTTATTTAGACTCAATCATTTACGTAGTTAAAATATTCACTGCAATTAATACCTACTAACTTCCAAAATTCGCTCGCCATCACTGTTGCTTGACCCCTATCCAAATCCCCAATGTATTTCTTTGTACGCAGTGCTATGGTCCGCCACGTGGCCGTTTAAATCGCCGTCAATATATTTTCGGCGAGCGTTACGAGACTTCAAAAGGTACGCAACGAATACATCAGAGGCTCCTTCAAAGTTGCACCCATAGCAGATAAGTTGTCAGAGAGACGTATGCGCTGGTTCGGATATTTATTTATTTATTAAATTAGGTTCACCAACGATTATATACACTGAATACAGCAACATAACACATATATAAAATTAAACTTCAGCGCAATAATCACTTACAGGTAAACACCGCATGCATGAAACAATAAATTAAAGAATTAAGCTACCATAAAAATACATCCAAAAAAATTCATGAATTGGAAATAATTAAAATTTTCGAAAAAACATAAAAGTTAATAATTATCCATAACAAAATCATTAAAAAATATATATAAATATCATGAGAAGAGACGAAGAGTACCCAGTTAAGAAGGTCTTAGCAAACGAGGAAAGAAAAAAAAAGCAGAGGGCGCCCTCTAGCTACATGGTGGATAACCGTATCCAAAGATCTGGAACGAGCTCAGCTGGACGCACAGACTATCCTGACGCCTAAAGACGAGGAGAGCCGACCCTGGAAGAAGGGAGAAGGCAAGGAAAAAGACAAAAATGAATTAATACCTACTAACCCACCGAAATTTATAAGGCTTATTCCCTGAGGGCCTCGATACCCGACAGCCAATTGATACGAGGAAATGTATTCTTCGTATCAACAGCTAACGCCTAACAGTTAATGATAATGACACCTTTTTCTATGTATATGGATATTTTGCTAGATTATTGTCATGTTTTTTTTACTCATTACAAAATTTTATAAGTTGTTGTATGATTCGGGGTGGAAACAAATTCAACAGATCAGAGATCATCAAAAGTGGTCCAACCGTGCTTGAGTTATAAACAGAGTAACTAACTTGACTTTGTTTTATTTATAAAGATATATGTACACACTAAATCAAAATTTTAAAAAGAAACCATAAGTAATAAGAATAAACTAAAAGTAATAGACGAAAGTCTGCTCAAAAATTCAGACTGAACCGATCAAACTCACAGAAAAACTACTTCGCAAGATTTCACACAACGATCTATAGAACTAATTTTCACCACCCACTACTTCAATCCCTTGCATCTAACGATAGTATTATTGTGAGCAATTTCTCTAACCGCCTACATTTCCAATTACACTCCCACGCGAACACATTGTATTGCCTTGAAGCTACGCAGGCAAATGACAGCTGTACGTCCTCTGATATGCATTGACAAAGTGAAGGTTTTGATAAATAAATACATTGTTGTGTTCAACAGTAATTGGAGCTGGTTAATTATAGTTTAATTATGTGGTACTATTGTTATGTTGTAATGTATACAACTTTACCACAACGCCATCTAGTCCTAAATTAAACAGAGATAGTTCACTAGACAACAGATAAACATATTTATATATTTCTAAATACATACTAATTTAGAAAAATTACACCGTGATACAGAACAAATGATCGTGCTCGTCACACAAACATGGGTCTTGGGTAGGAATCGAACCCACGAATTCGCCGCATAGTCGTCAGGGCTACTAACTTTATACGAACCGGCCAATGACAAATGACAAACATATGTTAGGATAACGGCTGTGGTTTTCAACTGGTGTGCAACTCTGTATTTGTCAGCCTCTATGAGGACACGGGCGGTGCTCCACCCAAGCGGGGCACACCTTGACCGTATCCTTCTCCATGTTCTACAGAAAACTTTGATTATGTGTTGTTATTCACTGTCGCAGACGATGCTGCCAGATAGTTATTACCTGTGGATATTTAATCTACCCATACCCTCGCAATGGTTTGTGAGACCGACAAAACACTATTATGTTTTTTTTTTCCTTTAAAATTAATGATGGCATTTTGATCTTTCTGTGAGCTGCCGAATTCGTACAACGATTTAATCATAAAGATAATTTTAGGGCACGTAAGTACGTTTGTATGAGAAACATGTAGGTCGTAGGTATGATCGTAATTGGCGACAATCGGTCTGTGAGACCGACACGAATATGAAAGTTACTGTACGATTTTCTGTAATTTTGTACTGAAGTCAATATAATAAATAAACCTATTTTTACGGTAAATACATAAAGATGAAGATGGACAGTTTCAGATTAGAAAGTTTTGTTTTGGTTCGTAGAAAAAATATTTTTTGCTTATATTTTCAATCATAGCCATGATCAGAAGACTCGCTCTCAGAATCCAACAGAACTCAATTGAACGGAACGATTCTATCGTTCGTCAAGTGTGATTCTACAACCCACGTTTTCAATTATTATATCCCTACGCAATCTCTTGGTATAGTCCTTGGAAATCTAGAACGAATCGTGCGATTTTTAAGACATAATCAGGACATACAGCAATTCCTTTTTTTATGAAACGTTTGAAGAGTGAGTGTTAAAATATCTTTAATAATAATAATAATAATTTATTTATTTGCCAGAATGTAGGTATACAAAGTAGTATGATCATAACATTAATATTAGGCCCCTTTACATTCTACCATTACATGTGGTGTGCAAATATTTAATTTCAGATTAAGTACATACAATTTAATAATAAATGTCATAATACCTCTTTAGTTATTTAATCACTTTAATCGTTAAAGATGTCAGATTAAATAAACATTTATTAATTTAATTAAAAATGTCAGATATTACTTATACTAAGATTGCGATATCCATCAATAAATTTAAAATGTCAAAATCGATAATTTCAGAATAATTAAAACATTGAATGTCAATTTAAAAATAAAATTATAAACCAAAATTGTCATTATTTTAGACATACAAAGATTGAGATATCCATCAATAATATTAAAATGTCAAAACCAGAATAAAATTGTCAGAATAATAATGTCAGAACAACTAAAATATTGAATGTCAAATTAAAAATAAAAATATAAACCAATATTGACATTATTTTCTTTCCTTGCGTTCGTTATGTAACATAAATTCATTAACACTGTAAAAACATTTTTCTTTCAGCCAGTGGATTAATTTGTTTTTAAACATAGGCAACGGTAGTTCTTTTAAGGCATTTGGTAATTTATTATACACCTTAATAGCCATTAAAAACGAATTTCTTTTGTATAAATCAAGTTTGGCTTGCGGCAAGCAGAGCCTATGCTTATCTCTAGAGGAAACATTCCTTTTGGTTACATCTCTATGTTTAATAAAATATTCAGGATGTTGTCGTACAAATAGACATAACTCTTTAACATACATGCATGCTAATGGTAAAATGTTGTACTTTTTAAACAATGGCTTACAGCTATCCATATACCAAGCTCCACAGATTGCACGCACACATTTTTTTTGTATAATAAATGCTTTATTGACATCCACCGAATTACCCCACAACAAGAGACCGTATGAAAGTACTGAGGAAACGTAACCATGATATGCACTAAGAGCCGCTTCATTTGAAACCGTGGCTCTTAATCGTCTTAGTGCATAGACAAATCGGTCCAGTTTGTCACAAACATACTCGACATGCTTTTTCCAGTCGCAATTTTGATCCAACTGAATTCCAAGAAATGTAGTACTTACTACTTGTTCGACCGTAGTATCATTATATTTAATATTTAGTGGTAATGGGTTCCTCCTGTAGGTTTGAAATTGGACCATTTTCGTTTTATCCATATTAATTTGTAGGTTATTGGTGTTCAACCAGCGTATTATATTTTTTATGGCTTCATTAATCTCCTTCTCATAGGTGTCTCCTCTTTCACACTTCACTACAAGAGTCGTGTCATCAGCAAATAAAATTACTCTATGGCTAGTGATATTTGGGAGGTCATTGATGTAGAGGAGGAACAAAAAAGGCCCCAATACACTGCCCTGTGGCACTCCGAAATTATTTGCCTTAAAGTCACTTCTATATGACACCTTTTTGCCATTATCAATTCTGGAAATTTCCACACATTGTTGTCGGTTTTTTAAATAATTTCTCAACCAGTCGTTCGCTTTTCCTCTTATTCCATATTTTTCAAGCTTGTGTAAGAGCAATTCATGGTCCACAAAATCGAACGCCTTAGTCATGTCTAAGAAGACTGCCGCTACAGGCTTGCCTTCATCTATTGCCTGGGTGACAATTTTCAACAAATTGAAACACGCTAATGATGTACTACTGTTTTTCCTGAACCCAAATTGTTCGTCTTTAAGTACACAATGAGCGATCGTAAATTCCTGTAACCTTTTTAGCATGATTTTTTCTAAGATTTTTGACATGATTGGTAACAGTGTCACTGGCCTATAGTTTCTCATGTCAGATGTATTACCTTTTTTAAAAAGTGGCTTTACAATTGATTTTTTTAAAATCTCTGGGAATGCACCTTCTTCAAAAGAAAAGTTTATCAAATAACTTAGTGGTTGGCAAATGCATGAAGCGCATAATTTAATTGCCTTTGTTGTTATCTCATCCTGTCCTACTGCATTTGTATTTTTAAGATTTTTTATAACACCAAATACTTCAGTAGCATCAGTTGGTTTAAGAAATATGGTATGTTCATTATTCCTATCGATAGTCTTATTTATCTCGTCAGTATTGTATTTAAAATTATTATTATTTGTCGATTGTATATAAAATTGATTAAACATGTCACTTATTTCCTTAGGGTCTTGAATTGTCCGATTATCTTTATTTATTTTGTCAATTTGCGTCTTAAAGTTCGAGTCATTAATATTTTCATTAATTACCGCCCATGTGGCTTTACACTTATTTTTATTATTGTCAATATACTTCTTACTTTGTAGTTGTCTAGATTTATATATACATTTTTTGAGAATGCCACTATATGTTTTATACTTTTTGTTTAGTTTTAGTTTCTTAGTTTTACTGTGTTGTTGACTAAGATAAAGAACCCTTTTTTTTTACGCAAGATTTTTTTATGCCTTTTGTCAACCATTTGTGGTTCCCTTTACAATATGATCTCTTTTTTGAGTATTTTGGAAAGCACAAGTCAAAAAATAATTTAATTAGACCGTGAAATTCTGCAAACGCTTCCTGAAAACTATTTTTTTCGTACACGCTTGAAAAAGAGAGAGATGATAAGTAACTATAGAACTTGTCCATATTTTCTTGACTAAAGTCTGACCTCCTCATACCAACTGCGTGTTTTGTACGTTTCATTAGTCCTTATCGAAAGCGTCTGTCCTGTTTCATGATCGGACAAGGCAAGATGATGTACCTCCGCTTTAGTTTGCTTGATGTTACTTGCTATCTGATCTATACATGACAGTTGTCTTGTGGGCGTTTTAATATGCAATTGAATATTAAAATTTTTCAAAATGCTTTTTAGATTTTCACAGCTTTTGGTCGACTTTAATATGTCTAGGTTCCAATCACCGCATAAAATAATTTTTTTACTCTTTCTTGTCAATCTCACTAGCAACTGTTCTAGATTTTCGAGAAATACTTGAGGATTACTATTTGGAGTCCTATATAAGCAAACGATAATAATATTATTTATTTCTATGCCACAACATTCAAAATTATAATTACATGTCAAGTCATTAATATTATTCAATTTTTTATATTTCATATTATTATTAAGCAGTATACATACCCCTCCTCGTTTTTTGTCACGAGAGTATGATGCTACTACTATGTACCCAGGAATTTTTAAAAGCATTTCTGTACCTTTTTTGATAAACGTTTCAGTTAGACACACTACGTTTATTTTCGACCCTTGCTGCGATAGCTCATGGATTGCAAATGTTAATTCTTCAGATTTATTTATTGCGCCAGCAATATTCTGGTGAAATATTCTAAAATTAAAATCCACATTAGGGACGAAAACATTTCTGTGTTGGCAAAGGTAACTCTTGGTCCGATTGCGTAGTCGAACACGGTGTAATTTTTTTAAAATAATAATTTTTAAAAAAATTTAATTTACCTCAATTCTTTAATTTACCTCAATTTAAGATATTTTAACACTCACAAAAAATATCTTTAATTTAACAAATTCCATTTAAAATTGAAGTTATTTGTTCATATTGCTGAGATATATCGTATACATTTTACTGAACAAAATATTTTTTCCCATACTAACACTGTATTTGGACATGCCCGTGCCAATTAATTATATTAACACTCCTATAATTAGGCACCGCTACTGTTATGATTATAGGTACCTGCTTACCTGTAGGATACTATGCAGGTGCGTGATGTTATATTATATATATATAGCCCAAAGACAGGACAAATGGTTGACTAGCATTATTTAATTCAAGATTTATATTATATTATATACGTGACGTTGTACATAACATCACGTTTATAATATAATTATATTTTCAGGATCGTCAATTTTAAATGCGACCAACATTCGAGAATATTGGTCGCATTTAAAACAAGCTTGAATTAAATAATGCTCGTCGTCCATTTGCCCTATCTTTGGGCTAATGACGATTGAATTTGTAATGAAAGTAATGACGTAGATAGCCTGTCACGAATTAGTTGATTCAAATAAATAACGAAACAATAAAGGCTAGTGGAATATTGATGTGTTTTTAGATTTAATGTTAAAGTTGAAGATTTTATAGTACAATACGTAGAATACCTTTTAGTTTGCAATAGCTAAGTAGGCAGGCATATTGAAATGTTGACTTAGTAGACCACACTTCAATTACAGTTAGGGTAGCCATACTATACTCACACCTACAATCAATAGAAGGTTTCAATTACCTTTGTCTAATATTTACCTATCACACACATCATATTTGTCGAATATCGGAACAAAAACTAGACGCCTTAGACGATTGAAATGGGCGACCGAAATGTCACGGAATCAATAGTAATATTGATTCCGTGACATATGTAATACATCCTACTAATATTATAAATGCGAAAGTTTGTATGGAATAGAATAGAATAGTATTTATTCGGCGCAAGCAACACAATACACAGCAACATAAAATATGGGATGTTTGTTACTCTTTCACGCAAAAACTACAGAAGGGATTTCGATGAAACTTGGTACACGGGTAGACCATGTCCTATAAATAACTCATAGGATACTTTTTATCCTGGGATTATGTTCCCTTGGAATAATTTTCTAATTTACTGACTAATGACAGCAATTGTCAAATGTATTTGACAGTTGCTGCCAATCATTTTTTCATTCGGTCAATCATTCGGTCGTTCATTCTACGATTCGGTCAACCATTACATGACTGGCAACAAAGAATAAATGCGAATCTCGGATCGTTAAAACAAAGTAGTATTAGTTCACTATCTATAACAGAAGAACGTCTACTAAAATATAGAAAAGAAACATGTACAAAAAATAACACAAACAGCGTTTAGAAGAGTTTACCCGTTTACGTAATACAATTTACACCAAACTCAGACACCAAAAGAGATGTAGCACAAAATTTTAAATAACGTAGAAAAGAGTCAGAAGATTTTTTTCATTTTATTTATTTATTTATTTCAAGTACCAAAGACTCATTTCAGTTACAAAATCATACGTATACACAGGTATTACAAAATCACATAAAATTGAAAGGACAATAACAAAATTAAATTAATTTAAATTGCATTAGATTATTTTATCATTTATATTGCTTTATCATTATTTTGCATTGATCCGATGATTAATCATTAAATTAAATAAACGAAGAAGAAGAAGACAGCTGAAGCGCGCGACACCTCTTGTGTCCGATGAAGCTTGAAGCCGCTTCAAGCGTTTTTTTGTGGCGGCACCACCGCACACGAGCCACAGAAAAAGGCCACCTCAAAATGAAGCGGCGTTTTTTTTAAGCCTATGTGCAGTTACAGTGGCAATAGAAATACACGAGCATGATGCGTGCATCAGCCCCAAACAGCTCAACCATTTTGAAGGGAACTGATTGACCCATTAAAACGTGCCACCATCAGCGAGATATTTGAGTGAGCATAAACTGCTACTGCGATTCCATCTGATGGTAAGCGGTGATGCAATCGTTGATGGTAAGGCGTACTAGATTAGCACTCTAGCCCTGAAGATATCCAAATTATAATCGGACGGGAAGACCGCAGCAGGCAAACTGTTCCAACCCTTCGATGTACGCGGTATAAACGACGAGGCGAAATGCTTAATCCGGACTGTAGAGGTTTCAACGACGACTCATTTGATAATTTTCACGAGCAAAATAATAAAAAAAGAAAAACAAAAAAAAAAGGTACTTTCATTTAACCCACTTTTACTTTCCGAGATAAACATCCGCGTGTAATACGCTTACCTATTCCATAACATAGTTTCAGCATCTGCAATGCGCCTACCTCCGTCATAAAAAACAATATTACGAGCGCTTCCACGCAACAATACCAATTTCATGAATGAATTGCAAGGTTTTTTTTATTCGTAGGTTCGTGTCATGCCATGGTCTCTCGAAGCCAAACAGCTGATATTGATTGGTGTGTTAGAGGTAGGTTTTTATGAAAATATTATAGATTTCTTTTTCGTGAGGGCCCGAAGGTCAAGGGAGGTTTTAGTTTCAACTTACTGTGTGTACCAAATTTAAAAGAAAGTAACTTCTGCCCACGGTTTCGCCCGCCTGAGAGTAGGTTCTTCCAAAGTAACTTTTTTAACCCCAGTTTTATCGCCATAGAATTTTTAGTTAAGTGGAAAGTCATCCACTGACTGCTCCCGCTCTGTGTGGAGCGACAGGCATGTCAGACTTTTACTGACCACACTTGTGTCTTTCAGTTGCCCTTTGCGTTCTAAGACGGATTTTCTTTTCAGAAAATGCACGAAATTTTGGCAAATCCTTTCTTATATTTTATACATCATTCCTACCACGAAGCTCTAAGTAAAATTTTAGCGTTCTAGGGCAGAAGCTTTGAGCTGGACGTTGGTGAGTCTGGACTTTACTTTTTATACAATGAAGTATTTTCTTAGTTCATCTATAACGTTTTATTGACGGATTGAAATAAAACCTGATTTCATAAACTATATGAAGTCTACAAAATAATACTTTGACTTTTTACAAATTTTTACAATTATTTTATTCTGTGTTAGTTTTTGTCTGCTATAGTTTTGTACAATCACATTCGTCACGTAACCTATATGCGCTATCTTTTCAAAATCGGATTATAGAACCTTCAAAATATCATCAAATCTCTATCTATCGTATGTGGTCATAACAAATCTACTGGAGAGTGACGTCTGTTGCGACCACAATATGTGTAGTGGGCCGACAATGATGCGAGCGCAGTGACTGAGAGTATTTCCACGTCACCTGCAAACATATCAGTTGCCAGCCCAGTAAACCAATAGTACAAACGCAGACATGAATGGCATCGGGCTCTTTAGGACCTGTACAATAGATTTGGTACTGTCGGATAGGCATCACACAGCTGAACCATTGAATAGAGATATCTGTTTAGACCGTTATGAAACTGCACTAACGATGGCGTATTTTTAATTGAATTTCGGAGCGGATCTTTCAGTGATCAACTTGGCGAAATGGAGTTTTATAGACCCGTCGGATACTCAATGTGAGTGCGGTGCAGTTCGCACTCACTAGAGTGCCCCAAGTGCCCATACACCTGCATAGCATTGTCAGCCTTTTAATGTTCCCACTGCTGGGATTCAGGGCTTATCTCTAGGAGAAGGAATGGGCCGTAATCCACCACATGGGCCCAGTGCGGGTTGGTGAATACATCACACTCCTTCGATGTTTTGGTTCTAGTAAATGTCGGTTTCCTCACGAGGTTTTCCTTCACTGTTTTGAGAGCAGTTGTGATGAAATAAATTACACAAAGTAAGGCGCCTGGCTGTGTTCGAACCCGCGACCTACAACTCGTAAACCGGCCGTCACCACTCGGCCCCCGCTGCTCTCACACACCTGCACCTTGAAGGAATTAATGAGTGCTACCGATGCTGCAGTTATCATAGCCACATACTGGGCACAAATTGTAAAACGAGTTTACCATTGAAGACCTAATTCACCAAATTAGAAAGACGAAAGTACACGTGTACATTTTCACAATTTTTCCTGTTCTTAAACAAGAACCAAAACAACACAATAACTCAATCAGAAAACAAAACACAATCAAGCAAAATGGACACACCTAAACCTTATCGTTAATCAAAATATTTGTAAACTCAATTTAAATTGTAACCCTACAATTAGGCGGGCAAATCCAAAGCGATAGTCTGCCGAGAAACATAGTTCCAGTAGAGCGATTAGAAAGTCAAACAAAAGCCTACGAACGTGGGGGGTTAATTAGTGAACTGGCTCACTTGACCCGGGGCTGGCGCAAGAATATGTAACCTAGACCTCGATGGATAAGTGTTGAGAGGGAGCGGGGTCATGCGTTCATTGTGAGCATTATTTTGAGTCAAAAACAGATATGGCCGATATTGGTTTTCAAACCCTATTTGATTCTATACTATCCTTTTAAATGTATTATCAAATATCAAATCTGTGTGCTTCTCTACTCAAAAAACCATCTCAGACACTAAGCTGCATTCTTCTCATAATATGATTTGACCCTTACATGTTTGTTATATGATCTAACCGCCAGGGTTTAATGACCCGAAAAATTGCCGTGTTTACGTAAATCCGCCGAGCAGTACGGACGCTTCTAACAAACTTACTAGTTCTCTTAGATTATCATATACCTAAGTCTGTAATTAGGAATTGCAATCGGGAAAACGGATCCGGCATCATTTAACGTTTACCGGATCCGGTGCTATCAGTTTGTGGTAAAATAATATAGTTCTTGCATGAGTAGGTCGTTTAGCTGATGACACAATTAACAATATTCGTTTACTACAATCTTTTTTTCAAAATAAATATTGATTTTCTTTAAATACTTATATTTTCTTACAAATATTATTTAAAATAATTATTTATCGTAAGTTGATTAAACTAAAGAGTTATATTAACTCATTATTGTGATATTTTTTGCAATTCATTCGTTCGACAGATTCATCAAATCATAAATACGTATAAGACTTGTTTGTTAGCATTCTTAAATACTTTAACAATGGTTTTGATCTCATTTTAGTTAATTACGTAAGTAATATTATAGTCACTTGATAATAATTAATATTGTTACATAGAAATTGATCTATTTGTGACTGTGAAATCTAGAAAGACTGAGTTACTCGGTACGCCGTAAAATTAGTACGTACAAACACTACAAAATGTTAAATCTTTCTTGTTGTCTATTTGTCTTAACATTGGTTGGGAAATAAAGTCGATTTTATATATTTGTGATTTATTTTTATAAACTACATACATACCTACTACATGCAGTGATAATTGATTAACTCGCTTATTTTGTACTAAAAAGTGAAAATCATCCTGATTTGATCAATCCGGCCGGATCCGGTCGGTTCCGGCCGGTTTAATGGGTATTCGGTCATATCCGGCCGGACTGAATATGACGCCGGATTGCAATCCCTATCTGTAATGGCCTAATAATATGTAGGTATGTGAAATTAATAAAAGTGATTGTGAAATGAATTGTTATTTTCATTCTATGCCAAGAACCCTCTACTAGAAAACTATTTCCAAAAAAAAATTTAACCAACTTTAATGTGAAAAAAACCACTGAAAAGGACAAAGTAATTTTAATTTTGGAAGTCAGTGATTCTAATATATATAGTTTTGTGTCTTTGTTATTTAATACTGAAAGAAAACGGGGAGGGGATGTATCGAACTGCGACACATCCCCTCCCCATTTTCTGTAAAGAAAATACTACAACCACCTGCTGTCGCCGTTATAGTCATAATTGTTATTATTATTATTTATTTATTAGGAACAATTAACATTGTATTCGGTACATTAAAATTCTAAAAATTAACATTCAATTGAGGTTAAAAAAAATACAACATGAATACGTGCTTAAAACGAAGATTATTTATAAAATATAAAATTGGAAATATTATTAAATTATATTTTGTTCTATTATTCGTCCAAAGAGTACAAGTTTCTCTCTTCTCTTACAGAAATGCTTTGATCTTTGTCTTATAAGAGCTAGTGTATAACAAACCTTCTATATCCGCTGGTAGTTTATTAAATATCTGTACAGCTTGGTAATGAGGACTATGCTTGCCAATTTTAATATTAGGTACAATTTTATTTTTAAAGGTCTTTCTACGAGTATTTTTCCTGGCTATTCCCTCGTCTTCAGACTCGTATTCATGGACATTTTTTTTAATTAATTGAATATTAGAAAATTAAAAAATAAGCTAACTTTTTAGTGCCACATAGTTTAAGTAGATTTTTTTTACATATAAACGAAAAAACAATTTGGCTTCTACACAATATTATTAGATAACAATTAAGCCAAATAACTTGAATTACATAAGCGTTATCATTCCTAAAACCACACTCGATACCTCCTCTATAACACGTTGTTTGAATACCTATTTGTTAATCTAAGTTTAGTTTAATTGAGAATCTCTATCCCACACACTTATAGGCCTTTGAAGTACACGTAGCATGTATAAGCATGGACGATCTTAAGGCTGCCTTTCCATCAAAGATGTGCTAAACTGCGGAGCGATGTGCTTGTTTTATATCAACCATTAAAGTTGTTTAGGCTTAGGCGAAACCACTTAGGCTTGCGCGACTAAAAGATAACCCCTGGCGTAGTTTGTCGTCCTTCAAAGTAGATCTCTTACAAAGTTTTGAAAAACGCACGCTATGGAACGCAACAAAAAAGCACAAAATAGATAGGTACAGAATTTGTTATTGAAGTTGTATTTATTCAGCGATATAAGACAATGTATTTATTTATTTTTTCTGGCCTTTTTTTATACAGCCTTTTTTATAATGTGAATATGAGAACACTGTAGACTTTTTAGATTACTTCGTATTTAGAACTCGCTTCTTTTATTACGTTTTTTTTGTGCTTTTGGGTATATTGTTGACTAGTCTACACTGTTCTTAAAAAATATTTATTATTACTCTAATATGGAAATATTGTAACGACAACTACGTTTTTTAAAATAGTAACCATGGAGTTTCTTGCCGATGCTTCTACATAGAAAACGAATAATTTGGAACAGTGCACTAGCTTCTGACGTTTTATAAGTTCCACTGTATCTGAGGTTTTCACGTGACTAACTACATCAACGCGTTCTTCGAACTTTAGTCGTCATGGCGTGTGATTCACCTAATTTCAAGTTCTCGACGCATATTTTATGCGCAGTACAAGGATTTTTATGCTCTGCAGACGAAATTCCGCCATCTGCGCAGACCATTATATTTTATAACGAGATTTGATCGAACATTCTTAGAGAAGGGTTCATCGGAGCGAAGTTTTTAAACCGTTCCGCTATAGCTCATTCACTGCTTGACATAGGCATCAACGAAACATCGTTACATTATATGTCTTATGCTTTTCGCATCCATCATGTTATCCACTTTGTACAACAGTTTTCGTCTTCTAGCATGCTTTGCAATCTTATTTGGCCCCAAAAATCATTAGTCATCATAGCCAAGTATAAACACAGGACGATGAGCGGTAGCGGGCGGGCGGGCGGTAGCACGCCGTCCGGCTGTCCAGTAAACATCTGGACAGAACCCGAGTTGATGACGGAAGCGTGGTGCTCGCCCACCTCAAAGAGATGTCAGCAAAACCATAGGGATCCAGCAGGGCCGAAGCCTACTGGGGCCATAAGTTGGCTGCCAAAACCCTAAACCCGAGGTCCTGGAACGCAAAGCAAAAAAGGAACATACAACCTACCCCGGGTTTAGGTCATTATAAATCTGACACGATCTCCCGCTCCGCCTTATAGCAGGAGAAGTCATTTGTTAATTTCCACCTAAAAAAGAAAGCCAAGTATAAACACAGCTTCGTAGCTTAGCAACTCCGTACATCTGAAGTATAAAAGCAACCTAACGGAGTGTGTACTGAGTATTAATATTAATGAGTTTCTGTGAGGCATGGTTCTTGACAATTTTGGGAAATGGCAATCCCATTTATTTAAGGAGAGTGTTGTATCGTTGATCATGCTGGGCCTGTTAGGTTGGTAGGACTGATTGTTCATTTATTATCATTCTGAGATGACAGAAAAACTTAAATCTCTACACAGTATAAAATAAAGATAGTGTCCGCGTCTGTCTATCTATATAAATATTTAATATGTCTATCTTATAGCCAGTTTCTTCATCTAAAGTAACAGCCAAAGTAACGTCATAAAGTAAAAGTAACGGTCAAATTCGTTTCTTCACAATTTTAACTGTTGGTTTAACTGTTACTTTTGCCTTTAACTTTTACTAGTCATTAGGGGGCTGCTAAAGCTAAAGTCACTGTCATTTTGATAAAGTAGATTATTTAGGTTTCACTAATATGTTATCACGAACTTCGTCCAGTTGGTTGAGGCCATGGTCCGGAGCGAGGAGGAGTGGCAGACGGTCGCCGACTTCTGCGAAGCAGTAATGCTCGCAAAGGAGGAGGCCGAACGCATCAGGCAACGGCGTTATCGCCGCCGCCGTCGCGCGTCGCCGAGATTCTGATCCCGATTTCCGGCCAACGTAGACGCGAGCTTGCGGACAGTGAGCAATGTAAAGTAGCTCGCTGTCCGGCCGTCCGGTAACTGTCCGGACCAAGCCCAAGTCGTCGACGGGGCGCACTGTTCCCGCGCGCCTCAAGGAGTTGTCAGCAACAGCAGGGACCCAGCCGGGTCGAAGCCTACTAGGGCCAGGGTTATCCGAAAGGGCGCTCGAGCCCCGGTATGAAGGCTAGAAGGAACGGGGTGGGTCTTTTAGTCAGTAAGAGTCTGACACTATCTCCCGCTCCGCCCAAGGGCGGGGGATGTCAATGCATGATTTATCCCACCATAAATAAAAACTTCGTCCAGTGAAAGTTCAAGTTCATCTGACGATGAACTTATCGTTAGTTATTTAACGCGTAGACGTAAAAAGTTTAATGCTCGCAAAGATCATTTCGTATGGGACGACGCTGATTTTCTGTTCCGATACAGAATTTCAAAGGAAACAGTTACATACTTCAGCCTGTTGTTACAAGAGAAATTGACGCCAACCACAGAAAAGTAAGTTTATTTTCAGTTTGTATTTAATACGACTACGTTAAATTAACTAATGTACAGTACGGCTGTTTTTTTTTTTTTTTTTTTTTTTTTTTCGATGGGAAAAATCATCTTATGACAACCCCCGCTCTTGGGCGGAGCGGGAGATAGTGTCAGACTCTTACTGACTAAAAAACCCATCCCGTTCCTTCAAGCCTTCATACCGGGGCTCGAGCGCCCTTTCGGATAACCCTGGCCCCAGTAGGCTTCGACCCGGCTGGGTCCCTGCTGTTGCTGACAACTCCTTGAGGCGCGCGGGAACAGCGCGCGCCGTCGACGACTTGGGCTTGGTCCGGACAGTTACCGGACGGCCGGACAGCGAGCTACCCATTGCACACTGTCCGCAAGCCCGCGCCTACGGTGGCTGGAAATCGGGATCGGAATCCCGGCGGCGGCGAGAGCGCCGTTGCCTGATGCGGTCGGCCTCCTCCTTAGCGAGCATTACTGCTTCGCAGAAGTCGGCGACCGCCTGCCACTCCTCCTCGCTCCGGACCATGGCCTCGACCAAGGCCCGGCGCGAGAGGTCTCCGCCGCCGATCACCCCCACGAGGGCACGGCGATGCTCCACCCAAGCAGGGCACACCGCGATTGTGTGCTCCACCGTGTCCTCCGGGTGTTCCGCACAGTGGCGACACCCGGGCGTCACTTCCGCTTTAATTCGGAACAGGAACCTCCCGAACTTGCCATTTCCGGTGAGGACCTGTGTCATGCGGAAGGTAAGGACGCCGTGAGGTCTTTCCAGCCACGCCTCAAAGAGGGGACTTATCGCCATAATTGTGGCGTGCCCAGCACTGGGTTGCGATAGTCGCTGACGCCATTCCACCATGAGATCCCGCCGGAGCTCTGTCCGCCATGCCGCGACCTGTCGCGGCAGAGGACTTTCACCCAGGCGTTGCATCTCCACGCGCATGTCGTGCATGTGTGCAAGGACTGTTGCCTCCAGATCCCACGGTGGTAGGCCAGCCAGAAGGCTCACCGCTTCGCGGGAAATCGTGCGGTATCCCCGCACCATCCGAATTGCCATGACCCTCTGGCAGGCGTTTAGTATGGCCGCCGGTTGCTTTTTCAGCAACGGCGCCCACACCGGCGCCCCGTAGAGGGCCATGGACCGAACGATCCCCGCGTAGAGCCTCCGGCAGGAGGCATCTGGACCCCCAAGGTTGGGCAGGAGCCACTTGAGCGCAGCCCCAGTCCGGTTCAGTTTGGGAGCCAGACGTCGGAAATGCTCCACGAAATTCCACCGGCTGTCGAGGACGAGTCCCAGGTACTTCATCGTCGACCCGACACCGATGTGAACTCCTCCTACCGTTAGTTGGGAACTCATTGGCGGCGCGTTCCGAGAGCGGCGACCGTGAAAGCACATCGCCTCGGACTTGTGCAGCGCCACCTCGAGTCCCAACTCCTGGATCCTATCAACGACTATCGCAACCCCGCGTGTCGCTAGAGCGACCGCCGCCTGGTACGACTCTCCCTGCGCTAGAACCAGCGTGTCGTCTGCGTAGCAAACCACGCTGACCCCGTCAGGGAGGTCGCCCCGCAGCACGTAATCGTACCCGATGTTCCACAAGGGTGGCCCTAGTACCGACCCCTGCGGAACACCGCACGACATATCCCGACGTTTCCAGTCTCCCTGGTGACCGGGGTAGATAATGTACCTGTCCGACAGGTAGGCCTCGACTACTCGACAGAGGTATTCGGGCACCCGGTGGTACCGGAGTGCCCTCCGGATCGTACTCCAAGGCAGGGAATTGAAAGCGTTGGCAATGTCCAAAGACACTGCCACGACACACCTACCCTGGGACACCGCATCCCCCGTCGTGAGGGCTCGTACGCGCATGATGGCGTCCACCGTCGAGCGCATCCTGCGAAAGCCGAACTGTCCGTCCGAAAGGTCCGGCCCCACCCGTGAAAGGCGCGCGACGAGGCGGCTCGCAATCACTCTTTCAAAGAGCTTGCCCACCTCGTCGAGCAGCACAATGGGCCGGTACGCGGACGGAGAGTCCGCAGGGCGCCCTGGCTTCGCGATGAGGACCAGTTTCCCCGTCTTCCAGCGAAGTGGGAACTGGCCCCTCTCCAAGCATGCGCTGAAGAGCCCTCTCAGTCGAGGCCCGAGAGCCTCCATGGCCAGGACCCAGGCTTTCCCAGGCAAGCCATCGGGTCCTGGGGCGGCGTTCTTGGCACTCAGCCTTTGCACCGCCACTCTCATCTCTACCTCGGTGACCTCTGGAGCATTATCGTCGTCGTCGCTATTGCGGTCCGCGTCAGACACCGCTGGCGGAGGCGGAGCCATGGGCGGGGGGGAGTGTTCCCCTCGCGCAGGGAACAGAGCGCTTACCACACCCTCCACGAGTTAAGGCCGGAGACTCTGAGTCAGCGGGGGAGCCCAGGGGCGCAGTTTCTCCCGTACCAATTTGTACGGGCGCCCCCACGGGTCCGCGTTCAGAGACCCCAGCCACACGTCGCGGGCCTCGAGTTTGGCCCGCTTAATCTCCGCTCGGAGGGTGTGTTTTGCCTCTCTGTAACCTTCGTACAGCTCCGCCTCTCTGGCCTCCGCATCCGGCGGGCGGATGCGGCGCCTGCAGTATCTGGCGTACCGGCGTCGCGCGTGATTGCACGTGTTGCGCAGTGCAGCGATTTCCGGCGACCACCAGTACACCTGGCGCTTAACACGTCCTGGACGGACTCGGGGCATTGCCGCATCGCAAATTTGCGACATGGCCTCCCGGAACCACTCCGCCTCGACGTCGATGTCGACAGGCCTGTCCGGTGCTTGCACCCAGGCCTGTACCGTCGCGGCTTCCAGGAGGAGCTCCCGGTCCATCTGCTTAAGCGCCCACCGCGGACCGCAAGGGCTCTGTCGGACCGGCGCGGCCGAGGTTTCGGCGGAGACATCCAACCGGATGTACCGGTGGTCGGAGTACGTCTCCACCTCCTCCATAACGCGCCAGTCAACGACACGCGGCGACAGAGCGGGGCTGGCGAACGAAAGGTCCACCACTGATTCACCCCGCCTCCGCACCAACGTGGGGACAGAACCCCGGTTCAGGACGACCAGGCCCAGCTCCAAGGCCCAGTCCTCCACCATCCGACCCCGTGTGTTCGTGCGCCGGGAACCCCAAGCCGTATTCCAGGCGTTGAAGTCCCCGCAAACGACCACTGGGAGGGTACCAAACCCAGCGACGACGGCACTTAGCTCCATAAGGGAGACATGGAGTTCGTCGGGAGTTCTGGTCGGGGACAGGTAGACGCCTACCACTGCAATGTCCCCGACCCGTGCTGCCACGCAACCCCGTCCCCTCGCAACAGCCTCGAGGGGCGGGGTACCGGCGGCGGCCGACGAAATTAGCGTCACCGAGCCGTCTAGGTCCTGAACCCAGCGGGGATGGACGTAGTACGGCTCGGAGACGACGGCGACATTGATCGACCACTGCGCCATGCTCTGGAGCAACAGATCCTGAGCGGGGGCGCAGTGGTTGATGTTCGCCTGGAGGAGACGGAATGGTGTCGTTATTGACATTCCATTACAGTCTCCTCCCGAGCCCCCTGTGAGGGCACCGCTGCGGCGGGAGCGGCGGCGACAGCGGCGGCAGCCAAGACGGTGGCTGCTGCGGTGAGGGTGTCAGGGTGGATGAGCCTGACTTTGCCCTTGGCCTACAGTACGGCTGTTCTATCTTGGCGAGTGTGAAGTTAGGCTGTGCGACCTTTAGCGCTTGTGTACCTAAACGTATAAAAATAACGGTTAAAAAAAATGCAAATAACAGTTGTTAATAGCAATAACAACAACTAATAGCATTTATTTTTTTAAATCATTTACTTATGTTATTATTTATCAATTCAATTCTAAAAACATTCGTTCATTGGCGTTCATATCCTCCTCCTTGCGTCGTATTCCTGAATGCTGAGGGTCGTGACCTTTCCCTGCTTCATCACTTTAGCCTTTATGATGTTCTTCCATCTGTTTCTGTCTCTGGCGGTGTGAAGGGCATTGTACATCGTAGAGTCAAGAGCGGTGCGGATCTGGTCGGACCAACGTATTGGGCTGCGCCCGCGAGGCCTTTTCCCATCCACTTTACCGGTCACAATGAGCCTTTCGAGGTTGCCACCGTCCTTTCTTGCAATGTGACCGAAGTATTGCAGAACCTTGCGAAGACACTCGGACGATAGCCGTGAGGCGATTTAAGTTCTTGTAAAATGGATACGTTGGTCCGAAATGCTGTCCAAGGGACACGGAGCATCCTTCTCCAGCACCACATAAAGGCGTCGATGCGTTTGCGGTCTGCAGCTTTTAGCGACCAAGTCTCAGCGCCATACGAGAAGATCGAGAAGACTAGTGTCCGTACCAGTTTGGTTTTGGTCTTTACGGAGATGTTGCGATCCCTCCAGACTTTACTAAGCTGAGACATAGCGCTCTTAGCCATGCCAATTCTCCTGCGAACTTCCCCCTCGCACGACCCATCGTTACTAATATTGGAGCCCAGGTAAATAAAGTGGCGTTCGTATAAACAGAATCAAATGACATTCGACTTTTTGACACTACTTGACAGAAGATATTGCGATGTTGTCATGCGTAAAAAAAGCTCCGCACGTTTTTTTGGGATAATTATGCCGTCTGTGTTATGGTAACTCTATTGACTTTTAGTTTAGCTGTTACTTGGATGAAGAAACTCATTTGCTATAATATCAGTAATAGTCAAGTAAAAGTTAATACTTTTACTGATAGTTTTAGTTGTTGATGAAAAAACTGGCTGTTAATGTATATAGGCATTATTTATCATTTTGTGTTAAGTCTTACGACTTACCACGAAATGGAGTAATTTAATTAACTCTATTATTATAATTAAAAATAATAATAAGTGCAGATTTTTCTGCGTTAAGGTATCGTCTACAACTTTCCTCGCTCTGAGTGGAACCAGAGCGTATGTAACACTTTTACTTACTAAAATCTACCTGTGTTCCTTCAGTTGTGTTTTCGTCCCAGAATAGAGATAAACCTTTCAACTTTTCCCTGGTATATGCAACTAACTGCACCTTCTTTACCACCCAACTCTTTGACCATTCAAGAAAGCCTGTAAATTGTTTTATTGCCATAAATGGTCTTAGTTTGATTCGAAAAACCTTAGCAGAATAGTATTATGACATCATAATTTTTCTGCCCTTCCTAAGTGTCGCCATATAAGGGCACCGGCCACAACCACAAATCGGCCGCCACACGTTTTAAATCGCCGCTGTTCGTTTCTTGTGTCACGAACCTGCCGCTAAACGCCGATACAGAACACCGTCACACGCTACTGGCACATTTAAACCTTCTTCGACAGAGTCCATTATGATACTGCGAGTATGGGTTAAAAAAGTAGCAGCCACCGACCACAAGTGGCTAACACACGCTTCAGGTTCCTTTGTGGCCGCTTCCAGCTTCTCGTGGCCATTAGCAACACACATTTCTATCTTCTATTCTATTTCACCAACTGTCACGCTGTCACAGACTTTTCATTTCACTCTTAACACATTCAATTTAATATTCTATCTATACAACACTTTTAGTAATGTTTCAAACACACATTACCCACATTAGCGACCTACCCTAACGTTCTTCCGATTCCTTTTTCATTTTCTTGAAAAGCTCTTTATCGTCACTTGAAATATTCACATCCCTTATTGTTATTATTAATATCTGTACCTAATAATAGCTTAGCAGATACGTGACGTACTTGTAGATAACGTGGCGTTCAGGGTGATACAGTCATCCGTCGCTCCAGGGTGAGTTGTGCGTTTGAAAACAAACTCAAGGTTTTCAATTATTCCGGATAGCTGGAAGGTTGTTTTTTTTTTCTCTTTATAACGCTTGGGGACCCATTCATTGTGCATACAGTTAAAGAGTGGAATTTTTTGGCGGCGGCGTATGTTTGCTGATTAGCCTTTAAGACCAGGTTGATTCTAGGTAAGCGTAGTCGTCGTTTGCCTTCAAGCGAGAGTGGTTAAGCGCGAGTTTATCAATAATTAAAAAGAATACTGTGATTGTGAAGACCTTTAAGCGAGGTTTCTTAATCAGATTTTTTATTTTAGAAACTGCTACTGGTTTGTTTTTTTTTTAACATTTTGTGAATAGAATATATAAAAAGAAAAAGAGGAAAACCTAAGAAAATATGGATGGAATGTATAAGAGACGACTAGACAGCAAAAGTTACGTTTGGTCCATTGTTATAATGGATAGTGGCCTTGACTACTATGCCGGAGGTCATGAAAAAAAATATTTGTGTGATGAGCATGATCATTTGTTCTGTGCCTGAGTACAATTTATGTGTTTAAATATATACATATGTGTATCTGATGAGTAATACTCATAGCACAAACTCTGCTTAATTTGGGACTAGATCATGTCATTCGTACGAAAATTTCGGAATATTATTATGGTTTGTTAGTGAGAAGAGAGAGAGTCTAGGGAAAGACTGACGATTACGTGTAAATACTCAGAGAAAGGAATGCTCCGGTTTAGTAAAAGACTTTGTCAAATCTACAATGTGTTAGCTAAAGATAAGCACATCAAAGAACAAAATCATAACTAAAAGCTCCAAAAGGAACATACACGTAGGCGGTGTGTATAAAATATTTCCAAGAATACATCTACTTGGGCCAAGTATTTTTTATCCAAGTAAAGCAGGATAAAGAAATAACGCGTCGAACAGTAAATGCCTGGAAGAGTTGTTCCACGAAAAAGCTATTATGTGACAGACAGTGCGTCGGTCCCTACGTATACAAAGACGTGTCCAAAAT
This sequence comes from Mythimna albipuncta, assembly GCA_929112965.1. Taxonomy (NCBI): domain Eukaryota; kingdom Metazoa; phylum Arthropoda; class Insecta; order Lepidoptera; family Noctuidae; genus Mythimna; species Mythimna albipuncta. The sequence continues at coordinate 747,012 of OV815980.1, forward strand.
ATCATGTTTTTTATTTCATTATATACTTTGATAAAATAAATAAATTTAAAAAACAAAAAGAAACCCGACTGCGTAAAAAAATATTTTAAACAAAAACTGAAAAGATAAAAAACAAGTTCAGACCGGGTAGCGTGGAAACCAGTTTTATTGCGTTAATTAAAACATAAATACACAAATTAAAACATTTTTTTTTTAATAAGGAACATATTGACTGGTACAGTCGGGACCCATTTAAAAAAAGCTAAACTAAAATCATTCCATCTAATGTGAGTCCCGACTGAACATACATTCGTTTTTTTTTTTAACGTCACCTATCTAAGAACACCCGGGTTATCAATATGAATCTATCGATATGTTAATTATATGAATCCGTTCAGGGGTTTGGAAGATATGAGGTAACAAAGAATATTACATACATACCCTTCTTGCAGTAAAAAAGTAAATGTCACTTTTATTATTACATTATTTACTTTGTTTAAAAAAGTAAATATCATTTTTTTTTTATTTCATTATAAAATAAATATTCATTTTCATTTAGAAATAAAAAACTTGTTATTTTGGACATGTCTTTATGTACATAGGGACTGTTGAGTGGTAAAGTGCCTTTTTGAAAGAGTATAAAGGCTTTTTGCCTATTTCACTGAACCGCAAATTGATGGACATGTATATATTCCCCATTATGATTTATGGTACACAGTCTCGGTTTTTATCTTACATCCTAAAATCAACTTGCCAATGGAGCGCAGCATACTATGTCTTAAATTAACAGACCACTGTCGAAATACTACATTAAGCTCAAAAACGCAAATCGTCAATGTAACTCAAAAGGCTGTCCAACTCAAATGGAACTAGACACAACATATCTGCCGTATGCTTTACGTGTTCTGGACCTGAAACAGGGATAGCGCTCTGGCAACACAAGGCCCTGGCCAATCACGAAGAAGACCCGAGACATCCTGAATCTCCACTGTAACATTTTTTTTTTATTGTGTTAGATTCGCACTTGACCGCTATCTCACCTGATGGAGAACGACGATGCGAAGAATTGGGAAGAAGAAGCGAAAAGACAATGAATGATGATATTGATGATGATGATGATGATGATGATGATGAGATCTTTGTCCAGCAGTGGGCTGGTAATAATAATAAGGTCGTGAGCGAAGCCTAGACACCCAGATATAAATAGCTAAATTACACACACCTTTTATGCTCTCATGATTATGTATGTACCTCATCACATAATCCATATAAGTGATCGGCAGACGGGCGTGGGAGTTAGGGTTCCTAGTTCGGGCTGTTATCAGAGCCTTGGGCGCTTCTAATTGTTAATTGACTTTCTGTTGGGTATTTTAGAATAATACTACATTTTTTTTTAAGAAATTTGCTATGTTTATTATTGTGTACTCGTCACGAAAGAAACGAAACTTCTTTAAAAAGATCTGTTTAATGGTATCAATAACTTAAATTCAGGATGATTTTGGAAAATTTCAAGTCTGTGATTTTTATTCGACAACTGCTGTCAATAAAATATTTTTGATTTCATTGAATTTTTACAAGCTCGGCTTTTGGCCTTTGGCTTTTGACTTTTAGTGGTCGGCTTTTGTATGTCATAGTATGCACTCGTATAGTTTTATTAGTTTTATTTTTTAAAACATCAAACGACACAAAGGTTCAGAGGGAAATCAATAGTTTTGGCATTTCAACTGGTCGATCTGGGATGGGCGGATGGTGTATGAACCCAGTATGGCGAAGAGACAACAGTGGAGGAGTATAAAAAAAAAATGTTTTTAAAAAAAACAAGGGTACAATTTATTATAAATATTTTATTTACCTGACCTGCCCCCCTAGCCAAGTTACAACCGTTTCGCTTGCGCCGAACGCTTGGAGTTGGCCGTGCCGCCAATTCTTTTGTTCTGAACATTTGAAGTTATCTGCAAGCGTTAACGATTGCAGATTAGCAACTTGGCTAGGGGTACTGGACTTTCTTTCCCGAGCCGAGCGAGGGAACTATAGCAATAGAAACTAAAATGTTATTTTTCTTAAATCCAACATTGTTTTAAGAAAAGTATTATGTTTGTTACAGGGCCGAGCACTATGCCAGTAACAACCTGAAGGCGAGCGGGCGATGCGCCGCGCGGCGGCTCGCGCGCGCGGTGCGACGCGCGTAATATGCGCTCACTGAACGAAACAGCGTGTCAGGCGCTGCTAGAAGACGTCCGCTGGGACGAGCCCGTCAGCCTTGTCAGCTTAGCCATTCTCGCCCTTATCGACGTGCTTGTTATCGCAGGTAAGCGTGATACAAATACTTCTCTTGAGACGAAAGAGCAACCAGCAAAATCGAGCAGATTTTTTTTTATAACCTTTCACACAGCGCCATCTTGTAACAAACTTACCAGAGCTTGTGCTATGAGTACTAGACAACTGATAAACATACTTATATATTTCTATAAACATATTATAGATAAATTACACCCAGACACAGAACAAATGATCATGCTCATCACACAAACATTTATTCTGGGTGGGAATCGAACCCACGACCTCCGGCATAGCAGTCAGGGTCACTGACAACTAGACCAACAGGCCAGTAAAGTAATAAGTATATGTCAGTACCTACTGAACGTTTATGTACAATTACAAGACAGTTGTTATTATACACGGTGTCTTTGATATCTACGCACAAACGGACACCACGGATTCAGTACATGATTCTGGACCCCCAGTGGTGGAACAGAGACATCACTAATTTTAATTACTACAAATACTTATAGGGCTTATTAGAAAAGGGCTTGTTATTATTTAAGTAAAGTCTCAATAAATAATATTCATAAACAGCAAAGTTATTAGCGTTTATTTGTATTCCAAAATATCACTCAATTTATGGAAATATTGTTAAATTAATAAATGACGATCAAAATAAAGAAACACTGCGCATAGTATTTTCTACAAGCAAACGTTATGAATCATTGATTCTATTATGAATTAACCAATTATGACAAACTTTCGTGAACAATTTTGGGATTTCGTTTTTTTTACATTTTGACTATAAGAATATGATCAGTAAAGAGTACGGATAGAGTCCTGTTTTTTGTACTAATAAGATATAGGGTATATAAGATGTATGGAATGAAATCTGCCTTCTGTAAGAAAATATTTTATGTGGAACCATTGTTCGCTAGGCAATCGTAACATTATATTTAAAGTGACAGAGCCGCGCCTAGTTCGGGACTAGTCCGGAAATGTTCCACCAAATTGATAACTGTTACACAGATATTGTTTTAAAGAATAGATGCTTCAAGTATAGCTAACTGTCCCCGCACACGGGCCACAAAAAAAAAACGCTGCTTCAAGCTTCTTTTTGAGGCGGCCTTTTTTGTAGCTCGTGTGCGGCGATGCCGCTACAAAAAAACGCTTGAACCGGCTTCAAGCTTCTCCAGACACAAGACGTGTCACGCGCTTCAGCAGCTTTTTGCGGTCGCTTCTAGCTTTTTTTTGTGGGTCGTTTTTTTGAGGCCCCTGAGCGGGTACGTTTAAACGAAAAAGTCCAAATCCACGCGCGATGACCTTTTCCAGCGTCTTCATTTGTTTTAGTTACGTAATCTCATTGTCACCATGCTCGCCAACCGTCGCTGTCTTCATGTTATGATTCCATAAGCTTCAGTACTAAATCACCATCATCAAATCAAATCAAAAATATTTTATTTCACATAGGCATCATTATTATTATCATCATCATTTCGTGTTTTTGAGTTGATGAGTTTCCTCTTGAGCCAGTGAAACAATTTAAATACCTTTTTTTATCTACGTATGACACTTATTCACAATATATATATAGTATTATAAAGAGGCATTAGTTTGTTTTTTCATTTGTAGGAGGTAATCACTGAAAATACTGGCCCGATCACTAAATTTTTTTCACCGATAGAAAGTCGCTTTATTTCAGAGTGACATATTTTAATTACGCAGGTGAAGCCGCGGGCAAAGGCTAGTTTGATATACATTAGTACTTGACTGCAATCCCACCTAATGGTAAGCATTGATACAACGGTTGATGGTGAGGCGCACTAGGTAGTAGTTTATTAAGAGTATATTCACTCTAGTCTTCAAGACCCAAATTATAATAAGACTGGAAGACCGCAGCGGGCAAATTGTTCCAATTCTTCAATATATGAAACGCTTTGTTATGACCGTAGAGGTTTCAACAACTTTGGCCATTTGGCCATACCAATTTTAGGAACAATACTAACATTGAGCGGCTCAGCAATGAAAACGACCTATCCTAATTTAACGTAAAAACAAGAATGTTCTTAAAATAGCTCATACACCAAAATAATTTAATACCAATTATGTTTACTACAACATCACATAACACGGTAGTCCGCTAATCTTAAACATAATTACGTTAATACAAAACCAACACACCTTTGAAGTGTAATTTCAAATTGAAATTGGAAACAAGACGAATTTAGATGCTATAATTATTTTACCTTTTGAAGTCTTGCCAGGCGTTTCGTTTGTTACTTTTTTTATCATACACACTATAACCAATAAATTAGGAACTTCCCATTGATATTATAACTTTTCTTCCAAGACTATAAAATGAAGGGAATCCAGTCGTTAGAATTAAAGGGCCTGCTCTTATCATATCTCTCTTCTGCCTCCACCTCTTTCTGTCAATTTGATTTTAATAAACTCAGAGTATTTGGTTTACTTCGATTTCGGTTCCAACCAAACCACCTGCGTCACATCCCTAATCTCATTCCTCTATTGTGCAACGCTACGTGCTACGCCGTAGCACGTGCTACGACGCTACGGCGCTACGAGATTTATGTACGTGTAGCACATACACTTTAGCGCATTTTAAAAAGACTTTTCCTTTAAAAATATTTTAAAGAAAACGTTTTCCTAAAAAGAATTCTAATTAAAAGGTATCGGGTATCGTCCATTAGACGAGCTACGAAAATAAACAGTGTACGGAATTGAAACAAAACATTGTTTAGGTACCGGCTCGAGCTTGGATTCTCGGGTTAAATAATATAAGCCTTTTCCTTTTATAACCTCGTAGAAGCTAACTCAAAATTAAAATAATACTTTAAAGTTTAATGTCATTTTAATTTACATAGCACATTATAAGTTATTATTATTATTATGTTCCCACTGTTGGGACTCAGAATTCCCCTCTGGGAGAAGGAAGATCTACATAAATACACACTTGTTTACATAATATAACACACATACACACTTTAAAATTGTAGAACGTATTCAAATATATTTTTTCTCTATACTGACATACATATGCAGTCATGGCACTAATATCGTTGTGTATGTTTGTTACTCCTTCACACTTAAATGGTTGAACGGATTTCGATAAAACTTGGTTCGATAAGACCATGTCCCGAAATAGCATAAAATATGTAGGCGTGTGCGTGTGTGTGTATATTATGTTCTCTTGGGATAATTTTCTACGTTAACGTAAGCGAAACCTCTGACAGAAACTAATTATTAATGGATCAATAAATAATCTTTATTAAACTAGGAAGCTGCCAGATCATTGATTTCATTATTCCGTACCATTTATCTTTCGCCTAAATCCACACACACATAAATAAATTCATTCATTCACCGAAAAGGTGAATACATTAATTCGTTCGAATCAAATTCAAACAAGTATCTCTGAAAAGACAGTGACTTCAAATATTTTCGACATGAAACAAATCTGAACTCTAGAATAAAAGCATGGGCTCTTTATGTAACCGGCATTCATTTATATCTGACACATTGTACAGGAAAGGATAGAAGGTACATGAATCAGTATTAACTTACGTAAACATTGTCATCACTATTGCTACAGAAAGACGTCTATCTACTGATTGCCTTTTCTAAAAATTGCCAGAGATCATAACGAGTCGTTTCCTCTTACCGATGAGTGCTCTCGAGCCCTGGTACAGGCCATGGTCCGGAGCAAGGAGGTATAGCAGGCGGCCGCCTCCTTCTGTGAAGCAGTAATGCTAGCGAAGGAAGCGGCCGCCCGCGTTTGGGAACGGACATTCTCAGGCCGCAGCAGCCAGGGTCCCGACCATCTTACCGTGTGGCCGAGGCCGCCAAGTCGTCGACGGCACGTTGTATTCCACGTACGTCTCAAAAAGGTGTCAGCAAAACCGGAGCCTAACAAAGCCGAAGCCTACTGTGGCTACTGGTAGTTCGAAAAGGACAGGAACCCCGGGGTCCTGCAACGTATGACAAAGAAGGTACATAGAAATGGTTTTAGCCAGTGAAAGTCTGATACGGTCAGCCCTAGAATGGGAGAAGTCACCGGTTGATTTCCCACCTTAAATAAAAAGTCACTTGTTCAAACATTGCTCCAATCATGTCGTCTAATGCCAGCCATACACTGTCAAACCTGTCGTCCAGAGCGGTCACGTTTGTGGATCATACCGATATGGTTAAATCAAAAGAATTGAAATTCGATTGTGCCGTCAAATATGTTGGTCATCAATCCACTCCCACACACGGTCAAATCTGTTTGATCGAAGCCTACTGGGGCCAGGGTTATCCGAAAGGCTTGAAGGAACGGGGTGGGTTTTTTAGTCAATAAGAGTCTGACACTATCTCCCGCTCCGCCCAAGGGCGGGGGATGTCAATGCATGATTTTTTCTCACCAAAAAAAAAAACATGTAGCGTCATACCGATTGGACGACAACTTTGAACGTGTATGGTTGGCTTATATATACAAACAAAACAAAAACAAACGTCAAAGTTACATTCTCACGTACTTCACGAAATGAGCCTTCTGTCCCCTGTTTAGTATGGAAGGTGAGCCCGCTCGGACGACGAGACTCCATTAGTCGATTACATCGGGGACTACACGTTTCAATCGCAAAGTATACAGAGACAGTGTTTATATAGTTAAAATGTAACACTAATAGTTGTGTGCAAGAATTCATGTGATATTGTAGCGTGAAATTGTGTTTACAATGTTAACTAACCTGATGTGAATAAGGGTAATCTCAGAGGACCTCATTATAGCATAATGTTATATTTTCTGTCTTATTTGGTGGGTTTTAGTCAGTAAAAGTCTAACACTCCCACTCGCCCCATCTTAAGTATAATCGGCCTTGCAATGTTCCTACTGCTGAGTCTAAAGCCTACTCTCTAAGGGAGGGAATGGGCCGTAATCCAGCACGCAGGCCCAGTGCCAGTTGGTGGATGTCACATGTCACAGAAGTTTTGGTTAAAAGACCTAAACTTGAAAGAAGGATGGATTGTGAGAGCAGTGATATGAAAGACAACGAAATTAGTGATAGTCTGACAGGACAGAAAAGAACGCGGTGACTCCAAGTAATGAAGAAGCAATTAGCATACATAGCATAGTCGGCCTTATAATGTTCCCACCGCTGGGACTCAGGCCTCCTCTCTAGAAGAGGGAATAGGCCGTAATCAACCACGCCGGTCTAGTGCGTGTTGGTAAATGTCACATATTTTCGAATTGTTGGTTCTAGGACATGCCAATTTTCTCACGATATTTTCCTTCACCGTTTTGAAAGAAGAAGCAATTCAAAAAAAATATAATTATATACATAAAACCACTGCCAATTACATCACATTTTTATACCATTCAATATTCCTACGTACATAAATAAAATAATGGTATACCTTACAAAAGGTAGGTTGTGTACAAAAGCTGTCTATTTATAAATCTGAGGAATCAACCGAGCGTTCGATAGTGGTTGTACAAGCCTATTGTGACTGTGTATTGATAACACTTATCGTTCACCAGTGTACTGCTACTATTCAGAATAAATGGTTGGGATTTTCGTCGAATATATCTGTAATTTTTATCATCAGAATTTCTGTCAATATTTGTTCTATCAGTACCTACATTTTTTGTATGCTTTACGTACTTAATTTTAGGTTAGAAGCCAACGCGACATATTTGTTTATATGATCCTTTTGGACGTGTGTTTATCACTTATCTCCTCCTAATAGCTTGACTGATTTGCATGAAACTTTTTATATATAACGCCTTGAAAAATTTAGGGGCCAGATTAGTTTTTGGAGAAAAGTAGGCTGGTTAGAATAATATCACTAATATATAGCCTACGTGTGTCAACACGCACAAAAAAAAATCGGAAACCAAACTCCAATAAATAAACAGATAGAACGATCATGAAAACTGTGCTAGAGATAGTCTCTATACAGAACAAATAGTACTATCTCTTGCACAAGACGAAATCATGAAGGTATTGGCACTTCGTAGTAAATAAGATCACATGACGCTTTGTTACAAATCCATCCAAAATTGTCAATGGGCGCCTCGATAAGGACGCTTGAAATGTTTTTACGAGGTTTTCTTAAAGAAGCCGATATTCAAAGACAACCGGCTATCCTTTTGCCAAGAGGTTTCCGCTACTTTGTACCGGCAACATCAAAAACAGTATGTTTACTTTAAAAACGTGTTTTAAATTTTTTATGTTTATAATTTTATTATTTTGTAAATGTTTAGATTTTGTCGCGTGATACAATAATAAATTAACGACTATTTAAGACTAATATTTTAAAAAGTAAAGAGATCAGCTAGTTTGATTATTTTATTTCTAAACAACATTCAAAATAGTTAAATATCTTGATTGCCAACTTTTGCTAAGGTGATCATAAAAATGATCAAATAATAAACTGTGTACCTACTCATCGATGCTGCGGATTTGCACCGCCGTCATAGAACGTAACGGCAACTGAAAAACACTGATAAATTTAAGTCAAAATCTTCTGACATTCCCTCTTGTCCACCCAAAGCGAGAGAAGTAATTTAATAAGTAAATCGCATGTCTAGACTTTCATTTGCCTTTTGCAGTCTTCCCGTCCAATTATAACTTAGGTGTCTTCAAGGCCAGAGTGGATAGGCTCTTAATAAACTAGTGCGCCTCACCATCAACAATTGTATCACTGCTTACCATCAGAGGGGATAGCCATCAAGCACTGATTTATTTCTATCATCATCATCATCATCAAAACCGTCCACTGTTGGACATAGGCCTCCCTCAAGTGTCGCCACAATGAGCGGTCCTTGTCGATCGGACTCCCGCAACCCTTACCAGGTCTTCGGTCTACCAAGGAGGCCTTGCAACGCTACGTCTTCCGCTATATCTATCATTAAAAAAAAAATAAGCAATACTACTCAATCCATACAATATTCCTAAATCAATATCTCTTAGTGGGTACCAAACAGCCTAGTCCAGCTGTTGTTGTTGTTCAGTAAATATTTTTTCACACTTTTTCATCGTCTTTTTTTTGTCGTAGTCGGGTTTTAGTTTTTTTTTCTTACTTTTTCTTTTAAGGCCTAGACTTCTGTCCTTCACTCTCATTGTACTAGCCTCATAGGTACTCCAGGCTACACAAAAGGGCCCTATCGGCCCATATATCATACTTCAATTCCTTCGATAAAGTCTTCTTCAAAGAAAACAGGGTTCGCAATAAATAATGGGGTACAATGGACCGTTGTTATGTTTTGTTCAGTAAAATGTGTAGGAAGTAATATGTCGCTCTTAAATCTGAATGGGACCATTTTACGATGAATTAAATGTGCGTTTCGAATAAATAGAATAGAATAAACTTTATTGTAGACCAAAAAAGTAACACAACTTGTAAATAAACTTAAATCTATTGGGACAATGGCAGTCTTACCGCTAACAGCGGTATCTACCAGACAACCTTAGGAGATCGAACGAATACAGGGGTAGTGTGTGGTGTACTGCCAACGAATTAATCAAACACTAGCTTAGCATAAATATAAAATAATTATACACCTATACAACGTGTAACGTTAAATTTACAAAACCTGAAAGTATTTTGATCAGACTAACGAGCAGAGTCAATTGAACCACTTTTTTTTATATAAAGTAAGTTTTCATTAAAAATATTTCCCTGTCTATTTATTAATAGGTCAATCCATCACGTGCGCCAACCCGCGCAAATAGGTGAACAAACACAAATGTTTGTAGTCCAATCAAATTTTCTCATACACGGGATTTTACAAGTTCCTATTTCAATGCAGATACGAATTTTAAACAATCTGAGACTGCACATAAAACCCAATTTTTTTTTTAAATATTTTTTTTCTTACAGTATTAGTTTAATTGAATTTAAAATCATTTGGAATGTCTGAGGTTTTGCGCATTTAATGTTACACGTTGTATAAAACCAAACACATCATGCAATACCTACATTACTTTAAAATTATAAAAAATCCTAAGTGGCAATGGAGATGGCCGTTGGGGCCGAAAGGTTCTGGTGTGGCGCCCGTGTACCGGAAGATGCAGCGTTGGAAGGCCTCCCACAAGGTAGACCGATGACATGGTCAGGGTCAATGGAATCCGATGAATGCGAAATGTACGGGACGGGTCGTTGTGACGACGTTTGGGAGAGGCCTGTGTCCAACAGTGGACGTCTTTCGGCTGGAATGATGATGATGAGGAAAGAAAGTAGCGAGCCGCTGCTTTTAGAAATCTATATTTATTTATTTAATCTTCATGCAACACAAAGTAAGTATACGGAAGATATGTACGGTGGACTTAATGCCTTCTCAAGCCATTCTCTGCCAGTCAACCTAGGATGGTGCAGAGACAATGTGGCGGATAAAAAGAAAATTTTATTTTGAAAACACGAGTAATAAAGAATACATGTAGAATTGTACTATACTTAAAATACACGTACATATATATTTAATATAATAATAAGCCCTTTAAGTATTTGTAGTAATTAAAAATGTATGGTGTCTAAAGAATGTAAACCTTAATCAATTTTTGTTATTAAAAATCAAAAACCTCTCCAGAGTAAGAGAAGTTACGGGCCAGCTCATCACAAAATAAGAAAAATACGTAAACCGTTTTGTTATCGCTGATTCTTAAGGTAACAAAAAATATTTCTCTTCCAAATGGTATAGCTTCGAAGATTTATAACCCCACAAACAATGGCGCGGAAAGCCAGCATTCCTATAAAAGTATTAGCCGAATAGTTTTGCGTGACTAGCGAGCAGTAAACGATGCTTTATAGGTAAAATGTATTCGAATTGAAATGTGGGAATGCTGATTCAATGTGCCAATACAAATGGTAATAGATTTCTTTGTTTTATAAATAACTGAATAGATACAATTATAGGTAGGCACAGCCCGTTTATAAGGAAGTTTATACTGGATTATAAAATGATTAGATAAATAAATAAATCAACGTGCTGCGGAACATAAAGCCTGAAGTACAGGCGTAGAGTAGTAAGCCTTTTGGTATTTCACAGGATGCCTTTTGGAGAGTGGGCGCAGGAATCACATGACTTGATTTCGCCGTCATCTTTCTACCATCGGAAAACCCAACGTACGGCGAGTGTCCACTCTTACGTTGTTACAATTCTACGGTCCGGACTAAGTGTTTCGTCTCGTCGTATAAACCCTGTGTACATCAAAGGATTGTAACAATTTGCTTGCAGCGGGCGGATTATAATTTAGGACAAGGCTAGAATGAAAATGCTCTTACCAAACCAGTCCGATTCACCATCAACGATTCAGCATACTTACATACACACATACTTACATACATTCAACATACTTACCATCAGGTGGGATTGCAGTCAAGCACTAGTTTATATGACTAAAAAAGTCTCAGAATCATTTTATTTTTATTTTTTTCAGAGATACATACACCTACCATTACAGTAACCTAATGCGATGGTGTAGAAAAATTACAGATAAGATACAATTCACACGATTAAATTCCATTCAGAACATTTGCGGTGCAATTTTCTTAATACAATAAAAATAAGTTTAGTGATTCTTTGTGCTATGTCAGCAACCTTGGTTCTCCTGTGGATATCTTCATTTTTGACACGATCACACAAGGAAACTCCGAGCATAGCCCTTTCTTTTGCTCTTTGGGTGACTTTAAGCCTTCTGAGGAGGCCCATTGTGAGCGACCACGTTTCGAATCCATTTGTCATCACTGGCAACACGCACTGATCATAGACTTTCGTCTTGAAACAATGTGGTATGTTGGATGAGAAAATACCGCGTAGTTTCCCGAACGCTGCCCAATCGAGTCGGATTCGATGGTTGACCTCTTTCTCGAAATTAGATCTCCCCGACTAGACTGTCTGTCCGAAGTAGACGTAATCGTCCACAACTTCGAGTATAGAGTCTCCGATCTTGATAGGAATGGGTGTTACATGGTTGTTTATCATGACTTTAGTTTTGTTGTTTTGTGTATTCATTTTAAAACCCACTCTTTCGGAAGCTCTGCTGGATTGGTGACCGCGTGCCGGAAAACGCAGCGTTGGAAGGCATCCTACAAGGTAGACCGATGACCTGGTGAAGGTTGCGAGAATCCGATGCAGAAACACATGCAGATGCAGAACGCACCGGATAGTTCATTGTGGCGACACTTGGGGGAGGCCTATATCCAACGAAATGATGATGATGAATAAAATAAGAGTCATGGTCATCCATGTGCCTATTTTTACGTGAACGAGTAATAAAGATACACATACGTCACACACACAAATATATGTACAAACTTCTCCCTATGTACGTATTAGTACATTACGCACACGTGTGCCATGTACGTCGATCTTGGGCGCTTTGGTCTTCATACATTTTACATGGAAACTAGACTTGTAGAGCTACACAAGATCCACGCAACATCGTTCTACGTACAAATCAGGCGTGGTCCAGGTGTGCGTCGGTCTAATGTAGTTCTAGCATTGGAGTAATGCTAGAACAACATTAAACCGATGCTGATGATGTAATTTGAAACACTGGTAGACCATGTTCTAGAAGTGCTTATAGGATATTTTTTATCCTGACATTATATTTTCATACGATAATCAACCTGCTCCTACCTCCAAAGCTGGTGTCAAGGCTTCTGCAGTGTGTGCTGTTAAGGCTTCTGCAGTCAGCCGCATAAATTATTATATGCAGTTACATAAATTATAACAAAAATAAATCAAAAGTCACGTTCTCTCTACCTCATTTAATGACGCACAGTTACTGCAAACGGTGGCCGTGGTCGACTGACACTACCATTTCAAACCGATAATCTGACAGTTACAAATATATTGTGGTAGAAAATGGGCACAGTTTCTGGACATCAGATATAATAAAACAAAGAGGTTTTTTTTAATTGGTATAAACTAGTGCTTGACTGCAATCCCACCTGATGGTGAGCAGTGATGCAATCGTTGATAGTGAGGCGCACTAGTTTATTAAGAGCACTCTTGCCTTGAAGACACCTAAATTATTAGTAAGCAGTAAAGGCATGGTAATAGTAATCCTATAAAGGTCTTTGCCATCTGAGGTACGTAACCATAAAAATTTGAAACAGTATTATAAAAAGTAGTCTTTGACAATCTCTGATAGTGTAACTTTTTATCAGAGAAGGAATTTTCGTAATCGGATCAGGACTCCGGAGATTACCTCTTATATTCTATTTCCTGCCATATTTTTACCTCTTATTTCTTTCAAGCAGAATACAAATTGTAGATATTTTTGAAAAGTAGGGCAGAGTTCAATGAAAATCACTCTTGACATTTGTTTTCATAGTCGCTATATAAATAAACTGGACACAAAAGGAGAATCATGATTCATTTTTTTTTGTTAACATCTTTAGCCTGGATACTAAGTCCTTTAAGGCATGTCTTCATAACAATAGTTAATTGGTTTACCATTAAAATATAAAGAAGAAGAAGTTTCTGTAAAATTGTTACTATTTTTTTTTTTTTTTTTTAATTCAGATAAACTAGTGCTTGACTGCGATCCCACCTGATGGTAAGTAGCGATGCAACCTTTGATGGTGAGGCGCACTAGTTTATTAAGAGCCTATTCACTCTAAAGTAAAGTAAAATAAACTCTAAAATTTATTCTATTCTATATACATATTCTTATATTTTTGCAATATTTGGCAGCTTTATCAAGTCAACCTTCCCGGTAAAATTCGTTGAAGTAATCAACACTACATACAACAAAAATTCCCAGCTCCATTTTGCCGAGATCACACTGTTTCAATAATTTCACATATTTTGCAGTTCTTACGATACTTGAGATACAAATTACACCAACTTTACATCACAATATCCTTCAGGGATCAACTTGCGAATAATTTAAAACTAAATTTTATAAATGGTTGCTTGAACATGGTTTTTATAATTTAAAAGAATTTATAGATAAAAAGTTTTGATGTATCAAATTGTTCACTATCAATAGTCAGTCTCCTTACCTAATTGTCTAACTTTAAAAAAATTCCATGCTTTGTCATAACATAGCTAAACATATTTGTGCCATATTATGTATGCCATATGTGTATGTAACACTTTTTTATACCATGTTTTATGCAAATAAATATATTAATATTATTATTAATAAAACAACCGCTGAACTTAATTCGAATAAATCCCGCCAAAAAATCGAAACTTAATTCGTAATTTAAAATTCCTTTCCAACCTGCCAGCATCAAACTACAAAGACTCAATGAAACCTTTTTGATAGTAGCAAGAGGGCCTTTCAAACCTCCTCTTTTATTTATTTAGAACTTTTCCAATATTTTCCGCTTTCGTGTCGCCACCATCTGTTAGTATTACTTCATGAAAAGAAAACAACAGATTGTTCGGAGTCGGGTCTCTTTGAAGGTCTATTATTGAAGGTTTCAATTGATAAGGGTTATATTTTGGGGTTCAATTCGATGTATTGACTTTGAGATGCACAGCTATTCATATTACTCCAGTCAGGTTTTATTCTGTGGACCTGTTGCATCGTAAAACATATTTATTTATTTAAACTTCATGTACAGTTGTGGTACATAGGTGGACTTGCCGTAATAAAGCATTCTCTACCAATAAATAATAGGTATTCCAAACAGAATGAAGAATCATTAAATTAACATAATGAACTTAATTATCATTTAACTACCTATATTAAATAGTTAAATCTATTTGAAAGCCGAAAACTGTGAATTGAATTTGAACACGGCAAAATTATTTCCTGTGCCGTTAAACTTAATATTTAAATGGATAAAAAAAAAAAATTAATTAGTACTTACTTAAAACATTTGCACGCCCATAGTATGTGGCAAACAGGTCTGAACTAAATTATTTCTTTATGTTATCCTACGAGTACATACACTTTTTTAATATTGCATGTGTACTTATGTTTGAGCCAATATATATGTCTTATCTTATCTTATCACACAAAAATTCTTTACTTTAGAAGTTTAGATACTTAAAACTAAATTGCAATAAAAATACATATCGCGGTTTATACTGCAAAAGTGAGTTTTCAAAATTCAATGGAAAATATCCTAACATCTGCAACCCCCTTAACAGTGGTGCAAATAACGCTGACTACCATGTACAAATTCACAAGGATACTAAAATGCATTCAGCGCACAGTTACCATTATCAGAGTAATACCGTATCTGCCGGATATTACCTCCTGCCGAAAATACGCAACGCCATAGGCCCCTTAATGAGCGCTCCTGTCGGCAAATTGCGCTAATTATCGTGCAGCAAGTAGGGTGATAACCGGTGGATGTTACCGTATGACGATATTAGCAAGCAGGTTTGATGAAGCGAAAGCCTGGTATTATCGCCATGGTAACCTTTTTGATAGCCGTTGTTGCTTTAACATAATTGAAGATCGTTAGGGTGTTGTATTGAAAACAAAACACAGGAGTTAATAGATACTGAATACATAATGCAATCAAAAACATAACTTGAAAAAAACCCAGGCCCGCAATTCAGTTCTAACGTTAAAGCCGTGAGATCCAAGTCACACTGCCGTGTTCTCGTGGGGGCGCTCGGCTGCAGAGATCTCTCGCGCCGGGCCTTGGTATAGGTCATGGTCCGGAGCGAGGAAAAGTGGCAGGCGGACGCCTCCTTCTGCGAAGCAGTTATGCTAGCAAAGGAGGCGGCTACACGCGCGAGGCAATGCCCTCGCACGCCAGCCCCCGATCCCGATTTCCGGCCACCACAGGCGCGGGCTTGCGGATGGTGAGCAATGGTTAGCTCGCCGCCCAAATCTTGAAACACATATATTTATTTTAATATTGTTTTATCTATTTATTAATTATAATAACTTCAATGGCGTAATTTAATTTGAAAACTTTATTTATGGTCGAATTTTAACAGAGCAAAAGTTATTTTATGGCATTGCTCTGTACAGGATGCCTGTAATAAAGTTTGTCATTAAGGTGTGGCAGTCCCGAACGAACGTTACAATTGTATTGAGAAAGAAACATGACCATAATTATGCAAAATAATTTTTAGTATATGCGAAACAATTTCCAATTACTGCTTCGCAGCAGGAAGCAACCGCCTGCCACTCCTCCTCTTTGCGGACCATGGCCTGTACCAAGGCCTGGCGCGAGAGATCGCCGCCGCCGATCGCCCCTAGAAGACATGGCGATGCTCTGTTCAAGCGGGGCAAACCTCCACTGTGTGCTCCACCGTGTCCACCGGGCGTTACTTCCGCACGAATCAGATGCAGGTACCTCCCGAACTTACCATATCCGGTGAGAACCTGCATCATGCGGAAGGTGAGGACCCCGTGAGGTCTTTCCAGCCACGCCTCAAAGAGGCGGAGGCCATAATTGTGGCGTGCTCAGCACTGTTGCGATAATCACTGATGCCATTTCACCATGAGATCCCGCCGGAACTCTGGCAGCGGACTTTCGCCCCGGATATTTATCTAGTTTCCTGTGTTCCTAGTTTGTGAGCTTTAATATTCATAAAGAAAGTAAATTGTTTTTGAAATAAATCAATCAATTAAGCAATCAATCAATCAATTTCCTCGTCATCGATTGCAAACATCTCAATTAGGAATAGAAATCGAGTTGGGAAGACATTTTCCCAAAATGGTACTATTTTTGATTTCATAGCTGGAACTTTATTATATAAGAGCAGATAAAGATGATTTACGAGCAGAAAACATCATTAATCAACAGGTTTCACCGTAAGTACTTAATATAACACAAAAAACCTACTTACAAAGATAATAAATTATGATAGTCATACGTTTTAAAAATTCTGAATATATCTTACTTAACGCTAAACCCATAAGCCTCTTTTTCATGTGACGGAAAAATGGTTTTATTCAGTTAGTAGGTATAACACCCTTCATAACTTCGGACGTTGCGACTTGTGACGCGATTTGCGTCAAGGGATGAGCATTTTTATTTATTTGAGATACTAAACAGTTGCACAAAAAATTTTCATCAGATATCCTCATGCCCCAGCCGCCGCCACAGCTGAGTATCGGCTGAGCAGGGTACCGCAGCAGGGACCTCTTCTGGTCACGACCTTCGCATTGAAGAATACGATGCAAGGAGGAGGATAAGGAAAAAATATTTATTAAATACTTCATGCACACAAAAGTACTACCTTAGGCATTTTCTTCTAGTCAACCATTGGGTGATACAGAGAGAAATAGTGGTAGGTGCAATAAAAAAATGAGATAAGGTAAACACAAGAATTGATATACTAATAAACCATAAATATAGTACAATTATATAATATATTCTCAAAGTAATTAACTACAAAAAAGTAACAACGAAAATATCCATAGCCACGCTTAAAAAGCAAAAATTACTATGCGACATTGAGTAAACTTTGCAGAAGAGTGGTTTATAGTTAAAATGTTTAGAAAAACATTGCTAAAAATGACGAAATAGTCCGATTCATATTTTATTAACATCATGGAGATAGTGTCTATTCCGCCTTTCATTATTTATTTATTTATTTTTTTCTAATAATTTTAACTCCAAATCACTCTCCTGTAAAGTTTACTCAATGTCGCTTAGTAGTTTTTGCCTTTTACGCGTCGCCAAACCTTGTCACATCACCGCTGCAGATCTTTTGAAGTTCCAGTAACATTGTCTTGTTATTCCAATAGTTCAGTCCTTTTGTCTGTTTAGTAATTAGCTGTATTAACGTTTTAGTTAATTATTTCTTCGTGTTTCTGCCTTATTCATTCATTTCCTTTATATTTTTGCGTGGGCTTTTCAATTAATTGGATAGTCAGATCTGCTGATGGAATTACTTTTAAGACCTTAAAAGGTCAAATGCTTTTTGTATTCTTCCTGAGCTCTGAGGAAAAATTAGTTTTCCTTAAATGTCTTAGAATTTTTACGGAGAAATCTATATCTATATACTTATAATAAAACTGTAGAGAGGTCAATTCTGTACATTGAATATGTGTTCAAAATTAATATTAGAGGATGACTGGTACTCGATACTGATGCCAAAAATGCAATCAGTAAATTTTTTGTCTGTCTGTCTGTCTGTCTGTCCGTCTGTCTGTCTGTATATGCACGCATGGGTCAAAAACTACTGAAGGGATTTTAACCAAACTTGGTACGATTGTGGTCCATACTCCTGGGCAGGTTATAGGCTATATAACATTACGCTAAGATACACGTGAGCTGAGAAGTGACGATAAATTTGAAACAAGTCGGATGAAAATGCGCTTTCGAGCTCTTATCCTCGCATACGTTGATCATACACCAAAAGTATGTATTTCAAAGATGATGGCCTCTAATAGATGTATAAAAAAGTCCTTGGTAGTATATATATATCTTTTATAAATTAGCTACAATAACGTGTTTAATCGTTAGGCATTTCTTTTAAGTGTATTAAATCTTCTATACATATAATAAAATCGTACGAAAGTCAAAACTGTACATTGAATATTTTTTTAAAAGAATACTTGGGGCGTGATCTACAATTCATATCGAAGCCAAAAATATAGTTTTTAGAATTTTTGTCTGTTTGTCTGTATGTATGTCCGGGCTAAACTCAAAAAGTACTGCATGGATTTACTTCAAATTTTGCATTAATATTACTAAGAGGTCGGGTCAACACATAGGCTACATATTATCACGCTAGCATCTACGAGGGAGGAGCTGTGAATCATTATTTTTCTTACGCATTCTGTGACAAAGTGTAATCTAACGATGCATATTTAAATGTTGTTTTTGAGTAAGCCTTGCTATTATCTAGCTTTACACTATAAAATCTACGCCATTTCAGTAACTTGGGCAGAGAAACATAGTTTAATGAATGTTAGTAGTACAAAGACAATTTTGAAGTAGCGCCATCTATGAGATTTCATAAAAATCAAATCAAGTTACATGTTAACACTTTTTGGAAATTAATAATTTAAATTTGATCATGTTGGCGAGGTTAGTAGTTAGTTATTCTTGAAATTCATAGATGGTGATGTAATGTGATGTGCATTTTCTACATAAAAGTTGTAACGTATATTTTGTTTTGACAAATTCAAGTTCCAACAAAACCCTAAAAATCTTGAGCAGAGTTGAGGAAGACAATTTAAAAAAATGCGGTGTTAACATGGTGACATTTTTACAGCTCTGTGAATTCGACCAGTTTGCGAGATCCCTTACGTATGACGAGGAGTCTTCATATTACACGTACGACAAGCAAAGGGTTGTATTTAACCGACGTCGACGAGGAGGTGCTGTGGAAGGTTTTCGGGGAACTTTCACCGCATTGGATAACTACCGCGCATCCGAATAATGGCGAATGCTATTTTCTGCGGTTGTTACTTCCCACTGTCCGAGGCCCGAAGCCTTTCGCCTTCCAGAGGAAATTTGATGGCGTGGAGTATCCCACTTACCGCGCAGCCTGCATAGCACGTCACCTCGACGGTGACAAAAATTGGGATCGGTTGGTGTTTTGTGGAGTCGCGAACCCAGTAGCTTTGTGGGAGAAGTATCGCCATCATCTGTCTGAAGATTTTCTACGAGCTTTAAGGCGTGCTACTGGAGACAAAGACGAAGTAACTGGTGAACGCGTGCTGAACACCTGTCTCAGTTCACTTCAAGATGTGGTCATTTCTATCGGCGGCAAACCGCTGATCGAATATGGGTTACCAGCTCCCCAATCATCTCTGCATCAAGGCCGTGGAAATCGGGAGTATAACGCTGGGATAAATTACGATCCGGGCGAAATGACCACCATACAAAATGACCATGTCACTTTGTTATCTTCAGAGCAAAAACAAATTTATGACACCGTCCTTGAAAGCGTTGGGTAAAACCAGGATAACATGTTTTTCTTGGATGCTCCTGGTAGAACAGGAAAAACATTTGTTACTACCGACATATTTGCAGAGGTCAGGAGGCAAGGCAAAATTGCTATTGCTATAGCGTCGTCGAGAATCGCTGCCATACTGCTTCCAGGTGGCAAGACAGCACATGCCATAAGGGACAGCGATAAGGGACACGTGCTCAAGGATTGCTCTCTGATCGTATGGGATGAGTGTACGATGGCCAATAGAAAAGCAGTTGAAGCCGTGGAGAGAACCCTGCAGGACATTTGCAGGAACGAACATTTGATGGGTGGTGTCACAGTTCTGTTCAGTGGCAATTTCCGGCAAACACTTCCCATGGTGACGCGAGTATCGAGGGCTGACGAGGTGAATACTTCGTTGAAACGATCTTCGTTGTGGTCACGAGTTTGTTAGCTGCGCTTGACCATTAATATGAGAGCTCGGCTCGGCGGCAATGCACGTGCATTGCAAGAATTCTCCGATGTCCTTCTAAGTCTTGGCGAAGGCACTCTGACAGGTGGTGCTTCCAGAGTCTCTCGGTAGAGTGGTATCCAGCTTAGTAGAACTCATTCGCTGTGTATACGGGGACATCAGTCGTATACCGCACCAGCTTCTTGGGTGTGTGAGGGACATCGCCGACGCCCAAAAATGATCAGGCTGCAGCAAATAACGAATGCATTCTCTCGGAAATTTAGGGGAATGAAGTGGTCTACACCTCGATAAACACTGTTATCGAGCAAGATGACGCCACACATTATCCCGTGGAATTCTGAACTCCCTGTCAGCAAGTGGACTTCCAGCGCATACCATCAAGTTGAAGGTCGGTGTCCCGATTATGCTTCTTCGGAACCTTTCTCCTCCGAAATTGTGTAACGGGACCCGCCTTAAAGTCATCTCTCTCCACAGGCACACCATTGAGGCGGAAATTCTTACGGGTTGTGGCGTAGGGGAGGCAGTATTTATACCACGCATTCCCTTCATACCTCACAACTTCCCGTTCCAGTTCAAGCGCGTATAGTTCCCCGTGAGTGTTTGCTTCGCAGACACTGAAGGCAGTGGGTGTCGATCTCAGGACGAGTTGCTTCTCACACGGGCAACTGTACGTCGCTTGCCGCGTCACCAGTCCTGACTCGCTTTACATTTTGGCTCCTGGCAGCACAACTACTAACGTAGTTTATAGGGAAGTATTGTAAGGTATGTTGATACCTTTGTACGTATTTTTACTCTTTTGTGTCCTGGAATGTATTCCTGCATTATTTTCTTTATTTCCTTCAGTCACATCTTATGACTGAACTCAGCAGGATTCCCATATAACTCTCTTCAATTGCTTCGCTTGCAAAAAAAAACTTATATTTTAATGCTATTTTAAAAGTTGTTTACTTATAATACTATAGCGACACTGACATCTTAGGTATTTTTGGTACTGTAGAGCCTTCACGCAGACGACGTCGCGGGCAGCAGCTAGTAAATAATAATAACTCTTAATATTTATAATTGCATGTATCATTCTACTTCTAGTTCGGAAATTCTTCGTTATCATCTGTGAAAATTATACTTTACCTGGCTTCTCCGCTGCCGCGCTGTTATCTGTATATGCAATAAATCTGTAGAAGTTCTTAGTTGTTCGCGTATCACGTAAAATGTACGAAATTTATGTAAAAAACTTTTATATATTAATATTATGTGTAGCTTGATATGTTACTTAGCTTTTATTTCATCGAAATTGGTTGATTGTATTGAAAGATATATGAATTTAAAGTGTTCAAGAAGTAAAATATCACACCTGGACTGCTATAAAGGCGGTACAAAGTTGGCCGAGTCTGCTAGTTTTTTTAATTTTTTTTTTTTTGTGAGATCCAATTTCGTTTAATCACTTAGCCGAGAATAATCGAACTTCATAGTCTACGCACTTCTCTGATACCACGTTGATACCAGTTCCTATAAGTATCAATGATCAAGAATCTGGGGCGGGCTGTGCGTGTGCATCAGTGTACTCCTGAAGATGATCGGCAGCCGTAACTGCTGACGGTTCAGCAGCCGTACCATGACGTGTAAAAATGTTAGGAGTACGAGCGAGAAAGAGGGATGCACGTATACACCTTATATAGCTCCGTCCCTTTAACAGTTCAATTCAGGTCGTCAAATGGATCGCGTTAAGATCTCGGTGGCCTAGTAGTAATGACCCCGACTTAACAGCTGTAGGTGGTGGGTCCGAACCCAGCCAGGAGCAATGAAAGAATTTTTTGGAGTATAGAAAAAACTGGATAAGTGCGAGTCGGACTCACTCACTGAGGGTTCTGTGCAAACTACAATTCCCGAATGGGTCTCGAAGATTTTTCCGAAATGCAAAAAATTTTTTTGTGTCGTAGTTAACAACAAATTTACTGTTTTCAGATTTTTTCTATACCTGTGCTATAAGACCTTGCTTTGTGACAAATTTCAGGATTCTGGGTCAACGGGAAGTACCCTATGAATTTCGACCTTTGAGAGCATCAAAATATACGTTTTGTTGCGACATAAAAAGCCTTATCTTGTTTATTTGTTAACTTAGAAGTTTGATTTTTTGTTAAGTAGTAGTTTGGTTTGACAGCTTGAAGAGACCGCAGACCTGAGTATATATATTTAAACTTCATATACAGTAGTGGTACATAGGCGGACTTAATGAAACAAGGCATTTTCTACCAGTCAACCTTTGGATTAAAAAGACAACACTGTGATGTGTGGTAATGGTTTTAATTTCAACTCGATACCTTCATGCGTTCTCAAGATAAAGGATCTTGACAGACAGACAGACAGAAGGACGGACAAACAAAGTGATCCTGTAAGGGTTCCGTTTTTTCCTTTTGAGGTACGGAACCCTAAAAACGGTACTGTTGCTCAAAACTTCCTTATTTACGAGTCACATGCTTCAGAAAGAAAAATAACTTTCTGCCAAACTGGTACTACATAAATCATACGAAAAACTAAAGGAAAATATACGAAAACTACTGACTTAGTGTAGCGTAAGATACTCAGTATGTGTTTACTTCTCTATGGTTAGAACAGACCTAACACTAGTTAGTAAGTTCCTAATTCAAATATAAACCAGCCTATGAGATGATTAAAACTCGGTCGACGAGGTCATTCACTAATAAAAATCTCGATCGATATCGATAATTAGGTAATATTTAAAAAAAAATCCTGTGTGATATGACAGGACATGGTCTAAGTACCGTGTGTCAAAGAACAACGGCGAGGAAATTGTGGGTGTAATTATTAAGTGTCTACATATATCACCATGATATAGTTGCGAGATAATTTACTAAGTATTATCAAATCACGCTAATAGCCAGTTTAAGCAGTGCTAAAATTTAGCTATAATTCGAAACTGAATTGACTTGATTTTTTACGATAGTAAATAATCATGGCCTAGTTTTTTTTTTGCTGGTTTAACTACATAGCTTTTTAACTAAACTCTTAGAATCAGAATCAGAATTTTATTTGTAGAACATAGGTACAAGGAAATTAATGAAGAAAATAATTAATGTTGCAACTACATAGTATAAATGTTGATGAAGTAACACAATAGGCATAGTACTTGTACTCTAATACTTTGTAGTTTCCTCCAAACTAATAGGAGGACTACAAAGTCCTTGCGCAGGAGAATCAAGGTCGCTGACATAGCCCAAAGAATCGCTAAACTTACCTAAGTGGCAGTGGGCAGGGGGACATTGCTCGTTGAGCGGATGGTCGATAGGGCCGAAACGTTCTAGAGTGGCGACCGCGCACTGGAAGACGTTGGAAACCCTCCCCCAAGGTAAACCGATGATGGTGAGAGTCGTGGGAATGCAATGGATACGAGACGCAGGACCGTTCGTTGTGGCGACACTTTGGGGAGGCTTATGTCCAACAGTGGACATCCTTCTGCTGAAATAATAATGATGATGAAACTACAAAAGGCATATATTTTAAATAGCGAGTAACAATAACCAGAAACATCGACTTCCGAAATTAAAAACATTTGCAGTGTTTTTTAGTATTTCTAGTCAATGTTGTGTGTGTGGCTTTTTTTTACTCACAAATTTGATATTCAAATTGAGCTAGTAACAACAAATCATGTTTCATCTAAAACCGGATAATAGTAAATTCTGAACTTCAATATTGCATTAGAAGTTTCATACGCGTCCTAACAAGATTGCCCCATCCAATCCGCTTGGGTAATTGATATCATCGAAAACTGCCAACTCACTCAAAGTTTCCTAACGATATGTCGGGAAAAATACAATTTTCTTTTGGGGAATCGATTAAAATCACCTACTCGATCCCTGAAACTAACTTCATTGAAACTTTTGCCATTCGATATATTCGCGGAATAATTGAGGAGGCGACTCGTGCCTCGATTTTTTTTTCTTTTTATAAATTAGAGTTCGTAACATTGCAAGAATTCATAACGATGTTATTTTTCGAGAAGTGATTTAAAGAGCTTGTTTTCGAATTTGGATTTTTTTCCATCGCGTTTAATTTCGTGTGTTGTTGCTATATTTTTACGTTTTTCAATAATAATGGAAATATTTTTCACAGTGTTTTTGTTCTTTAATTCATAGTGAATATTGTACTGTCAAATTGGAGAAGCTTTTGTATCTCAAGTGTCAAGTGCAACAGGATCTGTGAAGTCATTGAAACAAGAGCGATCTCGGCAAAATAAAACTGAAAATAATTAGATTACAAGTATTGACTACCTCAGCGGAGGTTCAAAAACATTTTTACAATAAGTTAGAAAGTTATAATGATGGTTTTAATGAATATAATGATTATATAATAATATTCCACAACTACCTCACAACGCCGTCTGGTCTCAAGCTAAGCAGAGCTATGAGTACTGGACAACTGATAAACATACTTATATATTTCTAAATACATACATATTATAGATAAATTACACCCAGAGAGATAGATTTGTCCTGGGTGGGAATCGAACCCACGACCTCCGGCATAGCAGTCCGGGCTACTAACCACTAAACCAACAGGCCAGTCAATTAAAAGTCATTACCGCAAATTAATTTTTTTGTTACAAAACTAAATTTAAAAAAAATACAGCTAATATCTAATATCTACTACACTCTACTAACTGATTTCTCTTTATCATTTACCTTAAAACCCAAACAATTTGTCCCAAAAACTTAAAATCACAGATTCTCCTCTAGCACAAAATAGATAGGTACAGAATTCAATCTACATACACAACGCGATTGAGCAATGCACACATAGATACTGCTCACAGACCCGATGTCTCGGTAGCGTCTCGGCCCGCTCGCCGAACAGTTCCGGCTCAAACGCTCATTAGTGTGCGTCCACCGAGCGTTGGTATAAAAAGTGAAGTAAATACAGGAGATTGTCTTGTACCTGTCTATTTTGTGCCTCTAGTCCGTTACCAAAGGCCGTAATTACACTAAAGTAAATTGGAAGTATTCGAGTCTTAAACGCGAGTCATTCGCGGACTGAGCTTTTCACAGTTTCATCTCGTTAGTGAATTTAATGTGGCGTTTCAAAAGATTTTTTTCACTCTACAATGTTTTTAATTCGTCACTTTTTTTGAGTAAGACCTTTGGAGTATTGAAAGATTCTCTTTAGTGACATAATTGTGAGTTTGATAGAACTGTTTTGCATCAATGCGTCGACAAGTGAGTTAGTTTTCAGACGAAACACGATTATTTTTCATTAATTATTATTTAGCCCATATTGTCCCATGGCTTTTTTTTCGATGAGAAAAATCATCCTATGACAACCCTCGCTCTTTAACGGAGCGGGAGATAGTGTCAGACTCTTACTGACTAAAAAACCCACCCGATCCTTCAAGCCTTCATACCGGGGCTCGAGCGCCCTTTCGGATAACCCTGGCCCCAGTAGGTTTCGACCCGGCTGGGCCCCTGGGGCAAAGGCCTTCCTCCCCTCCTTCCAATGTTCCCGTTTTTGAGCCACTTCTTTCTAATTCCCAAGGAAGACATCTAAGTCTGCCGCGACCCCGTCGTGCGATTTCAAGGCACTAACTGCGTTTTATCGGCCCACCGCTCAATCGACATGCGGCAGACATGTCCAGCTCAGTCCCACTTAAGCTGGGTAGCCTTCTTTACCACGTCAATGATTTTTCATTTTTCATACGACATTTCTCATATGAAAACAATATATAGCAATATACAAGCAGCCTTATATCAATGTTCTTTCAGGCGGGATTATACCTAGGAGTGGGAATGGACTAGATTTCAATAAATGTAAATTATATTCATTTTTAAATACCTATCCAACAATATATCACACGTTCGAGTTGAAATGAAAAAAAATATCTCTCCCCACTTTGCGAGTAGGGTAGGGGTACCTTAATAAAACATTTTTTTCCACTTTTTATTTTACTACTTTGTCGGCGTAATTGATATCCATATTGATACCAAATTTCAGCTTTCTAGTGTTAACGGATACGGAGATTATCCGCGGATGGACGGACAGACAGACAGACTTGGCGTAACTACCGGGTTCCTAATTGACTACGGAACACTAAAAACTAGTGATGTATAAATTACCTCCCTACCGTGTTTCTGCTCTTTTAATAAACCTCTTTGTATTACCATCAAAGAAACTGTCTAATACAGCAGTTTTTATGTTCACCGTAACATGTTTTTCTAACAAAATCATCCGGTAGGTACTGACAAGTACAATAAAAATAACTTTTTGGATTATTATTTTGTATCAAAACAAGAAGAGTTTTAAAGAGAGCACGATTATTTGTTAATTTAATAAATACACGGATTATATTTTCAAATATTTCTTAGAAACAAAACTTACAAAAGACACATAGAATAAAAAAGCCGGTGTCGGTAGCAGTGTTCAAGCTACCGTTGGCTAGGACTCCAGAGAAAGGAACCTCCTCACAATTGGAGCGCTTAAACAACTACTACAGCTTCATTAGGTAGTGATCTGAAGCTTTTATCCGTAGAACAATAGGGTCCCGAATATTTATTTAAATATACATTTATTTTATAACTCATTTTTAATGTTTCAACAAACGGCTAATAGTCAGAGCTGAAGAGAAAAGTACCAAGATAAAAACTGACAAGACTGATCATAAAATTGTATAAAATTATGACATAATATTTGGAACCTATTTTTTAACACGAAATATTTTACTTAATCCCTTTCCATACGAAAGACATAATGTCTTCTTACTCCATTTTTCACTAGGCGTCACCGGCATGTCTTAGAACCAAAAATTCGAAGACATGTAACATTTACCAACTCGCACTGGACCCGTGTGGTGGATTACGGCCCTTTGCCTCTCCATGGGAACCTAAAAAGGCTGATAATGATGATGACTCCATTTTTGTTCCAGGAAACTGCCTGGTGATAGCGGCAGTGCTGTGCTCGTCAAAACTGCGCAGCGTCACCAATCTGTTCATAGTATCTCTGGCGGTGGCTGACCTCCTGGTCGGCCTCGCCGTGCTGCCGTTCTCAGCCACCAGAGAAGTGTTTGAGGTAGGTCATGCTTGCAACTTCAACTCTTCATTAATGGCAGCAATTGTGGAAGAGACACCACAATTTTGCCGATAGCACGCGCGAACTGTTAATAGACCATCAAACGCTGGAGAGTATTTAGCGTGAATTAGCAGTTAGCATAGCATTAGCAGACATTAAAGTTCAAAATAAAAGAATTTCTTCGCAGACGCAGACTGACATTATGACTATGTAAGTATGTCATGACAGAAACTTAAAAATAAGGAAACAAAAGAGAATAAACGTAAAAACTTAACAAACCTGAAGTCCTCTCAACCTTAGTTCGGTCTTCGTTCAGAATTGCTATTAAGTTCTCTTAATGATTTAATATTTTTCATAGTATTTATTAGTTTATTATTTTAGCATATATATTTTATACAATCGTGTCAATTACAGACACAATAGAAAGACAATGACAGCGCGAACGCCGGCGTTTGCTTGGAGTTTAATGAATTAAGTTCCTGTGTCCCCTAGATGAGGCAGAGGGCGTCCACAGTGCGCTGCCATCCCGTTGGGTCTTGAGTTTCGCGTTTCATTTCGCTCCAGGTCTTCCACATTTTCTTCGCCTCTTGCGATGACCGTTCCTCGCTATGTCTGTTTAGGACGATCACGTTTACGTTTTCCTTGAAGGTTCCAATTCAGGGCTTGCCTTGCTAAGAGCCATCGAGGGAATTTAAACTAAGTTGTGAACATAAATAATTATCATAGTTAAAATTAAAGATGAGAAATGTTCTATGCTATCAGAACGAGTCTCAAATTCATGTACCCAGCATTTCGGCAAACTCCGCCAAATAAAACGACTACAAACTCATTTCACTCAAACGCGAGCAGCAAAGCGAAGCTACCTCGTAATAAGTAACAGATTTGGATATTTGCCGCTCTTGCTGGAGAGGCGGTGTGATGAAAAAAGTTAAATAAACTTCGGAACAGCGATAAAGATAGTTTTATTGCAGTGGTAAGTTATTCAGTCACCCGACAGTAACTATTCAGTCTTGGAATAGTGATAAGTTCTTGGTCGTGGGTGAGAATAGGGACCTTTTGAATATTATAGGTTGACTTGACTTACAATATGACATTTCTCCGTTTTGTGAAGACGTATTGAAAAATGAAAAATAATTTATGTTAGAAAAATGAATCCACGAATGAATGATGAGGATGTCACGGGATTACTACGAATGCCGGACGCACAGGACCGTTCATTGTGGTGACACTTGGGGGAGGGTTATGTCCAACAGTATTTCGGCTAAAATGATGATGATAAAAGAATAATCAGATAACAATATATGGTTAGATATAATGGTTAGACCATGGCCTGAAACAACACGTAGGATACTTTTAATCTTAATAATATCATGCTCCCTTAAGATGTCCTCACTTTGATGCGGAAGAAACTGCTAGCAAAAACTAGTTATATGTCTTATATATCTTTTTAAAATGATTTGAGCTACACTACACCCATACCTGGAAGACCATAGTCAGTAAAAGTTTGAAACTACCTCTCGCAACCCCCAGAACAGGAGAAGTTTTCTGACGATTTCTCATTCTAAAAAAAAGGATAAACCAGTCTAATTATATATCAACTTAAGCCAAAATTAATGAACTGATATAAAACACAATCATACACGCATACACTCCACAACATAACATTAAGAACTTTCTTCAGAGAAAAATAATTATCACGGCCTAACTCCCTAAGTACTCACAGTACACACGCATTTGTGGGCTCCAATTTAGTACCTTTGTACTCGTACTTAACTAACTCCCCAGGGAGTTACGAAATAACAAATGAACGGCCACAACCCTTATGAAATATCACAAGGTACCATCATTTTCAGTAATTAGACGCTTAAAGAGCCCTGCAGTGCCAGATGCTGCGAAAATAAGAGGTTATAAACCCACATCATCATTCTGAACTCTAATACCCCATCATAAAGTCCTAATTAAAACAGCAAACTGCAAGATTTCATTTTAATAGATTTTAAACTTTGTTCGCAAAGATATAGATGCTCCTTTTCTGTGTAATGGAACGGAATTCTTTGAAGTTGGCAAGGGAATTTAAAATTTATGCGCAGTAAAATAGAATTCAGTTTACTTTGAATTTATTGTCTATCTAGGCGGTGTTTTCAATGACATTATTAGAGCATCGTAAACGGCAATTTCTAGGCTTTTGCGTTCGTTGAAGCTTGGAGAAGGTAAATATTTCAAAAGTTACCAGTTTGTCATTGACGTTTTATGGAAATGGAGTCAAAATAATTTTGTTATAATACGAAGAGAGACAAAGTTTATATAAGTCTAATAGACGTTTATGCTGAAAATGTTGAGTAAGCATTGGGACTTTGAGAGTATCTTTATAAATAACCCTAGAACCGTACCCTGGGTTACAAATAAAAACAAAATTGAAACTTTGACATAACTTATAGTAATATCGGAATACAGTTTGACATCATCATCATCAGGGTCGAAAGGTTCTGGGCTGGTGACCGCGCAATGGAAGACGCAGTGTTAGAAGACTTTCCACTATTTGAACCGGTAACCTGATGTGAAAACCGATAGATGCGTGACGCACAGGACCGGTCCAGTGCATCACCCACCTCAACCTATCATAACGGTTCGGACCATTCGTTGTGGTGACACTTGGAGAAGGTCTACGCCCAACAGTTTTATTTATTTTTATTTTATTGGGGACAAAAAAACTAGTAATTACTAGAGAAAATACAAAAAAAAATTCTTAAAACTAGATGCGCATACATGTAACCCACTCTAATTTTTTTCGTCAACCCGTTAAAGTCCTTAATTCATTAAACCCCAAGCGAACGCCGGCGTTCGCGAACCTATTGTCTTTCAATTGTGTCTGTGATTTCCGCGATTGAAAGGTATTCCTGTGTTGAGCTTTGCAAATACTGACAAATGCTTACACTGACTGGACAGGTCCACTCAAATCGGTATGGTTCTTTCTTCAAAAGACCCTCTCAGACAAATCTGCATGGTTCTCATGTGATTTATCATTACATGGACCATTATATGGACTTTAAAAGAGACTTTGACCCCTGAGTTTGTTTCGGTGTTGCTTCGAAGGGTCGTCAGATAAAAAACACCGACCTCATCTAGTTTAAACTGACGAAAAAAAAATTGACGTGAGAAAGTGTCATTTATCATTCCGGGTTATTAAACCCTGGCGCTCGAGGGGTTAATGTCCACATCTTAACACGTGAATAACAGAAGTGAATGACTGAAGTGAAGAACTTACAGAATACAATACCTTCTGCTAAAGCTTCATATTATGTATAACAAAATATTTTATTTCTATAATTATTCTTAATTGCATTTAATTTATATCAATATTTTTATTTCATTCAATTCAGTACAATTTATTCTAATTCAATATAATATGTACAATTTATTTTATTTTATTACAATTTACTGACGTTTACTTAATTCAGTTAATTGTTATTCAATTTGATTAATTTCTAATTAATTCAGTTTTATAATTAGGGACATTCGTACGATAAAAACTGTACCGAACCCGTAGGGGCCCAGCTGGGTCGAAGCCTACTGGGGCTAGGCTCTGTTTCCGAAAGTGAGGCTCGGTCCCGGTATGAAAGGTAAAAAGGAACGGGTTGGGTTTTTTAGTCAGTAAGAGTCTGACACTATCTCCCGCTCCGCCCAAAGGCGGGGGATGTCATTTGGATGATATTTACCCACCGAAAAAAAAAATCGTAAGATAAAGACAAATAAAAAAAAACAACTACTGCCTTCTAGTCTTTTTATAAATTCTATAAATTTTTAATTCAACAAGTTAAAATTAAGTAAAATTCGATTATTTTTATTTTGTAAATATACCTATAAAGTTATTAATATTTATTAGTAAAAAATATTTTTTCGATTGCAGTGGTGACCGAGTGGTAACGGCTCCGACTTACGAGTTTGTAGGTCGCAGATTCAAACCTCAAAGCTCTCTATACGGTGAAGGAAAACATCGAGAGGAAACCGGCATGTCCTAGAATAAAAAAATCGAAAGCATGTGACATTCACCATCCCGCCCTGGGCCCGCGGGGTGGAATATGGCCCATTCCCTCTCCTAGAGGAGGCCTGAGTCCCAGCAGTGGGAACTTTGAAAGGCTGATTATGATTTATTAGTTTTGATTTTTTGCTAGATAGTTACGTAATTCCTACAATAAAAAAAACTTCAACAAGTTAAAAAGTACTTTCGAATATTTGATCCATGTCCATCCATGATCACGATATATGTAAGAGTGAGGCCGTGGCCCCGTGGCCCTCACGACAATGAAGTCATTAAAGTCAGTTGCTCCATTCTCATGCAAATTAAATATAAATAATTAAAGACGACAAAGTGCATGAACTTTCTGCTGACCATTGATTTTTCAACATTCATGCATTTTTTAGACTAAAACAACAACCAAACCACGGCTTGATATTTTAATATAATATATCATTTGTGGAACAATAAACAACTACAGTATAGGTACATCTAGAAAAAAAAAAAAACAGTACAAACGAGTTTACGATATTGCAGCATATAGTAACGCATAAGATTGTCGGCAGAAAATGCCGCTGGATACAGTTGCCATCACCATCATCAGTTGCGCAAAAGTCAAATATTCGGTCTCTTTAGTGGTGCGAAGTGAAACGCGGGGGCGGGGAGTGTCAGCGATTGGCTTGCCGCGCCATCGCGTCATAGACGTCACTCCTAATTCGTTCCCTGCGTTGCGGAATGTATCTAACAACGAAGACGATTGGCTCGCCAATGTATGAAATGCGCAAAGCGATCCCTGCTCTGACGCCGAGCGCTCAAGATCCATGATGGCAACTGTAGATAGGTTCAGAAGACAATCTCATGTATGTATTTAACTTTTTAGGGTTCCGTAGCCAAATGGCAAAAAACGGAACCCTTATAGATTCGTCATGTCTGTCTGTCTGTCTGTCTGTCTGTCTGTCTGTCTGTCTGTCCGTCCGTATGTCACAGCCACTTTTTTCCGAAACTATAAGAGTTATACTGTTGAAACTTTGTAAGTAGATGTATTCTGTGAACCGCATTAAGATTTTCACACAAAAATATAAAAAAAGCAATAAATTTTGGGGGTCCCCATACATAGAACTGAATCTCAAAATATTTTTTTTCATCAAACCCATGCGTGTGGGGTATCTATGGATAGGTCTTCAAAAATCATACTGAGGTTTCTAATATCATTTTCCTCTAAAGTGAATAGTTTGCGCGAGAGACACTTCCAAAGTGGTAAAATGTGTGTCCCCCCCCTCTAACTTCTAAAATAAGAGAATGATAAAACTGAAACAAATATATGATGTACATTACTATAAAAACTACCAACGAAAATTGGTTTGAACGAAATCTAGTAAGTAGTTTTTTTTAATGCGTCATAAACCGAAAAAAATACACTATTATTAAAACATCGATCAAAGTTACAACACATTACAAGAACTTTTATATTATGTTACTTGCTGCTACGGAACTCTTCATGGGCGAGTCCGACTCGCACTTGGCCGGTTTTTATACCTACGCTCGGTGGACGCACACTAATGAGCGTTTGAGCCGGAACTGTTCGACGAGCGGGCCGAGACGCGACCGAGACATCGTGTCGATGAAATGAATAAAAATAAAAAAGAACGTGTAAGTTACTTCTAGGCAAGCGTGCTCCATCGTCGACCACATCTTCGCTTACCATCAGGTGAGATGGTGGTCGGAAGCGCGAGCCTATCAATACTATAATACACCATTACTTTTAGTATAAAAGGTGTAAGGGACAGCCCTCCACAAACCGTAAGGGCTTGCTCAGTAGACCAAACTGAACAACCTACCACAAAAATTTTTTCAGGAAACGAAATAAAAATCGGCCTCGCCATACCAATTGTCCAATCAAGTTTATCATTTTTTATGAGCAACTACTACTCTACTGAGCAAGCCCTTAAAGTCTGTGGAGGGCTGTTCCTTACACCTTGTATACAAAACCTGAAACATACATAGATTCTTTACATAAAAATAATAGTCCCGTTTATTATTTTTATGTAAAGAATCTATATACAAAATTTCATAACTATATCATGAAAAATCACAAAGTTATAAGTTTTTTATGTCAGCAAAAATACATAGTCACCGAGTCATCCAGGCGACTGAGAGGTTTTGCACTCGCACCCAGCCGTTTGCTGGTTCCTAATATCCGTTATGACCTGCCGTGATCTGACGTTGTACTTAGTGTCAGTGTGTCCAACTTGTTACATACAGGGTTATTTGTAAAACACTAACAACCTTACAGGACTGTATTACTAGCATCATAAACAACAACTTTTGTTCTATGACTTTTTTTTAATTTGCCATTACTGTCCCACTGCTGGGCAAAGTGTGACTTTTTACAAAACATAATTCATTTACTAAAAACAAACCTTCAAGGTGTCGTTCTTCTATCTAACACATTTTAACTCTGTATTTTGCTATACCTACCTAGTTCTGTACGACGTGACGCAAGCGCATCAAGCACCTCCGCCAGCCAATCCCCGCTCCCCTCCGCAATGGTAGTAACTCTTGCTTCGCATAAACTTCATAATATTTAGTACATTCAATTTTAACATTTTCATTTTTGTATGAAAATCTGATCTGAGAATCAAAATCTAAAATATGATATTTTTAAAAGTCATAGAACAAAATTTGTTGTATTAGATGTTAGTAACATAGTCCTGAGAGGTTGCTAGTGTTTTACAAATAACCCGATATATAATATATAACCTTTTTACATATTTTTGGAAAAAATATAACATAGTGCAAAAACCATTGGAATCCATTTAGTTACTGATTCTGAACAAAATATATTCAGGTTTCGCGTAAACTAAAAATAATGTTGTATATAAACCATCTTAAAGAAGAACATATTGTAATTCAAAAAAACAC
This sequence comes from Mythimna albipuncta, assembly GCA_929112965.1. Taxonomy (NCBI): domain Eukaryota; kingdom Metazoa; phylum Arthropoda; class Insecta; order Lepidoptera; family Noctuidae; genus Mythimna; species Mythimna albipuncta. The sequence continues at coordinate 781,551 of OV815980.1, forward strand.
GACTACTGCTTCTACACCTCAACATAGAACTCAAGTTAATCTTCTAAGATGTTGAATCATACATATTAATGCAGAACAAACAATTCCATTTGATCTCAAAAAATATTCTTCTATCTTTGTTTTTAGCAGAGCGATCGATCACGGAGTAAGTAAATTGAGTCAGAAGCTACACACACGAATACAAAAAAAATAAAGACGGCTGTTTTGGTACAATGGCAAAATGCCATGAAGAATATATACCTACCTTGGATCAAGAGGTTTTGAAATTAGAAAAGACTACACATACTACATCCGTGTGTTTACAAATAGGTACACCCGTGTGTGTATATCTTTCATGATCTGAAAATAGTTTGAAACAATGTCAATTCAACAAAGTCAATTCAATTGTAAATGTTCAATTTACATTTTATTTGACATATACCTACATAGTCACTTAGTAAACGTCAGAAGTTAGTATACGCTTGTATTGTAGACCTGTGCGAAATACATTGTTAAATTGAATTAAATTCATTTAAAATATGTTAAACACTGCATGTTTATCATGACATCAAATTAATATTGTTATGATTTTCAGTCATCTGAATAAATGGTGGTAATGGTCCAAAGGTTGTCTGGTAGAAATTGCCCTGTGCAATAAGACCGCCTATTGTACACTTATTTTTGTTAAATGTAATTCTTTAATAAGTTAAGGTGTGCAATAAAGATGTATAATAATAATAATAATAAATGGAACATTCTAGCCAATATTTATCTACCATGAAGATTTTTTGATGTTATTAGTACAATGTTTATTTTTCTTTTGCAACATAAAGTTATATAGTAACCTTATATTGATCTCACTTCTAGGACTCAGGATTCAAGCCTCCTCTCTAGGAGAAAGAATGGGCCGTAACACACCACACAGATCCAGATTCTTAGATAAAAGACATGCCGGTTTCCTCATGATATTTTCCTGCACTGGTTTGGGAGTGGTGGTGATTAAATAAATTACACATAGTTTGTGTGATTTCAACTTCACACTCCTGGCTCGGTTTATAACCCACAAAGTACCACACATAAGTCAGGGTCACAACTAGTGGCCCCCCACTACTTAAAACTGCTGTTTGCTGTCGTAAAAATAAACTGTGAACAATATGTAAATTTACAACACAGCTGGTGCAGTGGTTGAGCGATTGGTTGCTGTACTATGGGTCGCGGCTTCGATTCCCGCACTTAACAAATATTTGTATGGCCTACAAATAGGTGTTCCTGGTCTGGGTGTCTTGTATACGTAAGTTAAGTAAGTTTACATGGTTGTGAACGCAGTTATGTTACAGGAGTAATTCTTAGTGTAGAGCAACGTCATTGAAAAAGAAAAGTAAGAGAGAAAAAAAAAATGTAGGCACTATTTAGAACCCATCTCAATCCATGCGTTATTAACTTAGCCTTCTGGACAAATTTACTCCATGGCGTGATCGAATGACGTCATGACTCTCACATACAACCCGAGGGTCGCGAGAGCTTCGTCTTCAACCTTGAGAATTTGACCTTCACGCTTGTCAGCCAAGTGTCAGTTCGGAAACTATATGGGAGATAATTTAAAAGTGATTTTGTATTGGAAATGGAATAATTGTTAAGATACTTTAACAAGTCACGTTGCCTCCAAGCTTCTATTTTTTAGATCAGTTTGCTATTTCCAAGCCATGAAAATAATAATCTTTATTTTGGAACATACGATCCAAAGGACATAAACAAGAAAAATCAATAAATTACATTTAAAAAATTACACGCACAAAACATGAAACTTTAAAAAGGCAAAGAATAGAAAGTCAAGCATTTAGCACACCTGGGCTTAGTGAGTAAACACATGTCAACACACACATATTATCATGAGTAGACCAATATACACTCGTGTGTGTGGTTATCGATGTGCATGTTAAATTATACGAAACTACCTTCTGCTAGAACACTGTGACACTACAGTGGATTAAGGGACATAGCGGTTCACTGGGCAACGACGCGGCGGACGAACTGGCCAGGAGAGGAACAGGAGCGATGGTCTTCGGGCCCGAACCAATTGTGCTTGTCCCCTTAGGTCAGCTGCGTAGTTGGCTACGTGAACATACACATATACAAGCGGCGCGCTGGTAGTCCTTGACACCAGGACGCAGGCAGACCAAGGAGGCCCTGCCACACTTCAATAAAGCCCTCACCAAAAAACTTATAAGATTGAATAGAAGCGGTCTGCGCCTGGTGAAGGGGACCATCACCAGACTGCACACTGAATAAGCACCTCCACACTATAGGCATCACAGACAGCCCTCTGTGCAGAGCATGGTTGGGGGGGGAGGAGACGATTGAGCATGTGCTCCTAAACTGCACAGGTGTCACTGAAATACGCACACGAATCTTAGGATCCCCGAATTCCCTTGTAGATACTCTGAAAAACCTGAGAGGCCTAATCTGCTTTTGGAGAGAGGTGGGCTGTTTAGAATAAGCCCACCTATGGTTATGGCCGCTATGGCCCACGTACAATGGTCCGCATAGGACTAAGTGCGGAAACCATACTCAGACAGAAATAGATCTTCTGCTAGAGGTTTTTCTCACTTGAAAGTCGCAATTATCTCAGGAGAGCTGGATCGTATGTCCTCATCCAAGATGTGGTCAACCCATGAATCTAAGTTTCATCCAAATCCGATTAATGAGGCTTAATTGATTTACAAACATCCAAACTTGGATATGATTCCTGTCTCTGGAGCCCTAACCACCGGCGGACTGCTATTTTCATATTTTTAACCTTTCAGATACCGTCAATTTGAGACACAATAGTAAGACAATAGATGCGGCGTTTGCTTGGGGTTTAATGAACTAAATGTTTTTTTTTTACAAATGTTTTAAGAAATATTTAAAAATATTAATAATATATTTCACAACATTCACACAACTCCATCCCGTCCCAAACTAAGCAGAGTTTATAAATGTATAAAAATAAAATATGTATACAAATTAAATAAAGGAAATAATAATATTTTTTTATATCTAATACGAGTACATTGTAAGTATCGTAACAATAACTGTGTAAGAATAAATAAAAAATGTGCAACTGTGCCTGAGCTAAGTCGAGCCTTTATGGATCCAGTTCTCTTCCCCAAAAAAAAATCACCAATATAACAGCAATTTAAACACTACAATAAATATTATATGCATCACAATTTCATAGAAAGAAATGAAAAAAAACCGCAAGATTGGTTAATGTTTGAAAAATGAAATTAGGTACGACTAAATGACTGGCCAGTACGATTCATCATTATATGACCTAGGTTCAGGTTGAATTAGAAGAAACCTCTCAGAAGCTAAACTTATTCAATGAAATCTTTTGAAAATAAAATGAAATGCGAGAACTGTACGGTCATTGAAAAACTTTTCACATTCAACTCGGCTGGTCATTGGAACATTCATAAAAGGTCAAATAATTCTGAAGTCGGTTTTATTGAAATGAATTCGAATAAATGTTATAAAATTGCAATATATTTTTAGATCTTAGGATCGAGTGTACTCTACCAAATACCCTTTATCTCGAGAGCGCATAGATGGTTCGAGTTGAAATTAAAACCAATGAAACTTCTGAGTTAACGAAACAAAAAAATATGACCGTTTATGTCACAAAAGACGTATATTTCGATACTTTAAAAGGAAACAAAATTCATAGGTGCTTCCTGTTAAAGAATCCTGAAATTTGACATGAAGCAAGATCTTCTTCGATTGGCCTGTTGGTCTAGTGGTTAGTGATCCTGACTGCTATGCCGGAGGTCGTGGGTTCGATTCCCACCCAGGACAAATGTTTGTGTGATGAGCATAATCATTTGGTCTCTGTCTGGGTGTAATTTATCTATAATATGTATGTATTTAGAAATATATAAGTATGTTTATCAGTTGTCTAGTACCCATAACACAAGCTCTGCTTAGCTTGGGACTAGACGGCGTTGTGTGATAGTTGTGGAATATTATATTATATATATTATATCTCATAGCACGAGTATAGGAATAAATCTAAAAACTATAAATTTGTAGTTACGTCACGAGTCCGAATCGCAGTATCCGGTTTTTTTAGTCCCCCAGGGCCCCAGCTGATACTTTTTCCGAGCGAGCTGCACCTACTCTTCAGTGCCTCTCTTTCAGTACAGTTTTCTAATGACACCATTTACCTTAAGTAACGTACTCTATCTTGCCGTTCTCTATTGTGACGTCTTGGATCTCTCCGAAACATGAATATGACATTAAACTAATGACGGTTTCTGGTTTACTCTTGTATACCTAAAATAGCCAGGGTACCATATTTCACAGTTCAACTAAAACAAACAAATGCCATTCACAGGCATCTGTCTTCACTCGTCCGCGAACCCATTAGTTTTGACGCTTTGACGCTAAGTAGCAGTACGCATGCAATGTTGGTACCGTTTACATTACACGAAACGAATCGTCAAGATATTATATTGCAAATATTTAAATGAAAAATTTAAGGCTAAAAGCAGATCATCTTTTTTTAGATGGGAAGCCATTAAAAAACTTCTCACGCTCTACGTGGAACTACAGGGAGTGTTAGATTTTTATTCGTATTAATATTAATATTTATTTACTAGCTGCTGCCCGCGACGTCATCTGCGTGAAGCCTCTACAGCACAAAAAATACCTAAGGTGCCAGTGTCGCTATAGCATTATAAATAAACAACTTTTAAAATAGCATTATATTATAAGTTTTTTTCGCAAACGAAGCTAGTGAAGAGAGTTATATGGAAATCCTGCTGAGTTCAGTCATAAGATGTGACTGAAGTAAATATAGAAAATAATGCAGGAATACATTCCAGGACACAAAAGAGTAAAAATACGTATAAAGGTATCATACTTTACAAGACTTCCCTATAAACTACGTTGGTAGTTATACTGCCAGGAGCCAAAATGTAAAGAGAGTCAGGACTGGTGGCGCGGGAGCAAGCGACGCAAAGTTGCCCGTGTGAGAAGCAACTTGTCCTAAGGGTCGACACCCGCTGCCCTCAGTGTCTGCCCCTGCGACTTATTGATGGTCATCGCGAAGCAAACACACACGGGGAACTGTACGCGCTTGAACTGGAACGGGAAGTTATGGGGTATGAGGGGAATGCGTGGTATAAATACTGCCTCGCTGACGCCACAACCCGTAAGAATTTCCGCCTCAATGGTGTGTCTGTGTGGAGCGAGATGACTTTAAGGCGGGTCCCGTCACAACTTCGAAGCATAATCGGGACACCGACCTTCAGCTTGATGGTATGCGCTGGAAGTCTACTTGCTGACAGGGAAATCAGAAATTCCACGGAATAACGTGTGGCATCATCTTGCTCGACAACAGTGTTTATCGAGGTGTAGACAACTTCATTCTTCACAATTTCCGAGAGAATGCATTCGTTAACTGCTGCAGCCTGATCATTTTTGGGCGTCAAAATGGCCCGCTCACACACCCAAGAATTCTGCTGGTGCGGTATACGACTGATGTCCCCGTACACACAGTAAATGAGTTTTTCTAAGCTGGATACCACTCTACCGAGAGACTCTGGAAGCACCACCTGTCCACCTCTCTCTTCTGGTAGAGTGCCTTCGCCAAGACTTAGAAGGACATCAGAGAATTCTTGAGCACGTGCATTGCCGCCGAGTCGAGCTCTCATATTAATTCCGGCGGGATCTCATGGTGAAATGGCGTCAACGACTATCGCAACCCAGCGCTGGGCACGCCACAATCATGGCGGTAAGTCCCCTCTTTAAGGAGTGGCTGGAAAGACCTCACGGCGTCCTTACCTTCCGCATGACGCAGGTACTCACCGGACATGGTTCGTTTGGGAGATTCCTGCACTCGATTCATGCGGAAGTGACGCCCGGGTGTCGCCACTGTGCGGAACGCCCGGAGGACACGGTGGAGCACACAGTCGAGGTGTGCCCTGCTTGGGCGGAGCATCGCCGTGCCCTCGTGGGGGCGATGGGCGGCGGAGACCTCTCGCGCTGGGCCTTGGTTGAGGCCATGGTCCGGAGCGAGGAGGAGTTGCAGGCGGTCGCCGACTTCTGCGAAGCAGTAATGCTCGCAAAGGAGGAGGCCGAACGCATCAGGCAACGGCGTTATCGCCGCCGTCATCGCCGGGATTCTGATCCCGGTTTCCGGCCATCGTAGACGCGGGCTTGCGGACAGTGAGCAATGGGTAGCTCGCTGTCCGGCCGTCCGGTTACTGTCCGGACCAAGCTTAAGTCGTCGACGGCGCGCACTGTTCCCGCGCGCCTCAAGGAGTTGTCAGCAACAGCCGGGTCGAAGCCTACTGGGGCCAGGGTTATCCGAAAGGGCGCTCGAGCCCCGGTATGAAGGCTAGAAGGAACGGGGTGGGTCTTTTAGTCAGTAAGAGTCTGACACTATCTCCTGCTCTGCCCAAGGGCGGGGGATGTCAATGCATGATTTTTCCAATCATAAAAAAAAAGCTCTCATATTAACATTCACCTCGTCAGCCCTCGATCCCCGCGTCACCTCGGGAAGTGTTTGCCGGAAATCGCCACTGAACAGAACTGTGACACCATCCATCAAATGTTAGTTCCTGCGGATGTCCTGCAGGTTTCTGTCCACGACCTCAACTGCCTTCTTATTGGCCATCGTACACTCATCATCAGAGAGCAATCCTTGAGCACGTGTCCCTTATCGCTGTTACGTGACACACCACGAACAGGCGTTTTGGCGCTCTCTAAATCGATGGGAAATTTTAACATGGCATGTGCTATCTTTCCTTCCGGAAGCAGTGTGGCAGCGATTTCCGACGACGCTACAGCAATAGCAATTTTGCCTTAGCTCCTGACCTCTGCAAGTATGCCAGTGGTAACAAATGTTTTTCTAGTTCCACCAGGAGCATCCAAGAAAAACATTGTACCCTGGTTTTGCCCAACGCTTTCAAGGACGGTGCCATAAATTTGTTTTTGCTCTCCAGAGAACAAAGTGACATGGTAATTTCGTATGGTGGTTATTTCGCGCGGATCGTAATTTATCTCAGCGTTATACTCCCGATTTCCACGGTCTTGATGTGATGGGATGGATGATTGGGGAGCTGGTAAACCATATTTGATCAGTGGATTGCCGCCGATAGAAATGACCACATCTTGAAGTGAACTGAGACAGGTGTTCAGCACGCGTTCATCAGTTACTTCGACTTCATCTCTAGTAGCACGCCTCAAAGCTCGTAGAAAATCTTCAGACAGATGATGGCGATACTTCTCCCACAAAGCTACCGGGTTCGCGACTTCACAAAACACCAAGATGACGGCAAGCAGATGACGCATATGACTGGGACTGTCACTGACGCTTGCCTCCGCGAGGGTGTCATCCCAATTAGGCAAAAGGCTGCGCGGTAAGTGGGATACTCCACGCCATCAAATGTCCTCAGAAAGGCGAAAGACGTTGGGCCTGAGACAGTGTGATGTAACAACCGCAAAAATAGCATTCGCCACTATTCGGGTGCACGGTATAAACCCTATCCAATGCGGTGTCCTTGAAAATTCCCGGAAACCTTTCACAGTACCTCCTCGTCGATATCGGTTGATTACACCCCTTTGCTTGTCGTACGTGTAATATGAAGGCACCTCGTCATACGTAAGGGATTTCACAAACAGAGCGACTTCACAGAGTCTGAGAAGTGCCACCATGTAATACCTAACACCGCATTTTTTTTTAATTGTCTTCCTCAACTCTGCTCAAGGTTTTTTGGAGTTTTGTTGGAATTTGAATTTGTCAAAACGAACTATAATATGAAGAAAATGCACATTACCATCTATGAATTTTAAGAATAACTAACTACTAACCTCGCTAACATGATCAAATTTAAATGAATAATTTCCAAAAACTGTTAACATATAATTTGATTTGATTTTTATGTAATCTCATAGATGGCGCTGTTTTAAAATTGTGTTTATACTACTAATATTCATTAAATTATGTTTCTCTGCCCAAGTTACTTTAATGGCGTAGTTTTTATAGTGTAAAGCTAGATAATAGCATGAATTACTCATAAACAACATTTAAATATGCGTCCTTATATTACACGCTGTCACAGAATGCGTAAGAAAAATAAAGACTCACAGCTCCTCCCCCGTAGGTGATAGCGTGATAATATGTAGCCTATATGTTGACCCGACCTCTTAGTAATATTCATGCAAAATTTGAAGTAAATCCATGCAGTACTTTTTGAGTTTATCCCGGACATACATACAGACAAACAGACAAACAGACAAACAGACAAAAATTCTAAAAACCATATTTTTGGCTTCGGTATCGATTGTAGATCATGCCCCAAGTATTCTTTTAAAAAAATATTCAATGTACAGTTTTGACTTTCCTACGATTTTATTATATATATAGATATATTTATATATATAGATATATAGATTTGCTTTCACAATGTTGATAAGTTTTTAACAAACAGGCTTAAAGCTATTGATCATTATAGACCCAGTTAGGGCACAGCAACAAATTTGATGATAGTTAAATCAATTAAAAAATTATAATAAATTTAAAAAAAAATTCAACATCATTCATGCAATTTAAATCATTCACTAAAATTAGGCATAAAATTATGTTATGAACATAATTTTACTGACTAACACCCAGAAGTCAGCAAATCGTAGGGGCCCAGCAGGGTCGAAGCCTACTGAGGCCACAAATTCGCTTCTGAAAGGAAAACCCGGCCCTGGAATGAAAGGCAACGAAGGAAATAAGAGTAGGTTTTAGTCAGTAAAAGTCTGACAGGATGGGAGGGCTATGTTATTGGATGATTTTCCATCTAAAATAAAAGCTGGGTTCCTTCAGTTCACCTTAATTGGCTTCATTTATTTATTTATTAATGTACACACAAACACTTAAAATCGAAAAGAAAAAATAAGGATAAAAGAGTACAAGGGACCTGCTTATTTCTTCATCAAATTTAGCTGACAGCTCTTTTATGCGCGAACACATCGAGCCGAGTCGACCAAGGCCTCAAGTCTGCTATTACAATAGTGTCAACCACTGACAATCCATTGAAAGAAATGGCATAGAATGGTAATCTCGTACAAATTAACAAATCAATATCTAACGTATGAGGCAATCTACGAAAATTTTGACAGTTCCTTTGATCATTGAACTACAATTAGAACGTCAGCATGTGCAGTTATTGCTTTTAATAACCTCGATATTGTCACTTTACCGTAATTCTATTGCGTGACCATTGATCGATCAATGATCGATCATTATGAATTTGCAGATTACGAACTTTTAGCAAAATGACTATGGGATCCTGTTGGAATGACAAATTTATAATGCCCCTGGGCTTGAGCATTGTCGGACGGTGAACCAGTTATTGCTCGCAGTCCGCAAGCACGAGCCTTTGGCGGCCATGCGGCAGCCCCTCCTTTTGATGGAAGTGGAGGAATCCACATCCAACAGAAGGAGGGCGTTCATGCGCGCCTTGCGCTCTGCATCCGACGACGAGACGGGACCTGCCCGGAAAATCTCGTCCTCGGGGCGGGGCGCAGCCCGAAAAACGGGCATAGGAAGAGGGCTCTCCGCCGAGATTGTCAGCAAGGGACGCCAGGCCAGCGCCTTAGTGCCGAAGATCCCTCAGGACTTGCCAGAAGGGATGGTGGAGGCGCTGGCAAAGTTTCGGGAGGTTGTGGCAGCCGCAATCACGAGCGTGGCCAACAAGAGGGAGAGGGTGGCCAAAAAGCGATCTATTGAGCTGGCCAACACCTCGATTGAGGAGGCGCTGGGGATCGTTTTTGAGCCCTACGAGCGCACCCTCAGCGGGAGGTTTGGCCGGCTCGAGGAGGCTGTGGCCGCTCTCCAGGGTTCTCGTCCCGAAGAGGGGTGCAGGCAGGAGCAGGGCCGATCCCGGCCCTCGCCCCAGGCGGAAGGCGACGTTGTGTCTCTGCTGCGGCAAGAGCTGGCTGCCTTCAGGGAGCAACAGCAGCAGCAGCAGCAGCAGTTCCAGGGGCACATCCAGCGCCAGCTCTCCGTCCTGGAGGGCATTGTTCTGCGCCCCCCTCTCGCGGCCTCCGGCCAGAAGAAGACGGCGTCGTATGCCGTTGTCGCCGCGGCCACGACGACTGCAGCATCTAAGGCAGGCCCAACGGGGCAAGCCAGGCGTGTGGCCGCGGCGTCAGAGCCTGCAAAGCCGGCCCCGGCGGTCAAGCAGCAGCAACGGCAGGGGAAGCCTGCCCCTCCCCCGAAGAGCAGGGTGGTGGCTGCCACCAAACCGGCGGGTCCTCCCGCCGCGGCGGCGACTAGGTCGCGCCTGCCGCCTTCTCCGCCCGAAGACCCCTCGGCTGGCGCCGAGTGGACGGTCGTCGGCGCTAAGAAGAAGGCGAGTAAGGCGGCAAGGGCGGCCAAAAAGCGCAGGCGGCGACAGGAGCGCAAGAAGCGGGCCATGGCTGCTCGTCTTCGCGCCCCAACTTCCGCAGCTGTAGTGATCACACTGCAGCCAGATGCGGAAAAGAAGGGCGTGAACTACGATGTAGTCATGGCGAAGGCGAAACAGGCGGTGGTGGGCCACCTCGACGAGTTCGGAGCCTCCGGGGGCTTCCGAATGAGGCGTACCGCAACCGGGGCCCGAATGTTGGAGGTCCCTGGGGCAGACAGCGGAGAGCTCGCCGACGCCCTAGCTGAAAGGATCAGGGCGTCCCTGGACGTCGAGGAGGCCCGAGTGTCCAGACCCACCAAAAGCATGGACATGCGCATAATGGGTCTGGACGACTCTGTCAGGGTGGAAGAGGTGGTGGCCGCCATCGTCAAAGCGGGAGGGTGCACGAACGATCAGGTCCGGGCGGGCACCATCCGCGCTGACGGCACGGGCATGCGAGCCGTCACGGTGAGCTGCCCCGTGTCGGCGGCCAAGGCCATCACGGCCGAGGGCCGAAGGCTGTTGGTGGGCTGGGTTTCGGCCCAGGTAAAGCTGCTGGAGCCCAGACCTCTGCGGTGCTACCGCTGTCACGTGGGGCACAACGTGGGTGCCTATTGCGCCGCAGAGGACCGCAGTGACCGCTGCCACCAGTGCGGACAGCCCGGGCACAAGGCCGTTGAATGCCGTGCAAAGCCGCACTGCTACGCATGTGCGGCTGCAGGCAAGCCGGCCGACCACCGGGCTGGGGGCAGGTCCTGCGACCCCCCCGCCAAGGCCAAGGGCAAAGTCAGGCTCATCCACCCTGACACCCTCACCGCAGCAGCCACCGTCTTGGCTGCCGCCGCTGTCGCCGCCGCTCCCGCCGCAGCGGTGCCCTCACAGGGGGCTCGGGAGGAGACTGTAATGGAATGTCAATAACGACACCATTACGTCTCCTCCAGGCGAACATCAACCACTGCGCCCCCGCTCAGGATCTGTTGCTCCAGAGCATGGCGCAGTGGTCGATCAATGTCGCCGTCGTCTCCGAGCCGTACTACGTCCATCCCCGCTGGGTTCAGGACCTAGACGGCTCGGTGACGCTAATTTCGTCGGCCGCCGCCGGTACCCCGCCCCTCGAGGCTGTTGCGAGGGGACGGGGTTGCGTGGCAGCACAGGTCGGGGACATTGCAGTGGTAGGCGTCTACCTGTCCCCGACCAGAACTCCCGACGAACTCCATGTCTCCCTTATGGAGCTAAGTGCCGTCGTCGCTGGGTTTGGTACCCTCCCCGTGGTCGTTTGCGGGGACTTCAACGCCTGGAATACGGCTTGGGGTTCCCGGCGCACGAACACACGGGGTCGTATGGTGGAGGACTGGGCCTTGGAGCTGGGCCTGGTCGTCCTGAACCGGGGTTCTGTCCCCACGTTGGTGCGGAGGCGGGGTGAATCAGTGGTGGACCTTTCGTTCGCCAGCCCCGCTCTGTCGCCACGTGTCGTTGACTGGCGCGTTATGGAGGAGGTGGAGACGTACTCCGACCACCGGTACATCCGGTTGGACGTCTCCGCCGAAACCTCGGCCGCGCCGGTCCGACAGAGCCCTTGCGGTCCGCGGTGGGCGCTTAAGCAGATGGACCGGGAGCTCCTCCTGGAAGCCGCGACGGTACAGGCCTGGGTGCAAGCACCGGACAGGCCTGTCGATATCGACGTCGAGGCGGAGTGGTTCCGGGAGGCCATGTCGCAAATTTGCGATGCGGCAATGCCCCGAGTCCGTCCAGGACGTGCTAAGCGCCAGGTGTACTGGTGGTCGCCAGAAATCGCTGCACTGCGCAACACGTGCAATCACGCGCGACGCCGGTACGCCAGATACTGCAGGCGCCGCATCCGCCCGCCGGATGCGGGACCAGAGAGGCGGAGCTGTACGAAGGTTACAGAGAGGCAAAACACACCCTCCGAGCGGAGATTAAGCGGGCCAAACTCGAGGCCCGCGACGTGTGGCTGGGGTCTCTGAACGCGGACCCGTGGGGGCGCCCGTACAAATTGGTACGGGAGAAACTGCGCCCCTGGGCTCCCCCGCTGACTCAGAGTCTCCGGCCCCAACTCGTGGAGGGTGTGGTAAGCGCTCTGTTCCCTGCGCGAGGGGAACACTCCCCCCCGCCCATGGCTCCGCCTCCGCCAGCGGTGTCTGACGCGGACCGCAATAGCGACGACGACGATAATGCTCCAGAGGTGACCGAGATAGAGATGAGAGTGGCGGTGCAAAGGCTGAGTGCCAAGAACGCCGCCCCAGGACCCGATGGCTTGCCTGGGAAAGCCTGGGTCCTGGCCATGGAGGCTCTCGGGCCTCGACTGAGAGGGCTCTTCAGCGCATGCTTGGAGAGGGGCCAGTTCCCACTTCGCTGGAAGACGGGGAAACTGGTCCTCATCGCGAAGCCAGGGCGCCCTGCGGACTCTCCGTCCGCGTACCGGCCCATTGTGCTGCTCGACGAGGTGGGCAAGCTCTTTGAAAGAGTGATTGCGAGCCGCCTCGTCGCGCGCCTTTCACGGGTGGGGCCGGACCTTTCGGACGGACAGTTCGGCTTTCGCAGGATGCGCTCGACGGTGGACGCCATCATGCGCGTGCGAGCCCTCACGACGGGGGATGCGGTGTCCCAGGGTAGGTGTGTCGTGGCAGTGTCTTTGGACATTGCCAACGCTTTCAATTCCCTGCCTTGGAGTACGATCCGGAGGGCACTCCGGTACCACCGGGTGCCCGAATACCTCTGTCGAGTAGTCGAGGCCTACCTGTCGGACAGGTACATTGTCTACCCCGGTCACCAGGGAGACTGGAAACGTCGGGAGATGTCGTGCGGTGTTCCGCAGGGGTCGGTACTAGGGCCACCCTTGTGGAACATCGGGTACGATTACGTGCTGCGGGGCGACCTCCCTGACGGGGTCAGCGTGGTTTGCTACGCAGACGACACGCTGGTTCTTGCGCAGGGAGAGTCGTACCAGGCGGCGGTCGCTCTAGCGACACGCGGGGTTGCGATAGTCGTTGATAGGATCCAGGAGTTGGGACTCGAGGTGGCGCTGCACAAGTCCGAGGCGATGTGCTTTCACGGTCGCCGCTCTCGGAACGCGCCGCCAATGAGTTCCCAACTAACGGTAGAAGGAGTTCACATCGGTGTCGGGTCGACGATGAAGTACCTGGGACTCGTCCTCGACAGCCGGTGGAATTTCGTGGAGCATTTCCGACGTCTGGCTCCCAAACTGAACCGGACTGGGGCTGCGCTCAAGCGGCTCCTGCCCAACCTTGGGGGTCCAGATGCCTCCTGCCGGAGGCTCTACGCGGGGATCGTTCGGTCCATGGCCCTCTACGGGGCGCCGGTGTGGGCGCCGTTGCTGAAAAAGCAACCGGCGGCCATACTTAACGCCTGCCAGAGGGTCATGGCAATTCGGATGGTGCGGGGATACCGCACGATTTCCCGCGAAGCGGCGAGCCTTCTGGCTGGCCTACCACCGTGGGATCTGGAGGCAACAGTCCTTGCACACATGCACGACATGCGCGTGGAGATGCAACGCCGGGGTGAAAGTCCTCTGCCGCGACAGGTCGCGGCATGGCGGACAGAGCTCCGGCGGGATCTCATGGTGGAATGGCGTCAGCGACTATCGCAACCCAGTGCTGGGCACGCCACAATTATGGCGATAAGTCCCCTCTTTGAGGCGTGGCTGGAAAGACCTCACGGCGTCCTTACCTTCCGCATGACACAGGTCCTCACCGGAAATGGCAAGTTCGGGAGGTTCCTGTTCCGAATTAAAGCGGAAGTGACGCCCGGGTGTCGCCACTGTGCGGAACACCCGGAGGACACGGTGGAGCACACAATCGCGGTGTGCCCTGCTTGGGTGGAGCATCGCCGTGCCCTCGTGGGGGTGATCGGCGGCGGAGACCTCTCGCGCCGGGCCTTGGTCGAGGCCATGGTCCGGAGCGAGGAGGAGTGGCAGGCGGTCGCCGACTTCTGCGAAGCAGTAATGCTCGCTAAGGAGGAGGCCGACCGCATCAGGCAACGGCGCTCTCGCCGCCGCCGGGATTCCGATCCCGATTTCCAGCCACCGTAGGCGCGGGCCTGCGGACAGTGTGCAATGGGTAGCTCGCTGTCCGGCCGTCCGGTAACTGTCCGGACCAAGCCCAAGTCGTCGACGGCGCGCGCTGTTCCCGCGCGCCTCAAGGAGTTGTCAGCAACAGCAGGGACCCAGCCGGGTCGAAGCCTACTGGGGCCAGGGTTATCCGAAAGGGCGCTCGAGCCCCGGTATGAAGGCTTGAAGGAACGGGATGGGTTTTTTAGTCAGTAAGAGTCTGACACTATCTCCCGCTCCGCCCAAGAGCGGGGGTTGTCATAAGATGATTTTTCCCATCGAAAAAAAAAAAAAAAAAAAAAAAAGCCTTTGGCGGCCGGGAATCGCATTAGAACTCTCGACGCCCGGCCCGGAGTATTTCCTGTGGTACGAGCATCGATAGTAGTCTGTCGTATTATATTTTTTCTTTACATAATGACATATTATGTTTACAATCCATAATCTTATCTATCTATAGTTATACCCTATTCGTGTTAAGATCAAACATTTAAACCACCCTTTTTTGCTGTCTGTTCAACCGATTTTAACTTCTATTTCGTAGCCATAAGGATGGCATTAAAAGAAAAAAAGTGGCTGCAATGCCAACTATTTACTGCAGCCGCTATTTGCCATGCTACTAACGTATTATAAGTCAAAATCGGCTAGACGGACAGTAACAAATACAGTCTTCAATGAGCCAATGCTCAAGCCTGAACTCTCTCTCTGTTGTCTGGTAGTTTTTGTATAAGCTGTATTACTTTTTGGTGTACAATAAAGTCTATTCTATTCTATTCTACTAAGCACTAAATCGTCCAATTGTATTATCTATCCACCGCCTAACGATGTACGGTGCTAATACAATTTGGCACAGGTCAAGCTAGTCAGTCCGCTCGGTTCACACTCGTGTACTGTGTTCGGTAAATTATTTAACACACACACATTCGGATTTACGTTAAACTGTGGCCCAGCTGTATTGGTTGGAAGGCAATCGGTTGAGACGATGTTGTGTGGTGCGAGTCACAAAAATAGAACACAGTTTATATATTATTAATTTAGCTGTTGACCACGACGTCATTCGCTTCAAATTCGTAAAACTGCATAAAATGTAGGTAATCTTTATTTATACAAAAAAGGTAAAGTTTGTTTTTTTGTTTGTAGGAGGTAATCTCTGGAAATACTGGTCCGATTGCTAAAATTTATAAAATATATAGCTATACATATACCTACATATACAAGGTTATTTGTAAAACACTGACAACCTCTCAGGACTATGTTAAGAACATCATAAATGACAACTTTTGTTCTATGACTTTTTACTAAACATAGTAAATTTACCAAAAACAAACCTTCAAGATTTCATTGTTCTATCTAAAACATTTGAACTCTGTATTTTACGTATCTACTTACACCTCCTCAAAACATTGTCGTCATATCTAGCTAGCATTCGCACCATTTCCGTGTGCTCGACATTAGAATAATTAGAATATTGATATACCATCATGTAAAGATAATTACGTCCACACGGTCGAATTTCGCTGCAAGAACTCGTATGACGCGACGCAAACGCATCAAGGTGACCGACCGACTAGTGAGGGTCGACCGTAAATAGGTCAAGTTCATGTTCAACTACCCTCCGCTATTGTACTATCGCTTGCTTCACATAGACTTCGTAATATTTAGAACATTCAGTTTAAATATTTTTGTTTTTGCATGAAAACCTGATAAACTAAAATATGATAAATGCTATGACCTGCCAAGACTTGTGTCGTGTTGTAATTGGTGTCGGTGGTGGCCAAATTGTGAACTTTTTAAATATTTTTGGGAAATAATATAACATAGTCAAATTCAAAGTCAAAGTCAAAAGTTTTTTATTTCACATAGGCCTACATGGGCACTTATAAAACGTCAGAAAATAGTGTAAAAATAATAATATAGTGTAAAAACTATTCAAATCGATTCAGTTACAGATTCTGAACAAACTATATTCAGGTTTCGCATAAACTAAAATAGTGATGTAAATACATTAAATAAAACTTTAGTCATAAAACATCTGAATTGAAAAATGTTAACGAACCTTGAGATCCAAAACAAGTTTCTTTTATTTGCTTTCTAAACTATTATGGAGTACCCCTAAATTTCACATCTCATTATAACTTTTAGATCATTCACTATTTGTTTTTTACCCAGTGAAACAAATAATGTAGTAAGTTTCAATAGTTATATAAAGGTCCCTTAAAACTAAGGTCGAAATTGAACTGGAACTATTTGGGTGAGCTATGACGTAGACGTTTTCATTTGCATTTTGTGTATCTGTATTTTTTTCACAGTATGCATATTATTATTCTTCAATGATTACTTCGATAAAAAAAAAAGTTTTATTTTTTTAATAATAGTCGTCTAAATTACTGCTACTACTTATTATTCCAATTTCAAAAATATATTTTCACATCACCTACTCGATGACTCGATGCAAGTCATTTTATCCATAGGGATCGAATGTAGTATGGGTGTTCCTTAGTAAGAATAATATGATTTGAATTTGAAACGTCTAAACCGTTTCAAAAAAAAAAAGTGAAATAAAATGTGCATGAAACGAGTTTATTCAAAAATGAAACTGGCCACTAACCAAAAAAAAAACTAAGAAACGGGAGGAGCGTTGATAGGAAATTTAAATAGCTCAATTTAGTAGGTTAGTTAATTATATATTATAATTCCCTCTCTGCGTTCGGGAATAAAACTTAGCAACCTTCGTTTTATCCGAAATTCAACATGTCGGCCGTCAGTCACAAAGTCATGTCTTTGCTCATCAGTCGCTTCTAAAATGGTTACCCGTACGTCTGCGTAGAGTGCAAACAGTGCTAACTTATTCTCATTTATTTGCAATTCTTCTAGTTATATATTGTTTATTGAACGTGCTACTATTAATTTGCGACAACCACAACAAAAATCTCCATTCATTTCATAACCAACTTCTTTAATATCCCGTCCTTATGCCCATAGTTCTAACTTCAATCACTTTTCTGTCTTTGTTCAAGCTTCTTCTCTGTAAATGAGCTCCCACAGGAAATCAGAATGACCAATTAATGTTCAAAGTTAAAGTTCGCAAGCACAGTCGTAATAAGTTGGCTATAGAATCATCACAGCGGCATTATTCTTCAATTATCTATTCGTACTAATTATTATCAAGTGTGTATACACAAATATTATACGGTATTTATGGCATAATAATAATAATATTCCACTACTTTCACATAACGCGCTGGTGTGTTTTGTAAGTTCATGTAAGCTCTGACTCATTTCATACAAAATCACGCACGGCACTGTGAGACTCAGTGTGCCATACCTTACGTGTCGCCCCGCAACCACGCGCATGCGTGCATGTTTCTCCGCATGCACGCGCATGATCTGTATGAACGCGCGTGGACATATTTTTGGTGTGTTAGACTGTGCGTGCTTTCTTTACAAACGGAGATACTTACAAATAACGTTAAAACACGCATTCACACGTTACGCCGCAAGGTGCGTGGCAGTGTGATAATTACCTAAATTACACACTATTCAAATATATAAAAGTTAACTACATCGATTTAGTACATTTTACGTGATGCGCGCGCGCAACTAAAATCTTCTACAGATAGTGTATTGAATATAAATTACACCCAGATACAGAACAAATGATCGTGCTCATCACGCAAACATTTGTCTTGGGTGGGAATCGAACTTACGACCTGCGGCATAGCAGTCAGCTCCACTGACCACTAGACCAACCGGCGGTATGGTTTTTTGTATCTGTTTTTCTCATAATATTTGCTGTTACCTACTACTATCTGCATCATCCAAAGTCAATTGGTAGTTACGGTTACGTTACCTACTAAGGCCATGGGTGATGCGAAGGAGAACCCCGGGGCCTTTGAGCGAAAGCAAAAAAAGGAACAGGAGTTGGGTTTTAGTCAGTCTGACATGCCGGTGCCGTCCAGATGTCATTGGATGATTTCCTACCTTGAAAAAAAGACATATTGTTAGACAATTTGACACCGTTGCTCGTGATCATCTCATCTCGTAGGAAATGTACGCGATGAACTATCAAAAGAAATGTCTAACCTTATCAAAGACAGTTTATACTTTGGACCACACGTCTACTCTATTTTCTAAGGAAAAAAAAGTATCATTCGAAACGGGTAGTCAATATCGTGGGATACAACCACAGAGCGTTTATAAAAGATAGAGGAGTCTATAAGCTTTACATGTACATAACAACAAATATGTACTTGAGTTGTTGTCAGGATTTTTCGTACGTAACATTTTTTACCCCTGAGTTCGTTTCGGTGTTTCTTCTCAGTGTAGTCAGCTAGGAAACAGCATCACCTCGTTTAAACTGACTAAAAACAAAATTGACGTTTAAAAGAGTTTTTTTTTTAAAACCTATTTGCAAAATAAAGATCATTAATTATCGATTAATAAAAATCACAACACTAAACATGCCTGGCCATACCAGGCCATGGTCCGGACTACCGGAGCGAGGAGGAGTGGCAGACGGTCGCCTCCTTCGGCGAAGCAGTAATGTTAGCAAAGGAGGCGACCCGCGAGAGAATGGCCCTCATGCCCCAGCCGCCGGAATCCCGATCCCGATTTCCAGCCACCGTAGGCGCGTCCGACCGACCCCAAGTCACGGATGGCGCGTAGTGTTCCACGCGCGCCTCAAGAAGATGTCAGCAAAACCGTAGGGGCCCAGCAGGGTCGAAGCTTACTGGGGCCATGGGTTATGCGAAAGAGAACCCCAGGGCCCTGGAACGAAGGCAAAGAAGGAATAGGAGTGGGTTTTAGCCAGTAAAAGTCTGACACGCCCTCGTGCTCCGCTCAAGGGTGGGAGATGTGTTTAGATAATTTCCAACCCTATAAAAAACCACCAACTTTATTTTCTAAAAACCATCGTCTTTTTTTCTCACACTAGCTGACCGGACTTCGTGCCTCCTAACAGTCAGTGAATGTAGTATATCTTTCGATATAGTCCACCGATTGCAATGAAACAATATTTATTGATTTAAACTTCATGTACCTACAGTAGTAGTACATAGGCTGACTTAATGGTTAAAAAAACAACACCGTGGTAAAGAACACAGTAAACAAATAACAGATACATCAAACGGAAAAAATAAATTAAATTATTTATAAAAATAAAGTTATCTACATCGATTGCGTACATTTTACGTGATGCGCGCGCAACAACATACTTCTACAGATTTAATAGGCCTACATGGGCATTAAAAATACCACTACAAAAGAGTCACCGCTACTCTGGAATGGAAAAGGCAACTGAATGAACACAAGAGGGCTTTAGTGAGTAAAAGCCTAGAGCGAGAAGTACACTAGACCGAGGCACACGTGGACCTCGCCTGCTTTGTACGGCGCGTTGCGTGGCGTGGATCTAATGTGGCTCTGCAAGTCTAGTTGCCAAATAAAATGTATGGAGACCGACGTACCTAGATCAGCGTACTTGATCCACGTGTGTGCAATGTAGTTCTACCTTAACACTCCCGCTCCGCGCATTCGCTCCACTCAGGCGGTTATCACACTGCCACGCACCCCGCAGCGTAGTGCGTGAATGCGTGTCTAAACGTTGCTTGTACGTATCTCCGTTTGAATAGAAAACACGCGCCGACCAACACACCGAAAATGCATCCACTTGCGTTCACGCAGATCACGCGCCTACATGCAGTGAAACATGCACTGACGCGCGTGGGGTGCGGGGCGACACGAAAGGTTTGGCACACTGAGTCTCGAAGTACTGTGCGTGATTTTGTATGAAACGAGTACATGTCTGCGTGAATTACAAAACGCACAATACGCGCGTATGTACGTAAAAAACCCGTAAGTACCGCAAGTACGTGCGTCGGTGCGTTTTCACGCGCGGTGTGTGGTAGTATGATAACCACCTTAGAGCCGAATAAATTAATTAATGAATTCAAACCCGAAAAAAAGTAGGACCAGTTTCAAAGATCATCAAATTTGACTCCTGTGAGTAACATTGTCCACGTCCCTTCAATCGATTTCATAATCCATTTAACAAGCACAAAGGGCCATCCCAAAAGATCAAAGATTTTATAATGTAAACAGGGGCTAGAGCATTCTTAACGTTGACCCGGGCTTCCATTTGCATATCCGTGATGTCTAATGTGATGATGATGATAATGCCATCTAGTCGATTTCGGCCACAGCAACCGCTTTCTTTGGCTCCTCATGGTGGTTGTGAGCTCAGATCTAAAGTAAAAATATAACGTTAAGTTTTTATTAAACTACGGATAGTTTAGCCTGAAAGCCTGACAGGGCTTGCGGACGACGAGCAATGGGTAGCTCGCCGTCTGGCCGTCTGATAACCGTCCGGATCAAACCCAGATCGTCGACGGCGCGTAGTTTTCCACACGCACCTCAAAGAGATTTCAGCAAGACCGTACGAACCCAGCAGGGCCGAAGCCTTCTGGGCCATGGGAAGTTCGAAAGGGAACCGCGGGATCCTAGAACAGAAGGCAAAGAAATAACACAGGTGCGGTTTTAGTCAGCAAATCTCGCTCTCTTGCTTTACCCTAGATCGGAAGAAGTAGTTGAATGAAAAAGAGTTTGACCCGATGTTTATACTCAAAATATCTATTCAAATCACAAAACGACCTATAGACAGTTCTATCTATTTAATTTACTCTATGGACATTACCACCGGATACGCCGCGGGGAGCCCACGTTTACAGCAGATTTATGACAATATTTTATATCATATAATACGTAGTTACGGTGTTGGAAAAAAGAGTGTTACAATTTTGGTGCCGGTACTTGAGATTATTTGAAAAATAATATCTATTCAGAAACCATTCGAACTGTTGAGATATTGTCACTGACATACTCATCATTATCATCATCATCAGCCTTTTTAATGTTCCCACTGCTGGGGCTCCTCTCTAGGAGATGGAATGGGCCATAATCCCATCCCACCACGCGGGCTCAGTGCGGGTATTTTTTTTATGGTGGGAAAAATCATCGAATGATAACCCCGCTCTTGGGCGGAGTGGGAGATAGTGTCAGACTCTTACTGACTAAACGACCCACCCTGTTTCTTCTAGGCTCAGTGCGGGTTGGTGAATGTCACATGTCTTCGAATTTTTGGTTCTAGGTGATAGTGAGTGGGGCAAATTACTCGCAGAACAAATGGTCAATGAGGACGAAACATTCTGGAGTGGAAGTCCTTCCTTAAGGTGGACCGATGACCCGGTGAGGGTTGTGGGAGTCCGATGGGTGCATGCGAGATGCTCCGACCAACAATGGACGTCTTTCGACTGAAATGATAATGATAACACAACTCTACAGAAAAAAAAATTGTCTTTGTCCTAAAGTTTATTTTGTGATTTTTCTATTCACTATGCTCTATTATAAAGAAAAAACACCAATATCCCTTAAAAAGTTTGCTTTTGTGGTGATTATGACAATAAATATTTTTTCTTGAGTTGGTATATTGAAAAAAAAGTATTCAATAGCCATCATGACGTTTTTAGAAATACCGCGAAAAAATTAACATGGCGTAACTGTCACACAGCATCTACTGATGTTACTAAGTGATAAACAAGAATTAACTGTTTTTTAGAAGACTCAAAGGGGTAAAAATGACATCTAGAAAGTGTTAATATGAAGCTGATGCATTGAGTTATATAAGTGGTACATTTATTTAAAGTAAGAGAGATAACAGTTTATTTAAATACGTATGAAAACAATGTGAAGCCTACGAAGCTTATTTTAAATGCCCTGTTTGTAATTTAGATATACCGTAGGCTCCACATGTTGCTTGCAGTAATTGCAAATGATGTTTAGAAAGCAAGAAATGTTTTTTTTTTTTACTAAACATTTCTACTCTTACTGTTTAGTAAAAAAAAAACATTTCTTTAATATAAACAATTTTTTATTGTTATCTTTATTGAATTTAGGTTGGTATCGAGATGACAAACGGAGTATAAAATTCGCAACACCAAGAATTTGGCGATAGCCAAAAGACCACGTCGGTGACTGTTATTTTTACGTAGTTAATCCTGCTGAAAAATGCAAAACCTATTGAATATCCTGATTTTGCTTAGTCTTCGGCTCCAATCTCTCATAACCCACAACTTCCAGCACCTGAACTTCCTAAAAATTGTCTCATTCAAGCTTATCTCAGAGTTCAAATAAAAATATTGAAGACGGAAGCATTTGTACTCTCACAGACTATTACCGAGAGCTAGTTGAAAACATGTTAGAAGATTTTAAAACTATGAGCTGCAGAATGTCTTTAAGGGTACAAATGCTACATGGTCATTTAAATACTTTTAAAAACAACATGAAGGCGTATTTAAAAGAAAAAGGAGAACGTTTTCATCTAGACATCATGGACTTCGAAAACTGTTATCAGAGCCAATACAACGAAAATATGATTTGGGACTACATTTGGAGTTTAGTGAGACCAAATTCTTATAAACATGAAAGAAAATGTAACAGAGTTGACTTTTAAACCTTTTCTACTATATTGTAACTTGAATATAATATGAAAAAGCTGATAAATATTATAGCTACAAAAATTAACATGTTTCAATATTTTTATAAAAAAAAATAAACTGAATATTCTAAAATATTGATCAACCATTCTCCTGGATACAAAAGCAAACTTTTTCAGGCTATATATATTTTTTTGGTTAAATTATCGATAAATCTATCGATATTTCATACTCTCTTATCAAAGACAAAATTGTGTTGTCTTGTTGTAATAAGGCTACGGAAACAAAAGCATATAAAAACTAAAACATTATTCACTCCGTAATAAACATAATAGGAATCTAAGCACTGAATTGCGTGTGATTAAAATGATTCTATAAAATCATCAATCTTTACGGAACTTTATATTCTAAAAGCTCTTTTGTACCCGTAGTACGTCAACCAAAACTTTCAAAATGTTACCTAAAATCACAAAACAGAAGCAACAATAGGAATTGGAAACAAATTGTTCATTTCATTGACAATATCTCTGAATAATCCTTATCATTTTGAAATATGTACTATCATTACTTCGGTAACCATTCATGTCAATTAACTAAATGGTCTATCGATTAAAACAATTGGTATCCATCCATTTTCTTGTCCTGACATTTTGTTAACTACCAGATAAAAGGATTGACCTCTTATCTGTTAGATAACAAAATGGCTGGACTCAGTGTTAGTTACAATTTGATGCCCACTTGGCCAAAGAAATGGATTGTGTGAGAAGTGATATGAAAGAAAAGGGAGTTAGTGATAGCGTGACGAGTGACCGGACAGAATGGAAGAAAAAAAGTGTTGTGCCGACCCCAAATAAAACGGGACAAGGACAGGAAGATGAGGATGATGATTGACCTGATATCAATCAGAAAACCTGTCCTGTGTAACTTTGGATCTACTAATAATCACATTTTAATAATCACATTCACATTTTAAATAAAATGACATACGGTTAAAAACAAACGCAGTTACTTTTTGACGAATTACGAGTACTTTGTGTACTTAATTTATTTCATCACCACTGCTCTCAAAACGGTGAAGGAAAACATCGTGAGGAAACTGGTATGTCCTAGAATCAAAAAATCGAAGACATGTGACATCCACCAACTCGCAATGGGCCCGCGTAGTGTATTGTGGCCCAAAAGAAGACCTGTGACATCGTTGGGTCGCGTTAAACTTCAGGCCAGCAATTATTTTCGTACTTAAGGCCAGGTTTCTGCATTGAGTATTTTAATTTAAGCACGTCTCAAACCCAAACAACAGGTTTTCAAGCTAAAGTAAAGTTTGTTATATACTTTTGGAGGTATGCGGAACAGGGAGTAAAGACCCACATACCTCAGTTGAAAAAAGAGGATCCTTCGGCGACGATGAGACGTATGTTGGTGAGCGATAGATGATTTCGGGCTAATCTATATGTTCAAATCGCGCAGAGAACTATAATTACGCGATGCAGGATGAGTTCTTAAAAGGGATGCCATAGACGTCACTACATAATTAAATCAGAAATCGGAGTGAAAGTAAATAATAATCCTGCTACTAAAAATGGACTTCCCTAAAACCACTTTTATCCCTTTGTACTGGAACTTACATATCGATGTAACGAACAGCAGCAACTTGTAACCAATACGTTTTCAACTTAACAGTTAGATTACTCACTTCACTAGTCTTCACGCTCCAGTAGCCACTATCTGCCACAGTCAGGTTCAGTAAATTCGAGTACCAATCCGTTACTTTAGTACTCGAATTTCCCTGTTTAACCTTAGAATTTCCTTTTACAATTTAGTTTTACTTCTTTTGGAATGTTATAAATGTAATTTGACGGCACGTGTGGCGCAGTAGTTAAGCATTTGCTTGGTTTTTTTAGGGTGGGAAATCATTCAATAACTTCTCCCGCTTTGCATGCATGAGGGACTTTTACAGACTAAAATGCACTCGTTTTTTCCTTCTTCGTCTTGCATTCCGGGGACCCGGGGGTTCATTTTCACTTAACCCATGGCCTCAGTAGAGTTTGTCCCTACCGGGCCCTTGCTTACATCTCCTTGAGGCGCGCGTGGAACACTAAAGACTGTTGACGACTTGGGTTCCTTTGCTAGCATTACTGCTTCACAGAAGGAGGCGGCCAATTGCCATTCCCCCACGCGCCAGACCATGGCCTGTACCAAGGTCCGGCACGAGAAGTCGCTGCTGCCTATCGCCCACACGCGGACACGGCGGTGATCTGTCCAAGCGGGGCACACCTCTACCGTGTCCTTTGGGCAAGCAATTGACTGATACACTGCGTATCGAGGGTTTGATTCCTGCACTGAACCAATACTTGTATATCTCAGTGTCTTGTGTATATGAGTTTATTTGTTTGTGTGAGCACCCACGATACAGGAAGCATTCATAGTGTGAGCAATTTTTGATTAAAAAAAAAACTAATTTTGTCAACTGGCAATGTCCCCGCGGACCTATTATACAGCCTATGTCACTCAGGAATTAAGCAGCTTTCTAACGGTGAAAACATTTTAGCAATTGGACCATTACTTTCAGAGATTACCTCCTACAAAAAAAAAAAAACTTTACCTCTTCATAATATGCGACTTTATTTATTAACACGAATAATTTATATTTAAATAATTCTTAACTGACTAGGTATAATTACAGTACAATAAAAAAATAATAATGAAAATCTTACGCTTTAGTTACAACTTAGTAAAATCAAATCTTAAGTGGCAATGAGCAGGGCACATTGCACGCAGAACAGATGGTCGATGGTGAGTTGCGACCACGTACCGGAAGACGCAGCGTTGGAAAGCCTCCAACAAGGTGGACCAATGACCTGGTCAGGGTCGTGGGAATCCGATGGATGCGTGACGCACAGGACCGGTCGTTGTGGCGACGCTTGGGGGAGCCTATGTTCAGCAGTGGACGTCTTTCGGCAGATATGATGATAATGAAATTCAAACTAAAATACGGCGTCAAAAATCCACATCGCTGTCGACTGGTAATGTACCCAAAAGACTGGCGGCATTGCCACGCTGTATAGCAATGCCCTCTGTCCGAGATAAAATAATAATAATAATAGTGTAGATTCACAATGTGAACTTTGAAACAGTTTTCGTAGCGCTACGACGCCGACGCTACGACCCTCGTAGCCGTGACATTGTATCTGTCAGTTCGGGATCTAAGGGTGCTTTTCCACTATAGATGTGCTATGTTACGTTGCTATGGATGCGTTTGCTATCTACCATTCATATTCATTGGTGCATGTGGCTTAGCACTTGTGGAAACGGATTTTTAACTAAGATATGTTTTTTATATGGAAAGATGCGTGCTATGGATGCGTGTTATACGTGCTCACTGCGCCGCCCCTGCCACTTCCCTACCATCGATACATCGCATAGTTCGAGCTGCGCATCTTCCGCATCTACTTTGCGGCGGCGAATATTCATAGCACATCTTACTCGCACCACTACATAGCTTAGTATCGGTGGAAACGATCACATAGTTTTACAGCTTAGCTATTACATCCTAGCAGCATAGCTGCATAGCAAATCTCTAGTGGGAAAGCAGCCTAACGTTCGTACGTAGCAGATGACGTCATAGACGGCTTGCTACGTAGTTGTAGCAAACCGGGGGAGTATTTTGCGTGGGTTTATTTTTGTATTGAAAAGGCTAGAGGTTTTTTGATACGATTGTCTAAAATAAAGAAGCGTTTAGGAGATTATCTCTTTCCTAATGTTTAATGAATTGATTTAATTTGAATATTTCAATGATTAAAACATATGTACACTTACATAACATAGGAATGTTTATTTAGAAGTTGTAGTTAGTAATTTTTATCTCTAGAAGTCATTATCATCATCATTTCAGCCGAAAGACGTCCACTGCTGGACACAGGCCTCCCCCAAGTAGCGCCATAACGACCAGTCCTGTGCGTCTCGCATCCATCGGATTCCAGTAACCCTCATCAGATCTTGGTCTTCCAAAGCTGCGTCTTCCGGTACGTGGTCGCCATTCCAAAACCTTTCACAGGTTCTAGCCCGGTGGACCAACGACCTAGTGATATCTTTTATTAAGAATCTCTAAATTAAGCACCCTTCGCTACTAAGTCAACCTGCACTGAACCAAAATTTAATTTCACCTCACCTGTCTATTAGCCAGCTTTAGCAGCCATAAAGTTAGGCACTTAGTACGCCTAGACTTCAAACTTTAGGCAAGTAGTTCAGTGAAACTAAAAGCTCAGTTAAACCTTAAGGTTATTACGGGAACGAACTTGCAGTCTAGCCTTCGGCTTTAAGGCTGGAACAACACAAAGCCGCAAAGGTCGGCTGTGGACCCTGGGATCAGAGATTAAAGCAATGTTCCCATTTAGTGCCATAAAATTGTAACATTCTGAAGCCTACTCTTTGGTAACGGCTGGGATAGTAAATTAGAAAAAAAAAACAATATATATATACATATATATATATATAAATTCTTATTTAGTAATTATATAATTAAATAATAATTATGTAATTTGGAATATTATTCTTATTTCTAAAGAAAGATTTCTTTAGAAATAAGAACTATGTACTTATTTTTCCTGTTTCCGTCTTCTTTTCTTTTATAAGTTGTGGTGTGTACAAGAACTGTTAAATAAAAAATAAAATAAATAATTAAGTTTAATGGGAAGAATACAAAAACAGTGTAATATTTTTGAGTGTCTGAACTGACATGGTAATAAGTGATATTACCATATAATGTGGACCATAATTTGTTTTTAAATAAATAAATTATATATTATAACATTATCAACGTATGATATTTTCGTAGATATGATTAATACTTTTGCATGATTAAAAAGTAAGACCCACTGGCTACAAGTGGCTTGTGGCCGCTTCTATCTTCTCGTGGCGGCCTTGTGACACGTTTGTGGCTGTGGTTGCGACCCGTGTGCGACGACACCTAGATTTGATGCCGATTTTGATAGTTGGGAAAATAACGTGAAAAATTGTATTGATTGACTTTTTGTTAGTGCCAATCTTTTGCAATATTATTCTTTGTGTGTATCATAAAATAAATGTCTGATCAAAAGTTCTAGGTCCAATGAGCATTGATGAGTCAGGACTGATTTATAATATTATACAGATTTCAAAATTAATGTTTTTATCCAAAAGTAACGTATACTTTTTAACTCATCATCATCACCATTCCAGCCAACGAACGTCCACTGTTGGACATAGGCCTCCCCCAAATTTCACCACAACGAACGGTCCTGTGCGGTTCGCTTCCACCGCATTCCCGCAACACTCACCAGGTCGTGGGTCCACCTTGTGGGAGGCCTTCAAACGCTGCGTTTTCCGTTGCGCGGTCGCCACTCTAGAACCTTTCGGCCCCATCGACCATCTGCTCAACGAGCAATGTACTACTTTAGTTTGGCGATTCTTCGAGCTTTATGTCTTTTTAACCATTCGGTTTTATTTCGTTATTTACTCAATTAACTCGGTCTATGTCTTTGACAGAAATATGAATTGTTCAGATACCCAGCGGGCTTATCTTTCACAAAAAGTAAATGTAATTATTTTCTGTGTCAATTCCCAATATGTAGGTACAATTTGTTTTTCGATTTAATTGACTTATTTTAATTATGGAATGGAAATTGGTAATGAACCGAATCACTGTTTATACATTTAATTGCAATTTGTGAGAAAAACCTTTTTGTGATTATTGTTTTACAATCATCATAATGAAATTGTAATCAAGCCTTTCAACGCTATCCAAGTTTTTTTTTTTTTGCTTGACATCGATTAAAAACAGTTTAAGCAAAATGTTGTCCTCCACCAAATGAAACACAATTTGGTATATGTTTTTTTTAATGGGTGGGAAACCATCCAATGACTTCTCCTGGTAATTTCGTTGGTACGTACACCACTCAACTAAAAAAAATCACGAAACAAAATAAATACAGACTCAACAGGCTACAAGTACGGCTGACAAAATCAATTTGTTCCCATGATCTTGCCTTTGTAAGGGTGAGTACAAACTAGAGCATAAATAAACTTAAAAATAATATTACATAACTTTCGCACAACGTCACCCAGTCCCAAACTAAACAGATTTTGTTCTACAAATACTAAATAACTGATAAACACACTTATATATTTCTAAATACATATTAGCAAAATTACAGCCAGACATAGAGCAAATGGTTGAAAAACATTAATCAATCGAAACATGCTTATCACAAAACATTTGTCTTGGTCGGGAATTGAACCCACGACCTACAGGATAGCAGTCAAGGCCCCTAACCAGTAGACCTACAGGCCAGTCATACTCATACTTCTAAGAAAACATTGAACAGATAAATGTATAAAATTAACGCATTGTGAGCGAGACGCTTGAGAATTTTAAATAATTTATATATTACTAGCTGACCCGGCAAACGTTGTTTTGCGGATATGAAAAATAGATGTTGGCTGATTCTCAGACCTACTCAATATGCTCACACAATTTCATGAGAATCGGTCAAGCCGTTTCGGAGGAGTACGGGAACGAACATTGTGACACGAGAATTTTATATATAAGATTATTATTGTTTTAACTTTTGCTCACAGCTTCGCCCGCGTATCTACATAAAATATTTATCTATGCCACTCAGGAACAAAGCAGCTTTCTATCGGTAAAAAAAATTTAGCAATCGGACCAATATTCATAATATTAGTGTAAATGTACATAATGTAGATGGTAACACTAAATTTTGCCAGTAGCATCACTCGTGTGTAAGTTAAAAACTGTCCCAAGGTTCCCGAGATAAAAAGTATAAAGAAAGAAAAACAATTTGCGGGAAATTACGACGCCATCTTAAGACTAACTTACAAATTATAAACATATTTTATGGAAAATATATGCCACGTCCGCAAAAAAGTAACACGGAAGAAATACACTTAAATTAACTCATATAAATTATTTACATTTTGAAGACTTAATGACATAAACCAGTGCTTGACTGCGATCCCACGTGATGGTAAGCAGTCAAGCATTCGTTTATGGTGAATCGCAATAGTTTATTAAAAGCCTATTCACTCTAGTCTCGAAGACACTCAAATTATAATCGCACAGGAAGACTGCTGTTGACATATTCTTTCTTTTTTGCTCATTTCCTAAAAATTGCAATTTTCGAGTTAGGTCACTTTTATGTAGGCACGAAATATCTTCTTCAACTTTGTACGGAGCTGGAGCGAATGTTATATTATTACCGACAGAGGCGTAACGTGGGCACATCACCGAGGCCAATGTTCGAACACATCGTCGCTTCAAATCAGGTAAAATAGTGGTCAAACGCGAGCCTAAGATTATAAAAAAACCCTCGTTCTTAAAGAGCCCTCACTTGTACGTAGCCCTTTTATTTGCGAGGCCAAGGGCGATGGTCGGGTTACCGATTAAAACCCACCCGTGCTCCTCACTCAGTTACCTTCTAAATTTCAGCACTGCAGTAACTCTTTCGAAGAATGCGCACTCAGCACGCGCCAGTCTGTCTTTACCTTTACTTAGGCTCAGAGATTCATACTCAGCTAGTCGAGACATAAAATACGCTTTGAAAGCAATAAGAGGATTTGGTACAAAGGCAAATTGAGATCCCTGTACGTATAGGATTTGCGAGTATTGTCGCTGTCATTTGGCTCCGTTAGCAAAAAAAAAAGAATGTGTAAAAAGGTCTGTTGTTCTTGATTAGGGAGCTCAGATTTTTGGGGCGAATAAGGAGTTTTGAGTTGTTTTGTAATCTGGGTGAAATTATAGCAGGAATTGTTATATTTGGCGACAAATTAGCGCCTAAATCTTCGTGTAATCTAAACTACTACTAATATAATGCAATTATTTATTACATTACTAGGTGTGCCCGCGAATTCATTCGCGTGTACTACAGGATTTTGAATTGATTTTTTCTAAAATAAAAGTAGCCTATGTTATTCTTTATTGCATTAGCTACATGCCAAAAAAAGTCCCGTCAAAATCGGTGCAGCCATTTCAGAGATTAGCCCGGATAAACAGACAGACAGACAAAAATTGTAAAAAATGTTATTTTGGTGTAGGTATATGTACCGTATATATATTCATATGCATGTAGTAAAAAGCAGTTATTTTATTATTACAAACAGACACTCCAATTTTATTTAAATGTATAGATGTATAGATTTGTAGATGGTTACTTTTTTTTTTTTTTTGTTTTGTGTTTGTCTTAAGTTTTGTTGTCTACAATGTTTTTTTGCGACAAAATAAATACTTTTCTTTCTTTCTTTCTTTTCAGTTGTGCGCGCATCACGTAAAATGTACGAAATCGAGGCAGATAACTTTTATACAAATAAATTGTGGGTATCTTGATATATTACTTAGGCTTTGTTTCATCGCAATCGGTTGACTATATCGAAAGAATTACTGTTAGGCGGTACGAAGTTGGCCGGGTCGGCTTGTCTAAATTAAAATCCTTGATAGTTGGTAAATCAAAGTTAGCTATACGGTAACGATAAGTTACGGTGGAGGTTTAAATACAACTTAGCTGATACGTCAATCTAGGTCATCAAGGTCCCTTACGGACTGAATAAATTAACCGACTTGGTGTTACATTGATCTCACAACTTTTTATGGTAGAAAAACTTAGTTGGTTTTTCTACAAGTTGTTTTTGATGGAATAAATATGTTTATCAGTTGTTTATTACTCAAAGCACAAGCTCTGCTTAGTTTGGGTGTCGAAAGCGTTGTGGTATATCATATTACTAGGTTTTTACCATGGTTTTGCCCTTGTACATAAAATATAGCCTGTCATTCAGGAATAAAGCAACTTTCTATCGGTGAAAAAATTTAGCAATCGGACCAGTACTTCTATAAATTACCTCCTACAAACAAAAAAAAAACTTTACCTCTTTATTATATTAGTGTATTATAGATTATTATATTTTAGTATAGATTAAGTGAAGTAAAAACAAAACGTCATGATGGTCAGCAGTAAATCAGGCACTTATAGTACGTCTGAACGTTGGATTGACTGTCTAATAACTAATGCATGGCCTAAACCCTTCGCGTTTTCATCGTTATTATTTAATGCAATAGAGACCCAACTAAAACCTCGCCTCGTGGAGGTCGAGAACCCAGCGTCTACAACATGTCAATGTCTGAATTTCAGGTTGGTTTCAAAATACAATTTAATTGACACGCTAAAAGGCACATTAACTCATCGAATGCCGTAATTAGAGACACAATAGAAAGACAATTGCTTAAATCGAACTTTGTAACTTAAGACATTCAAAGGTTAATTTATTTCGTCAACACTGCTCTCAAAACGGAAAAAAAAAACTCGAGGGAACGGCCCTCACGCCCCAGCCGCCGGGATCTTGATCCCGGTTAATCTAAGCGCAGGCTTGCGGATGGCGAGCAATGGGTAGCTCGCTGGCCTACCGTCCAATGACCATCCGGACCAAGCCCAAATCGTCGACGGCCCGTAGTGTTCCATGCGCGCCGATGTCGACAAACCGTATTGGCCCAGCAGGGTTGAGGCCTACTAGGGCTATGAGTTCGCTTCTGAAAGAAAATTCAGCCGTGGAATGCAGGCAACGAAGGAACTAAGAGTGGGTTTTAGTCAGTAAAGTAAAGTGGGAGAGATGTCATCGGACGATTTACCACCTAAAATAAAAAATATACGTTAACGCTTGTTTTCGCATTTTTTGCTTGAATTTGAAACATACCCATACACTTATATTGTCCCTGTAACACGGGAATACGGGATTATCCTAGCAATGCGATCACTGTATATGAATTTTGTACCGTCAGATAGGTTTAGTGTCATTTGTCACAAGTATACCAAATAAATACAATTATTATCGTAGAACTTCAGCAATACTTTAACATGCCTATCTATTTTTTAGCAGGGAAAATCATCTAATCACATTTCCTGCTCTTGCGCGGAGCGTGAGGGTATGTCAGACTTTTACTGACTAAAAACCCTGTTCCTTCGTTGCTTTTCATACCAGGGCCGGTCCCTGTAGTTTGCTGACATCGCCTTGAGGCGTGCGTGGAACTGTACACGCCGTCGACGACTTGGTTCGGCCTGGACGGTTACCGGACGGTTGGACGGCGAGCTACCCATTGCTCACCATCCGCAAGCCTGCGCCTACAGTGGCCCGAAATCGGGATCGGGATTTAGGCTGCTCCCTCGCACGTGCAATGTGCGGCGCGACCACCTTCGCTAGCATTACTGCTTTGCAGAAGAAGGCGACCGCCTGCCACTCCTCCTCGCTTATCTGCATACTTACTTTCTTAGTAAAGCCATAAAATTACCATAAACTTCCGAAAATCGATTACGTTCTCCACGCTCGCATACCTTATCGTAAAACCAAAACCGTGTAACTAGGTGACCAGAGCTCCGGTTATAAATAGCAGCATTATGTAATATACAGGGTGAATAATAACAGTACTATCGGTGACCAATGCTTCCGTTCTGTACGGTTTATATCTGGCGATAAGCTGGAACCCTGATGCATTGTACTGTTATGTTTGTTGAAAGTTACAGTACTGTATT
Organism: Mythimna albipuncta; assembly: GCA_929112965.1. Lineage (NCBI taxonomy): Eukaryota > Metazoa > Arthropoda > Insecta > Lepidoptera > Noctuidae > Mythimna > Mythimna albipuncta. The sequence goes on from OV815980.1 coordinate 815,098, forward strand.
TAAACACTAGCTTTTACCAGCGGCATCGCCGGCCTCTCTTTCCCCCTTTTCTCACTTATTTTTTTAAATAGTCTATATCCGTCTCCAGGGTCCCTACTATCTCTGTACCTAAAAATTCAGCAAAGTCGGTTTTGCCAATTAGGCGTGAAGACACAACAAACACACAAAGTCACTTTCGCTTTTATAACGTTACTAAGGATTTAGAGCTATATAATAGTTTCTTTTCGGTGGGTAAAGATCATCCACATGACAACCCCCGCCCTTGGGCGGAGCGGGATATAGTGTCAGACTCTTACTGACTAAAAAACCCACCCCGTTCCTTCTTGCCTTTCATACTGGGGCTGAGCCTTCCTCTCGGAAATAGACTCTTGGCCCCAATAGGCTTCGACCCTGCTGGGGCCCAGGCCCCTACGGTTGCTGACAACTCCTTGAGGCGCGCGGGAATAGTACGCACCGTCGACGACTTGGGCTTGGTCCGGACGGTTACTGAGCAGTCGGACGGCGAGCTATCCATTGCTTGCTGTCCGCATCCGCGCGTACGGTGGCCAGAAATCGGGATCGGGATCCCAGCGGCTGGGGCATGAGGAGCTTAAAGGCAACGAAGGAACTAGGAGTGGGTTATAATCAGTAAAAGTCTGACACGCCCTACCACCCCGTCCATGGACGGGAGATGTTATTGGATGATTTCCCACCATCCCGGATTGGGTCCGCGTTATGGATTACAATTCATTCCTTCTAGAGGAGGTCTAAATCCCAGCAGTGGGATCATTATAAGCCTGATTATGCTACGCTAAGCTAAGCTACATGTTTCAGTCACAATTCTCGCAATCAAATCATTTTTCTTCTCTTTATAACCCAGAAAATTAATGTTTCAAGTTATTTCCTACACCGATATTGATCTCACAAGATGTTTATGGGTCGCCTGATATAGAATAATGTGGCCAAATTGTGTGCGTGACGATTTGGTGACGTCGAAAACTCGTAAAGTCGTAATAGTTCGGTGGCCGAGTTGGGTTATATTAACCTCTGCCATTAAGTATTGGGTAGGTTAAAAATAGTATTTTGAGTGGCGTTTGAGAAAGTGCCTTCAGCGTGACTTATTTTATCATCATCATCACCATTTTAACCGAGACATGTCTACTATTGCACATATCTGACCGGTCCTTTGCGTCTCGATTTCCGCGACCCTCACTAGGTTATCGTTTCACCCTACAAGAGCACAGTTGCCACAACGTATCTTGAGCGCTCGGCGTCAGAGTGGGGATCGCTTTGCGCATTCCATACATTGGCGAGCCAATCGTCTTCGTTGTTAGATACATTCCGCAACGCAGGGAACGAATGAGGAGTGACGTCTATGACGCGATGGCGCGGCGAGCCAATCACTGACACTCCCCGCCCCCGCGTCTCACTTCGCACCATTAAAGAGACCGAATATTTGACTTCTGCGCAACCGCTCAAGATACTTTGTGGCAACTGTAGCATCCAACATTTCCAGTAAAAGAACGAAAGAAAGAAAAACGTTAGACGTTAATACGCAGTAGCCACTCCAAAACCTTTAGGGAAAACCATCAAAAAATTTGAAAAAATGATAGATTTTTAACTTAAATACAAAAACGTATAAAAATATTAAAAACGTACTTATTAACTAACTAAGAAGAAAATTTGGTGTCACGAAAGTCCTCGGCATCGCGCCTTAATTTGAGACAGAAGCTATTTAATTGTTAAGTAAATATAAGGACAAACTGACTGACCGAGCTAAAACTACTGAGACAAGAAGAAAATTGAAATGAAATGAATTTTGCTTAAGGTTTTCCTTTTAGTGACGTAGGCAAGCACTAAGAGAGGATTTTTCCAAATTCACCTTCTGTGTAAATGAGACACAGGTCCAAAGTCTGTATAGAAAACCTTCTTTCATGCGGACGAAGCCGCTGACAAAAGCTAGTCTATATAGGGTAACTGGTAATTAGTGACCGATACTTAAACACGTGACTGTACTCATGATTACAATCAACTTTCAAAAAGCAACTTTTGAAAAGCCGGCTGACAGCTGAGCTTTGTTATTGTGATAAAACTAATGAGTATAAAAAAAAAGTTTCTTTGGGAAAGTTGTTTGTAATCATGAGTACAATCCCATGTATAATTATCGGTCACTAATTACCAGTCATCCTACATATAGGGGTTTTCTGAAACTCACCCCCTAAGAGGATGACGCCCAAAGTTTGTATGGAGAAGCCCACTTTCTCGCGGGCAAAGCCGTTGACAAAAGCTTGTTATTTATAAATGTTAGCTTTCGAACTTAAACCCTACACATACCTACACAAATACAATCACCCTGAAGAAAAACAACTTAACTAATTCATGACCTAAGAAATCAAACTACTATTACAAGGAGCTGACTTTTCAGGGCGCTCTTTATTATTCAAAAGCCACGTAAATTACTACCTTTGAACAAATCAATGTTGTGTTTTGCGTAGCTCTGTTCAATTAAATATTGTTAGGCCTTTGATAAATATATGTTAGTACTGAAAGAACCATGTTTTTTTAAGTGTGGTGTGGAGCGCGCAGTCGTTAAGGGCCGCGCCTCTGATGCATACGGTTGAGGTGTGCCCTGCTTGGGCAGAGCACCACCGTGTCCGGCGATGTCTTGCGCCGGGCCTTGATACTGGCCATGATCAGGAGCGAGGAGGAGTGGTTGGCGGTCGCCTGCGAAGCAGTAATGCTAGCAAAGGAGGAGGCCGTACGCGTGATGCAACGGCGCTCACGCCTCAGCTGCCGCCGGGATTCTGATCCTGATTTCCGGCCACCGGAGGCGCGGGCTTGCGGACCGTACGGTAACCGTCTGGACCGAGCCCAAGACATCTATGGCGCGTATTGTTCCACGAGCGCCTCAAGGTGGTCAGCAAACCATAGGGGCACAACAGGGTCGAAGCCTGCTGGGGCCAAGGATCTGTTTCTAAACAGAAGATTCGGTCCCGGTATGAAAGCAACGAAGGAACAGGATTGGGTTTTTAGTCAGTAAAAATCTGACTGTATCTTCCGCTCCACCCAAGAGCGAGGGATGTCATCGAATGATTTTCCCAAATAAAAAAAGTGGTGGTATACCTAAGTTGAGACTCGGTTGTGCCGGTGCGTAGAGCACATTGCTCACAGAACAGACAGTCGATGGTTCAGGACTGACGATGCGTATCGGAAGACGCAGCCTTGGAAGACCTCCTCTCTGCTGGGACTCAAGCCTCCACTCTAGGAGAGGGAATGGGCCGTAATCCACCACGCAGGCTCAGTGCGGGTTGGTGAATGTCACATTTCTTCGAGTTTTTGTTTCTAGGACATGCCAGTTTCCTCACGATGTTTTCCTTCACCGTTTTGAGAGCAGTGGTGATGAAATAAATTACTCAAAGTAATGTGCCTGGCAAGATTTGAACCCACAGCCAACTACCAATACAACTCGTAAGTCAGGGCCGTTACCACTCGGCCACCACTGCTCCCTTGGTTATGAGGATACTTGGGGGAAACCTATGTCCAACAGTGAAAATGGCTGAAATGAGGATGATGAGGCAAAGGTGAGATGGGCATAGGTGATGTGTAAGACTGTAAGCCGACCACATCACAATTTCTTTCATTTTTCTGGCAAAATTCTTGCAAAATTTTACCTCATCTACCATTTTCTTTATTCATTGTTCCCTTGATTACCCCAGATTATTTGCAAGCAATCCCCTGATACCGCATCCACGTGGGTAAACCAATTTACTGAACTAATGTGGCTGTAATCGGATTAGTATGGCTGAACAAAAATCAATGTGCTCGCCAGATTGGGGAGCAGTGGAGCGAAATGATTGCATCACGCTACCTAAACTAACTGTATTTTTGTGGAATATTAGACTGAGTTTCTCAAACATAACCTAACTAACTACGAAGGGGTTCTTAGTTAGCTACTGAAGTTTAAAAAGGTATAGGAATTTCTGGCTGATAGCTAAAAATGGCCAATTTACATATCTGAAAGTACCTAGTATCTTTGATACAATTAGAATCGTTAAATTGCCAACACATCATTTTGATGCAGGAGAGTGTGCGCGGGAATTGTATGACTTGATTTCGCCATCTCATTTCTACCATCGGACAACCCGACGTACGAGGTGTATCCACCCTTACGTTGTTGAAACCTCTACGGTCCGGACTAAGCATTTCGCCTCGTCGTTTATACCGCGTACATCAAAGGACTGGAACAATTTGCCTGCTGCGGTCTTCCCGTCGGATAAAACTAGTGCGCCTCACCATCAACGATTGCATTACTACTTACCATCAGGTGGGATCGCATTCAAGCACTAGTTTACATCAGTTAAAAAAACAAAAAAAGTTCAATACTTTTCACTATCTTTACATCTTCTTCTTCTCCTTCTTATTTAGGAAAATATTTGTCGTTCATTAGTCTTGCAAAACTCGATTTTAATCATTTTTAATTTAGTTTGGGCGATGTGGTCGCTAAGCGACAAAGCCGTTTAATCAAATAATAATAAAAAAAATCTTTAGTTAGAATAGAAAATTATTTCGTTTTATTTTTCATTTTATTACAAGTTTGTGGTGTGAACTTGCGTGAGTGTTACAATAGGCGGAAGATATCGTAAATTTAAATAAAAACACTCCATTAATTATTTTATTGGACTTTTATTGTACAAAAATCATATTTTTAGCATTCCGTGACATGACAGGAAACGATCCTAATACAGTTATAGTCACAAAAAACAGTAGTACCAAGAAAAATATAACAACTAACATACGCTCGTTGGTTACTTTGAATCCTGTCTACTGTACATCATCATTATAATTTTGGTTCATGCAGAAGTGACGCCCGGGTGTCGACACTGTGCGGAACGCCCGGAGGACACAGTGGAGCACACAGTCGAGGTGTGCCCTGCTTGGGCGAAGCATCGCCGTGCCCTCGTGGGGGCGATCGGTGGCGGTGACCTTGGTTGAGGCCATGGTCCGGAGCGAGGAGGAATGGCAGGCGGTCGCCGACTTCTGCGAAGCAGTAATGCTCGCAAAAGAGGAGGTCAAACGCATTAGGCAACAGCGTTATCGCCGCCGCCGCCGCCGGGATTCTAAACCTGATTTCCGGCAAACGTAGGCGCGGGCTTGTGGACAGTGAGCAATGGGTAGCTCACTGTTCGGTCGTCCGGTAACTGTCCGGACCAAGCCCAAGTCGTCGACGGCGCATACTGTTCCCGCGCGCCTCAAGGAGTTGTCAACAACAGCAGGGACCCAGCCGGGTCGAAGACGTGGACGTCTTTCGGCTAAAATTAAGAGAGCTAAAATTAAAATTGAGAGGAAGGCTTATATCCAACAGTGGACTGTTGGACATAAGCCAAGTGTCGCCACAATGAACGGTCCTGTGCGTCTCGCATCCATCAGATTCCCGCAACCCTAACCATGTCATCAGTTCACCTAGTAGGAGGCCTTCCAACGCTACGTCTTCCGGTACGTGGTCGCCATTCTAGAACCTTTCGGCCCCAACGGCATTTGTTCTGCGAGCAATGTGGCCTGCCTATTGCCACTTAAGTTTGGTGATTCTTCGTGCTATGTCGATAACCTTGGTTCTTCTGCGGATATCCTCATTCCTGATTCGATCACGCAAGGAAAATCCGAGCATAGCCCTTGCTCTTTGGGTGACTATAAGTCTTCTGATAAGGCCCATTGTCTATATAACTGCATTTAAGCTACTGATTATTCTCCTGAAACTCATAATACACCAATGTAGGTTTAGAAAAAAACATTATGTAATCGGTATATAGGTACCTACTGAACCTAAAAATCAACTTTCAGTATTAATTAGAAATCACTGACTGTAGTAGGTACAATCTTTGGTCTTGACGTCTAGGCTCGGTCCAGTCAATTACCTGACGGCAAGCACACGTTACCGTGGCTAGTATTCGGGTTAGGAACTCCCTAGTCCCCGTTGAGGACTTGCGTCATGCGGAAGGTAAGGACGTCGAACTCTGCCCAGAATGTGCGACAACTTCCAGATAGCTCTCTGGATGGCCATGACCCTCTGAACTAAAACCCACCTGTGTTCAGTTGCCCTTCGCGTTAACGTTTCGAACAATCCCGTTGCCAAGCTTATCCTAGCTAAGAAACTAACGAAGTTGTGGATTTCGAAGAACTATCGCAATAATCGAGTAGATAGAGATAGAGTACTTATCTTTATGATAATATCCAACTTACATGCAGGCGAAACCATTGTCTGAACCTTCGAATCTTACGGGGGCCAGGGTTAGCTCCGAAAAGTAGCTCGGCCCCGGTATGAAAGGCAAGAAGGAACGGGGTAGATTTTTTAGTCAGTAAGAGTCTGATACTATATCCCGCTCCGCCTAGGGGTGGAGGATGTCATTTGGATGTTTTTTACCCAGCAAAAAAAAGGCCGCATTAAAAATTATACTATACGCCACTTAAATGGAGTTGATACTTTTGATTATTCATAAAAATAATAAGTATGCGTTACATCTATGATGTATGTTTATTTAAAAATTAAACATGTGATAATTATAGTTATAATAGATAGTTGTAGAGCACGGGTTCAAACACAGCCAGGCGCATTACTTTGTGTAACTTAGTTCATCACCGCTCTCAAAACGGTAATGGAAAACATCGTGAGGAAACCGGCATGTCTTAGAACCAAAAAATTCGAAGACATGTGACATCCACCAAACCACACTGGGCCCGCGTGGTGGATTACGGCCCATTCCCTGTCCTAGAAAGGAGGCCTGAGTCCCATCAGTGCGAACATTATATGGCCGACTTTGCTAAAGGAAAAATTTAAATAAAATATTCCAAACAGCTAGCTATATATTTTTACTCAAATACTTTGAGAATCTGAGTACAAACCGTTGAATCGTGCAGGCATTTACGAAATTTGTGTTTTGAAAACTATCCTAAGTATTCGTTACGGCGTACTTGTATTTGCATGCCCCCGCGAAAGTAGGCCGGCGACAAGACGGTATAAATGGTAGGTATAATAGATAGACATCAGGTAAGGTATCTTTTAAGCTACATTGATCGGTGCACAGTGGTTGAAGAAGACAATAAAAAGCTAGCTTTTATGCTGAGTATGACATTAGGCTTATATCCAACAGTGGACGTCTTTCTTCTCCATAGGAAACGACCAATTTGGCACTAGCTTCAGACGTTTTATAAGTGCCCATGTAGGCCTATTTTACTGTATGTGTAAGGTATAAATAAACGTTATTTCTTTCTTTCTATGTGAAATAAAAATCTTTTGACTTTGACTTGACTGTAATACGTTTCGTGGACTGAGCTATACGCTGTGCTGCTCAAGCTGTCTGGTGTATTTCGAAACGTCTATGATGCTACGCTTCGACGGACAGTAGGCCTTAGTTTAAGAACTCACGAAGCGGTTTTCACCCGCAGCCGCCGCGGTTGCGGGCCCGCAGCTTCTGTGGAATGCAGATATATATGTTCAACATGTGCGCGGTTGATCCCGGCTCCCGCTGTACCGAACCTCGCTGGCCGCAGTCGTCCGCTGCCTCAGTGGGTTGCGCCCGCATGTTCTGTGGTCGGCCGGCAGGCGACTGGGCACTGGTCATTTCACCACTCATCTTGCAACCGCATGTCTTGCGATAATCACCCACCGGATTTGCGGGCGAAAATCGCAACCGAGGCGGCTACATAACCGTGTAAATTTGCGATCTCGTGTTTTCCCTACCGCGGCCGACGCGGGTAAAATCCGCTTCGAGAGTTCTTAGCCTTAGTCTTACCGTGCTTCCAAAATTGAGTTTAATAGTATTTTAAACGTTGGGGAGGTGTATAATTGATTGTTTAATAGCGAAAGATTTGGGGGAGGAATTCCCTAAGATTCGCTTCGGTTTCGGTAAACTTGGAAGTTAGAATCGACTTTTAATATCTTTGCTATCATGATATTAATATTCTATTGGTTATGTTTTTTCGTGCTACTGAAGGTACTGAAATTATCATCGCCATCCATGGGCCTTACGGTGATGTTTCAAAATGTTAGGCGTGCGAGCGAGAAATAGGAATAGAGCTATGATCGTGAAATGGATCGCGAGCTCGTGGTAGAGCCCTGTGTATGTACTTTACATTCAAAGTTCGCAATTTATGACGCGATTGCGTTCGGATTTTGACGATCTTTGGCAGATGAATAGATCATGACCTTAATTACGACAGAGTTCTATTTCGTCCCGGGAGCTGATTCCCATTAGATATATGTATAGTTGGGTAGTTCACACATTACTTACGTTAACTTTTTTTTTAATTGTACAATGTAACTTTATCAAAAATTTACACTACTATTATAAATAGGTAAAGTTTTTTTTTGTTTGTTGGAGGTAATCTCTGGAAGTAATGGTCTGATTGCTAAAATTTTTCACCAATAGAAAGCTGCTTTATCCCAGTGTGATATAGGCTATATTTCATGTACGCAGGCGAAGACGCGGGCTAAAGCTAGTCGCAAATATAAATATTTTTTCAAATAAGTACATTTAATTTTGCCTGCCTTGCCTGTTGGTCTAGTGGTTGGTGGCCCTGACTGCTATGCCGGAGGTCGTGGGTTCGATTCCCATCCAGGACAAATGTTTGTGTGTTGATCACGATCATTTGTTCTGTGTCTGGGTGTAATTATTTATATAAGTATTTAGAAATATATAAGTAAGTTTATCAGTTGTCTAGTACTCATAACACAAGCTCTGCTTAGCTTGATGCTAGACGGCGTTGTGTGATAGTTGTGGAATATATTATATTATTATATTATATTATTTTAAGTAACTTTTCAAATTTGGTGGAAGGGAAACAGTCAAGGAATAAAAAACGTCATAAGGTCAAAGTGTAAAGAGATAGCGAGATGTTCCCATCATGCGCCCACTCTTATCATCATCCATCATCATCATCATTTCAGCCGAAAAACGTCCACTGTTGGAAGTAGGCCTCCCACAAGTGTCAACAACGTTTGGTCCCGTGCGTGTCGCATCCAGTTAGGCACGATGCCTGCTAGATGCAGCCCTAGGAACAATCCGCAGGGATTATTCAAAGGAGTTACGGTAGCAGATACAGCATGCAGATGGCATTGCACTACTTGTCTGGATAAGTCCTTTACTCTCCAGGTCACCCGTCTGTGGACTGCTCTGCCAGTGTCGATAAAACGCGCGCCATCACATGTATTCAAATCACTTGTAAAGGAATATTACTTGTCCTTGTAATTTGGTTTCGTATTTAGCTGTATTAATTGTAGTTGTCACTTGTTTTATTTCCTATATAATTATTTAGTACATATGTATTGAATACACAAAAAAAACTACACCTTTTGCCCCCAGGCAGGCTTCGGCCCTGCCGGCCCCCCTACGGTTTTGCAGACATCTCCTTCAGGCGCGCGTGAAACAATAAGCCAGCTCCACCTCTAGGTGGACCGAAATGGAGGGTCTGACTTTTACTTACCTGCATTCCTCCAGTTGCCTTAACAATCCAGGACTTTAATAACACCAACCCATTTCTGAGTGAAACGCTACGAAAACCCAAAGTTATATAGCTATGAGTATAATGTACACAAATATAATTATAGCCACGTAAATGTAAGGGAATCTCATCCTTATTTACATAATGTAATCCTTACGAAGGTACGAACTAAGATTGAAATAGTTTAATGCTCTAAGGAAGTTAAGCCACGACTTTGAAACTAGTGAGAAATCCCGAAGTTCATTAAGTGTAATCTTAAATTGGTTTAAGATTAAAGAAAAGTTGCTGGTTTAATATTATTAAACATTGCGGAGGTGTTATGTACTTGATTGTTTAACTGTGGGAGAGTTAGTGCTAGTGATTGACTACGCACTACCTACGTGCTACGTGTCATGGGTTCGATTCCTGGTTGATCCCCTACTGGACATAGACCTCACTAAGGTCCGGGCCACACGATGTGTTGCGGCGCCGCACCGCAAATATTTCGACGAATCGGCGTACCGTACGAGCGGGGTGGCGTCACTCGTGTGCTCGCCGATTCGTCTAAATATTTGCGGCGCGGCGCCGCAACGCATCGTGTGGCCCGGCTCTAAGTGTTGCCACAACGACCGATCCTGATGCGTCCCGCACCCATTGGATTTCCGTGAGATCTTTTGTGCATTATTAACACTTTCAGCCAATTCTGCTGGCGTCAAATAAACTTCTTCATTGCTAGAATCACTATTTTTAGGTTTTTCATTTGTTTTCAAGTTTCTTGTTTTCAACCAAAGATTTTATTAACTATATCCTAAATTCTTGTTTTCATGTACCTGTAGTTATCGGTATGGATCTTGAGCGCTCGGCGTCAGAGTGGGGATCGCTTTGCGCATTCCATACATTGGCGAGCCAATCGTCGTCGTTGTTAGATACATGCAGCAAGCGCAGGAAACAAATCACGAGTGATGTCTATGACACGATGGCGCGGCGAGCCAATCACTTACATTCCCCGCCCCGCGTCTCACGTCGCACCACTAAAGAGACCGAATATTTGACTTGTGCGCAACTTGAAGCCAGCGCTCAAGATCCGTATCTATACATTTGGCACCAAGAAGTAAATAGGTTTAATGATGTTTTGAATTCACAAACTTGCGATGTTCTAAATTCAATTTGTCCTCTAACGGATAAAAACTGCTTTTGCACTGCTTTATCAAAGAGTAAAAATATTCTTTCCGAGATGGGGGGATGAAAAATTTATTTTTTGTTTGTAGGAGGTAATCTGTGAAAGTATAGGTCCGATTGCTAACATTTTGTCACCGACAAAAAGCTGCTTTATTCCTGAGTGATAAAGGCTATATATTTATGTATGTGAGTGAAACTGCGGGCACAAGCTTGTCGTTTATTTTCAAGTGTTTCTGCAACAAATATACTATATCGAAATTCTAGTCTCAATCTGTTCCTCTAAGCATCCTAACTTGGTATCGTCCTCACGTCCTTAAGTACTTATGCTATTTTATTAATTTATATTCACAGGCGTTTCTAGGATCGGTGTCAGATTTTCATAATATTTAATTTGGAAGATGTTATTTTATGAAGTGCTGAAAGAACTTATGAGTATTTGGAATAAATAAGTTGTATTTTGTTTTGACGGTGCGAATGAATGTGCAATTATTAATTACAAAACTAGCTGTGCCCGCGACTTCGTTCGCGTGGACTACAAGATTTTGAATTTATTTTTTCTAAAATAAAAGTAGCCTATGTTATGTTACTCCTTATTACATCAGCTACCTGCCAAAAAAAGTCCCGTCAATATCGGTCCACCCATTTCAGAGCCCGGACAAACAGACAGACAAAAATTGTTATAAAATATATTTTGGCAGTAAAAAGCAGTTATTTCACCTTTTTACCAATTTTCACTTAATAGTCCAAATAATACAGACTGAAGATTTTAGCGTTGGTAGACCACTAGATCAATATTTTTAGTTATAGAAGGCTCACCGGTTGCGGGTTTTTACGCACTTACGTGCGTAGGTTCGTTTTGTAAATTCAGGCAGGCTCTGACTCATTTCATACAAAATCACGCACGGCACTACGAGACTCAGTGTGCCATACCTTGCGTGACGCCTCGAATCCACGCGCGTAGGTGCATGTTTCTCCGCATGTAGGCGTGTGGATCTGCATGAACGCGCATGGATGCATTTGCGGTGTGTTGGACTGTGCGTGTTTTCTATACAAACGGAGATACTTACTAGCGACATTAAAACACGTATTCACGAGGTACCCGCAGTGTACCTCATGAATGCGTGTTTATTTTGTGCGTGGCAGTGTGATAATAGCCTTACATTTTTCTTTACAAAATTCCCCTATCGAGTCCACATTCACTCAAACTTTTTAATTACAACACACTATCCCTTAGTTATTCCAACACCACCCCATTATGTACCCATCAATTTAATAGAGAAGTTAACCCTATAAATAGCGAGGTCTGTCGTCTCACACCGATCGTAAAGCGGGCCCTTTAGACCCTACTTGATACTTTGTCAGCTATAAACACACGGAAATAAGGTGTCAGCATGACAAGGGTTAATATGGTACACTAGCTAGATTTATTTGACATTTTACGCTTGACGCTAAAGTGGAGTATTGGTTTTTGTTGAGACTTATAGTAATTAGAGAGGGAGCGAGATGGAAATAGGCAGACAGGTTTAAAATAATATGCGAGGGAAAGAGAGAGGAGAAAAACAGGGTCAGTCTTATGTGCTATCGCGTTCATTTCTGCTTGAAAACTTAAAAAAAAATCGCTTGAACCCAGCTGCGTGGCGCCAGACCAAACCCTTTGAAATTTTCGAATCGAAAATTTTGCAATTGTGCAAGCAAAAATGAACTTAGCGGCGGTCAGGCGGAAGGGTCTTTGCTGGTACACAAAAGTTTTGAAAACTAGACAAACGTGTTGGTAGTAGTACTCGTTCACTTTTATTTCACCTGTAATTTCCTTACATTTTTATAAAATAAAATATTCTGTCTGTTAGCGATTAACTCAAAAACTACAGAACAGATTCTCAACTTTTTTTTTACCAATAGACCCAGTAATTCATGAGTAAAAGTATGAGTAATTAATGTGTAATACATTCATGAAAAGATGGTAATTTTTAAGACTTTTAAACACACGTGCGAAGCTGGAGCGGATAAATAGTTATAAATCCCGTCGGAGAAAGAACCTGTACTTTTATATAGCTGAGAATTCCAAAAATTGCTAACACACGTACGAAAGTTGGTCGGGTAACTAAGTTACGTTATAAATCTCGCTGGAAAGAGAGCTCATATATTTTTTTGGGAGATAGGAAATCATTTAATGCACCGTATCAATTGCGCCTGGCTTAAGAGGCAATCACTATCAAGACTAACGCCTCATATGAGACTGGAAAAGTACCGATGGCTTGGAAGTAAGCCAACGTGCAGCCTGTGCCCAAGAAGGGCAGTAGAGCTGACCCGGCAAACTACCGACCCATCTCTGTTACGTCCATCCTCTGTAAGAGTATGGAACGGGTAATTAACAGAAAGCTTCTGGCATACCTGGAAGCTAACGACATCCTCAGCGACCAGCATTACCAGCATACGGCTTTCGTCAAAATCGGTCTACTGGGGACCTTCTAGCGTATACCATTCACATCTGGGGCGAGGCCATTGAGAAGCATGGGGAAGCGCTTGCCGTGTCCCTTGATATCTCAAAGGCCTTCGATAGGGTCTGGGACGAAAGCCTTATTGCTAAGCTGCCTTCATTCGGTCTAGCCACTGGTCTGTGTGATTGGATCGCAGACTTCTTGAGGGATCGATCCATCCGAGTGTTAATTGATAGATGCTCGTCCAGTCAAATGGATATTAATGCCGGAGTCCCTCAGGGGTCAGCGCTCTCGGCAACACTATTTTTGCTGCACAAAAATAACCTACTTAAACCCGAAACCTTTGGGTATGCAGACGACAGCACTTTTGCTGAGAGATATGTATCTTACAGATCCAGTCATTCCTCCCTCTCCTACCCTCAATTTCGGCTCCTACAACGAGGCAAAAGCCCAACTAGCTGCCAAAAAATAGGGGATCTAAGCAAAGGTGAGACGGTATTTCACGCCCGAACCGCTGCTCAACCTCTATCATGCGCAAGTTCGATCGTGTATGGAATACTGCTCTCATCTTTGGGATGGGTCAGCCAAATACCAGCTGGATGCACTAGAGTCTATTGAAAAGCATGCCAAGAAGATCATAGGCAATGATGCTCTTGTGAATTCAAAACTCCAAAGTCTTGAGCATCGACGCCGAGTTGCTGGCCTGTCTGTTTCCTATCGTTTACACTTCGGGGAGTATGCACTGGAATTACACAATTTAATTCCGCCAAGTCCGTTCCATCATCGGACCACACATGGACATCCCACCTATACGTATAAAGCGTTTTGGGAGTACATTCATTATGCGTACAGCTAAGGAATGGAATTTCCTGCCGGAGTCTGTGTTTCCTGATAGCTACAACCTAAATTCTAGGCAAGCGTGCTCCATCGTCGGCCACATCATCGCTTACCATCAGGTGAGATTGTGGTCAAACGCGAGCCTATCCACCATAAAAAAAGACTTCTTTGTGATCCCAAAATCTAAGATTCGGAATGGCGGATGTACCTCAGCGAAATAAATTATAATAATTACCCTTAAAATTTACCTAAAATGTACTATTCAGTACCATAATTAACCAATCAGGTTAAATAATAAAATATTAAAAAGATTTAATTTTTAAATAATTTCATTCTGAAGAAGGTTATTATAGGCTAGGAGGTATTTTAGAGCTAGGCACTGAATAGTACATTTTAGGTACATTTTAACGGTAATTACTGTACTATAGTTTATTACGCTGGCTGGGGTACCCGCTATTCCGACTCTCATCCCAAATTGACCATCAGAGTGAAGGGAACAGTGTAGAAGAAGGTAGTAACTACGACCAACAATGACATATTATGGAGTAAAGTGCTGGACCATGATAAAGGCACACGAACAGCGTCTCCATACGAGCAAAATGATTTTTTTTATGCTCGTATGGAGACGCTCAGATGAGCTGGAGGTGTAACCCGGTTAGACAAAGTTCGAAACGAATACATCAGAAGATCATTGGTGGTACCGATTGCCAAGAAGTTAAAAGAAAGTCTCATGTACGGTCATATCCTTAGACGAAATGACGATCACCCAGTCAAAAACGCCATAAATATGTCCGACTGACCACGAAGAAGACAACGACCAACCGTTGCCTGGAGGTCAAATATGAAAAAAAAAATAACCAAGTGAGTCTAAGTACACAGACAAGCCAGAACAGAGCTCTCTGCTAAACTGGGAAGAGGGTTGGACAAAGAAGAGGAGGGAAATCATTTAATAACTTCTCCCGCTCTCTAGCTTTTAATTTAAATCCACCTATATTCTTTCAGTAAGAGCCAGGCCACACGATGCGTTGCGGCGCCGCACTGCAAATATTTCGACAAATCGACGGGCACTGTGTGGACGAGTGACGCCACGCCGCTCGTATGGCCCGCCGATTCGTCGAAATATTAGCGGTGCGGCACCGCAACGCATCGTTTGGCCCAGCTCTAAATGTCGCCAGTGTCGATGTCAATACGCTGAAGGAAAACATCGTGAGAAAATCGGTCCCACAACCTAAAAATTATGCTTCATTATGTTTGATGTCGACATCGATAAAATAAACGTCTCTATTTTATGAAATTCTCTTTATCTAGTAAATATCTCTAATTTAAATTGTCAGTATGTTTGCATGCTGTAGTCTTACTGTTTCACAAAAATGCTTTCTCCTAATATGCATATTGTACAAAAGAGTAGATATGTACGAGTATAATTATAGTGATTGAGGAATAGATGTAATTTTTTTTTTATTTTTACATACATTAACTCATGCCTTATTCCTATTCGCTCCTTCTGCAAAGCAGTAACGCTTACAAAGGAGGAGGCTGCACGCCGCCGCCGCCGGGATTCTGATCCCGATTTCCGGTCACCGTAGGCGCCGGCTTGCAGACGGTGGGCAATGGGTAGCTCGCCGTCCGATCGTCCAGTAACCGTCCGGACCGAGCCCAAGACGTCGAAGGCGCGTCTTGTTCCACGAGCGCCTCAAGGAGTTGTCAGTAAACCTTAGGGGCCCATCAGGATCGAAGCCTACTGGGGCCAGGCAACTATTTCTGAAAGGAAGATTCGGCCCTGGTACGAAAGGCAACGAAGGAACAGGAGTGGGTTTTCAGTCAGTAAAAGTCTGACATTATCTCTCGCTCCGCCCATGAGCGGGCGATGTCTGTTGCTGACAACTCCTTGAGGCGTGCGGGAACAGTGTGCGCCGTCGACGACTTGGGCTCGGTCCGGATAGTTACCGGTCGCTCGAACAACGAGCTACCCATTGCTCGCCGTCCGCAAGCCCACGCCTACAGTAGCCGGAAATAGGGGTCGGAATCCCGGTGGTACCTCCTTATGTTTATAATTTTTAGCAATAAATGAATGTAAACATTTTACTTATGAAGTATAGGCCTATTCGTTAATTTAAGGCAATTAAATTTAATATCCGGTACATCTGTCGCTTCCGTTTACTCCTGGCCCGTACTAATGTATTTAGTAGTACATAACATCCCGCTACTACCAGTTTACAATTCGATGAAGAAGTGAACTCGAACACATTCATCAACCTTTCGTATACCGTAATTAGAGACACAATGAGAGAGCGAACGCCGGCGTTCGCTTCGGGTTTAATGATCCAAACTCATTCTATTCAGTCACTAGTTTCTACCTGCCGTATTGCCTGCATGAAATCAGAAAATGATTAATAAAAAAAGGGGGGAGGCGCACTGAGGGGTACAAACTTACCTATGAAAATAGTTCAATTCCCCAATTGAGTTACGAAGATATTTCACAGTCACAAAACAGATTTTTTTTATTTTTTTATTTATTTAATCTTCATGCAACACAAAGTACATATGCGGACTTGATGCCTTAGGCATTCTCTCCCAGTCAACCTAGGCTGGTGAAGAGACAATATGGTAGGCGCACAAAAAGAAAATTGCAAACAAGAGTAAAAATATACATAATAATTATTATTATTATTTATTTATTTATTGTGTCGTAACTAGATTTTCTCTATATTTGTGCTTTGAGAACTTGCTTCATGCCAAATTACAGGATTCTAGGTCATCGGAAAGTACCCTATGAATTTTATGCTATGAATGAGAGTGTCGAAATTCACTTTTTCTGCGTATACACAAGAGCAGCATCTTTTCTTTAACTCAAAAGTTTGATTTTTTTCACAGCTTCAAGGAACTCAGACCTGAGTATATAGTTTTAATTTCAACTCGATACCTCCACGCGTTCTCGGGATAGTACTGTAGCAATTTTAAAAGAATTTTTAATATTGCTCCAGTACCTTTACCCTTTTTAGGGTTCCGTAGCCATATGGCAAAAAACGGAACCCTTATAGATTCGTCATGTCTGTCTGTCTGTCCGTCCGTATGTCACAGCCACTTTTTTTCCGAAACTATAAGAGCTGTACTGTTGAAACTTTGTAAGTATAAAATGTATTCTGTGAACCGCATTAAGATATTCATACAAAAATAGAAAAAAACAATTAATTTTGGGGGTCCCCAAACTTAGAACTGAAACTAATTTTTTTTTTTTTCATCGGACACATACGTGTGGGGTATCTATGGATAGGTCTTCAAAAATGATATTGAGGTTTCTAATGTCACTTTTTTCTAAACTGAATAGTTTGCGCCAGAGACAAACTACCATCGAAAATTGTTTTGAACGAAATCCAGTGTGTAGTTTTTTTTTAAAACGTCATAAATAAAAAAAAATACACTATTATTAAATCATCGATCAAAGTTACAACGAACTACAAGAACTTTATGTTATATTATGTTACTTGCTGCTAAGGAACCTTCATGGGCGAGTCCGACTCGCCCTTGGCCGATTTTTTTAATTGATATAAACTAGTGCATAACTGCGATCCCACCGGTAATGCAATCGTTGCATCAATTAGAACAAAATGAATCAACACACACACTACAATACAAATCAATCAATTACAATATGAATCTTTATGATGTTAGTATATAGGTAGATATATTATATGAAAATAAAATATAGGTATCTGACTATTGAAAAACACAACGCCTCTACACAGCACAAACCTTATTCAATAAACATTTTATTGTGTTAGAAAAGGGTCAAATAAACTGGCCCTAGGCATTGAAATAAAAATCCAAATTGCCTTACAAAAACTTCTACAAACAAATTGTTTATTTATTCGATTTCAAACGGTTACATATACACTATCTACACTAACATAATAAAGAGGTAAAGTTTGTTTTTTTTTTTTTGTAAGAGGTAATCTCTGGAAGTGCTTGGCAGATTGTTAAAAATTTTTCACCGATAGAAAGCTGATTTCATGATTATTCCTGAGTGACATAGGCTTTATTTTATGTAGGTATGCGGGCGAAGCTGCGGGTAAAAGCTAATTACAAATATTAATGAAATAGATATGTATTGGGGTCAGGTTATCTCGCTCCTTCCCCTAATTGATACTAAACAATATTGAGACTTAGTAACAATTTAAATAAAATTAAAAACCAAAACAACCAAATCAACCAACCAACTAAACCAACTAAACAACCAAACCAACCAACCGACCGACCAACTAACCAAACCAACCTAGAACGAAACTCTAAAATCACACACTGCGACATCTTACAATCTAGCGGGTATTTTTAAAAAAGCAATTCGGTGCCTCGACGAACATCTCGAAATTTTTAATGTTGGCCTACTTTGCCTTACGTTATGACGTAAGCAACATAAAACCGTACTGTTTATTTATTTATTTATTACACTGTATATGGCTTAGGACTATTAAGTATGAGGTTTAAGGTAGAACCACATTGCGCACACGTGGCCAACGTACGCCGATCTGGACGCGTCGATCTCTATACATTTAATATGGCAAATAGACTTGCAAGTGTACATTATATCCACGCCACGCGATGCCACGCAACTCTACACTACGTACAAATTAGTGATGTAACGAATATTTGCATTTGCGAATATTCGCAGAATTCACAAGAAAGATGCGAATATTTGGCAATTTTTTTTTTTTTTCGCGAATATTCGTTGACATTTAATATTCTTCACATCAGTTGTATTATCATTTTATATTCGTTCAATCAATATCTACTTAAATACCTTTTTGCTTGTCAAGAAAAATTGCCAAATATTCGCATATTACTTGTGAATTCGAATGCAAATATAAAAATGTGTGAATTCACGCGAATACGAATATTCGTTACCAGGGACTCAAACTGTAACCGTAATAATGTGTTTTAACACTGTTTTTTAAAACAGTTTTAACAGAAAAATACTTTTAAATGTAACAGATACAATAATGTTGCGAATGAAACTGTAACCTTTTATATGTGTTAATAAGTGTTAATATGTGTAACTGAAATAATTGCACAGTACCATAAATGAGTAAAAATTTGGCAACGCTTCGTTTACCTGTTACACTTATTAACACTTTTATATCTGTTACAGATATGTTACGGTTACACTTTTTTAAGTGTTTTGGGTTAAAACATTGAAAACACATATACCTATAAGTGTAAAATTTTTGATTCAGTTACACATTTAACATGTAACACTTATAATTCTGTAACCTTTAAGAAGGTGTTTTTAAGTCCCTGTTCGTTACATCACTAGTACGAATCAAACGTGGTCCTCGTGTGCGTTGTTAAAGTACGCAACTGCAAGTCAAATGTTAACTTTGGTCTGTAGGATTGATCGAAACAGTTATTTAAGTTGCTCCATCCAGAACGGAAGAAGTTTTTTTTTTTGTTATAGCGCTCGCATTTGACCCCTTAATAGCAGGTTAGATATCTGCTATTAAGCAATGATGCAGCCGACGATGGAACACGATCGCTTAGAAGCAATCTATTCACTCTTGACTGAAAGACCCTTATGTTATAGCTACCAGGAAACAAACACAGAACTTATTGCGAACAACTATTTCAATATTATTTTCTAACTTCTATTCTACCAGCCCTAACGCCACAGTACTGGTACTGTGCACATCCTACAACCGATTCTTATTTATATCGGTCTGCAACGATTCTATTGTACTTTTTTCATTTATATTGAGAACGCAAGTTGCAATATTATATTCAATAGATCTGCAAGTCTTCTAATAATGTCACCTTCTTTTTGTTTGATGTAGACTTATGCCTGCTTTTGGTTTTTATTTCTTCGATATGATATTGAAACTTACAGCTAGTTATTCTCGTCAATCTGGATAAGTCGTTTCTTATTGCGTAATACTTATTCATTTTTCAGTTACGTTATGAAAAGAGTAAAATACTATAAGTGGGATTATTCTATATGACATTTACAACATTATTAGTATATAGTATATTGCGAAACCTAAAAATATTTTGTTCAGAATCAGTAACTGAATAGATTCCAATAATTTTTACTCAAAATTTTTTCCCAAAAATATTTTAAAAAAGTCCCATGTTGGACATCACTGACATTAAGTACAAAACAAATCACGGCAGATCGTAGCGGCTTTAGGCGCAAGCGCACAGCTGGTTGCGATAGCAAAACCACCCCTCAGTCGCCCGGGTGGCCCGGTCACCATGTGTTTATGTCGTCAATCAGGTACCATAACGAGCTTATAATTTTGTGAATTTTCATAATACAGTTTTGACATTTCGTACGTATTATATATATTTTCATAAAAATACTAGACAGGTGTTTCAAGTTTTGCATATATAGAAGTACTAAAAATAAGGTTGTAAAATAAAATAAAACTAACCTATGCCAGCGGCTTCGCTCGTGTGTTCGCTCTTAGGGGAATAATTTTGGGAAATCCTTTTTAGTGCTGGCCTACGTCATAAAAGGATACCTTGTACAATATTTCATAGTCTCGGTAGGTTCGGCTGTACGCTATGTCAGTCAGTCAGTTTCTCCTTATAAACATCACTTTGAAAGCCACAATCCGCAAGGGTTTGAACAATTTTGTGCCACTCTATGCATAACTTGACCAATGTCCTCTGTTGCTTTTTAGGTTTGTTGTTTTAGAAAATGTATCATTATTGTTGTTGTTGTTGTTTATGTATCATTGTTGTTGTTGTTGTTGTTGTTATCTTTGTGTACAATAAAGAATTAAGAATTATTGAACTCAAGAATCACCAAAAGAAAACTCTATTCTTTTCCCTCATAAAGTCCTATCTCACTTATCTTTGCATAAAGAACTCGAACCACGAGCGAATAGTAGGGGATAACATCTGTTGATCAACCTACATGCAGATATATTAAACAGATTTGTGGTCTACAATGTAGAACGTTGGAATATACTGTACCCAAGCGCCTACGTGTCATATATTCTAAGCTATGCTAATCTGCGGAATGAACTGGGCTGTTCTTAGTTGGGGCTCAACGAATTCATTGTGATGGTAACTGGGATCTATAAACTAATATTAGAAAGATGTAAAGTTTGTTTTTATGGTTTTTTGTTTGTAATCTCTAGAAGTACTGATTGGCTGAAAGCTGCTTTATTCCTGAATGACATGGGCTATATTTATCTACGCTGGCGGAGCTGCGAGCAAAAGCTAGTGTTTTGATAAAGCTTTCACTTTGTTTTCCATTAGAATGCGAATTTTACACATTCTATTCTGTATTTGGCAACAAATGTATTGAGTCAGCCTTTTCGGCGAACTTCGCTTAGGTAGTCGATTGGACTGGAGTATTGTCAATGCCATTTTGTGCAGATTGTGTCTGTTTCAATAATTCTATAGTTAGACCAATTGTGTACACACTTTATATAGGTACACACGTTATCTTGTTGCGTTTAGAGAGCACAATTAAAAAACATCATCAGACTGGCTCCATGGTAATAAACATTTTCATACGAACATTTCAAGTTAAAAAAATAAATAAAAGGGTGTAAATTTGGGAACTATACAGGGTGTCCAGAACATTGACGTCCAAAAATAAAATTTAGGTCCCTCGTATCGTGGGGTATCCGAATCACCCCCATGTATGTTCCGCGACTTTTCATAGTTTTCGAGTTATGAATTTTTTTCTGATTTTTTGAGAATGATCGACCTGACCAATCTAAAAATTTTTTTTTTTTTTAAAGTTCATGGCTTTGTCGAGATTTTTTTTTTGCAACTGAATCTTCATGAGTAGTACTTTTATGCATAAAATAATCAGCTTCGTAACTGTGATGAAAGTTATGAAAAAATTGGTCTAAAGTGAAAAATTTACGTTCGTGAAATTATGACATAGCTTTTCAACTTTAAATAAAAAATTTAAACAGGAGACTTCATGGTTCCTAAGTAGGCTTCAAAAATGCGCCAGACTCTCAGCTTTCAGAATCATAAAAAAAATTGCACTTAATGGGGCTACTTTGGCTTAAATCGACCTTCAAAAACTGTGAGGTAGAAAATTCTTAAAATTAGCCACATGACGATTTTTTTTTTTGCCTATTCTCTCGTTCCTAAGGTTAATTTATGAAAACAACCGAGAGTGAGAGAGATAGCAATAATTCGGTCTCTTATCCTCTCAGCCCATTGTTATTGCAAGTAAAAGAGTAGCGCCTTCGTTTACAACCCATGGTGCACGAGAAAAAATCGGGCGGAGTTTTTGAATCTTAGCTTTTCTTGCAGTCATTTTTGGTTAGCAAAGTATTCGTCAGATGGCTGATTTTAAGAATTTACTACCTTTTTTATGGTGGGAAAAAATCATGCATTTATTGGCCCACCCTTGGGCGGAGCGGGAGATAGTGTCAGACTGTTACTGACTAAAAGACCCACTCCGTTCCTTCTAGCCTTTATACTGGGGCTCGAGCGCCCTTTCGGATAACCCTGGCCCCAGTAGGCTTCGACCCGGCTGGGTCCCTGCTGTTGCTGTCAACTCCTTGAGGCGCGCGGGAACAGTGCGCGCTGTCGACTTGGGCTTGGTCCGGACAGTTACCGGACGGCCGGACAGTGAGCTATCCATTGCTCACTGTCCGCAAGCCCGCGCCTACGATGGCCGGAAATCGGGATCAGAATCCCGGCGGCGGCGGCGGCAGCGATAACACCGTTGCCTGATGCGTTCGGCCTCCTCCTTTGCGAGCATTACTGCTTCGCATAAGTCAGCGACCGCCTGCCACTCCTCCTCGCTCCGGACCATGGCCTCAACCAAGGCCTGGCGCGAGAGGTCTCCGCCGCCGATCGCCCCCACGAGGGCACGGCGATGCTCCGCCCAAGCAGGGCACACCTCGACTGTGTGCTCCACCGTGTCGTCCGGGCGTTCCGCACAGTGGCGACACCCGGGCGTCACTTCCGCATGAATACAGTGCAGAAGAATTTTCTACCTCGCAGTTTTTGAAGGAAAGCTTAGATTCAAAAACTTTGCGTGATCTTTTCTCGTGCACCATGGGTTGTAAACGAAGGCGCTACTCCTTTACCTGCAATAACAATGGGCTGAGAGGATAAGAGACCGAATTATTGCTATCTCTCTCACTCTCGGTTGTTTTCATAAATTAACCTTAGGAACGAGAAAATAGGCAAAAAAAAAATCGTCATATGGCTAATTTTAAGAATTTTCTACCTCGCAATTTTTGAAGGCCGATTTGAGCCAAAGTAGACCCATTAAGTGCTATTTTTTTTATGATTCTGAAAGCTGAGAGTCTGGCGCATTTTTGAAGCCTACTTAGGAACCATGAAGTCTCCTGTTTAAATTTTTTATTTAAAGTTGACTAGCTAAGTCATAATTTCACGAACGTAAATTTTTCACTTTTGACCAACTTTTTCATAACTTCCATCACAGTTACGAAGCTGGTTATTTTATAAATAAAAGTACTACTCATGATGATTCAGTTGCAAAAAAGAAATCTCGACAAAATCATGTACTTTTTTTTTTAAAAAAATTTAGATTGTTCTGGTCGATCATTCTCAAAAAATCAGAAAAAAATTCATAACTCGAAAACTATGAAAAGTCGCGGAACATACATAGGGGTGATTCGGATACCCCACGATACGAGGGACCTAAATTTTATTTTTGGACGTCAATGTTCTGGCCACCCTGTATATACTACACGTGGAGTACAATTTTATGGATCTCAGAAAACCATTTTAGTTTTTTTTTTTTATGGCTATTTGACAGAGACAGGGCCGGCTTTATCACGCAGGATTTGCAGTGCACACCGGCGCTGAGTCTTACTGTACGGGCTTCAAAACGCCGCTTGGAGTAGGATATTTAAAATCTTTGCTCGTAACCCTAATTTCTTTTGGAAAAAAGAAGTCGACACTGTCAAAAAACTCTACTATTAAAAGGTTCTAAACAAATCATTCCTACATGAGAGCGAAAATCTCTAAACGACATCTCTATAGTGCGACATCTTGTTAAATGGATGTCTTATTACTGCGATATTTCGTTTCAGCGAAAAACTATTCTATGTGTGAATGATATTACTGCTAAGACATCGATTATCCCACGCAGTTCATAAACTCAACCTTATCATATCGCAACAGACTTCATCTTGTCCGACTAACACACTATGGAACACTGGTACTAGGCCAAATATAGTCTTTTATATATGTATAATTTATTTTATTAAAATAAAAATAAATTATATAATATTATTTTTATTTTAATAAAATATAGTTTGTTAAGAGTCAGTAACTAAATGGATGGATATTTTTTACACCATGTTATATTTTTTCCCAAAAATATTTAAAAAAGGTCACAAGTTGGAGATCACAGACACTAAGTACAACACAGGTCACGGCAGATCATAGAAGGCATTAAGCGCCAGCAAACAGCTGGGTGCAACTGCAAAACAACCCCTCAGTCGCCTGGATGGCCCGGTGACTATGTATTTTTGTTGATATGACAAACTTTGTGATTTTTCATGTTTCTGAAATTTACATAGATTCTTTACACAAAAATACTAAACACGTGTTCCGAGTTTCGCATATACTAAAAACAGATGTTTTATAATGTATTTACACGACTCCTACGTTACATAGCCCACCCACTACTCATTAATTCCACGTGTAATCTCCCACATCCCCATTAAATGTACCTAAATGAACTTTCCAGCTTTTTACCGCTTCACACTCCCGCTAGATTCAGCCTACAGCGCTCCATCCACATTGTGTACAGACTGACCCACATCTAGAACGCCATTCAGCCAATGTGTGGGAGTATCAAAGGAACGATGGCTGCACCTAATTCGTTGGCACCGACCGGGCAAACAGCTCGGACAAAGAACTTATGTACTACGGCAGTAATAGTGGTTCTATTAAAGTAGTTTTTAAGACCTGATAAGTTCTATAGCTGTATCTACTTAACTAAAGGCAACTGGATTCTTTTTGTGTAGAAGAAGAGGAAGGTTAAAGAGATAGATGGATTGCCTGAGATGTGACAAAAAGGGAGTCGTACATAGTATGATGATAAGACGGAATTAGGTAGAGTTATTATTGCATCGTATTATATCAACATTTATATTAATATGGATCTTCCCAGGGTTTCAAATGAAAAATCCCGTGTGGCCAACTATATTACAAATAGATAACAATAAAAACCTCAGAGGTAGATAACACAACTAAAACAAAGACAATTAACATTACAATTTTTATTAATACTCGTATTTTTCATTGAAAAAGATCTCTCTACGTCAAATGAGGTGAAATGGTAACACGTTAATCCCATACATTTTGGCATTAAGATAATCATTGTCAAAACCCTGTCGGATTATCCATGTGTGTCTAATGTCCGCTATAACCTGCCATGACCTGCGTTGTACTTAGTGTCGATGGTGTCCAACTTGTGACCTTTTTTTAAATATTTTTGGGAAAAAATATATCAAATCAAATCAAAGCACTTATTTCAAATAGACCATTTACAGGCACTTTTGAATAGTCAAATGTCGGTCAGTCCAAGAAAAGTGAAGCTAAAATTGCACGTTCCAAAGAGTAGGTCTCTATGGAGAAGAACGTGCAAGAAACTCCATGGACACTCCTTTAAATCATAGTATGTGTTACATATACCATGGTGTAAAAACTACTGGAATCGATTCAGTTACTGATTCTGAACAAACTATATTCATGTTTCGCATATGCTAAAAAAAATGTTTTATACTTAGGGTTTTTCTTTCGCGGTGGAAAAATCATCTAATGACAACCCCTGCTCTTGGGCGGAGCGAGAGATAGTGTCAGACTTTTACTGGCTAAAAACCCACTCATGTTCCTTCGTTGCCTTTCGTACCGCGGCTGAGCTATCTTTCGAACTAACCCTGGCCCCAGTAGGCTTCGACCTAGCTGGGCCCCTGCTGTTGCTGACAATTCCTTGAGGCGCGCGGGAACAGTGGGCGCCGTTGACGACTTGGGCTCGGTCCGGACAGTTACCGGACGGTCGGACTGCGAGCTACCCATTGCTCGCCGTCCGCAAGCCCGCGCCTTCGGTTTCCGGAAATCGGTATTGGAGCTGTGAGCCCCGCCGTTGCCTGATGCGGTCGGCCCCTTTGCTAGCATTACTGCTTCGCAGAAGGAGGCGATCGCCTGCCACTCCTCCTCGCTCCGGACCATGGCCTGTACCAAGGCCCGGCGCGAGAGATCGCCGCCCCCGAACGCCCTCACGAGGGCACGGCGATGCTCTAGCCAAGCGGGGCATACCTCTACTGTGTGCTCCACCGTGTTCTCCGGGCGTTCCGCACAGTGGCGACACCCGGGCGCCATAAAAGGGCCATAGACCGAACGATTCTCGCGTAATTTATACTTAGGTTAATATTTATTTATTATTATTTATTATATTTTTTATTGTACACCGCATGAACAAAAAATATAGATACAGGACAAACATTATCTATACATATAATAAAATCGTAGGAAAGTCAAAACTGTACATTGAATATTTTTTAAAAAGAATACTTGGGGCGTGATCTACAATCGATACCGAAGCCAAAAATATAGTTTTTAGAATTTTTGTCTGTTTGTCTGTTTGTCTGTTTGTCTGTTTGTCTGTTTGTCTGTATGTATGTCCGGGATAAACTCAAAAAGTACTGCATGGATTTACTTCAAATTTTGCATGAATATTACTAAGAGGTCGGGTCAACACATAGGCTACATATTATCACGCTATCACCTTCGGGGGAGGAGCTGTGAATCTTTATTTTTCTCACGCATTCTGTGACTGCGTGTAATCTAACGACGCATATATAAATGTGGTTTTTGAGTAAGTCATGCTATTATCTAGCTTTACACTATAAAAACTACGCCATTAAAGTAACTTGGGCAGAGAAACATAGTTTAATGAATGTTAGTAGTATAAACACAATTTTAAAGCAGCGCCATCTATGAGATTTCATCAAAATCAAATCAAGCATAAGTTAACAGTTTTTGGAAATTAATCATTTAAATTTGATCATGTTGGCGAGGTTAGTAGTTAGTTATTCTTAAAATTCATAGATGGTAATGTGCATTTTCTTCATATTATAGTTCGTTTTGACAAATTCAAGTTCCAACAAAACCCTCAAAATCTTGAGCAGAGTTGAGGAAGACAATTTAAAAAAAATGCGGTGTTAGGTATTACATGGTGGCATTTCTCAGACTCTGTGAAGTCGACCAGTTTGCGAAATCCCTTACGTATGACGAGGTGCCTTCATATTACACGTACGACAAGCAAAGGGGTCTATTCAACCAACATCGACGAGGAGGTGCTGTGGAAGGTTTTCCGGGAATTTTCAAGGACACCGCATTGGGTAGGGTTTATACCGTGCACTCGAATAGTGGCGAATGCTATTTCCTGCGGTTGTTACATCACACTGTCCCAGGCTCAACGTCTTCCGCTTTTCTGAGGTCATTTGATGGCGTGGAGTATCCCACTACCGCGCAGCCTTTTGCCTAATTGGGATGACACCCTCGTGGAGGCAAGCGTCAGTGACAGTCCCAGCCACATGCGTCATCTACTTGCCGTCATCTTTGTGTTTTGTGGAGTCGCGAACCCGGTAGCTTTGTGAGAGAAGTAACGCCATCTTCTGTCTGAAGATTTTCTACGAGCTTTGAGGCGTGCTACTAGAGACGAAGTAACTGATGAACGCGTGCTGAACACCTGTCTCAGTTCACTTCAAGATGTGGTCATTACTATCGGCGGCAATCCACTGATTGAATATGGGTTACCAGCTCTCCAATCATCACCACATCAAGACCGTGGAAATCGGGAGTATAACGCTGAAACAAATTACGATCCGGGCGAAATAACCACCATACGAAATTACCATGTCGCTTTGTTCTCTTGAGAGCAAAAACAAATTTATGACACCGTCCTTGAAAGCGTTGGGCAAAACCAGGGTAAAATGTTTTTCTTGGATGATCCTGGTGGAACAGGAAAAACATTTGTTACCACTGGCATACTTGCAGAGGTCAGGCGCCAAGGCAAAATTGCTATTGCGGTAGCGTCGTCAGCAATCGCTGCCACACTGCTTCCGGAAGGCAAGACAGCACATGTCATGTTAAAAATTGCCATCGATTTAGAGAGCGCTGCCTGTTTGTGGTTTGTCACGTAACAGCGATAAGGGACACGTGCTCAAGGACTGCTCTCTGATGATGAGTGTACGATGGTCAATAGGAAGGCAATTGAGGTCGTGGACAAAACCCTGCAGGACATCCGCAGGAACCAACATTTGATGGATGGTGTCACAGTTCTGTTCAGTGGCGATTTCCGGCAAACACTTCCCGAGGTGACGCGGGGATCGAGGGCTGACGAGATGAATGCTTTGTCGAAACGATCTTCGTTGTGGTCACGAGTTCGTACACTGCGCTTGACCATTAATATGAGAGCTCGGCTCGGCGGCAATGCACGTGCTCAAGAATTCTCCGATGTCCTTCTAAGTCTTGACGAAGGCACTCTACCAGAAGAGAGAGGTGGATAGGTGGTACTTCCAGAGTCTCTCGGTAGAGTGGTATCCAGCTTAGAAAAACTCATTCACTGTGTGTACGGGGACATCAGTCGTATACCGCACCAACAGAATTCTCGGGTGTGTGAGTGGGCCATTTTGACGCCCAAAAATGATCAGGCTGCAGCAATTAACGAATGCATTCTCTCGGAAATTGAGAAGAATGAAGTGGTCTACACCTCGATAAACACTGTTATCGAGCAAGATGATGCCACACGTTATTCCGTGGAATTTCTGAACTCCCTGTCAGCAAGAGGACTTCCGGCGCATACCATCAAGCTGAAGATCGGTGTCCCGATTATGCTTCGAAGTTGTGACGGGACCCGCCTCAAAGTCATCTCGCTCCACACAGACACACCATTGAGGCGGAAATTCTTACGGGTTGTGGCGTCAGCGAGGCAGTATTTATACCACATTCCCCTCATACCCCATAACTTCCCGTTCCAGTTCAAGCGCGTACAGTTCCCCGTGTGTGTTTGCTTCGCGATGACCATCAATAAGTCGCAGGGGCAGACACTGTGGGCAGCGGGTGTCAACCTCAGGACGAGTTGCTTCTCACACGGGCAAATGTACGTCACTTGCTCCCGCTCCACCAGACCTGACTCTCTTTACATTTTGGCTTCTGGCAGTATCCGTACCAACGTAGTTTATAGGGAAGTCTTGTAAGGTATGATACCTTTATACGTATTTTTACTCTTTTGTGTCCTGGAATGTATTCCTGCATTATTTCCTCTATTTCCTTCAGTCACATCTTATGACTGAACTCAGCAGGATTCCCATATAACTCTCTTCACTAGCTTCGTTTGCGAGAAAAACTTATACTATAATGCTATTTTAAAAGTTGTTTATTTATAATGCCATAGCGACACTGGCACCTTAGGTATTTTTAGTGCTATAGAGGCTTCACGCAGACGACGTCGCGGGCAGCAGCTAGTTCAAAATAAGTGTACAATGGGCATGTTAATATTTATATTAACTTTTAAATATATCGGTATACGGAATTAGACTTTCCTCTTCAATCTTTCCTACCTGTCCAACCTTTACACCACAAAAATACATAAGAAGCAGGTTTACGAACAAAACATGAAAGTATTCTCTAAGTCTACGTGTTTAACATTCATTTTGCGTGCAAAGTTGTGTTATAAAATGCTATAAACATTATCCGTTCGTTAAGAAAAACCTTATTTATTAAAATATTATAAATTGTTAGAGTAAGGTAGGCGCAAAATAAATGTGGAATAACGTTCTTTGACCCTTCTACATTTATTGACATTCTAATTTCAAAAAAACCGGCCAAGTGCGAGTCGGACTCGCCCATGAAGGGTTCCATAGCAGCAAGTAGCATAATATAAAAGTTCTTGTAATGTGTTGTAACTTTGATCGATGTTTTAATAGTAGTGTATTTTTTTCAGTTTATGACGCATTAAAAAAAAACTACTTACTGGATTTCGTTCAAACCAATTTTCGCTGGTAGTTTTTATAGTAATGTACATCATATATTTTTTTTAGTTTTATCATTCTCTTATCTTGGAAGTTAGAGGGGGGGGGACACACATTTTACCACTTTGGAAGTGTCTCTCGCGCAAAGTATTCAGTTTAGAAAAAAATGATATCAGAAACCTCAGTATCATTTTTGAAGACCTATCCATAGATACCCCACACGCATGGGTTTGATGAAAAAAAATTTTTTGAGTTTCAGTTCTATGTATGGGGACCCCCAAAATTTATTGCTTTTTTTCTATTTTTGTGTGAAAATCTTAATGCGGTTCACAGAATACATCTACTTACAAAGTTTCAACAGTATAGCTCTTATAGTTTCGGAAAAAAGTGGCTGTGACATACGGACGGACGGACAGACAGACAGACAGACAGACAGACAGACAGACAGACAGACAGACAGACATGACGAATCTATAAGGGTTCCGTTTTTTGCCATTTGGCTACGGAACCCTAAAAACGGAATTCCTAAAAGATGTCTTGAATCGACATCTATCGTGATCCTTTACCTTTTCTGAAAAACAGTTCATTGTTGGTTTTTCGGGTACCCTTGATAGGTATGTTGAAAATATTAGGAAAAGGTCAATGTACTTTATTTAAAGTTTATCTGGCGGCTTGTATAGTCGGTTCAGTTAGCAACCATGTTATTTCCGTAATTGAAAATTGTTCGTGCTACAAAAACATAAAATCATGGGGTGCGGGATTTTTCGAAAGAGTTACTGTAACCCTGAAACGCAAAGACAAATGTTTAAGTAAATCAAGTTAGTGTGAGTTCACCTGTTCTTTTTTTAACCCACAGGTTGACTGATACAGAATGCCAAGTTGCATTAAGTCCACCTGTGTACCACTACTGCACACATAATTATAACGAATCTAAAAGTTTTTAGTTGTGCGCGCATTACGTAAAATATACAAAATCGATGTAAATAACTTTTATGCATTAAAATTGTGTGTAACTTGATATATAACTTTTTTGTTGCCCCTATTGAAAGATATACTACATTCATTGACTATTAGGAGGTACGAAGTTCGTCGGGCCAACTAGTAAATAAATAAATGAAAAAAAAAATATAATGGCACTTGCCTTAGTCACTGGGCCATCACGTGACACAAGTGTGTCATCTCGAATGCTGAATAAAACAAAACACAGTCTTCTTAAAAGCAATAAGGACCAGATGAAGGGAATGGGTCGTTAACATGATACATAGCGGAAGTTTGCAGCCTGTCACCATTCATAATGCAATTTTGAAAGTTCACTTCGACTTTACGATGTCTCGAATAGCACCCGTGTGCCTTATGTTATTACAGAGAACTTCTAACACCAACATGGCGGTTAGACAGGTAAAGTTTGAAGAGTTTTTTTATTTACATAAGCTTATCCAATATTTGGTGGAGACGTCGAGGTGCGAACTTTTAATTTTGGTGAGTTCTTGAGGCGTTTGAAGTTCTGACAAGACTTTGATCAAGTGGAAAAAAAGTATAGAAAACTTTTTTTAGGTTACGGCGAGAATATCTTACGTAATATTTATAGCACAGTTCTCAGAATTATCAAAACGAATTTTAGTCATTTTATAATGGATATTGTACACATAAATACTGTTTCTTTTACTCTAACAAAAGTCCATAATTATTTTTTAAGATCCCACCTGATGGTAAGCAGTGATGCAATCGTTGAAGGTGAGGCGCACTAGTTTATTAAGAGCTAAGTGTCTTTAACACCTAAATTATAATCGGACGGGAAGACCGCAGCAGGCATTTCAGGCAAATATTAATAATCAATTATTTATTTAATTTTAAGTAATTTAACTATTTCATTTAAGATTGTGTTTTATTTCTGTATATTTTTTCCATTTTGAATAAATTTCATGATTTCTTATTGGGGAGTAATACGTCTTAGGCGCACGTAAACACTACGCGGCACCATCTCGTGTCAAGATTGATGGGGCTACGGATTTCCTTATCCGTCATCCCTGCACCTTTATAGCTAGGCTAGCTTAAGATCTAGATTTTCAAACTACAGACGTTCACTTCTATAGTTGAGAGCCGCCTCTAACAGTTTCCCTCTTCGTACATAACCAGCACCTAATATCTGCCTTCTCTTACTTCCAGGTATGGATCTTCGGCGACGTCTGGTGCTCGGTATGGCTGGCAGTGGACGTGTGGATGTGCACCGCCTCCATCCTGAACCTGTGCGCCATCTCACTGGACCGCTACGTGGCCGTCACCAGACCCGTCAGTTATCCTAGCATCATGAGTCGGAAGAGGGCGAAGGGGTTGATTGCGGGGCTATGGGTCCTGTCATTTGTGATCTGCTTTCCGCCGCTGGTCGGTTGGAAGGATAAGAAGGTTGGTAAAGTACTTCTTTTCTTTTTTTATCTTTGCAGCTGGTGCTTTCTTATTTTGTTTCCTAATTACAAGAACATAACGGCCTTGACTTACGAGTTTGTAAATCGCGGGTTCAAACCCAGCCAGGCGCATCACTTTGTGTAGTTTAATTCATCACTACTAGTAACTACTCTCAAAACGGTGAACGAAAACATCGTGAGGAAACCGGCATGTCTTAGAAAACAAAAATTCGAAGGCATGTAATACTCACTAGCCCGCACTGGGCCCGCGTGGTGGATTACTGCCCATTCCCTCTCCTACGCTCTAGGAGAGGGAAGGGGCCCGGCAGTGGGTACATTAGAGTCTGGCCGGCATTCGACTTACGACTTTCGACACCCAGGCTGTTACCCGGTGGAACGTACTTATGGGCCTAGATTTATATATTATGCAAAAAAAAACAAAATCTGACATTTAGAAAATGTGCGTTATAATATTTTATTAAATACCACATTAGTATTAGTATATGCAAACATGTGTTTTGTACTTTTATGTAAAGAATCTATGTAGAAAATTTCATAATTGTATCATAAAAAATCACAGAGTTGTAAGCTCGTTAAGTCAGCAAAAAATACATAGTCACCGGGCCATTCAGGCGACTGAGGGGTTGTTTTGCACTTGCACCTAGCCGTTTTCTAGCACTTTTAATACCCGTTATGACCTGTCGTGACCGATGTACGACTTAAACATATTTTTGGCGGAAAAAATAATATGTTGTAGAAACTATTGAAATCCATTTAGTTTGTGATTCTGAACAAACTACTAGTATATTCAGGTTTAGCATGAACTAAAAATATTGTTATATTTATTTGGCTATTACAGTGATACCCCTAGGTACAATAATTTCATACACGAGGAACGAAAAGCCCATAAAATATTTCAGCTGAAGCGCTTTCACGGAATTATTTACTCCGTTTACTTCGCATATATTTAGTTCTGAAATTTAAACTATCTTCATTTTAATAAGCTCTTTCGGACTGCCTCGAAATTAATGTTACCTGTTATAAATAACTTTACAGCTATTCGAAATTCTGAGGAGTTTTAAGCTCATTCAAATCTATGTAGGTACCTAATATGCTTGCCAAAAACATGTCACTATTAATATTATAAAGACTTTGTTATTATAACGTCTGTATATATGTGTGTATTGTATAAGTATCGCACAAAAAGAGACGTAACTATAAAAGGGGTATTTGAAAATTGAGTTTTTTTTTAGCTTAGGTCTTTTTATGATTAAGTCAGCGGTATGTCTACTATTCCTTCACGCCCAAGCAGTCACTCGGCGTTCTCCGTAGGTGATTCAACTAGAGACTGCGGTTGCGAAGCGATCTGAGGCGGTTCATGCCAATTGAACGCGACGCGGCGATTCTGTCCTACGTGCGCGCGAAGTCGCTGGTTTGACCACCAATTATACAACTTTATTTTTAGTATATGCGAAATCTGATACACCTGTCTATTAGCATAGTCATAGCATAGTCGACCTTATAATGTTCCCACTGTTGGGACTCAGGTCTCCTCTCTAGGAGAGGGAATGGGCCGTAATCCACCACTCGAGCCCAGTGTGTGTGCGACAGCAGTGGTGACCGAGTGGCAACGGCTCCGACTTACGAGTTATAGGTCACGGGTTCAAACCCAGCCAGGGGCATTACTTTGTGTAATTTAATTCATCAGCACTGCTCTGAAGAAAAACGGTGAAGGAAAACATCGTGACGAAACCGGCATGTCCTAGAACCAAAAAATTCGAAGACATGTGTCATCTACCTTGTCTAGCATTTTTATATAAAGAATCTATACGTACATAATTTCAAAACCACATGCAGACGCTAGTTTGGTTTTATAGCTCGCATGCGTTTCCCCATGGCTAGGCAAAAGTCTCCCTCAATTTTCACTGTTTGCCCGGTTCTAAACAATTTATTCCTTATCCTTCTTAAGAAAAATCGATAAAGGCTATCAAAAAATCATCAGTTTGCTATATTTTTGAATACCATATTAGGGTTGTATTTCACTGGGCACCATGGTGGTGCGACCAGTCGCCACTACCAACAGAATGTACGCAGCTCTATAGAGAGTTACTCACCTGGTGTCCGTTTGGTTGCGCAACCAATTTGGTGGCGCGACCAGCTGGGACATGAGGCGTCTCTGGCGTTTGTACGGTATCTAGTTGGTAGCTTAGAGCTATATTTCATTGAGATATCATGACGGCGCTTCTGGTCGCGCCGCCGTGGTGTCCCAGTGAAATATAGCCCTTAAGTCGAAGCCCCATTTAGAAACGTACATTCATTCAAAATCGTTAGATATCATGACGGCGCTTCTGGTCGCGCCGCCATGGTGTCCCAGTGAAATATAGCCCTTAAGTCGAAGCCCCATTTAGAAACGTACATTCATTCAAAATCGTAAATTGCCCGGCCATGGAATCAAAGGGTGGATCACAAAAGGCATCACTGTATGTCTGTCGGCCGGCACAATTCCGGGTTCCGTCTGCGCGTGTGTCTTGTTTGACGTTCCGGTCCGTTTTCCCCTTTGATAGCTTCTGTTCCGTCAGGCTTGTTCCGTTTCCGAGACGTCTTTTATTAGTCCGTAATTATGGTTTATTGGATAACAACAAATTTTGTTGTAGACAGTTTGCGTTACAGATTGGCTATTATATTATGTGATCTTGTTCAAGCAAATATGTTTTGATAACTTTGCACAATCTTTACAGAGCTTCACTATAGGATCATGCATACTTCACAATAATAGTTACCTACATTCAAAACTGTTAGGTCCCTTAACTCAATTCGAAACTAGGTAACAGGACGATAGGTACGATATCTACACTGATATTATAAAGAGGAAAAGATTTTATTTTATTTTTTTTTTGTTTGCCGGAAGTAATCTCTGAAAATACTGTCCCGATTGCGAAATTTTTTTCTCCGATAGAAAGCTGCTTTATTCCTGAGTGACATAGGCTATATTTTATATAATTACGTGGGTGAAGCCGTGGACCATAGCTAGTAATAAATACTTCTTATTTAGTTTGACGCTTAACTATTTAATTGCGAAAACCTTCTTACATAGCCAACATTAGACATGCCATAATCATGACGCTAAGTAAGTACCCTCTTTGAGGCGTGGCTGGAAAGACGTCACGGCGTCCTCACCTTCCGCATGACGCAGACCTCACCGGACATGGTAAGTCCGGGAGCTTCCTGCACCTGGTTCATACGGTGTCGCCCGGGTGTCACCATTGTGATGATCACACGGAGGACAGGGTGGAGCACACGGCGGAGGAAGGTCAGCGCATAGTGTTCCACGGTGCTCCTCCAAGAGATATCAGCCAACCGTAGGTGGGCTCCTACGGTTGGCCCTATATACGGCAGGACCTATAAAGAAAGAAAGGGATACCGTGGTCTTAGAACACAAATGGCAACTGAAGGACATAGGCGTGGTTTTAGTCAGTAAAAATCTGACACGGCCTCCCGTTTTACCCAGAGCAGTTTAAGCATGAGTCGCGGAAGATTTATACGAATTCCAAAAAAAAAAATTGTGACGTAATATCAAGTTTACAGTAGTTTTCAAATTGATTCCTGTACTTACTTATGGTATATATAAGACTTTGCTTTATGCCAAATTTCAGGATTCTGGATCAACGGGAAGTGACCCTATGAATTTTAATTTCCTCAAGGCTGTCGAAATGTACGTTTTTTGACACATAAACCGAAGTATCTTTTTTTCTCGTTAACTTACAATTTTGATTTTTTTACAGCTTCAAGATTTGTCTATATAGTTATAATTTAAATTCGATACCTGTACGCAATCCCGAGATAAAGGGCTTTGACAGACAGACAGACAGACGGACAACAAAATGATCCTATGAAGGTTCAGTTGTTTCCTTTTGAAGTACGGAAACTAAAAAGAAACCGCCATACCACAACTATATAACTCACCCTTTTTCATTCCAGCCTGAAGAAGCCGACATGAAAGACGGCTGGGTGCCCAACCCGCCCTGCGAGTGGACCT
The DNA here is from genome assembly GCA_929112965.1 of Mythimna albipuncta. Lineage (NCBI taxonomy): Eukaryota > Metazoa > Arthropoda > Insecta > Lepidoptera > Noctuidae > Mythimna > Mythimna albipuncta. The sequence continues at coordinate 851,435 of OV815980.1, forward strand.
GCGAGCTGACCAATGACGCTGGTTACGTCGTCTACTCTGCTCTAGGCTCCTTCTACATCCCCATGTTCGTCATGCTGTTCTTCTACTGGAGGATATACAAAGCTGCTGTGAGGACTACCAAAGCAATCAATCAGGGTTTTAGGACTACAAAAGGTGAGGGTTCCCATTTTCGGATAAGCCGTCTGGTTTTTGAAGTGTTGAGGTTGAGAAAGATAGACGGTTTTTCGCCATATATAAAATGGGTTATTGTATAATTGCAATATCATCAACATGCTCAGTTATCACCATAAGTCTGAGAAGAATACGAAACGATAATATTCTTCTATTATCATAGTAGGTTTATCATCATAAGTCTAATAAGAACTTCGTTACTAACATCATAAGCAACCACTTTTGTGTGTCTTTAAAAAAAAATATCTAGTTCATCAGATTTTTTACAAAAATAAAAATATTTAAATCGAACGTTCTAAATATTCCGAAGTTTTTTTTTTTTTTTTTCGATGGGAAAAATCATCTTATGACAACCCCCGCTCTTGGGCGGAGCGGGAGATAGTGTCAGACTCTTACTGACTAAAAAACCCATCCCGTTCCTTCAAGCCTTCATACCGGGGCTCGAGCGCCCTTTCGGATAACCCTGGCCCCAGTAGGCTTCGACCCGGCTGGGCCCCTGCTGTTGCTGACAACTCCTTGAGGCGCGCGGGAACAGCGCGCGCCGTCGACGACTTGGGATTGGTCCGGACGGTTACCGGACGGCCGGACAGCGAGCTACCCATTGCTCACTGTCCGCAAGCCCGCGCCTACGGTGGCTGGAAATCGGGATCGGAATCCCGGCGGCGGCGGCGAGAGCGCCGTTGCCTGATGCGGTCAAATATTCCGAAGTCTATGCGAAGCAAGCGAAAGTACAAAAGCGGAGAAGAGCCGGGATCGGGTGGTGGGGTGCTTAATACGCTTGCGTCGCGTCATACATACATTAATACATACATACGTATAGGTATAGCAAAATACAGAGTTGAAATGTGTTACATAGAACAACGAAATCTTGAAGGTTTGTTTTTGTTAAATGAATTATGGTTTTGTAAAAAGTCATAGAACAAAAGTTGTTGTTTATGATGTTAGTAATACAGTCCTGCCAGGTTGTTAGTGTTTTAAAAATAACCTTGTAACCTTGTTAAATAATATAAGCAAAAATAATGGTGTCAAAGAGCAATATAATTTGTATTATCAGCCTGTTCTCAATTTGCAGGCAAAGCAGGCATGGGCAGTCGTTTTGACGACAACCGCTTGACTCTCAGGATACACCGAGGTCGAGGCTCCAACCGTCCGCACGGCTCTCCGCTGTCTAATGCTTCGAACCACTCCACCAGCACCTCGCTTAGTGCTTCTCCAGAACGATTAAGAAGGTAACTGATGGATTTGCATAATCATTTGTTCTGTGTCTGGGTGTAATTTATCTATAATATGTATGTATTTAGAAATATACTACTTGAGGCGCGCGTAAAACGATTCACGCCGTCGACGTCTTATCCAGTTGTGTTCCTGCAGTTACCTTTTGCGTTCTAGGACCACGAGTTACCTTTTCAATGTATACCTAAGTATATTTATCAGTTGTCTAGTACCCAAAACACAAGCTCTACTCAGCTTGGGACTAGACAGCGTTGTGTGATTGTTGTGGAATATTATATTATAAATGGTGTAAGGGACAGTCCTCCACAAACTTTAAGGGCTTGCTCATAGACGAAACTGAACAACCCACCATATATTTTTTTTTCAGGAATCGAAAAAAAAATTCAGCCTCTCCATACAAACTGTCTAATCAAGTTAGGTAATAATTTTGTATGGTGAGGAGAATTTTTTTTTTCATATCCTGAAAAAAAAACAAGCCAAGTGCGAGTCGGACTCGCCCATGAAGGGTTTCGTAGCAGCAAGTAACATAATATAAAAGTTCTTGTAATGTGTAGTAACTTTGATCGATGTTTTAATAATAGTGTATTTTTTTCGATTTATGACGCATTTAAAAAAACTACTAACTAGATTTCGTTCAAACCAATTTTCGTTGGTAGTTTTTATAGTAATGTACATCATATATTTTTTTTAGTTTTATCATTCTCTTATTTTAGAAGTTAGAGGGGGGGGGACACACATTTTACCACTTTGGAAGTGTCTCTCGCGCAAACCATTCAGTTTAGAAAAATATGATATTAGAAACCTCAGTATCATTTTTGAAGACCTATCTATAGATATCCCACACGCCCCATGCGTGTGGAATATCTGATATGGGATATTTGATGAAAAAAAAAAATTTGAGTTTCAGTTCTAAGTATGGGGACCCCCAAAATTTATTGCTTTTTTTCTATTTTTGTGTAAAAATCTTAATGTGGTTCACAGAATACATCTACTTACAAAGTTTCAACAGTATAGCTCTCATAGTTTCGGAAAAAAGTGGCTGTGACATACGGACGGACAGACAGACAGACAGACAGACAGACAGACAGACAGACAGACAGACAGACAGACAGACAGACAGACATGACGAATCTATAAGGGTTCCGTTTTTTGCCATTTGGCTACGGAACCCTAAATATGGTAGATTGTTCAGTTTCGTCTACTGAGCAAGCCCTTAAAGTTTGTGGAGGGCTGTTCCTTACACCTTGTATATTATTAATTCTTGACAAAAATTTTCATTATACTCAGAGGCTCTACCATGAGCTCTTAATGCGATTCATTTGACAATCTAAACTGAACTGTTAAAGGGATGGATACAACATTAGTTTTAGTATATGCCAAACCCGAAACACGTGTCTAGTATTTTTATGTAAAGAATCTATGTACAAAATTTCATAACTGTACCATGAAAAATCAAAAAGTTATAAGCTTGTTATGTCAGCAAAAATACATAGTCACCGGGCCATCCAGGCAACTGAAAAGTGGTTTTGCCCTTGCACCCTGCTGTTTGCTGGCGCCTAATACCCGCTATGGTCTATGTTGTACTTAGAGTCGGTGGTGTTCAACTTGTGACCTTTTTAAATATTTTTGGGAAAAATATAACATGGTGTAAAAACTATTGGAATTGATTCAGTTACTGATTCGGAACAAACTATATTCAGGTTATAAACTTAAAAACAGACATCGTGAGGCGTGCGTCGCGAATGGTTCGTCTCGCATGCCTCGGGCTGTGTGGACGTGTGTGCTCACAGTGAGCATTCGCGTCATACGATCGTTGCGAACGCCGCCTCAAGGATCTATTACACTGCGCTGAATATCGCGTGCGATATTCCGACTCGTAGGTACTATTTTTCATTCATAGAAAGACAGTCTAACCCTTATTACACTATGCAATACGTCGAACCATAGACTAGACTGATTTAACGCAGTGTAATAGGTTCTTCAGTACGAGCCGTGCGCTCCGTGTGGACGGACAGGTGTTTTTTGCGTGCGCACACCGTGCGTGGTGGTTTGCGTGCTCAGCTTGAGCATGTGTCGTTCGGGACGCACGCATAAATGTACCGTCGTATGCCTCAGGTGGCATGCGTGACGAACCAGTCACAAAGCACGACTCGCGATGTCTGAACGCGGCTTAATATTGCTGATGCCTATATCTCGTATATGGGTACAGTTAGTTTACTTGATAGAGATGCCAGCATCGATATTGTCTGACGATGTACCATCAAAGACCCTTTCGCTTGGCCACCGCTAAGTTTATTTTCTCTTGCACTCGAATCGAAAATTTCAAACGATTTGGTTTGGCGCCACACCGCAAGATTCAAGCGATTTTTTTTTTAAAAGGATCAGGCAGAAATTTCCATGGTGGTACCTACGTTTAGTGAGAACTGAACTGGAATCCTTGAAATTATTGGTGTTCAATGTGTTAAATGATAAATTGAATTTAAATGTTTCATTTCCTTACAGGCATTCAAGTGCAAGACGAGCTCACGAAAAAGTAAAGATCTCCGTATCATACCCCTCATCAGAACAAATCTGTCCCGCCCACGAGAACTCAAGATCTTCAAGCAGATCCCCTAGCCCTTCCCTGTATGCAGTCCACTACGAGAGAGACGGGAGAGAGCTGACTGAAAGCAGGTTAAGGGTGCGACCCTCACATCATCTGGCTCCCGGCCCGTTGTATGATGAATACGATGATAAGCCGAGAACTACTCGGCGGATGGGGAAGAGGAATATTAAGGCACAGGTTAGTGTTCAAACAAATATCTCTCGTAGACTTTAGATAGACATACGATATATTTAGATTAGATTAGTAATAATGATAAAATAACCCACACAAATCTTAGCTAGTACAATATTTTTTTACAATTCATTTACCATGACTGGCCATACAAGACATAACCCAGTGCCTTTGAAAGGGACAATCAAAACGAACTGCTATTTCATTCAGAATGCTGCTGTTGCTACTCCGTATATGGGCCAGCAGGGTAGCTGCTTTTTGCGCATGATAATGGAGAGGAAGAGGGAGGCCAAAGAAAAGATGGATGGATTGTGTGAGAAGTGATATGAAAGAAAAGGCAGTTAGTGATAGCGTGACGAGTGACAGGACAGAATGGAAGAAAAAAACGTGTTGCGCCGACCACAAATAAGATGGGACAAGGGCAGGAAGAAGAAGAAGAATGCGCAGAAGAGAGCAGTGGTGGCCGAGTGGTAAAGACTCCGACTTACGAGTTGTAGGTAGCGGGTTCAAGCCCTGCCAGGTGCATTACTTTGTGTAATTTATTTCATTACCACTGCTCTCAAAACGGTGAAGAAAAACATCGTGAGGAAACCTGCATTTCCTAGAACCAAAAATTCGAAGTCATGTGACATTCATCAACCCGCACTGGGCCCGTGTTGTGGATTACGGCCCATTCCCTCTCCTAGAGAGGAGGCCTGAGTCCCAACAGTGGGAACATTAAAAAGGCTGATGATGATGATGACACATACAAATTAACATTGTTGTTATGAAAAACGAAACCAACAAATCAACGCTGTGATGATTGCACCAACTTTCTTCGACTGTGCTCACGTGACCGACTGGAATATTTTTCCCAGGTGAAACGCTTCCGCATGGAGACCAAAGCAGCGAAGACCCTCGGGATCATAGTCGGAGGCTTCGTGTTCTGCTGGCTGCCCTTCTTCAGCGTGTACGTGGTGCGCGCCTTCTGCGGGGAATGCGTCAGTCCCATTGTCTTCTCCGTGCTCTTCTGGTTGGGCTACTGCAACTCGGCGATCAATCCACTGATTTATGCGCTGTTCTCTAAGGACTTTAGGTGAGCTATTTTTCTTATAAAAACTTACTGCGAAACTGTAAAATGGTAATTGTTACTATTTTGGTATACAATAAAGTTCTACTCTACTTTACTCTATTCTACCTTATCTACTCTGTTCTATTCTAATGATAACTTGTCACTAAACTCTAAAACCGTCCAACCGATGTGCTCCAAACCGGTTTCATTAGAATGGTTTTAGACCAATACAACAATGCATAAAATATTGTTTTACATTTTTACCCGACTACGGCAAAGCCAAAGGAGGGTTATGATTTTGACAGGCTATGTATGTATGTATATCATCCGTTCCCTCATAGCTCCTAATCTACTACGACCAACAACTTTTACTATGGGAACAATCATGAAATCGTGAAAAAAAAATCAGCTTTTCAGTACATTTATGTTTGGGTAATGTACCTACTCAACAGCTTTTTTTTTTCGCTATTTCGGCTTTGCTCCCATAATAAAAATGGTTTGTTATCATGAGCACAATCACGTGTTTAAGTATCGTACACTATTTGCCAGTCACCCTAAATATGCCATAGATAGTACTTACTTATATTAAAAAGAATATCCACTAGTCCTATCCTCTGTTTTAAAAATATCAGCTAGTAGGCACCTTTATTTATTATAAAGTCAATCGCTGATCATAAAGTTTGATTTCTTTTGATCCAAAATTGGTCATAGTCGTAGTGACTGTACCTATTAGAGAAAAACCACTAAATACGGTTTTGTTTCACCCAGCTAAACTTTTATGATAGCTACTTATTACCTAATACGTTGAGCAAGAAATCTCTTAGCACTAGGAAACTCTTGTTTTGTCGTCAGAAAATTATTAAAATAATCCAAATCCAAACTAATATTATAAATGCGAAAGTAACTCTGTCTGTCTGTCTGTCTGTCTTTGCTTCACGCCTAAACTACTGAACCGATTTGTGTGAAATTTGGTACAGACATAGTTTGGAACTTGAGAAAGGACATAGGATAGTTTTTATAGCAAAAAAAAATAAAAATAAAAAATAAAATTTATTCCGGACATTCAGCGCCATCTATTGGTCAAGGAAGTTACTATTCCATGCGAACGAAGTCGCGGGCAAAAGCTAGTAAAAAAATAAATTAAGAAAAGGACAATAGACAGAAATGCAATCTTCATTTTTCATCCATTTTCAAAGTATGAATCAAAAATTAATGTAGGACAAAGTAATTAGGTACCTACCTGCGGCACGGAATAGTAGGTAGGTACTTAGGTACTATATTTTATCGACGTTCTTTTGTTCCAGATTCGCATTCAAACGTATAATCTGCAAGTGTTTCTGCGGCGGTGGAGGTCCGAGGCGAGAGTCGGACGGCGAGGGTTCCCGGCGACAAAACAACAGACCCACTCACTCCCATTCGCTTGAGGAACATGACGCGAACAATCACACTTCTTCTACCACCACTACTTCTGCTGCTGACAGGTAAAACAAAGTGGTACCTATTCTAGGTACCTACTAATACATAGGTACAACCCGTGCGCATTAACATTGCACCTGGTGAATGACGTTTAAATTTTTGAAGTACTTTTTAATTTACTTTACTACGAATTTACAATGCTTTAGACGTGATACTATTTTCGAGTATTGAATGTGGTAACTGTTTTCGAGCCAGGTGCCATGTTTAATACGCTTGCGTTGTACTTACAAAAAATCAAAGGAATGTTTGTTTGATGGAACAAGCGTTAAACTCAGGAACTACTTACTGGTTGCGAGTTTTTTACTATGGGTGTTTACTTAATTTTTTAACTGACTAAACTCACCTGTGTTCCTTCAGTTGCTATTCAAATAGCCCTAATTTGAATAAGACTTTAAATAATAATGTTTGAATAAAATACAAAACTTTTAATACCGCCATCTCTGTTTTTATTGTGTAATCAATTATAGCGCCCTCTCTATTTTCCTTGCTCTGACATTTGCATTACAGATGTCACAGCTTTACTACTTGGATAAAATTTATTTGGATAAAATATATAATTATGATGTTTAATACCAAAGTTTAAAAAAATACTTCTTATTTATTTTTATTCCCAGGTGACGACAAGCAATGCGACGGCAGAACCCGCAGTTCCAGTCAACCGTCGCATGCGTTTAGCGAATAACGTTACAAAAACCGTTGAAATAACAGTACAACAATAATACAGTTTATTAAACAATTTTTTATCTGTATATTGTTATTAAACTCGTCCTACTGTAGAAAGTCAACCTAACTATTTAATATAATGTGTGTATAAAATATGTCGTTGTAACATAAAAATAACTTAGTTATTTACCGTTGTAACGTATGAATAGCGTAATTATGAGCTATTTTAAAACTATAAATGTGCGTACTTCAGTGAATGTTTTTTAAAAGTGAATTTATTTATTGAAAAGACTGTCAGAACTTAATTGTACCTAATATTACGTAATATATGATGTCAGATAAACAATATGTTGTTATAAAGAGAAACTATAAAGTGTTAAGATAGAGAATTAAGTAGTCCTAATTAGACGATGTTGTGTGATATTCACTGGATACTTCGATGTTCATGTTTGTACACGCTCTAAGTCTGCTCTAGTAACTCCAAATTTAAAACGCTTATAACTGATACAATGTTGTACTTATCCTAGTTACATTATTTTCTCTCAACTAAGAGTACATTAGCTGTGTATTATGCCTAATGACTATGAATAATGATGTACCTTTTCCATAAGTAGATGAGCTAGAGGCCCTTTAAGGCTGAAATTTTAAATATTGTCGTTGTTTCTCTCCTTTAATTGTTTTCTGTTTTCTTCTTAGATTTTCACCAATGTCATAGATCTGTTCAATAATATAGTTTATTCCATAACTTCCAATCAAAATTTGTAGCATGATTTTCACATTAAACGGACTACAACTACAAACATGAAATAAAAGCTTTTTTCACACGGATGTGTAATTAGTGATCCATAATTTTACTTAGTTTTGAAAAAATCAAGACTTGCAATGCCTCATAATTGAAAAAAAAACAGGTTCTCCTATAAACAGGTTTGTTAGACGTATAAAATTAAGCATTATTATCATTAATATAATAAGATGTATTTGTAGTTTAAAAAGCTGACCCAAAAATATCGGTCGACAGTGCCTGTTTTTTATAAGTAAACTGTATCCTCGAATTCAAACTAGACTATGAAATTGGACAAAATATAAATAAATTAAACTATAGCCGAATACAATCAAATAAATCTAAAATAAAAGACAGTCAAAATCTTTCCTTTTTCAAATTATTTATAGCACATAATTAAGATGGCCAGTACGTATTGAGAATATTTAAATTATTTCGCTTTTTTATGTTCCTATGAATATGTTCGTGACTGTATTTAAAACTTAGACAAATGTACAAAACTTCTTGAGAGATTTCAATTGACCGTTCAGGTAAACAATATGATTGGATAAACAACTAGAATACCGTAGTTGGAACAATTTAAATTAACTTTATCATCTATTAATGACTTGCCTACCAGCCTACTTTTAGCATAAACGGGTATCTCATAAAATAGTCGATGGGTAAATAAAGATCTCAACGTTCCTCAAATTTATTCGATTGTGTATTCGATGTTTTAACATAATATTCGTTAGGCGAGTGTTGTATGTTTATGTGTGAGCGATATCAATATTACTATGGATTAATATACGAGATGTTACCTACTTGTAGTTTTATTTTACCCGAAATATAGTTGGATTATATTACGTTTGGACAGACGTAATATCGATTACAAGTCCGCCACTGATCAGTAAAGTTACAATTGTAATCTGACTGGCCTGTTAGTCTAGTGGTTAGGCGCCCTGACGGCTATGTCTAAGGTCGTGGGTTCGATCCCCACCAAGGACAAACGTTTGTGTGATGAGCATGGTAATTTGTTCTGTATTTGGGTGTATTTTTTCTACAACATGTAAGTTTTTAAAAATAAATACGTATGTTTATCTGTTGTCTAGTACTCATAACACAAGCTCTGCTTAGCATAAGAGTAGACGGCGTTGTGTGACAGTTTAAAAAAAATTCAATGGTAAATTAGACACCTTTACAATTGACTCTAGGTTCAATTCTTATAATGAAAATAATTTTTGACTAGCCACATACTCGTACTTCATCTCGTCATTAGCATAGAATCTATACCCAGTAAAACGATAGTTTTACCTAATACCCATATAAGAAACGGTATTTTGTCAGTATTTTTTGCTTCATTTTAACCCTAGAAAGATAACGTTATTTTATAGTAGGGCAAATTTATACGGTTAATATCGTACAGCAGAATCCTTCAAATGTGAGTCCAACTCGCGCCTGACAAAGTTTTAATTTAAAAAAAAAAACTACACAAGTAATGTCTGTCGACAAATTTCCAAGTTTGTGTCGAAAGTTATGAAACGTAACGAAAACTGCCGTATCACAATGGAAGTGGGGGAAGGCAACTACTGACAGGCAATAACAGGAGCCGGCGACGCGGTGGGGCCAAAAGGAGATGGCGTTACGATTTGGACAGACTCCTACATAGAGGATTGGACAGAATTTGCTAAGAGAAAAGTGGAGGAATGGAAGGGAGGCCTTTGCCTTGCAGTGGGACACAACTAGCTCATAATAATAACAAGTAAATAACAAAAAGCTTGATATTTACAAAAAAAATAACGTAAGAACTTTAATCCATGATATTTTTCTGATAAAGTAATCTGAAATAATAAAACGATTTGGGTATCGTTTTAATCCTCAACAAAATAACACAGCGACTAAGTATGGTATCGTTTTAGTAATTAACGGAGTAACAAAACGATAACGGTATAACTGAAACGATAACGTTATAACGGTTTTAAACAAGCGGCAACAATACTACAACACTAAAAAACCTCAGCTGTCGTTCAATAGCATTCACTTTTATTTTCATTCGAAACAAGTTCAATTCATTCATTCAGTTGAGCGCCCGCTTTCGCTTTGGATGGTTATGTTTGTGGTTGTCAAAAACGAGTTGATATATCGAGAAAGTAATAAATCGTATCAGTAATTTATTGTGTTTCACTCGTCACTTTAGATATATAGTGGGATATTATAACTCAGTGATATCGAAATGTATTTTGGAGGCGTAGAAGGGTAAGTGATCTGTTTGTATTATTTTTTACCGTGCTCAATATCGTGCTAAATATCGAAAGTTGAAAGGCTCGCCTTGAGAATATAGCATTCCTAGGTGTCGTAACAGTTAATAAATGGCTAAATTCAATTTATTTATAACCTATATAATTTATTTTTACTTAATTCCATTTGTCGGAATCTTTCCGCGCCGAAATGTCAATGCCGATTTTATGAATGCAAATAATTTGATTTCAATGTTATCTGTAAATATTTCGGAACCTATGCCGTGTTTATCTTAGAAATTAATAATGGATAAAACTATCAAAATTCTTGCCGCAAACGAATCAATATTATGTTATTTATTGAAAAGTTTTACTGTGTCTACTTCGCTTCCCAAGTCGGAAATCAAACCGAATTTAACACTGCAATGAAAAAAAAGACTAAATTATGGAACAATAAAATAGAATTAAGGTGGCACATAATTATCAGAACAGAAAAACATAAATCTCAATTTACTTTTTGTTATTTGACTTAAATTAACCAATAATTTACTATAATTCAATGATAAAAATTGAGCTGGCCAATTTTCACATGAAGTACATATTGTGTAAAACACAAACAATGCATTTCACATGCATGCTTACATTCACAACCGTAACATTCAACCAATCAGCGGCCTGCATTCAAACGGCTTGTCAGCCACGCCGACAAAACTGAAACAGACTAAATTAAACTCTATTTTATGCAAGTACGGTAGGATTTTAATTTTTAAGCGTTGAGGAATTCAAGTTATTTTTATTCACTTTTAGTTGTTGGCCTTGAATTTTTATAAACGTTTACTTTTGATACAGATTGATATAAATGTCAACTGGTTTTGTAGTTGATAAAAACACGATACATGTAGCTATATGCCAACTATGTGTGTACCTAAAGCTGGACACACCCCCGAAATAATATTTTTATTGAGAATGGCAGAGAGCTTAGCCAAGTTCAGTTGTCACCCCTATTTTAATAATAATTCGTTCGTTCGTTCGTTATTATTATTTTTTTATTATTATTAAACAAATAAACGAACGGTATTTTTTTATATTGTCATTATGTACTCCATTTGTTTAGGTACTTAACTAAACGTAAACAATCTTAATGGTTGTCTTTTTGTTTTAAGAAAATCGTAAAAGTTAATTACTAATTGTAAACATTTTTAGATAAAAATATGTCAAGATTGTTTACATTTAATTAGGCAAGTACCTAAATAAATAATAATATAGAATAGAATAAACTTTATTGTACACCAAAAGTCATAAACTTATACTTAAATCTATGGGTACAATCAGGCAGTCTTATCGTTAACATATTTTTAATATAAAATAATATAAATTATATATTAATATTTTTTTTTTTTTGGTCAGTAGGATTTAGAGCTACCACCTTTTGCCTTGGATGAAATATAGTACCTATCCTTAATTTTTTTTAAATCATTCCTTTTTAAAATATAGCGCTTCTACAAAATTTTGGAAAAAAGCTCTGGAAAAATTAATTTAATAAAATACGTATGGTATTTGTATATTATTTGTCTTTAATATACAAAAATGTAGTATCTAAGATACTATACTCGTTTACCTAATACGTTTGGCAACCTTGGTAAGATTATTTGATCCAGTAACTTAGGCAGCTCACGCGGATAGTAACTGCGTATCATGGAAGTTTAAGTTCGAAGGGGATGACGGCCGTGGCATCATCTTCCAGGTTAGGTTCCTATAAAACCAGACAGAACTAGGATGAGCTCCGTGTTACTTACAAAGTACGACCATACGCAGCGCCAACGAGTCTCTAGTGGCAAGCGTTCGCCTTGCGACCTCACAACGTTAACGTCGCGTTTGTTGGCAACAAATACAATCACGCAGAAATTTAAATGGCCGGTATGTAAGAAAAATGTTTTATTTTTCTTACATACCGGCTCAAACCGCAACCCCGTAGCTCCATCCCATTAACAGTTCAGTTAAGCTCATAAAATGGATCGTGCTAAGAACTCGTAGTAGCACTGCTGTACTTTCTAATAACCCTCCAGTCATAATCTTTTTAATATGCTTACCTTTCTGCCATCAACAGGCGGCCTGATGCTTTATGGCAATATCTTTTTACAACTCACTATTCACTTTCTCTATTACCCTGGATGTAAACAAACAGTAATTAAATATCGAACAGAATGACGTACGATAGATAGTAAGATTATATTACGAGTACCTACCGGTATATCTACACTAATATAGATAATCAATGATTCTTGTGTTCTGTGAATATAATAAAGAGGTAAAGTTGGTTTTTTTGTTTGTGTAGGAGGTAATCTCTGGAAGTACAGGTCCGATTGCTAAAATTCTTTCACCGATAGAAAGCTGCTTTATTCCTGAGTGACATAGGCTATATGTTTTGTTGTCGGGCGAAGCTGCGGGCAAAAGCTAGTAATATAAATACGAGATTGCATGTGAGCTGTTTATCAGGGCGTGTCGGTGCCTGCAGAAATAATATCGGCGTAGAGGAACTGGCGATGTGAAAGTATCTGCAAGGTGCTTACCTGTTTTGCTACTCGAATGTCGGCGCAAGCTAACGAGAATAGTTTGCTTAAGGCCCAAGCGCCCGAAAAGTGCCATAAAACAGCGACTTTTAGAAGTCTACTCCTCGGTAACGGCCAGGTTAATAGGTTCGAAAAAATATATGTTTATTATAGATCCATGAACAACATTATCAACATTTGATTGTTTCGTGCGATTTACTTTTGTCTAAAAAAAAATATTTAGCAACTTCGCAACTTTTCCCTACTCCTTTGAAATGGCTTGGATCTTTAGAAACATTTTTATACATAAAAACCGGCCAAGTGCGAGTCGGACTCGCCCATGAAGGGTTCCGTAGCAGCAAGTAACATAATATAAAAGTTCTTGTAATGTGTTGTAACTTTGATCGATGTTTTAATAATAGTGTATTTTTTTTCGATTTATGACGCCTTAAAAAAAACTACTTACTAGATTTCGTTCAAACCAATTTTCGTTGGTAGTTTTTATAGTAATGTACATCATATATTTTTTTTAGATTTATCATTCTCTTATCTTAGAAGTTAGAGGGGGGGGGACACACATTTTACCACTTTGGAAGTGTCTCTCGCGCAAACTATTCAGTTTAGAAAAAAATGATATTAGAAACCTCAGTATCATTTTCGAAGACCTATCCATAGATACCCCACACGCATGGATTCGACGAAAAAAAATTTTTTGAGTTTCAGTTCTAAGTATGGGGACCCCCAAAATTTATTGCTTTTTTTCTATTTTTGTACGAAAATCTTAATGCGGTTTACAGAATACATCTACTTACAAAGTTTCAACAGTATAGCTCTTATAGTTTCGGAAATAAGTGGCTGTGACATACGGACGGACAGACAGACAGACAGACAGACAGACAGACAGACATGACGAATCTATAAGGGTTCCGTTTTTTGCCATTTGGCTACGGAACCCTAAAAATGGTGGTTAAATATTCTACAAAGTGAATAAATGTAAATCTATCAATATTTCACAAAGAAAATGGATTTAAACAAAAACGCAACGCGCTGTCGACTCAATCTCGATTCTTACTTGACGGCCGGATAGCAATCATTGCTCCAAATCATATACACGACTTTCCAATAACAAAAAGCGTACAAGGCATTCACCTCTATATCGCGCAAACTGCTCTAGGTCATATCAAAACCAATTCGGCCTATTGCTAAACTACGCTGATAGACAAAGAATTTAAACTGCGCTTCAAAATATACACTGTAGGCTTCCTAACCTAGCTGCTACTTATTTTGAGGGCTTGAACCAGTTCTGTCCAAATACGTTATGTAACTCTTGATTACACACGTGGGTTACTTCTATTTTAAGACAACCAAACTGTTCATTATTCCTCACGAAAAGTGAGTGTCCGACAGAATTGGGTCACTAACAATAAATTATACTTGCGATTGAACGGAAATTTTCTGGTCAACTGTCGCTAGAAAAATAAATAATACGTGCAAAAATAGTGCCAAGTTGAAACGGTTTGTTTGTGATCTAAACTAGGCTAAGTCTACAATGCAAGTTGTGTTTTCGATATAAAAAGAACCGCATACGCGACCAATAAGTACCTTGTCCAATTGCAAATGCCAAGCCTCTTGTTTATTCTTTTGGTCGACCGACATAAAATTGGGATATATTTGCATTCAATGTATCCTCTACAAACCTGTAATGTTTAACAATGAATAAGGAAAAAACCATAACTTTTTCCCTAAACATTAAGTATCAATTGTGTCACCGGTAAAACTATTTCTCAAAGAGTTTTCCTTTACAAAATCAAAAGTAGCGTTCAGGTTTTTTGACGAACTAACACTCGACGCTTGAGATCAACATTTCGTGATATTTTGATGGACATATCTACAAATCTTTTTGGTTCAATCAAACAAAATAGTCATTTAGACAGACAAACAGTGTAATAAAGGATAATGTAGGTCATGCAACATGATTAAGGTTCTTTCCCCGAAACAATTCCTATCGCCCGCATGATTATTTGATAAAACTATATCCTTGATAAGTTGATACAACTGTAACTGTCTGTCTTTTATCTGTCATTCTCCTAAATGCACTTGATAGATGTCTATTTGAAAATAGCTATCTCTGTTTGTGTAGATCAAATTCTATGTTTGTTCGCAAGATATTGGATACGTGAATTTCTCCATAGTGCCTAAAATGTCTGTATGATACGCAATAAAACAAGTTAGTGCAACAGAAGTTTTCCAATCATGAACTGGTTTATAGTATTGACTTTAGTAATGGATCGCTGATTAAACTGGAATTTTAAATTGAACCGAGGTATTATTTTTGTTCTTATTTTTGCAACATGATCATGAAAATCTAGAGAGGAATATTTGATAAGTGTCTGATAAAAATTATCAAAAAAGCAGATTTATATTCGTTACACGTGCACGGGTGTCACGTGGCTATTTTCAAGCTCCAAAAATTTAGAGTTTAGCCAATAGTAAGAGCTAGTAAAATATCTAAGAATTTAAATACACATGCATATAAAATAAAGACAAGGAAAAGGCAACAGAAATGAAAAAACATTTGGTTCAGAGCCTTTGGATACTGGAACATCTATTTACAAATCCAAATATTAAGTTTTATGACTCTTGTTATTCTATCTTTTTTTTAATGGTACGGTGCTTGACTACGATCCCACCTCATGGTAAGCAGTGATACAATCGTTGATGATGAAGCGCACTAGTTTATTAAGAGCTTATTCACTCTAACTTTGAAGACATCGAAATATAATAATCGGATGGGAAGACTGCAGCAGGCAAATTGTTCCAGTCCTTCGATGTACGTGCTATAAACGACTGAGGTGAAACGCTTAGTATGGACCGCAGAGGGTTCAACATCGGGAGGGTTGTTCGATGGTAGAAAAAAGATGGCAGAATCAAGTCATCCGACCAGTTAAACTTACAAGGGCTTTAAGAAACTGATTTACGGCCATACATCGATCAAATCTTCTCAAATGTAGACTGAAAGAAAGAGAGCCAGCGGACAGCAAACACAAAAAAAATCTTGCAGTCTTGATTACATACTTAATTACAACTATGATTCTTTCAATTTCCCCCTTCTTCAAGAACGTACTCCAAAATGCAGTATTAGGGCTTCTGCACACGTACCACAACCGCACCACGTCCACAACCACGCGTACGTGGCCGGGCCACGTACGCGTAATGTCGTATTGAAATAGAATAGGACTATTCACACGTACCACATTTTGCAGTCATTATCGACCGTGTGTGATACCGACCACATCGCAACCACCAGTGACACTGCGAACTAGTGGCCGACCATATCGCAAACACAACGTCGTTGCGTCAATGCAACGACAGTGCGTAACCGTGTCTGCACACCACGTAACCGCATCGCAACTACTGGCGACAACGCAACCACATCGAAATGTTGTCGGTACCACAACGCTACTACAAAAAGCTGCACCGACACTGACACTATTCACACGTAACCACTGCTTGACAACATTTTGTCATTGCGACGTGGCGTGGTTGTGGAACGTGTGAAGAAGCCCTTACTTACAATAGTGCGTGTCTGCTCAATTGAAATTAAGTGTTGCACGATAAGACTGGCAGCAAACCGATAACATTATTGTACCAAGAAGGATGTATTCACAAGTTTCCTATAAATATAGTTGTAGTTCTTCCTCATTCATGGGTGGCTGATGTTTAGTGTAGGATTAATTCCATTAATTATTTTACTATAGATTTATACTTATTTGAGTAGGCAGCAGTAATGAAGTCGGTACAAAAAGAACTGACGTCCCACAGTTAGCCAGTACCCACGGCTTCTATGAGTATCCTGACTACCATCGTGCAGCGGACATGCATTCCTGGCTTCTGCTCGATCCCAGTTGTTAAACCACTATGTTGTACAGCACCGCTCTGACCCTCTGGAGTCTGCAGCATTACTCCGATCTACTGGGACATCATCAACCCAGCTCACTGCGATATCACAACATCGTCTCACCAGGACATCATTGCAAACAGTTCCAACTTACTGAGAACATCTACTATAGACCTCTGGTTTCCTGAGGAGAGTAATAATTATAGTCTATCTCGTAACTTATGAGCTGTGAAAATCCTACATCGCGCAGGCAAAGTTCTTCACGCTACTAGAACATATGCAGCAACCCGATAACAAACATCAGGCAGTCAACTGCCAACCAGCTGCCTGGTCAACCAGACTAAACACAACATCCGTCTGGTTGGAGGATCCTCCCTTTTTATTGGAGGTTGAGTTGGTGGTTGCATACCTCTAAAGTTTCAAAAGGGTTTTGAGATTGGTCCAAAAACGATATACAAATACTATTCAAAGCTAAAGGGCATCGTGACAGCATCACTAGGTAAAGACGTCCATTGCCTTAAGACTGGATATGTGTCTTCCCCAAGTGTATAACCTCAATAGAGTACCTGGTCTATTTTGAGGTATAACTTCGACCGGTCCAATACTTCTCATATCCTACGGTCTAACGCGGCCTTCGCCAGGTTATCAGACCGACATTGCAGACCGTTCAGTTATTGACACTAAGTCCTTAGAGCATTAAACCAACACTAAGTCAGAGCATTGAATGCTCTAAAAAATACTGTATGAACGGAACTTCTAATCTAAAACTGCAGCTAGAAATAACAAAGAGAAAGATCCAAATACTGGAGCGACATTCCAAATGAGACAAAATGCGGAGTTAAAAACCAAATCACGACTTTACTGCATAACATACGTGTGCTGCGTACAAAGTATTTGTAAATGTGGCGAAGAGTTGATGCGTCACCCGTATTGAACGTGTTTTAAAATAACGAGGAAAACATTAACCGGTTGAGTGAAAATTTTCTTTTCGAAGCGATGATATGAAGTCAGAGTAATTAGACCATAACGTTGTCATCACTACATACTGGGACTCGAAACCTCTTAATATAAGTGGGTTTGAGGGCTCTGATGATATAATCCTGTCCACCTCTCTAATTCTTTTCAATGTTTTTCTCAACTGTCCTCAGAAATACTATAAAATCTCCCATCTTCGAAGGCATTGGCATATCTATTGCACGCAGAACAGATGGTCGACGAGGACGAAAGTTTCTGTAATGGCGAACACGACCACGTCCCGGAAGACGCAGAGTTGGAAGGCCTCCCACAAGGTGGACCGATAACCTGGTGAGGTTCGCGGGAATCCGATGGATGCGAGACGCGCAGGACCGGTCGTTATGGTGACACTTGGCTAAGGCCTAAGTCCTACAGTGGACGGCTGAAAATATGACGATGTTTGGGCTCCACTTGAACTTGGCCTTTTTTGCACTCGAATTTCGTTATCTACCTGATAATGCAATTGAGGATTGTTATTTGTCAGCTTATCATGACAGTAAAGATTATAGACCCAATATCAGCAGACAAGTAAAAATGACGTTTTATTTATTAAATTACGACAAAGATTAGATAAACATACATTTTTTTCATTTACGACGTAGAAGGAAGTTTAAACCAAATTGGGGCAGATAGCAAAACCATGGGGTTCAATTGGCTTCCGATAGGGAAACCGTCTTGGAACGCAAGGCAAAGAAGGAGCATAAATGTAGTAATGTCAGTAAAAGTAGTACACGTCCTCCCGCTCCGACCTAAAGCGAGAGAAGTCATTGGATGATTTCCCACCTTGAAAAAAAGACAACAACAAATATTTATGCAGAAATACTTAAACAAAAAGAAAACAAACTTGGCTGGCGCACTACTGTGAATCTTAAAACATCATGTCATGACTACAGGTACCGGCACGAATCTTGAACGCTTGGCGTCGGAGTGGGGATCGCTTTGCGCATTCCATACAAGGGGAGCCAATCGTCGTTGTTAGATACATGCAGCAAGGGCAGGGGACGAATCAAGAGTAACGTCTATGACGCGATGGCGCGACGATCTAATCACTGACACCCCGCCCCCCGTCTCACTTCGTACCACTAAAGAGACCGAATATTTGACTTCTGCGCAACTTGAAGCCAGCGCTCAAGATCCGTGCCGGTATCTATACTCTCCGATATACATATGTATACAACATCAGTTTTAGTATATGCGAAACCTAGCACACACACGTAACACGTGTCTAGTGTTTTTATGTAACAAATCTATGTACAAAATTTCATAACTGTATCATGAAAAATCACTAAGTTATAAGCTTGTTATGTCAGCAAAAATACATAAGTAGTCACCGGGCCATCCAGGTGACTGAGGGGATGTTTTGCACTTGCATCCGGCTGCTTGCTGGGGCCTCGTGCCCGTTATGACCTGCCGTGACCTGTGTTGTAATGTTCGTGGTGTCCAAGTTATGACCTTTTTAAATATATTTGGGAATAATGAGGAATGGTGTAAAAACTATTGGCCATTCAGTTACTAATTCTGTACAAACTTCATTCAAATTTCGCATAAACTAAAAATAATTTTGTACATGAAAACACAAACTTATAATAACAATATACTCCTCGTTTATGTTATGACATCACGTCGTTTTGTGATAACGCAAACGGCCATTGTCATTCTGTCCTTGGCAATGGTAAAACCACAGCAGCAATATGCAAACGCCGAAATGCAATGACAATCGTAGGCATATTTATGCATACATTTACATACAATATTCGCATTGCACATACTCGGAGATACTTATTGCATGTATTACATAATGCTGGTATGTGACAAATGAAGGAATTATTTATGTAGGTATGATAAAGATCATTATATTTGTCAAAACATGGTTATACATGCAGTTTTAGCATGCATGATGTTACAAAATTAATGTTTTGTCTGTATATGTTTCGCCTTTAAGGCGTACAAATTTACTAAAAAAGAAAAGGTAAATTGACGTTGATTGAAATAAGGAATTTTTTTTTTTTATTGATAAAAGCTAGTGTTTGACTGCGATCCCTCCAGATTACGATACTTACGTAGGTAGCGATGCAATCTTTGAGGGTGAGGCGCACTACATTTTTATTATATTCATGATTGATCAACTAGACTGGTTCGTAAGATATTTGGCGCTGCGTTGTTTATCGTTTTTAATATCGCAGCATAATCTGAGTTAGGCGCCTTTTTGGCTTAGCACTTTTTTTTCTTTCTTTCTTTATATTTAATTCATTAAACCCCAAGCGAACGCCGGCGTTCGCGTATCTATTAAACGCTCCGTCATCATATTCCTGCCCTTATGTTGTGTGGAGTCGATGCAACACGTTTTTTTCTGCCATTCTATTCTGTCAACCTTGATAACATGACATCGCTAACTCCCCTTTCTTTCATTTCACTATTCACACAAGATATAACAAAAATTTTAAGAGATAGAGAATAGAGAAAAAAAAAATTGAGAAAGAGAAAATTTTATCACATTTAAACTTTTTTTTATACAAAGCAACATTTCATCATCTCCCTACACTTTTCTCAAGTAGCTTGGGTTCGGCTTCCTGTCTAACCGGATGTGGCTGAATAACCGTGTCCTATATGGAGCGAGATCAGTCCTCCACAATCCAGTTACTGGGCAACATGATACTCCTTGGTTAAACTTTGTGGTGTTGACTAGAGTCTGTCTAAAAAGTCAAACGACTTGGGTAATTATTATGGCAAAATGAGATGTAGTCAACTGACACTTTACACTGGTTCAATAATCAAGGTTGATTAAGAGATCTTGGTCATTGTTTAGTAATAGAAGAATCTTACAAAAAGTACCGAAAATAAGTATTTTTTACCGGTATCGACGGTTTTACGTGCTCTCCGAGCCACGTGGTGTCAGTAATTTTGAAAAGTACAAATGGAATAAAAAAATTACATTGGTACTTGCCCGGTTTCTAACCTGCAACAACCTCATAATTGAGTGGGGGGTGATTTAATCACTGGGCCATATCGATACTTGCATAGCAGCATCTGTTGTTAAACAAAAGGGAGGGATGTTATTAATGTGCTTTTATATAATATAACCCGTTAGAGCAATACGCCCTCAATGGTTGATCAATCAAGCGCTAAGCCAAACTAGTAAGTTGGACCATCTGGTTAAAACCCCCAAATAGTTAGCCGCTTCTTGACGTAGGCAAATAAACTCGTTTAATAACGTACACGATTTCCAATTTAAAGTAATGGCTTATGAATTAAATGTAATTTCTGGAATTAAATCTAATACATGACTCAAAATTGGAATTTTTAATTCTTGTCTCAAAATTGGAATTTATTTCGATGATATAATCGTGTCATCTCATACATATTAAATTGATACAAAAACCCACACATTATCAAATTTAATAAAACCCACAGCTGTCGTAAAACATATTGAGCTCCAATATACTTATTATCTCTCTGTAGGTTATAAAAGTTTATCGCATACCTATCACTCTTAGGCAAAACACTTCAGTTTGTTTTTTACGATGTAATGAGAAACTTATAAAGTAAGTAGGTAGGTGATCCTACTTCAAAATAAGTATGTAAGTAGTTGTAGACATAAATAATCAAAATAATCATAATGATTTATGGTAATCCATATGATATTTGTTGGCAGTACTTCGCTGACTACCCCATTTTTTATGAAGTTTCTTGCCGTTTCTTCTCCATAAGAAACGACCATTTGGAACCGTGCACTAGCTTCTGACGCTTCAAAAGTGCCCATGTAGGCCTATGTGAAATAAAAATATTTCTTTTATTTTTAGTTTAAATTCGTATCTAAGTCCATCTCAAGGTGATCTAGTATCGCTGTTGGCGATAAAAGCGCCATATGTTAGGTATAATAAAGTTTATTTTGCTCTAATATCTATGTATACCTAATAAAAACTATACGGAATGCAAATGACGTTGCGGTTGCGAAATGTAAATTGAAGATGACTTGGCGGGAAACTACCGCGGCCCGAGGGAAAGGATACTTTGTTCTTATTTAGGTACCTATTTATACGTTGGCAATGATTTGAGCTAGGTTCAGTATCGTATTAGTAGGATTTCTGGTAATGTAGGTATGGTTGATTATGGTGTATGAGAGAGTCAGAGGACCGAGCAAAATAACGTGTGTTTTTGTGAAATAAGGTCTAGCGCTTTTATTCCTATTTATGTCTGATCAGAGACATTATTCTTCCCTATAAAACAAAATAAAAAATAATTAGTAAATGCGAAACCTGAATATAGTTTGACCAGAATCAGTAACTGAATCGATTCCTATAATTTTTATAGAGTCTGTCTAATAAGTTAAACGACTTGGGTAATTATTAGGATTTAATGAAATCTGTTGTAGTCAACACGGGTTCAATAATCAAGGTTGATTAAGAGATAGAGATCATTGTTTACTAATAGAAGAATCTTATGAAAAATATCGAATATAAGTATTTTTTAAACGATTAAATATTATACAAAATTCCCAAGTCGGTTGACTTATTAGCCAGACTATACCGTGTTATATTTTTTTCCCAAAAATATTTAAAAAAAGGTCACAAGTTGGACACCACTGACACTAAGTACAATACAGTCATAGTGAGCATTAAAAGCCAGTGTACAACTGGGTGCGGAAGCAAAACAACCCCTTAGTTGACCATGTATTAACGTCGCCAACTAGGTACCATACTGGCTTATAACTTTCAGATTTTTCATAATACACTTTTGAAATTTTGTACATCTATTCTTACATAAAAATACGGCTGTATTTATATCGTGCCCGTAATTGTAGCATCAAATGATCTTTCACATAACGTTAGCCACATAACTAGTACTAACCAGGTTATTCTTTAACAGGGGCGCAACCCACTCCAACCTCGTCATATGTGACGAGACAGGCAAAGTGGTGGGCAGGACTAAAGGGCCCGGTACCAACCACTGGACCCTCGGCATCGATGAGTGTGCCAAACGGATCATAGATATGCTGCACTTAGCTAAAGATGATGCCAACATACCCAGGGACAGACCTTTAGATTCTTTGGTAAGTGGGATTCATTATAATATAAAATATATCTTTTATAAGGAGAAATTGAATGACTGACATAAATCAACGCACGGGAATGCGTTTGGGAACGCAAGGGAATGGAATGCGGTTGCGTCCGGCTGCGAAGCAGTAATGCTAGCGAAGGAGAAAAGAGTGAAGAAATGCATAACCCCACGCCCCAGCCGCCGGGGAGTCGGGAATCGCAGAGCGATCTCCGGCTACCTCGGCGTAAGTAAACGAGGGCACGCGGACGACGAGCAATGGGTAGCTCGCCGTCCGTTAGTCCTGTAAGGACCAATCCCGACTCGTCGACGGCACGTAGTGTTCCATGCGTCTCAAAGAGATGTCTTTGATCAAAATTGCATGCTGAAGCGTACTCTAAATTAGTTCTTCTTCTTCTTCCTGCCCTTGTCCCATTTTATTTGGGGTCGGCGCAACACGTTTGTTTCTTCCATTACTCCAGTACTCTAAATTAGTTATTAGTCCTTAATTTTCATCTTCCAAATGGTCATCCTCTAAGAATATCAGTATTCTAAATATAAATGACACAAATCTGTGTCATGACCTACTTGTAGCCATCCAATTATCCCACGTCCCATTTTTCTCATTGCAAAAATAAACCGAACATTCCAGAAGATGCATTCATCAATTACTTCCACCCACCTTGACACCTCAATCATTCAATCAGTTCTATTACCTACCTCCTATCAATTCGACCTTTATTTCCACAGGGGCTGACTTTGTCAGGGTGTGAGCAGGAGAGCAGTAATTCAGAACTGGCTGCCCGTGTGAAAGAAAGGGATGCAGGAGCTGCAAAGGCGATCTACGTGGCTTCTGATACTGCTGGGTCTTTGTTCACGGGAGCACCTAATGGAGGGATGGTGCTAATTGCTGGTGAGTTTATGATAATCTGTGATGGAGATAGATAACGGGCAAACCTCAGCCCCCCTAGCCAAGTACGACCGTTTCGTTTCGATTGTATTCCATCGAACGTCTCGAGTCGTCCACCTCACGACCACGTGTGAGCGTTGAGATGACGTCAGAACAAAGGAATCGGAGGCATGGCTAACTCGAGGTATTCGACGCAAGATAATCGAAACGAAACAGCCGTAACTTTGGCTAGGCCTGCGGGTAGGATAACAGCGTAATGATATTATCTGGCATGACCGACCTCCGATTTACTGAGAAGAACATTGTTGACACCTCCATGATCTGAACGAATGCTACAACTACACCGCGTACACGTGTGCCACACACACTGATCTGGGTGTATCGGTCTCCATACATTTTATATGGAAACTAGACTTGAAGAGCTACATTAGATCCACGCCTCGCGACGTCGTTCTACGTACAAATCCACATACATGTACACTTGTGAGTCGGTCTAATGTACACGGCCTCGTCTTTTCCAACAATTTGTCTGCTGCGGTCTTCCCGTCCGATATCTATATATATAAAAATGAATAGCTGTTCGTTAGTCTCGCTAAAACTCGAGAACGGCTGAACCGATTTGTCTAATTTTAGTCTTGAAATATTCGTGGAAGTCTAGGGAAGGTTTAAACGTTGAGAAAATATGGAAAAACTCATGAAAAAAAATCGAATAGAACGCCATTTCTAATTAAAATGTCACTTTGAAATGAATTATGCTGGTAATGCCTGTAGATGGCGTTATCCTTTCACAACTTAGCTAAAGCGTATCAGGCAGTACGAAGTTTGCCGGGTCAGCTAGTAATTGATATAAACTAGTGCTCTTCACCATCAACAATTGCATCACTATTTACCACTAAGTGGGATCGCAGCACTAGTTTTTCCTATTATTATCATCTTTTCCTATGATTGGGTCGTACTACATTCTACACAGTCAACCCAACGGCTGTACTAATGGTCTAGCAAGAAATGCAAACTTTTTTGCTCGCCTTGGCGGGGACACAGCCATGCCCCCAAAGAGTTCTAGGCTATGCCTTACTGTAAATATTTAGTTAGAGTACCTAACCTTAATTTATATTTAGTCGCTATCGCTAGACTACGGAAAATACCGGTTTATTTAACGGTAAATGCCTTTCCTTTTTTGAATGAGAGTAATTGACTCGTATTGAACCGGCGAGCGATGTACAAAACAGTAATGAATCTAATGCCGAACTATATTTTAATCGAATGTACAGCTTGATTCAATGATAATAATATTACTGGCAATTACTCCGCCTAGTCCGTTCCATCATCGGACCATCAGGCGTACGGCAATGCGCTACCAGTACATGGTGGACATCCCACCTATACGTTAATTGTGTACGGCTAAGGAGTGGAATTCCTTGCCGGGATATGTTTCCTGATGGCTACAACCCAGGAATTTATAAGCCAACAATAAATAGGTTTCTTCTAGGTAAGCGCTCTCCATCGTCGACCACATCGTCGCTAACCATCAGGTGAGATGGCGGTCAAGCGCGAACCTAATAACAATTTAAAAAATGTTGGCTAATTTTTGATTATGATAATACTGTTCATGATTTTACGTAGAGTCATTATGTTAAACTATCTGCTATCCAAAGTTAAACCGGCATATTCCACGATAATGTACTATCTGGTATTAAAGTGTCAGTCATGATGACCGATAATAAGCTTTTTGCCATATATACTGTGCGTCACTGCGGGGTACCAACTGAAAACCAGCGCTAGGCATCTGATCCCAGCAAATGCTGAAGTGGTCACCCTTCCGGTGCGGGCACGCTTGGCGCATTCTATACTTTTGTTCTTTTTAGGGTACCTTACCTGAAATGGAAAATAAAGGAACCCATAAAGGATCACTTTGTTGCCCATCTGTGTGTCTGTCAAGTTCCGTTATCTCGGAAACGCGTAGAGATATCGAGTTGAAATTAAAATCATAATTACTCTGGTCTGCGGTCCCTTGTATCTGTGAAAAAAATAAAACTTCTAAGTTAATGAAAAAAAAAGATACGGCCGTTTATGTCGCAAAAACTTATATTTCGATTCTGAAGGAAATCAGAATTCTTGGGAATGGTACTTCCCGTTAACCTACAATCCAAATTTCAAACAATCCAAAATTTGTCATGAAGCAAGGTCTTAGCATAGGAATAAATCTAAAAACTATGAATTTATACTTACGTCACAAAAAAAAAATACTTTTTCGATTAGTCTTGGTCATTCAATGAACTGTTTTCGTAGGTAAGTTTGTACGGAACCCTCAGTTATCATCATCATCAGCCTTTTTAATGTTCCCACTGCTGGGACTCAGGCCTCATCTAGGAGAGAGGATGGGCCATAATCCACCACGCAGGCCCAGTGCGGGTTGGGGGATGTCACATGTCTTAGAATTTTTGTTTCTAGGACATGTTGGAACCCTCAGTGCGCGAGTCCAACTCGCACTTGACCAGTTTTTACATTGTGTTTGTATTGTAAAATTCAAAAGTAATAACTATTCATTTCTAATACGACATATTTAAAATATTAGTAGGCACTGGTATAAAAAAACAACCACTTATCAGTCTATTGCCAGAGACACATCTGTGCTCTACATAAAAAAAAAAATATCTAATAAAAGCAATGTTTGACAACAGAAATACAAATACTGTCTGATTCACGTGTATGATGTTTTTAAACGTTTGAGCGTGCGATTAGATTAGAAGCGACTAGTCTTGAAAACAGCTGTTGTATGTTTTTTATCTTAAACGGGTATTTTTTAATATCACATTTCTGTTGTGTTTATTAGTAAACGAGATAATGTTATAACTGCACTAGCTTTTGCCCGCGGCTTCGCCCGCGTACATTAAAGACCTTTCCTCTTTCTCCTTTTTTTTTTAATTATCCTATATCGGTCTCCAGGGTCCCAACTATCTCTGTACCAAAATTCATTAAAATCGGTTTTGCCCTTTAGGCGTGAAGACGTAACAAACAAACAAACTCACTTTCGCTTTAATAATATTAGTAAGGACTAGCTTTTGCCCGCGCGGCTTCGCTCCCGCTGTTCCCTACTTCAGCCTACTATACCCTACTCTACCCTACCCTAATCTACTCTACCCTAATATACTCTACCCTACTCTACTCTATCCTACTCTACTCTACCCTCCTCTACCCTACACTACCATATTTTTTTTTCCATAAGAACCTTCTCCACATAATAACGAACACAACAAAAAAAAAATAGCGAAATCGGTCCAGGCGTTGTTGAGTTATGCGCTTACCAACACATTTTGCGATCCATTTTTATATTATAGATTATGTAGGACAGTAAAAACACAAGGCAGATATAGGTTTCGTACCTGCAGTGCAAAAGTGCAGTGCAGGTAGCTGTGAAAAAATCAAACTTCTAAGTTAACGCAGGAAAAAGACGGCCATCGCCGTTTATATCGCAAAAAAACGTATATTTTGATACTCTCAAAGGCATCAAAATTCATAGGGTACTTCCCGTTCACCCAGAATCCTGAAATTTGGCTTATAGCATGAACTTATGCACACACAGCACAGGCACTTACAGGAATAAATCTGTAAACGGTAAAGTTGTTACCAGTGGCGTGCCCACCATATAAGCCAAAAAGCCTGGCTTGCCCTACCAAAACCTCACCTAATTCATAGAACACGACCAATCAATTAATTATCACAAAAATCTAAACTTTAAACTTCGCGCGCTTACGCGGTTACGCTAAGTTGCCACTGTGTTGTGTGAAATTCAAAAATCATTCATAAGACGATACCAGGGCGAAGCGAGGATGCCATTCCGAGCGAAATCTCTCCGATCTCACTCTAACACTTAACAAAAGAAAGAGATGAACACTAATGTGTTGTTGTCTTTTTCTGCCTCAAAGGCTTTTATGAGGCTTTATCTTCTATCTCAACTTTTGATATAAATACGTCAAATTTTGAGTGTAATTTGTTATTGTGTGCAAATCCTCGTCGAACATTTTGTTCTAAAAAAAGCAGGGCTTTGGTAAATTTATGAATGACAGAAATTTTTACGCATATTATAATACGAGGCGCCCTCTATGACGCGTAAAGTTGTACGAACTAAAAAGTACTCAGTTCAAATTTGCTTTGATCGGTTATCGTGTTGTACGTAATTATTGTTTTGTTTTTTTTTGTTTTCCGTCATTTAACAGTTTATGAATTCGGAAACTATACTTGTGGTTGTGTGTGGATATTATTATGTGTGGAATTGATATCAATGGCCAGGTAGGGTTTGAGTTCTAAAGATAAATATAATCTTGTAACTTTACTATTTTGAATATTTCTCAGAAAAGTTAATAACAATGCTTGGAATACATCAGGTATGACTCAAATAACTTTGCTAGTGCCATGAAAATTCTCAAAAGTACTTGAACGCTGTTATTTCCTTCTTTATACATGGCTTTGACTTTGACTTTGGTAAACCGCCAATAGAAAGTTGGTTCTCTTTCTCGACAGTTAAGTGATAAGTGTGTTTTAAAAAAGCGAACAACGAAAAGCTACCGCTGTTTCAATTGTGAGTATTTGCCAATAATATTATATATTATTATAACGAACAAGTGTTTGAAACACCAAGATTTAAAAAAATATGTATTAGTTACACATTCATAACTAGATGGCGTTGGCGTCAAAACAGTAACATTAGATCAGTACCTAGTACTCGGTTGTTTTATTTCACACTCAACTCAACCTTACATTAAATATTCATTATGTTCAAATTAATCGTTGTAATAGTATTGGCTGACCATCCCGGCCGGCCGGTACTCGACAACAAGAGCGGCTTTCCGAATTATCTTTGATTGCAATTGAAAATCAGCTGTTGGTAGAATAACGTTCACAAACTTTTTACGTTGGTGTAAGTAATACAATCATTTTTAAATAAAGATAGACAATTTGAATTAGAATACGATTTTTTTTTCTATTCATGTACCTATTCAAACTTTACGATTATTGGTATGATGATAAAGTTGTTGTGGTGAAGCTTTTGTTATCATTATTTATTACTTACTATTAACATTATAATTGTTAATAGTAGTGGAGCAATTCAGAAAAATCAGCATTACTGCACTGATGACATGTGGTAGCACGAGATTTTTTTTTAATAGGTAAGTAGTAGTTAGGTCAAGATTCCTTGGCTTGCCCCATGTTAAGGCATCAGGCACGCCACTGGTTGTTACTTACATTATAAAAATAAACTTTTTTGATTGAACGATTCGGAAACATCGTCGAGAATTTAACTATTTACATAAGTTTGTACGGAACCCTCAGTGTGCGAGTCTGACTCGCACTTGAACTTTACTCGGCCCCAAAGGGTAAAAACGGGACCCTATTTTATAGACTCTGACTCGCACTTGAACTTTACTCGGCCCCAAAGGGTAAAAACGGGACCCTATTTTATAGACTCTGACTCGCACTTGAACTTTACTCGGCTCCAAAGGGTAAAAACGGGACCCTATTTTATAGACTCTGACTCGCACTTGAACTTTACTCGGCCCCAAAGGGTAAAAACGGGACCCTATTTTATAGACTCTGACTCGCACTTGAACTTTACTCGGCCCCAAAGGGTAAAAACGGGACCCTATTTTATAGACTCTGACTCGCACTTGAACTTTACTCGGCTCCAAAGGGTAAAAACGGGACCCTATTTTATAGACTCTGACTCGCACTTGAACTTTACTCGGCCCCAAAGGGTAAAAACGGGACCCTATTTTATAGACTCTGACTCGCACTTGAACTTTACTCGGCCCCAAAGGGTAAAAACGGGACCCTATTTTATAGACTCTGACTCGCACTTGAACTTTACTCGGCCCCAAAGGGTAAAAACGGGACCCTATTTTATAGACTCTGACTCGCACTTGAACTTTACTCGGCCCCAAAGGGTAAAAACGGGACCCTATTTTATAGACTCTGACTCGCACTTGAACTTTACTCGGCCCCAAAGGGTAAAAACGGGACCCTATTTTATAGACTCTGACTCGCACTTGAACTTTACTCGGCCCCAAAGGGTAAAAACGGGACCCTATTTTATAGACTCTGACTCGCACTTGAACTTTACTCGGCTCCAAAGGGTAAAAACGGGACCCTATTGCTGTCACTCCATAATAATTGCTTAATACATGTAAAATCCAATGAAAATATGTTGGTTGATTAACATTTAGGAACATAAACAAACACAAAATAAAGTCTGTACGTACGATTTCCTTGCAAAGTGAGCATGAAACTGCTAAAGGATGAATAACATTAAACATAGACGTTTGCTAAGCGTACACAAACGTTAAATCGTAAAGGTTAAGGACCTTTGACGTTGCAAAACAGATGGCTCACTGACGTATTGACGATACGAGTTATCGCCATCGTTTTTTAGGGTTCCGTACGAAATGTGTAAAAACGGGACCCTATTATTAAGACTACTTACTGTCCGTCTGTCATCAGGCTGTATCTCAGTAACCGTGATAGCTAGACAGTTGTAATTGTCACACATGATATTTTTGTGTTGCTGCTAAAACAACAAATATTAAAAACAGAATAAAATAAAAAATTTAGTGGGGGAAGAAAACAAACGTGATTTTTGAATAAATAGTCACCTGGATAGGTGAAATAAAAATAAAGTTTATAATATGGTAGGTACTGTCTCATTAGACACCATTACCATTGTACGGAATCCTTTGTGCGCGAGTCCGACTCGTATTTAGCCAGTTTTTATATTTAAACTTCCCCGTGGCACAGATCATAAAATTCGTGGACCTTATGAATGTTTAACCCGTTTTTTTTGGTTGCTAAAAATCATCCAAATGACATCCCTCGCCCTTGGGCAGAGCGGGAGATAGTGTCAGAGTCAGTTCCTTCTTGCCTTTCATACCGGGGCTGAGCTACCTTTCGGAGCTAACCCTGGCCCCAGTAGGCTTCCACCCGGCTGGGTCGCTGTTGCTGACAACTGCTTAAGGCGCGGGAACGGTACGCGCCGTATATTTTCCCGATCAAAAAATGTGCTATAAATTCAACGTATGTTAATATAATTACCTAAAGCCTATAAATTGAATAAGGATAACTTAGAGATCATCATTATTATGATTTTATCGAAAGAAAATTTAAATAATTCCTGTATATAAAGAGAAAACATGGGGAACGCGGGGTGGTTTTTATTTTTTAAAGTCGTCCGTGACGTCTTCCACTCTTTCGAGTCAGACTTCTACATCTTTTTTAGGGTTCCGTAGCCAAATGGCAAAAAACGGAACCCTTATAGATTCGTCATGTCTGTCTGTCTGTCTGTCTGTCTGTCTGTCTGTCTGTCTGTCCGTCCGTATGTCACAGCCACTTTTTTCCGAAACTATAAGAGCTATACTGTTGAAACTTTGTAAGTAGATGTATTCTGTGAACCGCATTAGGATTTTTACACAAAAATGATACTGAGGTTTCTAATATCATTTTTTTCTAAACTGAATAGTTTGCGCGAGAGAAACTTCCAAAGTGGTAAAATGTGTGTCCCCCCCCCTCTAACTTCTAAGATAAGAGAATGATAAAACTAAAAAAAATATATGATGTACATTACTATAAAAACTACCAACGAAAATTGGTTTGAACGAAAT
Source organism: Mythimna albipuncta (assembly GCA_929112965.1). NCBI lineage: Eukaryota > Metazoa > Arthropoda > Insecta > Lepidoptera > Noctuidae > Mythimna > Mythimna albipuncta. Next base: position 882,856 of record OV815980.1, read on the forward strand.
CTAGTAAGTAGTTTTTTTTTAATGCGTCATAAATCGAAAAAAAAAAATACACTATTATTAAAACATCGATCAAAGTTACAACACATTACAAGAACTTTTATATTATGTTACTTGCTGCTACGGAACCCTTCATGGGCGTGTCAGACTCGCACTTGGCCGGTTTTTTGTACTGACCATCGCCGTGCCCTCGTGGGGGCGATCGGCGGTGGAGACCTCTCGCGCCGAGCCTTGGTTGAGGCCATGGTCCGGAGCGAGGAGAAGTGGCAGGCGGTCGCCAACTTCTGCGAAGCAGTAATACTCGCAAAGGAAGTGGCCGACCGCATCAGGCAACGGCGCTCTCGCCGTCGCCGGGATTCGGATCCCGATTTCCAGTCATCGTAGGCGCGGGCTTGTGGACTAGAAAGTGAGCAATGGGTAGCTCGCTGTCCGACCGTCCGGTAACTGTCCGGACCAAGCCCAAGTCGTCGACGGCGCGCACTGTTCCCGCACGCCTTGCGCCAAGACTTACTGACTAGAACCCATTCCTTTTACTTCTTTGCCTTCGTTCCAGGGCCCCGAGGTTCTCATTCGCATCACCCATGGCCCCAGTAGGCTTCGACCCTGCTGCCCTACGGTTTGCTGACATTTTGAGGAGGGTGGGGTGTGCGTAATTGCGTATCTAATGCGTAATGCATTGCCCATTTCTTCGCCAAACTTGGCAATACACGCTGCCGTGTCGAAATTCTTTGTTTACAATTACTATTATAGTGTGATACCTACGTGTTATGTTTGCAAAACTGACTAAAAATACCGTTTTTGTTAATGTTTTTGGCTTGTGGATACCTTTGAGTCGTGTCTTTGTATGAATCGTTTCTAATTTGTTTACCATTACGGCTATAAATATGTATTTCACTGGGACACCATGGCGGCGCGACCAGTTGCCGCTACCAACAAAATGTATACAGCTCTAAATAAAAATATTTTTGATTTTGATTTGATTTTGTTACTCACCTGGTGTCCGTTTGGTTGCGCAACCAATTTGACGGCGCGACCAGCTGGGACGTGTGGTAACTTTGGTGTCTGTATGGTGTCTGGTTTGGTAGCTTAGGGCTATACTATATTTTCACCAGAACACCATGGTTGCGCAACGACCAGTTGCGCAACCATGGTGTCCCGGTGATATTTAGCCCTTAGAATATGGATATCACATTCCAATGTTCTCTTGGTATTTGACAGCAAATGTATCAAGTCAACCCTCTCGGCAAACTTAGCTGAAGTATCCATCAGGGGTCTGTTCTCTCTGCAACCCTATTCCTACTGCATATCAACGATCTGCTGATGCCCGGTATCTATGGGTATGCAGATGATAGCACAGTTGTAGAGAGATACCTGCCAAGTGCTCGGGCTAGTAAGGAGCTAATCCGGTCCGAAAGAGCTATGGTAGAGCGTACAAACATCTCACTTCAGGCAGTCTCCAAGTGGGGTAAAGCCAATGTGGTGGGATTTAACGCCTCCAAAACGCAAGCGTGTCTGTTCACCGCTAAAAGGAGCCCGTTCGCCTTGGCTCCTACTTTTCAGAATTTATCCCTGGAGTACACCGACCGCCTTCAGCTCTTGGGGGTTGAAATTCCCTCGGACCTTAACTTTGGGCGGTTCATTGAGTCCAAAGCCAAGGTAGCTGCTAGGAAACTAGGCGTTCTTGCAAAGGTCCGGCGGTACTTCACACCGGGACAGCTTTTAATGCTGTACAAAGCACAAGTCCGTTCGTGTATGGAGTACTGCAGCCACATATGGGCTGGTGCTGCAAAATGCCACCTGGCAGCTTTGGAGTCTGTGGAAAGGCGTGCGAAGAGACAAATTGGCGATCCAGATCTGGTTGAGTCCAATCTAAAAAGTCTTGAGCACAGGCGAAGGGTAGCCAGCCTTTCGGTGTTTTACAGGATGCACTTTGTAGAGTGTGCGCAGGAATTACATGACTTAATTCCACCATCTCACTTCTACCATCGGACAACCCGACGTACGGCGAATATTCACCCGTACGTTGTTGAAACCTCTACGGTCCGGACTAAGCGTTTCGCCTCGTCGTTTATACCGCGTACGTCGAAGGACTGGAACAGTCTGCCTGCTGCGGTCTTCCCGTCTGATTATAATTTAGGTGTCTTTAAGGCAAGAGTGAATAGGCTCTTAATAAACTAGTGCGCCTCACCATTAACGATTGCATCACTGCTTACCATCAGGTGGGATCGCAGTCAAGCACTAGTTTATATAAATTAAAAAAAAAAAAGTAGTCACCAGTACAAAAAAAATCAGCTCCATTTTACCGAGATTGCGTCTGTTTCAATGATTCCACATGTTGTCCAGTTGCGCAGACACTTGAGTTACAAAACTACACCAATTTCACATCAAAAATATTCACTAAAAACAATTTTCGAATAATAAAACAGCTATTGAACTTAGTCGAAAAAAACCGGCAAAAACATACCGTATTTCATAAAACATGTACGCATATTTTATTTTTATCAAATAATTACAGTTACCGATTACCGAATAAAAATGCCGTTACATCAGGAAGCTAGTTGCGACCATGACACACATAATTACAACCACTAACCAGTATTATTATTGTAATATCAATATCTAATGCTGTGTTCACATTGAACGATTTTTTGTGTTCATGGAAAGCAATTTCAAATTTGGTTTGATTAATTCATTATTTATTTTTATGAAAGGAACTGGTTAGAACTGGTTATAAATGGTCGTGTGGTATGATGCAACTTTTTATGTTTGTGAATCATTATTAGTTGATGTCCATATTAGCTATCTAAATGGAACTCGTTTTAGTGTTTTGGACATAAAAAGTTGGAGCGAGTAAACACGGAAGTTTTATTTATAGCGCTGGAATTGTTTTGAGTATCTAACACTGTTGTTTTTTTTTTAACATTTGGGTTACGATGTTCTGGAGTTCAGTGTGCCCTTTTTAAGCAAAATAAAAAATCATCGTTAAAAAGTACCACAAAAGAGGAGTTTTCATAATCAAAAAGCCAATGAAATTGATCTTAGAACACTGTGCGCTCCAAAGCCAAAGAGCGGTAACTCAAAGTGAATTTCGAGAAAACAGGGACTTTAAAAAGAAACCTTGAGCATGGACGTCCCCTGCCGGGGTTTGTGTTTCCTGATATCTATAACTTAGAGGTATTTAAATTAAGCTTGAATAGGTTACTTCTAGACAAGCGAGCTCCATCATTGACCACGGCACTAAATAATAATAAAAAAAGATTTCCGTGTTCGTAATGATAATAACATGTCATAATATTTGTAGTCTCTGCTGGGGAAAGGCCTCCCCTTTCTTCTTCAAAACATCCCTGTCTAGGGCGATTTCTGGCTTACTTACCTATTTAAAAATAGCTTCACCCGTCTGATATATTGGTAAAAGTATCTTAAGTCTTTCTCCGGTTTCAAGGCTATGTTAATTATCATATAGATCGATTTATCGGCTAACGTAACATAGTTACTTTACGTTTATAAAATAAGTTAGTACTTATGTATAGTTTTTTATAAGTAAAGATAAGGAACAGGATGATGATGATGACTTAAATTAATCATATAATATGGAAATCTGAATTTTATGGAGACCACGATGTTGCACGATTAATATCGCTGCAACGAAAATGTTCGGTCACGAACGTCACTATAAGTCAATTAATCAATTTATATTCATGAAGCGACAGAAATCATCTCATCAGTCTTAATCAATATACAAGTTGCAATTTATGTTGAATTTTGATTGAAATCACTGTGCTACTTATGCGATGGCAAGAAAAGAAATCATGAGATCATTTGAGTGATGAAAATGACATTCGTTTTGATGTCAAATGAGTCTTAATTAGAAAAAAAGAAAGAAATGTATTTATTTTGGCGCACAAAACATTAGGCAACAAAAACTTAAACACAAAAGGGGGTCTTTAAGTCGAGAGTGAATAGGTTACTTCTAGGCAAGCGTGCTCCATCGTCGGCCACATCATCACTTACCATCAGGTGAGATAGTGGTCAAACGCGAGCCTATCAATAATAATAAATAAAAAAAAAACAAAAAAAAACGTAACATTGTATGTCTCATATTTGCGCCAAAAAAAGGTCCAGTTCAGCGAAATTCCAGACAACTAACGAGGTAGTTGTCTGACGCTGGTTTTCAACTGAACCTTATTAAGAGTGAACGGAATTAATTGGAATAATTGAACTAACCGTAAAGCCCACCGATGACTTCGACAATGATGCTCCGTTGATGACTTGACGGAGATATTTAGATTATGTCACACTAATCAATCAAACTGGAATACGTAGCTATGCAAGGCCTCCCACAAGGCGGACCGATGACCTGGAGACGGTGGATGCTCGATGATCTAAGGGTTGCGAGATTTCGATAGATGCGAAACGCACAGGGGTGCTATTCTCTAAGAAAACCGCCTTGAGCTCAGCGCTGGCACAGCGACGAGTCGTGAGCGCAGTACATTGAATTAACAATCCAATGTACTCCTTTACATTGGATTGTTAATTCAATGTACTCCTTTACATTGGATTGTTAATTCAATGTACTGCGCTCACGACTCGTCGCTGTGCCAGCGCTGAGCTCAAGGCGGTTTTCTTAGAGAATAGCACCCCAGGACTGTTCGTTATGGTGATAAAGGCTTATGTCCAACAGTCGACGTCTTTCGGTTGGAATAATAATGATGATGATGAGGCAGGTTACATGCTACTCAATAAGGATTCAGATCGACCGTTTTAAGCCCATTTAATTGCTTTATATTGAACTCATTCATTAAAATGCATGTATTCTTATAATACTACAATTGTAATTAAAATATAAGTCGTGTAATTTTAAAACATGTCAAAAACGAATGTATAAAAATTATGACTGATAAAACTAATTCTATTTGCCTTTCATTGTTCCGTCTGGACCCGTCAGATCACTTATTTATTCTCATTTAAATTAAAAGAACCTTGTAATGACCGATCAATATTCCAAGACATCGTAGAATGAAGTCTGAATATTATACAAAAGAAAATTAAACAAAGCCAAGGGCGGGAACATTATACCACCTTGAGTTTAGCATAATTTTTAATTATGAGAATTCTAGTAGGAAAGATAATTAATTCAAAGATAATTTCTCAAGCCACTGCTTTTGCAATGTTTTTTTTTATGATAATAAAGTCATCTTAACTTCACTAGTAATTCATTTAAAAAACTCATTTATTGTTATGTACGTAACAATAAATGGTTTGGTATTTTTTATAGTCTTTTTAGGGTTCCGTACCTCAAAAAGAAAAAAAGCGGAACCCTTATAGAATCACTTTGTTGTCCGTCCGTCCGTCCGCCTGTCTATCTGTCCAGACCCTTTATCTCGGGAACGCGTGGAGGTGTCTAATTGAAATTAAAACCATATGAGTACTCAAATCTGCGGTCCCTTGAAGCTGTGTAAAAATCAAACTACTGCGTTAAAGAAAAAAAAAGATACAGCCGTTCATGTCCCAGGAAACGTGTATTTCGATACTCATACGGAAATCAAAAGTCATAGGGTACTTCCCGTTTACCTAGAATCCTGAAATATTGCATGAAGCATGGTCTTATGGTACAAGTATCGGAAAAAATCTGAAAACTGAATTTGTTGTTACATCGCGAAAAAAAAAATACTCTGCGATTCGGAAAAATCTTCGTAACTCAATTCGGGAATTGAACTGTTTTCATACGTAAGTTTGTACGGAACCCTCAGTGCTCGAGTCCGACTCGCACGTGCCCAGTTTTTTTATAATCTGAATGTGAGTACTGTAGATTCCGCAGATTCATAGTGTACTATTTAGATTCAATTTTTTTTTAAGTATATTGTTTTATTTAAATTTATAAATAAATATTGTAAATCATTTTTAGGGTTCCGTAGCCAAATGGCAAAAAACGGAACCCTTATAGATTCGTCATGTCTGTCTGTCTGTCTGTCTGTCTGTCTGTCTGTCTGTCTGTCTGTCTGTCTGTCTGTCTGTCTGTCTGTCCGTCCGTATGTCACAGCCACTTTGTTCGGAAACTATAAGAGCTATACTGTTGAAACTTTGTAAGTAGATGTATTCTGTGAACCGCATTAGGATTTTCACACAAAAATAGAAAAAAAGCAATAAATTTTGGGGGTCCCCATACATAGAACTGATACTAAAAAATTTTTTTTTCATCAGACCCATGCGTGTGGGGTATCTATGGATAGGTCTTCAAAAATGATACTGAGGTTTCTAATATCATTTTTTTCTAAACTGAATATTTTGCGCAAGAGACACTTCCAAAGTGGTAAAATGTGTGTCCCCCCCCCTCTAACTTCTAAAATAAGAGAATGATAAAACTAAAAAAAATATATGATGTACATTACTATAAAAACTACCAACGAAAATTGGTTTGAACGAAATCTAGTAAGTAGTTTTTTTTTAATGCGTCATAAATCGAAAAAAATACACTATTATTAAAACATCGATCAAAGTTACAAAACATTACAAGAACTTTTATATTATGTTACTTGCTGCTACGGAACCCTTCATGGGCGAGTCCGACTCGCACTTGGCCGGTTTTTTTTTTAAGAGTAACCATGGAGTTTCTTGCCAGTAGCTGATCGCAAAATTAAATTGTCGCAGATAGCAGAAGAGGTACAAAGTAAAAAATGAATTAGAGAGATTTTGCATCATCATTTGTACATGAAAAAAAATAGCGCGCGTTGGGTACTGCGAATGCCCACACCGCTTAACACGACAAGACGACAGATTGCTACCGCCGATCGCCCTCACTATAGTGACACCCGGACGTCATTTCCGCAAGAATCCGATGCAGGAACCTCCCGAACTGAACTTGTCCGGTGAGGATCTGCGTCATAAGGAAGGCGAGGACGCCGTGAGGTCTTTCCAGCAACGCCTCAAATAGGAGATAAATCGCCATAATTATGGCGTGCCCAACATCACTTGTGTTCTTTAATTGCCATTTGCGTTCTAAAGCCGCTTTAACATTTCAATCGTGGAAATTACAGACACAATAGAAAGACAATAGGTGCGCGAACGCCGGCGCGGGCGTTTGCTTGGGGTTTAACTCTTTGAATGTCGTAATTAGAGACACAATAGAAAGACAATTACCTTATGTCGGACAGTGTAACTTAAGACATTCGAAAGGTTAATGAATTAAAGCAGTCAAACTGCGGCAACCGTACCATCTAAAGATCCCCATGCCAATAATCAAGCCCAGGTCCTCATACCGAGTAGTAGGTATCACTTATTACCACTAGAACAACGATGCAGCTAATTTATCATTTTGCGTAGGTTTAGCAGTTGGCTTTGATTAATTCCTGTCGGCATTGTACTTGTTAATATGGCTCGTATGTTCCCTTTATCTCCTTTGATTAAAAACAACAATTACCCACGTAAGTATGTTTTTGAAGTTATCGCCAGCACTTGTGGTAAATTAGTTCTAATATAAGCTTTTATCAAATTGATTTTTGTCCCATAATGAAAAGCTAGTAGGCTTGAGCTGAGTTGAGCTTGATCGCTCTTGGGTTGTTTCAAAATGTCGTTTTATCGGGTTCCTAGTGAAAAATGATTTTCACAAGGGCCACAGAATGAAGCGTTATAATTTAATTAACAAATAATTTTGAATTAATAAATTAAGAGTTCGTATGATTTATTTATCATTATAACGAACCAAATAACATGAAATTGCGGATACCCTCAGGAGCGGGTCCACTGTTCATTCTTTCTGCTATACTATTGATTAATGGTGTCTTCTGCCGTCAGCGAATTATCCGCCAGACTTCTGCTATCTCTGTGAGGAACAGTGGATATGACCAGCTGTTCCTCACAGAACGTCCACAAATCGAAGATGACGTTGATCAATGATGGAAAAGACGAGTCGACAGCTATATTGTGCTTATGCCTTTATTCATTATCAATGTCTGGCTCTATCAAGGCTGCCGAGAGTGGCAGTCAATGGCTGCATCTTCTAGAAATGTTGTGATAACCAAAACTAGGTCGCGATGAACGAGGTCGTTTAACGAGACTGCTAGATAACCCTTAACCTTCTTGCTTGAGAGACTCGTCAACAAAGCTGATTACAGTTGGTATCAGAACCAGGGATGTTACGAAGCTTTATAACCGTAACAGAAGTTATGAGATATCCGAAATAAACAAATATCCGTAAATGTAGAACTACATTGCGCACACGTGTGCCACTTACGCCGATCTGGGCGCGTCGGTCTCTATACATTTGTATGGCAACTAGACTGGTAGTGCTGCATTAGACCCACGCCACACGACGTAGGCGTCGTTTTACGTGGATACAAATCAGGCGTGATTCCCATGTGCGTCGGTCTAATGTCTGCGCCTTCGGTAGCCGACTTCTGCGAAGCAGTAATGCTCGCAAAGGAGGAGGCCGATCGTATCATCATCACGGCGCTCTCGCCGCCGCCTCCGGGATTCCGATCCTGATTTCCGGCTACCGTAGGCGCGAGCTTGCGGACATTGAGCAATGGGTAGCTCGCTGTCCGGCTGTCCGGACCAAGCCCAAGTCGTCGACGGCGCGCACTGTTCCCGCGCGCCTCAAGGAGTTGTCAGCAACAGCAGGGGCTCAGCTGGGTCGAAGCCTACTGGGGCCAGGGTTATCCGAAAAGGAACTCGGGCCCCGGTGTGAAGGCTAGAAGGAACGGGGTGGGCTTTTAGTCAGTAAGAGTCGGACAATATCTCCCGCTCCGGCCAAGTTCGGGGGTTGTCATTGGATGATCTTTCTCACCACAAAAAAAAAATGGGTGCATTCCTTCGGTGCTAGAATAATAGTTGAAATAATAATAACGATTTATTATCAATCCATCTATTCTGAGGGTTAGGTAACTGGTTTATCAGACACGCCCACTATATTGTATCGAGTTATGTCAATGTAAGCTTAGATCGGAATTATATAATAAATCATTATCTATACTAGCAAACATAATTCCAGATAATTTGAATTCATCTATCACCATCAAACAAAGTATAGGCTTTAGCTCCGTGTATATTAAGTTGAATTTGAAGTGACTATTTCCATTGCAATGGTCCTTAAAAACAATGGCGTGCAATAGAATAAAATTATAACTTTGTAGAATTATTTCCCCAGTTATTGGATTTCTTAAAAATTGGCATGCGCTCCATCTATGTAATGCTACGTTTTCATATGTGCCCTCGGCCAATCGCCATTGTGTTAACGGGGTTTCCCCGTTTACACTACGGCTACATAATAGCGATTGGCCGAAGCTGGGCCCACATGTAAACGTAGCATAAAATATTCGAAGTCTACATCTGGTTACACTAGAAACCATAGATATCCTCTAGAAACTGACCACAACTACGAGTAGTTAGGTTCTCCATGGTTAGGTTGGATAGACTGATTAATCAATCAATCTATTGATGTACACTTTAAACGATACCAGTAGAACTTCCATCTGTCAACTCATTTTTGAAGCCGGTTAGAAATCTCAAAGTGAAATTAAGCTTATTTACTGGGTAGCGCAAATTGTAAAACTCGACACAGATAACTAATAGATTACCTGTGTTTATAATTAGAACTGCATCCCAATGTTGGCTATATTTATAATTTTAAGTGACAAGAGAGAGAGAGTATGTGTTTTATCCTATGGCTGAGCTGATCATATTTAAAGGGGTGCTTAGGCATAGTGATAAAGGATGATAAATTGCCCCGATGGGAAACAGAACACCCATGTCCTTGTAGGGACGATCGGTGACCTCATTTGACAGGCCCTAGGTCAAGCCATAGTATTGAGTGAGGGGAATGGGAAGCATTCGCTTTCCTCTGCGAAGGAAGTGGCGGAAAGTATAGGGAGGAGACATGTCTGCTGCCAGTGAAGGTTTGCAGACAGAGCAATGTATAGTTAGCCGCCAAATAAGGATCAAGCCACCCTCTCCTTCTAGCTCTACTCAATGTGGCAAGAGTCATTTGACGATTTTCTACCAGGAAAAACGGTCGATTTTTTTTTTGTTTTCAAATTAAGCATTACGGTATTGTTCTTTCCTCTATTTTAATACATTTGTTCATTTGTCTTCAGGAACTGGCTCCAACGCTCTGCTGAGAACTGTGGACGGACAACAACATGGCTGCGGTGGATGGGGGTATCTTCTAGGTGACGAAGGCGGTGGTAAATACACTTTTTATATTAGCCGTATTGTCCCACCTCTAGGTAAAAGTCTCTTACAGTTTTCCAGTCTATTCTGAATTTTTCCTTCTACCAAAATCCATTCAGAATGAGAAAGAGTAACAATATGCTAACTTTTGCTTTTACAATATTACTTTGTTTTGTTTTTTAAGTGAGGATTATCATTTTTAGAACGTGGAAATGGCCAGTAAGCTGTAAAGAAGTGGAGCAACTACCTATACTTCGTGTTTGTTGCGTATGAATGTTACCGAGGCAACGAAACTCTTGAAATTTGACCCAGTGTACTGGACATCGACCTTGTTCCAATTACTTATTCCTATTCCTTACCGATTGTTCGACGGTTCGGTCAAACTTTTCCGTGAACTATACAACTTGTAGAGCAGTGGTGGCCGAGTAGTAATGGCTTCGACTTACGACTTGTAGTTCGCGGGTTCAAACCCAGCCAGGCGCATTACTTACTTTTTTTTTTTGTGAAGGAAAACATCTTGAGGAAACTGGCATGTTCAAGAACCAAAAATTCGAAGACATGTGACATTCACCAAGCCGCACTGGGCTCGCGTGGTGGATTACTGCCCTCTCCTAGAGAGGAGGTCTGAATCCCAGCAGTGGGAACATTAAAAAGGCTGATGATGATGATACAACTTGTAATTGTAAATGTAGCGTATTTAGGCGTGGGCCAAGCGGGCTCGCCCACTGGCTCGCACCTAAGACATCCTCAGGAGAACCAAGGTCGAATGTCGGCAAACATAGCACGAAGAATTACCAAACTTAAGTGGCAGTAGTGCGCTGTGTAGGTTAATTGCTTGTAGAACAGATGGTCGTTGAAGCCGAAAAGTTCTGGAGCGGTGTACACGTAGGTACTGGAGGACGCAGCGTAGGAAGACGTACCACAAGGTGGATCGATGACCTGGTGAGGATCGCTGAAATCCGATGGATGCGAGACGTATAAGACCGGTCATTATGGCGACACTTGGGGAGGCCTATGTCCAACAATGGATTGAATCTAACCGTCTTTCGGCTAAAATGGTGATGTTTGTAGCGACATCTATGGCGTCACATAAGAAGTAATCCTGTATCGCGCAATCAAAGCTCTCCGCGCGATTTGAATAATCGTCGCCCTCCCCGCTAACTGTCCCGCTAAATCTCACAAACTGTCGTATCTGCACAGATATTACCAACGTGTTCATAACATTATTTGGAATAAGTTCTCTCTAATCGTCATATCGGTATCGTTTACCTTTTAGAAGATATTCAAGTAGGTATTTCGTTTTACGGAAGTGTAAAAGAAGCAAAAAATATCCTTACTACCTTCGTAATTTAGGGCTTCAGGGCACTTCAATAACTAAAAGAATAAGCCAAGATTAATATAAAAAACTTATTAATTCATTAATAAAGCTACTTACTATTAGACGGGAAAACGGTCGCCCTGGAAAAATATCAATTGCTAGTTACGACAGTCGGGAAGGGTGACGATATGTATACGACAGCTCGAAATCATCTACCGGGCAGTTGTCCGCCAGACATAACACCTGTCTGGTCGGAGGATCTTCCCTTTTCACCGGAGGTATGTAGGACTTTTACTCTCTGTTCCACATACCTCCAAATGATGATGATTCTAAAATAGAACATACTAATTGGACATGGAATCTGTGAGCCAGAAAATATTACAAATGCGTACACTTAATTAGCTCAAAGGCCTTAGACAACTAAATGAACACCGCGCGATGAACACAAATACGACGTATACGCTATCTAAAAACGAACCTAACCTCCATGACATAAGATCCAAAATCCTCTCACCTTCTTTCCCTAGCAATGAATGTGAGTTAAAATGAAAACAGTATTTGATGAGTGGTTTGACCCGTAACAACCAATTTAACACAACATTCATATACAAACAAGAACAATATTCTATCAAAAACAAACTTTATAATCGTTACACAAGTTCTAAAATCCTTTAAACATCTTTCCTCAGCGTACTGGATCGCCCATAAAGCAGTGAAGACAGTGTTCGACGATGTCGACGGCTTGCAACCCTCGCCGCACCCAACTGATAGAGTGTGGGAAGTTATCAGGGAACATTTCAACGCTGACACCAGGGCTGATTTGTTACCTCATGCTTATAAGCACTTCGATAAGTCTATGTTTGCAGGTAAGTTTATAATATAAAAATGAATCGCTAGATGTGTTGCTAAGCGCAAATCTCGAGCTGGACCGATTTCGCTAATTCTTTTTTTGTTGCGTTTGCTATTGTGAGGAGAAGGTCCTTATTGAAAAAAAACAAGATTAGGGTAGTGTAGAGTAGAGTATGGTAGTGGTGTAGAGTACGGTAAAGTAAGGTAGTGTAGAGTAGGGTAGAATAAGGTAGAATAGGGTAGAGTTAGGTATAGTAGGGTAGAGCGGGAGGGTACTATTTGTACTACAGCGAGTGTCACCGCTTGTCTCTCCCACCCTTTAACTCTACTACAGGCAATAGACCAATACGAACGAGCATTACGCAACAGACCACGCACACTTAGATCGCAAGTTTGCTATTGGTAGTTGAACTATGAGCATTGCCCTACTTTGTGGCACGACTGCCCCGCCCACAAAGCCATTCTAACCTCTCATCTGTTCTGTGACTTAACTAATGTTGTTTAAGTATAAGGTGGGTTGGGGGAAGATCGGCATTGGGGTAAGATCGTATAAAGTAATATACCACTTATTAAGCTTTATTTTAGATGCCAGTAAAATTGCTGGGCAAGGTGGAACATAATGACGCGGCACACGATATGACTAGCATTAAAAATAAAGCTAAATAAGTGGTATAATTTATATTTATACGGTCTTACCCCAATGCCGATCTTACCCCAACGCACTATACTTGATTTGTTAGTCTTTCTTGAATAAACAAAAACAAATTGTGTACAGGAGTAACCGCAAAACTGTCACCACTGGCGTACAAAGGTGACTCGCTGTCCCGCCACATATTCTGTCAGGCCGGCGCCGCACTTGCTTCTCACGTGGCGGCGCTGGCCGTGCGCTCGGACGCGCCGCGCCTGCGCGTCGTGTGCGTGGGCTCCGTGTGGAAGAGCTGGGATATTCTCAAGCCGGGGGTACTGAAGCAGCTGAGGGACAGGAAGGTGAGTTCATGCCATGTCGTCATTATAGAGCAGTGGTGGCCGAGTGGGAACGGCCCCGACTTACGAGTTGCAGGTCACGGGTTCAAACCCAGCCTGGTGGCATTACTTTGTGTAATTTATTTCATCGCCCCCTGCTCTCAAAACGGTAAAGGAAAACATTTTGAGGAAATCTGCATTTCCTAGAACCAAAAAATCGAAGACATGTGACATCCAGCAACCTGCACTGGGCCCGTGTGGTGCAATACGGCCCATTGCCTCTCCTACAGAGGAGGTTAGCTAGTTATTGTCTCTTCACCACCCTAGGTTGACTGGTAGAGAATGCCTAAGGCATTAAGTCCGCCTATGTACTTTTTGTTGCATGAAGATTAAATAAATAAATAAATTAAACTACTTAAAATCGCAAATCTAAAAAAGTTATCAACTCTAATGATTACTAAGTTGGCAACCGTTTTGTCGATAAAAAATAAAAAAATTGGCTTATTTCTAAATAAATAGCAATAGGGTCATGTTACCTATCATGATGGATGCGAGACGCACAGGAGCGTTCATTGTGGCGACACTTGGGGGAGGCCTATGTCCAACAGTAGACGTATATCGGCTGAAATAATGATGATGATGATGACGATCTATCACGTAATCATCATAAATGGAACTCGCGTTAAATTCACGAATATTTCGTTTGCAGGTAAGAAAAGAGCTCGAACTAGTAAGACTTCGAGTTTCAAGCGCCATGGGGGCGGCTTGGCTTGCAGCTAAACACGTGAACTACGAGCTGCCTCGCGACGACTCAGCCTTCTGCACGGTCTTCTACACTTACTACCCAGAAGACACTGTCAACGGTAACGGGGATATGGTAAATGGTAAGGCGGTAAACGGTAAACTTAATGGTAACGGTATAGCGAATGGTAATGGCAGCATTCACACTGAGGAGTGGAGCTAATGGTAGTTTTGTATGATGGCTTGGTAGAAAAGGGTAGAATTGTTTTATTATTTATTGGCAACTTTTGGACTGCCATAGAGCATGAGAACGCCGCGCTGGCAGTGACCAGAGACACCATTACTGGTAATATATGTTTGCACCGTCTTTCCGGAGCATCGTAATCTTGAATTGATAAAAGAATGGAATGAAGAATCGTCACATGATTTCGCTAGTCTATGATGGTGGCACCCTCATTATTTTCTATTTTATTTTGCCAAGCTATAATTTTAAGACCCGCGTAGTTTTTACAAAAATGATTATAGTGCCAACATTATTTGCACATTTGTTTTTGTTTTTTTAATGCACAGAAATTATTGTTTTTTTTTTTTCTGATATATCTTTGGTAAACGTCGTCCTAATTTTTGTGAAAATTACGTCAGTAAGTTAATTTTAAGTTATTATGAATTTTAATATACCAAATGGAATGTTGACCAAGAAATTGTAATTGTAAAAGAAATGTGTGGTTTAGTCTGTCTAATAAGTCAACCGACTTGGGAATTTTTTATAATATTTGATCATTTAATAAATACCTATATTCCGTACTTTTTATAAGGTTCTTCTGTTAGTAAACAATGATTTCTATCTCTTAATCTACCTTGATTATTGAACCCGTGTTGACTACATCAGATTTCATTAAATCCTAATAATTACTAAAGTCGTTTAACTTATTAGACAGACTCTAGAAGTATTATGATGGTAACTATAATAGTCAAGAAAATATAGTGGTGAGCTTTAAGATACGTTATGTCATATGCATATCCCTGTAAAAATAGTGTTACCACTCTAAAATAAAATATTGTATCTATGATTTTTACTAAGTATATCACAACTAATCTAAGATGTACAGTTTGACGTCACATACTTTTCTATAAAAATAGCTCCGTACAGGCGTAACTCACACTATTTGTGTTATCTTTTCAGTGAAACCATTGAATTATGGGGCTATTTATATTTCATTACAGCATGTACAATTTTTAATCAACAGATTAAAATTAAAATGTACTACTAGTAGAACTGTCAGACGGTACTTCTTAGATTTTAGGCCTTTAGACAATAAATTAATCATTTAATTCTTATGTGACAAGATAATACGTACTATTCAAAATCATATTTTATAACTACCGCCTATTTATATAATATGTGATTTAAAATGAACATCACAAAATGAACATAGACTGACAATGTATTAAAATGTTTTTTTAATTGACCAATAAAAAGAAATGGTACATTAAACCCTTGTCATTAGGGCCTCAGAAGAAACGTTTTTATTTGAAACCTATTTGTTCCACAGATTATTATCTAAATATAAGCATTCAAAATTAATTTGTTAAGAGTATTTTATATTATTCAATAGTGTATTTTAACATTTGGCGAAAGATTATTATGAAATGAGAATATATGTAACCTAGAAATAAATAGAGATTGCGGAACGATCTGACAGTTGCCACAACACATTGATCTGATTGACTTTTAAATTGGCGGGAAAATTTATTTATGGCTCCTATGCATAATGTCTATGGTACTTAACATCATCATTTGTGCCGAAAGACGTCCAATGTTGGGCATAGGCCTCCCCCAAGTGTTGCCACAATGAACGGTCCTGTGCGTCTCGTGACCCTCACTAGGTCATCGGTCCACTTTGTGGGAGACCTTCTAACGCTGCCTCTGGTATGGTATCTATTCAGACATTGTTTTTTTTTTATGGAGAGCCTAGTAAGTTTTTTTTTTTTAGGATATAAATCCATGTAAATAGTTATAGTTCCTATTTTTACTTAGGAATAAGTAAACTTTATTTGTTTATGGTAAAAACAATAGCTTAATTAATGTAATATAATGTATTATTCATTGTAAACTATACATACCTATAAATATATTGACCTTTTATCAATATATATTTTTTTAATTACCAAACCGCTCAAGTTATTTACACCAAAGATTTTATTTTTCTAATAAACTAGCGCTTCACTGTGATGCCACCTGATGGTAAGCAGTGATGGAATCGTTGATGGTGAGGCGTACTAGTTGGCGCCCTATATTTGGGTTAGAAAAGGTCTTATAGGCTATGATTTTCTTTGTAATAATACATATTCGTAGTCATCATTATTACCATTAGATAGTGAAAACATAGTCGCAAGCGCTAACAACTCCTGTTAATAGGTTCTGGGTCACATGCTAAGGATACCAAGAAATTCTCAATTGCAGCCCAAGTCAGAATTTGTGTCAATATCCCATAATATATAAGACCTCAACTTTAGCTTGTGGAATCTAGATCTACTAAGTATAACTCAAAAACCTGGAAAAAGAGCCAGAATTTTATCAAATAAAAGAAAAGAAAGATGTTTATTCGTGCCTCACATAATCATATAAACTAAAAATACACAAGAAAAAAAAGTTATAATCAGTGCGAGGCCAAAAAGGCGCCTAACTCAGTATTGCTGCGTTATTTAAAACGATAAATATTCGTAACACAC
Organism: Mythimna albipuncta; assembly: GCA_929112965.1. Taxonomy (NCBI): domain Eukaryota; kingdom Metazoa; phylum Arthropoda; class Insecta; order Lepidoptera; family Noctuidae; genus Mythimna; species Mythimna albipuncta. The sequence goes on from OV815980.1 coordinate 899,621, forward strand.
GCAGCGCTGGTATTCTGATGACACCTATCCGAACAGTGGTAAATGCATCGTTATATAAAAAAGATAAACATGCATACAAACACATTCTATGTATTCTCTTTTTGAAATAAAGTGATATAACAACAATAAAAAACTGGTTCCTACCTGTATTACCCAGCTATAGGTACGTTTAAAAAAGTTGACGAACTAGTTCAAATATTGATTTAGTTCCCGCCTTCCATCAAATTGATATAGCAAGGCCATTTAAATGGAAAAGTAAACAAACTTGTAGGTTTACTTATTCTATAAGCTCCCGATTAATATAACACTGGCAGTCTTTTGAACTTGAAGTATAGTTATCGGCACGAATATTGAGCGCTGGCTTCAAGTTGCGCAGAAGTCAAATATTCGGTCTCTTTAGTAGTGCGACGTGGAATGCGGGGCGGGGAATGTCAGTGATTGGCTCGCCACGCCATCGTGTCATAGACGTCACTCGTGATTCGTTCCCTGCACCTGCTGCATGTATCTAACAACGACGACGATTGGCTCGCCAATGTATGGAATGCGCAAAGCGATCTCCACTCTGACGCCGAACGCTCAATATCCGTGCCGACAACTATAATATATTCATTAAACTCCTACCGAACGCTGGCTTTTGCTCTCTTATTGTCTTTCTATTGTGTCTAATTACGGTATTCGAAAGGTTAAAGTAGGTATCTTTTTTCTTATATCTCTACGCTCTTTGTACGCTCTAGACCCGTACGGTTTTGCTGACTCGGGTTTGGTTCATAGCGGGGGACGGTCGTACGGCGAGCTACCGCCTACGGTGTCCGGGGACTGCCTTGCGACGCCCGTGCCCTCTTCTTTGGTAGCGGTTGGGAAGTGACGATGTCATTTCCCTCACGGTTGTGGCCTTCGCTATCCCGAACCTGGGTCGGACGCGAGAAGTCGCCGAAGCCCTCAATCGCCTCTATGAGGACACAACAGTGCGCCACCCAAGCTGAGCATATCTTCACCGCATGCTCCACCGTGTCCTCCAGGTGGTCCGCAATGGTATCTAACATTCGGATGTTTCATCCGCTTGAATCCGAAACAGGAACCTTCTGAACTGAGGTTTTCCTATGTTATGACCTACGTGAGTTGGCGAGGACTCCATGGCACCGAGCACAGAGGCTCAAACTCCCCAAAGAGAAGACTTACCACCACGATAGTGGAGCGCCCAAATGTTTAGATACCTAGTTACTCGATTTACTTAATCAGGCGAGCTGTAATTGTAAGCAAATAATTAAGAAACTGGCTCATTAATTTCCCAGCTCTCACTTCTAATGTTTCTTAGTTCTTGTACTACGCGTTTCAAATGAGAATAGGAGCGCCGGCCATGTTGTGACGTTACGTCTTACTGTCAAATCGAAGAAATTGAGTAGGGTGAGCAAAAAAAGAAATTAGTTAAATTTAATTTGTTTACGAATCATGAATGAAAAATCTCTGATCAAAATCCAGTTCTTCAATTTTGCTGATTTTTACGTAACTGTGTGAAGTGGCTGAGTAGTGGCGTCATCACCGTCATCATCACTGCTGCTTTCCTTTATAAAATAAAACATGGATAATAGAGGTTTTTAATATTTATATCACTAACTGTTGTTTTCAGTCAAAATAGGCATTATTACCTGTATTTATAACAAAATTCAATCTGGATACTCAGACGCACGAAGAAACACCAACAACAAAGATAAAATGGCAGCTGGCAATTTGAATTTTGAATTTAAAATGTAGCTAATAATGAAAATAAAAAGAAAGTATGTAGTATAATTTATTAAATAATTATTAATTATGAATATCTTTTTTTATCTATTTCTTAATATGACTTAACTAAGGGTTTAACAAAATCATTAAAACGCAAAAATAAGCTTTTTTTGCAAACCGTACTTTTCAATCAAAATTTGACAGATCGTGTTTATTGACTTTCCTATTTTCATTTGGAACGCATAGTAAGTCCTTAAGCTGTGTAAAGATATTGAATGAATGAAATAATTTTCATTCTAAAATGATTGAGTAAAATTAATAATCATGTGAAATAGCGCGTTATATCGTTTACAAACCGTTTTTAACCGTTAATTTCACGTTCACGCCACTATCTTTGACAGCTGCTAGACGTCATCACTGTTCTGACGTTCTGTCAGTATCTGACCTGACAATATTTTCATTGTCAACAATGAATATTTCGAGATTTTCTCGTGTATTTCAAATAAATCCCATAATTAATACAAACGTTAGATGTTCTAGCCGTGCCATACAAGTCTTGAATAGCAAAAACAATAGAAATGATTCTAAGAATAGCTATTATAGTGGAGTTTTAGCGGTCGCGGCCGGGGTGATAGGTTATTTTAGTTTAAAAGATAAAATAGTGGCAGCTACAGTTGTACATAATGAATTAAAGGGTAGAAGAGAGAAGTTTAACTTTATAGCTGATGTGGTGGCTGTGTCGGCTCCGTCCGTGGTGTATATTGAAATAAAAGATGGTCGTCGGTTAGATCTGTTTTCTGGCCAGCCTGTGACCCTGTCGAACGGTTCTGGTTTCATAGTGAAGGAAGATGGGCTCATATTGACGAACGCTCACGTTGTGGTGAACAAGCCTAATGCTATAGTCAATGTGCGGCTGTTTGTAAGTATAGTTTTAATTCATAAAATAATGCTAATAAGTGTTCGGGCATGTACCAGGCAAATGGGAAAAAGCTGCTTCAGTTTAACACATAATTAAATTTATGTGTGTTGTATATGCTGTAGCAATATTTTTTTGCATCATTATTGCACAAATTATGAAACTGAATATTTCATAATATTTGTGATAATTTACTGTGTGTGTGTGTGTGTGTGTGTTAATTTACATAACACTTTTAGTTCCAACAACACAATTGTATTTTATTATTATAAGCAAATTAATTTAACCAATCGAGTAAGTATAAGCCGGTGCATTAAAGAAAGGAATCTTAAATGGCGACATATACTTGCGTTGACAGATAGTACAGTCAGCATATAAAATTTCAAGTTAGTTTTTTTTTTGTAATTAAAAATAATAAAAGCACGGCTGGGTCACAATAATTCCAAACTAGCTTCTCAACTCAACAACAGTAACAAACAGGTATGTAACAACGGAAAAATTACAGAAAACTATAGCAAGATTTAAGTAAAAAGGATCACTGAGCGCGTCAAGACAGCGTGGAAGCAAAGCAAGACTAATTTTTTTTCTGTTTATGGTACGCGCGAGAGTAAGTATAGACGGCACTAGTGTGCAAGCGAGAGAACATGATAAGCGCCGCCATTTAAGATTCCTTTCTTAAAAGAACCAGGTTATACTAGTTTATAACAGATTTTAAAAAAATGAGAGACACTATAGAAAGACAATGAGTGCGTGAATGCTGGCGTTCACAATAAAATAAATGAACACAATCATTTGTTTGTGCACTCACAACCCTCCTTCGGAGTCTTTGTTAAATGTAAGTGTTGTTGACTTGTATTCATGACCTGTACCCAACTAACTTGTATTATGCAACCTAGCCCCCCAATCCTTATCACTAAAACTCATAATAAAAATTAAAAAATATTCAAAACTTAGCCATTTAATTCATCAAACCCCAAGCTAACCAAAAAAAAAAATATAGCCTATGTCACTCAGGAATAAAACATTTTTCCTGAGCTGCTTTATTCCTGAGTGACATAGGCTATATTTTATGTGGAAAATTCTAATAACAAAAACTAAGTCATTGGTTTTATTTCATTGAAATTTCAGGATGGTTCCATTCACACAGGCTTTGTTGAAGATGTGGACCTCAAATCAGACTTAGCCACTCTCCGGATCCCGGTAAAAGGATTACCTGTCATGAAACTAGGCAGTTCCTCTGACATCCAGCCTGGCGAGTGGGTTTGTAATCTATTATTCACTAAAATACCGCCGAAGCAAAAGCATAGCTATTTCGTGTGCATCTACAGGGTTATTTTTATACATTGGCCAGTCAGTCCTGAGGGGTTAGGACATATTAGTAACATCATAAAAAACAACCTTTGTTCTATGACTTTTAAAAATTTATCATATTTTTATTTATCAGATTTTCGTACAGAAATAGAAATACTTAAGTTTTATATTACGAAGTCTATGCGATAGTACAATAGCGGAGGGAGCGGCGATCGCTCGGTGGGGGTGCTTGGTGCGCTTGCGTCGCGTTTTACAGACGTAGGTAAGTATAGCAAAATTGCTATACCTACCTACGTCTAATATATATAGTAAGCTAATAACTTTAAGGTTTGTTTGTTTTGAATGGTTTGTTTTTAGTAAATGTATTATGTTTATAAAAAGACAAAGAATAAAAGTTTTTGTCTATGATGTTAGTGATAGAGTGTTAACCGTAACCTGTTACACGTGCATACTTTGTACTGATTATTTTGACTTAAATAGAAGTCAAAATAATCTAAGGTAATCCACAAAAAAAAAACTTGTATTTTATTTTTACGATAACGCATTTCCGGTCCCCAACATACAGGCATCGCCTAGTTTGGGGGCCATTGTAATAATTCTGGTAAAATATTTACAACTTCTGTTACCGATGCGCAACTGTGTTATACTATATTGAGGAGAATACTTGTAACAATGGTTATAATATAAAAAAAAGTTATTAAAAAAACGAAAGTTATTACATCGGCAAAGCGATTAATGGTATTTGTTTACTTCACCAACTGTTGACCTGTGAACACAGTATGCATGATAATGTCTTATTTTCGATGTAGATATATCTAGGTGCAATCTAACTTGACAAATTGCAAAACACTAAAAGCATAAATCTATTTGCCTGTAGTTATGCATGGTAGCAGTAAAACGTCATTGTACTTTATTTATTTAGTTCTGCAAATTGTCAAACACAGTTGCAAAGTGGCAAACATTGTGAAACTAAACTTGAATTTAACTTGAATTTCTGTAATGTAATTAAATAATAATATAATCATGTTGTGTAATATCAGTATTATATAATAATAATTTTTATGCTTTGAATACCTATGCGTTTGCCCCACAATGACAATTCATTTTGAATACTTTTTTTACAGGTGGTGGCAATGGGCAGTCCTCTGGCTCTCAGTAACACTGTGACGGCTGGTGTAGTCAGTTCTACCCAAAGAGCTAGCGAAGAACTCGGCTTAAGAGGTAAATCGTAAATCCCATTGATTTTGGTTGCCCTATATGTTTTTTTCTTGATTTAATAATATGGTAATAATAATATTCCACAACTATCACACAACGCCGCCTAGTCCCAAGCTAATCAGTAGCTCTACAATGAGTTTAAAGCAATAGTATTTGTCGATACTCGATACCGACTACGTAAATATTTTGTATGGCAAATTTTACAGCGGCTCTAGCGGTCACTTACGGAACCATTTGCCATACAAAATATTTACGTAGTCGGTATCGAGTATCGACAAATACTATTGCTTTAAACTCATGGTAGAGGTACAGAGCTTGTGTTATGGGTACAGGACAACTGATAAACATACTTATATATTTCTAAATACATACCTATTATAGATAAATTACACCCAGACACAGAACAAATGATCATGCTTATCATACAAACATTTGTCCTGGGTGGGTATCGAACGACCTCCGGCATAGGAGTCAGGGGCACTAACCACTAGACCAACAGGCCAGTCAGATTTAGAAAAGAGTCAGAGTTTCACTGACTAAAACTCAACTGTCTTCTTTGCTGTCCAGGGGTCACAGGAACTCTTTTCCTGTGGTCCACCCTTACATGCTTACCATTCAATTCGCATAGCCTTCCTGTGTTTGGGGTCGGCTAACAGTTTAATGGGGTGCTGCTGAATTATTCTAGTATTTTACAAGAAAAGACTGCCTGATGTCCACAACTCAGTAATAGGTAACAAGATATCCCCGCACAACACTGTTGTATACTAAATTATATCAGACAGCAAGACCGCAACAGGCAAATTGTGTGATACTAAAAAGTGTAAAGTACTGAATGTATTATGAAAATTAACTGCTGCCAGCGGCTTCGTCTGCGAAAAGTAGAAAATTATCCCAACAGAGCACACTTTCGGGATATAAATATATTATCACAAGTTTTTCACAATAATAAATACCTATTTCGTTAAAAATTGAGTCATTTTTTTTTTCTTAAATTTTTAAAGGAAATATTTATTTTAACTTAGATATCTGTCCTATAAAATCATGCTTTTTGAGTTATGTCATCCTTGACACAAATTACCGATATACGTTCGTTTACAATATGTTAAAGCCACCCCACCCCACTTTCCCAAAGTTTTTCTAGCAAAAAACCCATTCGAATCTTTTGACCACTTTTCTCAATCCCATTCATCACTTTTCTCAATCTCATCCACCACATTTCTCAATCTCATCCACCACTTTTCTCAATCTCATCCACCACTTTTCTCAATATTATCCGCTACTTTTCTTATTCTCATCCACCACTGTTCTCAAATTTTAGGCAAAGACATGGTGTACATACAGACAGATGCGCCAATCACGTTCGGCAACAGTGGAGGGCCCCTAGTCAACTTGGACGGAGAAGCGATAGGAATTAACAGTATGAAAGTAACATCTGGTATCTCGTTTGCTATACCCATCGACTATGTCAAGGAATTTCTGGCTAAGAGTAAGTTTATAATGACATTTGTTTACGAAATGTGTGTTGTCTTTTAATAAATATATATCATGTCACTCTCAGACTGCTTACAAAAGAAAGAGATACATAAAGATATAATGCTGAAGCATTTTAGCGATTTACTAAAAATCGATTGATTTAATTGTAAAATTAAAACTGTATAACGGTAAAACGTTGCTTTATAATCTGACATGCTATCAGAATGATTGCATGTATAATATTCTGGATTTTCGCTATTTTGGATTTCGCGCGTATACACGTATTATTCGGCGCACGAGAATTTAATCGGATAAAAGTAATTATTAAAGGCATCTTCGTGATGTTTTTCTATTATAATAAATAAGCTGTTTAACTTTTTTAACATACTATCTGCTAACATCTCGATAGCATCATTTTCAGCAAAAATCTTTTTTTGTGACACTATTTGAGCGGACGTGCGATATATATTTTCTGATTCTATTTACAACAGTGAATCATAATACTTTTGCGCGTTATAAAACTCGAGATTAGCTCCTGAGTAGTCAGTCCTCTTAAGTTAATTCATTGCGTAGTGGCGACCCAGTGGTGACGGCCCCGACTTGCAAGTCGTACTTCGTGGGTGAAAACCCAGGCATTCGCTTTACTTTGTGTAATTTATTTAATCACCACTGTTCTCTAAACGGTAAAGGAAAATATCGTCAGAAAATTTGGCATGTCATAGAGCCAAAGATTCTAAGGCAGTGTTTTTTAATGTGTGCGTCGCGACCCCCATGTGGGTCGCAAAGTCTTGATTATGGGGTCGCGGTCGCGAGTCTGATAAATATGAAAAGTTAATTCCATTGTTAGTTGTTTTGTTTTGAAATGTTTTTATCACTTATATTGTGGTGGATTTCTGTTGTTTTATGTTTTAAATACAAGGTGAAGTTTTGAATGATCTCTATAAAATTTCAGGAGGTTGTTATAAAACTCGTAAATAATTATATTATAAATATACGATATTTGGTCAGTAAAATTAAAATATTTTCCATGACAAAATAAAAATTAAATATATGCGCCACGTCCGAGCAAAACGGCCATACGCTCAGCTTTTTTAATTTTGAGTGTTATTCTGAATATCCATCTGCAATAAGATAAGATAAGATATAAACCTGCAATAAACTTCTTACAAATCACCAATTGCGATTTATCGTGCGTCACGTCACCGTGTACGTGAGTGTGACAGCCTGTAAGAGGCTTCGGCCACTTACTTTACAACAAGCTTTTACCGATTCCCGTAAATAAGAATGAAAAAAAAAACCATTGTGATACAAAATTGCACTTTGTATTCGTTTTCTTACAATTTTATTTCGTGTTTATTTGCTTGGTGTATAACTATTTGTTGATATAAGAATGTGCTTAGGAATGTAAGACTGAAAAAAAAATGTGAACAATTATTTTTTTAATAAGTTGAATGCATCAATTTGTAGAAGTAGGCACAGTTTTTTATCTTTATATCATTTCTTCAGTGCAAAAATTTTCTATAAAAAAATCATCGCCATACCTTATCTGTAGAAGCAGATTTAATAGATAAAACATTATTGACAACGTAATAAGTAGATAAAATTTTATCTATTAATTCTGTAAGCGATAATAATGCTTGTGTGTATGCTAATGTGCTTACATTTTTTTTGTTATCAAACAATATTTATATTAAGGGGCTCCTATTAGCCGATGACCTTGAATTTTTTTTCACCCATTTTTCCCTATATACCCTTACCTTTGAACGAATTAACTATGTAAATATGGGAGCCTTATGTCGAGAAAACTGACGCACGTCCACCCATCCTAGTCCTAGACGACCTGTTATTTGACATTTTGAGGTTATGATATACAAAATTATCGAAAAAATGCTAATATCTCAGAAAAAATGCACTGTTACTATACAAAGTATATGCACAATATTTACAATAATTATATTCTCTATCGAAAGGTATTTTCGTGTTGGTAATCGCTTAGGTAAAAAACTTTATGCTCAAACAGTAAACGCAAGTAGACATTTTTTTTTATATTTTATTTTACAAACGTAAAACAATAAACGAAAGAAAATATTTCTACAGAATGTAGTTCATAAATTAAAGTATTGCATTATATTTTTTTCAGGATTTCATGATGCACTGATTCTGATTCTGTGATTGACACACACACATTTCACTTTTATGGTACTTAACCTTTTGAATGTCTTATGTTACACAGTTCGACATAAGCAATTGTCTTTCTATTGTGTCTCTAATTACGGCATTCAAAGAGTTAATACAAGTTGAAAATAGGCTTTCAAAAGGTCATCCGCTATTAGAAGCTCCTTAACTATACCTAATTATTGTAAAATTAAATGACCGTACAGTATAACAAATATTAATTTCAGAGTTAAAGAAATATAAACCTTAATGCAACGACCTAAAATCTATTTATCCTTGCCTACACATAACTTGGTAACCGAACTTTTAATTCTTGTTGTACTGTCCTGTTCATCGTATTGGCTAATGCGAATATTGTAAGTTTGCAATGATTTTTGCGACACTAAACTCTCTATATTGTAAACACATTTCGAAATTTGCGATCTCCGAAACATAACTAAGTACTTTGAATATATGTATTTTTTTATATATGTATATATGAGAGAGTTTTCGAAATACCGGGGCGTTTTTAGGGTTCCGTAGCCAAATGGCAAAAAACGGAACCCTTATAGATTCGTCATGTCCGTCCGTATGTCACAGCCACTTTTTTTCCGAAACTATAAGAGCTATACTGTTGAAACTTAGTAAGTAGATGTATTCTGTAAACCGCATTAATATTTTAACACAAAAATAGAAAAAAAAGCAATAAATTTTGGGGGTCCCCATACTTAGAACTGAAAGTCAAAAATGTTTTTTCCGTCAATCCCATACGTATGGGGTATCTATGGATAGGTCTTCAAAAATGATATTGAGGTTTCTAATATCATTTTTTTCTAACTTGAAGTTTTCGCTAGAGACACTTCCAAAGTGGTAAAATGTGTCCCCCCCCACTGTAACTTCTAAAATAAGAGAATGATAAAACTAAAAAAAATATATGATGTACATTACATGCAAACTACCAACGAAAATTGGTTTCTACGAGATCTAGTAAGTAGTTTTTTTTTTAATACGTCATAAATCTAAAAAAATACACTATTATTAAAAAATCGATCAAAGTTACAACGAAGTACAAGAATTTTTGTATTATATTACTTGCTGCTACGGAACCCTCCATGGGCGAGTCCGACTCGCACTTGTCCGGTTTTTTTTTTGTATTGATGAATAGTCGATAAAAAAGTAAGAACGTCCCATATAATATACCTGTACCTTTTTGGAGAAGAATGAGTTTATAATCTAGCGCATTTTATTACAAGCTTACGGTGTTTGCAATAACCCAGCAAAATACATTCTGTTTTTGTATACTCTAAAAAAATACCGTATATTTTTTGTAACCCTATCATGTTTTTTTACTCAATATTAATACAAAATGGTAATTTAGAGCGCTCCTCAGGAACGACGAAGGCGCCGCAGGTGTCGCGGCGGTACCTCGGCATCACCATGCTGTCTCTCACGCCGAACATACTCATGGAACTGAGGATGAGGAATCCTGAGGTCAGTGTACCTATTTATAGTGCGTTTAAGAAAATAGTGACTCATCGTTGTCATTCACCTTAGCCACGCCCCTTGATCAAAAGATAATAACTTAGAAAACTGTTTTTTTTCTCAATTTGAACCATCGACTTATTTCTAGTAATAGACAAGCACGTTTATGGAATTTGTCAAAATATTGAAAAGTTATAACAAAAGTTCGCTGCAGCGCTACATTGGCATTATGTCATCTAACAGAACTATTCAAACATACAGCGATAAAATAGTTTAATAGTTAGACCAAAATGTCATAAGCGCCATGAATTTCGTAGCATTTCGTTCAACATAGTGTAATGTTCAATGTGTACGGACTACATTACACCTGAGTCGATGGAAGTGAGTGTTCGGTACGCGTAATCTATTGCGTAGTATATAAGTATACAAGGTGTAAGAGACAGCCCTCCACAAACTTTAAGGGCGTGCTCAGTAGACAAAATTGAACAACCCACCATAATATTATTTTTCAGGAAACGAAAAAAAAAAATCGCCTCACCATACAAAATTATTAACTTGATTGGACAGTTTGTATGGAGAGGCTGAAACTTTTTTTGTTCAGTTTCGTCTACTGCGACATTTGGAACATAAACATACGCTAATAACTTTGCTATTCATGATTATTATTTATTGAGACGTAACTTAAATAATAACAAGACCGTTTCTAATAATCCCTTTAAGTATTTGTAGTTAAAGAAAGTGTTGTATACAAAAATTCACCTTTACAATCTTATGCCTTGATCACACGTACCGAGTAAAAGGGGGCGAGACAGTGCTCTCGGCTGAATACTCGGTACGTATAAACAAAGCGCCGAGTGCTCGCCGAGCGCTTACAACTCTCTTACATCACTGTCTCGGCCGAGCAACATTTTACTGTCTCGCCCTTTTACTCGGTACGTGTGAAGTATGATAGAGGATGGAAACAAAGCTAATTACTTTTTTCTTAATCTTTCAGATGCCGACTGATATCGAGCATGGAATTCTTGTTTGGAAAGTAATCATTGGATCACCAGCTTACAAGTGAGTGTTTTTTTTAATTATTGGGTAACGAAAATACACTTTTTTACTGTCTGTCCAACCGATTTTAGCTTCTATTTCGTCAGCTTAAGGATGGTATTAAAAGCAAAAAAGTGATTACAATACAAACTATTTAGTGCAGCCCCCATTTGTCATGCTACTAACGTAATAAAAGTCAAAATCGGTTGAATGGACAGTGATAAAAGGTTTTCATGAATTTCTAATGGTTTTTTGAACGGAGTATAGAAAATATTTAAAGCTTAGGCTAGTTTTTTTTTCCTGGAGCCGAACACTACTTTTTACCTTTCATTTCTTTTCATACTGATTTGAATTAATTTCATTTGCAGCGGAGGCCTGCAGCCCGGTGACATTGTAGTAAGTATAAACTCGAAGCCAGTTCGGACTGCTAGCGACATCTATACGATATTAGAGAATACTATTGGTAGCTTGCTCGTCGAAATCGTCAGAGGGCGCCAGCGGCTTAAACTCACAATTACACCAGAGATGCACTGACAAATACCGTATCCAGACCCCAAAACAATAAGGGTCCCATCTCTGTCAGAAAATAAAAAACCACGACGGGTTGAAGTGTATTATGCTTAATTGATATAGTCGGTCTATAAAGTCAAACGACTTGGGTAATTATTTGGTTAAAATTAAATCTGACATAGTCAACACTGGTTCAATAATCTAGTTTAATTAAGAGATCTTGATCATTGTTTACTAATAAAAAATCCTATAATAAAAAGTATCGAATATAAGTATTTTTAAAAAGATTTAACTTTTCAATCGTGCAAATTAGAGACAATAGAAATACAATGACAGCGTGAACGCCGGCGTTCGCGTGGGGTTTAATAAATTAATATTACAACTTATTATTATTACTATTACTTTCTAACAATAAAAATTATTATTATTACACAACAACATTTGTCCTGAGTGGGAATCGAACCCACGACCTGCGGTATAGCAGTGAGGGCTACTAACCACTAGACCAACAGGCCAGTCAAACATTTGCAAAGATGTAATAGTATTGTAAGTAAGTATTAAGTGATAACATAAATCTGGAATCATAAGAGAAACTGATTCTAAGTATTCTACTCCTCTTATTGATTCGTCATTACTAGCCATATTACGATCAACATCTGTTGTAGAACTAGCATCATTTAAAGAAACAAGTGAATGAAAAAGATTTTTTATTTGCTTCATAAATTCCCAAGCCGTTTGACTTTTTAGACAGATTATAAACAATAATCTAAGCAGTATTTCAAACATGGCATATTCACGTAAATAAACAGTTATTTTTGCCCTTGGGATGTTTTCTCTGATTTGATAACGCAAAAAGCGTATGTACTATCGAACAACCTGACGTATGGCGAGTGTCCATCCTTACATTGTTGATGCCTCTACGGTAATGGCCTAAGCGTTTCGCCTCGTTGTTTATACCGCGAATATCGAAGGGCTGGAACAATTTCGCTGCGGCGGTCTTCCCGTCCGATTTATAAATTAGATGTCTTCAAGGCTAGAGTGAATAGGCTTTTAATAAACTAGTACGGTTCACCATCAACGATTGCATCACTGCTTACCATCAGGTAGGATCGCAGTCATGCACGAGTAAAAAAAGAATATATATCTGAAAATTTGTGTATGTATATAAAAAAACTTATATCGATATTTTGTACAGGACTGCAATATCACTTAGTAATGCAGTATTTAAAAAAAAAAATCTATGTAAACATATTTTTTGGCATATTCAATCGAAATTTACTTCCAAAACTTATACTTGAGATAAATATTTTTTTATCTAAATATTTTTTTAGAGTAAGGCGGTTATCACACTGCCACGCATCACGCTGCATGTTGCGTGTCAACGCACTTACGCGCGTTTTTACGGGAGTGCAAATCTGCATCATCGTGCGGGTTTTTTACGCACCGACGCGCGTAGTTGCGTGTTGTAAAATCACGCACGGCACTACTAGACTCAGTGTGCCATATCTAGCGTGTCGCCCCGCACCCAAGCACATGAGTGCATTTTCGGTGTGTTGGACTGTGCGTGTTTTCTATACACACGCAGATATAAACGCGCGTTCACGCGCTACGCTGCGTGGTGCGTGGCAGTGTGATAATCGCCTAACTTCATTCTAAAAGGTAAACTTGGAGAAAAATATTTCATGTGGATTGGTACATTTTGGCATATATTGGCCCTAAACAATTGTACGTCTTTAATCGAGACTTGTTAGCTTAAGACGTGTTGTAATAGACTTGTATTCTAGAAATTAAGGTGATAATTATTGGTTTAAAAGTGGGCATAATATCACTAGATGTCGCTGTACTCAATCTTTAACATACTTGCGATGTAGTTACTTATAGTCATACACATGCAAAATTGGGTGGATTTTGAAGCAATAATTTGACAAAGTTCAATAAAGTAGCGACATCTCTGGCGTCCCATCGAAACTAAAATAATCCAAATCCTGCATCGCGCAATTAAAGTTGTCCGCATGATTTGAACAATATACAACAGACCGAAATCATCCATAGTGGAGTTGCCCGATCCAGACCCTCCCCCTTTTCCCTTTTCAATTGAGGTTATGAGGCTTTCTTTTTAGTGTATGATAACATATATGCTAAAAAAAACAAAAAATTGAGTTCAACGCCATCTAGTGACAATGGCCGCATAGAAGCCTATACTTTTCATTTTAAAAATAATTTTAGATCTTGCCTGTACTACGAATTTTAATCTGTATGATAATCAAAACTAAAAATATTGTATCAAAAATAACTAGTTGTTTATATGTGTTGACAATTTAAGTTTTCTTTGAAGAATGTTAATTTCTATTTTATTACCGAAGGATATATGATTTTGTATAGATTTATGTAGTATTTTATACATACAGTTGTTGATAAGAATGTTTGTATTATAGAGACAGTGATTAGATAAATTATGTTTGAACTATTTGGTTTTATTTTTTCAAACCTTTTTGACTTGCTGACGTTGGTATATTTGAGTAGTCGAATCCTCGTGAAGTTGAGTATTTCTCAAACTCTAGTCTGAGATCCTGTTATTTGGCATAAAAGTACAGTTTTAAGATAGCACTAGTATACACACTAGGGTATACTTGACAGGTTTCCGTTTATTTGTGACAGTTATACCTGTCAGGTACAGTTGGCACAACGGATCTTGAGCGGTTACGCAGAAGTCAAATATTCGGTCTCTGCGAAGTGAGACGCGGGGCGGGGAGTGTCAGTGATTCGCTCGCCGCGCCATCGCGTCATAGATAGACGTCACTCCTCATTCGTTCTCTGCGTTGCTGCATGTATTTAACAAAGAAGACGATTGGCTCGCCAATGTATGGAATGCGCAAAGTGAACCCAACTCTGACGCCGAGCGCTCAAGATCCGTTGTGCCTACTGTAAGCTTGTATGGAACTCTGCACAGTTGTGCAACATACACGCTGCAGTTTACCCGTACAGACAAACCTGTCAGATATACCCTAGCGCAGCAGGGACCCAGCCGGGTCGAAGCCTACTGGGGCCAGGGTTATCCGAAAGGGCGCTCGAGCTCCGGTATGAAGGCTAGAAGGAACAGGGTGGGTCGTTTAGTCAGTAAGAGTGACACTATCTCCCGGTCCGTCCAAGAGCGGGGGTTGTCATTGGATGATTTTTCCCACCGTAAAAAAACAGATATACCCTAGCCAGCATGTATGGCGGGTAAGAGACGTTTTTATAATATAGGTAGGTACTTGGGGGGAGGGGGGGGGGGGGTTAATTAGTGACTAAAATTTACACTAAATTAGATATAGTTTGTTATTTTGTTTGTAGGAGATAATCTCAGAAAGTACTGGTCCGATTGCTAAAATTTTTCCGTCGATAGAAAACTGCTTTATTCCTGAGTGGCATAGGCTATATTTTATGGGATACCTACTTCAGTGCGACAGCCGTATCATCGAAGTTTGTTTCTTCGAAAACTTTTCAACGTTATCTCTATACTGCGACGCCTTGTTAAGTCGACTTTTTGTTACTGCGATGGTTCGTTACATCGAAAAACTTTACTGCGAACGATTTTAAAGCGAAAACATCATACTGCGAAGCCTTTTTCAATGGATATCTTGTTACTACGATGATAATTATGTTACTTAGGAATACTTAACTTTTAATTTCGTTACGATTTTCAACACCTAACGTTTGTTTTTAGAATATTTTATATATATAGACCACTATGGTTCTTTAGAATTTGGCACGAATGCTAGTCTATATGGTGGTGGTGACATGATAAACCAGATGACCCATTCGCTGTGTTGTGGAGGTGAGATAGGTAGTGGCTCCATGTTATATACTACTCTGGGGCCCAGAGTATTGTGGCGTGCCCAAAGTCTGTGCACGCCACGATTATGGCGGTAAGTCCCCTCTTTATGGCGTGGCTGGAAAGACCTCCCGGCGTCCTTACCTTCCGCGTGACGCAGGTCCTCACCGGACATGGCACGATCGGGAGGTACCTGTTCCGGAATCGAGCGGAAGAGACGAACGGGTGCCGCCACTGTGCGGAACGCCCGGAGGACACGGTGGAGCTCACAGTCGAGGTGTGCCCTGCTTGGGCGAAGCATAGTCGTGCCCTCGTGGTTGCGATCGGCGGCGGAGACCTCTCGCGCAGGGCCTTGGTTGAGGCCATGGTCCAGAGCGAGGAGGAGTGGCAGGCGGTCGCCGACTTCTGTGAATCAGTTATGCTCGCAAAGGAGGAGACCGGCCGCATCAAGTAACGGCGTTCTCACCGCCGCCGTCGGGATTCTGATCCCGATTTCTGGCCACCGTAGGCGCGGGCTTGCGGACAGTGCGCAATGGGTAGCTCGTTGTCCGGCCGTCCGGTAACTGTCCGGACCAAGCCCAAGTCGCCGACGGCACGCACTGTTCCCGCGCGCCTCAAAGAGTTGTCAGCAACAGCAGGGACCCAGCCGGGTCGAAGCCTACTGGGGCCAGGGTTATCCGAAAGGGAACTCGAGCCTCGGTCTGAAGGCTAGAAGGAACAGGGTGGGTCTTTTAGTCAGTAAGAGTCTGACAATATCTCCCGCTCCGCCCAAGAGCGGGGGTTGTCATTGTAGTCTAAAATCCGATTAAGAACGACCTTTACCGGTCTGTTTAATGGATGAAACGTATTTTATTATAAATTTAGTGTATTAAATAATATAACGCGGGTGGGTTGCCTAAGAAATTCCTGGCCAGACTATTATTAATTAAAAATTGAAAATTTAGTTTATTTTTAGAAAAATGCACAACCGTTATCCATACCAGATTTTTTTGCAGACAACACTATAACATCGTATTCGTAATGAAACAGCGTTTATTTTGTTATAGAATTTGTTGTATACAAAAAAAATACACCTGTTTATGCATACCTGTTTATACCTGACAACCCATAGCTATGCCAGGAAACAAATAGGTAACCCAACATTTTTATGTTCTAAAGGCTTCACTCTTTCGGTTAGTATTAAATTTATTCGTTAAACATACCGGTGCATTTTACAAAAAAAAATTTTTTTTGACCAGGAATTTCTAAGGCAACCCATCCGCGTTATATTATTTAATCTAAATTTATCATAAAATAGGTTTCATCCATTAAACAAACCGGTGAAGGTCGTTCTTAACCGTATCCTGTACTATTGGATGATTTTTCCCACCATAAAAAAAAAGTATTATTCTACTCTGATGAATCCAATGGAAACTGCTGGATTGATATCTACTATATAAAAATTATTAAACCGTGTGTATACAATCAGTGCAAGGTGCACTTTACGTCGCATATATAAAATAGAATTACAAATAACAATACAACGAATGGCTGCATATTCAATTTCCTTGAAATTGAATTTCAATTTCTTTGAAAAATGATTGAGTGAAGTCGTATAACTGTCAAACAATATGATTTTAGTTTATATTTTACTTTTGGTAAGTAAATAAAGCATACAATAAAATATAAAACATAATATGATATCATTATTAACCTAATAAAAGGATTTAGAAGAACTTTTAATGAAACCTTTAAATCTAATCAGCTTACCTACTGTAAGTAAGTAAGCTGATTAGATTTAAAGATTTATGTGTAAAAATGGTATGAAAAAAAGGTATGGTGGGAAAAGTCATCCAATGACAACCCCCGCTCTTAGGCGGAGCGGGAGATAGTGTCAGACTCTTACTGACTAAAAGCCCACCCCGTTCCTTCTAGCCTTCATACCGGGGCTCGAGTTTCCCTTTGAATTACCCTGGCCCCAATAGGCTTTGACCCAGCGGGGCCCCTGCTGTTGCTGACAACTCCTTGAGGCGTGCGGGAACAGTGCGTGCCGTCGACGATTTGGGCTCGGTCCGGACAGTTACCGAACGTCGGACAGCTAGCCGAAGCCAGTGCCAAATAATGCATCTAGCGGTCGGATTGCTCACTGTCCGCAAGCCCGCGCCTACGAACCTAACGCATGTTTGTCCTTCGAGCCGGATTAAAAGTTGATAGGGAAAATTGTGTCTGTAATTTCCACGATTGAAAGGTTAATGGATTCCAATTTCAAAACAATTTGGTAAGGAATTATGACAAGCTTACTGCTTAAATTAGAAATCATTTCAGTAAATCTGCAACAGGTCTCATAAACACCGATAAACAACGATGCACTTTCAACATTTCTCGCTCATGTCATTATATTTTTTTCAGATACCACTTACAACCGCTACAAGACGTTTCGATGGACCTAGTTATCGATCTAGTAAGTTTTATCATAAGGTTCACGATTAGATTTTACAAAATACCTAATCGATCTACCATATTAACCTTCTACCTGTCTGGTACGACCGCGGCTGCAAAACCATTAACACCTGAACTCGTAATCTTTTGCAACTCCGTGATAGGGCAGTTCAAGGTCAAAGAGCTACGTATCATTAACGAGTTGACGGGCAATCGATTACACTGTGAATAAAACGGGATTCTTACTCAAGTAAAGCAAAGTTAACGAGGATTAACCTAGGTACAACCCATTCACGTGAATAGGGTTGCTCGGCCGAATCGTCCGGCTTCGGACAATTCGACCCGTTTACCTTAACATTATGGTAAAAAGGTGACATTTTTTTATATTGTAACTAAACAACAATAATGTTAACTAATAGCATAGCTTGTCACAACTGCTTGCATTAGCGTTACAAGGTAAGGCAGAACACATGACTGAACAGGCTTTAGGATGAATTACCTTATCCCATTCCGTCCCAAAAAACCTCATATCCAAACCGCACAGCACCGCCTCTGACGGTGGAAGAAAAATACCAACGATTCGAATCCAACGCGCCGGCCGGCTGCATATCTTATGCGCGCGCGATTAACAACCTCTGAAAATACCGTGAAATATCATCTGAAAGTGTTTCCAAGATGATCCTGGATCCCAGCACCCAGTGAGTACCTGACTTCCAATTTTGTACCATTCTTTAGCCTGTTTTTTAGAAACTTTTATATCGCGTCACCCAACGTTGACGTATTCATACCTATTCATATTTTTGGTCCATTTCGAGCGCGAATACCTGTAGATTACAGTTTTTTCAGGCTTTCTCAGGTTCAATTCCGAATGAAAACTCTGAGATTTGCTATATTTTTGCATTTTAAAAGTATTATCCTACAAAATTGTGTTGGTCATATTCGCCGTATAACCCATGCGGATTCAGAGGTCATCTTAATTTAGTCGGATTATAGTCACAAAAATTCATGTAATTTACGTAATTTGTTGTGGAAATCGTATTATCTATAACTATTCACGGTATTTATACACTTACAAACATTATTACATAACTATTTCACCTAAAGGTATCGATTTACACACTTAATAAATCTCAACTTAAGTTCGTTCGTATTTCGTACCTACCTACCTACCTACTTATTATTCGAACAAAGCAAAATGGAGGAAAGCAAATTAAAACTTCTTCAATCTCAACGCGAATATGTATATCGTGATATTCAAATCCTTTACGACTTATCACAAACTATGATTCAATATCGTTCAAAGGTATCGGCGTTCAAGGCGAGATATACTCGAATACATTCAATTCGCGAAGAATTCGTTTCGTTATGTAGTAACATACAAAGTTTGGAGTTAGCCATAACACCTGACGCACGAGTATGTCAAAAGTCTTTGAGTTCGTTTGACGATTTGTACTACGCCGTAATTAGTGCAGCGACTGATCTGCACATTACTGATAGGAGCGACAACGTCGACGGGCCGCCGCCTGCGACTTCCATGCAAACGGGACGTAACGCGCGGCTACCTAAGCTTGAGTTACCTAAATTCGACAGCAAAATTGAGAACTGGCAAGCATTTTATGATATTTATAAAACCTTAATTCACGACAACAATTCGATCTCACAAATAGAAAAATTTCACTATTTAGCGTCCTGTTTACAAGGCCCGGCCTCATCCATTGTCAAAGGGGTCCCTATGACCGCTGATAATTATGAAATTGTTTTTAATAGTTTGATCGAACGTTATCAAAATAAGCGAATTATAGCTTTGACATATTTAGATAAATTCATCAACCAGCCAGTTTTAAAATCAGGTAACTTCCAAGATTTACAAAGGTTAACAAACGAAATTTATGAGGCATACTATGCACTTCAAGCTTTAAAAATTGACGACTTAGGTGATTTTATCTTATTTTGTTTAACTTCGCGCGCACTGGTCTCAGGCACGCGTGATCGTTTCGAATCGCAAAACATTTCTCAAATACCCACCTTTAATGAATTGTTAAAGTTTCTTCAAGATTATGTAAAAATCTTAGAAACTAGTCATTTATCTTCTAAATCTAATGTCAACAACAATTCTAACCCTCGTAACCTTGAGGGGAAAAAACCTTCGCCCGCGACTAGCAGGCAAAATAGCAGCGGATCCAAACGCTCATCTTATCTCACAAATTCAAACCCACCTGCAAATGTGACTTGTGCTCATTGCAGTGAAGCGCACTCAATTTATCGGTGCCCTATCTTTCAATCCTTAGATTCTCGTACTAGACTCGCGTTAGTACAAGGTAAAAATAACATGTGTACCAATTGTTTACGTACAAATCACGTCATAGACAAATGCCTGTCCAAAATGTCTTGTACGATGTGTGGATTACGTCACCACACCCTATTGCATCTTGATCCTTCGCCATCCAGCGTCGGCGCGACCACTGGAGCGAGCGTCACGGCTCACGCTCAGGCCGCCGTTCCCAACCGCGAGCTAGTCCTGCTAGGAACATGTCAGGTGCGCGCGTTCAACACCGCCGCCGGCACTCAATGTACTGTACGGGCACTCGTGGACAGTGGGGCGCAGGACTGTTTTATCACCTCTGCGTGCGCACGCACGCTCGGGTTAAAACTCCACCGGTGTAATCTTAGTATAGCCGGACTAGGACAAAACTCAGTCACACAAGTAAAAGGGATGGTGGAATGCTCTATACGACCTGTACACGGTGATGCTCCACAATTTAATATCAAGCCAGTCGTATTAGACAACATCACTGCTCTAATACCTAGCGTTAAAGTACCGTCAGCTGTTCGTGAACGATGCAACCATCTCGTGCTAGCTGATCGCGATTACGATGTTCCCGCCAAAATCGATTTATTAATAGGAGCGGAGTTATTCCACGAAATCTATGACGGCCAGCGTATCAATCTGGGGCCCGGTTTACCTGCAGCTATGCATAGCGTTTTTGGGTGGATTCTTACAGGGACAGTAAACTTTAATTCTGCACCAATAAACACCGCGTGCTCTTTAGTGGCCACCACATTTAAATTAGATGAACAAATCAAAAAATCTTGGGAAGTGGAGGAACCACCGCGCGTTATCACCGTACCTGAGAATGACATCGGCGAACGCTTGTACACTGATCTTACCTATCGCGAATCTGACGGACAATCCGTCGCACCCATCCTCTTAAAGGATAACAAATGCTCTTTGGGTGAATCTTACAACAGTACTTTATCGCGGTTGACTCATCTTGAAAAGAAACTTAGTAGTCAAACTAAACTTAAATCCAATTATATTAACTTCATGCGCGAGTGCGAGAATTTAAATCACATATATCCTGTACCTAACCCTGTGGTACCTACTCTCAATCCTTATCTTATCCCTCACAGTCGCGTCGTTCGCTCTCAGAGCACGACCACTAAACTGAGAGTAGTGCCTAAATCAACTTTAAAAATCTTAGGAGTCCAATATGACCCTGTGAGTGACAGTTTTGGTTACTCACATTCCCCTATCGAGGACAGAAAATGCACCAAGCGTTCCATCTTATCTAGCGTCGCAAGTATTTCCGATCCTCTAGGGTGGCTTACACCTTGTATCCTAAAAGCCAAATTGCTCCTTCAAAATTTGTGGCGTCTTAATCTCTCATGGAACGAACCTGTGCCGAGAGACACCACACAAATATGGCGAAACTTTATAGCCGATCTCCATAACTTAAAACTAATAAAAATCCCTCGTAGGATTATACCATCTCAATCTAAGGAACTCCAGCTTGTCGGATTTTGTGATGGATCCACCAAAGCATATGGATGTTGCGTTTATCTTCGTGTCGTTACCTCTCACGACGTACACGTTTCTCTTTTAGTTGCCAAGTCCAAGGTAGCACCTCTAAAAGTGTTGACTGTCAACCGTTTAGAGCTTTGCAGTGCTGTATTACTATCTAAAGTAATAAATCGCATTCAATCCTTGCTTAGATCAAAACTCATTTTGAATAAATCTATCTTATTCACAGACAGCTCGACTGTACTGTCGTGGTTAAGCACTGAGCCACATAAGCTTAAAAAGACTTTCGTTGCGCATCGAGTGGTCATAGTTAACGACAGTCCTGTGCCAACTGAATGGCGACATGTGTCTACCCATGACAATCCAGCCGACATCTGTAGCCGTGGTTTATCTTGCTTATCTTTGTCTGATTCTCGAATCTGGTGGTCTGGTCCTCAGTGGCTATCTACTGAACTCTTCAACTGGCCTGTTTCAGCAGTAGAAGTATCCGATAACGTGCCAGAACTCAAGCCTGCATCACGCGCGTGTCATGCTAGTGCAACACGTGAAGCTGACGTGCTCGATTCTATCATGGAACGCCACTCCTCTCTTTCCCAAGTTGAAAGAGTGGTTGCTTGGATATACCGTTACCTGACAGCCACTGAATTAAGCCAATCTTTAGATCAGATAACAAAGTATGTTCAACATCAAAGTTTTAGTGATGTCATATCTTTTATAGCATCCAAGAAACCTTTACCCAAACATTTATCTAAACTCTCTCCTTTTCTCGATACTCGCGGAATCTTGCGAGTGGGGGGACGTCTCAAGCACGCATCGTTACCAGGTCGCGTCAAACATCCATACCTCCTGCCTAAGATTTCTCGGTTGAGTACTCTTCTGATTGACCACTATCATAAAACTTATCTTCATTGTGGGCCACGCCTACTTCAATCTTTAATCATGCGTCGATTTTGGATACTCGGAGTTAGAAATCTTATCAGATCGCGGCTATCTAAATGCATAACTTGTTTTAAAATTAAACCTCTTTCACTTCAATCTTTACAAGGTGATCTTCCACCTTCCCGATTACAACTGGGTCACTGTTTTCAAACAGTAGGCATCGACTTCGGAGGTCCTTTTATGATAAAAGAGAGTAAACGCCGTAACGCTAAAACTTATAAAGCTTACCTTTGCCTCATAGTCTGTCATGCCACTAAAGCCGTCCATCTCAAACGTGCCATAGGATCACAAATTTTGACTTACGAAGAATTTTATACTATCTTAACGAAGGTGGAAGCTATGTTAAACTCTAGACCCTTAGTGGAACTCTCTACCGATCCCGGCGAGGTTGACGCTCTTACAGCTGATCACTTCCTTATCGGTCGACCTTTAGTATCTCTACCTGAACCGGTGTATGCTGAAAACGAGACCTTACGTACTCGGTGGCAGCTTTTGCAGCGTCTATCTCAGAGCTTTTGGCGCACTTGGCAGAGGGACTATTTGCATACATTGCAACAGCGAATAAAATGGTTTAAACACGGTAACGGTCAGCCAAAATTGAACGATCTAGTAACCATTTATGAACTTAACTTACTCGCTAACGAATGGAGACTTGGTCGCGTCGTCCAGCTCCACCCGGGCAAAGATAATGTCATTCGTGTTGTGACAGTCAAAACTTCAAAAGGCTTACTTGTAAGACCTACTATCAAAATTTGTCCTCTTCCAATCGCTCAAAATAATTAATTTAATAACCCATAACAAATCATATTAAATATCTATCAACTATTCTTTTTTTTAAGAGTCTAACACTTATTATTTTATTTATTTTTTCTCAACCATATACTTATTAAGTACATTTAACCAGCATAATCTCAACACTTAACATAAAACTATATCCGTACAGTGACATATCTGAATCTGCATGGGCCGCAAGTCTCGAACTTCATCTATCTTATGTTATGAAATCCCTCGTTGATTTCAAGTGGGGGGATATGAACAGGCTTTAGGATGAATTACCTTATCCCATTCCGTCCCAAAAACCTCATATCCAAACCGCACAGCACCGCCTCTGACGGTGGAAGAAAAATACCAACGATTCGAATCCAACGCGCCGGCCGGCTGCATATCTTATGCGCGCGCGATTAACAACCTCTGAAAATACCGTGAAATATCATCTGAAAGTGTTTCCAAGATGATCCTGGATCCCAGCACCCAGTGAGTACCTGACTTCCAATTTTGTACCATTCTTTAGCCTGTTTTTTTAAAACTTTTATATCGCGTCACCTAACGTTGACGTATTCATACCTATTCAATGACAAATCTAACAAAAATGGTCAAATTTAAAAAGTCTTAGAATAACCCGACCACGCTACACACGTATTTAGCTCCGCTTTTAAAATGATGGTAGGACCGTAGATTGCGGCCTAGCACGCTACGCACGGATGCGTGGCTGAAATACAAATTAACCACACGTTTGTAACCTCCGCACATCCTACATTGCAGTGGGATCGCATCTTTATGGTGTAGTCGCGAGACATAGGTAAGTTGTGTCGCTGATCAGTAACGTCAAAGTACGATGTCTGAATCGCATTGGTTGCAGCGTGACTGATGTGAGGCGCAGAATAGAACGTCAATGATGCTGAAAGGTTTAGTAGCGTGTGGTAGGTACCTATACAGAAAGACGTGGTGTTAGGAGGCCCCTACAAAGATTACCCATAATCCTGGTGAGGACCGCGGAAATTCGCTGGATGACAGACGCACAGGACCAGTTGATCGATGGGGCGACCCTCGGGGAAGGCCTATGTTCAGCTGTGGACGTCTTCCGGCTTAAATTATGATCATGATATTTTTCAATGTGTCAGACTGAACAGTGACGTGACTGACGTAAGTATAATTGTTTAAGGCCCTTAAAGTGTATATCTATTTAAGGTCCATAGAACCAAAAATCAAAATCAAAAGGATTTATTTCCAAGAGACTGTTCCCGAGCATGACACGTGCATCAGCCCCGCTCAGCTTAACCATTTTGTATGGAACTGAATGACCCAATAACACGTACCAATAACAGCGAGACATTTAAGTGAACAAATTCAAAAAAGTTGTAACCTTTAAAAAATGTTCCATGGTTATTCACATTTACAAATTAAAAAAATACAATACAATTATAATCCTAACTTGTATTATACTACTACTTGTATTATATTTTCTATTAGATGTCATGGAAGGTGACAAGCCAATACTTCGTATGGGCCCTGATCCAGATTTTTCAGAATCCGATAATTCAGGTCAGTAAAAACGTGTTGCCCCGACCGCAAGTACCTTGGGAGAAGAGCAGAAAGATGTTGTTACAACTGAGTCAGTTACCTAAGTACCTAAAGGGTCAGTCGTTATACCTTTTTTTGAGCGGTTTTATGTAAAATCTTAAATAAAAGGTTTTTTTTTTAATGCGTTTGAGCACTGAATGTGCAAAACTGCGCACGCAAACTAGCTAACTGTTACCACAAGCCGCGATAGGCGTGCAGGATTTTTTTTTTTCTACACTAATATAGTAAAGAGATAAAGTTTGTTTTTGTGTTTTTTTGTTTGTAGGAGGTAATCTTTCGTAGTACTAGTCCGATTGCTAAAATTTTTACACCGTTAGAAAGCTGCTTGATTCCTGAGTGACATAAGCTGTATTTTATGTGCGCGGGTGAAGCTGTGAGGAAAAGCTAGTTTGATATGAACTAGTGCTTGAATGTTTACGTATGTTCGTGCCTCGTCAATATGCGCATTGTCTCGCGCCCCGCAAGCTGCTGTTACAATAAACTTCTCCTTTCTACTAGATGAATACAGACAGCCAAGTCCACCAATTGAAAGGAAAGCCCCCGAATCGGCGAAAAACATGAATCGTATCGTTAATTGGTTGGTCGAACACTTTAGCTATGATCTGCTTGCAACGGGTCGTAAAAGTATTGACGGTACGTTTGTACAATTTTTTAATAGGTATATGCGCAAACCTGCCTAGAGCCAGTGAAGGGAAATTAACCTATGCGCTTCACCAGCGTGAATAGGTACCCACCTTTTTTAATGGATATCGATTTAAAAAAATATCTACCTATAATAACATGGATCGTAATGAACAGTAATCATCTGCTTATACGGAAACGCATCCCATTGGCAAAACTGGTTAAGAGTTTAGAGTCAGGCTGCAGTTCAGTAGGTAGGTACCTAACGCTGTGCTTATATGACTGATTTAACTTTTCTTTTCATTAGGTTTACAGGACAAGCCAGTAGGCTTATTTATTGAATCTCATAATGAAAATGAAAATTATGATCCCTATCCAGGTTTGTATTTACTTTTGTTTAATTCTGAGTATATATCGACGGTTGAAAGGCAAAATGATCTAAGCGACATTAAGTAAAATTTACAAAATTGAACTCAAATTTTTAACTTTAAGTCACTCTTTTGTAAAGTTTACTCAATGTCACTTAGATCATTTTGCCTTTCAACTGTCGTATGTAGATAGATGGAAACGCAGAGGGAGGTCAAAGAAACCAGATGGATTGTGTGAGGAGTGACAATAGAGGAAAGGGAGTTAGTGATAGTGTGACGGGTGACAGGGCAGAATGGAAAGAAAAAACGTGTTGCGCCGACCCCAAGTAATATGGGCAGGAAAAAGAAGATTTGTTAATAGAGAGAGGCTCGAGTTTTCAGCTTTTTACTAAAATAAAAATAGACTCACAGGTTGATCTCCAAGGTAAGCTTTCGCCGCACCTCGAAGAGCACGTTAAACTGTTGGTCCCGGCTGTGTTGGTTTTTTTCACAGCTTCAAAGGAGACCTGATATATGGTTTTAATTTCAACTCAATACCTCTACGCGTTCCCGAGATAAAGGGTCTTGACAGAGATAGACAAACAACAAAGCGATCCTATAAGGGTTTCGTTCTTTCCTTTTGGGGTACAAAAGGACAGGAAAGAAAAGGATGAGGTAACATCACTACAGTTGAGTAAGCCAATGCAGTTACTACATAAGCAAGCGTGACTTTGTCTAACTCGTTATTTTTCTTTTTCTTCATTAGCTTCAAAAGAAAATGATGAATCGGATACAGGTTTGTATTTGATTTTGTTATAAGACAGGCCTGTTGATTCGAACACTTTGACAGGCCTGTTGCAGACCTAATTATAGTGCGTTTCTCGTAAGAATTCCCTTCGGCGTAATGTTAGCTCCCTGTCTAAAGCAAAAAGGAAAAAATACACGAAAGGCGAAACGAAATCGATTGCGGTAGTCGCACCATTTTTTAACAAAAAGTAGGATAAAAAGGCACGATATTGTGGCATGGCGTTTTCGTTATTTGAAAGAGTTGCAGGATAGTAGAAAAGTAATTCCTCATTTAGGTCTGACAAAATTCAAGTGATGAGCAGCCAGAATTATTTTCAGTAGTGATGTGCTGGCTCCGTGTTCTCCAGATACTTTAGTAGCTCTGGAGAACAAACACCCTGCTCCAGCGGATGGCCTCTCTTTTCGTCACTCTCCTGATTCGGACATTCATACCCTCACCGTTACAGTTCTCGAGGTAATCTCAGCTGTTTGCTCCTTCCGGAGCGGCTCTGCCGGCGGCCTCGACGGCCTAAGTCCCCAAAACCTCGTGTGGCAGCCAATATTTGTTGTAAATTTTATGGTGAGGCTGTTTCGAAAAAATTTCAGCCTCTGCAGCTAGGCTTTCGGTCCAAAGGGGGCTGCGAGGCTGCCGTACACGCCTTGGCAACCTACCTAAATTCTAACCTAGGAGGGGTCATCCTGAAGGTTGACATAAAAAATGCCTTCAATTCGGTTAATAGGGAATAGCCCCAGAAATTAAAATTATAGAAAAAAGTTCTATTCGTCTCCTGGGGTCTCCTATTTTTGAGGATTCCTCACCCAATTTTTTCGAGCCAAAAATTCAAAATTTTAATGATGTTTCGGAAAGATTACTACAAATTAATATGCATTCGGCCATCACTATAATTCGTTTCTGCTGTTTCGGCCCTAAATTAATTCATTTCCTTCGCGCTTCTCATTATGAAAACACCCCCATCTTTTGGAAAAAATGGACCAAATTATCCGGCATACTCTTACATCAATTTTAAACGTGGCCATGGACAACCGAGCTTGGGCTCAGGCTACTCTTCCTATCCGCATGGGTGGCCTCGGCTTTCTAGTATTAGTTTACCAGCCTCTTATATCTTCGGTTCACGGCACTGAGAAACTAATCAGGAATATCCTTTCTCCCTCACTAAGTGCTTCATCGAGGCTATAGATGCCTGGAGACTCACTTGCCCGAATTCTAATCCGCCCAACGGACCATCATCCCAAAGACGGTGGGATGAGCCGCTCTGCAAAGTAGTTCAGCAAAACCTAATTGCAACATTTAGGTACTGCATCTGCGCAGCGAGCGCGCCTGCTGGCTGTGGGAGAGTGCGAATCGGGTCTCTGGCTTCACGCACTACCGTCGTCGAACATCGGCACCTTGCTCGACGATAATACTTTCCGCCTCGCTGTTGGCTTACGTCTAGGCGCTCCCTGCTGTTCTCCTCATCGCTGCCACTGCGGCGAAGTTGTCAACAGCCGAAGTGCGGGTCGCATAGCGCGACACGCGAGTATCAACGACATCATCAGATACGCTCTTGTCACCGTCGGTGGTCCAGCCGTATTGGAACCCCATGGCCTGGCTCGCGACGGTGGCAAGAGACCGGATGGCATGTCGTTATTTCCTTGGAAGATGGGAAGGCCTTTAGTATGGGACGCTACTTGTGTCGATACTCTTGCGCCTTCACATCTTCCTAGCTCGTCGTGTCGTGCTGGTGCTGCCGCTGCGGCTGCGGAGAACCTCAAGCGGCGGAAATATAACAACCTTGTTGGAAGTTTTATTTTCGAACCGTTTGGGGTTGAAACTCTTGGATCGTGGGGTCCGAGTGCTCACAAGTTGTTTAAAGATCTGTCAAAACATCTAGTTGACACTTCGCGTGACCCAAAGGCTGGCTTTTACCTTGGACAGAGGATAAGCATTGCCATACAGCGTGGCAATGCCGCCAGTCTTTTGGGCTCATTACCAGTCGACAGCGATGTGGAAGAGTTTTTTGACGCCATATTTTAGTTAGTGTATTTTAGCGTAGGGTTTTATTATGTATTTATTTTTTAATTTACTGTAATTATAGTTCAGTTGTTTCTATGTGTAGATAATTAATTAATTTATAATAGTGTGTACAGATTAAACTAAAAATAAAAAGTGATGGATAATAATATTAGGTATATATGTACCTAATTCTGCAAAATCTTTTTTATTTTGCTAATTTAATTTTATAATTATTCATGGTTCTCAAATATTTTTTAACTTTAATTTGTAATCATGAACTAAATGCACATAATATTTTTACGCCTCCTGGCATAACATGGCGCTCTGTTAATCAAATATAAGATCTGTATATCTGTGTAACAAATAAAAGTGATTTGATTAGATTTGGTTTAACAATTGAAAAGGAGCCCAGCGTCCATCTTAACAAATAGGAACTACAAGGACGGAATATTTGTTTATTCAAACTTCATGCACAGTGGTGGTACATAGGCGGACTGGATGCCACAAAGCATTCTCTGACAGTCAACCTTTGGGTTAAAAAAGACAACACTGTGGTAGGTGTGCACAATAAATAAATAACAGATATAGAAAGTAGTGTACCTAGTTACAGGTTTATAATTGAAGTTTAAGACGATAGTGATTGTTGTTATGATTTGGATGATAGCAACATCTCCGTTGTAGGACCCTTGGATGAACATATTTAATTATTTAAAAAAGTATATTGTCTTCTGGTTTTTAATAAAAAAATTATTAATAACTTATTCTTTTGATTATATCACAAAAACTCGTTTAATTACAATTATCATATGCTTCTGTCGTGTCTACAAAGGGTATGGTATGCCGTGGTGTAAACATTAGCTAGTCAACAAACATACTATATTAGGAGCAGACATAGATAGCATACTGCTTAGGAGCAGTCAGTCTAAGGGTACACTAGGGTGTACTCAACAATCTGTGGTTTCATTCTGTGAGTTTCCTACTCCAATAAAGTTATGAATTGTTCTGAATTCCTGTATAGTAAATAGTATACTTTATTCAAAAATAGTTTGTTACTTATACAAAAGAAAAAAAATAAGGTAATGTCTCCCTAATATTTTAAAAAAATAATTGCTAAAAATATAGCAGTACTATTTTTCCGTAATGCCAACATTATGGCAAAGGGAATTCTTACGAGAAACGCACTATAGTGGCCCTGACTGATATGCCAGAGGTCGTGGATTCTATTCTCACCCAGGACAAATCGACAGACAGCAAAATGATCCTATAAGGGTTCTGTTTTTAACTTTTGAGGTTCGGAACCCTAAAAACACTGCACTTGAATAAGTCAATGCAGTTGTTACATAAGCAAGCATAACTTTGTCTAACTCGTAACTTTTGTCCATTAGCTTTAAGAGAAGGTGACAACCCTGTAACTAATGAACCTTCTAAAGAAAATCGATCTTCTGATGAATCGGATACAGGTTTGTATTTAATTTTGTTATAAGACAGCCCGTTTAGTGATTAGTGGTCCTGGCTGCTAAGCCGGAGGTCGTGGGTTCGATTCCCATCCCACCCAGGAAAAATGTGTTTGTGTTAAGCACGATCATTTCTTTTGTGTTTAGGTGTATTTACCTTAGTATGTTTATCAGTTGTCTAGTACTCATAACACAAGCTCACTTTGAGATTTCGTTTTTTTTTTTACTTTTGGTTAAGTACGCAAATATGATCAGTAACGGGTAAGCTTTATTTTTAATTGTACTAATTAAAAAAATAGGGGTGTGTAGCCTACAGTACTCGTCATGTAGGTACCTACCTAATCTTTCTGTGTGGTATAGCCAGGTTCATCTATTCGACTGGTATTTCTGGGGATTAGTGTGTTTATATTATTATATATTTTTATTTGCTTCATTAATGTGGCCATAATTTTTGTCCCAGAAACTAAGTGTGTGGGTGTAATTTATCTATAATATGTATGTATTTAGAAATATATAAGTATGTTTATCAGTTGTCTAGTACCCATAACACAAGCTCTGCTTAGCTTGGGCCTAGACGAGGTTGTGTGATAGTTGTGGAATACCTATTATATTATTATTTATACATTATAGTTTCTGAGAGACTATCGAAGATAATTTTCTCAATGTTTTCGTTCATCAGATCATGATGATGACGCAGTGAATCAGAAACCTGTAGTGGCGGATTTAGAGAAACCTGTGGATCCTCCAGTGGAAACTGCGGCAAGTAAAGGTAAGAGGCTTATAAATTACATTCTGGAGGCATAACCCTTCAAAGTCATAGTTAAAATATTGTATTTCACATAGACCTACAGTTGCCATAACGGATCTTTAGCGGTTGCGCAGAAGTCAAATATTCGGTCTCTTTAGTGGTGCGAAGTAAGACGCGGGGGCGGGGAGTGTCAATGATTGGCTCGCCGCGCCATCGTGTCATAGACGTCACTCCTAATTCATTCCCTGCGTTGCTGCATGTATCTAACAACGAAAACGATTGGCTCGCCAATGTATGGAATGCTCAAAGCGATCCCCACTCTGACGCCAAGCGCTCAAGATCCGTTTTGGCAACTGTACGAGGGCACTTATAAAACGTCAGAAGCTAGTGCACGGTTCCAGATTGGTCGTTTCAAATACACAAATTTAGAATCAGAATGATTTATTTAAAAACAATCTTCTTTGACTGGCCTGTTGGTCTAGTGGTAGTAATATGTTGACATGAGAATAATAAGTTCTTATGAAGTCCTATGTGCCATATGAATTCCAACCACTACCGGATTTTTTATAAACGCAATGTGTGATCTACGGGCCTATCCCGGGCATGTTAGAAAACTAAGTCAAATATTTTTTAAAATAAATAATTTATAATTAATAATACAGATTTTTTTTGTAAAAACTGGCAACCTCTCAGGTCTATGTTACTTACATCATAAACAACAACTTTTGTTCTATGACTTTTAAAAAAATATCATATTTTAGTTCATTAGATTCTAAATATTAGGAAGTCTACGCGAAGCAAGCGATAGTACAATTGCGGAGGGCAGCGGGATTTGGCGGAGTGCTTGATGCGCTTGCGTTGCGTCATACAGACGTAGGTAGGTATAGCAAAATACAGAGTAGTAACGTGTTAGATAGAACAACGAAATCTTGAAGGTTTGTTTTATGTTTTGTAAAAAGTCATAGAACAAAAGTGTTTTTTTATGATGATAGTGGTAAAACAGTCGTGCAATGTTGTTATTGTTTTACGAATAATCCTGAATAATTTTACTGTTCTGTTGGACTAATAGTTAATAGGAAGTCGTGATAAGAGGGTACGATACATACCCTAGATAAATGTTTGAGCGATGAGCGCGATCATTTGTTATGAATGTCTGAGTGTAATTTCTCTATAACGTGTGTGACTGTATATATTAAGAAATACATAAGTATGTTTATGTATTGTCTAGTACCTACTCATAGCACAAACTCTGTTTAGTTTGGGACCAGATGGAGTAGTGTGAACGGTGTGAAAAAAAGTGTACCTATATTATTATTGTTGACGTTCAAAAGTTTATTTGATGTTTAGAAGGAGGTGGCGGGGTCGTAATGAGCGACCGAAGCGAGCGAACACAGACCTCGCTACTTACGTGTATTCTATTTGGTGAGCCAAATAAATAAAATAAAATTTAATTCAATTGACCTAATACTGAGAGAACAAAAAAATCATAAAAAAATTAAAGGATTGATGTGCAGTTTTACTTTGTTTAAAATTCGTATCTGCATTGAAATAAGAAGTTTTACTATCCCGCATAAGAGAAAAATTAAAGACTACAACCATTTGTGTTTGTTTACCTATTTTGACCGGTAATGGACAGGGCAATATTTTTAATGAAGATATTTAAAAAAAATGTAATCTGTTTTAAAAAGTTGTTCAAATGATTCGGCTCGTTATTCTGATCAAACTATGTACTTTCACGTTTTGCGCATTTAACGTTACACGTTGTATAAAACATATTTACTGAAGGCAATTTCCGTTTTGACCTATAACCGTTATGTGAAAGTAAAATAAACGAATTAGATGCTCTCGGCATGAATCACAAGCGGAGAACTATTAGTTACGTTTTTACATTTTTACGAACTTGACGCAGACGAAGTCACGGGTAACAGTAGTATTAGTATAAGAAATTTATTAAGAGCCGGTTCTAGTCACTGAGTATTTTGTATGAACTCTACTCAGGGGGCCTACTTGCTTTCTCCGAAACGCAATTTTCGTAAACGAACGATATTCAAACGAAGTTTCGTTAGTGCACCTACTCTGTTTCATTTTCGGACACACACAAGAAGTTCGGACCCACAGACAATCTTCGTGACCGAATAGAATGAACTATATGATTTGGGTCTTTTTATATGTCATTTAAAGTAAATTACGGTTTTTAAATTAATTTTAAATCTTGCTTTATTTTAAAATTTTGCATTTATGAGGTGGTTTATTAAATATTTCTTGTAATATTTATAGATAAAACATAAATATGTCGTAAAAAATAATTTTCGATAAAATACAAAAAGACACCATAAAACAACCTTTTCTACGGTCATTGTTAACCGACTTATATAAAGAACGCTACTTCACTTCAATCATCGGTACTAACGTATGACAACTAAAAATATCTGTATAATCACACGTAACATGTCAATCTTTGAATGTCAACTTGAATTTGACTTTTAGTTTGAATTTTTTAAAAAATATCATGTTGCCAGTGCTTTTTTACATGACACATTCCGTAAGAAAGTCGGACTGTCGCAGTCTACCTTTTTGGGCCACGACAACTTTGCTTTATATTTGATACCTCTTTGATGTGATTAAATATTTCTTGTAATATTTATGCATAGAATACAAATGAAACTAAAAAAAACGTATTTATTATTGATGATGAAGCGGTATGGTCTAAGACCTTAGCTGGCCCAAAAAAAACAATGTGGAACTTGTCAACATTGTCAACTTTAGTGCTGCCAATTTAGTATTATTATGGCTAAATTTAGCATTTTTTTAAGTAATTTGGCATGCATAAATTCAGTTTAGCATATTTTTAGCATTTTACTGGGAAAGTTTGAATATTATTTCTAAATGCAAAATAAAATCTTGATAAACGAGGTGATGTTTCTGAACGCGACCCTAGTGGTTAGGAGAATCTCGCTTGGATTGAACTACATATGGTTTATTGCATCACTCGATGTTGTCATCGAAGGTAATTTAGTTTTGTTTGATTCTTATGTGGCTACGTGCGTTGAATAAGAGTTATTAAATTCACAATGTCAATAAATAACCTATAACCAACTTTATCGTGCAGAGTGGGAATGGATGTCCGATTTGAAAGAATGGCTTCTTCCGCTCTGCTCAGACATCATACGAAGAGGATACACACGAGGGTCTACTTATTAGCATAGTATTTAGCATTTTCCGGAAATTTTGGCATATATTTGGCATTTTTTGAATGCAGATTTAGCAGAAAATAATTTAAGGAGTTGGCAGCACTGGTCAACTTGCATTGTTGGTTTGAAATCAAAAGATTTTTATTTGAACTTTACCTATACTTAACTCAAGTTACAAATAGGTATATTTTACATATATATTTTGTCATCACGGTACGCGTTCTGTAAGAAAGTTTCAAGTAGAACTGTGGATGTCGCAGTCTTCCACAAGTTTTGTTGCGGATCTTTGATCTTTGTAAGTAATATTATCATAATTGTACAATATACTATGTACCTATTTGTTTTTAGTATAAGTAAATTCCACCAATTCTTACCTATTTAATTTCAATATTTTATGATTCTATTAGGTATTTAATCTGTTTTATTTTCAGATCAATGAACCAATACCATCCACCTCCAGGCAATCAAGGTAACCTCCAAACTTTTCACAGCCCGAGGTAGCTGTGGACATAGGACCCTGCCAGGAAATTGACCACTAGTGACATGAAAATCTCTGAATCCTACAGGATTTAAGTTAATAAAATTTA
The DNA here is from genome assembly GCA_929112965.1 of Mythimna albipuncta. Taxonomy (NCBI): domain Eukaryota; kingdom Metazoa; phylum Arthropoda; class Insecta; order Lepidoptera; family Noctuidae; genus Mythimna; species Mythimna albipuncta. The sequence continues at coordinate 934,524 of OV815980.1, forward strand.
TAAATGAATTTTTTAGTCTTTTATTAAAGTCTCTTTTTAACCTTTCAATTGTGATAATTACAGACACAATTGAAAGACAATAGGTGCGCGAACGCCGGCGTTCGCTTGGGGTTTAATGAATTAAAGAACAACAACATAAGACAGTCACAGTAGGTACCCTGAAAACACCATAGAACTCCACTTCCAGTGCTTTGCTGAAGAGAAGCCTACAGAGGCTTTTACGAGGCAATAAAGGCACTATTTCCTGGTACAACTCCTCAAATAATTACCGACTGTGTCTCACATTATCCACAACATGTAAGTCAGGAATTTGCGTAATGTTGAGCTGAAAACATCACAGTAGTACTCCACTTCCTAATGCTTTGCTGAGGAGAAGCCTACAGAGGCTTTTTGGAGGTAATAAAGGCACTATTTTCTGGTACAACTCTTCAAATAATTGTCGATTGAGTCCCTCATTTCGCACAAACTGTGTGTCAGGAATTTGCGTAATGTTGAGCTGAAAACATCAAAGTAGTACTCCACTTCCTAGTGCTTTGCTGAGGACAAGCCTACAGAGGCTTTTTGGAGGTAATAAAGGCACTATTTTCTGGTACAACTCTTCAAATAATTGCCGACTAAGTCTCACATTATCCACAACATGTAAGTCAGGAATTTGAGTTGGTTGCCGAGTCTTTGTTCTAAACATTCGTAACGTAGAGCTGCTTCAATTAAAAGCATTCTTGATGCCATTTTAAGCACTTTTCTTACAAAATCCACACAAACGAAAATGAAAAGGTAAGGTTTTTGGTTTCGTCAATTTGACGTTAAAAATGCAAAACATTCGTATGTCATAATCATATTTTCTTTCGAAACATAACTAATTAGAGTAGGTTTAGAGATTCGGTACGTCAAATAATTTTCGTTCGTACGAAATTTCGGGAACGAAATGAACCATGGTAGGAAACACGCCGAATTTCGATCGAAACTTCGTTTTTCGGAGAAAGCGAGTAGACCCCCAGGTGTACGTCGATTTGGCGGGTGCGTAACAAGGGATTTATTTTTATAATAAAATAAAAATAACCAAGTATTCAAGATTTTTTTTTAAAGAAAGAATGAAATTAGGATATATTATTTTGCGAGGCCCTTTAAAAAAACAAGGTTTATTATTTTTTGTAACTTTCAAATATTTTCGTATCCTAATCTCGTAGACGTATGTCTACGTATGTCTACGAGATTCGTAGACGTGTCTACGAGATTACGTTTGAAATCGTAAGTTAGAGTCAGGTTCGTGATTTTTTTTAATCAAACCAACTAATATACATCATGTTTTGATTTTTGCGCGGCGTTAGCTTAGCAGTTTGCGTAGAGTGTGCACGTGTGATAGTGTGTTAGTGTGTTTGAAGTTTTCATTTTATCTAAGGGGACGGGTCATCATCATTTCAGCCGAAAGGCGTCCACTGTTGGACATAGACCTCTCCCAAATGTCGCCAAAATGAACGGTTCTGTGCGTCTCGCATCCATCGGATTCCCGCAACCCTTATCAGATCATCGGTCCACCATGAAGGAGACCTTCCAACGCTACGTCTTCCGGTACGTGGTCACCTTTCCAGAACCTAGGAGGGCGGATGCCCAGGAGCAATCAAATCAAAATCAAATCAAATCAAAATCATTTGTTTCAAATAGACCCCGTCCGATTATAATTTGGGTGTCTTCAAGGCTAGAGTGAATAGGCTCTTAATAAACTAGTGCGCCTCATCATCAACGATTGCATCACTGCTTACCATTATGCGGGATCGCAGTCAAGTACTACATAGTTTATAACAGATAAAAAAAAATTATAGCTATCGATTTCGATTCGTCTCATCAAGACGAAGCTATAACACTTATTTACCAAGATGGCTTCGGCAAAAGGCATATAATCTAAAGATTTGATCAAATATAATAATATAAAATAATAATACAAAACTGCAGATAGGTAGTTGCTTTTTGCAATAAAGGTACAAAATAATTTATTTATTAAAATGTATGTTTTCAGAGACTGGCCTGAGATCGCATAAAAAGAAACGTAAAGAAGAAAAAGGTATTTTTTATAACTTTAAATTTAGATACACAAATATTACTCAATATCTATTATTTAATCTGATTTTCCTATAAAAAATATACAAAAAAAAACATTAACAAGTCTGGTGCTTAAGTTTGTCCGGCACACAAATGATAAAAATATATAAAAAACTAAGCAAGAATCATTAAAATATCTCAATAAATCAAAAAGTTATAGAACTTCAAAGAACTGTGCTTGCGAGGATGTTTTAGACAGCGTTTCAGTGTGTGACGTCACTCGACCCTTTATCATTCTACCGTCTTCATTTCTCTTATTCTATTCGACCTGTTCAACTAATTTTTTTTTCCAAATTTGATTAAAATACATATTCGGAAACTGAAAAAAATCTGACACCTGAAAAAACTCAAAATAATAATATTTTTAATTTAGGGTTTTATTGTTTTGTTGTAAAGCATATCAAACCCAATTTACTAAACAATATTTATATTATTTCTTTATATTAACCCTTTTTTAATTAATTTCTCTATTGGCTACTGAGGGAGTTGGTGTTGAGGCTGTGGCAGGTAAAACATTTTCACCATTTCCGATACCGGATCAGCTAAAGCGCGCTGAATGACTCCTACATCCTCTATCACCGACTCCCTCTCCACCTCATTCCGAACACGCTCCATGAGCAAATGTTTCAGGTCCTCAATTTTATCACAAGTTGTGCAATTTGGAGAGTTTATCTTTGAGTGTGCAAACTTAGCTGATGGGTATTGACCAGACCGGATTCAAAATGATATCGAATATTTTAATTCTATGTCGTTTAATAAGATATTATCAACTTCTGAAACTCAATAGAAAGTACATAATATATGCTTATATATGACATTGTGCAGGTGATCCGGATTGGATAATAGACCTGAAAGCTTTCATTAAGGACTTGACAACACAATATGGACAGCAGGAAGTTCTCGACAAAACGAAACCGGTTATTGCTTGTAAGTTTTAGTTACCTACGATAAAAGCACTAGGGTTTAAATTATCTTAAGTTTTGAACCCACTATTGCTGCAGGCTGCAGAAGTGCAGATAGGTCGAAGGAGTCAACATAAATCTCGCAATAAAGGGCAACTAAAGGACCACTGTGTGTTTTAGTCAGTAAAAGTCTGACACTCTCTCCCGCTTCACCTGGACTAGGCAAAGTTATTTGATGATTTACCACGTTAAAAAAATGTGTATTAAATCTACACCAATACAATAAAGAGGTAAATTTTGTTTTTGTGTTTTTTTGTTTGTAGGAGTTAACCTCTGGAAGTACTGGCCCGATAAAAATTTTTTCACCGATATTACCGCTTTATTCCTGAGTGACATAGGCTATATTTTGTGTACGCGGTCGAAGCCGCGGGGAAAAGCTAGTAAAATATAGTTTGCGACCGGTACACGTAGGTATATATTTACGGAATTATAATCATTAAAGTTAGAGCAATGGTGGCCGAGTGGTAATGACCCCGACTTACAAGTTTTATCTCGCGGGTTCAAACCCAGCCAGGTTAATTTTATTTCACAACTACTGCTCTCGAAACGGTGAAGAAAAACATTGTGAGGAAACCGGCATGTCTCAGAACCACAAATTCGAAGACATATGAGTAACATTCATCAACCCGCACTGGGCCCGCGTGGTGGATTACGGCCCATTCCCTCTCCTCTTCCAGCAGTGGGCTGATTATCCTATTCAATCAATATAATTATATTGATAATTTTCATGTTTAGCATAATAATATTAGCATATATTCAGCCTTTTAATGTTCTTTATCCTCTCAGTTCGTTTAACCCTAGAAAATTTAATCAAGTGGGTCACACGTTTAAGCGTCAAGGATTAACAAACAAACACATACAAAATCGTTTTTTATAATATTAGTGTAATTTATTTCAGCATTGGAGAAGAAACACCACATGAAAATTAAAGATATTGACGGTAAAGTTAGCAAATCATATACAGAAGACTAGTTATATTCTTTGTTATTTAAGCGGATTTTTTTTAGCGGAATGACGGTGTACTCGGTGATGTGTTATCAGTCTATCCAAGGAAACCTATCATGTTACTCAGTAACTGGGTGTGGAGGTGTGATTGGCAGTTGTTACATGTAAAACACGGGTATTCAGCCGCATCTGGTTAGACTGGAAGCCGACCCTAAGCTAGTTGGGAATAGGCACGCCATAATTATGGCAGTTAGTCCCCTCTTTGAGGCGTGGCTGGCCATACCAGCTCCATTCCGACCCAGGTCCTCGCTGGACATGATCAGTTCGGGAGATTCCTGCAACGGATTCATGGTGTCATTATTGTGTGGACTGCCTGGAGAACATGGCAAAAAGCAATGGGTAGTTCGCCGTCCGACCGTCCGGTGACCTTCCGGACCGAGGCCAACACGTCGACAGCGCGTATCGTTCCACGCGCGCCTCATGGAGTTGTCAGCAAGCCGTAGGAGCCCAGCAGGGTCGAAGCACAGACCGATGTATGTACATACATGGTCACCCGTCTATAGGCCGATCTGTGCAACGTCTTAGACAGTTCTGTCTATGACGTCTTGTCTCAAGTGTGCGTGGGCCCTAAAAGGCTTGAATGATTACGATGAAATTTTGTGTATATTTGAGTGGGTCTCTGGATGATTTGTAAATACAATTGGATCCGGTAGGTGCCGCTGCTATGGGGTTCTCAAATTATTCTGTCGAAAATTGAAAAGCTAATTTTCGGGCAGAATGTCTGTCGGTACCACTAGTATAATTTTATATTATGTTTTAAATCATTAATAATAATATTCTTTTTTTTATTTTTTAGTGGATGAATATGGTAAGTAAATATTTTGTATAAACATATTTAAAAACCGTTACTAACTTTACTTGTAGATTTAGTCTGTATGTTGTACAAGTGCATTGGAAATAAATAAATAAATAATTAAAGTTTATTTATTTATTACACACTATTATAAATTAATTAATTATCTACACTTATAAACAACTTAATAACTATAACTACAGGAAATTAAAAAATAAATAAATAGAAGAGTTTTTTGACGCCATATTTTAGTTATAATTAAATGTAACTAAATCGAAAACAAAAATCCCTAACTGAATATCCTAATATTATTTTCTGAAATCAGAAACTTGATTCCAATCTATTGAAGTTTCTGATTTCAGAAATTAATATTTCACATGACCTTTTGTTACAGGTGAAATCCACATCACTTACATTGAAAAAGGAAAAAGCAAGAAAACTACTCGAAAGGGGAAACATACTGACCGTTAAAATTTGCCTTAATAAAATGTTTTTCATACAAAACTGTCGTCTTTTGATAATTTTTTTTTTGATCACATAACTAGTGCTTGACTTCGTAGACTAAAATCATATTATTATTATTATTTAGTAGTTGGTAAGGTAGGTTGGGGGAAGATCGGCATTGGGGTAAGAACGTATAAATCAATATACCACTTATTTAGCTTTATTTTTAATGCCAGCCACATTGCTGGGCAAGGTGGAACATAATGACGCAATATGACTAGCATTAAAAAAAAAATTATGGTAGTTTGTTCAGTTTCGTCTATTCAGCAAGCCCTTAAAGTTTGTGGAGGGCTGTACATCTTGTAAATATTTGAGAATTGAAGCCGAATTGGTAGCCTGTCGGTTTTCCTATATATATATTTCTGGGACTGTGCTTTGGAATTACACAATTTAATTTCGCCAAGTCCGTTCCATTATCGAACCACTAGACGTACGGGGTTGCGCCACCGGTACATGGTGGCCAGCCATACGTACAAAGCGTTTTGGGAACACATTTATTGTGCGCACAGCTACGGATTGGAATTCCCTGCCAGAGTCTGTGTTTCCTGATAGCACTATAATTAAATAAATACCCAAATATTCACTCAAGACTCAAAGACCCCTAGCGTTCAGCTAAGGAGTGTAATTCCCTGCCGGAGACTATTTTTCCAGATAGTTACAACCTAGGGGCTTTTCAGTCAAAGGGTGAGTAGGTTACTTCTAGGCCAGCGCGCTCTATAGTTAGACACACCATCGCTTACTATCAGATGAGATAGTGGTCAAACGCGCGCGTAATCATAATAAAAAAAAAATCCAGGCCTTTAAAAGTCTTAAAACCGATTTCCCCAATCCGTAAACACGACAACAACAAAAAAAAAACCGAATCGTTAAAACAATTTCGTTTACAGCATCATAATCAGAAAAAGCATTTCTTTTTTCAAAAGTCCACCTAAATCTGGTAACACAGTTTAATCAAAACCCTACGGAGCTGTAAAAGCAATTTTCTTGATTCGGTAACTTGTACTTTCATTTTGTATGTGTGCACTGGCAATACTGGTTAGCCGTTCATCGAATTAAGAAAACAGAGGAGTGAAGGCGAGTGGAGTACCTAACAGTTTTTTTTTAAAATCGATTTTGTAATTCGAATATTGAGTTAATCGAATGCTCGTTCTTTTTTCAAATCGACGTTTTAATTGAATTCTGAGGTGTTTGAGGTAAGGTAGGTTTTATTAGCCGCTTTTTCCCCAATGTTGTATGTAAGTACTTAATGTTAGTACCTATGCACTTGCAGTACAGTATAGTGTTAGAATTAGGTACATAAACACAGAACAGTCTGTTCGGTACAGTTAGCATAGCATAGTCGGCCTTATAATGTTCCCACTGTTGGGACTCAGGCCTCCTCTCTAGGAGAGCGAATGGGCCGTAATCCACCTCGCAGGCCCAGTGCGTGTTGGTGGATGTCACATGTCTTTGAATTTTTGGTTCTAGGGCATGCCGGTTTCCTCACGATGTTTTCCTTCACCGTCTTGAGAGCAGTGGTGATAAAATAAATTACACAAAGTAATGCGCCTGGCTGGGTTATAAATTATATCCCGCGATCTACAATTTGTAAGTCGGGGCCGTTACCACTCGGCCAGCACTGTTCCAATCGGTACAGTTGTATAGCGACATCTATGCCGCCACATAGGAACTAAACTACGAAATCCTGCATCGCGCAAGTAAAGTTCTCCGCGCAATTTGAACGTATACAGCAGCCCGAAGCCCTTGAGGATTACTAAAGATCATTGTAATAAAGAAAGGCCTAAAAAGCGATTGTGCGAAACATCTCTTTTTTATTATCTAAAGGGTTTGGCCAGTATCTCGCCTGATGGCAAGTGATGAAGTGGTCGACGATGGAGCATGCCTGACTAGAAGTAACTTATTCACTCTTGACTTAAAGACCCCTCGGTTGTAATCAGGACACAGACGCCGCCCCGGCAGGGAATTACACTCCTTAGCTGTACGCACAATGAACGTGCGTATATTCACCATGTAACGCCGGACCTCTAGTGGTCCGATTATGGAATGGACCTGGCGGAATTATATTGTGCAATTCCAAAGTTATAAAAATCAACGGTGGCCGAGTGGTAACGGCCGTAACTTACGGTTGCGGATTCAAACCCAGCCAGGCGCATTACTTTGTGTAATTTATTTCACTACCACTGCTCTCAAAACGGTGAAGGAAAACATCGTGAGGAAACCGGCATGTCCTAGAACCAAAAATTCGAACACATGTTACATCCACCAACATGCACTGGGCCCGCTTGGTGGATTGCGGCCCATTCCCTCTCCTAGAGAGGAGGCCTGAGTCCCAGCAGTGGGAACATTATAAGGCCGACTATGCTATGCTTATTCCAAAGCATACTCGCTAAAATGTAAACACACTGTAAGAAAAGGGCCATTCCAGTATTATGTAAGCATAAAATTAGTGTAGGGGGGGGGGGGTCTTTGCTTTACTCATTTCGACGACATGGGGGACGGGACGACGGGGGTGTAGGGTGATTACGTCAGTAATATTTTTATTCCCATTTCCTGATTTCCTGAATGATGATTAGAATTACCGATTGAGAATTATTGTCTCTAGAACACGTTTCTACCAAACAAAAAAACTTGAACGAATTAATTGCTCTTATTTTTATTCTCTATTAGATTTTGCCGCGTAAGTACATAAAACATAGCCTATGTCACTCAGGAATAAAGCAGCTTTCTATCGGTGAGAAAATAGCAATCGGTCTAGCACTTCCAGAGATTACATCTTACAAACAAAAAAACAAAAGAACAAACTTTACATCTTTATAATATTAGTATAAATTGCACATAAAATATACTTAAACTAGCTTTTGCCCGCGACTTCGTTCGCGTGGAATAGTGACTTCCGGCAGATAGTACTGAATTGATGCCGAATCTTGACCAATAGATGGCGCTGTATGTCCGGAATAAATTTTATTTTATTTTTTATTTTATTGTTTGTAATAAAAACTACCCTATGTCCTTTCTCAAGTTCCAAACTATGTCTGTACCAAATTTCACACAAATCGGTCCAGTAGTTTAGGCGTGAAGCAAAGACAGACAGACAGACAGACAGAGTTACTTTCGCATTTATAATATTAGTTTGGACTAGTTTGGATGGATAAAGGGAAAACTGATGCACAAAGGTAAGCTTTACTTTTGGGGTTTCTTACCAGAGGTTTGTTCTGAATGCATGATAGATTTTATATAAGCCATAATAACCTGTACGGTGGGTGTGATTACTAACATATAAACTCACATACACACACGTTAGCAACATGGGACAACAGGCCACTGTGTGCAGCGCGATACGTGCATCTATAAGCCATGCAAATACTTATTCCGTATGGAAAACGAACCCGCGATGCAGCAGCCAATCGCTCAACCACTAATGCCGTCTAGTTAAAATTCTCAAGTCGACCAAACCAAAAAACGAAACAATGGCTTTCATCGATTTCCAATATCACAAAGATGGAACCAATCGCAAAACGATGCAAAAAACGAAAACGATTTATCGATTACGGTTTTCCTAGAATCGAAACACGACTGCGAGGAAACATTCGGTGGGTCCACCAACCTAATCTACAGCGTAATTTGAGATTTTTATTTACCATTTTTATGTCTTCACAAATTGACAAATGCATTTTCTTTAATGTTTTCAAGGTGGCCGCGTTACCATCAAACTAGAAATTAAGGCGAGGGAAAATGTTATGAAATATTTCGCTCATCACACACTACAAAAAAAAGTTTCAGTTTTCAACTGTTTTTAAATGCATTTGTTAAGTTAATGAATTCTATACTGAACTAAAATATATTACCGGTACTTAAGTGGTCACCACTCTAGAATCTTTTCGATCCATCGTATAGTTCTGCTTGCAATGTGTCCTTGGCAGTGGCCGGCCCACTGCCAAGTGGCAGTATGCAGGTTGCCAAAGAATCGCCAAACTTAACAAAGTTTGGCGATTCTTTGGGCTATGCCGGAAACTTTGATTCCCCTGCGGATATCCTCATTTTTGATGCGATCAGCGAGCATAACCATTTCCATTGCCCTTTGGGTGACTTTAAGCCTTTTGATGAGGCTTGAACATTTATTAATTTTGAGTGCGTCTGCAATAGAGATTTTTTTCTGAGACATCCAGTACGTGATGCGCAGTTTGCAAGCAGCTCGCGAACGGCTCGCGAGCGGCGCATTCGCCAGGTCTGGTCACACCTTTAGGCAAGCGTATGACGTGGCTAACGATGGTCGTCGACCACATCATTGCTTACCATCAGGTGAGAGGTCAAACACGAGCCTATACATAATATAAAGAAAAAATATCTAAGCGATACCGACTTAAATTATCAGCGATTTTGATTTAACCTTTCGAATACCGTAATTAGAGACACAATAGAAAGACAATGAGAGTTCATCATCATCAGCCTTTTTAATGTTCCCACTGCTGGGACTCAGGCCTCCTCTCTAGGAGAGGGAATGGGTCGTACGTAATCAACCACGCGGGCCCAATGCGGGTTGGTGAATGTCACATGTCTATGAATTTTTTGGTACCAGGACATGCCGGTTTCCTCACGATGTTTTCCTTCACCGTTTTGAGAGCAGTCTCGAGAGAGATAGAGAGAGAAGAGTTGGGAGTACGCCAGCGTTCGCTTGAATTAATACAATGGAAGAAATTAGAAATGTCTCCAGGATCTTCAATTGTCTCAATATTTAACTAGTCTAATGAATAAATCGATAGGGGTTATAAATTTCCATATTAAACCTAAGCGGCACTGAAATTTGTAACAGCCAATAACTATTACCTACATTGAACGACAGTGTAATGCGTGACATTTGAGCGCTTTAATATGTAGAACAATGCTTAGTTATTCTCGCGTAGGTACGTCTTTGTAATAGTATAATTACAAAGACGTGTGCTATAAATGATCGAAATTAGTGGTCTCTGGATGTTTCAGTTTTCTTTTTTTTAATATTAATAGGTGTACGTTTAACCACTATCTCACCTGATGGTAAGCGATGTCCTAATCGACGATGGGGCACGCTTGCCTAGAAGTAACCTATTCACTCTTGACTTAAAAACCCCTAGGTTGTAACTACATATTTGAAATTATAGTCTCCGGCAGGAAATTACATACCGTAGCTGTACGCACCCGTCCAATGGCCACGGTGACCTGTGCGCTTAGGTGGAGATCCACCGTGTCCTCGTGGTGGTGATTAGCGGCAGCGACCTCTCGCGCCGGGCCCTGGTAGAAACGGAACCCTTGTAGATTCGTCATGTCTCTCTGTCTGTCCGTCCGTATGTCACAGCCACTTTTTCCCGAAATTATAAGAGCTATACTGTTGAAACTCAGTAAGTAGATGTATTCTGTGAACCGCATTAAGATTTTTACACAAAAATAGAAAAAAAGCTATAAATTTTGGGGGTCCCCATACTTAGAAGTAGTAAAACTCAATTTTTTTTTTCGTCTAACCCATACGACATACGTGTTATGTTTAAAAATGATATTGAGGTTTCTAATATAATTTTTTTATAACTTGAATAGTTTACGTGACACACTCCCAAAGTGGTAAAATATGTGTGTGTCCTTGTAACTTCTAAAATAAGAGGATGATAAAACTAAAAAAAAATATATGATGTACATTACCATACAAATTACCAACGAAAATTGGTTTGAACGAGATCTAGTAAGTAGTTTTTTTTAATATGTCATAAATTTAAAAGAATACACTATTATTAAAACATCGATCAAAGTTACAAAGAACTACAAAAACTTTTATATTATGTTCCTTGCTGCTACGAAACCCTCCATGGGCGAGTCCGACTTGCACTTGGCCGGTTTTTATTGTGTTTTAAGTAAGTACCTACTGTTGTGAAGGAGCTGAGTCTTAAACACAGGCATTACTTGCTTAAATAAAGACTCTAAAGCCAAAATTGTTTGTGTATAATTTTTGGACACAATAAACGTTATTTTTGTTTAAAAAAAAAAATGTTCCCGAAACGTTTTAGTAACACTGCCGGGCAAGACAAACATTGACCTATAGTCGAGGTTTTTATTTAAGTGTTCAAGCGATCTAGAAGGTATTTTCATCTTCGAAATAAAGTCAAGTGTATTAACTTTAATGGCCACTCAAAATCGGTTTAACAGTAAAAGGATATTTTTACTCTGCACTATCTTTCAAACACACTACACTGAATACAATAAACGATAAAAAGAAAATATAACCACTAAAATACTTAAGAGGGCCCTTCCGCACTCGTTTATACGTCGACGTGAGCATGGTTTCATCCAAATAATTCTGTCATTTACTCGATATTCGAGTAAATTACAGAGTTACCTGTCAGTGACTTCTTACATAGCCGGACCGCTTTCGCAGGTCGTCAATTCGTTATCTCAAGCGCTCGTATTTATTATAAGACCCACCAGCTGATCAATCCTCCTTGTGTCATGTATCTTAAATGCTAAGGGTCGTGACCTCGACGAATAATCTTCTTGTGGACTATATTTCGCCATGTTGTTCTATCTTCGGCGATGTGGATGGCGTCGCCAAAATTCACGCAAAAAAGCAGAATTTTAGAAATCTTAACTGGATTAGTTTTAAACAAGTTATGTTTTGATTACTATAGAAATCTAGATAATTTCCACAAGAGATCTGTTTCCAAAATATCTGGAGAAAAATGTGTAATAACGTCATATTCATGTAAATAACATTATATAATATTCCACAACTATGACACAACGCCGTCTGGTCTCAAGCTAAGCAGAGCTTGTGTTTTGAGTACTAGGCAACTAAATTTCTAAATACATTCATACATTATATATTCTATATAAATTACACCCAGACACAAAAAAAATGATCATGCTCATCACACAAACATTTGTCCTGGGTGTGAATCGAACCCACGACCTCCGGCATATCACTAGACCAACAGGTCAGTCAAAAATATATGTCGGGTTGGTCGCTCTTAATACAGAAGATTGACAGTTTCATTCAATGCACAATAAAATTGACTTAAAATGGAAATATACAAAAACTATATAAAAGAAATAAACAACAACTCCTTCTACTTTAGTACCCCTTTTAGATATAACCGAGGAATATATAACAGTCGCAAACCTCATAGAATACGTATAAAGCCTTCTAGATAAAGTACTCGGTGCTCAGAGAATCAATAGCGAAGAAGACGGAAGATAAATGACAAGGAACGATTGTGCTAAAGCTTAGGCATCCGTTCTAGGTAAGTGAGGCGAGGCGATACGATGCTACAAATGTTTCGGTAGGTCTAAAATACTATACCACATTCGCGTTAAAAATAGAAAATAAAAACAAAAAAACGTTTTTACTATCTGTTCAACTGATTTTAATGTCTATTTCGTAGGCGGATGACATTAAAAGCAAAACAGTGATTACAATAAGAACTATTTACTGCAGCCGCCATTTGTCATGCCACCAACGTAATAAAAGTCAAAATCGGTTGAACGGACAGTAATAAAAGGTTTCCATAAATTTCTAAGGCTTATGTTTAACTTACCACCAGATATAGTAACATATAAAAGACAAAAATAGTAAATGATCACCAAAATTAAACCTACATTTTAATGTAAAATTATAACCAGTTTTAACATCTCGCTATCCTATTTAAGCAAAATGAATCCAAATAAAGCATCGGCAGAACCCCATGGTTACGGAGATATCAGTAGTTAAAATTTTGAGGTTAGGTTAACTACCTGCCAAGAAGCAGCTCGACGGAGCCCCGCTACGCGGGGCTCCTACTTCTGGGTGGTTTAAAAAAAAATAACCTCGAAGAAGGTGACGGGGTCGTAGTGAGCGAGCGAAGCGAGCGAACACAGACCTTCTTCTAACCTAAATCTATCCGACCCGGGGTGCCCTAAAATTCCACTAAGATAGATTGTTGATTAGACAAAGTATCATCTTGCTCTACGGGGCTAAAAAGAGCGCATTAATTTGCTCGCTAAGATTTGGTTATCATTTACTACATTTGGTGTTCGAATACAATTTAAAGTACAGTCGTAACTAAAATACTATTGTAACTTTAGGATTTCATTTTTTTGGTGTCAAGTAATATATTTTTGACAAAAGAACTAAGGTTACCAAAGCGTTTTATGGTGGTCATTATATTTAATCCCAATTTCTAATGTTATTTTGAACAGAGTATAGTCGTCACATCACTCTTCTCAACAACCTATGGCATTGATTAGACAACAAAAATTAAACCGCGAGGTGTATCGTAACCTGAGTAAATATTGCATTTACGATATGAGCGGTTGACTGTTGATCAAAAGTAGACTGCCTCTTGAGGAGCCGAGTACAAGCAACACTACACGAATTTAAGCTCGGCTCGTGCTCGGCTCCTCTAGTGTAGCCTCACTTTAAGGCGTATAGTCCTTTGAACCATCTGACCGAAATTATGTGAACGCAACTCTCGCACTCGCCTAGGCGGCAATACGCAAATCTGTGCATTTATTTGCGGCCAGCAGCGCCCGGGAAGCGCTTTAAATCCATTTTCTCTGCGAGACATTGATTGATTTACATATGCAATGTTCACATTGAAGAACATTTAACCACTAATTTTTATGTGTAAAAATGTTTCTAAAGGTCCAAGCCGTTTCAAAGGAGTAGGGAAAAGTTGCGAAAAGTTGCGAAATTGCAAAATTTTTTTTTTTTGACATAAGTATTAATTGCATGAAAAAATCAATAGCTGATAATGTTGATCATGAATCTATTATAAACACATTTTTTTTTCAATTCTATTAATCTGCCGGTTTCTGAGGAGTAAGCTTCAGAAAGTCACTGTTTTATAGCACTGCTCGGGCGCTTGGGCCTAGGGACAAGCGCCCGAAAAGTGCCATAAAACAGTGATTTTCTGAGGCCTACTCCTCCGTAACGGCTAGGTCAATTGGTTTAAAAAAAATATGTAACTTTTCCCTACTCTTTCGAAACGGCATGGATCTTTCGAAACATTTTTATACCTACATAAAATTTGGTGGTTAAATATTTTTCAAAGTGAACATAGCATATAATAGCAATCAATATTTCGCAAATAAAATGGATTTTAAAGGTCAAACGAGGCTCTGTCCGGGCGCAGCTGACCGCAATTAAATGCACAGATACTCGTACTGCCGCCTAGGCGGGTACGAGTGTTGTGTCTATTTAATAAAAATAAAGATGTTCAAGGGATTAAACTTTATCGCTTCGCCTCGTGTTGCGACACGAAGTAAATAATGAATCGAGACATGGAGCTTCCAATTTCTCATATATTGATTTCACATTCATAAAGAAATTTGTTCGAAACGATTTCGTGTCTGATTCTGTTCCGATAATGGAGTCGCTTACACTCGAATTATTTTGTCGAACACTGTCTATGAAATATGATTACAAATTGCTACGGGTATAACTTTGTCAAGAGTAAGGTATTTTAGGCCGTGATTTGAATTACTTCCGAATGATGACCGAGTAGTTGAAAAAATGAAATGCAGGGTCCTTCATAGGTGATTCTCATCATAATCATCATCATCAGCTTTTTTAAAGTTCCCACTGCTGGGACTCAGGCCTCCTCTTTAGGAGAGGGAATGGGCCGTAATCCACCACGCGGGCCCAGTGCGGGTTGCTGAATGTCACATGTCTTCGAAATTTTGGTTCTAGGACATGCCGGTTTCCTCACGTTGTTTTCTTTCACCGTTTTGAAAGCAGTGGTAATGAAAAAAATTACGTAAAGTAATGCACCTGGCAGGGTTAGAACCCGCGACTAACAACTCGTAAATCAGAGCCATCACCACTCGGCCACCACTGCTCTTTACCCTGATTGGTTGACCCCGGGTGATTATTCTACGCGATAGCAGCTGCGGATAGAGATAAGTAGTTGTTCATTCCCACTTACACATCCTAATAATTCGAAATGGATGAACCGATTTTAAAAACACGTCTAATAACCTTTTATATAAAACCCTTTTTTAAAATTAAAAAAAAAACACTCAAATCGGTTCACCCCTTTAAAGAGCTACGGTGCGACAGACAAATAGACCTCTCTCTATTTTTGGACGGCAGGGGGAAGGGGGGAGTTAAAAAGCTTTTATTTGGTTTCATCTGTCCCGATGTGTGTCTGTAATCAAAATTTTGCAAATTAATTTTTATCCATCTCCTTTCAACCGATGGAGCTGAAAGGATCATGGCGAAAACCAGCTGCCGCCAGCTGAAAATCAGCGCTGGGTGTTTGACGCCCAGCAATTGCTGAGTTGGTGACCCTTTCGGTTCAGGCACAGTCACTGCAACTGTATTGTATGTCTGTACAGGTTACGCGATGAATCAAGATCGCTCGGCAAAAGTGGAAGGGGCATGCGCAGTATTCAATTCTACGGTCTATTTGGCGACGTACGGGCGGGTGTGCGCCGTCGGCGACACGTCATTGGAAGATATAGTCGCTCTTCAATTTCCGCGTTGCGTTCTCGCCTCTCATTGGATACTGTTGTACTTGGGTACTGTTGCGTACAGCTTGTGTTATCGTAATAGTAATACGAAATCGTAAAAAAAATGGTTAAAAATAAAGTTTTAAAACGGCTAGCCAGAAAAATGCTTTACGACGTGAATTATTACGTTAAAGAAAGAAACTAACGAAATATTTTTTTTTAATTTTATGTTTTATTTTATAAATTAATTTTTTTTAATTTACCTACTTACAAGATAAATTACAATCAAAAACTAGTGTTATTATAAGTTATGTTACTGAGGTTCAAACATACGAAATTAAAAATAAAATCCTAACATACTAAGAATTTCTGTGCGCAATTGTACACATTCACCGCGCGACCTGTACCATTTTTTAATATTATTATTTTATGTTGTGGTATATTGTGTTGCTTGCGCCGAATAAATGCTATTCTATTTTATTCTAAGTCCCGAACAAAATTTTGCTGGCATATTTCTTTCGTTGTTCTTTTGCATGCATGTGTAAATAAGATGATAATGCATAATCAATATGACATGGGGCTGATCTGATGATGGAACCGGAATTTGGCCTTAGGAACTTAGTTTACCGACACAACCGCCTCGAATTTGGAATCATATGATTCGTTTTGGCGAGTTTTTGTTGCTAGATGGTATCCAGGGTCTGATGATGGAGCTCGAAGATGGCCATAGATGATTGGATAACCCTATCGTGTTTGAACTTTTTGGAATGGTCTTGATGAGTATTAATTATACCGGGTTATTTGTAAAACATTGGTAACCTCGTACGGCTGTGTTACTAACATAATATACTACAATTTTTGTTTTATGACTTCAAAAAATATCACCTTTCAGTTCATCAGATTTTATACAAAGATAAAAATATTTAAATTCAACGTTCCAAATATTACGAAGTCTATGCGAAGCAAGCGATAGTACAATAGTCAAGTGGAAAGGAGCGGGGATTGGACGACTGGGATGCTTTATGTGCTTGCGTCGCGTCGAACAGACGTAGGTAAGTATAGCGAAATATAGTTTTGAAATGTATTAGAATAACAAAATCTTTAAGGTTTATTTTTGGTAAATGAATTAAGTTTTGTAAAAAGTCATAGAACAAAGTTGTTGTTTATGATGTTTCTAATTCTGTCCTGGAATGTTGTTAATTTGGTATTAAAAACATATTTTCATTGAAAACTTGTTTTTCATATATTATTTTAAGTTCAGAAATAAAATGATAATGCAAGGAAATAAAAGCGAAGTTTCATAATTATTCCGAATATATTTCCATGCAAAATAATTATGTTGAAAAGTTGTATATGCATATTCATGATTATGTACACAGCTCGTTTTCTTCAAAGGAAAGTTTTCTCTAGGAAAGTGCGTGAATAATAAACTTAACAGCCCCCGCACATTATGGGTACCAGTCGCCGCTACTAATGGCGACCATCAGTGGTTCAGTCAGACCACTACACGCCGCCACCAGTGGCAGCCACTGGTGGCTGGATGTGGCTTTCAGGGGCTGCCACTTGCGGCAGTTGTTCAAGTGGCACTCGACAGAGATGGAAGTGTGTTTGTCAAAAATGGATGCACTCTTGATTCAGAACCAACGACGTCCAATTCTCGAAAGGTCTCGCACCAAAATCCTAAATCCCGATTTGTTTTATCATCTGTCCCGATTTTTATTCAAACGGACCTGGCAACACCAGTCCGGACGGCAACCGGACAGCCCGACGACGAGCAACCTAGAGCTCGTTGTCCGTAAGCTCCCCCTACGATGGCTGGAAATCATTTCCGTTAGGATTCCGGAGGTACTAGGCACATGCCTCCAAGAACTGCCATGTTGCAAGTTGTGATATATCATCATCATCATATCAGCCGATAGACGTCCGGACATAGGCCTCCCCCAAGTGACGCCACCATGAACGATCCTTCGCGTCCCGTATTCATCGGATTCCCGCAACCTTCACCAGGTCATCGGTCCACCTTGTAGGAGTCCTTCCAACGCTGCGTCTTCCGGTACGCGGTCGCCACTCCAAAACCTTTCGGCCCCAACGGCCATCGGTTCTGCGAGCAATGTGCCCTGTCCATTGCCACTTAAGTTTGGAAATTCTTTGTGCTATGTCGGCAACCTTAGTTTTCCTGCGGATATCTTCATTTTTTATTCGATCACGCAGAAACCCCGAGCATAGCCCTTTCCATTGCTCTTTGGGTGACTTTAAGCCTTCTGATGAGGCCCATTGTGAGCGACCACGTTTCGTAGCCATATGTCATTACTGGCAACACGCATTGGTTAAAGACTTTCGTCTTGAGACACTGTGGCTCCGACTTACGAGTTAGGTCACAAGTTTAAACCCAGCCAGCCTTTGTGTAATTTATTCCATCACCACTGCTCTCAAAACGGTGAAGGAAAACATCGTGAGGAAACCGGCATGTCCTAGAACCAAAAATTCGAAGACATGTGACATTCACCAATCCGCACTGGGCCCGCGTGGTGGCCACTCTCCTAGAGAGGAGGCCTGAGTCCCAGCAGTGGGAACATTAAAAAGGCTGATACTATATTCTGATTTTGCATAAATTAAAAATAACGTTATATAATACCAGGCAAAACCTGATTGTTTATGCGTATTGTTTTATCTTATTCAAATAATATATCTTATTCAAATAATAACTTCTGACAATAAGAACAGTGAGTGTCTAACCCGCAGTCCACATACATATTTTACGCAACATGTTTCATGTAAATAAATTAGATTTTAACGTATATACACGTTTAAAACGTCCCTAATATATCACAACTCACAACATGTCAGTTCTTGATGGCACATGCCTTGTAGTACCCCCTAGTAAATCCTAACGGGAATGATTTATTATTTATTTGTTTTAAGAACGAAGAATCGCCAATCTAAAGTGGCAATGGTCAGGGCACATTGCTCTCAGGACAGATGGCCATTGGAGCCGAAAGGTTCTGGAATGGCGACCGCGTACCGAAAGACGTAGCGTTGGAAGACCTCCTGCAAGGTGGACCGATGAAGGTGGACTGGTGAAGATAGCGGGAAACTTTGACTGGCCTGTTGGTCTAGTGGTTAGTGACCCTGACTGCTATGCCGGAGGTCGTGGGTTCGATTCCCACCCAGGACAAATGTTTGTGTGATGAGCACAATCATTTGTTCTGTGTCTGGGTGTAATTTATCTATAATATGTATGTATTTAGAAATATATAAGTATGTTTATCAGTTGTCTAGTACCCATAACACAAGCTCTGCTTAGCTTGGGACTAGACGGCGTTGTGTGATATTTATGGAATATTATATTATTATTATTATATTATTAAACCCCATCGGTTTATCGTCACATCGAACGTTTCTGTGCGTCCCATGCGGGACGAAAACGAAAACGTTCGATATGGCGACGCTTGGGAGACGCCTATGTCCAACAGTGGACGTGTATCGGCTGAAATGATGATGATGATGAAAAAGTCATAGAACAAAAGTTGTTGTTCATGATGTTAGTAATACGGTCCTGCTGTCCTGCAATGTTGTTAGTGTTTTACAAATAACACTGTTTATTTATAGGCTCGTGCTTGACCTCTATCTCACCTGATGGTAAGTGATGAAGTGTTCAACCACGAGGCACATCTGCCTAAGAGTAACTTAGTAAGTAGCTATCAGAAAAACTCATAGACTTAGGCAAGGAATTCCTCACCGTGAACGCACAATAGGTGTATTGTTATCTCATACAAAACATTTTTAACCCCGTATACTTAAAGCCACGTACAGACATCGCGAGGCGTGCGTGGCGAATGGTTCGTCACGATTCGAATGCCTCGGACTGTGTGGACGTGTGTGCTCACAGACGTGGGCATTCGCGTCATACGATCGTTGTGAACGCCGCCTCATTACAAACCGTGCGCTCCGTGTGGACGGACAGGTATTGTTTGGGTTTTTTACTGACGAACACCGTGCGTAGTGGTTTAGTATTAGTTTAGATGAGGCACATATAATTGGGAATCAAACGAGCTTACCTGTTAAGCGAAGTCTTGATTCTAATTTTATGAGCGCTGACACTGAAATATAATTTTATTATTTTACATTGTAGTATATCTCCTTCTGGGCTAAACACGCGAAGTTTAGAGTTTTTTTAAAATATTTAGCAAAATAGCCTGGTAACACCACTCGACTTACTTGTCACTTATTTTAGAGATTTATCGGACGAGGAGCGAGTTGTCTTTTGGACAGGCTTGTTCCCACATACTTACATTCACTGTTTTCCTGCAAGGATAACTGTGAGTTAGGTAAGGATAATTATTGCAGCTTTTGGGCTACTAAAACTAGTGGTGGGTGGGTAATTATATTTCAGTGTCAGCGCTCATAAAATTAGAATCAAGACTTCGCTTAACAGGTAAGCTCGTTTGATTCCCAATTTTATTTCGCGCTGACACTGAAATATAATTTTATTATTTTACATTGTAGATGTTTAGAGTTTGCTGCAATAATTAATTGTTACATTATTATTGGTACCTAATGATACTATCAACTCAAATGCGGTTTCTCTTTTATAGTAAGTTATGAGGTGATTTACTGAGAGGCTACTAAGATATGTCTAACTTATCCGTTGTGTGAGGTGTCCTCGAATTGTTGTAGAATATATTTGATTCATTAGTAACTGATTTAGATGTGAGACATGTTATTTTTAACGAGGGTAGTTATTATTATTCTTAATAATAGTCACTCATGTTTTATCGGTTTGCTTTTGAAGGTATTATACCATTACTGTTGGATACTTTACTTCTTGGTAATTAGTACGGTCATCGTTATATCTAGCCGTTGATGTCTGTTATATTTACAATTAAATGTAGCCAGCCGAAAATTACTTGGTTTTATATTAGTGCTGTTCCTATTTGGCACAGCGACAATTTGTTAAACTTTGTTAAAGCACAGTAATCTCATTAGTTATTTTAATTTTATTTATAGTGATGTTTTACTATTTAGTCGTGATAAGCTGTTTTGTTGATAGGGTTGTTTTATGGCAGCCATTTGTTGCAAGTCGATTCTACATTGTGAGATAAGGAAGAGCTATGATTTTCTCGTGTTCTGGAAAAAAAAACACTCATTGCGGAATATTACAGCAGAATCAAATGTTACAGAAACTACGTAGAGAAATTACATTACATTTTTCATATATTTAGCCTTGCCTTACATTAGACAATGCATTTAGGTGCGTGTATTATCATTGCAGCTCCTTCATAATTTTCTGTTTTAAAAATAATAAAAAGTCTATTCATCTCTTACATTTGTGTTGACATTGTAGTGACTATAGAAGAATAAAATTGGTATGAAAGTATAGCTTACCAATTTTATTATTATTAGTTATTTTCTACTGCATGATACAGATAGTATACCTACATTTGTTTCAGCACGTATGTGTAAACTTGTATATATGCTTACACTTGAAGTTGTATGCTGATCTATTTAAATTTACGAAAATTTTATGCCTATGAAGGCAATTTTATGGCATTTATTTATGCCTCCCAAAATGGAAGTTAATGCGATTGTTTTCCTCTGTCAGTATAGCATTTTTATGTCACAGTTTAGAGGGGTTCATGTAGTGTCGACAGACTTACCTAAACTTCCTACTAGGGATTAGGTATCTAGAGAAGTTGTAAGGTCACTGACCTTTCGCGGTGGCCTCTGTGGGACTAGTTGGTCTTTGGGATGCAATTGCTCCCCCCCCCCTCTTTTTGTTTCTTATAAACGCCATTTTACTTGTGTGTTGGTAAGTTCAGTTTTGATGGTACCATCAATTCAAATGTGATAAGTCACTGCCTCAAGTAAATGCATTTTGACCATTCAGTACCATTCCTTTTAATAACGATGAAATAAAATATGTTTATTCTACCTGAATAAACACGAAATAAATTAAAAGTATCAAAGAAACCAAATTAATTTGCTGTGGCGCATGTGTGGACCGGGCATACGCTTGTGTTACACAGTCACACCATAGACATATGTTAGTTAGTCTAGGTTGTCTACTGCATTTCCGATACCGTTTGACATTGACAGCACAAAGTAAACAATATTTGAGAAAACATAATTTCATTAATATAATTATGATACACACCTAAGCATAGGTACAGGTATAATATTATACTATGTTTGGTGAGACATTTTGTTTCAAAATTGGTGGGTATTCCATTGCATGTTTTGGGAATGTCTGAGTAATCTGACATAAATTGTAACATTTAATTTGTTTTATTAAATGGTAGATAGTTCTCTACTTTCATGTTTAAGTTTTAGGCTCAGGAGCCATGTACACTGAGAAGTGGTATTCATATTATGTCTCCCAGCAATCTTGATTCATTTAAAGAGATTGTTTGATTACCATAGAAGTGAGTCATTGGTGATTGAAGTAGGTAGTTTTGATGAAATTGTTGTGCTATGCACCTATTGAGTTTTGTGTTTAGGTATTCAATGAGAGTTCTTATTGGAATGCATCAGAATTCAGAAGTAGTGTTTCTGTGATCAAGTTGTCTACTCATGAAAAAGTTGTTCTAAGGTATTATTGATAATAGGTTATTTTCCTTCCATATTATATAAAACTTGTTTTAATCACAGTACCTATATATTGCCAATTTGTGACAAATTAATTCTGGAAATACTATGCAGGTGCAGATCAAATTGAATCTGAATTTTCTTATTACTGTTTTGTAACAACAAAGTTATCCCTATTTATTTCAACATAATATGTTGATAGGGTATCTATTTATTTGTTTATTTATTAGGAGCAACAACCATATATTTGCAAAAGATTTTGTATTTAGGTAGTCAGATTTATAGCACTTAATTGTAAATTTCAGGCATACACTGCTTGTGCAGTTTGACATTCATTTATAATGAATTTTCACTTTATTGACTGATTTAAACGGGGTTAGCCTCATACCATTTTGTTTTAACAATTGTTTAAAAATATATGAAAGATTATAAGCTTGTTGCTGACTTACTCCCTTGTGTAATGTGAGTAAGTGGAGCAGGTGGTTTTGTCAGCCAATCTGATCACAGTAATACACAGTGCTTCACGCTTCTGTTTCCAGTGGCAAGCAATTCCTCAAACCGCTTAGTCCAGCGATTGACCACACCAGTTATAGTATTGTTTTCATACATCAAGTATTCTAAGGTGCTGGGGTATTGAATATTATTAACCTATTGAAACTTTGGAAGCTTGTAGTTTCTCAGAATTGCTGTTGATGTCCACAGAGAACTTAACTTAAAATTTTCTTAGGGTTTGGTTCCATAAGAGGTCAACTTGCATGCTCTTTGAGCAAGGTTTTACCATAAAATTAAGTACTAAATGTGTGGAGTGATGTGCTGTATGTATGAATTTAATTCATTTAAATCATATCTAGATTTTCCATAGATTCTATTATATGGGTCATGTAAAACTTAATGGTATTAGTTGTTATATAGTGTTATTTGCTATTAGTAAGCATATCCTTTGTAGATTGTTGATGAAATAGTTAAGTTACTTAGTGCATAAGTAATATTATTGCCAGCATCGCATACTCCGTGGTCAGTGCACAACATAGGCATCGAGGAAAAATATATTTTCTACTGAATGGCCTTTAGTACTGTTTGACTTAACTCAGTTTTGATAATTGATCTAATTCAAATATATTTATTTGCTATCAATGTAGGTACTGATATAAGATGATACATAGTGACAGGTTTCCGCTTTGTCACATGTATCTTTTATGTTTTAGTTAATTTGACAATTAACTCATAACAGTGCTGGGGTGGTATACTGCAAGCATTTTGCACTTAGCTTATCCACACTGTAGCAATGTTTTCCATCAGTGTTGCAGACATACTTGGTAAGGATATCAATTATTCTGCCTTCTCTCAATGGTTTTGGGTTGGCTTCTAGTCCAACAACTAGATACAGGTAGGTATCTGCCGACAATCAAGCTAGGTGCAGCAGAATAACTTATGATAATTTTGAATATCTCATATTCCTTAAGCATTTTATGCTTAGAAGACTTTATGATTTAAATTACAGACCGTGTGCGGCTAACCACCTCACAGTGGTTCGGAATATCTTGTTTCCATTAGCATTTTATGCTTAGAAAAGTTTATGATTTAAATAACG
This sequence comes from Mythimna albipuncta, assembly GCA_929112965.1. Taxonomy (NCBI): domain Eukaryota; kingdom Metazoa; phylum Arthropoda; class Insecta; order Lepidoptera; family Noctuidae; genus Mythimna; species Mythimna albipuncta. The sequence goes on from OV815980.1 coordinate 958,507, forward strand.
GACAGTGTGCAGCTTACCACCTCGTAGTGGTTTGGAATATCTCGTATTCATTAGCATTTTATGCTTAGAAAAGTTTATGGTTTGAATAGCAGGCAGTGTGGTATTTACCACCTCATAATGGTTTGGAATATCTCGTATTCGCTAAGAGTTAAATGTTTTGTAGCGATCTACACATAGGTGGTGTACTGTTTTGTACACGGATGGGTAATTTTGAACTTGGCCTTCCCGAGGCCTTTATAGGTACTGATAAAGTAGGAGCATGCCAAACTTAGTCTTTTTTCCCTATTTCTGTTCTTTAGATTAAAGCATGGGACTCACCTGTTATGACGGATTCATACCAGAGTAGCAACGTGAAGATGACGCCGCTAAGAGTATCGCGTACTATCTGGTAGGTCACAATCAGTTTAGCTCGTGAATATGACGTCGCTAATGGTATCTCGTACCCTGATTGGAGATTGAACAAGATTTCAACTCGCAAGTCTTAGCTGCAGTGTTCACTATGATCACCTAGTGCTTGGAACAGGCACAGTGAGGATCGCGTCCTCGGTAACCAGTTTCAGGTGGCCTTTCTCACGCCTTGAGCTGTGGAAAGTTTCAGGGTATAAATCCTGTCTAGATATCGGAAGAGATTTTACTCCTTCCTTGGTGTGTTTATCGTGGCATTCTTCGTCCTATGTGAATTTAGATTCCAGGGTTCGACAGACTTCAGCGTTGAAATCCGTTAATGTACAAACCACTTTGTAGTATCCCTTGAATTTTGTTAATTTGCTAAAAAAAGGTACTGTTTCACGTATTTTTAGTGGTTAATTGGATGTATCACTTTGGATTTTGTTAATTTGCTAAAGAAATACTATTTTATGAATTTTAAAAGCATAATTAGACAGGAGAAAATTTTTTACTCGCGTTATTTTACCCGCGAAGAAAATAAGTGACAAGTAAGTCGAGTGGTGTTACCAGGCTATTTTGCTAAATATTTTAAAAAAACTCTAAACTTCGCGTGTTTAGCCCAGAAGGAGATATACTACAATGTAAAATAATAAAATTATATTTCAGTGTCAGCGCGAAATAAAATTTTACCAGACAGAACAGTGTAGTATGTACCTAACGCAATAAAAAGAAATTGTGTTCGGAAACTTTATTATTTATTTGTTGTTGTTTTCGTACAAAATATGAAAAACCAAGAGTAAATATGTAATATTAAAATATCGCCAAAACTTATATTGCCGAGCAATATTGTACTTCTGTAATGTGTGTTAGTCCTATTGGATTTTTATGAGTGACCGACTTAAAGATGATTTGGTGCCGAAATCGAACGGTAACCGGATTTTCGTAAAGGGCCCATGGATCTGCTTCTAAAAAGGGAATCCGGGGTCCTAGAGCGCAAGGCTAAGAAGAAACATAGGTGTGAGTCAGTAAAAGACTGACACACCCCCTTACTCCACCATTTATTATTATAATTCATTTTTCTCTTCTTTCTTTCCCTAAGTTGAACCTGTCATATGCTGTATTTCTGCACCACCCTAAGGTCAACTTGTGGAAAATCATCATCATCATTTCAGCCGATAGACGTCCACTGTTGGACATAGGCCTCCCCCAAATGTCGCCATGTCATGTGCGTCCCGCATCTATCGGATTCCCGCAACATTCACTAGGTCATTAGCCCACGTAGGAGGCCTATCGACGCTGCGTCTTCCGGTACGCGGTCGCCACTCCAGAACCTTTCGGCCCCAACGGCCATGTGTTGTACGAGAAATAAAAGGTAAACATAAAGGGTAAACAACTCATAGAGGATTCCCTTGGGAAATTTTTTTACTTTCACGCGGACGAAGTCGCTGGCAGCAACTAGTGTAACTTAAAAGCGATGAAGTTGCAACAAACGGCTATACAAGATAATTCTTTTTTTATCCTCTCAAACATAACACTGAAAGGTTTGGTATATACTGATGCGGTAAGGGTTCCTCGGTAATTTATCAAACTCGTTGTAAGTTACTTCATATTTTTAGGGACCCGCTTGTGTAGCGAAATATTCCAGATTTATTCTTTCCTTTATACAGAGATATTTGTAAAATAGCCTTGCAGGACTGATTACTAAAATCATTAACAACAACTTTTGTTCTGTGACTTTTTACAAAATATTATTCATTTACCAAAAACAAACCCTCAAAATTTCGTTGTTCTGTCTAACAAATTTTAACTCTGTATTTTGCTATATCTACCTACTTCTGTATGATATGACGCAAGCGCATCAAACACCTTCGCTGCCGGATGCCACTTCCTTCCGCTATTGTACTATCGCTTGCTTCGCATAGACTTTGTAATGTTTAACCTTTCGAATATCGTAATGAGACACAATAGAAAGACAATGAGAGAGCGAACCAATGAAAGCATCGCATGGGGCATAATGAATTAAATATTTTTATTTTTCTATGAAACTATGATGAACCGAAAAATGACAAATTTTTAAAAGTCATAGAACAAAAGTAGTTGTTTATGATGTTAGTATAATAGTCCTGAGAGGTTGCCGGTTCTTTACAAATAACTTAGTATATGATTAAAAAAAATCTGCTGTGCCGTACAGAAATGTCATCATTATTATATAATTTCAGCCGACAGACGTCCACTGTTGGACATAGGCCTCCCCAAGGTGTCATCACAATGTACGCTCCTGTGTAATCAGATTCCCGAGACCCTCACTAGGTCATCGGTCCACCCACCAGGGAGGCCTTCCTACATTGCGTTTTCTGGTGCCCGGCTGCCACTCCCAAACTTTTCGGGCTCAACGGCCATCTGTTCTGCCTACTGCCGTTTAAAGGTTATTTTCGGGTTATATTGGTAACATTGGCTCTCTTACGGTTATCTTCATTCCTGTTACGATCACGAAACAGAATTGTGACCAAAACAAAGTTCAAAGGCATGTCAAAGTTCATCGGACTGTAAAAAATGTTAATATTTATGAGGGTTTTCAAATCATAAAATATTGTCGACATATTCATGAAATTCAGGAAATAAATAAAATAATCATGCTGGCTCAACATATTTCAATGTGCACATGATTCACAAAAAAAAGAAATATCAACAAGAAGAGATTTATTAGATATGATTGTCCCACACAAACAAATAAATCATTCACGTTAGAATTCCAGCGGTGACTTCGCGGCACACGTCTCTGAGACGTATAAGCCACACGTCACGGAGACGTGTAGGCCAAAAGTCGTGATATATTAGGGATGTACTACATACTCGTACATACATTAAGATCTAATTTATTTGCTTACAACGTGACCCGTAAGATGTGTACCAGGACTATGAGTTAGATACCCCATCTGTTATTGTAGTGAAATTATCACCTAGTACATTGAGTAAGATAGTGGAACTACAGTTGAACGAACAATCATAGTTTCTCTTATTAAAATACCTACTTATTGCCCGTCATACGAACTAGCGTATGTACCTCACAGGTTTGCCTGTTCAGTTGAGTTGTACAAACCGAAGCGTGTATGTTGCACAACTGTGCTGGTTTCCACACAAGCTTACCTGACAGGTATGACTGTGCAGGCAAACCTATCAGGTATATTCTACCGTGTAAGGATACCTTCAAAGAGGCCGCAACAAGGGCATTCACAATATACTTTTACTACTTTTTGATGGACCAGTATATCACAATAGGTATAAATATATATAATAAATTTGATATTAGTACGAGCGAGCGACATTTACAACAGCTTATCCGACTTTGTTTTTCAAAAGTCTAACACGCCTTCTCGCTTCACCACCAAAAAAAAGTACCCAACTATCTTTAGGTACATATACAAGAACCTATTTACCAATTAACCTTCCGAACACCGTAATTATAGACACAATAGCAGAGCGATCGAAGGAGTACGCTTGGGGTTTAATAAACTACTACTCAACTATTTTTTTTTCATTGGGAAAATCATTAAAATGACATCTCCCGCTTTTGAGCGGAGCGGGATATAGTGTCAGACTCTTACTGACTAAAAACCCTTACCGTTCCTTCGTGCCTTCATACCGGGGCTGAGCTACCTTTCGAAACTAATCCTAGCCCCAGTAGGCTTCGACCCACAGAAATCTTAATTCAGATTTCTGTGCCTGGCCCCTGCTGTTGCTGACAACTCCTTAAGGCGTGCGGAACTCCGGAAGTGCACGCCGTCGAAGACTGGGCTCGGACCGATTTACTTCTTTAATAGTTTGAATGGAAGCATGGATTATTCTAAAATTCTCGCTAATATTTTATTATCTCCTAAACTTTATACAGAACCATCTCTGAACATTTTTGGCAAGTATCCACCATTTTCGAACGTAGTTTCAAGTATCTGAAATTCTGGAGTATTATGGTGTAACTGAGGACGGCAATACATTTACTTTTTTGGCACAGGTATGTCACACGTGAAGGCTGTCTGTAAAGAAAAAGGTTAACTGGACATCTGAAACTGGTGTGACCTTTGAGCGTGGATGACCTTTCCTTATGTGAGAAGTTACTAGAATAATGAGGCAATCAGGTTCGCGGACTGACTAGTGAGAGGTTATAAAAGACGCTTCCCGTAGTTTTACCGAATGCTCGCTTTGTCTTCGCAGTCGCTATTTGTTAAATACACATTTTGAAATGTTAATTGATTGCTTTTTTTTTAATCTGATATAAACTAGTGCTTGACGGCGATCCCGCCTGAAGGTAAGCAGTGATGCAATCGTTGATGGTGAGGCGCACTAGTTTATTAAGAGCCAATTCACTTTAGCCTTGAAGACATCCAAATTATAATCGGACGGGAAGACCGGCAAATAGTTCCAGCCCTTCGATTTACGCGGTATAAATGACGAGGCGAAACGCTTAGTCCGGACCGTAGAGGTTTCAACAACATAAGGCTGAATACTCGCCGTACGTCGGGTTGTCCGATGGTAGAAATGAGATGGCGGAATCAAGTTATGCAATTCCTGCGCTCACTCTCCAAAATGCAACCTGTAAATTATCCCCTTTGGAAGGCTGGAGGCTTGTCTTTCGACCATAATGCATAGTCTTACATGTCCGTGTTTTTTTGAGGGATAAGTTTTTTACAATAATGTCTTTTGTATTTTCATAATTGTATATTTTTGTACTGATGGCGGATTTTTAAGACATTCTAATATTTTTTGTAGAATTTGGCAAAAAATGGTCCAGAGATAAATAAATATAGGTATTATATTTTACAACTTGCATTTAACAACTGAACCGAATATCTATAAAACTCCTCACTCACTCATCATCATTGTAGCTCATTTTAGTCAGTAAAAGACTCATTCCTCTCTTGCTCACCCAGAGACTGGTTTTTTTTTTCGTTGGGCAAAAATCATCCAGTTGATATTATTCCTTGCCCTTGGGCCGAGCGGAAGATAGTATCAGATTTTTACTGACTAAAAAACTTACCTCGTTCCTTCGTTGCCTTTCATATCAGGGCCGAGCCTTCCTTTCAGAAGCAAACCCTTGGCTCAGTAGGCTTTAACCCTGCTGGGCCCCTACGGTTGCTGAAAACTCCGCCGTCGACGACTTGGGCTCGGTCCCCATTGCGCTCCGTCTGTAAGCTCGCGCCTACAGTGTTCGGAAATCGGGATCAGGATCCCGGCGGCGGCTGGAACATGAGCGCCGTTGCCTCATGCGGTCGGCCTCATGCTTTGCTAGCATTATTGCTTCGCAGAAGGAGGCGAGCGCCTGCCACTCTGGCGCCTGACACGGCGATGCTCTGCCCAAGCGGGGCACACTATACCGTGCGCTCCACCGTGTTCTCCGGCCACTGTGAAACCCGGGCGATACTTCCGCACGAATTCGGTAAAGGTACCTCCTGAACTTACCATTTCCAGAACCTGCGTCATGCGGAAGATGAGGACGCCGTAAGGTCTTTCCAGCCACTCCTCGGAGAGGGGACTTACCGCCATACCTAGGGCAGATAGAGATTATATGATAATTATCCATGTAAAAAAGGGGCCCTAGGTTTTTTGCCCCAGGGTCGTTGGTTAGATACGTGAACTACGCCACTGTGTATCTAACTCATGTCTCAACAAAATCCAACAACTAAGTAGGTATCGAAGAACCTACACAAAAGTAACAAGTTCTTGAAATGAAAAGTAGACGCAAACGTTACGAAGTTTTAACAATAACGATATCGACAAAAAATAAGATAACGAGATATCTTTTCTATATCGATATCGTTATCGTTATATAACTAAGTATCAAGTAACTTATATTCAAGTAACGGATTTTACTTCGCGAGGACTGAAGTGTTGTCCTTTAACTTACCTGATTAAATTAAACAAGTGTATATACCACTAATTTTAATTAGTGCATTTAAAAAAAAAATGTTTGGCCAGGAATTTCTTAGGCAACCCATCCGCGTTATATTATTTAACCTTTCAATCGTGGAAATTACAAACACATATTAAGACAATATGTGCGCGAACGCCGTTTGCTTGGGGTTTAATGAATTGATATACTCAATTTATCATAAAATAAGTTTCATCCATTAAAAAGGCCGGTGAAGGTCGTTCTTAATCGGATCTTAGACTATAAATGTTCAAATCGCGCGGAGACCTTTAACAAATTGCGCAATGCAGTATCAGTTCTTATGCGACGGCATAGATGTCCCTACATACACGAGAATGAAAAGGGCTGTAAACTTGAGAAAAATTTGAAATATCATGTAGGGGGGATGTACTGTCAAAGAAACTTCCGTCTGACTATCGCTAAGTTCATTTTTGCTTGCACTCGTAATGAAAACTTCTAAAGGTTTGGTTTGGTGTCGCGCCGGAGGATTCAAGCGAATTTATTTTAAGTGATTAGGCAGAAATGCCCGCGATGGTACATTCGAACGGCGCGGTAGCTTAAAAGCATACTTGCCTGCTTCCTTTGAATTCAAGAAAACCACTGTAAATGAGATAACAAACCACATTTCAACATCTTAAATTTCCCTCAGAAAATACACTACAAAATGGTCTACAGAACAAAAAAACATGATCTTAATGCCAGTCCATTTAGTTTGAAATAACAGATCTTTAGTGCTGCAATGAAGAAAATGCAATATAAAGCTGTAAGAGCGAGCGTGCTCGGCGGTCGTTAGAGAGGCTACTTACACTTGGGATGGGAAAAATAGGCAGGCTTGCTCACTGAACGCGTAGGCAATGGCGGTACTGCTTTTAATATCATGCGGATTTCAATATCGCTTGCGGGATTTCCCTACCTCGCACGTATCCCGCGTGCGTATCCCCCCGTGCGTAACTACGATAAATAGCATAGCATAGCATAGTCGGCCTTATAATATTCCCACAGTTCGGACTCCAGCCTCCTCTCTAGGAAAGGGAATAGGCCGTAATCCACCTCGCGCCCAGTGCGGTTTGGTGGATGACACATCTCTTAGAATTCTTTTTTCCTTCACCGTTTTGAGAGCAGTGGTGATGAAATAAATTACGCAAAGTAATGCGCCTGGCTGGATTTAAACCCGCGACCTACAACTCGTAAGTCGGGGCCGCTAGCACTCTGCAACCACGGTGAAGGAAAACATCGTGAGGAAGCCGGCATGTCCTAGAACCAAAAATTCGAAGACACATTCATCAAACCGCATTGGGCCTACGTGGTGGATTGCGGCCCATTCCCTCTCCTAGAGAGGAGGCCTGAGTCCCAACAGTTGGAACATTAAAAGGCTGATTATGTTATGTTATGTAAATAATAAAACCGTTGCTTTGGCCGTGAAATCGACATAGACATAGTTCAAACAAAATACTCAGTTACTACCACCGGCACTTAACAAGTCATGGTAAGTCCCCAGGGTCCGCTCGGGTTCTCGCTCTTGTAGGGTCCTGGCGCAAAAACGCGATTACAAAAAGAAATCTAATACATATTTTAAACTTAATTTTATCGTACTTTTATCTTTTATAATAAAATTTATATAAATGAATTTAGAATAAAAAAAACTCATCTATTTTTTTAAATTCAATAAAAAACTTCTGTTATTTAACACAACTTTTAGTGTCTACGCACACGGGCCACAAAAAAAGCCACCACAAAATAAAGCTAGAAGCAGCCACAAAAAAAGCTAGAAGCGGCCATAAAAAATGAACCGCGCGACAACTTGCGGTCGGAGAAGCTAAAAGTGGCTTCTAGCTTTATTTTATGGCGGCACCGCTGCACACGGGCCACAAAAAAGGCCGCCGCAAAAATAAGCTAGAAGTGTTTTTTTTTTGTGGCCTGTGTGCGGTGACACTTATGGGTGATATAAATATACAGAGATGTCGAAAAAAAGTATTTATTTATTTATTACAGCTCGGAGGACTTACAGCTTAAACAAAGTAAAAAAGAAAAACAAACATAGACAACACCAAGCCAATTACAAGTCCTTACACATAGTGTCAGAATTATAATTGAGAAGTGAGCGTAACTATGGAACTTTGTTATCTTCAAGCTTCAAGTAAATGTGCCAGTCGACTGATGAAAAGTATCTACCTCGGTCTGTAGTAATGTAGGTAGGTAGTCCTGCATTGACGGTACCCAGTAACATTCACGAAAGAAAAATATTATAAGAAAAGAAAGAAAGCACGAAAGAAAAAGTGAAGTGTGTGTGAGTGTGTGTGTTATAGTGCAGTCTCTCATAAATCACTCTCATAGTCAGATAAGAATTGCGATTCGGGATCAAGCGTAAGACCAACAGCTTATTCCACGGAAACACGGAGGTATCGCGCCACTAACGTTCAAATTCAGAGCTGCCTCTGAAGTATTTCTAATAGAAACGACCCAGTCTAAAAAAATTGGTATCACTTTGGTTTTATAGTCTGTCTAATAAGTCAACCGACTTGGGAATTTTGTATAATATTTAATCATTTAAAAAATACTTATATTCGATACTTTTTATAAGATTCTTCTGTTAGTAAACAATGATCTCTATCTCTTAATCAACCTTGATTATTGAACCCGTGTTGACTACATCGGATTTCATTAAATCCTAATAATTACCCAAGTCGTTTAACTTATTAGACAGACTCTATTCATCATCGCATTTTCGCAACTAGCTTGGTGTCAGCTGCTAGTCTAACCATTAGGCCATAAAGAACTTCCAGTTTTGTTTTGTTAGTAAAAAATCCCCGGAAAGAAACAAACTACTAACTGTCCCTACACACGGGCTTCAAAAAAAAAACGCGGCTTCCAGCTTCATTTTGAGGCGACCTTTTTTTGTGGCTCGTGTGCGGCGGTGCCGCCACAAAATAACGCTTGAAGCGGCTTCAAGCTTCACCGGACACAAGAGGTGTCACACGCTTCAGCTGTTTTTGGCGGCCTCTTCTAGTTTTTTTTTTGTGGCCGCTTCTAGGGTTTTTTATGGCGGCCTTTTTTGAGGTCCGTGTGGGGACAATAATTGTCAAAAAATAAATTGTCCTTTTGACATTTGTACTTTGACCACTAAAATACCTACTACAACACTGGTAGGACATATATAAAATCTTTGCACTGGACCCCTAATCATTATTTTATTGTTTCTTTCAGTTTCGTTCCAAGTTAGATTCTAGTTTCTTTCTCAAATGTCAAAACGAGCCTTCTATTTTTTAACGAGTCTACTCGTAAACAAAGAAAGGGCAACGGTTTCGAGTTTTGCTCATTTCACAAATAATGATTGATGAACGCTTTTATGAATGTTGCTGGTAAAATATGGGCTGCAAAGCGTGTAAGAACATTGGAGTTGTACGTGTGAATTTAAAAAAAAGTTTTGCTTACCTGAAGTAAAGAGAAACTGTGATGTTATATAGTAAGTAGAAGAAATGTTTTACGTTTTTATTACACGAATTTTCCACATCATACAAGGTATATAACCCCTCGAACGCCGATTGTACATACGTCTGTACAACTTGGAGACCTTGAAAAACGCTTAATTTTCGTTTCGTACACACGTTTCTATAAAATTTATCAGGCCGAAAATGGTTAATATAATATATTATTTGTTTTTCCTAGAAAAATTCAGAAAAAGTTTTTTTTCGTCCTGTGATTTACGTAAATACGGCAATTTTCAAGGTCAATGAATTTTACATTTCCGTAGAAGAACTCGTTATAATGGCTTCACGTTAGCGTCATCATATCCTAGGCGCGCACTGTTCCCGCGCGCCTCAAGGAGTTGTCAGCAACAGCAGGGACCCAGCTGGGTCGAAGCCTACTGGGGCCAGGGTTAGCTCCGAAAGGTAGCTCAGCCTGGTATGATAGGCAAGAAGGAACAGGGTGGATTTTTAGTCAGTAAGAGTCTGACACTATCTCCCGCTCCGCCCTTGGGCGGGGGATGTCGTTTGGATGATTTTACCCACTGAAAAAAAAAAACCGTAAATGTGGCAAAAACGAAAGGGTGGACATTTGCTGTAGGTCGATTTGTCCGATGGTAGGAAGATGATGGCGTAATCATATCATGTAATTATTGCGCACACTCACCAACATATATCCTGTAAAATGCTGAAAGGCTGGCTACCATATGCCTGTGCTTAATGCTTTGTAGATCTACAAATCCAACCGGTCTTAACCAAATCTGGATCACCAATTAGCCTCTAAGGTGTAGCATAAAAGTGTGTCTAAAATATCTATAAAGGTCCAACTCAAAACACCCACCTATCCGATTGGCCTCTATCTGTCGCCAATAATCCCCGCTGCACAACACATACATCAGTAATTAATGGAACGGATAAAATTCTTCATACTCTATACGTATATTGCCGCATCCATTGAAACGTAGTGTGAAGTGCAGGGTTACTACAATTTTGAAACATGAATATTAAATTTCAAAATAAAATAACAATGTTCAAGAATCTAATACGAATACTTGAACTAGGTACCTGAATGGCTGAGAGTAAGAAGCTGTAGAGTGATTAAATAGTGATTAAATTAAAACCGTACCATGTGGACATGTATTGGGTCACTACAACCGCAGTGTATTCCGTAAGTGACCCCGCACACGGGCCACAAAAAAGCCGCCAAAAAAAAGCTAGAAGCGGCCGCAAAAAAAGTTGAAGCGCACGACCGCTTGTGGCCGGAGAAGCTAGAAGCGACTTCAAGCTTTTTGTGGCGGCACCGCCGCACACAGGCCACAAAAAAAGGCCGCCACAAAAAGAAGCCAGAAGCGGCTCTTTTTTGTAGCCCGTGTGCGGTGACACTAAAAGTGGTTAGAGAAACGCCACGGTGTACATGCTGTCGCGATCGTTTCGGGAGGTTCCAGTTTCAAACAACTCCCGGGTGATACCAATGAGTGGAGATTTACTACATTACCACTGTGTCTTCGTGGAGGCGATCAATGACGGCGAATTCTTGCACTTTGATTCAGGCCATGGTATGGAGCGAGACGACATTAGGTATCGGAAGAAGCAATTATCTTCTGCAAAGGCAAGAGTTGGCGGACAGCGTGAGGAAAAGGCAATCTTCATACTCCAGCTGCCGCTACAGAGCAACATTGAGTAAACATTACAAAAAATTGAATTAAAGTTAAAATATTGAGTTCACTTTTGTAAAGTTTACTTTATGTCGCTTAGATCATTTTGCCTTTCAACCGTCGAATGGTGATTACCAGCAACTGTAGGCGAGTGCTAATGGGCAGCGAGCAATAAGTAACTCGTCGTATGATAAGGATGAATCACGAGTTGACGACGCTTTGTGCACTCCTGACTGTTATTAGCATGGTATGTCCAGTGGGCCGTCGCCTAGTGCGGCCTTCCTATGACCTTACCGTCCTCCCACTAAGGTACAAACAGCACAGTGCTTCTCGAATTTGAGTCTGACGGAGAGAGGAGTGCCCAGCTGCGTGAAAGTTGGGGCCATGGGTTGTCCGAAAGTGAAACAAAGGAGGAACAGAAGTGGGTTTTAGTCAGTCTAAGTCTGACACGCCCTCCTGCTCCGCCCAAGAGCGAGAGATGTCATTAGATATTTTCCCACTTAACAAAAAATACAGGTCGAGGAGTAACACCGTTTCTAAGTTCGCCTGGTTGCGTTACTGGTCTGTATTCTTTCAGCTGGCAACCCTAAACGCAGCCATTACTTTAATTACTGGCCGTCGCTCGCCACACTGCATCGTGCATCTCTTTCACACAGCCAAACGAGCCGCGGAACTTCACGTTTTTTATATTCGTACGTTTTTATTTAGACTAAAGAGTTACGCTTTTACACTGATGTTATGTGGCATCCTTATATTGTGAAGTATTTTTATTTTAGAAGAAATTTAGAATTTTGTAAGTTATGCTTGTTTTCAGATACTAGTAGGTAAGTGTGCCTTGAAAGACATGTATTCGCAATTTCGCATACATTATGACGATATCAAAAAGTGACGGGGCACGACGGTGGCTCTGGCGTGGGAACCGACACATCAGGAGCATTGCATCGTTGGACACAACCGCGCTTATACCTACCTACTTATCGCAAAATAGATAGGTATAGAAGTCAGTCTACATACAAAGCGCGACCGAGCGACGCACACATAGACACCGCTCACGGACACGATATCTTGGTCGCGTCTCGGATCACTCGTTGAACAGTTCCGGCTCAAAAGCTCATTAGTGTGCGTCCACTGAGCGTAGGTATAAAAAGTGAAGTACATTCATGAGATGGTCTTCTGTGCCTACCTATTTTGTGTAGGCTATAGACATGATCTACTTATTGGTACAGAAAAGAATACCTAAACCTTTAAATACAGTCCACTTGCTTTAATTTATTATTTGGTACCATTAAAGACACTTCCGCCTGACCTCCGCTAAGTTAATTTTTGCTTGCACTCAAAACGAAAAGTTCAAAGGGTTTGGTTTGGCACCGCGCCACAGGATTCAAGCAAAATTTTTTTTAAGTAATTAGGTAGACATTGCCGCGATGATGGTTTTTTATCCAATGGGAAAATCATACAATGGCATTCCCGCCCTTGGGCGGAGCGGGATATAGTGTCAGACTTTTACTGACCAAAAACTTACTGTTCCTTCGTTGCCTTTCGTACCGGGGCTGAGCTATCTTTCGAAACTAAACAGTGAGGACAATGAGCTTCTCATTGCTTGTCGTTCGCAAGCCTGCGCCTACTGTGGATGAGAGTCGCCTGGGGCGTCTTCTCAAGCGGCAGCTGGGACGTATGAATGTACTCTCCTTCGCTTGCATTGCTGCTTCGCAGAAATGCGAACATCTCGTTCGCATTCCCTAAAATTTTACATTTATATACATTAACAACAGTCATAATTAAACAATTTTTATTATATTCAATTGCATATTTACATTATCAAATATATATTTCCAAAATTTCCACTCCTCTGATTTTGAGCAACCCTAATGGTTAATATGTCTTCGTTTCTCCGCTCCGCAACCTCGCTCCGCTCCTGTGGACCCTTAATCAGGTTCTGTAAATATATTCTTACTTATTTCGATCTCTGATAATGAGATAAGTGCTACATCAGAACGCCTGCGTATGACTTTAACCTCGAAAGTTACTGTAACATCACTTCCTGATATAGAATAATTAGCGTAAAACAGTCGCTCATTCGTAATTCATTTACTAATTGATCAGAAGAACTCTTGATTGCTAACAGTAACTCGCAAAACTAATTAGTGTGTTTGTTCGAAGTTGAGATGCTAAACGCAATAAATGAATCATTTCGTTGCTGGAATAGCTTTGTGTTATTGAGAGCAGTGTAGAGCAAATTGATATTGAGATACTAGCTAACGTACTACTAATATGTATGAGTATTACGGCCGGCAATCGATACAACACTGCCACTACCTAAAACTTGCTAATGACCTGCGAATATGAAAAAAAAACTTAAGAATATTTGAATTTAGCAGGCTGCCTTGGAGTATGATCCCCCATAAATTAAAGTGCGTCTTAGTTTTCTTTTTTACTGTAGATAGTCCTGCACTTGGCCACCATCCCACCTGATGAATAGCGACGATGTGGTCGACGACGGAGCACGCATGTCTAGAGGTGACCTAGATTCATTTTTGTCTTAAAGATCCTCAGGACTACGCACGTAATACGAAAAACATGTTCTCCAAAATGAAAACTAAATGAGCGCCTGTTCGAAAGGGAAATAGCCCCATGCTAAATACATTTTGAAAAAATTTAAAAAAACGTATGCTGATTTGATGATGTATGTAGGGCCTCCTCATGAATAACCTGAATAAAAAACCTTATTTTCAGGGAAATTTTATTTATTATTGTTGTTATTAAAAAACACAAAATTAAGTCATTAAAAATGGCACTTTTTGGGCGGATAATCGGAAAATAGTATCTTTTGATCTGTAATGATCCTAATAAATAGCTCTGATTTTTTGGCTTTGATACGAGTATTGTTAAAATTATTTTGTAAATAACCTATTACGTACACGTACTTCATAATACGGAAATAGCTTTTCTAAACAAATTGTTTTTATTAAACAACTCTTCTATAGAAAAAAATAACCCTGTTTTGATAGATAAATATTATGAGTCGAACAATAATAGAACCACGAATTTAAGTTCTTTGAACGGGAAATAATCACTTTAGATCAAGACTAAACACAGGCTGTGATATCTGTGGATCTTAAAATACCAATAGAATTTACGAAAAAAACTGAGTCAGTAGATATGGAAATAGCCCCCTTTGAATAGACGCTCCTGTAATGTAGTAAGGTGAACTCGATGTCTCATTTTGTAGTGACTCAAAGCTTCACTAAGGAGCATTTTACGACCGTTGGCAAGATGGATCAAGATGGATGGGTAGTGAAGCTGATACAGTGAGATGGATGGACGGATAACATCAATTAACTGGTCTGAAACAATTTGGGTTAAACTGACACTAAACAGAAAAATAGAGCAGTGCTGGCCGACTGGTAATGGCTCCAAGTTGTAGGTCGCGGGTTAAAACTCTGCCAGGCGCATTACTTTGTGTAATTTATTTCATTACCACTGCTCTCAAAACGGTGAAGGAAAACATCGTGAGGAAACCGGCATGTCCTGTAACCAAAAAATCGAAGATATGTGATATTCACCAACTCGCATTGGGCCCGCGTGGTGGATTACGGCCCATTTCCTCTCCTAAGGAGAAGGCCTGAGTCCCAGCAGTGGGAACATTAAAAAGGCTGATGATGAAGATGAAACAGAAAAAAACCGGGCAAGTGCGAGTCGGACTCGCTAACCGAGGGTTCCATACAAAGTTATCTATGAAAACAGTTAAATTTCCAAATTGAGTTACAAAGATTTTTCTGAATCACAAAAAAGCTTGCTTTGATGTACGGCGATGCACCACCGGTACATGGTGGACATCCCACCCACACGCACAAAACGTTTTGGGAACACATTCATTGTGCGTGCAACGGAGATAGCAGTCAAGCGCGAAACTATTAACAATAAAAAAAAGTGTTGAAACAGTGAAGATCGATGAGTTGTAGTAATTATATTTTTTTTTTCGTTTCAATAAACAAATCTAAAAATGTAATAATGAACTAATGTAATATAATTTCATAAATAAAATTGTACGTAATTTAATTCCAACGCTGCGTCTTCCGGTGCGCGGTCGCCACTCGAAACTTTCACCTTCCGTTCTTCGAGCTGTGTCGGTAACTTTGGTTTTTATTTATTTATTTGTTTATTTATTTATTAATTACGACTTCATGCAACATAAAAGTACATAGGCGGACTTAATTATAGGGTTTTTCTGCGGACATCTTCATTCCTGATGCGATTACGCAAGAAAACTCCAAGCATAGCCCTTTCCATTACCCTTTGGGTGACTGTAAACCTTCTGATGAAGCCCATTGTAAGCGCACGTTTCAATGACATATGTCATTACTAGCAACTCACTGGTTACTTTCGTCTTAAGACACTGGTGATCCATTCAGTAAATGAAACAAAAGGATCGTGGCAGACGGCATCCTGTAGCATCTGCCTGCTTCCATAGCAAAAAGGGCGATTGTATATGTACCTATGAATGAGGAAAAAAAATCCCAGCAAGGAACAAACACTGATTAACCTGTCAATCGTGATAATGACAGACACAATTGAAAGACAATAGGTGCGCGAACGCCGGCGTTCGCTTGGGGTTTAATGAATTAAACAGATTCTAATTTAATTGATGGTAATAGATACACTCCTTACGTTGAATAGAGATCTAACCAGTTCAACACCAGTGCCGGATTACGCCAGCGTGGGGCCCTTGCAAATTCTACTAAGGGGTCCCCTAAATTTTTATAAATTAATTGTGTATATGATAAAGAACTAAAACTTCTTTGACTTCCTTTTGAATCAGGCCCGTGACTCTTGAGTAGCAATCGTTAATCGGTCCATAGGTACCTACATTGCGGTTATAGAATATCTAGCAGTAGTTTGAATTCATATAGCACAAATAACTACATACTAAGGACTTATTATTCTCAAGTCGACTGATCACTACACAGCTTTTATGTATTGACCAGGGCCTCAAGTCTGCTATTACAATAGCGTCAGAATGGTCTACCATTGATGTCATAATTGTCGATTTTGACAAGTTTGGTAATCTAATAATATAATGGCGTCATTATGACTTTCCAATGGTCAACCACTGACACTCCATTGAAAGAAGTGGCACAGAATAGTAATCTCGTACATATTGACAAATTTGACGTATGTGGTAATCCACTAAAACTTTGACAGTTTATTTGATCAGTGTTCTACCATTAAAACGTTATTGTGCAGTTATTGGTTTTAATGTGTTCGATATTATCATTCTACCACAACTCTATTACGATACCACTGACCGATCGATCATTACGAATTAGCAGATTACGAACTTTTAGCACACATAGCGCTTTTTGGGAACACATTCACTGTGTGTGCAGCTAGGGAGTGGAATTCCTTGCCAGAGTCTGTGTTTCCTGATAGTTACAACCCAGGAATCTTTAAGTCGAGAGTGAATAAGATTTTTCTAGGTAAGCGCGTTCCATCGTCGACCGCATTGCCACTTTCCATCAGGAGAGATAGCGGTCAAGCGCGAACCTATCTACAATAAAAAAAAAAAACCGTAAGGGGCCCAGCATGACCGAAGCCTACTGGGGCCATCGTTTCGCTTCCAAAATGGGAAATCTGGCTCCTGGAATGCAAGGCAACAAAGGAAGACAGGACTGGGTTTTAGTCAGCTAAAGTCGCCCTGGACCAGGAGAAGTTATTGGATGATTTTCCACCTAAAAGAAAAAAAAATAATCCTGATTTGTTTTGCACGCCTGATCGGGGTCCACCCCAATGCACGGGGTCCACCCCAATGCACGGGGCCCGTAGCGTTTGCTATACTTACTACTTTACTAATCCAACCCTGTTCCAACCACCCATCATTAACAACTCTGAATAACTAACGACCACACATACCGTACATATCCTTCTCGTTCATCTCAAATTCAAGGTTAATTGAATCCTCTAAATCCTCATTTTCACAAATTTTCGAGGGGCTCCAACCGACACAGGGAACCCTCTCGAGATAACGTTAATCCCTGAGATATATTTAGGCTACGGTTAGCTAAGCGATTAAGGCCTTATGCAAACCATCGATGATTGTGTCCGACAGTAAAATACTGCCGATTTAAGTTGTCCACACACGTTATGCCTTGATCACACGTACCGAGTATAAGAGCGAGAGACTAAAATTTTGCTCGGCCGAGACAATAACGTAAGCGAGTTTTATAGACAAGCGCTCGACCGACCACTCGGCGCTTTGTTTATACGTACCGAGTATTCGGCCGAGAGCACTGTCTCGCCCGTTTACTTGGTACGTGTGATCAAGGCATTAATGGCGTTTGAATTATAGCATTTAAGTCGGGGGGATTTATTTGGCAGATTATTTAAATATACCTTCTAAAAGTTTTTTTATTATATCATAATTAGGCTGTAATACTGTAATATTAAAGATATAGATAATATAGGTGATGGTGTCATTTCTGCAGATGTAATTATAATTATGTATTATAGTCCCGCCATACGTTGTTCTGCCTAAAATCAGGCAATTATGGCTAAAAAAAAACCCGATTGCAGCGCTATCTACCAGGTCCAATTGTATTTTCAAATAATCCAGAAACCTACTCAAATATACACAAAAAATGACACCCAAATCGGTGAAGTGGTTTATGAAGAGTTAATTTGAACTGTATGGCAACTCACGTGGCAACGTTCTTTATCCAGAAATCGTCGTTGTCAGTTTTTGGACACTAAGTTCTGTAGTTTTGTTTACATGGCTATAGGTATATTATAATTCTATGTGTATACAGGGGTATTTGTAACACACTGGCAAACTCTCAGGACTATGTTAATAACATCATAAACAACAACTTTTGTTTTATGACTTTAAAAAATTATCATATTTTATGTTCATCAGATTAAAAATATTTAAATAAAACGTTCTAAGTAATATGAAGTTATGAAGTCTATGTGAAGTATGCGATAGTACAATAGCAGAGAGAGCGGGGATTGGACGGCGGGGGGGCTTGATGCGCTTGCGTCGCGTCATACAGACATAGGTATAGCAAAATACAGAGTTGAAATGTGTCGGAACAACGAAATTTTAAAGGTTTGTTTATGGTAAGTGAATTATGTTTTGTAAAAAGTCATAAAACAATAGTTGTTGTTTATGATGTTAGTAATACAGTCCTGCAAAGTTTTTAGTGTTTTATAAAATAATCCTGTTTATTAGCGAGAAATATATTAATTTACAAGCAACACGTCGCACCCTTTTACCTTTTACTTTTAAATTCTCAGTCCATCAAAAGATGTCTGGCAGATATTGCTGGCACTGGAACTATGCTCATGTGCAGTAAAGTTTATTCTGTTCAATTCTATTCTGTAACATTGAAGTCAGATACTCGTATCTACTATCTATGATCAGCAAGTAAGGAACGTACTGCCGAGGCAGCAACTTAGCCGTCTTTGATAGAAGTTGTTCGTCTGTAGCCATCCTAAGCCTTAAGGTAACTAACTACTCATATGTATGTGTGCAGTGGCGTAGCTAGGCTAGTAGTAGGGGCTAGGCGGGGCCGTCAAGCTCGGGAGGGCCCTAAAACCTGATAACAAACCGCTTATTGAATGATGGAAAAATTTAACAAAAAATATTTCTGTTGATGGTGATAGTGAATTAGACAATACCTCTGCAATATTGCTTGAAAAGCCTACTCATGAAGATTTGGATTAAGCTGTGAAAGATATCGTTAGCGATCGTATTAGCGACGACCATGTCTTCATAATATATCATTGAGTGTGCATTTATAATAAAGTCTTCTTATAACTTGGGATTTATTTAAAAATTAAAGCAGCATATACATACCCCGTTAAATTTTGATCGTTTTAATCCCGTGGAGGATCGATCCGGTGCATAAAACACTATCGATTTGTAAAGATAAAAAAATAAATAAAAATAAATTATTAAATAACTAAAATTAAAATAACAACTAAAATACCGGTCAAGTGCGAGTGGGACTCACGCACCGAGAGCGTTGTGTACAAACTTACCTAAGCAAATAGTTTGAGTCCCGAATCAATTAGAGTCGCAGTAATTATTTTGGGATGTAACGACTAAACTACGAGATTTAAGAATAGCGGGTAGTGCCCTATACATATGTTTTGATTTTATTGTGAGTGTTTAAATATGTGCCTAAAAAAACTTAAGATTGCATCGATTCTGAGACAAAGTTTCTTGTTATATAATTATACTACGTACTACTACGTTTTTCAACTAAGTTACGGAACCCTAAAAATCAATGTGAGGTTCTGTGTGCCCGCCCGGAAGACACGGTGGAGCACACAGTCGAGGTGTGCCCTGCTTGGGCGGAGCATCGCCGTGCCCTCGTGGGGGCGATCGGCGGCGGAGACCACTCGCGCGGGGCCTTGGTTGAGGCCATCGTCCGGAGCGAGGAGGAGTGGCAGGCGCGAGCCGACGCGTGCGAAGCAGTAATGCTAGGAAAGGAGGAGGCCGAACGCATCAGGCAACGGCGTTATCGCCGCCGCCGCTCAGTAGCTCGGTAGCTCAGGTCCCGTGTGCCAAATTTCATACAAATTTGATTAGCCAAAAGAGCGTGAAGTAGTAACAAACAAAGATACAGACACACACACAAAAAACCGGCCAAGTGCGAGTCGGACTCGCCCATGAAGGGTTCCGTAGCAACAAGTAACATAATATAAAAGTTCTTGTAATGTGTTGTAACTTTGATCGATGTTTTAATAATAGTGTATTTTTTTCGATTTATGACGCATTAAAAAATAACTACTTACTCGATTTCGTTCAAACCAATTTTCGTTGGTAGTTTTTATAGTAATGTACATCATATATTTTTTTTAGTTTTATCATTCTCTTATTTTAGAAGTTAGAGGGGGGGGGACACACATTTTACCACTTTGGAAGTGTCTCTCGCGCAAACTATTCAGTTTAGAAAAAAATGATATTAGAAACCTCAGTATCATTTTTGAAGACCTATCCATAGATACCCCACACGCATGGGTTTGATGAAAAAAAAATTTTTGAGTTTCAGTTCTATGTATGGGGACCCCCAAAATTTATTGCTTGTTTTCTATTTTTATGTGAAAATTTTAATGCGGTTCACAGAATACATCTACTTACAAAGTTTCAACAGTATAGCTCTTATAGTTTCGGAAAAAAGTGGCTGTGACATACGGACGGACGGACAGACAGACAGACAGACAGACAGACAGACAGACAGACAGACAGACAGACAGACAGACAGACATGACGAATCTATAAGGGTTCCGTTTTTTGCCATTTGGCTACGGAACCCTAAAAATGTCACCTTCAATTTATCATAATCAAGTTTTGAATTTATTATTAATAATAAAAATGAATTTAAAATCAAGAGTTTTAAAAGTCACAAAAGCATAAAACACATTACACATAATTTAGGTGTCTTGAAGGCTAGGGCGAATGGACTCTTAGATAAACTAGTGCACATACTTACCAATAACGACTGCATCACTGCTTACCATCAGGTGGGATCGCAGTCAAGCACTGTTGGAGCGTCATCATCATCGTCAGCCTGCGTCAATCTTCACTTCTCAGCTTTAGAACGCCTGCACAACTTCGCATAGCAGCAAGACGTGTGATTAGCTGTAATTATTCCGTAATCTGTTCGATCTCAATGACACTTCACTTATGTTCACACCTAATTAAATTTTCCACCAACTTGCATTGACCATCCATAGTTTAATTTCTTCCGGAATATCCCTACATTCTCACACAAGCACTAGTTAAATCATTTTAAAAAGAAGTATGAATATCCCCTTTCAATCGTAGAGGACCTATTACACTGCGCTGAATATCGCGTGCGATATTCCGACTCGTACTATTTTTCATTCATAGAAACAAAGTCTAACCCGTATTACACTGCGCGATACGTCGAACCATAGACTAGTTACGTCGAATCATAGACAAAACGAGTCTGAATAACGCGTAGTGTAATAGATCCTTTACCCGAATTTAACGCGATCGAGTATTTTAATAAACGTCACACGAAGGGAACGGAGATCGAATAGTTTCCATCATGAGTTCAGAATGGTAATTTCCTTGAGATTTAAAATGCACAGGGGAAATGGATATAAATAAAAGATGGCTGTCATTACCTCTTAGCCGCCTTTTGCGATACCTTAGGGAAGAAAAGGCTTTGGCTTTTTCTTATCTGAAGCTTTCTCCATAATATCTACTTATTATTTATTCAAGAATCATGTAACTTAGCGTGAGTTTTGTTGATAAATCACAATGGATTATTATTTTACTTAAGAGCGTCCAACCAAAGATACATTTCCATATAACGCGCTAACGTGATTATGACGTTATTACACATCTATCTATAAAGAATTTGAAGACACAAAAATCAAATCATTTTGTGTAAAACTAATCCAACGACATATTTTGCGTAACCTGTGTATTTAAATTGAAAAAAAAAATATATATTCATAAAAACCTTGCACATTTAATCAAAATTCTAAATAGCTTTTACCCGCGAATTTCCCCGCGTACATAAAATAGAGCCTATTTCTAACGGTGAAAAATTTTAGCAATCAAAAAAACAAACTTTACCTCTTTATAATATTAGTGTAGATTTGTATTATTATTGCGGGAATCCGATGGATGCGTGATGCACAAGACCGGTCGTTGTGGCGACGCTTGAGGGAGGCCTATGTCCAACAGTGGACGTCTTTCGGCTGATATGATGATGAAATAAGTTAAGTTATTAAAAAACCAAAAGCCCTAAGTCACTAAAACTCATAGTTAAATAAAATATGTCGTCAAAAAATTTATCCGCATTGCAACCAACTAAATGGAAGTGTGTCCAAAAGACTGGCGCCTTAGACACGTGCTGTGACAATATTTCTCACCGAGGTAAAAACCAGTCCTTGGGTCACTCGAAGTGTCAACCAGGCGTTTGGATGATATTTTTAAAAAGCGTATAAGGACTTGGACCCCATGGTCCAAGAGTTATAATATAACAACCTCGTGCGCAATTATGTTTTTGATCCATTTGGGGGTGAAATTCTTGGACCACGGAGTTCGAGTGCTCATACGCTTTTTATTGAATTATCCAAACGTCAAATCCAAAAGGCAGTGGCAGCACCACTACAGCACGACATGCTAAAGATGGGATTGCGCAAGAGTATCGACACAAGTAGCGTCCCATACCAATGACCTACCACGGAAATAAACCACTTACCGTCCTGTCTCTTACCATCGTCGCGTGCCAAGCCATAAGGTTCCAAAATATCCGGAACGACGACGTTGACAAGGGCCCGGCGGATGATATTCATGATGATTGCATGACAGGCCGTGGTGACCGAGGCTGTTGAAAACTTCGCCATAGTGGCAGCGATGAGGAGAATAGCAAAGAACACCCAGACGGGCAACAGCGGGGCGAAAAATTGTATCGTCGAACAAGGTGCCATAATTAATTCATAAACCACATAGTTCATGTTATCAAAAAAACGTGATTTGAAAAGTAAGAATACCTTTCTTTTTTCCCCACAACATGACCTTATCTAAAAGTTTCAGTTTGGACTGTGAAAACTAGCTTTGGTGAACACTAAAATTTTAACAAAAACGTTCCGTTATTTATAGGAGCCCAGCATGAATTCATAAACACTTTTGGCCGGTAAAACGGCGTAATAAAAAAGTAATGTGCAATATTAAGTATGCAATTTCATCACCGAAATAAACATTTGGCCTCATTTTCTCTCACCACAATTTGGATTCTGGTCTCCAAGGCATATTAAAGGATTTTTTATGCATTCTGTAATTTTAAGGCAAGGAGGGTTCTTGGGATAACTAATGTTATAAAAGTTTGGGGCAAAAAGAAAAGAATTCCGGGTCCTTTTCTTATTCGTTTCAAGTTTTGTCTTCAATTAAATAATGAGAGGGAGCGGGCGATAATTAATAATGAGGTTTTACGCAAGAGGGAAGAAGACGTGTTCTCGAAAAGCTTGGGATTTGCTGTATAATGGCGTAGCTAAAAATAGATTGAGGTAAATTTTTCCTTTACAAACTTGACACAATACAGATAAAAATACGATAAATTATGGTCAAGACATCATAATTATACAATTCTTAGGTAAATATTCTAGCTTATCATCTATCACTGTTAGACATAGGCCTCCCCTAAGCGTCGCCATAACGGCCAGTCGTGTGTGTCTCGCTTCCATTGGATTCCCGCGATCCTCAATAGATTATTGGTACATTTTGTGGCAGGCCTTCTAACACTGTGTCTTCCGGTATGTGATCGCCACTCTAGAACTTTTCATCCACATCGACCATCTGTTCTGCGAGCAATGTGCCCTGCCCACTGCCACTTAAGCTTGGCGATACTTGGGGCTATATCTATACCTTTAATATTCTAGCTACTCACGTTAAATTGGCATCAAACTTGCTCGCCCAAAAATTTCTCATGCAAACATGATCCCAATCTTTTTATCACCTAAATCGCAACTTTCCATCGCCAAACTTTGTCGCTGTAATCAAAAGATTGTAACTACTAATACACCGGAGTTTATAATTAAAAAACAGTGGAGCAATTCTCTTGGGACGGTTTATAAGTTAGACGTTCCGTAGTAGTCCACTGCCAAGCTACGCACGCGTTAGCTTCCCCTTGTATGTTTCAAACGTATGGTCCCACGTATCTCTGTTAAAGTTACTTAACTAATGCGAATATCTAACCCTCCTCCTTGCGTCGTTTATCTTCAATGCTGAGACTCGTGACCTTGACTCGTGACGTTGCCTACTCTACATTACCTTACACTACTCTACTCTACACTATTATACCCTACTCTGCCATACCAAACTTCAAATAAACCATCAACTAAATACGAGTAGTCCGAACAAAGCCTAAACATTTGTTTTGGATAGGTGAGTCCGTTCTTGAGTTATAAAATTACAACGAAAAGTGGCATTGATTTTTACATATATAGAAGATGCTAATAATAAGACCTTTCCTAATAATTGCTTTAAGTATTTGTACTAATTGAAAATTCGTAGTGCAAATTTCTTCAAAATCGGTTAAATATTTATTTACTTTTCTTTTGAATCATTCCACTCACAATGCAACGCGTTTGTTTTTTTTTTTTTTACTTTCCTCTCCCACTTCGTACATCAGCATTTTATAGACACTCTTTTATTTATCAGTGGACGTTCGTCTTTACATAAATGAGAGCTCAGACGGGATCACGGGAGTGCGGAAATTAGATGTTTGAATGTACGATGCTAGCAAAACGATATACGGGTGTTGTGTGTAGAGACTTTAGCAGTAGGGGAGAAACAAGATTTGTTATGTTTATTATTATTGAGTGAGTGTAATGTGAGTGAAAATTGTTTGTCGACGATTTGCTGTTGAAGATTTAGAAAAGCACACATTCCCAAAGTAATCTCTATTTTGGGAAAGTGTGAGGTGTTATGAAGTTTTATTTAAAGTAGGTATTCACGATTTGAGTTTAAGAGATTAATAAAGAGATATAAGTATACAAGTGGATCGTTGGAGACGATGAGGAAAAACAAAGAAAAGATGGATGGATTGTGTGAGAAGTGACATGAAAAAAAAGAGAGTTAGTGATAGCATGACGGGTAACAGGATAGAATAGAAGAAAAAAACGTGCTGCGACGATCTCAAATAAAACGGGACAAGGGCAGAGAGGAGGTATCCATGATTTAACCGTCTTAATAAAATAAAACATATATTTCAACAAGAAAAAAACAAACAAAAAAAAAATAGAAAAAAAAAATGGAGTTCCTTGCCAGTTTTTCTCCATAGGAAACGACCAATTTGGAACCGAGAACTAATTTCTGACGTTTTATAAGAGCCCATGTAGGCGTGAATTAAAAATATTTTAATTCTGAATTTCTGAATACCCGAGTGCAATTATTTTATATGGAGCGAAGGTCTATCCGACGTCCACAACCCAGAAATAATACAATACAACACCCCTTGGCAGAACTGGCATCAGATTTCTCGACTTCCGACTATCACTAGGAAAACAGACAAGAAATCAACAATATTCCTTCTCAACTTCTGAAGCACCTTTTGATGAAAGTTAGTTATCGCTTTGAAGAGTACCAGAGTCGTATAAATGGCATTTGGAATTTTGGATAATGTTATTTCCGAGAAATCATTTTCCTATGTCTTCTGTTTCTGATTTTGTAACTTAGCGTACATTTATTTTATTTGTTTTTTTACCGGGCTACGGCAAAGCCAAAGGAGGGTTATGATTTTGACAGGCTATGTATGTATGTATGTGAGTATGTTCATCTGTTCCCTCATAGCTCCTAATCTACTTATCGTAGCTCGACATACGAGAACATATAACCGTCTTAACCGTCCGCTGAACATAGGCTACTTGGCCTGTCATAAAACTCGATATGGCGCCCTCTAGCGGACAAAAAGTAATGTGTTGAAAACAAAAATGGAGATAAATATGCCGTGCTTGGTATCATTTGAAAGGGCTTCACAGCTTCACTTATACATTTTAAAATGACGCCCTATAGTAGACAAAAAGTTTTGTGTTAAAAAAACAAAGAAACTATACGTATTTGGTATCATTTGTAATGGCCTCTTACGTACCAAAAATATCACCAATATTCTATAAGGCACCTTCTAGCAGATAAAATATCGTGTGTAAATAGAAATAATAATTCTTAATTTGACAATTTAGCTTTTACAAGTAAATAGTATAGAAGCACAGTGATTTAACACCAAAATTGATTGAATAAAAAAGAAGTAAAAAACTAAAACCCGACTACGACAAAAAAAAAAGACGCTGAAAAAGTATGAAACACGATTTTCAGGATGCTGAAATAAATAAGTTAATAAGAAAAACAAAAAAAGAACGAAAAGAAAAGCCGCAATCACACGTTTTAGGTACCAAGCGCAACTTTAAGACCCAAGCGCCCGAAATGTGCCATAAAACAGAGACTTTCTGAAGCCTACTCCTCGGTAACGGCCAGGTTAATAGGTTTGAAAAAAAGGTTTATTATAGATTCATGAACAACATTATCAAAATTTGTTTTTTTTTTCGTCCGATTAATACATTTGTTTTAAAAAAAAATGCAATTTCGAAACTTTTCCCTGCTCCTTTAAAACGGCTTGGATCTTTAGAAATTTTTTTACAAAAAAATTGGTGGTTAAATATTTTTCAAAGTGAACATACTTAGCTTATGTAAATGAATCAATATTTCGCAAAAAAATGGTTATAAAGGTCAGCCGCACACTATCCGGGCGCAGGTAGCAGAAATTAAATGCACAGATATGCCTACTGCCGCCTAGGCGTGTACGAGAGTTGTGTCCATTTAATTTCGGCCAGATTGTTCAGGGATTATAAGCCTTAATAACGTGTGACTGCGGCTTTTGTTTTTATTCTGTTCTTTTTTTTGTCGAAATCGGGTTTTTTGTTTGTAGGAGGTAATCTCTGAAAGTACAGGTCCGATTGCGAATTTTTATTCACAGATAGAAAGCTCATTTATTCCTGAGTGACATAGGCTATACCATCGATAAATATATGAGAATATAAGTTAATACGCTATACTTTACGTACGCGGGCGGAGCCGCGGGTAAAAGCTATTGGGTAAATAAATAATTTTTAATTTTGATGTATCTACAAATGTCAATTAATTCTGAGAGTGCATTAGTAAAAACCTAGAAGAACTTTCTAGATTTACGGACAGAAGCGGAAGGCGACTTTGTTCTGTATACATACGAGTATAAGATACAGGTTGTGTAGCTCGAATTGGTTTGGACTGAGTCCAAAACAGGTAATGTTAAAGTAACTTTGGGCAATGTAGCGTGAACATGGACCATGTTAGTTTATTATAATGTGGAGAGACATAGCCAGAAGAAAGG
Source organism: Mythimna albipuncta (assembly GCA_929112965.1). Classification (NCBI taxonomy): domain Eukaryota; kingdom Metazoa; phylum Arthropoda; class Insecta; order Lepidoptera; family Noctuidae; genus Mythimna; species Mythimna albipuncta. The sequence continues at coordinate 985,841 of OV815980.1, forward strand.
TGGATGTAGTGACGCTTGAGACAGGTCAATATACAAGGTGTAAGGGACAGCCCTCCACAAACTTTAAGGGCTTGCTCAGTAGACGAAACTGAACAACACCCCACAATTTTTTATTCAGGGAACGAAAAAAAAAAATCAGCTTCCCCATACAAAATGTTAAACTTGATCGGACAATATGTATGGCGAGGCCGATTTTTTGTTTCGTTTCCGGAAAAAAAAAATTGTGGAAGGTTGTTCAGTTTCGTCTACTGAGCAAGCCCTTAAAGTCTGTGGAGGGCAGTTCCTTCCACCTTGTATAGCAGTGGACATCTTTTGGCTTTTTTTTAAGGTTGAAAATCATCCAATGATATTTCCCGCCCTTGTTCGGGGCGAAAGGGTGTGTAAGCCTTTTACTGAGTAAAACCTACTCCTGTTCCTTCTTTGCCTTCGTCCCAGGGAACCGGGGTTCTCTTTCGCTTCACCCATGGTCCCAGTAGACTTCGACCCTGCTGGGCCACTACGATTGCTGACATCTTGAAGCACGCGTGGAACACTAAGCGCCATCGAAGACTTAGGCTTGGTCCGGACATTACTGGACGGTCGTTACTGGACGGTCTGACGGTGTCCGGCATTACTCGCCGTCCCGCGCCCGCGCTTACGGTTTTCATCGTCCTTTGTTCTACCGACTTTCGGCTGAAATGATGATGATGAAGAAGTATTATAATAACCATAGGGTATTGATGGTACCGAACAAATACTGCTACACAGCTACATTCCGTTAGACGAGAAGTCAACCCCAATATAACTACCTATATTATGCTATCAGCACAAAATAGATAGGTACAGAAGAGAATCTCATGTTTGTACTTCACTTTTTATACGTACGATCAGGGGACGCACACTAATGATTGTTTGAGCCGGAACTGTTCGACGAGCAGGCCGAGGCGCTCCGAGGTATCGTGTCCGTGAGCGGTGTCTATGTGTGCGTTGCTCGAGCGCGCAGAATCTCGGCAAACATAGTTCTGCCATATTAGTACAAAGAAAAAAATAACTGAATCATGATAAATCACAAAGTTATAAGCTTGGTATGTTACCTGGTCCCTGGAAATACATGGTCATCGGAGTATCCGGGCGACTGAGGGGTTGTTTTGCTCGCGCATCCAGCTGTGCGCCGGCGCCTAATGCCTCCTATGACCTGTGTTGTACTTAGTGCCGGTGGTGTCCGACCTGTGACTCTTTTTGAATATTTTTGGGAAAAAATATAACATGGTGTAAAAATTATTGGAATCCATTCAGTTACTGGCCTGTTGGTCTAGTGGTTAGTGACCCTGACTGCTATGCCAGAGGTCGTGGGTTCGATTCCCACCCAGGACAAATGTTTGTGGGCTGAGCATAATCATTTGTTCTGTGTCTGGTTGTAATTTATCTACAATATGTATGTATTTAGAAATATATAAGTTTGTTTATCAGTTGTCTAGTACCCATAACACAAGCTCTGCTTAGCTTGGGACTAGACGGCGTTGTGTGACAGTTGTGGAATATTATATTATACAAGATCGTTTCAACGAAGCATTCACCTCGTCAGCCCTCGATACCCGCGTCACAACGGGAAGTGTTTGCCGGAAATCGCCCCTGAACAGAACTGTGACACCACCCATCAAATGTTCTTTCCTTCGGATGTCCTGCAGGGTTCTGTCCACGGCCTCAACTGCCTTCCTATTGGCCATCGTACACTCATCGCTGATCGTATATCAGAGAGCAATCCTTGAGCACGTGTTCCTTATAAAAAAGTAAACATGTTACCCTGGTTTTACCCAACGTTTTCAAGGACGGTGTCATAAATTAGTTTTTGCTCTGAAGAGAACAAAGTGACATGGTCATTTCGTATGGTGGTCATTTCGCCCGGATCATAATTTATCCCAGCGTTATACTCCCGATTTCCACGGCCTTGATGCGGTGATGAATGGGGAGCTGTTAATATTCGATGACAAATGACCACATGATGAAGTGAACTGAGGCAGGTGTTCAGCATGCGTTCATCAGTTACTTCGACTTCGTCTCCAGTAGCACGCCTCAAAGCTCGTAGAAAATCTTCAGAGAGATAATGGCGATACTTCTCCCACAAAGCTACCGGGTTTGCGACTCCACAAAACACCAAGATGACTGCTAACAGGTGACGCATGCGGCTGGGACTGATGTTCGCCTCCGCGAGGATCCCAATTTTGGTCACCGTCGAGAAGGTAACGTGCTACGCAGGCTGCGCGGTAAGTGGTATACTCCACGCCATCAAATGTCCTCTGGAAGGCGAAAGACGTCGGGCTTCGGACAGTTGGAAGTAACAACCGCAGAAAAAAAGCATTCGCCATTATTCGGATGCACGGTAGGTATCCAATGCTGTGTCCTTGAAAGTTCCCGGAAAACCTTCCACAGCACCTCCTCGTCGACGTTGGTTAAATACACACCTTAGCTTGTCGTACGTGTAATATGAAGGCACCTCGGCATACGTAAGGGATCTCGCAAACTGGTCGACTTCACAGAGCTGGAAAAATGTCACCATGTTAACACTGCATTTTTTTTTAAATTGTCTTCCTCAACTCTGCTCAAGATTTTGAGGGTTTTGTTGGAACTTGAATTTGTTAAAACGAACTATACGATACAACTTTTATGAAGAAAATGCACATCACATCACATCACCATCTATGAATTTTAAGAATAACTAACTACTAACCTCGCCAACATGATAAAAATTTAAATTAATAATTTCCAAAAAGTGTTAACATGTAACTTGATTTGATTTTTATGAAATCTCATAGATGGCGCTGCTCCAAATTGTCTTTATACTACTAACATTCATTAAACTATTTTTCTCTGCCCAAGTTACTGAAATGGCGTAGTTTTTATAGTGTAAAGCTAGATAATAGCATGGCTTACTCAAAAACAACATTTAAATATGCATCGTTAGATTACACGCTGTAACAGAATGCGTGAGAAAAATAAAGATTCACAGCTCCTCCTCCGTAGGTGGTAGCGTGATAATATGTAGCCTATATGTTGACCCGACCTCTTAGTAATATTCATGCAAAATTTGAAGTAAATCCGTGCAGTACTACGGAAGTGTACACAGTGAAGTACACTTTGAAGAAATGCCTAACGATTAAAAACGTTATTGTGGCTAATTTATAAAAGATAGATATATACTTTTGAGGATTTTTTTGTAGATCTATTAGAGACCATCGCTTTTGTAATACATACTTTTGGTGTATGATCAACGTATGCGAGGATAAGAGCTCGAACACGCATTTTCATCCGACTTGCTTCAAATTTATCGTCCCTTCTCAGCTCTTATGTATCTTAGCGTTATGTTATATAATCTATAACCTGCCCAGGAGTATGGACCATAATCGTACCAAGTTTGGTTAAAATCCCTTCAGTAGTTTTTGACCCATGCGTGCACATACAGACAGACAGACAGACAGACAGACAGACAGACAAAAAATTTACTGATTGCATTTTTGGCATCAGTATCGATCACCAATCATCCTCTAATATTAATTATTAATATATATTCAATGTACAGAATTGACCTCTCTACAGTTTTATTATAAGTATAGATAGATATAGATATAGATAGTTACTGATTCTGAGCAAACTATAATAAGGTTTCGCATAATTATACTGAAAATAAAGTTGTATATTCGACTATACGGGCGAAGACGGTAGCAGGAGCTAATTTCTGATAACTGCAAAATCTGGACAGTCGCCAATAGTTTGAACACAATTCCATTCAGTTCAATTAAATTGAATAATTGAACTTTAACAGATCTCAGGCGATTTAGTGTTCTATTTACGTTACCTTGTCCAATGTGAGCCAAGACAAAGTTAAATTAATTAAAATAAAATGAATTGAGAACTAGATATTTTTATAGCAATTAAAATAATCTATATTAAAATAATAAGTTGTCAGCAAAATATACACCGTTAAATTTTAATCCCGTGGAGGGTCCAGTACATGAAACACTATCGATTTGTAAAGATAAAATTAAAAAATATTGTACCTTTTCTTAAAACTCGTATTAATTTACGCATTTACGAAATTAATTTTTGATAATGATGATAATCCCTTTCTCCAAATATCTAGATAATGATGTGTAATAACTTTATAATCATCTAAGAGAAGAAAAATATTGCTTTCTAGATTCAAGGGTTTAGGGTTTTTTTTTATATTGTGCGGATTTCACAACGCATACGGGTTTGCTCCACATGTAGAAAATTTCAATATGCAAAAAAAAAACGCTTCCCGCATGCGTATTCCGTGCATTACAATAAATACAGCATAGCATAGTCGGGCTTATAATGTCCCACTGTTGGGACTCAGTCCTCCTCTCCAGGAGAGGGGGGCCGTAATCTACCACGCGGGCCCAGTGCGGGTTGGTGGATGTCACATGGTCTCCGAATTTTTGTTTAGGACATGCCGGTGTCCTCTCGATGGTTGGTGGATGGTCCCGATAGAAAGCTGCTTTATTCCCGAGTGACATAGGCTATTTTAAATACGCTAGCTAGTTAAAAATAATGATGTATTATATAGATTACAAAATCGTTTCTCAGTTAATCCAGGATTTATCAGAAAGGCTGTCAAGCGTGTCATCCTGAATCGTTTTAAAGCATCGATATTTTTAGATTAAGGACATAATCCTTACCGGATTGTAAGGTTTATTTCACATTTAACTTCATATCTACACTAATATTGTAAAAAGGTAAAGTTTGTTTTTTATTTGTAATCTCTGAAAGGACTGGTCCAATTGCGAAGTTTTTTTCGCCGATAGAAAGCTGTTTTATTCTTGATTGGCTTTGGTTATATTTTATGTACGCTGGTAAAGCCACGGGCAAAAGCTAGTTTATAATAATGCAAAACATAACGACAAAATAATGTTTCTAGTATGGGAATCCAATATTATTTCCAACTTTATTTTGATTTTATTATTTCTTCTTGTAGCAACAATAAAAATACATATTTTGTAAGAAAATCAACTCTACCTCTTACGGTTTGAGATACCGTCCGCTGATTGACGGTCTGACAGACAGACAGACGAATTGACGGACGGATGAACAGCAGAGTCTTAGTAAAGGTCTATCCCCACACTTCCGTGCCGCGTCAGTAACGGGGCAGCAACGTGCTCGCGCTGACACCGAGCCTCCGTGCGCCGTCAGCGGTTCTCTGTTCACCCACGTCAGTGACGTAATAGTGCCGTGGACGAGCCAACACCTTCTCCTACTTCATTTTGTTTCCTTATCCGATTATAGGTAGCTGAAGTGTTGTGCGGTAAAGTAAATTACAGGAAGAGCGATACACGTCATGGCTTTATTTACTCCAATCTTATTCCATATTTGGTTTTTATACTTGCCATCCATATATTTCGGGTTGGACAAGTCGTACAATACGCTATACATATAAGCGTACACTCTTTATTACTAACTCATCATTCACTTTTACTATCAATATAGCTGACAAAGTGCAAGAAAAAATTATTAACAAAAGCCAGCTCGGCGTCGGATGTGTGGGATCGAGTTCATACAAAATGTCATGCACCGATATTTTTTTAGACTCCTGACGACACACGTTGCTGCCCCGTCGAATGTGTGGGGATAGACCTTTTTTTGGGTATGCTAACCTAAAAAGTGATAAACATTTTTACAACTTAGCCCATATTGTTCCACTGCTGGGCAAAGGCCTCCCTCCACTCCTTCCAACGATCACGGTTCCTCACTTTCCCATTCCAATTCTTAAGGCAGCCATCGTCCGGTCATCTTCTTCGTGATCTGCCTCGGCCCCGCGTTGCTGTGTCCGGGCACCAATCCTGCGTTTTACGTGCCCACAGCTCGTTAGACATGCGGCAGACATGTCCTGACCAGTCCCATTTAAGTTAGGCAGTCTTTTGAGTCACATCAACGATTTGCGTTTTGGAGCGCAAGTTTTTTGAACACGATCTGTGATCTTTTACACATAGTACTCGTATGCTGCGCTCCATTGAACGCTGGCAATTTATACCAAAAAAATTTTTGCCTAAAAAAATTCAACCCCTGTGCTAAACATTCATTCAAATCCGTTCAGCCGTTTGATTATAAAGGACTAACAATTCATACACTTACGTACTAAACTTTCACCTTTACAATATTAGTGGTATTACAAGATACTCAATCCATTCAACAATAACCTTTCATGCCATTCCTACCCATTCACATTTCTTTTCTCACATATTCAACAACACTTATTTGCGTGTTGGAAAAGGCGAAGCATAGGAAATTGGCTGTCACTACATAAAATGCCGACGGCGGCTGCTAACAGTTCAACCTATTATCATGATACCTCCGTTATAATAGTCACAGAAATAGAATGGACTTGATATAGGTTTGGCATCTATTGATGTGGAAACTGGGATGGACCGATGACCTGGTACAGGCAATGACCGCATTGTGGCGACACTTGAGAGAGGCTAGAAATTACTCCTGCATCGTAGGTGCGTTTAAAAACATGTAAAACCACACCCAAGATTTTGTTTTAGGTGGGAAATCATCAAATGACATCTTCCACCCTTGGGTGGAGCGCGAGGATGTCAGACTTTTATTGACTAAAATCCACTCTTGTTTCTTCTTTGCCTTTCTTCCAGGGCCACGGGGTTTACTTTCGCACAACCCATAGCTACAGTAGACATCGACCCAGCTGGGCCCCTATGGGCCTGACATCTCCTTGAGAAACCGTCTACGACTTGGGCTCGGTTTGGACGGTTACCCGACGGCCGGGCAGCAAACTACCTAAGCTCGCGTTTACGGTGGCCGGAACTCGGGGTTGGAATCCTGGCGGTATTCCCTTAGGGGTGAATGCAAGGCACACCTCGACTGTGTGCTCCACCGTGTCCTCCGGGCGTTCCGCACTGTGGCGACTGACGGGTGTCACTTCCGCTCGAATCCTCCGATGTTTGTATGGAGAAACCTAACATCTCGCAGGCTAAGCCGCTGGCAAAAGCTAGTATACTTACTTTTGTTCGTTAAAATAATGTTCTGAGCAACATGAGACTGCATTGTGGTTATAATTACGAGTAATACATCTTTTTCCTTACTAAATTAGGCCATGAAATATCTGACCATTGTTATCTTTCTGTCTAGCCTTTATTAACTATAATAGTACTAGATTAGTGCCAATTTTTTACGTGGAACGAATAAGAAATGAGAGTTTTCTAAAATAAAGCTGATTTGGCAGCATTGAGAGAGAGGCATCTATATTTTTTAATTGATATAAACTTGTGCTTGACTGCGATTCCACCTGATAGCAAGCAATGATGCAATCATTGATGATGAGGCGTACTAGTTTATTAAGAGCCTATTCACTCTAGCCTTGAAGACACCCAAATTATAATCGGACGGGAGACCGCAACAGGCAAATAGTTCCAGTCCCTCAATGTACATGTTTTTTTTTTTTAAATTGATATAAAGTAGTGCTTGACTGCGATCTCACCTGATGGTAAGCAGTGATGCAATCTCTGATGGTGAGGTGCACTAGTTTATTAAGAGCCTATTCACTCTAGCCTTGAAGACACCCAAATTATAATCGGACGGGAAGACCGCAGCAGGCAAATTGTTTCAGTCCTTTGACGTACGCGGTATAAACGACGAGGCGCAACGCTTAGTCGGGACCGTAGAGGGTTCAACAGTTTCAAGGGTGGATATTCGCCGTACGTCGGGTTGTCCGATGCTATTGAGATGGCGGAATCAATTCATGCAATTCCTGCGCACACTATAACTGGTATAAACGACGAGGCGAAACAATGACATCTCCCGTTCTTGGACGGGGCGGCAGGGAGTGGCAGACTTTTACTGACTAAAACCCACTCCTAGTTCGTTCGTTGCCTTTCATACCAGGGCCGGGTTTTCCTTTCAGAAGCGAACCTATGGCCCCAGTAAGCTGCGATCCTGCTTTCTTTTTCTGCTGGGGATAATCATCCAATGACAACCCCCGCTCTTGGGCGGAGCGGGAGATAGTGTCAGACTCTTACTCACTAAAAATCCACCCCGTTCCTTCAAGCCTTCATACCGGGGCTCGAGCTCCTTTTCGGATAACTCTGGCCCCAGTAGGCTTCGACCCAGCTGGGCCCCTGCTGTTGCTGACAGTTCCTTGAGAGGCGCGCGGGAACAGTGCGCGCCGTCAAAGACTTGGGCTCGGTCCGGACAGTCACCGGACGGTCGGACAGCGAGCTACCCATTGCTCGCTGTCCACAAGCCTACTGGGGCCTGAGATGTGGGACCCTGTTGTTTGCTGACATCTCCGTGAGGCGCGCGTGGAACAAAACGCACCGTTGACAACTTGGGCTCAGTCGGGATGGTTACCAGATGGTCCGACCACGAGCTACCCATTGCTTAGCGGGGCACACCTCTATCGTAAGCTCCACCGTATCATCCAGCCGGTCCACACAGTGGTGACAGGAACAGGCAACTGTCACAACGCTAGTGTTTATGACATTAGTTAAATTGACATCAACGTCATGTATACGTGAGATGAACTCGAAGGTAAGTGGGGCCAACTGGTTTTATGAATTTTCCTGAAAACCCTCTTTCGGAGAAAGAGGTTTTGTGAATTTTCCTCAAAACCCTAATGGCCTCAACCCAGTAACTGGATGGATAACTCGATTCTTCTTGTAAAGACTTGTATCAGATTTTCTGGCATTTAGCGATCGTAACTCCTTCCACTCTGAGTGGAGCAAGAGGGATTGTCTTACTTTTATGGCTAAAAGTTCCAAGACCATGGTATTTTTTTCTGTTGGGAAAATCATCTAATGACATCCCCCGCTCTTGGGCGGAGCGGGAGATAGTGTCAGACTTTTTCTGACTAAAAATCTCTGTTCCTTAACTGCCTTTCATACCGAAGTTAAGCTACCTTTCGGAGCTAACTCTCCCCCTTTTTTATAGTGGGAAAAAATCATGCATTGACATCCCCCGCTCTTGGGCGGAGCGGGAGATAGTGTCAGACTCTTACTGACTAAAAGACCCACCCCGTTCCTTTCCGCTCTTTCGGATAACACTGGCTCTAGTAGGGAGCTAATTCTGGCCCCAGTAGGCTTCGATCCAGCTTGGCCCCAGCTGATACTGACAACTCCTTGAGGCGCGCGGGAACAGTGCGCGCCATGGTGACTATTTCGAACAATCCCGAAGCCTTGGCATGCATCGGCTAATGTGATCCATTATATTATAGTAATAGTTCAATTTCATAGTACAGGAAAATATTAGGCATTTTCAATAAACAATAGCATAGCATGATCAGCCTTTTAATGTTGCTACTGCTGGGACTCAGGCCTCCTCTCTAGGAGAGTGAAAGTGAGGCCTCTATGAGCTGGGTGGTCCTGGTTCCATCTTCAACTTATAAAAATATTTTTTTTTTGTAGTAGTGTTTTGGGTCACCTCACGACTGTCGTCCGATCGTCTTCGCAAGGTTCTGCAATACTTCGGTCACATTGCAATCAAAGACGGTGGCAACCTCGAAAGGCTAATTGTGATCGGTAAAGTAAAGAAAGAAAGAAAAAAAAAAATTATTTGGTACAGCACAAGGCCCAAACAGGTATGAAGGCTTGAAGGAACGGGATGGGTTTTTTAGTCAGTAAGAGTCTGACACTATCTCCCGCTCCGCCCAAGAGCGGGGGTTGTCATAAGATGATTTTTCCCATCGAAAAAAAAAAAGGCCCAAACACAATAATAAACAAAAAATACGTATCAAAAGTAAAAGAATCAAAAAAGCAATAAAATAAAATAAGTAGACGGGAAAAGGCCTCGCGGGCGCAGCCCAATACGTTGGTCCAACCAGATCCGCACTGCACTTGCTCACACCTCCAGAGACAGGAACAGATGGAGAAATATCTTAAGGGTTAGAGTGATGAAGCGCGAAGTCACGACCCTCAGCATTGAGGAATACGACGCAAGGACGGAGTATTTTGGGACCATAAATAAAATAAATACAGTTCTATTGGTAACTGTACTTTAGTGCCATTTTCCTTATGGCCCCCAAATACGACTAAAAAAAAAGTATGTTCTGCGGACCCTTTAGACCGGGGTCTAAAGGGTCCCACGACCCCTGAGATTAATAGTGTTTGTAAAAATATCTTAAAAATGCGACCGTTTAAAAAGTATTTCCATGCATGAAAGAGATTTATGTTTAACCAACTTGAAACCTTTTTCGGCTTAACTTAAACTATTTCATAGCCGGGTTGGAGTCGATTGATCTCATATTGAATGGAAAAAGGCATCCGTTTGATTCTTGTAAAATTTATTTAAGGAATTGATACTAAAGACGTTCGACAGTTAAGGTTTTTTACCTGCAAGTTTATTTTTTTTTAAGATGGGATTTCATCTAAAGAGTTTTACTGCTCTGGGGACTTAAGATTCTATATCCCGAAGCTGGGGCAGAGGGCGTTGACAGTAGTCACCCATCGTGATCGATCTTGAGCTTTAAGCTTCACCTCACTCCATGTCATTCTTTTTTTTTTCCGATGGGAAAAATCATCCTATGACAACCCCCGCTCTTGGGCGGAGCGGGAGATAGTGTCAGACTCTTACTGACTAAAAAACCCATCCCGTTCCTTCAAGCCTTCATACCGGGGCTCAAGCGCCCTTTCGGATAACCCTGGCCCCAGTAGGCTTCGACCCGGCTGGGCCCGTGCTGTTGCTGACAACTCCTTGAGGCGCGCGGGAACAGCGCACGCCGTCGACGACTTGGGCTTGGTCCGGACAGTTACCGGACGGCCGGACAGCGAGCTACCCATTGCTTACTGTCCGCAAGCCCGCGCCTACGGTGGCCGGAGCTCCATGTCAATCTGATGGCCGTCGCTTCTACCAACACGGTATGTCACCAGGTTTGCCGAAGACGGCCACGCTTTGTTTTCTCTTGCGGATTCCAGTCCAACGCGTGTTTAGGTCATAACCATCAGCCGTTTTATGTCCCACTGCTGGGACTCAGGCCTCCTCTCTAGGAGATGGAATGGGCCGTAATCCACCACGCGGTCCCAGTGCGGGTGGGTGAATGTCACTTGTCTTCGAATTTTTGGTTCTAGGACATGCCGGCTTCCTCACGATGTTTTCCTTCACCGTTTAGGTATGTGATCGGAATCTCTCTTAAGCATGTGACCAATCCATCTCCACTTATGACGCTACCGCTCTAGGGCGTGTCAGACCTTCACTGACTAAAACTACACCTATGTTTCTTTTTTACCTAGCGATCCAGGACTGTTCCCTATCAGTAGTCAACCTATGTCCCCAGTAGGCTACGGCCCTGCAGAGTCCCTACGGTTTGGCTGACATTTCTTTGAGGCGCGCGTGGAATACTACGCGCCTTCGATGACTCGGGCTTAGTCTGGACGGTTATCGGATGGCCGGACGGCGAGCTAGCTACCCATTGCTTGTCGTCCGCAAGTCCATTATTTTGTATTTCAACATCACTGCTCTCAAAACGGTGAAGAGAACATCGTAAGGTTGCTGTCCGAGAACAAAAAAATCTGCATGGTTCTCATGTGATTTGACCATTACATATTTACTGTATGGACTTTAAAAGAGACTGACCCTTGAGTTTGTTTCGGTGTTTCTTCTACGGGTAATCAGATAGGAAACACCGGCTTCATTTAGCATAAACTGACGAAAAAAAATTGACGTGTAAAAGTGTTTTTTAAACCGATTTACAAAATAAATATCATTTATATAATATAATATAATATAATATAATATAATATAATATAATATAATATAATATAATATAATATAATATAATATAATATAATATAATATAATATAATATAATATAATATAATATAATATAATATAATATAATATAATATAATATAATATAATATAATATAATATAATATAATATAATATAATATAATATAATATAATATAATATAATATAATATAATATAATATAATATAATATAATATAATATAATATAATATAATATAATATAATATAATATAATAAAATATAATATAATAAAGAGGTAAAGTTTTTTTTTTGTTTGTAGGAGGTAATCTCTGGATGTACTGGTACGATTGCTAAAATTTTTTGACCGATAGAAAGCTGCTTTATTCCTGAGTGATATAGGCTATATTTTATGTACGCGAGTGAAGTCGCGGTCAAAAGCTAGTATACTATATTCATTTATAGCCTTTATGGTAGCTTGTTATATCGGAGTGGCTCTTACGTAGTTATTGTATTCTATTTGGGAGTGGCCTGTCAGATAGTAAACAACTCCCGAATGAACACATAGCAGACACATTTCTATTACAAAATTTGAATCCAGTTGAAAAGTTTTTTTTGAGTTTTTTAACTAAAAATGCATTTAATAATTAAAGTTTTTTTTTAGGGTGAGAAATCATCCAGTGACTTTTTTCGTTCCGAGACGGAGTAGGATGTCAGACATCTGACTATTTTTTTATTACATTTCCATCATGTAGTGTAAGATAAGTAACATGCAGCGGTAAATATCAGAAGTGTAACTTCTACAAATTTCGACGTTGTTGTTCTTATTCAATACACACAATACAAGTCCGATTGTACGTGGAGTTCTACTGCAGCCACGTATGGGCTGTTGCTGCAAAATACCACCAAGCAACTTTGACCTCAGTGGAGAGGCGTGCGAAGAAGCTAATTAGTGATCCAGATTTGGTGACAAGTGTTGCGAGTATTTCGATATTCTGTAGGATGCATTTTGGGAGAATGTGTTTGAATTACATGACTGGATTCTGCCATCACCTTACCATCGACAGCCCGACGTCGGCGGCGTCAATGGCGAGTATTCGTCGTTACATTGTTGACACTTCTACGGTCTTGACTAAGCGATTTGCCTTGTCGTTTGGTTCGCGGCAGTTTACCGGTCCGATTAAAATTTACGTGACTTTGTGTGTATCGCTCCGTATATGTAAATTCTGAAATAAAGCCCATGTTTCATCGGATGGCCTATATTAATCTTACAGTTTACACATACGCAAAAGCCTAAACGCCGCTTAACGCGGAAAGATCTACATAATTAATTAAAAACCCTTCATGGAGATCAAAATATCGGCCCAAAATTAATTCTCATTTTCATGATGAAATTCCGAAAATTTTCATCGTTTTAAAGGTTTGGGTACAATAATATGAAACAACGTCAAATATACATTTATTAAGTTAGAATATTATTATTATAAGTACGGAAAATATGGGCATCTAAGAAAAATACTTCGAATAATTCGAAAGTTATTCTAAGAATCTCTATGGGAAAAAGATTTTTGTAACTTTTTTCAGTTTTTCATTTTCTTTTTTTTGTATCGTCGCATAAGTAGATACATCTCTCTCTCCACCTAAAGTGGGAGGACATATTTGATGATTTCCCTCCAAAAAAGGGATACCTACCCCTTTTTTATTATATATTTTTTTACATTTTATTATCTAGTTACTGGGTAGCGGAGGTCAGCTATTCAGTCGCTAAATGTATAATATTTAAAACTGTAAGCATTTAGACTGAAGCCCATCCGATATACTTCGCAAAAAACTTGACAGATAAATTATTTTTCGGTGGCTTTGGTATTACGGCTAATAAATAATATAATTATATTTCCCTTCAAGAAAGTATTAGATTCAATTAAATTAAATTTTCATTGATTCTACTCGCTGAAATTAATTGAAAACAACATTTATGAGTCCGTGTGTACACAATACAGGCCCAAGACATAATTCTATCTATTGTTTACTTACTATAGTAAATTGAAATTCAATTACCGTAACCCACAAAGGGCTTTTCCAATATTGTGAGACCTCCTCCACCCCCTTTGGTTTTAACGTCACAGACCAATGCAGAGATGCATAGAGTATTTTCAGAGCGCTAGCTAAATTGGTCTCTAGGATCGCGACTTCAGTTAAGCGTTTGCCGTGGCTCGGTTCGCACGTTCCGCGGACTTGTATGTTAAAAATATACTTATAGGAAAAAAAACTTCGATTATTGTACAGACTTTGTTAGTTGTTCGTGGTTAAAAGTTGAAAGTGGTTTGTATTTACGTGTTCGGTGTTTGAAAAAAGTTTTCGGAGTTCGTGGTAAGTTTTGAAGTTACTTTAACTTTTTTCTTGCATGTTCATCACATGGGAAAAAATATTTTGAAAGGGTTTTCGAATTATATTATCAACTGGGTATTTGAAATAGAGAGTTACCCAACCTATGTATTTTCAATATAAGTTTACTTTACGTAAAAAAAAAATTATTGATGACGTTCAGCGATGAAATACAACTACCAATTTACTAGTAAACTACATTGGTAAGTGATAAGTTATTTTTCAGTGCTTTTTACAATATATTCTAAGTACTTAACATACATTCTATATAATTAATTTTATCTCCATGAATTAGTTTATAAATAAATTATGAAGTTTGACGATTAATCAGTCAGCTATTGTAATCTTCAATACTGTGTTAATTATTTAATTGGTAAGAAATAAAATGCTTTTTATAAAAAAAAAAAAATCATCAATACGGTTCGACAGAAAAAAAAATTAACGATTATGAATTGTCATGTTGCAAATGAATGTTTATTTGAAGCGGTCCTCCAAAACCGAATTTTAAGAAAATTGCTTAAATTCTGAATATTTTTTAAGTTAAAATATTGCAATTTACAAAAGTAATTGCATAGTCGGAGTTATGAGCAAACATTAAATTATTATTGGCTATCTCGTTTAGTTAAATGAGATTGCTTTATTTTGAATACATTATTATGTGTTTGAAGGAACTTGTAATAAGTAATATTTATTGATCTGTGACTAAAATAATATTTGATTGTTGGTTAATTTTTTTTTTTGTTAGGTAAACGTTTAATGAAATGAAATGTAATACATACTAATAATAACAAACAATACATACTAATCTTTCAAAATGGTTTTAGAAAGGTTAAGTTTTCCTTTTTAATTCAAAAATTTATGAAAGTGACCGGTACAACTTGCATTTGATTAGTTTTGGACCGAACAGACATTATTATTATTATTGATTTAAAACAGACTCATATTATGTTAGTAGCACTTTAAAACTATGTTAATAACATTGTCTTTGGAAAAAAAAATACTATTGATCTTAAGTTATGCGAAATATGAAGTCTTTTTGAAGATAAATAAAAAAAAATATGTCAGTGTTTTGTAGCTTGCTAGCATTATAAATTAAAAACAATCTTCTTACATAAATATATTAACTATTAGCTTATTTTTAACGGAAGTGTATAAAAATATCACTACCATGCAAATCCCATATTTAGCATAGGTACAGAAGTAACATAGAGACCAATTAAAAAAAAAATGAGTAGGTAGTTTAGGAATGTCTTCCCAACCTTTTCTATAGGAAACGATAACGGGAACTATATTATCCTAGCTTTTGACGTTTTCAAAGGCCTGTAAAGGCCTATTACTGAAATTAAATATTTTAATCATCATCCTCCATCTCATCCTCATTATTTTCAAAAAGTAAAGGTACTTTACCCGCATTACCCAAAACTTCAGAATTTCCCAAAAACTCCTCTCAATTCTCCTAATTAAATTTCCAATACGGGTCATAAAGTAAACCAAAATAACCGTTAAATTTCAAAATTCGAAACTCGAACATAAACTTTCAAAGTTCCTAACAAAATCGTATCTGGGTAGATACTGTTAAAAAATGTATGGGAACCTGAAAGCGCGTAGGTTTCTTTTCAGCTGTTACTGAAATATTCAGGTCAAGTTTAGATGACACCTAGACTTGCTCGTTTTTAATCGAGGGTAGTTATAAAAATACCTTCAATAAACATTACTCGAGGTAAGCGGAATATAGAGTAAAGTCCCGCAAAGTTCCGGGATCCTCCATCCAGACGACTGTTTTGTCTGGTGGGCAACTGCCCGATAGATAATTTCGGGCTGTCATATATGCTGAAATCGCGCTAGGAACTTTAATTGGGCGATGAAGGATTAGTTCCTATGTGGCGCCATAGATATCGTTACAGATGACAACTAAAAGAGGGTGGTTATAAAAAATAACTTCAGTAAACATCACTCGTATGGTCAAACAACTTGAAACTTGTATCATTATTTTTCCCTCTGGCCAGGAATGTCTCGAGATGCTCGTAATTTGTACAAAAACATGCAAACATTTTCCCTGATAGCTACATACCTACTTCCATATTTAATTACCATCTTTAGGGTGATTTTTTAAAACTGAGAGACTATCTCATTCATCTCGCCTAGTTTCTTCTTTAGAATTTTAAGTTTTAATTTAGAGATTGGTTTTTCCCAATCACTAATGTATCAAAGGCACTTATTTGTGCCCAGTTACGACTCAAAATAGATAGATACGAAAACTAGGCCAAATGAATGAGACATTCTCTCGGTTTCAAAGAGTCACCCTTTATTTCTTCAAAGAAATAAATTTTTCTCTCACTCTTGGCTTACGACAAAATACCGCAAGCTAACTTTGAATGTGGTAACCTAATCTACGTTGAAGCAACCGTGCTGCTTAGCATAGTCAGCCTTATCACTCTTAGAGAGGAGGCCTGAGTTCCATTAGCGGGAACATTTCCCACTACTGGGACTCAGGCCTCCTCTCTCAGAGTAGGAATGGGCCGTAAGTAATTTAATCCACCACGCGAGCCCAGTGCGGGTTGGTGGATGTCACATATCTTCAAAATTTTGTTTCTAGTACATGCCGGTTTCCTGTACATTTTAATTTTTTTTTAATTAGTGATAGACTTGCGTTTGACCACTATCTCCCGTGATGTAAGCGATGATGCGGTCGACGATGGAATTGTGTCGTATGATGTTAACCACATATCAACTTGAGTCGATTGCGGGCCTATGGGGCCCAACAGGGTCGAAGCCTACTGGGGCTTCAGAAAGGAAGACTCGGCTCTGGTATGAATGGCAACGAAGGAACAGGAGTGGGTTTATAGTCAGTAAAAGTCTGACACACCCTCACGCTTCGCCCAAGAGCGGGGGATGTCATTGGATGACTTTCCTACCTAATAGTAATAAAAATACAATTATGTTGTACGATGTGTGATAGCTCTTTGACAACCAAAGTCTAGACGAACAGTTTTTATTAAAAAATGGCGAGGGGTCTAAATCTCATTTCCACCACCCGCATAGCTTTTCCAAACTATTTTAGGATTACCCCTTTTTTCTACGGATATCAGCAACTTTTATTGAGCCTATGACCTTATAATTAGAGATTGATTTAATAGCCGCCTTTTGAAGTCGGACAGGCTTTTCGAAAAGTACGTTAAACGTTTCTACGCGTCAGAAGGCCCCTTACAAGGTTGGCGGTCACGTATCAGAATATGCGGCGTTGGAAGGCCCCTTGCAAATTGCCATTTTTAAGAGGAATCCACAGTCCACCAGCCAAGTCAAGTCAAACAAAAAAAATATTGAAAAACTCATAAATAGAACTAAATATACAAAATGTGGCACAAAACGACTTTTTTAATAAAAAAAACCTATAGGCAAAAAATAAATATTATTTAAAAATGGTTTCTCATTTATCAACATAAATATCAAATTTTCGAAGATAATTTGTTGCCTATCCTCTTCTTTTTTATTTACAAAAACGTTGCCCACTCTCACACTTAACATTCACACTCAACACTTTTAATGAGCCATATTTCGCATTTTTGATTCTATTAATAAGATTTTGTTTCAATTGACGGCGCCTGTAACCACTTCTTAAAACCGTAAATAAAAATTAAAGACCTTATTTAAACGACGATACGGGTTAAAGGAAGGGTTTCTATAGATTAACCCTGCATACCGTAGAATGACCCAACTAACGGGCCCAATTAGGAATTACCTCACGTAGGGCAAAATAAGTATAGGTTTTTGGTTAAAGGGTCAATTTATCGCGGGATCGCATTAATTAAGGATAGATTGGACGTTGTAAGACGACGAACGGCTGCCACTATTCTTGCCTGCCTAAGCATGTTTTATAGTGAGGCGACCTATTTCACGAAATTAACTATTTCATTTTATAACACTGAATAAAGAAACTTTATTATTTATTTTATGCTAACATAACTTCTGCAAACGGTTTTGCCTATAAGATTATATAAAATTACACCTAAAGAACATACGCTCGAGATAAAAAAAAATATAAGCTATGTGCTATTTTAGGATATGGTCTATCCTTACGCCAAGTTTCATACAAATACGTTTGGCCATTTGATCGTGACGGACAAAGTTTGCTAAGACCAAAAATGGTGTTAGTTACACCAAATGTTACAATGCAAAATTACGTACAATATAATTAGTACAAAAAATACGAAAAAGTATTATATTCATTTATTTAGATTATATAATTTACTTTTATTTTGCTGTACTAAATAATAGCAATAAATAAATAGTTTAAATTAAGTAAGATGATAGAAATGAAAGCACTTATTTTAGATGAGAAATCATCCAATGACATCTCCCGCTCTTAGGCGGGGCGAGAGGATGTGTAAGACTTTTACTGACTAAAATCCACTCCTATATTCCTTTGTTGCCTTGCATTTCAGGGCCCCAGGGTTAACTCTTAGAAGCGAACCCATGGCCCCAGTAGGCTTTGACCCTGATGGGTCGCTGCGGTTTTGCTGACGTCTCATTGAGGCTCGCGTGGTACACTATGCGCCGGAAATGAAAGCACTAAGAATCGATTTTAGATAGGCACTCTATATATAGGTCCATCAGGGTCGAAGCCTACTGGGGCTATGGGTGTGAAAGAGAACACTGGGGCCTTGGACGAAGGCAAAGGAAGAACAGGAGTGGGTTTAGTTAGTAAAAGTCTGAGTCACCCTTTTTTTTTTATTTAGTAAAAATGGATCCCAGCTCTTGGGCGGAGCGGGAGATAGTGTCAGACTCTTACTGACTAAAAGACCTATCCCCTTCTAGCCTTCATACCGAAGTCTGAGTCGTCCTCACGCTCCACCCAAGGACAGGAGAGATGTCATTAAATAATTTCCTACTTAACAAAAACAAAAGGTGGGTTCAGTAAAAATCTGAGATGCTCTCTCGTTCCACTCTAGATCTGGAGAAGTCATTTGATGAATTCCCATCTAAAAAAAAACTGGGCAAGTGCGAGTCGGACTCGTGCACTGAGGGTTCTGTGCAAACTATAATTCCCGAATGGAGTCTCGAAGATTTTTTTCGAATTGTATTTTTTTTTTGTGACGTATGTAATACCAAATTTACAGTTTTCAGATTTTTACCTATACCTGTACTATAAGACCTCGCTTTGTGCCAATTTTTAGGATTCTGGGTCAATGGGAAGTACCTTATAAATTTCGATCATTGAGAGTAACAAAATATACGTTTTTTGCGACATAAACGGCCGTATCTTTTTTATTCGTTAACTTAGAAGTTTGATTATTTCACAGCTTGAAGGGACTACAGACCTGAGTACATGGTTTACTTTTAATTTCAACTAGATACCTTTACGCGTTCTCGAGATATAAGGTCTTGACAGACAGACAGACAGACGGACAACAAAGTGATCCTATAAGGGTTCCGTTTTTCCTTTTGAGGTACGGAACTCTAAAAACAACCACAACCGACCAACAACCAACCAACCAACCAACCAACCAACCATCCAACCATCCAACCAACCAACCAACCAACCAACCAACCAACCAACCAACCAATACCGTTCGAGAAAATCAGATTCGGCTTTACAAAATAAACCTCTCGATGTTGGTATGATAAAGTTGAAATATACGTGTGGTGTTATTGACTGGCTCCATTAATCTAAACGAGGGTCCTTGTGGCCGATGTTGATAAATAACTGTCTTAGATGATAGTGCAGAAAAGCAGAAGTTATCTTTTTGTTAGAGTGAAACTTTTTGATACATCAAACGGGCTTTTTTGTGACGATTCTTTTGAAATAGTTGGGAGAGCAGTGATGGCCAAGTGGTAACGGCCCCGACTTACGAGTTGTAGGTCGCGGGTTTAAACCCTGCCATGCGCATTATTTTGTGTAGTTTATTTCATTATCACTGCTCTCAAAACGAAGGTGAAGGAAACCGCCATGTCCTAGAACCAAAAATTCGAAGACATATGACATCCACCTATCCGCACTAGGCCCGCGCGTGGTGGATTACGGCCCATACCCTCTCTTAGACAGGAGGCCTGAGTCCCAACAGTGGGAACATTATAAAGTCGACTATGCTATATACGATTTAATTATTTAAGCTTTAATTGTTTGTTTGTTTTTCAGACATTTTCTGCTATAGTAAACAGCACAAAAACTTAACAATTATATTATTTATCACCCCAATATTATAAAGGCGAAAGTTTATATGTATATTTATATAGGTATCTGTTTACTCCTTCATGTTCAAATAGCTGAATGGGTTTGGATGAAATTTGGCAAACAGGTAGACTATGTCCTGTACCCCTAGCCAAGTTGATAATCTGCAATCGTTAACGCTAGAAAGCTTCAAATGCCTGTACATTTGACGTCATATGAACGCTCAGTCACGTGGTCAGAACATAAGAAATAGGTGCGTGGCTAACTCGAAGCGTTCGCCGCAAGCGAAACGGTTGTAACTTGGCTGGTTTTTTATATGGCCTAGTATACTTTTTATCTTCAAGATAATATTTTACTTTCATGCAGGGTGAATTCGATGGTAGAAGCAAATTGACAAGTATGTCGCATTGTCGCATTTTATATTAAGTAGGACCGTGGCTACTAAATGCGGCTAAATTTCAATTTCAAAACTAACTTTGCTACAGCAATGCAGGGGTGGACTACTTGTGTCCCTTAAGTTTACTTTTACGAGTCTGTATACTTACTTTTTAAATACGTTAACAAGTTTTAACGCCCTAGTGGTGTAAAGTTATTATTCTTACAAGTATAAAAAAACTGGGCAAGTGTGAGTCGTTATCGCGCTCTGAGAGTTCTGTACAAACTTTCCTATGTAAATAGTTCAATTCTCAAATGGAGTCTAAAGATATTTCCGAATCGCAACAAAGTATTTTTTTTTTGTGACGTAGCAACAAGTTTACCGTTTTCAGATTTATTCCTATACCTTGCTTTACGCTAAATTTCAGAATTCTGGGTCAACGGGAAGTACCAATATAAAGGGTCTTGACTCTGGACAGATATAAAGACAGGTAGACAGACAGATGGGCAACAAAGTATAAAGGTTCTGTTTGTTCCTTTTGAGGTACGAAACTCTTAGTGTCGCTGCACACGGACCACACGCGACAGCCATAAACGCCGCCACGAGAAGCTAGAAGCGGCCACAAAAGAGTTCGACCTCTTTGCGCACAAAATTTGTGGCCGGTGGCTGCTACTTTTTTAACCCTCGTTAACGTAGAAGTTGGATTTTTATCACAATTGTCCAAAGTATATGGTTTTGTTTCAATTCGATACCTCCACAAGTTTTCAAGATAAAGGGTTTTGACAAACAGACAGACGGACACAGAGTGATCCTATAAGGGTCCCGCTTTTTCCTATTGGAGTTACAGAACCCTAAAAAAAGTCATGAATTCCCACCTTAAAAAAAGCCTGGCTTTTGTTCCATCCTATTTTGCAGTCTTCCTGCATTCAAGGGTAACAGATTTCATTAAATCCCTCTCCACATTATCCTAACATTTTATAGGAGCATTTAAATGTAAAATCGAAAGATATATCGCCCCATAGTCCTTTTTAAAAGGCAGATTTTTTAAAAAACCGCAATTGCCCGACTTCCCAGTTTTTGTTCGACTTTTTAAAGGACAAAGTTTTTTATAACACTCAACATTTTTAGTTTTGGTTCTACACTGAAATGAGTTATAAACCATTTTCTTGACGGTTTTAGTAGTCTTGAAAAACAGAGTGGCTGTTACTGAATATTAATTTTTGTACTTTAATTTAGACTTTACGGTCATAACGAGACGTGAATAATGAGAGTGTCAGAGTGTACCTAATGCGGAAAGGTGCGGACATTTTCACTTTAAATGAACAAAATATTTAACTTTTTTTCCGGTTAATATTTAGATACATACTTAGTATATGGTTGTCTACGCATATACATAAAATTTAAGGGGCTGTTTGAAATGTCATTTTTTTTTTCAAATTATATTCCACTAGTTTTTGCCCGCAGCTTCGCCCGCGTATACATAAAATGTAGCCTATGTCACTCAGGAATAAAGCAGCTTTCTGTCGGTGAAAAAATTTTGTAAACGGACCAGTACTTCAAGAGATTAACTCCTACAAAAAAAGAAAAACAAACTTTACCTCTTTATTATATAAGAGTTCAAGTGTTGATAGTACTGCCTTTATTTACACCAATTTCTACGGGCTTTCACTGTTAGACAGTTGATGTTACAAGGAGTAACTTAGGCTACTATTCGATTTTCTCGCAAAAACGGAATTTCAAACTACGAGATAGGTACGTGTTTGAAACGGTTGAACAAAATTTGACGGGACTCTCTGTGTGATAATGTCACACGATTTTCCCAAAAAAAGGAGTGGATTTTCGTAAAGTTTAAGTAAGAGTTAATCCATAAATAAGTGAAATAAGTGTCCAATAAATGAAATAAGTGTCCAATGTTGCATAGATTGCGAAGATCAGGAAAAGAAAAAACATTCCTGTTTTCTGCGCTGCTTTATTTATTTACTTATTTTGGCATCTCCTATCAATCTTGTTTCGAATATCAACCCCTATGCTTTTTGACCATAAACCTTAAAAGGTATAACTAAGTTGCCAGTTTGCAAGTTAGCGGTATGTGTGGCCTCTATGTACGCCACAATAGCTGAGTCACAAAATTGATAGGTACAGAAGACCATCTATATACATAGCGCGCTCGAGTAACGCACACATAGACACCGCTCACCGACACGATATCTCGGCTCAATCACCCGGTCGCACTCGTACAGTTAGTAAAGTACATACATGAGATAGACGGAGTGTTGGAAGGCCTCCTACGAGGTGGACCGATGACCTGGTGAAGGTAGGAGGAAACCGATGGATGCGGGACGCAAAGGAACGTTCGTTGTGGCGACGCTTGGGGGAGGCCTATGTCCAACAGTGGACGTGTATCGGCTGAAATGATGATGATGATACATGAGATTGACTTCTATACCTATCTATTTTGTAGCTAAATCTCTACCAACGGCCATTAAAATACCTACCTCCAACATTAAACAAAAACAGTCAATCCAAAGCCTAAAAGGCGAAGGTCGCTTTCTAAATAATTAGAGTCAATATTTTTCATCGTTAACGTTCACCGTGATTCGGAAGCAAACAAAATTGAGCAGAAAATTGCTCGTGACCGCTTCGGTAGCCATCGTGACGCGGAAAGTGTAGCTCCACTTGATACTGGGGCTATGTGATATTGCATTTTTCGGGATTGTTATTTTTAGCTGGCAGAACGTCGGATATTACCTGATGTATGAGAGTAACATCGACCCTATTTATGTAGCAATAAAACGGAAAATTGTAATGGTAAGTTATAGTGATTAGGTAACGGAATATAAAGTTGAATTAAATCATTATTTATCCGATACAGACACAATACAACGACAAAAAACACAGAAAAGTAAATGTAGAATAGTTTAAAATAAAGCTAGAACTACATTAGACCGACGCACACGTGGGCGACGTCTCAGACGTGTGCAGTGGGTGTGCACACTACACCGACGCCACGCGTAACGCGTGTGGCGGTAATACTAGTGCTGACAGTGACTTCGCCCGCGTGATAGTAAAAAATATCCCTAAGGAACGTACTCTCAGGATAAAAAGTATCCTATATGTTATTCTAAGACATGGTCCATCTATATACCAAGTTTTATCGAAATCCTTTCAGTTTTTTTTTGCGTGATAGTGACATCCATGAGTACATTATTTTTTGTGACATCCATATAAAAAGAATGCGAAGTGCCACCTACAGGGTTTAATTTTATCCAGGGACCTACTTATAATACACACAAAATTTCATCCAAATCGGTCAAGCCGTTTTGGAAGAATTAGGTGACATACACACTTACAGATGAAATATACTTAAAAAGACTAGCAGTCCCGATAGATGTCGTCCTGTCCGAAGACTCTTGCCAGTTAAAAAAATGAACCTGATAGCAGCGCCACCTATCAGGTTCAATTGTATTTTCAAATTACGCAGGGACACACTCAATTACTCGTTATGCACACAAAGTTTCATCCAAATCGGTCAAGTCGTTTAGGAAGAATTTGGTGACAAACACACGTCCAGAAGAATTATGTATATGTACATACATATGTTTAAAGACATGATGCATCATTCATTTTTAGGGGCCCTGTTACAACACATTATATGGACAATAGAAATAAGAAGACAGTTTTTTTTTGTAAACTGATTGAATATAACCCTATTCTTATTTGAGTTGCATTGCATAGGCACATAATAGATAGGTTCAGAAGACAATCTAGTATCTACATACAAAGTGTGCTCGCTCGAGCAACGCACATACATATACATAACACCGCTCACGGACACGATATCTCGCTCGGCTCAATCGCCCGGTCGCACTCATCTCACGCATTTCGCTGCCCCTAGCCACAAAATAGATAGGTATTTTGTGCCCTACCGCGATCGCTAGCGTAGGTAGGTATAAAAACTAAAGTACATCATGAGATTGACTTCTGTATCATAAGTATCTATTTTGTGGTATAAGTAGATAGGTACCATCGAAGACACTTCCGCCTGCTTCCGCCTGACCACCGCTAAGTTCATTTTTGCCTGCACTCGAAACAAAAACTTCAAAGGGTTTGGTTTCGCGCCTCGCCGCAGGAGTCAATGACCGCGATGGTACCTACTTACTTGGCTTCTTTATATCTTGTGATATTTGTGAAAATAAATAAAAAATCTAATAACTATAGATGGTACTTCTTGACTTGTTCGTTGTTCGATAAATTCGAATATTAAACTCACTCCAGTTCCTTCTTTGCTTTCGTACCATGGCTTCGAGCCTGCTGGGCCCCTACGATTTGCTGACATCTTGAGACGCGCATAGAACATTACGCGCCGTCTACGACTTGGGCTCGGTCCGGTTACTGGACGGCCAGACATCGAGCTACCTATTGCTCGCCGTCCGCAAGCTCGCGCCTAACGGTAACTGGAAATCGGAGTCGGGATCCCGGCGGCTGGGCCGTGAGGGCCGTTACCTCGTGCGTGCAGCCTCTTCCTTAGCTAGCATTACTGCTTGGCAGAAGGAGGCTACTACCTTCTATTCCTCCTCGCTCCGGACTATGGCCTGTACCAGCCCGGCGCAAGAGGTCATGGCCACCGATCACATGGCATACTTCGTACCGTGTCCTTCGGGCGATCTAAGTAGTGGTGACACCCGGGCGTTTCTTTCGCACGAATCCGGTGCAACAACCTTCCGAACTTACTACGTACGGTGAGGACCTGCGTCATGCGGAAGGTGAGGACGCCGTGAGGTCTTTCCAGCCACTCCGCAAATACCCCTTTTTGAGGAGTGGCTGGAATTAGTTCAATAAATTTTATCAGTAATTTTTTTTATTTACAATAATGATAGACCGCCCATTGTACGTGTTTTAGATATAAGTTTTTCTTTGTTATGTTTTGTATGTACAATAAAGTATATAATAAATAAATGATAACCGCAGATGATACTCGGGCTGTCGTCACACGCAGGGCCCCAATTTCTGGGACGGTTGGATCGGCGTCGCGTGGGATGGCGTGGCGTCGCGTCGCGTGGGTCAAGTGTAGTTCTAAAAGCCTAGTTTCCATATAAAATGTATGGGGACCGACGCTCCCAGATCGGCGTGTGTAGCCCACGTGTGAGCAGTGTAGTTCTGCCGCCGACGTAGCGTCGCGTGGCGTGGCGTGGGTCAAGTGTAGCTCTAACAGTCTATTTTCCATATAAAATGTATGGAGACCGACGCTCCCAGATCGGCGTGTGTAGCCCACGTGTGCGCAGTGTAGTTCTACCTTAATACAATTGCCATGAACGTGCTTAGACCGTAAGGGTTACCAGATCAGCAATTGCTGGGTTTCAGACACCCAGCTTTGATTTTCAACTGGTATCATAACCACCCAAAATTACCTGCATACAGCGATTCAGATTTATATTCTATGCGTATCTTTACGCTATAGGATTGTTCGAAAGAGTTACCTTGGGCAGGGACTTAAAAACACCTTCATAAAGGTTACAGAATTTTAAATGTTACATGTTGAATGTGTAACAGAATCAAATATGTAACACTTATTAATGTGTTTTCAATGTGTTAACCCAAAACACTTACAAAAGTGTAACCCTAACATATCTGTAACAGATATAAAAGTGTTAACAGTGTTAATAAGTGTAACAGGTAAACGCAGCGTTGTCAAAGTTACAATTTTCAAAGCTATACTTAAACAGATTATTTCAGTTACACATATTAACACTTATTAACACATATAAACAGGTTACAGTTTCATTCGGTAACACTATTGTATCTGTTATATTTAAAAGTGTTTTTCTGTTAAAATTGTTTTAAAAAACAGTGTTAAAACACATTATTACGGTTACAGTTTGAGTCCCTGACCTTGGGTCTGAAAACAGGTAGAGTTTTAGAGCCTGTCTAAAAAGTCAAACAACTTGGGATTTTTAATAGTTTTTATAATTTTAGTAGAGGTACTTTATTTTTATTAAAACATTTCTGAGGGATAATAAATGACGTCGATTGTCTAGCGTATTTCGTTTTTAATAAACAAATCTGATGAAGCGAAAGATTATAACTATTGACTTTGTTCGAACTACTCAAATCGTTTGACCAGTACAAGTTTCACTCACCCTCTTGCTCCACCCAGAGCGGGAGAATTTATTTGAACTTACCCGAGTGTAAGTTAGATAAAAAGTATTCTTGTGCTGTTTCATGATATGATCTACCCACGTACCAAGTTTCATCGAAACCTGTTTAGCCGTTCGAGCGTGGAAAAGTAACAAACATACACATGCACGCACATACTTACATAATTTGGCCTTTATATTATACAGTGAAGGTAGCAGGAAACCGATGGATGCGGGACGCACAGGAACGTTCGATGTGGCGACGCTTGGGGAAGGCCTATGTCCAATATGTACAGTGGACGTGTATCGGCTGAAATGATGATGATAATGATGATTATACAGTGTGGTTTTCTACTTGGAAAAAAAACCTTTCCTTAAGTTAGTTGACCTTTAACTTTGATTTGAAGTAGGTATAGAATAACTTACACCAAAAATCATCATCATTAGCTGGAAGCCTTTCTTCAGGAACCTATTACATTTCACTAATTATACTTTTTGCGTGACTGCTTAATTGGAAAACCGGAGGCAAGTTAAAGTTACTTGTAATTTAAATTCAATTTGGCAGGCTTTGAAAATCACTTGGTTAGTTGGCAAGATCAAATCTTAACGAAAATTGCGTTCTAATCTTGCTTCTTGTACACAATTGTTATTAGATTCAAGATAAATATCAAGATTTTGGAGAAATTGTTCAGGGTGTTATTAAGTTGTAATGAAAGTATCAATATCGTTTACAAAGGGTTGGAAGGGATATTTACACCTTAACGGCACGCAATAATAGGGGTAAGTACAGGCTATGCTTTCACAGGTACAAAATTAGTGTCCAATATAAACAGAACTTTCTTGAAACCGAATTTCGTTCCCAATTTCCGGCCATCTTAGGCGCGGTCTTGCAAATGAAATATTGAGCATGATGAATTGCGGAGCATCGCCGTGCCCTCGTGGGGGTGATCGGCGGCGGAGACCTCTCGCGCCGGGCCTTGGTCGAGGCCATGGTCCGTAGCAAGGAGGAGTGGCAGGCGGTCGCCGACTTCTGCGAAGCAGTAATGCTCGCTAAGGAGGAAGCCGACCGCATCAGGCAACGGCGCTCTCGCCGCCGCCGCCGGGATTCCGATCCCGATTTCCAGCCACCGTAGGCGCGGGCTTGCGGACAGTGAGCAATGGGTAGCTCGCTGTCCGGCCGTCCGTTAACCGTCCGGCCGGTAACCGTCCGGACCAAGCCCAAGTCGTCGACGGCGCGCGCTGTTCCCGCGCGCCTCAAGGAGAAAAAAAACAAAAAGCATGATGAATTGATTTTAAAATATCGATGATAGAATAGAATAATCTTCATTTTAATTACCAAAATAGTATATAGTATAGAAGTAGTGTAGTAGTATTTTTACAAGTGACATTATATCGATCTCAATTTTACATCATCTGACATCATCAACTAACATGTTTGTTTATGTCATTTTGACATTTAAAATGTTAAACATTGTCCTTTTCCCCTTTCTAAGCTATGTTTTATTAAATAAAAAGTGTAATCAATCATCGTTTGGTAAACAGGAAGAGCTTTGCCTGAAAAAGTATCACAACAAAAACTTTATCCAGATTGTATTTGCGTTCCATAGAGAACAGTTCCATAGGGAAGTGTTCCTTTGTTTATTGTTAAGTTATAGTCTTTATACAGACGAAGTTTGTGACTGTTTCTATCGACAGTATTGTTGTTTTTCTTTATGCAGGTTTAGTAATATCACTCTCATCTGTAAGTATATGATATAATTTACCTTAACTTATTTAAGGTACGTGTAGGTTACGTGATAGCCCTTCTCTGGATGTCTTCAAGAGGAAACTTAAAGAGCATCTCCTTTCACAATGACATAGTCAACATATGTATTTATGCATATATTATATAAGTATGTATTTATATATGTATGTATGTTTATGTATTATTTTATTCATTATTTTTTTTAATTGTGCACTGGATCTTACCCTCTACTGTGATTTCTCTCTATCACTCATTGGTTTGCTGGAAGAAAACTCAACTTTGAGTTAAGCTCGCCTATGTACATGAACTCTCTGATGTCCACATATTTTGTTATCTATCATGGTGTACAATAAAGAATTAAAGAAGGTGACTGGTACCTAATTAGTGACCGATACTTAAACACGTTATTTTACTCATGATTTCACACAACTTTCCCAAAGAAACTTTTATTAATCTCATTCGTTTTATCACAATAACAAAACAGCTGTTCACGCAAATTCGCGCGCGCTCCCAGCTGTTAGCCGCGTCCGTCTCATGTACCTTACTTACAATAGTGTGTGTAATCATGTGTTCCAATATAAGTTAAATAATGAATATAAAAAAAAAGTTTCTTTAGAAAAGTTGTCTGTTATCATGAGTAAAATCACGTGTATAATTATCGGTCACTAATTACCAGTCACCCTATATACAGACATATTAATAATATACATACATAATTTAATAATAATGAAGTTAAAAAATTAATTTGATTTAATCTTCTATGTATAAAAGCAATACCTCTCACTGATTAATCATAGAATCTCAGAAACTATAACAACTACAAAGTTATTTGGTAGGTAGGTTCCTTATAGCGTGTAAAGATCCACTAAGAGCGGATTTTACGAAACACCACACGTAAGGGAGTAAAAAAGAGTAATTTTTTTATAAAAAAACCAAAATTCACGCGGGTGAAGCCTGGCAGAAGCTAGTTAATAAAGTGTTTTCTTACTTCTACACACTACTTTCTACACTTCTTCTAATCTCTCCTTTCGCAGGTCTGCTGAAAAAAAATAATATTTTGGAAATAAAAAGCACCTTTGTACATTTTTTTATTATAATGTATCTTCTTCTGTAGGTATATATGAATACAAGTCAATAAATAAAATTATGAGTCATAATTTAACCAAACATACACAAACCATACCTAATAATGTAATAATAAAAATACATAATTATACACCTAATTATATAAATTTATTAGATCTACAATCATATTGAATTCCGTGAATTTCTACTTAGCCAGAGGGCAAAATTAGGAGAGAGCAAGAGGCCTCTCTCTTAATTTTGCTGTGCCCGACTGGGTCCATATTGATCTTTGACTATTTGTTAAACCATTTATGTACAAATGGAATGCGATAAAGTATTGAGTAGAAATAGTTTCAACTTATACAACATTATTTTTAGTTTATACGAAACCTGAACATAAATATAGTTTGCTCAGAATTAAATAGATTCCAATAGTTTTTACACCATGTTATATTTTTTCCCAAAAATATGTAAAAAGGTCACAAGTTGGCTGATCATAGTGGTCATTAGGTGCTAGCAAACAGCTGGGTGCAAGTGCAAAACCAACCCTCAGTCAACTGGATGGCCCGCTGACTATGTATTTTTGCCGACATAACAAACTTATAACTTTGTGTTTTTTCAGGATACCAGTTATGAAATATGCTACATAGATTCTGAACATGAAAATATTAGACATGTGTTTCAGGTTTCGCTTATACTTAAATTAATGTTATATATGGATACATAAATGCTAGCAGTGCATTCTGCGAGCAATCTGCCGTGGCGTTTGCCACATAAGTTAGAAGATAAAGTTCTTCGGGCTATGTCGCGTCGATAACCGTGATTTTCCTGCGGATGTCTTCATTTCTGATTTGATCGCGCAAGGAAAATCCAAGCATAGCCCTCCCTATTCCTCCTCTGTTTGGGTGACTTTAAGGCTTCTGATGAGCTCTATTGTGAGTGATCACGTTTCAGAGCCGTATGTCGTCCTCAGCGCTGTCAGACGTCTCGATTTTGGCTGGACGTCCCGATTTTTAAATCAAAATTAAATGTCCCGCGCTGGACAGGCTCATCTCGCTTTTCGAGGATAACTCAAACGTGCGTGCTGCGCACTGAAAAAGCGTGGGCGGGTGGCACAGACGAGTGAGGACTGGCCGCCTGCCTTGAAACGCCATATTTTTCTAAGAAATAAAACATTTTTCGATTTTGGTTTCTGTTTTCTTTTTTAAATTCAAAAATCGAATAAGACTCAGCTCAATAGGGTAAATCTGATTTAAAATATCATATTTTTATTAAAATACATTTTCTATGGATATTTTTACTATCTATTGTCACGTAAAAGTAATTTAAACTCAATTAAAAAGATAAATTTTAAAAACTTTTGATTATTTTCCTTTTTTTTTTACTATGTCCCACTTTCGACGAAAGAATCTCGCTTTTTCACTCAAAAAGTTCCTAAATCCTAACTTGGCAAAAAAAAAGATGGATGATTGAAGAAATGATGGAAGATTTTCAGGATCCAGGATGAGTAGGTATTGCTTCACATTAAAAGATACGTTCACTCTAGATAGAGGTCATTAAAGAATTTACTTTGGTTTTTGGCTAAACGAGAAAATAACAATAAAAATTGAAGTTTAGTGTACCGGTGCAGCGGTGTACGGAACATCCATGTCCTTAAGTTGGACAGCTTCACTTACGGAATTCCAGACTAAATTTTAATTACATTGTCTTTTGTTAGTCTTTAATCTCTCACAATCGGTAGCCGCAATATGTCAAGCGACTATGCTGCCTTTTCATACCCCGCAGCGCCCAGGTTAACTCAAAGTCAAATCGACAACCGTTTGTTGCTGCAACTGGCAACTGTTAAAGTAAACCTAAAAATAATATTGTAGTTGAAGCGTCTGCGGAGCGTTTTAACGCACTTCGTTGGGGAACAATCATTAAGAAAAGTCCCGATAGTTAAATAGTTATGATATAAATGTAGTTAACAACTTCCGCGTTGCGTTGTCATTAGGATAAATGGTTTTTGTGGTTTCTGTATTGTTTATGCTTCTGTTTGAGGTTACTGCCACTTTGCTTTATTGGTGTTGTTTAGTTTTAACGATTATTACATTTTAATGAATATGTAATGATATGAAGGGGTAAGAGATTCTAGACGCCCGGCGCACTCTGTACAGCTAGCACTCGGTAACGCAGAGTCTATCTGACTTATCCTTTTACCAGGATGTCACAAAAGCAAGACCTTTACTCATCCGGGTGTCACCACTCCCGGGTGTCAACATTGGGTGGACCGCCCGGAGGACACGGTAGAGGTATGCTCCACCTAGGTAGAGCCTAGTACAAGCCATGGTCCGGAACGAGGAGGAGTGGCAGACGGTCGCGTCCTTCTGCGAAGCAGTAATGCTAGCAAACAATAATAGCCTCCTCCGCGCGCGAGGGGTTATTATCACATAACTAATAACATAAACATACCTAAATAGCACATCAATTGCGCGCTACCATTACTCACAAATATAGGAAAAACACATAAACACAAACATGGACAAGAAATGGGGCTGTCATTGGTGTGAAAAAATCAGTATCAAACATAATATTATATTATATACTAGCTGCTGCCCGCGACGTCGTCTGCGTGAAGCCTCTACAGCACTAAAAATACCTAAGGTGCCAGTGTCGCTATAGCATTATAAATAAACAACTTTTAAAATACATAGCATTATAATATACGTTTTTTTCGCAAACGAAGCTATTAAAGAGAGTTATATGGAAATCCTGCTGAGTTCAGTCATAAGATGTGACTGAAGGAAATAGAGAAAATAATGCAGGAATACATTCCAGGACACAAAAGAGTAAAAATACGTATAAAGGTATCATACTTTACAAGACTTCCCTATAAACTACGTTGGTAGTTATACTGCCAGGAGCCAAAATGTAAAGAGAGTCAGGACTGGTGGCGCGGGAGCAAGCGACGTAAAGTTGCCCGTGTGAGAAGCAACTTGTCCTGAGGTCGACACCCGCTGCCCTCAGTGTCTGCCCCTGCGACTTATTGATGGTCATCGCGAAGCAAACACACACGGGGAACTGTACGCGCTTGAACTGGAACGGGAAATTATGGGGTATGAGGGGAATGCGTGGTATAAATACTGCCTCGCTGACGCCACAACCCGTAAGAATTTCCGCCTCAATGGTGTGTCTGTGTGGAGCGAGATGACTTTAAGGCGGGTCCCGTCACAACTTCGAAGCATAATCGGGACACCGACCTTCAGCTTGATGGTATGCGCCGGAAGTCTACTTGCTGACAGGGAAATCAGAAATTCCACGGAATAACGTGTGGCATCATCTTGCTCGACAACAGTGTTTATCGAGGTGTAGACAACTTCATTCTTCACAATTTCCGAGAGAATGCATTCGTTAACTGCTGCAGCCTGATTATTTTTGGGCGTCAAAATGGCCCGCTCACACACCCAAGAATTCTGCTGGTGCGGTATACGACTGATGTCCCCGTACACACAGTAAATGAGTTTTTCTAAGCTGGATACCACTCTACCGAGAGACTCTGGAAGCACCACCTGTCCACCTCTCTCTTCTGGTAGAGTGCCTTCGCCAAGACTTAGAAGGACATCAGAGAATTCTTGAGCACGTGCATTGCCGCCGAGCCGAGCTCTCAAGCGCAGTGTACGAACTCGTGACCACAACGAAGATTGTTTTGACGAAGCATTCACCTCGTCAGCCCTCGATCCCCGCGTCACCTCGGGAAGTGTTTGCCGGAAATCGTCACTGAACAGAACTGTGACACCATCCATTAAATGTTAGTTCCTGCGGATGTCCTGCAGGGTTCTGTCCACGACCTCAACTGCCTTCCTATTGGCCATCGTACACTCATCATCAGAGAGCAATCCTTGAGCACGTGTCCCTTATCACTGTTACGTGACACACCACAAACAGGCGTTTTGGCGCTTTCTAAATCGATGGGAATTTTTAACATGGCATGTGCTATCTTGCCTTCCGGAAGCAGTGTGGCAGCGATTCCCGATGACGCTACAGCAATAGCAATTTTGTCTTGCCTCCTGACCTCTGCAAGTATGCCAGTGGTAACAAACGTTTTTCCTGTTCCACCAGGAGCATCCAAGAAAAACATTTTACCCTGGTTTTGCCCAACGCTTTCAAGGACGGTGTCATAAATTTGTTTTTGCTCTCAAGAGAACAAAGCGACATGGTAATTTCGTATGGTGGTTGTTTCGCCCGGATCGTAATTTTTCTTAGCATTATACTCCCGATTTCCACGTCTTGATGTGGTGATTGGACAGCTGGTAACCCATATTCGATCAGTGGATTGCCACCCATAGAAATGACCACATCTTGAAGTGAACTGAGACAGGTGTTCAGCACGCGTTCATCAGTTACTTCGACTTCGTCTCTAGTAGCACGCCTCAAAGCTCGTAGAAAATCTTCAGACAGATGATGGCGATACTTCTCCCACAAAGCTACCGGGTTCGCGACTCCACAAAACACCAAGATGACGGCAAGCAGATGACGCATGTGACTGGGACTGTCACTGACGCTTGCCTCCGCGAGGGTGTCATCCCAATTAGGCAAAAGGCTGCATGGTAAGTGGGATACTCCACGCCATCAAATGTCCTCAGAAAGGCGAAAGACGTTGGGCCTGAGACAGTGTGATGTAACAACCGCAAAAATAGCATTCGCCACTATTCGGGTGCACGGTATAAACCCTATCCAATGCAGTGTCCTTGAAAATTCCCGGAAACCTTTCACAGTACCTCCTCGTCGATGTCGGTTGAATACACCCCTTTGCTTGTCGTACGTGTAATATGAAGGCACCTCGTCATACGTAAGGGATTTCGCAAACAGAGCGACTTCACGGAGTCTGAGAAATGCCACCATGTAATACCTAACACCGCATTTTTTTTAAATTATCTTCCTCAACTCTGCTCAAGGTTTTTTGGAGTTTTGTTGGAATTTGAATTTGTCAAAACGAACTATAATATGAAGAAAATGCACATTACCATCTATGAATTTTAAGAATAACTAACTACTAACCTCGCTAATATGATCAAATTAAAAAGAATAATTTCTAAAAACTGTTAACATATAATTTGATTTGATTTCTATGAAATCTCATAGATGGCGCTGTTTTAAAATTGTGTTTATACTAATAATATTCATTAAATTATGTTTCTCTGCCCAAGTTACTTTAATGGCGTAGTTTTTATAGTGTAAAGCTAGATAATAGCATGACTTACTCATAAACAACATTTAAATATGCGTCCTTATATTATACGCTGTCACAGAATGCTTAAGAAAAATAAAGACTCATAGCTCCTCCCCCGTAGGTGATAGCGTGATAATATGTAGCCTATATGTTGACCCGACCTCTTAGTAATATTCATGCAAAATTTGAAGTAAATCCATGCAGTACTTTTTGAGTTTATCCCGGACATACATACAGACAAACAGACAAACAGACAAACAGACAAAAATTCTAAAAACTATATTTTTGGCTTCGGTATCGATTGTAGATCACGCCCCAAGTATTCTTTTAAAAAAATATTCAATGTACAGTTTTGACTTTCCTACGATTTTATTATATGTATAGATATGCTGTGTAATAGATACATAAGTAGGTACTCCTACATAGATAATTATTGAAAACTAAATGACCACTATCGATATTCACAGCGGCAGGTAATGTTCCCTAACGAGTCTTTTAAAAACAGGCTACGATTGAGCGCGTTTAATTGTGTGTGGTAATTCATTCCACAAACGAGCAGCCTGGACAGTAAATGATTTATCATAGAAAGTCGTGGTATGGATTGGCATTTAAGACGCAAGGTCTCTAATGATCTTAGCAATTTTGTATGTAAGTTGTCGAGAAACTCAAGACGTTTTCAAGGTAAAAAGGCAAGTGACATTTATCTTTAGCACCTTGAATTTGACAACGTCTTTAACAGACATATTTTCCGAATAACATCACAAAATGCCATAACACTTTATGTAAGTACAATATAAAAGAGTAAATTCCCCGTCATAACGTATCCAAATGCTCGTGAAATGTTACCGCACGTTGAAATGAAAATACACGGTTATTTTTGCAAAGCCTCTCAATGGTTTTGACCTATTTTTAACCGCAACTAAAATATCATGTTCTGACATGATGACGACATAATAATTTGATATTACGAGGATACTATTTTTAAGGTGAGAAATCATGTAATGACCTCTAATGTTCTAGGGCAGTGTGAGAGGGCGTTTCAGATTTTTACTGACTAATACTACTAGGTACTATATTGAGAACCGAGGTACTATATTAGCCGAGTTGTAATGGCTCCGACTTACGAGTTGTAGGTCGTCGGTTCAAACCAAGCCGGCTTTCAAAACGGTGAAGAAAAACATAGTGAGGAAACCGGCATGCTCTAAAACCAAAAATTCGAAGACATGTGACATCCACCAACCAGCACGGGGCCCATTCCCTCTCCTAGAGAGAGAGCCTGAGTACCCGCAGTGGGAACATTAAAAAGGCTGATGAATGACTGACTAAAACCATATCTATGTTCCATCTTTGTCTTACGTTCTAGGACTCCGGGGGTCCCTTTCAGACTACCCATGACCCCAGTAGCAAAACCAGCAGGACTTGTCCTGCTGGTAACTAAGTCCTTGGGCTTGTTAATCTCGTTAATTAATACAATCAGGACTTCAAACTTGATATCAAGTACGAGATCTTGAGCTGAGGAACGTTTATTAATACGGGCCTAAAATACGAATAACTGAATAAGGAACCAATTAGCAAATAATACTTAAAAAACCACAATATTATACCAAGACGCAACTTCTAACCTGACCCAATAAATCTATTAGATTTCACTATTATTCAACCGGAGACTAATCACGAATCCCTTTGATGTATTACCCTATTGCTCGAGACCGATTTAATTCCGCTTCACAAACGCTTTTACGGAATTTGAAACACGAATTTTTTACAAAAGTTTGTCCGAGGATTTTGTAGTTGGAATACGTTTTTGCCCGCAACGGGACATTTGAGAACCAAGTGGAGTTCGGGCTTTTTTTATGGTGGGAAAAAATCATCTAATGACAACCCCCGCTCTTGGGCGGAGCGGGAGATAGTGTCAGACTCTTACTGACTAAAAGACCCACCCCGTTCCTTCTAGCCTTCATACCGGGGCTCGAGCTCCCTTTCGGATAACCCTGGCCCCAGTAGGCTTCGACCGGGCTGGGTCCCTGCTGTTGCTGACAACTCCTTGAGGCGCGCGGGAACAGTGCGCGCCGTTGACGACTTGGGCTTGGTCCGGACAGTTACCGGACGGCCGGACAGCGAGCTACCCATTGCTCACTGTCCACAAGCCCGCGCCTACGTTGGCCGGAAATCGGGAGCAGAATCCCGGCGGCGGAGTTAGGGTTTGGAAACATTACTACGATGCGATGAAGCCAGGGCACATTACTCGCAGAACAGGTGGTCGTTGGGACCAAAAGGTTCTAGAGTGGCGACCGCGTACCGACAGACTCAGCGTTGGAAACCCTCTCACAAGGTGGACCTGGGACCTGGGCCCCGTTTAATAAAGCTGACAATCCGACAAGTCTGACATATGCCAAAAAGTGACGATACGACAATTCTTCTGTTTAATAAAACTTACAGGTGACATAATTGTAATGTTCGAAAATCTTGACATGTTGCATTGTCACGACAATTCGATATTTTTTTGTTCAATAAAACTTTTTGCGTGAAAAACTTAACAAATCTGCTTTATTAAGAGGACGACGTAGGAACCTAGAAAAATATTGTCTTTAACCAAATATCATCATAATATGTTGGAAATATGCTCCAACTGCAAATGAGCGTGGTATTACGTTGGGATGGAAATTTATCCGTCGCCGGCCCCTTAAACATAAAACTGTCGTGAGATATTTGTAGAATGATCCGACAATCCTGACATGTGCATTATTTGATGTCGCGAAATCATATCGTGAAAGTTGATGGAAAGTGTTTATATACAAAAAAATGGTACTGAAATCGAGCAGTGAGAGTTGTACTTAAAAGAAATACGAACGAGGAAATAACGACGGTAATTTAAATCCAGAATCTATTTCTCCTTTTTAATCACAGATTTCTGTTTTAAAGAAAAAAAATCGGGTATGCAAAACGACCGTAGAACATTTAATTGTTCTTCAACTCCAAATAAACAAATTTTATTCGCTTGGCATTGGATGGGTTGTGGTGCACAGTAACACATTATTGGTGATGCACATGCCCTAACCAAAGCAACCGAACATCACTGTATAAGAAGGGTATATATTATAGAGCTGTCACTATTGAATTACTCGGAGAATAGGCTCGCTGGTAACTGTTATCAGATACTACTTCACTTCACTATCACTTTTTATAAAACAAAATTATTTGTAGATATGTCAAAAGTCGATATAATTGTTGCGACATTGGTAAAATTGTTAATTAGTTAAACTAAACTAAAACTAAATTTTAAATCTCATGTAAGTGAACGATGTAATATGTTCTTATGAGAAATAAAGATTCTTTAAACCTAATTGTTGTTTGTAAAATTGTTGTTATTGTTGAACTAAGTTTTTTTTACAATTGTCGAGTTTTTCAGAATCAGAATCAGAATCATTTATTCGTAAACAAAGGTGATAATTAAATACAAGATTTTAAAAATGAGGTAGTACGCTATGTTCTGTCAATTGACATACAAATTATAAGGAGAAAAAAAATATGTTACTAAATTAAAATATAAATTCATCACAATATCATTATGCTTGCAAAAGCATAAGAATTAAGTTTTATTGAACGCGTTTTTCATTGACAAATTTGTCAAGATTTTACCTGTCACTTTTTGATATATTTGTCACTTTTATTAAACAGCCTAAGCGTGACAATGCTACAATTATGTCAGTTTTTTACATATATGTTGAATTGTCAGCTTTATGAAATAGGACCCTGGTGAGGGTGTGGGAATCTGATGGATTCGAGACGCAGAGAGAGAGAGAGAGACCCAATTTCGCGTAACCAATATTTTATTAAGATTACAAATTATCCAATGACTTCTCCCACCCTAGAGTGGAGCAGGAGGAAGTGTCAGACTAAAACCCACACCTTTTAGTTGCCCTTTGTGATCTGTGTTTCGGTCTTTGGGTGTATCTTTTGATTTTTACTTTATTTTATGGATATTTTATGTGCTTTTTTTCTTCTATAACCTTTTCTTTTTTACAAATAATTCAAAATCTTTTTGTCGCTGACGGTACCTTCTCAATACTTCGGTATTGAAGGTATGAATTAATAAATCACTCTTGTTTGAGAGCTCCCCTTTCAAGTGTCGTTTGAATACCTTTTGAGATGGTGATTTTTAAAAGAATAATATTTCATGTTGGGAGGTTTATCAGAGAATATTTCTTTCTGTATAACTTAGCCTTAACGTGGTTGATAAATGCAGAATATAGTATTATTTCCTCTTCGTATTATGTCGTTAGTAGAATTTAACTCATGTTAATATCAACTTGACGATACTTTATACATGCATAATCAGACTTTTACACGTGACAGAGACGGCGTGCATTGTGGATTACGGCCAATGTCCTGTCATAGACAAGAGGCCTGAGTCCCAGCAGTGGGAACCTTATAAGGCTGATTATGCTATTATTTTGTTATGTTAACTGTATTTTAAATTCCTCCATCTTCAGCTTGTCCATTAAAAGTTTAATTAGGAACCACTTTAAACTATCGATTTTTTAAGTGCAAAAATTAAAAAGAACTTCGAACTTACAGCTTCTTGTGCGCCTTTCTCATAAAACTGCGGTGTTTTTCAATAAAATTGTTAACAAACTTGGTCAGTTTATAAGATCGGGGAAAATTCATTCTGTTTTTAATGTTCTTGGGTAATTCATAAGCTAACGGTTAACCGTATGGACAGTTGTGTTACAATCTTCAACATCATCCCTCTTATGTTTTTTTAAGCCGGAGTTGCGTCGAAACCTAGTGTCACAGTCTACCAAAAAGGTATAATAATTTACATATACACATCTATTTTTGTATTAGTAAAAAAATACGAAATCCCAAAATTGTCCCCGATTTGTCTATGTCCAACAGTGGACGTCTATCGGCTGAAATGATGATGATGATGAACTGACACAATTCAGTATTAGTATAGACTGAACTACCTATTAATGCAAACGTGATAATTGGCCACCAGATTTATTGGTCAGACTTGTTCTGACTTATAGCCACTTATTGAGTACAATTAATAACCCCGATTGCATGAAAGTACCTACCGTAATATCGTATAACTATTTGGTAATCCGCTAAATAGCTCCTTGGTAGTAATAATAACATACTTGACCCTTCCGAAAATACACTTTTACGCTACATTTAAGCCAACAAATCAGGGTACACGTCTAGTGGCGACAAACGAAATCACACAGAGAATATCAAGAGTAAAGTATTGCAGGAAACCAATATGTTACTGGTATTTTTTGTCCACCGTACAATATTTCCGATATTTGCCGACTTATACGATATTTGAGATGAAGTTTTTCTGAAGGAGCTGATAGATCAAACATATACAGCATTATTTTTAGTTTATGCGAAACCTGAATATAATTTGTTCAGAATTAGTAACAAAATGGATTCCAATAGCATTCCACACCATGATATATTTTTTCCTCAAATTTTTTTCAAAAGGTCACCAGTGAAGCGGGCATTAGGCGCCAGCACACAAGTGGGTGCAAGTGCAAAACAAACCCTCAGTCGCCTGGATGGCCCGGTGACTATGTATTTTTGCTGACATAACAAGCTTATAGCTTTGTGATTTTTCCTGATACAATTATGAAATTTTGTACATAGTTTCTTTACATAAAAATACTAGACACGTGTTTCGGGTTTCACATATATACTAAAACTAATCTTATATAATATTACCAGCTAAACCCAATTATAAAGTGAACTAGTTTCGCCTAGACCAAACCAGTTCTTCTTAGACGCGATAGGACAAACCAGTATAGCCTAGGCCAAACTCGTTCATCTTGTTACCAATGGGATAAAGTACAACCTAATATCGGGTGTGACCGGAAACAAATATAAGTTGACCTAGCGATAGATGTGAAATTACTGATTAGTTAATAAACAACGTTAATATTGCCTAATTATTTTATTTCTATTCCTTTATTCAGTTTACTTTGAAAAGTCTATAGAAATTACATACTGGTTGAAATTAGTTGAGACGAGGACGTAACAGTAGGTATATCCTAAAGGGGTGACCAGATGGTTGCAAACCAACGTTGTAGTCCCAACCAAGGTCACCTAGTTGTTATCCGTGTAAACAGCAGTTGTAAACCATGACCTTCAACGCCCTCAAAGTGAAAGTCAAAGCTTTTAATTCAAATAGACCATTTGCAGGCACTTTTGAATAGTCAAATGTCGGTCAGGCCAAGAAAAGTGAAGCTAAACCCTCGGTTGGGAAGTCAAGTCAAAGTCAAAGTCAAAAGTTTTTTGTTTCACATAGGCCTACATGGGCACTTATAAAACCGGATCGGAGGCGCGTTTTTCCAACCACCGAACATGTTGGCGCGTAGTTTACATCCATGTAGCCGCAACA
Organism: Mythimna albipuncta; assembly: GCA_929112965.1. Lineage (NCBI taxonomy): Eukaryota > Metazoa > Arthropoda > Insecta > Lepidoptera > Noctuidae > Mythimna > Mythimna albipuncta. The sequence continues at coordinate 1,027,033 of OV815980.1, forward strand.
CAAATCAAACTCACAAACCTAGGTTACCTTGATTGGAACGCTAGTTTGCAACCATTTGGCCAATCCTTAAAGCAGGTAAGTCTAATTAGGATAAACCGATTCAACCAAGAGTAAACTAGTTTATCCTATCGGTAACACGATGAACGAGTTTGGCCTAGATTATACTGGTTTGTCCCATCGAAAGCCTAGGCTAGGTGAGTGGTCTGAAAAGTTTCCGCCCTCAGTGTGAAGATAACAGCACTTTTTTTTAAGTATTTGTCAATAAAAGCTTATAGTTGTGCATCGTTTGACTATTACTCACAAAATTTCAGCCATTTTGGACACGCAGTGGTTATTTGACAGTCATTGGAGTGAGTCAATGTGAGATGCAGAAAAAGATAATCTTTTTTCACTAAGACAACGCGCCCTCTTAAACCTTAGCAGTTGCCACGATCAGATCTAGGCCGCCGCCGCCACCGGGATTCCGATCCCGATTACCGGTCACCACAGGCGAGGGCTTGCGGACAGTGAGCAATAGGTACTTCGCTGTCTGGCCGTCCGGTAACTGTCCGGACCGAGCCCAAGTCGTCGACAGCGCGCACAGTTCCCACGGGCCTCAATGAGTTGTCAGCAACAGCAGGGGCCCAGCCGGGTCGAAGCCTACTGGGGCCAGGGTTATCCGAAAGGGAACTGGAGCCCCGGTATGAAGGCTAGAAGGAACAGGGTGGGCTTTTAGTCGGTAAGAGTCTAACACTCTCCCGCTCCGCTCAAGAGCGGGGGTTGTCATTGGATGATTTTTCCCACCAAAGCAACTTCTTTTTGTTCCCTCATCAAATAATTGCGCTTGGAGGATAAAGATTTTCGTCAAATGTTTAGGCGAAATTCGTGAACAATTATTTTGCAGAGAAAAATGCCCAACTGTTATTTGAACGGGTTAGAGAGATGGAGGCATCGCTGGGAGAAGTAGGTAACTATTAGAGTTCTAAGACAAAGTAAAAAAGAAAAATAAACCTTAAGAAAAAATGTCTCGTATCTTTTTAAGTTGGAAACTTTGTATACTGGTTTGTACTATAGAGGGCCTAGACGAAACTAGTTTGTTCTAAAATCAGGTTAGGTAATATATAGATCAAACAGACTTAAGGTACTCGTCTACACAAAGTATCGGAGTGAAAACTTTTTAATTTTTCATAATGAATGGACCCCTTGTCCCTTTCATGTATTATGGCTGGCTCCTGTTGAATTTCATTATCATTTTTAAGCTTAGTGAAATCGTTACATAAGGACTGATAAATCACCTTTAATTTTAGAGTAACACTGAGAATGTTAGCACTTGTTATTAAGTCTCTCGTAGACAGGAATTTTGTAATAGCGTCAGATCAATTTGATTGATATTCAGAATTCGTATTACAATTTACGTAAATCGGCCATTTATGTCTATCTCTAACGTTTCCCTCGAAGCTTAAGACTTTAAATTAAATATAGTAATAGACTATATAACTCCTAATTTCTTATTACTTACTGTATAAAACTATCCTCGTGTTTAACACCCCTCCCCCCAGTACTTCAACCGTACTATATATAAAAAACCCTTTTGTACCAAATTAAAGCGAAAAAAAGGATAGGGTTTTTTCTTTCTCAATACACTAATCTTTAAACCGAATCTACTAGTAACTATAAAATAAATCGAAGTACAAACAGAGGTTTGGAGGTTTTTATTATATACTTACTAGCTTTTGCCCGCGTGGCTTCACTCCAGCTCTTCCCTACTCCACCCTACTATACCCTACTCTACCTTACTCTACCCTACTCTACCCCACTCTAACCTACTTTACCCTACCCTACTCTACCCTACTCTACGCTACTCTACACTACTCTACCCTAGTCTACCATAGTCTACCCTACTCTACCTTACTCTACCTTAGACTACATTACCCTACTCTACTCTACCCTACAGTACCCAAATTTTCATTTTTTTTCCCCTTAAGAACCTTTTCCTCACAATAATTATCAGAACAAAATAGAATTAGCGAAATTGGTCCAGCCGTTCACGCGTGATGCCGTGACCAAGGAAATAGGGATTCATTTTTATATATATAAATTCTTAAACCAGCCCCCCTAGCCAAGTTACAACCGTTTCGCTTGCGTCGAATGCTTTGAGTTGACCTTGTGGTCAATTCTTTTGTTCTGGCCACGTGACTGAGCGTTAAGATGACGTCATTCCCGTACATTTGAAGCTTTCTACAAGCGTTAACTATTGCAGATTAGAAACTTGGCTAGGGGTACAGGACTTCTTTCTTCAGCCAACACGCTGCCTAGCTAAAGTAACTGATATAAAGAAAACAAGTTATACAAAAGTCTGTGCCCAAACAGAATCTATTTGGGAAAGTGTCCGCAGCGTGAATGAGACGGGAACAGCCGCAGGGCGTCGTTGACGCAATCACACTGAACTAAATCACAGCGACTAGAGCGCTTTAGGGCTGCAGACATCAAGCAAGAAAGTTTAGAAGACCAACTCTTAACAAAAAACTTAAAATTCAGGTTATATTAGACCAAAACCTGTACTTTTAAGTTACTGTTCACTTCAGCCTTTAGAAATCTTAAACAAAATTTTTATCTTAATTTTTTTTTATCACATTTAAGGGCTAATATCAATTTATTTTATTTATTTAACCAGAACGACAATGCCAATTACACTAATTACAATAGATACAAATTATGTCGAACACATCAAAGAAAATATGAAGATAGGAGCTTCCGAGGCATACTTCGAACAGAAGTTGCATGCCGTGGCAAGGCGCTGGAATGCCACGGTTTCTAAGCGGCTAGACTGGGCTGACTGGCGGCAAAATCCTTTGCTATACTATACCGGGCTTTGTAAGCTCTAAGTGTATGTTACCTAAATACGACATCGAATCGTGATCACTCACAAACCAACAATATCTCATTTTATGTTGGAAATCATTAAATAACTTGTCACGCTATAGGTGGAGCAAACGCACCCATATTTCAAAGAGATCCCTTACAACTGAAAGGGTAGAGTAGTTACCGCTCTGAAACGGAATAGGCAAATGAAGAAAGAGGTGGGTTTTAGTTACAACAAGTCTGACACGCCCTGTCGCTCCAGCCAGAGTATGGTAACGTTGATGGTTTTCACCTAAAAAAAAACCGATCATTTTACATTGGAACACTCCAAGGCCTCCACTTTTAAACTCCACGAATAAAATCCAGCTGTGTTCCTGCAGTGCGGTCCAAGTCCGCAGCAAATCTTTTTAACAATCCCGGAGAACGATGAGTGGTGTATGTAATATTTTGATGTTTGCTTGTCAATTCTAATTTGTAGGTACTCTGGTTTAGATTACCGGCATAAACTGCCAACCTATCATCTTCATTTCAGTCGAAAGACGTCCACAGATAGACGTAAGCCTCCCCCAAGTGTCCTCACAACGACCGGTCCCATGCATCTCGCATCTATCGGATTCCCGTGACCATCATCAAGTCATTGGTTCACGTCAGGAAGCCTTCCAACACTGCGTGTTCTGTTCTTGGTGCTCCTGCAGATATCTTCATTTCAAATCCAATCACGCAAGGATACTCCGAGGGCTATCTTCATTGCCTTTTAACATTCCTATACTATTATAGTTACAGCACTTGTTAATCTTTCGAATACTTACCGTAATTAGACACGCAATAGAAAGACAATGAGAGATCGAACGCCGGCGTTTGCTTGGGGTTTTAATGAATTAAGGAATTAATGATCCATCTTCACTCATCATAAGTTGACATCAAATGGATCTTCTGTGTTTTGTCTATATCCTGATGCAGCGCTTTAGGGTTGTGAATATTTTAAAAGCCTGCTCTGTATGGCCGCGGTCTAATACTGTGATGAACGAAACGTATTTGCTGATGGAAACCGTGTGTGATGGTCAAGAAATGGAAGAGAGGCTACTTAATATATGTTGAATCTTTTAAGCGTAGTGCTATGTCTGAGACTTTTGAATCTTCTCTCAGCGGTAAAGCAAGCGTGATAATAGATATTTTCATACAAACTTTAGACCTCTGATTCATCCGCTTAGCAGGTGAATTTTAAGAAAACCTTTCTGATTCTTTATGAATTTCATAAAGCAATCTATAAGCAAAATTTCAGCATTCTAGGTTTAAGGGCTATATTTCAACGGGACACCATGCTACCAAACCAATCAACCAAGCTACCAAATTAGACACCATATAAGCATCAGAGTTGCCACACGTCCGAGCTGGTCGCGCCACCAAATTGGTTTCGCAACCAAACGCACACCAAGTGAGTAACTCTCTATAAAGTTGTATATATTTTGTTGTTAGCGGTGACTGGCTGCGCCGCCATGGTACCAAACCAGACACCAAACCAACCAACCAAGCTACCAAACTAGACTCCATACCGGCCACCAGAGTCGCCACACGTCCGAGCTGGTCGCGCCACCAAATTGGTTGCGCAACCAAACGCACACCAGGCGAGTAGCTCTCTATAGAGCTGTATATATTTTGTTGTTAGCGGTGACTGGTCGCGCCGCCATGGTACCAAACCAGATACCAAACCAAACAACCAAGCTACCTACTAGACACCATATAAGCATCAGAGTCGCCACACGTCCGAGCTGGTCGCGCCACCAAATTGGATGCGCAGCCAAACGTACACCTATTGAGTAGCTCTCTGTAGACCTGTAGCGGTGACTGGTCGCGCCGCCATGGTGTCTCGGTGAAATATAGCCTTAAGGGTCAGAGGCCTTACTATGTTAAAATGTCAGTGGTGCGAGCGAGAAAGATGGCCTCTAGGATAGGCGTTGAAAAGTCAAGGAGTGAATCAGGACCTTTTATAGTACAGTGTGCAGTGTGTGTGTGTGTGTGTACTAGTATTTTATGTGTAGTGTAACATTCATTTGTGAGGTGAATAATAGATTTGCTTTTCGACCATGAAAGCGGAAAGTTTATCTACGTGCGTTCTGAGTTAACTCTGTACAACATTATTTTTAGTTTATGCAAACACAGTTGCAGGAAATATGTGTTTGTTTTAAACCCTGCAAAGTCTAAAAAAAAATTGTTCCTTCTATTCTTACACTTTTTAGTGTTTTTTTTTTTTAATTTTGGAGTCAAAGTTCATGCAAAATAGCAGATTTTCAGAGATGTTTACTGGATTAGTTTTACATAACTTTATACATTGATTTCAATAGAAGCTTAGATAATATCCATAAGAAACTGTGTTTCCAAAATAGCTAATGAAAAATGTGTAATAACGTCATAATCGCGTAAGAGCGGTTGTATGAAAAACAGCAAAACATTATGTTGAGTTGCTTCCCCTTATCATCACTAAACGTGTCTCTCATAACAGCCGTCAGTGATCGACCCCATATAATATTCCTCAAGAGAGTGGAAGTTAGAACATGGAATATCAATCTACATAACGAGTAACAAAGATTTTATTATCTTACTTGGTAAACAAAACAACAGAATGTTCCCTTGTTTATCGCGCCGTATAAGACGTGTGTGGCATGAGAATACACTCAGGCTTTTGTCTTCTAGTGTATAGGGGAGACATTATGGCAAGATTACTTTTTATACTTCATGAAAGGTAGGTGGAAATGTAGTGTTCTGCTGTAAATGCCATGAAAGAGCAGTGGCTGACTGATGACGGCCCCAACTTACGAGTTTTAGGGTTTAAACCCAGCCAGGCACATTACTTTGCGTAATTTATTTCATCACTACTGCTCTCAAAACGGCGAAGGAAACCAGCATGTCCTAAAACCAAAAATTCGAAGACATGTGTCATCCACCAACCCGCACTGGGTCCGCGTGGTGGATTACGGCCCATTCTCACTCCTAGAGACGACGCCCGAGTCCCAAACGTGGGAACATTATAAGGCCGACTGTGCTTGATAGGCTATGCCATGAAAAAGAACGAGTTAAGTATTCTAGCTTATGAATTCACTAGCTTCTGCCAGCGGCTTTGCCCACGTAAGAGTAGGTCTTGTCTCCATACAAACTTTGAAACATCGTTTCATCCCTTCAGGGGATGAATTTTGAAAAATCCTCTCTTAGTGCTCGTCTACGTCATTAAAGAAAAATTTGTGCAAAATTTTACGCTTCTAGTCCCAGTAGCATTGGCTGTGCGTTAGTATGTCAGTCAGTATCTTATTTCATATTTATAGATATAGTAGTACCTATAACTTATAAGAAAATAAATGATTTTTTGTAATACGCTTTTCAGACGTGTGGTGCCCTAGTAATAAACCTAAATAGTGTACAAGGTCTTTAGAGTATAACCATAGAAATATAATCATTGAAACGACTTATAGCCAGAGTGCATGTCGTAACAATTCCAGTAGACCAAATAAGGCTTGGGCACATTGTTTTATTATTGAGATCAGGTGCCTACCGTCCATTTTCATGACCAAATCAATTCGATGGTAATTTATAAACAGTTTGCATTTCATGTTTCTAATAGGATAGGATACATTGTTTCCTTATGGAGTTCCCGTGCTTGCCTTCCACCTTCCGGCTCCATTATCAGATCAGTTCGATAGTACTTTTTAGCCAAAGAGCATCTTATGACAATTCTAATCTCATGGATACCTACATTAATTAATTATGGAGTTCCAGTGCCTACCTTCTGGCTTCATCATCTTCAACAGATTAGCTCGAAGCGGTACCATTTTCATTACGATTATATTTTATTTATTCGTATTATATCTCAGTTAACTTTATCGAAATATCTTTGTCTTTGTATTCTCCTTCGGGGAAACTTACGTGATAATTTATTACACTATATGTCTGTAACACGCTCTGATCCTTCCAAATCTATAAATATGTAATTTGCCTTAATCGATCAAGCCATTTAGTCTGTAACGAAAAAAACATACACACTTAACCTCGTATAAACACACAACCCTGTATAGTATCAAACGGGTAGCAAAAACATCCTTACTTAGGAAAGATCCGGAGATATCGTCTTTATAGTAATCCACTCCGCTTGACACTCACGATCGCATGTGATTCGCAACATCTGTTACAAGTACGCTTGACGACGTATCAAGCTTAACTTTCCAGTATAACTTGAACTCACACACTACTTTACCCTTTAGAGAGACCATCTGTGATTTTACTCCGACATTTTCTTTTGAGAGGTCAGTCAGCAAGGATAATGTGATCTAGTTTTAAAATACTGACGTGTCTGAAAAGAGGTACCCACAGAAATAAATATCATTTTCGCTCACAATTTTTTTTCATCTACTATACAATCTATACTCTATACATACACATAAATAAAATTTGAGTGTCTGTTTGTAATATTCAAATCACTGCTTTTTACTCATGCATATGAATATATATACGGTACAAACACAAAAATTTTTTCTTTTCAATTATTGTCTGTCAGATTGTTTGTCCGGGCTAATCTCTGAAATGGCTGGACCGATTTTGACGGGATTTTTTTTGGCAGGTAGCTGATGTAATAAGGAGTAACATAGGCTACTTTTATTTTAGAAAAAAATAAATTTAAAATCCTGTAGTCCACGCGAACGAAGTCGCGGGCACAGCTAGTAAATAAATATTAGTATACAATATTCATTTTAGTATATGCGAAACTCGAAACACTGTCTAGTAGTTTTATGGAAAAAATCTGATATGTTACCTGGTTGTCTTCACAAAAACATGGTCACTGTGCCGTCTGGGCGACGGAGGGGTTGTTTTGCTCCTGCAGCCATCTATGCGCTGGCGCCTAGTACCCACTATGACCTGCCGTGACTTGTGGTGTACTTAGTATCATCGGTGGTGTCCAATTTTTGACTTAAAAAAAAATATTTTTGGGAAATAATATAACATGGTGTAAAAATGACTGGAATTGATTCAGTTACTGTTTCTGAACAAAGTATATTCACGTTTAGCATAAACTAAAAATAATGTTGTATAGTTAAAAGCTTAGTTTACGCCATAACTTCATTATGTGTTGTGATGGTGTCAACAGTAACTATGATCAGAAATTCAGAAGGTCAATATTCTCTCACTTAAAAAGACGTTTGAATTGAGCCAACGCTGCGAATGTGGTGGCAACATCTCGTTATCATACACACGTAACCGAATGGCAGGTAGGTACATCCCATTTCGGTTAGTCCATCTTTTTCTCTTACTTATTAGTTTCTCCTTCCACCTGATATGAAAGTTTCTAACTTCTAAAAATTCTTTCTGTTTGAGATTTTGGGTAAAATTACTTTTTGATATTATTTTCTTTCAATTTCACTTTTTGTCCTTTTATTTTGCAAATAGTAATATGTGCATAAAAACTCAAATATGAATTAATCTATATATACTAAAACCTAACTATGTACTTAAATATAATACAAAAACACAAAGTACACTCAGGCATCGAAGGACTCGTCCACATCGCTGTCATCCGGAAATGTGCCCAGAAGACTGGCTTCATTACCACGTTGAATTGCAATGCTAATTCTTTGGGCCAAGAATAAGCCAGCACCGTGGTCACGCAAGATGTCGATCAGTCGGCGTGAAATTTCCTTGAAAAGGAGACGTGCACTCGGACCCCATGACCCAGTTTTATTTAAATAAGCTTTTAACCCGTTGTATGTTCGGAACGAGGATCGACGCGGGAAACAATAACTTTTTAATTGTGTCTCTAATTACGGCATACGAAAGGTTAATGAAAATATTTTAGCGCTCGATAAAGCATAGTCATCAAAGACATTCATTTTGCGCTCAATAGTTCCTATGACCACTATCCGACCAGTTTTATGGCAGAATATGAATGCATTGTTATCCAAGTTACATAGGTATACCAAATATCAGCTCAATCGGTTATAGGTAACAATTTTAAAATCCATTTGCGAGACTTGCTCTAAATAATTATATGTACATATGTATTTCTATACAAACAAACATTACAACCTTTATGCAACTATCTAATTGGTAAGAAACATTTTAACAGCTGTTAATATCTTGCGGATTTCATCAAAGGACATTAGCGGGGGCTACGCGTGCGGAGCAATCCCGCATGAGTGATAAAATCCGTACGATATTAAAAACACCTTTAGGCCTATACTGCACGAAGGTTTGTGGACGACGAACAATGAGTCCGATTCATTGACAGCGCTAGTCTTCCACGCGCGCTTCAAAGAGATGTCAGCAACACCGTAAGGTCAATTCCCGCTAGAGCCACGACGAATTTATTTATTTATTTATTTAAACTTCATGTACAGTAGTGGTACATAGGCGGACTTAATGCAACAAGGCATTCTCTCCCAGTCAACCTTTGGGTTAAAAAGAGATCACTGTGGTAGGTTTGCACAATAAACAAATAACAAATTATGAAAACGAAAAAAAAAACAAAATAAGTTATTTATATATAATAAAATACATAAATATGCTAAAATAATAAACTAATAAATAATATAAAAAAATATCAAATCTTAAAGAGAACTTAATAACAATTCTGACGAAGAACAAACTAAGGTTGAGAGGACTTCAAGTAGTAGTTCCGAATTTTACGTTTGAAGGAAAATTTACTTTCGGCTTTTTTGATGTCTAGGGGAAGTAAATTCCAGAGTTTTATGGTGGAAACAGCGTAAGAATTGGACATAAAACCAGTACGGTGAGAAGGAATCTGAAGAAGCATGTTTTTGGATGCACGAAGGTTAAGATTATGAGAACTGCCCAACACTTTAAAATATTGTTTTAAATAATCAGGAGCACAAGGATCGTTCATTACGGTGAAGAGCATGCAGAGGGATCTGAGGGATCTCCTGAGACGGCCATTTAAGCTGAGAACGGAAGGAAGAAATGTGGTCATATTTACGAAGCCCGAATATAAAACGAATGCAGTTATTAAGAAGTCGATCCAATTTGTTTAGAAGTTCTTGGGAAAGATCAGAGTAACAAACATCAGCATAATCAATTATAGGTAACACAAGCGACTGGACCAAAGTAGTTTTAGTGCTCGACGGGAGGAAATTTTTGAATTTATAGAGAGACCGCAGCGTAAAGGTGACTCTCTGGCTAACCTGTGCAATCTGCTTAATCCTGCTTAACCTATCGTCAATATATAAACCTAGATCTTTAACGTGAGGTAAGAGAGGGATGACTGTGATGCCGAAAATAAGCTGCGGTAGTTGGCTAGTGTCCAAACTCCGTAAAAAGTAAGGACTACCAATGAGGATAGCCTGGCATTTACTGACATTGACAGTAACCCCAAATCTGCTCGACCAATCAGCAATAGCCAGAAGGTCAGCATTTAGTAGAGAGATGCAGTTGTCAAGGTTGTCAATGTCAGTTTGAGCGTAGAGCTGTAGGTCATCAGCATACAGATGGAAAGAGCATTTGAGAAAAGCAGTGATAGAGTTTATGAATAAAGAAAATAAGAGAGGAGAGAGTATACCGCCTTGTGGAACGCCGGTTTGCAGATCGCACCAGTCAGAACATTTCTGATCAGCACGTACCGCTTGCTGACGACCACGAAGATAAGAAGAGAACCAATCCCGTGCCAATGAAGAAACCCCAATTTGAGACAAGATAGCCAGAAGGATATCGTGATCAACGGTATTAAAAGCGTTAGAGAAATCTATTAAAACTAACACCGTTAACCTCGAGTTCTCCAGGCCATTCCTGACGTCTTCTGTGACTTTAAGTAAGGCTGTGGCTGTACTGTGGCCAGGTCGAAAACCAGATTGAAATGGGGATAACAGATTATTCTTAAACACAAAGGATGAAATCTGCTTAAGAACAACTGCTTCTAGGATTTTCTGAAAAAAAAACCCCGCGGTCCTAGAACCTCAAGGGCAATTGAAGAACGCATCAAGTCACTCTGACCTAGAGATGGAGAAGTTACTGGATAATTTCATATCTCAAAAAAAGGCCTATATTCAAGCTCATCTTACACTGGAAATGTGAGCTTGAAATGTATTTATATGTACGTCGCGACTCGTAAAAGTCAATTTAGCGGAAAGGGGTTATTAGGAGGTAGACACGCTAAAATGCGCGAGAGATATTAAAAGTAATTGCTGCGTAAGTAATCCATGGATTATGGCGCCATATCCGTTCGTGTAATGATCCGGAGTAGAAACATGGAGATTGAAGATGTAGCGACTAATTTTGATCAGGAGGTAATTAATGTTGCTTAACTTTGAGCCGTGCATTAGCTCTGACGTTTTGTAAGCGCCTATATAGACCTATGTTAAATACAAAATAATTTGAATTAAAAAAAAGAAAAAGAAAAGATATGAAATTTTACGATTCCTGTAAGAGAAATACACGGTTACTGACAGAGACAATGCATGGCTACTGTAAGAGCAAATGCACACCTACTGTAAGAGATAATGCACGGTTACTGTAAGAGCAAATGCACGGTCACTGAAAGAGACAATACACGGTTACTGTAAGAGCAAATGCACGGCTACTATATGAGCAATGCACGGCTACTATAAGAGACAATGCACGGTTACTGTCAGAGACAATGCATGGCTACTGTAAGAGCAAATGCACGGTCACTGTAAGAGACAATGCATGGTTACTGTAAGAGACAGTGCATGGTTAATGAAAGAGACAATGCACAGTTACTGTAAGTGCAAATGCACGGCTACTGTAAGAGACAATACATGGTTACTGTAAGAGACAGTGCATGGTTAATGAAAGAGACAATGCACAGTTACTGTAAAAGAAAATGTACGGTTTCTGTAAGAGAAAATATACGGTTAATATAATTTAGAAAAATATGATTACTATTAGGAGAATATGCACTGTTATTGCAAAAAAGCTAGTAAAATATAGGTAAGTAATGCGCAATATATCTCGATATGAATTGCGAATCTACACTAGTTTATACAATTTGTGAATTATTTAAAGCACTTTTAGGAAATATCGTTAGGAAGTCTATGTGTCAAAAAATCTGAATCCAGCAACTTTAAACCAGCGTTAACTCAAAATAAAGGTTCGACACTGTCAGCAGTCACAGTTAATTGTTTCATATTTCAGGTAGCCCGTTCGCTAAAAGCTTTCCATGTTGCCCAAAACATTATTCGTCAATTTAAATCACTGTACGAGCTCTTTCTTTCACAAAAAGGGAATAAAAGGACGAGGTATAACCCGCATAAGTGCCCCGCTCCCCAGATTTGCATAAAATTTGTGAAATAAATAAAAATGTCCTCAGAAGTTCCAAAAACAATTTCATATTTTTACAGTGTTAGCAAACGAGTCATTGTATTTTCAGTCCTTGTATAAACAGAATAAATTAGAATTTTATAGGCGTCATAAAAATCTCTTGGCCACGTAAAAATACTTTAAAATTTTAGGCGGCTCAGGTTTGTTTTAATGGCATTTGAATAAAAAGTTTATGTTTTTTCAAAGCCATCTTTTTTATTTGGAATTTTGTAATTTTTTATCTGTTTTTTTTCTTTGGCTTTTGAAGTGAAACCTTCAAACGGACCCAAATTCTGGGGCTAAGTCCGGGAAGTGTGGAATTTTTACCTCACTAAACCACCCTGGTGATCAACATCAGCACTTAGATGGAACCCTGTTACCTCTTAAAAGACCATTTCGGAACCCCCTCTATTCAACGCCGTTACGCCACATCTCTGGGGTGACCACCTGAGGTACAACGCTCTCCCCTGATCTTCACTGTGCACGGCAGCACGAGATCACTGTACCTTCGTCTTCTCTGGAATCACTTATATCCACGCACCTATAACTTTGTACAAATAAAGAAAAACATTTATCAGTAGCCTTTAGGAACTAAATTATCTCTCTCCGGCGGTAAATATAAAATGAGTGGTAAGAAATAATCCCTAACGTATTAAACGGCCTACTCATACACTGCTTCATACAAATAAATACATCACATTAAGACATGAACTCTACCAAAAATACACACATTAGATATACGTGTAACATGACAGCTTCGAATCAAGCACTTTGCGCCTCAAGTCACCCTAAACAAAATATTTATTTTACCCTGTTGACAGAGTGTTGATATGAAAATGTAATGCGTCAATCCTGTCGACGTAAAGTTGTTAAACTTTACCGGAGTTTGAGGAAACATTTATTTAACGTTGGTTGTTGAAAATTTTGCAATTCTCCCGTGATTTCGTAATGGAGGGCCGCGATTCCAGAGTTTAACTTTTTTGCTGGCTGTACTTTTGGACGGGGTAAAGTGAAGAGTGATATTTTATAATTGATAGGCTCACGGTTGTCTACTATCACACCTGATGATAAGATGTGGTTGATGTTGGAACACTCATGCCTAAAATTAACATATTGACTCTTTACTTAAGGACCCCAGGTCCTTAAGTGGAGGGGTTGTGGTCGGTTGGTGTCTATCAGGAGACATAGACTCTGTTTCCTAATAGACACCGACCGACACTGAGACTGGGATCTTGACCTTCTACCTCCTGCAATGGACAGTACAATTCAATTCAATTTATTCGCAGTAAGTGTTGGTACAATTTACGTATCATATATATACAGTTTTAGAAGCTCATTAATTTGCAGCAAGAACAATTTTTCTGAGACTACAGACCCATAAGATGAAGACCACTTCGAACGACCGATCTCTCAAAAAGTCTGCAATTCTATCATATCATATCACGGTAAACCAAAGTAAGGAAGTTTGCCAATTATGCTTTCGGGCCAGGCACTGTCAAAAGTCTTTGAGAGAGCTTCAATATAATAATAATAAATATCATCATTTATTCCTCTCATAAAGGTATATTATAACACAAGTTTATTTATTTTTGCCTGAAGACTAAAACCTTTGTGAGAGCTTTTCTTTTATGGTGGGAAAAATCATGGACTCTGAATTTGGTTCGAGACCTGTATGACAGATCGCCCTGCTCACACTCTTGTAAACATAATATAAATATAAGTACGCTCCGGCTCAGTCTAACGAAAATATATTCCAAATCCATCTCTTTACCACGATCAACTCAATCATACAGCATTTAAATCTGTCTCCCTTCCCTTGGTTTACGGCTGCCAAAAAATCCAACAGTCGCTTATATGCTAAAAGAGAATATAAATAATGATAATTGACATATAAATTCGGGACACCAACACAAGGGGACACGATTGGGTCCTTGGGAATACTTTTTGTTTTACGTAACATTTAGGGCCGTGTCACACGGAAATTGCAGCGGCCGGCGGCGGCGGGCTATTCTAAAACTACCGACATGACGCACGTAGAGCGCGGTCGCTCGCGTCACCTCAGGCTGCTTCTCCATGCTTTTCATACTTTTCAAGCGACAATAGTCTTTTAAGTATTTAGATAAAGTTTAAAATTAGTTCACACTGAAAGTACTCGCCGCGTCGCTGTCATTCCGGTGTGACTCGGCCCTAAGCTTTTTGGTGTCTGAGATTATGATTTATTCTTGTTTTGGTTGAAAGTTGGTTGAAAGAGCGTTTCTGTAATATCATATGCCATTCAAAACATAACTTGTAAAAAAACCAAAGCTCGCAACTAAGTTCTTCTACCGTAAACAGTTGTGAGATCCATGTAAATCCAATACCAAGTCGGTTAATTTATGCAGTCCCTAATTCAGGTTTTTATTTTTATACACAATGAAGTTATAGGGGGTCGAAAATGGCCTGAATTGTTTTGTGACAAGGATGGTGTGGCCGTGCCACTATCTTGCTCGCCTTGGCGTGGGCACTGCCGTGCTCCCTAATATATGTGTCATGGTGTTTGTGGTCATTTGTTGACAGTAGTTCTTTTAGATGTACCACTGACCCTTTTTATCGTGGTAGTTTCTACAAATCTGATTAAAGTCTCCTGAGCTGAGATACATAGTGCCAAAGTTTGTGGTCACAATCCTCCAAATTGTTTGACTGATCCTTATTCTTTTTAATAATTAACTAGCTTTCCGTTAAGCTCGGGTCCCGCTCCGCCTAAGAGCGGGGTTTGTCAGTGGATGATTCTTCCCACCATAAAAAAATGTGGCCAACAATAGAGCCGTACAGGTTGCTAAATAATAGTCAGAAAAAGTATATTTTGAGAGCATTGACACACAGTCTGACACTCCCTTTGGGTCTACCCTAAGCAAGAGACGTTTTATAATGACTTCCTACCAAATACTTTACGTGCTTTTTGAAGCCGTGTCTCAGAGATAGCACATACTAATGGCGTCACACCACCAACTTCGTAGGAGCCCAGCAGAACCCAAGCCTACTGGGGCCATGGTTAGTCCGAAAGAGTACCCTGGAGTCCTGGAACACAAGGCAAAGAAGAAACACAGTTGTGGATTTAGTCAGTAAAAGTCTGACATGTCATGACATTCCCTCTCGCTCCACCCTAGAGCGGGAGTAGACATGAATTCCCAACTTAAAAAAAAAAAACGATAAATTTCCAAACTCTGGTTTGCTATAGAGTATTTTTTAAAGGAAAAACCCAATAGCTGTTGCTGGTTTTTTGCCGGTCCCAAAGAGGCAGTAAAAAGAGGAAGAAGAAAGTTGACTCGCTGGAGACGGATGTTAGGAGTGTCTTGAGCAGAGTTTCGTACGAATGATCCTATATCAAAAGAACTCGGCATCAGACAGCGCCTATCATCCACATTGCAGTCACGCATTTTGACCTTCATCGGCCATGTTTCCGTCGTGGTAAAGATTCCATAGATATCTCGTAGTGCAGGGCAAAGTTGAGGGCACTAGGCCATGTGGTAGATCACCAACGACATGGACAGACCAGGTCAAGGCCGCAATAGCGCCATCGATCCAAGCTGGACAGCGAGTTACATGGCTCGCCGTCCGCAAACCCGCACCTGCGGGGCCATCAGTTATCCCTCGTACCCGACGCCGGGTGCTGTTCAGTCACTACATCTACATTTCATTTCAACGTTTGAAGAAACTGAGAATTAAAATTTTACAAGTCTCAAAACTAACCTACTTTCAGACTTTTCAAAACTAAATTTCACTTCTAGCTTAACATAAAAAAAAAACTTACTCAGTTTGAGGTTTATGATAATCGACACGATACAAAATGGGACAACGGTTTTGATAGACCCAATTAGGGGCCTATCTCGGTGTCTCGACTTCATTGTGACTTTAAATGGCGGTCATGTATAAGAATGAGGGGTTCTATTCTTGAAATACTTTGGTCTTGAGATTTCTTTTTTGTAGGGATTATTATACCTAATTGAGAGATACAACAGTTTTGCGCTGTTATTTTGTCCAGTTTAGCTGATTTGTGAACTAAGTTAAGTGTTTCTTCTTCGATTTGATGTTTCAATTTAATTTTGTGAACCTTCAAAGCCTAACAGCATCGCATAATCACCCTTGTAAATATTCCCACTGCTCTCTAGTAAAGGAAATGGGCCACAATCCGCCACGCCAGGGTGGATTGAGTGCGGTGGGTCCAGTGCAGATTGGTATAAGTCACATGTACTCGAATATTTCGTTCTAGAACATGCCAGTGTCATCATAATGTTTTTTTCAACAGAGAACGTTGGTGAAATAAATTACACAAAGTAATGGGCTTGGCTGGGTTTGAACCCGCGAACTGCAACTTGTAAATCGAAGCTGTTCCCACTGGGTCACTACTGCTCTCTTACCATCTTCAAAATTCTATCATATCTTCTTACTGTTCGATAACCGTCTGGTTCGAGCCCAAGTCGTCGATGGCGCGTATTGTTCCACGCACGCCTCTGGGAGATGGCAGCAAACCGTAGGAGCCCAGCAGGGTCTGCCTACTGGGGCCATGGGTAGTGCAAAAGCTAACCCTGGGGTCCTGGAACGAAGGCAAAGAAGGGACAGGAGTAGGATTTTAGTCAATAAAAGTCTGACACGCCCTCTCACTCTCCTAAAGCAGAAGTCCTTCAAAGTCATAGTCATAACAAACCTATGTTCCTTGAGCTGCCTTTGAATTCTAGAACTAACGTTTTCCTTTCAGAAGTGGACCTGTGGCCCGGATCTATAAATGACCGTTGGGACCAAAGTTATATACATCAGAATCTGTTAGGACGGTCACCCATCCAAAGAGCGACCTCAGAAAGCATTAAGTACTTAACCTTGGATATCTTTCTTTCAAAGAGAGAAAAAGTATTACTTACCAACAAATAATTATAATGAAACATTTAGTTTTAGGGTTCCGAACCTCCAAAGGAAAAAACAAAACCCTTATAGTGTCACTTTTTGTTCGTTTATCTTTCTGTCTGTCGAGACCTTTTATCTCGGGAACATGTGAAGGTATTGATTTGAAATTAAAATCATATAATTAGGTCAGCGGCTTGGTGGAGCTGTGAAAAAATCAAACTTCTATGTTAACAAAAAAAAAGTACGGTCGTTTATGTCACAAAAAATCATATTATGGGTACTTCCACAGTCATAAGGGAATCAAAATGCATGGGGTATCCCATAGACCTAGAATCCTGAAATTTGGCATGAAGCAAGGCCTCATAGCACAAGTGTAGGAAAAAATTTGAAAACTGTTAATTTGTGATTCGGAAAAATCATCGTAACTCGATTCGGGATTTGAACTATTTTCATAGGTAAGTTTGAACCCTCAGTGCGCTAGTCTGACTCGCACTTGCCCGGTTATTTTTAATGTTATAACACGTGACTTGGTGCGTTTCAAAGTCCAGAGTGCCTAGTGCGAGATAGTTTGACGTTTATGCAATTGAAAAGTTTATGACGTTCAGCAGAAACGTTTTGATCGCGTTAACTTAAAAACAACTCGCATTCATAGTACGATTTTTTTTTAATTATGGTTATACACATAGGATAATTGGGTCCCGTTTTTATACTCATCATCATCATTTCAGCTGATATACGTCCACTGTTGGACATAGAGCTCCCCCAAGCGTCGCCACATCGAATGTTCCTGTGCGTGCCGCATCCATCGGTTTCCCGCTACCTTCACCAGGTCATCGGACCTCGTAGGAGGCTTTCCAACGCTGCGTCTTCCGGTACGCGGTCGCCACTCTAGAACCTTTCGGCCCCAACGGCCATCTGTTCTGCGAGCAATGTGCCCTGCACATTGCCACTTAAGTTTGGCAATTCTTTGATTCGTTTTTATCCTATTTGTACGGAATTCTAAAACAGAGCGCAATACAGATATAAAAGTTCAGAGTACAATGTTTTAATTATTTTTTTAAACCAAAACCACGTAACATTTTTGAAACCACGAGTTCCTTATAAAAACAGGAGTTTATGGATGTAAAAAAATAAAAGTTGCTCAATTACTTTTTCGACACGTTTCCCTGCTGATTTAATTATTTTGGTTAATTCAATTTTCATTTTTAAGCAAATTAAAACACGTGAAACTGGAAAAAATATAATTCAGGGTTGATTCTTAATTGCTTGTGCTCTGAGGAGTCACGTGATGGTAATCTGAAAATTGGATAATAATAGAGTTTCGAAACATCTACGTGGGCACGCCATAATTATGGCGGTGAGTCTTTGAGGCGTGGCTGGAAATACCTCTTGGCGTCCTCACCTTCCGCATGACGCAGGTTCTCACCGGACACGGTCAGTTCGAGAGGTTTCTGCACCGGATTCGTGCGGAAGTGACGCCCAGGTGTCACCATTGTGTGGACCGTCAGGAGGACACAGTGGAGCATACGGTAGAGGTGTGCCCCGCCTGGGCAAAGTACTGCCTTGTCCTTGTAGGGGCGCTCGGCGGCAGCGATCTCTCGTGCCGGGCCTTGGTACAGGTCATAGTCCGGAGCAAGGAGGAGTGGCAGGCGGTCGCCTCCTTCTGCAAAGCAGTGATGCTAGCAAAGGAGGAGGCCGCAAGCGTGAGGCAGCGCTCCCGCCACAGCGGCCGCTGGGATTCTGATCCCAATTTCCGGTCACCATAGACGGGGGCTTGCAGACGGCGAGCAATAGAAAGCTCGTCCGTGCCGAGCCCAAGACGTCAATGGCGCGTATTGTTCCACGCGCGCTTAAAGAAGTTGTGGGGTTGAAGCCTACTGGGGCCAAGGATCTGTTTCTGAAAGGAAGATTTGACCCCGGTACGAAAGGCAACAAAGGAACAGAAGTTGATTTTTAGTCAGTAAAAGTCTGACATTATCTTCTTCTTCTCCCACGAGCGGGGATGATTTTCCCATGTAAAAAAACAAATAAATTTAAGCAGCTTATTGAAAACTAGCAAAAAGCAGCTTTCTATCGGTGAAAAAACTTTTAGCAATCGGACCAGTAATTTCAGATTTTACGATTTTTCCTCCTACAAACATAAACAAACTTTACCTTTTTATTATAAAAAGGTAAATTTTGTTTATTGTTTGTATTATACTAGCTTTTGCCAGCGGCTTCACCCGTACATATAAAATATAGCTTATGTCACTCAAAAATAAAGCAGCTTTTTATCAGTGAAATTTTTTTTGCAATCCGACCAGTACTTTCAAATATTAATTCCTACAAACAAAAATACAATAAAAAAATTTACCTCTTTATTGTAATATTGTAGATATATTATTATGTATAAAGTTTCGAAATGTAAAAAATTAGTTAAGTAATTGTAATATAGATGTAAATAATCTATACTTATAATAAAACTGTAGAGAGGTCAATTCTGCACATTGAATATATATTCAAAATTAATATTAGAGGATGACTGGTGATCGATACTGATGCCAAAAATGCAATCAGTAAAGTTTTTGTCTGTCTGTCTGTCTGTCTGTCTGTCTGTCTGTCTGTATGTGTACGCATGGGTCAAAAACTGCTGAAGGGATTTTAACCAAAATTGGTACGATTGTGGTCCATACTCCTGGGCAGGTTATAGGCTATATCACATAACGCTAAGATACATAGGAGCTGAGAAGGGACGATAAATTTGAAGCAAGTCGGTTGAAAATGCGCTTTCGAGCTCCTTATCCTCGCATACGTTGATCATACACCAAAAGTATGTATGACAAAAATGATGGTCTGTAATAGATCTACAAAAAAATCCTCAATAGAATATATCTATCTTTTATAAATTAGCCACAATAACGTGTTTAATCGCTAGGCATTTCTTCAATAATAAAATCGTACATATAATAAAATCGTCAAAACTGTACACTAAATATTTTTTTTAAAGAATACTTGGGGCGTGATCTACAATCGATATCGAAGCCAAAAATATAGTTTTTAGAATTTTTGTCTGTTTGTCTGTATGTATGTCCGGGCTAAACTCAAAAAGTACTGCATGGATTTACTTCAAATTTTGCATGAATATTACTAAGAGGTCGGGTCAACATATAGGCTACATATTATCACGCTATCACCTACGGGGGAGGAGCTGTGAATCTTTATTTTTCTCACGCATTCTGTGACAGCGTGTAATCTAACGATGCATATTTAAATAATGTTTTTGAGTAAGCCATGCTATTATCTAGCTTTACACTATAAAAACTACGCCATTTCAGTAACTTGGGCAGAGAAACATAGTTTAATGAATGTTAGTAGTATAAAGACAATTTTGAAACAGCGCCATCTATGAGATTTCATAAAAATCAAATCAAGTTATATGTTAACACTTTTTGGAAATTAATAATTTAAATTTGATCATGTTGGCGAGGTTAGTAGTTAGTTATTCTTAAAATTCATAGACGGTGATGTGATGTGATGTGCATTTTCTTCATAAAAGTTATATCGTATAGTTCGTTTTGACAAATTCAAGTTCCAACAAAACCCTCAAAATCTTGAGCAGAGTTGAGGAAGACAATTTAAAAAAAAATGCGGTGTTAACATGGTGACATTTTTCCAGCTCTGTGAAGTCGACCAGTTTGCGAGATCCCTTACGTATGACGAGGTGCCTTCATATTACACGTACGACAAGCAAAGGGGTGTATTTAACCGACGTCGACGAGGAGATGCTGTGGAAGGTTTTTCGGGAACTTTCAAGGACACTGCATTGGATACCTACCGTGCAACCGAATAATGGCAAATGCTATTTTCTGCGGTTGTTACTTCCCACTGTTCGAAGCCCGACGTCTTTCGCCTTACAGAGGATATTTGATGGCGTGGAGTATCCCACTTACCGCGCAGCCTGCGTAGCACGTCAACTTCTCGACGGTGACAAAAATTGGGATCGGTTAGTGTTTTGTGGAGTCGCGAACCCGGTAACTTTGTGGGAGAAGTATCGCCATCATCTGTCTGAAGATTTTCTACGAGCTTTGAGGCGTGCTACTGGAGACGAAGACGAAGTAACTGATGAACGCGTGCTGAACACCTGTCTCAGTTCACTTAAAGATGTGGTCATTTTTATCGGCAGCAAACCGCTGATCGAATATGGATTACCAGCTCCCCAATCATCACCGCATCAAGGCTGTGGAAATCGGGAGTATAACGCTGGGATAAATTACGATCCGGGCGAAATGACCACCATACGAAATGACCATGTCACTTTGTTCTCTTCAGAGCAAAAACAAATTTATGACACCGTCCTTGAAAGCGTTGGGTAAAATCATGGATGCTCCTGGTAGAACAGGAAAAACATTTGTTACCACTGACATATTACTGTCAGGAGGCAGTCCAAAATTGCTATTAATGTAGCGTCGTCGAGAATCGCTGCCATACTGCTTCCGGGTGGCAAGACAGCACATGCCATGTTTAAAATTCCCATCGATTTAGAGAGCGCCGAAACGCCTGTTTGTGGTGTGTCACGTAACAGCGATAAGGGACACGTGCTCAAGGATTGCTCTTTGATCGTATAGGATGAGTGTACCATGGCCAATACGAAGGCAGTTGAGGCCGTAGACATCCGCAGGAACGAACATTTGATGGGTGGTGTCACATTTCTGTTCAGTGGCGATTTCCGGCAAACACTTCCCGTGGTGACGCGGGTATCGAGGGCTGATGAGGTGAATGCTTCGTTGAAACGATCTTCGTTGTGGTCACGAGTTTGTTAGCTGCGCTTGACCATTAATATGAAAGCTCGGCTCGGCGGCAATGCACGTGCATTGCAAGAATTCTCCGATGTCCTTCTAAGTCTTGGCGAAGGCACTCTGACAGGTGGTGCTTCCAGAGTCTCTCGGTAGAGTGGTATCCAGCTTAGAAGAACTCATTTGCTGTGTGAACGGGGACATCAGTCGTATACCGCACCAGCTTCTTGGGGGTGTGAGGGACAACGCCGACGCCCAAAAATGAGCAGGCTGCAGCAAATAACGAATGCATTCTCTCGGAAATTAAGGGGAATGAAGTGGTCTACACCTCGATAAACACTTTTGTCGAGCAAGATGACGCCACACATTATCCCGTGGAATTCTGAACTCCCTGTCAGCAAGAAGACTTCCAGCGCATACCATCAAGCTGAAGGTCGGTGTCCCGATTATACTCTCTGGCACCTTTCTCCTCCGAAATTGTGTAACGGGACTCGCCTTAAAGTCATCTCTCTCCACAGACACACCATTGAGGCGGAAATTCTTACGGGTTGTGGCGTAAGCGAGGCAGTATCTATACCACACATTCCCTTCATACCTCACAACTTCCCGTTCCAGTCCAAGCGCGTATAGTTCCCCGTGAGTGTTTGCTTCGCGATGACCATCAATAAGTCGCAGGGGCAGACACTGAGGGCAGCGGGTGTCGATCTCAGGACGAGTTGCTTCTCACACGGGCAACTGTACGTTGCTTGCTCTCGCGTCACCAGTCCTGACTTTACATTTTGGCTCCTGGCAGCATAACTACCAACGTAGTTTATAGGGAAGTGTTGTAAGGTTCAAACCTTACAACACTTCCCTATAAACTACGTTGTACGTTGTACGTGTAACTATAAACTACCTTTGTACGTATTTTTATTTTTTTGTGCCCTGGAATGTATTCCTGCATTATTTTCTCTATTTCCTTCAGTCACATCTTATGACTGAACTCAGCAGGATTCCCATATAACTCTCTTCACTTGCTTCGCTTGAAAAAAAAAAAAATATTTTAAGGCAATTTTCAAAGTTGTTTACTTAATACTATAGCGACACTGACATCTTAGGTATTTTTGGTACTGCAGTGCCTTCACGCAGACGACGTCGCGGGCAGCAGCTAGTATTAACAAATAAAATCTTTAAATAGAAACAGTACTTGATTTTACTTAAGCACATAGGTACCTATTTACGTCCCAGGAACATTCCAAACTATCTAAGGCAAGTACATGGGCGGTCCTCTCAACCCCAGAAAGCGGTCACTCCGTAATTCAGGATAGATGTCACGCCGGTGCCTGTAGAGGCGTGTCATACGCTTAAGTGCCCCTTGGAGAGCAGGCCCGGGAACCGGCTGTGACAACTTCAAATGACCGAAATAGCCTCTAAGTTTGAGTTAAGTTGGGAATAAGTAAAAGGGATTTATTGAAACGTTTTGATTGTGTGGTTTGTGTGAAGCGATTTGAATTACAAATTGGCTATTTACGTATTGGGTCACATTATATACTCAAACTTTGGCTCGGAAATGTAGTGGAGACTTAGTAATACCTTTTAGGCACGGAATCATAAAAAAATGTAAAAGATTTTTTTTTACATTTTTTTTTATTATTATTAATAAGCTCGCGTTTGACCACTATCTCACCTGATAGTAAGCGATGATGTGGTCAACGATGGAGCATGCTTGCCTAGAAATTGAATGGGTTTAAACTCGATAAAAATAATAGACCCATTTTGATATTTGAGAAAGACCTAGAATGTAATTTGGAACAAAACTGAAAGAAACAATAAAATAATAATTATGGTTTCGGTGTAGTAGTAGCTA
Organism: Mythimna albipuncta; assembly: GCA_929112965.1. Lineage (NCBI taxonomy): Eukaryota > Metazoa > Arthropoda > Insecta > Lepidoptera > Noctuidae > Mythimna > Mythimna albipuncta. Next base: position 1,050,679 of record OV815980.1, read on the forward strand.
TTTTAGTAGTAGCTACACTTAGGCTGACCCCACATAAGGCGTGCGCGATCCTGGGCGTGTGAGTAGCGCGGGCGCCGCGAGCGCGCTGCGTGAGCGTCGCATTTTGAGAGTGCACGGGGCGCGCACGCGGCTCTCGAGTCGCGTTCTTACCCCTTCGCCCACTATCAGACTGAATACGCCGTTAAACGCCAAGGCAGGCACACACGTCACACGGCGGCAACACGCGACGCTTACGCAGAGCGCTCGCGTCGCGCACGCGGCGCCCGCGTCACTCACACGCTCGAGGAACGCGCGCGCCTACTGTGGGGGAGGCCTAAACCGTACAAGCCACTGGGTAGTCAAAATACGAAAGTTAAAACGGGTCTTTTAATTTTTGAAAACTTTAATACAGTGATTGCAAATAACATTTACAAAAATAATAATAATAATAATAACTATAAGTTTCTGGTAACCAGTCCACTTAAGACTCCAAAAACCATAGCCTTATATTAGTTTTTCACATGTTGCAATAGTTTCCTTTCAACCGGGGGTGGTCCTTGGATGCACTAGCATGCGCATACAGGGATAATCGCCGGTTGGTATCACGTTCCATTAGAAGCAGCTAAAAAGGCCTCTGGGAGTTGATTTCGGCTCCTCGTATGCCTTCCAAAGGTCCAGGACCTCATGGTCCTGAGATAAATAAAAGTATAAAAATAATAACTATAATCTATCTATATCTATATCTATACTTATAATAAAACTGTAGAGAGGTCAATTCTGTACATTGAATATATATTAAAAATTAATATTAGAGGATGATTGGTGATCGATACTGATGCCAAAAATGCAATCAGTAAATTTTTTGTCTGTCTGTCTGTCTGTCTGTATGTGCACGCACGGGTCAAAAACTACTGAAGGGATTTTAACCAAACTTGGTACGATTATGGTCCATACTCCTGGGCAGGTTATAGGCTATATAACATAACGCTAAGATACATAAGAGCTGAGAAGGGACGATAAATTTGAAGCAAGTCGGATGAAAATGCGCGTTCGAGCTCTTATCCTCGCATACGTTGATAATACACCAAAAGTATGTATTACAAAAATGATGGTCTCTAATAGATCTACAAAAAAATCATCAGTAGTATATATCTATCTTTTATAAATTAGCCACAATAACGTGTTTAATCGTTGGGCATTTCTTCAAAGTGTACTTCACTGTGTACACTTCCGTAGTACTGCACGGATTTACTTCAAATTTTGCATGAATATTACTAAGAGGTCGGTTCAACATATAGGCTACATATTATGACGCTATCACCTACGGAGGAGGAGCTGTGAATCTTTATTTTTCTCACGCATTCTGTTACAGCGTGTAATCTAACGATGCATATTTAAATGTTGTTTTTGAGTAAGCCATGCTATTATCTAGCTTTAAACTATAAAAACTACGCCATTTCAGTAACTTGGGCAGAGAAAAATAGTTTAATGAATGTTAGTAGTATAAAGACAATTTGGAGTAGCGCCATCTATGAGATTTCATAAAAATCAAATCAAGTTACATGTTAATACTTTTTGGAAATTAATAATTTAAATTTTAATCATGTTGGCGAGGTTAGTAGTTAGTTATTCTTAAAATTCATAGATGGTGATGTGATGTGCATTTTCTTCATAAAAGTTGTATCGTATAGTTCGTTTTGACAAATTCAAGTTCCAACAAAACCCTCAAAATCTTGAGCAGAGTTGAGGAAGACAATTTAAAAAAAATGCGGTGTTAACATGGTGACATTTTTCCAGCTCTGTGAAGTCTACCAGTTTGCGAGATCCCTTACGTATGACGTGGTGCCTTCATATTACACGTACGACAAGCTAAGGGGTGTATTTAACCGACGTCGACGAGGAGGTGCTGTGGAAGGTTCCGGGAATTTTCAAGGACACCGCATTGGATACCTACCGTGCATCCGTATAATGGCGAATGCTTTTTTTCTGCGTTTGTTACTTCCAACTGTCCGAAGCCCGACGTCTTTCGCCTTCCAGAGGACATTTGATGGTGTGGAGTATACCACTTACCGCGCAGCCTGCGTAGCACGTCACCTTCTCGACGGTGACCAAAATTGGGATCCTCGCGGAGGCGAGCATCAGTGACAGTCCCAGCCACATGCGTCATCTGTTAGCAGTCATCTTGGTGTTTTGTGGAGTCGCGAACCCGGTAGCTTTGTAGGAGAAGTATCGCCATTGTCTGTCTGAAGATTTTCTACGAGCTTTGAGGCGTGCTACTGGAGACGAAGTCGAAGTAACTGATGAACGCGTGCTGAACATCTGCCTCAGGTCACTTCATGATGTGGTCATTTGTCATCGAATATGGGTTAACAGCTCCCCAATCATCACCGCATCAAGGCCGTGGAAATCGGGAGTATAACGCTGGGATAAATTACGATCCGGGCGAAATGACCACCATACGAAATGACCATGTCACTTTGCTCTCTTCAGAGCAAAAACTAATTTATGACACCGTCCTTGAAAACGTTGGGTAAAACCAGGGTAACATGTTTACTTTTTTATAAGGGACACGTGCTCAAGGATTGCTCTCTGATCGTATGGGATGAGTGTACGATGGCCAATAGAAAGGCAGTTGAGGCCGTGGACAGAACCCTGCAGGACATCCGAAGGAAAGAACATTTGATGGGTGGTGTCACAGTTCTGTTCAGTGGCGATTTCCGGCAAACACTTACCGTGGTGACGCGGGTATCGAGGGCTGACGAGGTGAATGCTTCGTTGAAATGATCTTCGTTGTGGTCACGAGTTTGTTAGCTGCGCTTGACCATTAATATGAGAACTTGGCTCGGCGGCAATGCACGTGCATTGCAAGAATTCTCCGATGTCCTTCTAAGTCTTGGGGAAGGCACTCTGACAGGTGGTGCTTCCAGAGTCTCTCGGTAGAGTGGTATCCAGCTTAGAAAAACTCATTCGCTGTGTGTACGGGGACATCAGTCGTATACCGCACCAGCTTCTTGGGTGTGTGAGGGACATCGCCGACGCCCAAAAATGATCAGGGTGCAGCAAATAACGAATGCATTCTCTCGGAAATTGAGGGGAATGAAGTGGTCTACATCTCGATAAACACTATTGTCGAGCAGGATGACGCCACACATTATCCCTTGGAATTCTGAACTCCCTGTCAGCAAGTGGACTTCCAGCGCATACCACCAAGTTGAAGGTCGGTGTCCCGATTATGCTTCTTCGGAACTTATCTCCTCCGAAATTGTGTAACGGGACCCGCCTTAAAGTCATCTCTCTCCACAGACACACCGTTGAGGCGGAAATTCTTACGGGTTGTGGCGTAGGCGAGGCAGTATTTATACCACGCATTCCCTTCATACCTTACAACTTCCCGTTCCAGTCCAAGCGTGTACAGTTCCCCGTGAGTGTTTGCTTCGTGATGACCATCAATAAGTCACAGGGGCAGACACTGAGGGCAGCGGGTGTCGATCTCAGGACGAGTTGCTTCTCACACGGGCAACAGTACGTCGCTTGCTCCCGCGTCACCAGTTCTTACTCTCTTTACATTTTGGCTCCTGGCAGCATAACTACCAACGTAGTTTATAGGGAAGTGTTGTAAGGTATGATGATACCTTTGTACGTATTTTTACTCTTTTGTGTCCTGGAATGTATTCCTGCATTATTTTCTCTATTTCCTTCAGTCACATCTTATGACTGAACTCAGCAGGATTCCCATATAACTCTCTTCAATTGCTTCGCTTGCAAAAAAAACTTATATTTTAATGCTATTTTGAAATTTGTTTACATAGAATACTATAGCGACACTGACGTCTTAGGTATTTTTGGTCCTATAGAGCCTTCACGCAGACGACGTCGCGGGCAGCAGCTAGTAATTATAATAAATAGGTATAGTACGATCTTTTAATAAAGTTTTAAATTATATTAGACCTCATTTTGGGCGTGATTGAAATGTGTTTAAAACCAGTTAAATTAAATTCTTGTTTGGGTCAAAGTAATTTCATTTGAAGTCACTAATTGAATGTTTAATATTCAAAATTGAGTCATTTTAAAATGGACACAAACCACTGTGGAAAATATTTTTTTGCGTTGATAAAAATTGTTGAACTCTAGGGCCAAAGCATTTATCTATCTTTTTGTTTGGTTATTATTGGTTTTAGTATTTTTTATACTTATACAATACGTAACTAGTTTGAATTACATATATACTAAAATAATTTCAACTGGCCTGTTGGTCTAGTGGTTAGTGGCCCTGACTGCTAAGCTGGAGGTCGTGGATTCAATACCCAACCAGGACAAATGTTTGTGACTAACAATGGGTAGTTCGCCATCCACCCGTTCGGTAACCGTCCGGCCGAGCCTTTTTTTTTTTTTTCGATGGGAAAAATCATCTTATGACAACCCCCGCTCTTGGGCGGAGCGGGAGATAGTGTCAGACTCTTACTGACTAAAAAACCCATCCCGTTCCTTCAAGCCTTCATACCGGGGCTCGAGCGCCCTTTCGGATAACCCTGGCCCCAGTAGGCTAAGTCGTCGACGGCGCGTAGGTAGTGTTCCACATGCTCCTTGAAAAGATGTCAGTAAATTCGTATTGGCGCAGCTGGGCCAAAGCCTACTGGGACCATGGGTTGTCCGAAACAAAACCCCAGGATCCTGGGATGCAAGACAGAGAAGGAACATAGGATTGGGTTTTAGTCAGTAAAAGTCTGAAACACCCTCTTGCTCCGCCCTAGTACGACAGAAATCATTGAATGATTTCCAATCCAAAAAAAGTAATATGTTGGTACTCAGCTGCTTTTGTTTAGTCTGGAAGCAGATCCCAATATACTTAAAAACGGCTAGATGGGCTGTAGAAGTTCTATTTGTAAGTATTATAAATATTTAATGTGGTTGAGTATGAAACATTTGTTAGTTTATGATTAAAAAGGAAAAAACCACTTCTACTCATTTATCACTATGCTCTATGAATTATATTGCTTACTTAGTGTGTGTTTGACTGTAAATTCCTTTTGATATATTTTTTTGTTCCCAATTACTTTAATCTACCAGATAGCTCCCATTTATCTAAAACTGGTAACACTCAATTTTAAAGTTCAGCTGCACAATCCTACCAAAACATTTTAAATTTAGAACACCCCAAACGAAATTCAATCAATTGAAATTCTAGAATTCGCTTCAGTCGATCAATCTAAACCGTCAACGTTTCTCGCCAGCCAGAATTTGCGAGGAAAGCGGGAAACTTTGTCCAGCAAAATGGGAAATACTAATGAACTGGAGCTAGGTTTTTTTTTCTGCAGGGAAAGGCTCGTAATTGGCCGGTCAGTCGCGATGCTTTTTTTGTTTGGAATAGTTTAAAAGATGTCTATTTGAATTGGAGAATTCTATCGTTGGTGCCGTGATACTGTTTAGATATTTTAGGGGATCGATGAAATAATACTGCAAGTAGAGAAGTCCTGGACTTTGCTACGGGAGTTTGGTGAAATTATTTTGATTTTTATTTATTTAGTATTTATGTATACACAAACAATTAAAATCGAAAGGATCAAATTCAGATAGAAGAGTACAAAATGAGTCTATTTTAATCTAAATTTCTGATTCTATGCTATTTTAAAAATGTATTTGAGCCCTTGAAGGTTTTTAAATTGGTCCTCAACAAATAATTCACATATTTTATTGTACTTCAAAGAATTTTTGAAAAACATCTTTGAAATATTTAGCGAGTGTTCTCGACTCAAATTCAACAGAAACAAAAATTTCTTTTTATACATAATAAGCCATTTATTCAAATAAACCTACTTTTCATAACATCCTTTAAGAACACCGAATGAAAACATCATTACGTTCCCAATACTGTGATAGATTGCTACGAATTCCGTATAAAACACTCCATGAATATTATTATGAAAATACAAATGCTTATTCATTGTGACGAGGTTATTATGCTATTTGGCACTGCCTGAACCTTAGTGTGGCTATCAACAGCTGTTTCAAAGATACTGATGTAATACAGGACGAAGGCTCGTATATATAAAGGATTTATAAAAAATAAATAAGAGAAAAATACTGTTATTTTAAAATATAGAACATTTCAAATGACTTACCTCGCAAAATAGAATAAGCAGTGGGTCTGCACGACAGAGATTAGCACTATCTACAACGGATACATATAATATGCCGTGGGTGATGTCTGAATTTTATTTCGGTGTAGTGAAGCTGAGGTCCTATCGCGAGTACATATTCATACAACTTATTATTGCACATGTTTTTCTAGATATTTTGGATACACAGATATATCTTGTAGATATTATCTAGGGTCCTATAGAAATCAAAACATTAAAAAAAAAAACTATGGTTTTAATAATAAATTTAGTAACTAATTTAGGGTGAAGGATTTTTCTAAATCGCAAAAATGTTTATTTTCGTAACTACAAATTTATTGGCTTATGTTTAACTTACCACCAGATATAGTAACATATAAAAGACAAAAATAGTAAATGATCACCAAAATTAAACCTACATTTTAATGTAAAATTATAACCAGTTTTAACATCTCGCTATCCTATTTAAGCAAAATGAATCCAAATAAAGCATCGGCAGAACCCCATGGTTACGGAGATATCAGTAGTTAAAATTTTGAGGTTAGGTTAACTACCTGCCAAGCAGCAGCTCGACGGAGCCCCGCTACGCGGGGCTCCTACTTCTGGGTGGTTTAAAAAAAATAACCTCGAAGAAGGTGACAGGGTCTGTTTTCGCTCGCTTCGCTCGCTCACTACGACCCCGCCACCTTCTTCTAACCTAAATCTATCCGACCCGGGGTGCCCTAAAATTCCACTAAGATAGATTGTTGATTAGACAAAGTATCATCTTGCTATACGGGGCTAAAAAGAGCGCATTAATTTGCTCGCTAAGATTTGGTTATCATTTACTACATTTGGTGTTCGAATACAATTTAAAGTACAGTCGTAACTAAAATACTATTGTAACTTTAGGATTTCATTTTTTTGGTGTCAAGTAATATTTTTTTGACAAAAGAACTAAGGGTACCAAAGCATTTTATGGTGGTCATTATATTTAATCCCAAATTCATTTCTTAAAATTTATTCCTATATTGTGCTATAAGACCTTGCTTCTCGCCATATTTCAAGATTCTAGGTGTACAGGAGGTATCCTATGAATTTCAATCCCCTTGAGAGTATAAATACACATATTTTGCGACATAAACGGCAGTATCGTTTTTTTTTCGTCAACTCAGAATTTTTTCACAGCTTCAAGGGTCCGCAGACTTGAGTACATGGTTTTCATTTCAACTTGATACCTCCACGCTTTCTCGAGACAGCAGGTTTTGACAAACAGACAGACAGGTCGACAGACCAACGGACAACAATGTGATCCAAAAAGGGTTCCGTTTTTTCCTTTTGAAGTACGGAACCCTAAGAAATAAAAGAATAGGTATCAACGGCTAAGGGTCAACTCACACCGAAAGAGCGGTGAAGGGCAGCGACCCGTTTACCGTTCATAGAATTCGCTGGAAATCCCGCGGCGCCGCGGGCATCCGCGCGACTCGTTCGAGTTTCTCATGCGATAATAAGTATTATAGCTGTGAAAATAAAGTTAAAACTCATATGACACTGAAACTGCGATCCGCTTCGTTGCGCTTCGACGCTCTTTTGGTGTGAGTTGACCCTTATCGTGCTTTCCGAGGTATAGAGCTTCCGGTATGTTAAGATGGTATCCCATCTACAAATCTATCTCGTTGCTTAACCTTGGAACAGATGGTGATTAGCCAGTGCAGCTCTTATTATTCTAGCCAATACCTTAATATTGCAGTCAACGTTTACAAAAAGTTCATTCAAAATAAAAACGGGCTAAAACATTCATATCATCAAAAACCTCGGAACTACATGAATCAACACCGTAAACAAACCCTGAGAGATGTCATTCGGATCTTGAAATGAAAAATAATATTTAAATAAGTTTTGGTAAAGCAATGAAATGTCAACATCCAACTATTTCGAGCACAGATTCTGTTGAAATACAGTTACAGAGGGGAGAGAGAGGCGAGGGAAGTGGGGTGTATATAACGGGGAGCCTCGAGTCAGCATCGGCGTAATTTAGGGAAAAACTGTACGTTATTTTCCACCTTTTCCCCTTTTCTCTTACCAACGTAAGTTTTATGAAACACAAAAATCATTTTGGGGGTTTTTGGAGCCGTTATTAGAATTGACAGGGTTAACCCAAAACAATAATAAAAGCGAATATGTCGGCAAAGCCAGGATCGAATGTTTAACCCGTTATCGACGCCAAAACGTGACACGCAGAGTTACTCATTTTGATGGCTTAAGGTTGGCATATTACACGAAATTTACACGTTGGCAGTGCGTTAACACAAAACGTTTGCCAAAACTAGGATTTAGTATTTACGACTTAGACGTGCCAAAATATTTTATACAGTATCAGCAGGATTTTCACCTTGTCGAACATAAACGGCTAGAACGGAGGAGTAGGGTAGCCAGCCTTTTGGTATTTTACGGGGTGCGTTTTTGAGTATGCACGCAGGAATTATCTACATGAATTAATTTTACCATTTATTATATTACCATTACCTTTCCGATATCGGACAACCCGATGTACGGCAAATGTCCACCCTTACGTTGTTGACACCTCTACGGTTGCATCGAAGAATTGGAACAATTTGCGAGCAGTGGTCTTCCCGTCCGATTATGATTTACGTGTCTTCAAGACTAGAGTGAATAGGCTCTTAATAAACTAGTGCATTTCATTTTGATCACGCAAGGAACTCCGAGTATAGCCTTTTGAACAGTGGGCAAGGCAAATTCCCACGCACTATAAAATATAATGTTAGAAGGCATCCTACAAGGTAAACCAAGGCGAGAAGCATTAGTGCGAAATACAAAAAATTGAGTGCGTAAAAGAGATAGCTATGAGATAATTTCACAAGGGCCAAGCGACTGTATGAATGTAGTGCAAAAGAAAATAAAATAAAAGTGGTCCTAAACCGACATTTAAAGAGGTACGTTTATTTTTTGTAATTTTGTGATATTAGTTTCCGCTTGTCACTTTACGTTTCCTTAAGTAATTTTTCTCAAAGATTCATCGTATAAGGACGCTGCCACGAGAAGGTAGAGATGGCCACAAAGAAAGCTGAAGCACGTGACAGCCACTTGTGGCCGGTGACTAACTTTTTTAACCCATACGCCCAGTATTACTCTGACGAAGAAGGTTTAAATGCGCGAATGGCGTGTGACGACGTTTTGTATAAGCGTTTAGTGTGGGCTACAAGAAGTGAACAGTGGAAATTTGTTGCATGTGGTGGCTAACGGCGTAAACCGTGTGTGGCGAATTCATACAAAATGTATGAGAACTATAGACAATACGCCGGTGGCTGCGTTTTGTGATGGTGACCGGTGGCTTATGTGCGGCAAACCTATATCAAATACAAGAAAATATAGGTACATAAGTCAGCTAGACATATAGAAGCTATTTCAGCAACAACAGTCTTTATTGATTTCTGTATTAATAAGTGGCGACACGTGTGTTATACAAAAGCTTCAGTTGTCACAATATGAACACATTTCTTTGATTAATACTGTCCAAGAAAATAATGATTGTGTTTCTTGGTCACTTTGTACTTTGTACACAACGATTCTTGAATTTTAAACACCATATTATATAACAGGAGGGATTTTTTTCTTTCTTTACTTATAATTACTGTTTTAGAACGTGAAATAGATATGACGTGTAAATACTTAAAGTTGTATATTTCCCTGTCAAAACTAGTTATGACTGTAAAAATTCATCAGAAGTGCTTTGGGCCAGTTAAAACTACTTCCTTTTTTTATTAACATAAACTAGTGCTTGACTGCGATCCCTCCCGGTGGTAAACAGTGATGCTATCGTTGATGGTGACACGCACTAGTTTATTAAGAACTGATTTACTCTAGCAGTCTAGCCTTGAAGACAGCTAAATGATAATTGGACGGATAGACCACGGCAGGCAAATTGTTCTAGTCTCTCAATGTACGCGGTATACAAGATGAGGCGAAACGCTTAGTGTGGACTGTAGAGGTGTTAACAATGTAAGGGTCTCTCGCCGTAGGTCGGGTTATCTGATGGTAGAAAGGTGATGGTGGAATTCCCGTGAATACTTTGAAAAGTGTATCCTGTAAAATACCGAAAGGCTGGTTACCATACACCTGTTTCTCAAGTTTTGTTAATTTTATAAGCAGCTTTAACTGGTAAATATTTAGTGAAAAAGAAATAACGAGAATACTTAACGTTTTAAAAAGATACGCTTAATCTTTTAAGCTCTAGCTGAAGACACTTTGTTTCAGGAAGTCAGGTTTTGTGGTAAACTAGCTGTACCCTGCGGTTTCACCTGCGTCTTTACTGCTCCGCTCCTATCAGTCGTAGCGTGATGTTATACAGCCTATAAACTTCCTCATTAAATGGGCTATCTAACAGTGAAAGAAATTTTTCAAATCGGACTAGTAGTTCCTGAGATTAGCGCGTTCAAGCAAACAAACAAACAAACTCTTCCGCTTTATAATATTATATAGTATAGATACTAAACGATTCCTAAGTGGAACGACACAGTTTTTGGCGTGATTTATTTGAGCGTAGTTTAATGGTTGTTTTAATTTATTCCTTGTGGATACAATGATGAAATATTGATATGCTTTTGTGTCTCAAGTGTCTACACAACGAGACAGTATGTGGAATCATTGAAACAGGTGCAAACTAGGATAAATGGAGCTGAGAATTTTATTGTGGTATTAACTTTGAATATTAAAAACTAAATCCTAGTTAATCCCACCCATATGCTCAAAATGTTTTGGTAACACATTCAATAAACGTACAACTATCGAGTGCAAATTGCCTGCCGGAGTCTGTGTTTCCTGATAACTAAAACCCAGGAGTCTTTAAGACAAAAGTGAATAGGTTACTTCTAAACAAGCGGGGTCTATTGTCTACCAAATCGTGATTCAAGATTCATTTTTTCACTGTAAAACCTAGGTACATTATAAGATCTTATTTAAAATATTGAGGGCGCTATGTTTTTCCTCTAGGTCGTACAAAGTAATAATACATGCAAACAAGAATTTAATGCATATTTATAAACCATATGGAATTAAATCATTTTGATCATCTATCACATTATGAATTTGCAATCACGTTGAACATTGTCGATTAGACAATAATTAAATAATAATAATTTATTTATTTAACTATTTATGTACACACAAAAATAATAGAAAAAGATAATACATAAGAAACATTAGTACAAAGGTTAAGTAAGGTAAGGTTAGGTTAAGGTATTATGTGTAGTATGATAAAATAAAATAATCGTAGTTTACCGAAGGTCAGAAAAAAACCAATGGCTGTAAACCATTAAATGTGAAAATCTTATCTTAATAAACCATTTATTTCGAAGCACAAAAAATAGATCTAGGTAAGTAAGTTTCAACGAGCTAAAATAGTTCTTAGTAACATATTATTATAAATACTTTTTAATATATTTTGTCTCGTCGGAACGAAAGGTTGTTAGACTTTTACTGACGAAAAATGTTGGTCAGTAAGTTCTCTTATGAGCGGTGTTCTTTTGTTTAAGCTTTGCCTACCAAAAAAAGCCCCATTGTCCCGCAGCTCTATTTGGATCAATTAATTATTTTCTACTCAATGATTAGCCTACAATTGTGAAAAAGGTTACATTATTAAATATTTAACTATAGAAGGCGCAAAATAACCGTGGAATAAAGTACATTGACCATTTTCAAATATCTCTGCGTAGGTACTCAAAAAACAATGAATTGCTTTTCATTACTAGATCATGTAAAGGATCACGATACATGTTGATTCATGACAGCTTTATGTCTTTATTTCCGTTTTTGAATGTCAACAAATGTAGGAAGGTCAATGACCGCTATCCCACGTTTATCTGGCACCTACCTTAGACACGGCTATTTTTACAATAATCTTTATTGGAAATCCGATAAGGATTTGAAAGCTTATAAATTGTAGTTTCATGTAAGCCGTTCACTTTTTGTGGTAAACAAGGGTATAAATCAAGAACGACAGATCAAAAAGACTTTGTTTGAAGACACAATGCCTAATCGTTTTTGCTCTGAAATCGATAGAATGAGATGTCCGGCTTCCATTACATTAGGTTATGTTTATGTCAAAAATATTTTGGTATATTATATTCTTTTCGAGTTCATAGTGGCATTAATTAAATCTTCAAAAGAGCAGGTGTATGGATAAGTACTTGGGTGTTCTCTGGTATGCGGTCGCCACTCCAGAACCTTTCGGTCCCAACGACTCGGCTCGTTCTGCGAGCAATGTGCATTGCCCACTTCCACTAATACCTTGGTCACACGTACCGAGTAAAAGAGCGAGACAGTAAAATATTGCTCGGCCGAGATAATACAAGTTGTAGAGATAAGGGCTCAGCCGAGCACTCGGCGCTTTGTTTATACGTAACGAGTATTCGGCCGGAAGCACTGTCTTGCCCGTTTACTCGGTGCGTGTAATCAAGGCATAAGTTGGGTGACTCGTCGGGCTATGACGGTAACCTTGGTTCTCCTGCGGATATATTTCCTGATGTGATCACAGGAAACTCCAAGCATGGCCCTTTCCATTGTCCTTTGAGTGACTTTAAGCCTTCTGATAAGGCCCATTGTGAGCAATCACGTTTCAGAGCTAAATGTCATCACTGGCAACACGCACTGGCTTATAGACTTTTGTCTTGAGATATTGTAAAACCACTGTAAAACCAATTTCGAACCATGCACTAGTTTCTGACGTTTTATAAGTGCCCATGTAGGCCTATGTGAAATAAAAAACTTTTGAGTTTGACTTTGTAGTATATTGAACGAAAAAATACCACGCAGCTTCTCGAACACTGCCCAGCTGAGTCGAATTCAATGGTTCACCTCTTCCTTGAAATTTGATTTACTCAACTGGACAGTCTGTCCCAAGTAAACCTAATCGTCCATAACTTCGAGTGTAGTGTCGCAGATCTTGTTACGAGTGGGTTTAAATTAGGTAAATTTGAATCAGCGCAGAGAGCTAATATAGATTTTTAACAAAACTACGCTACCTGTTTGTAGGTATATTCTAAGTATCTCCAATGGCGCCTAGTAGAGATGTTCCATGTTGAAAACGTGACTTAGGACGTCAAGATGACGATGACGTTAGCATAACTTATCTCTCAAAATATATGGATCGATTCGCAAAGGAATGACAGTAATGCGAAGAGGCTGGCAGTGCCTGCCGCGGTAGTCGGCTACCAATCGCGGACGACATCAGGCGTCTTGGTTCCTCTTGACTAGTTTAGTTTCTACATTTGATGAGGGGGAGGATTATGTCCAACAGTGGATGTATATCGGCTGAAATGATGATGAAGGAAGCGTTTTGAGCGAAAATGATTATATTGATTGTTATAGCACTTATTATTGAAGGCGGAGAAACAATTAAAGGTAAAAAGAAAAAGACTAGTGTCACTTGAAAAGTTCAAATAGGTCGCGCGATCACCCGCAGTGCCGTGAACAGTCGTACGTGGCTGTTTTGCCACAGGCGGACGGCTGCGGGGCCGCATTTTTAAAACTTTTCAAGCGATAACGATATTTTAAGTATATAGTAATAATTAGTTGAGAGCGGTGTAGCTCGCGGGTTCCAAACCTGATAGACGCATAACTTTATGTAATTTATTTTATTACCACTGCCCTCAAAATGGTGAAGGAAAAAACATCGTCAGGAAACCGGTGTCCCCAAAAATTCGAAGACATTTGACATACACCAACCCGCACTGGACCCGCCTGGGGGCCCATTCCCTCTCCTAGAGAGGAGGCCTGAGGCCCAGCAGTGGGAACATTAAAAAGACTGATGATGATGATGATGATAAAGTATAAAGTTAATGTTTAAAATTATTTCAGTCCCCTTCCTCATAAATGTTCTTACTCCATTGAGGAAGAAAAAAAATAGTCATAATAAAAACTTTTCATTAGCTCTCGATGAATGATTTTTGTAAATCATCAATTGACTTCTCCCGTTCTTGGTAGAACGAGAGAGAGTAGGTATCAGATTTTCACTGACTCCATCATCTTCCTGCCCTAGTCCAGTTTTATTTGTGGTCGGCGCAACACGTTTTTTTCTTCCATTCTGTCCTGTCACTCGTCACGCTATCACTAACTCCCTTTTCTTTCATATCGCTTCTCACACAAACCATCCATCTTTTTTTTGGCCTCCCTCTTCCCCTCCATCCATCCACATGTAAACTCATAACTTTTTTAGCAACATGCGTTTCATCCCTCCTTTTCACATGACCATACCAAGACAAACGATTCCCTTTCAACTTTCAAGATTTTCACTGACTAAAACCACAAAATAGATACAGAAGTCAATCTCATTTATGTACTTCACATACCTACGCTCGATGGTCGCGCTAGAGTCGGCGTTGTTCCGCCCGAGCGTATACGGGTGCGGTGATAAATACCTAATATAAATTGTAAAAATATTATATGGCTACCAAGTCATGTTTACTTTCTTTCTCGATGTAGAACTGGTGGCTTGCTGCTGCTGCTCCATTATTACACAAAACAGTTCACAGACGCGTGTCTCAAACGTACGGCACTCGCGTTTGCGCTGTTTCCAACCGGGCTGAAATGTCGTGTACGTGAGCGGTGTCTATGTGTGCGTTGCTCGAGCGCACTTTGCATGTATCTTGACTTATGTACCTATCTAAGTTGTTCTGGAACCCACTCGTGTTGCTTCTATTGCCCTTTGCGTAATAGTGAATTAAATAAAATCTTTTATTGGTTTATGGTTGATATTTATTTCTGTTACAAAATGATTTCTTATATTTGAAATTCAGGCCTTTTATATGTCCTTTGCCATAAAAAGGTAAACGAAGATGATGTATAAAATATTACATTCTCAGAAAAATGGATCAGCCCGAGTTTTTATTTGTTTGATGGGTCTTTTAACGAGACAAAGCTTTGAGGTTCTGTACACAAATCTTTAATGACAATATTTGTATTTTTCAGAAGTGAAGTGATAGCAGTAGTGGTAGATAGTAAAGAGAAGTTATATTATGTTTTACATATTTTCTTTCCATTATCGTTATGAGGTTTTTTTATTATTGATAGGCTCGCGTTTGACCACCAACTCCCCTGTTGGTAAGCGATGATGTGGTCGACGATGGAGCACGCTTGCCTAGAAGTAACCTATTCACTCTTGACTTAAAGACCCCTAGGTTATAGCTATCAGGAAACGGTCTCCGGCAGAGAATTCCACTCCTGAACTGAACGCACAATAAATGATGATTATTTTAATGTAGGGAAAAATAGTGTGGAAAATATACTACAGACACCAATCACAAATAAAATAATTAACATTTGACTTCTGAAATTGTTTTAATAGATGGTTTTTTTTTATGTTGGGAAAATCATCCAATGACAATAACCCCTGCTCTTGGGCGGAGCGGGAGATAGTGTCAGACTCTTACTGACTAAAAGCCCACCCCGTTCCTTCGTTGCCGTCGTACCGGGGCTTGAGCTATCTTTCGAATTAACCCTGGCCCCAGTAGGCTTCGACCTAGCTAGGCCCCTGCCGTTGATTGACAGCTCCTTGGGGCGCGCGGGAACAGTGCGCGCAGTCGACAACTTGGTCTCGGCCCGGACAGTTACCGGACGGTCGGACAGCGAGCTACCCATTGCTTGCCGTTCTCAAGCCCGCGCCTCGGTGGCCGGAAATCGGGATCGGAAACCCGGCGGCGGCTGCGGCGCTATGAGCGCCGCCATTGCATGATGCGGTCGGCCTCCTCCTTCGCTAGCGACCGCCTGCCACTCCTCCTCGCTGGACCATGGCCTGTACCAAGAGCCGGCGCGAGAGATTTTAATGTTCCCACTTTTGGGACTTAAGCCTCGGGAATGGGCTTCGAATTTTTGGTTCTAGGACATGCCGGTTTCCTCACGATGTTTTCCTTCACCGTTTTGAGAGCAGTGGTGATGAAATAAATTACACAAAATAATGCGCCTGGCTGGGTTCGAATCCGCGACCTACAACTCGTAAGTCGGGGCCGTTACCACTCGGCCAACACTGCTCTCCTAATACTATCACAATAATATAAACGCTATAATTATTATGGAGGAAATAGTAAATTTCGCATGGGCGAAGACATCGACAAAGGCTAACTAGCCTCTTTTTAATTTAATATCTTAATAATGTTTAACTAGTTCATCATAATTTGGATACATAAGTTACATTATAGCTACTGCGACTAGATTAAATACCACAGATTCCTTGAAATATCGGTCTGTTACAATCAAATACACACCATTGTCATTATTTCAGCTGAAAGACGACCACTGTTGGGTATAGGCCTCCTCCAAGTATTACCACAATGAACGGCCCGGTGTACTTCGCATCCATCGCATCCCCTTGCTTACAATACACACACCATAACACAATCTTAGGTAGGTACTCCTATTCGTATGCTCAGCATGAGTATAATTCAACTAGTACAGTTTGCAGCTCGAGCAGTTTCTAACGCGACACCAAGACTGCTCGAAACTTAATTTCCTGACTCTACAGTCCCAACCATGCAACATAATATATCTCGGTTTTAATATTTTGTGTGGAAAATGCAGATTGACAAGCTGTCACTCTCGTGATATGAAGCGCTTCAGCGGCTGAATTTATGGTTTAAATCAGGGATGGTGAACCTTTATTGGAAAATGTGCCACTAAAAACTGTTAATGTGTAGTTTAATTATTTAATTTGTTATTGTGTAAATTCAGATACCAATTACTTGTTTATCAATAAATGACTATGATTATGATTATGGCTATGATTATGACTGATTACTGATTAAATATATGAAATAAATAATAATGTGGTAATGACGTACCGCCAAAGAAAATTGATTTTGTAATTTTATTTGATTTTAATTTGTCTTGTTTTCAAATAATTTAATTAGATTTTAATTTATTCTGATTTTAATTTAAACTTAATGTTGTTTTTAATTATTTTATTTTAATTTGTTGACTTTGTTTTAATTTTATTTTATATAATATAAAATGGTGTTTAATGTAAGTATTTTAATTGTGAAAATGGGTACTTTGACCTGAATAAAAATTAGTATTATTATTAAACTCCAAGCGAAGCCGGCGTTCGCTCTCTCTTTGTCTCTCTATTGTGTCTCTAATTATGGTATTTGAAAGGTTAAGGACAAACTTGGAAAGTAAAATTTAATTTTCAACTCGCTTATTTTTTTAAATAATAATATAAAATACTGATTACTGTTGTATCAAATCACCTATATGTTGTACATCTTACACTGCTGTGCCAGAATTATGTGTGCCATAGGTTCGCCATCCCTGGCTTAAGTGATTCTTGAATATTCGATGGCTGTAATTTATGTCAAGTGTGACAGGTAATCATGGCTTAAAAGGTATTTTTATTTGGGTGTAAACATCTTTATAAAAGCCATCATTCATGTAATTGAGACGTAAGTATGCCAACTCTTGATTTTTAGAGTTCCGTAAATCTGTCGACAAAAACGAAACGGAACCTTTATAGTCTGTCTGTCTGTCAAGACCCTATTTCTCAGGAACAAGTTTCAAGATCAAATTAATATCTAATACTCAAGTCTGCTCTCAAGGAGTTGCCAGCAAACCGTAGGGGCCACCAGGGTCGAAGCCTACTGGGGTCAAGCGTTTGTGTCTGAAAGGAAGATTTCGTCCGGGACGAAAAGCGACAAAGGAATAGGAGTGAAAAAAGTTTGAAAATAAGTTATAAATATTTAAAATTAAGAGTCGTAGTAGACCCTGTAGACATCAAACGAATTGTACTAAAATAAACATAAAAATTACGGAAACTAAACTATTTTTTTCCAAAAACATTTTTAAATAGTCACAAGTTGGACACCACCGACACTAAGTAGGTACAACACAGGTCACGCCAGTTTATAGAGGACATTAGACAATAGCGCACGGCTGGATGCGGGAGTAAAACAGCCCCTCAATCGCCCGAATGGCCCGGTGACCATGCATTTTTGCGGCCAACCAAGTAACATAACATGCTTATAACTTCGTGATTTTTCATCGTACATTTATGAAATTTTGTACATAGATTCTTTACATAACAATACTAGACACAAGTTTCGAATTTCGCATATGCTAAAATGAATGTTGTAGGTATACAAGGTGTAAGGGACAGCCCTCCACAAACTTTAAGGGCTTGCTCAGTACACGAAACTGAACAACCTACCATAATTATTTTTTTCAGGAAACGAAAAAAAAATTCCGCCTTTTTTTATGGTGGGAAAATCATGCATTGACATCCCCCGCCCTTGGGCGGAGCGGGAGATAGTGTCAGGCTCTTGAGAACCAGCGTGTCATCTGCGTAGCAAACCACGCTGACCCCGTCAGGGAAGTCGCCGCGCAGCACGTAGTCGTACCCGATGTTCCACAAGGGTGGCCCTAGTACCGACCCCTGTGGAACACCGCACGACATTTCTCGACGTTTCCAGTCTCCCTGGTGACCGGGGTAGACTTTAAATCTATCCGACAGATAGGCCTCGACCACTCGACAGAGGAAATCCGCCTCACCATACAAAATTATTAACTTGATTGGACAGTTTGTATGGAGAGGCTGAATTTTTTTTCGTTTCCTGTAAAAAAAAAATATGATGGGTTGTTCAGTTTCGTTTACTGAGCAAGCCCTTAAAGTTTGTGGAGGGCTGTCCCTTACACCATTATAGTAAATGATAAATAATAAGTAGTTTCTGAACGAAACAGATGTATGGTCCTCAATTGTAAAAGCACAACAACAAGCAAACGAGTTTATCCGAAGAAGATTATCTATTTTTGTATCTGCTATGCGAAAGGATCGCTGTATTTCGATTTCAGGGTATGGGTCCCGATGAAATTACAGACACATGAAATATACATGCAATTTCAGTCCCGAAGATTGGAAGCTACATCTATCTCTCGGTTATGGTAGCCGGTTTCCATTGGGGCGGTCGACAACCTGTCTTAAAAGCAATCATAACCTGTACGAAAAAGACCGTGTGTGTTCTGGATTTCAACACATTTGCTTCTCATACCAAACATCCTGTATATCAAGACTGGTAATGTCGTTATCATCCTGACCTTTTCTCTGGATGGATAGCACAGCACAGTCGGCCTTATAATGTTCCTCTGTTGGGTTTCAAGCCTCCTCTTTAGGAGAGAGAATGGGCCGTAATTCACCATGCGTGCACGGTGCGGGTTGATGGATGTCACATGTCTGCGCATTTTTGGTTCTAGAACATGCCAGTTTACTCGCGATGGTTTCCTGCACCGTTTTGAGAGCAGTGATGATGAAATAAATTACACAAAGTAATGCTCTTGGCTGGGTTTGAACCCGTGACCTGCAACTCGTAAGGCCGTTACCACTCGGCCACCACTACTCTCAAGTCTCTAAACTGTTCGGCTTGTCAAATATTTTTTTAACCAACGTATATTTTGTTCGTCATACAACCGACACTAGCATTTTGCACTTCATACACTTTACATCAATATTCGAAAGCGATTTGTAGCCAAATAAGGTTGAAACTGTACAAATATACAGGATTGTGAGACCACAAAGTCGACATAGTGGATATTCATTCATTCTAAGATAAGTGACAGGCACAATTTTAATACTAGGAATAGGAACAAATTAGATCAACCTCGATTCAGATTGGCTAAAGTACGTAGCTCTTTCATGGGGTACTGTGTAAAATTTTATAATAAAATACCAATTGAGATTCTACAACTAAATGAGTCCAAATTTAAAACATGCATTAAACGCACACTATGTAGACAAGCATATTATAAACTGGAAGATTATCTCCTTGACAAAAATGCTTGGCTAAATGCTGGTCCTGCTCCACAACTACAGCCACTTTTACCTTCAAATTAGTTTTTTTTTTTTATAAATATATAAATATATTTCTAAATATTGGAAGAGATACTATTCCCCTTTTTGTATTTTTTGCTTTCGAAATGTATTTTTTATTTATTTGTTTATTTCAATAGAGCTTATGATAATTTATTACTTTTTTTAATTGGAAACTAAATAGCATTGTATAATGTAGAAGCACTTTCTTCTTTTTTTCAAGTTTTTGTGAATGTGAAGCACCATGGAGCATCTTTATTAGGTTACAACTTGTTTGACATTACGAGCATGGCAGTTGAGAGTTTGTCATGCTCACCCAAATGTCTTGCTGGTGGTGGCACGTGTTATTGGGTCATTCGGTTCCCTTTAAAATGGTTGAGCTGAGTGGGGCTGATGCACGTGTCATGCCCGTGAACGGGTGCCATCGGTTGAGACTGGTCATCTCTTGGCTGCCAGTGGCTTAATTCGGTTTCTATTATTAATTACATTTAATAAAAAGAATAATAAACTATTATTATTACGTATCTACCAACATTGTGCTCACATATTAGAAGCGACAAGAAATATGTAACCAAGATCTATGTAACTCAATATATTTTAAAAAGAGTGTCCATGGAGTTTCTTGCACGTTCTTCTCCATAGAGACCTACGTTTTGGAACGTGCAATTTAGCTTCACTTTTCTTGGACTGACCGACATTTGACTATTCAAAAGTGCCTGCAAATGGTCTATTTGAAATAAATGATTTTGAATTTTGAATTTTGAATTTTTGAATTCATTAAAAGCCGCACTGTAACCTGAACAATTTAGTTTTAGGTCGAACTAATTATTATTTAGAGCCACTGTCCATGACGTTTATGGATATTTGTAGATAAATAATTTTAGCAAATTCCATTATTTATGCAAATTGAATTTAATATCTGGTGTAATATTGTAATTTTAACAATGATATGCAATTCGATAAATACAACAGAATACAAACAGTTCAATGCCAGTGATAGGTTACTGCCAAAAATTTGAAGACGTGTGACATCCACCAACCCGCACTAAGCCCGCATAGTGGATTACGGCCCATTCCCTCTCCTAGAGAGGACGCCGGAGTCCCAACAGTGGGAACATTATAAGGCCGACTATGCTAATATGGTATTGCCATTGAACTATCTGGATTCAACTAAAAAATGTACGATAGATCAAAATGTGTGAATGAACTAAAACTGAGGCTCTCTTTGCTTGCCACTTTAGCTACAAACTTAACGAGACTCCACCATAAAAAGCATAACAACATATTTTTAATCAATCGGAGAAATTTGAATCTATTGCATCCACATTTTCCAAAGTGATCTCACTTTACTTACCACTTTAGCCACGTAGTATATTTCGATCCTACTAGAACCCTATACGGTTGTGTTGATATCTCCTTGAGGCGCGTGGAACACTGTGCACCGTCGACGATTCGGGCTCGGTCCGGACGGTTATATGTATACAGGGTTATTTCTAAAACACTAACAACCTTGTAAGACTGTAATATACTAAGATTATAAACAACAACTTTTGTTCTGTGACTTTTTACAAAACAAGACATTTAGCATTATCAAACCTTCAAAATTTCTTTATTATATCTTTTAACTCTGTATAAGCTCATCAAGCGCCTGCCGCTCCGCCCGATTCCCTCCGCTATTGTACTATCGCTTGCTTTACGAAGTCAATCTTCGTAATATTTACAACGTTCAATTTATATATTTTTATTTTTATATCTGATGAACTAAAAATATGATACTTTTTTAAAAGTCATAGAACTAAGGTTGTTGTTTATGTATGATGTCCTTAACATAGTCCTGGGACCCAAGTCTGCTATTTTTATAAGTCATCATTCCAACACGATTCCATTGTCATTTTGCTAAAAGTTCGTAATCTGCTAATTCATAATGGTCGACCACTGATCGGTCAATGTTGTCGTGATAGAGTTGTGATAGAATGACAATATGGAGCTTATTAAAAGCAATGACTGCACATTGACATTCTAATGGTGGTAGGTCACTGATCAAAGGAACTGTATTTTTTTTTTTTGCATATTACCGAATACGTCCGACATTCTTTTGTCATTATGTACGAGATTACCATTAAATGCCACTACTTTCGATGAAGTGTCAGTGGTTGACCATTGTAAAGTCATAATGCCGCCATTATATTAGTAGATTATCAAAACTTGTCAAAATCAACAATTATGAAATCAACGGTGAACTATTCTGACACTATTGTAATAGCAGACTTGAGGCCCTGGAGAGGTTGATAGTGTTTAACAAATAATTCCGTTTACATATGTATACGTATTGTCTTTATAATGTTAGTATCACAAGTTCGGTACTATCAAGGTCCGTAATCTCTTCCCAACCAGTAATGACGTCACATTTTAGCTTCGCACGTAACTTTCATTCAATCTAGAAGCATGTTTCACAACTTTGTTCTAAGTCACAAGTTTTGGGACCGGTCTTAAAACTAACACGCCATTAACAGTTTCGGAGTTTGTTTAGCATAGAAATACATAATTCTTAATGGCACTATAGATGTGGATGGTATGTTACTATGTTTGTTAGTAGTTACTACTTTAGGTTTACCGTAACGGGTGATCACAACGGAGATTACATTAGTTGGTGTTACTACTTCTTAGAAGAGAAAACTTTACTCGAGATTTGTTACAGTCGTCATCACTTTAGTTTTCTTAGCATCAACTAAGAGAATGCCGCTATCCGCAACTATATATATATATATACTCGTTTGTTTTCTTTTACCGTCTTAAGAGTTATGATCGAAATCAGAGTCGGTCTGAGTTTAAATCCAAGGCATTTTTTTTTTTCTTCATCCAGGTGACTTCCCCCGCCCTTGGGCGGAGCGGGAGATAGTCTCAGACTTTTACTGACTAAAAACCCACCCAGCTCCTTCGTTGCCTTTCAGAAGCAGACCCTTGGCCATAGTAGACTTTGACCCTGCTGAGCTCCTACAGTTGCTGACATCTCCTTGGGGCTCGGTCCGGACGGTTATCGGACGGCCCGACAGCGAGCTACTTATCGCTCGCTGTCCGCAAGGCCGCGCCTAAGGTGGCCAGAAATCTTCAGGGCCGTTAGCACTAGAGTACCACTGCTCTTGTTTCTACTCGAGGATCTTCTTAGTATATCTTCTGCTTCTTTAATTATGTAATTACGTCAGTAGTGTGTCTGTTTTTGCCATTTTATTGTGCCAAAAGCTAAAATAAAATTAAAATCATCATCATTATCATTCTAGCCAAAAGACGTTCAGTGTTGAACACAAGCCTCCCCCAAGTGCAAGCTATAACGACTAGTCCTGTGAATCTCGCATTCATCGGATTTCCGTGACCCTTACCAGGTCATCGGTCCACCTTGTGTAAAGCCTTCTAAATGATAAAATAAAGAACGAGAATTATAAAAACTGTCTAGTCAAGTCTAGACACTACAACACAAATTTTGTCAAATGAAAAACAAAACAAAAGTGTTTCTACAAATTGTAATGACATCTACGGCGTCACATAAGTAAAAACTAATCTTGCGCAAATAAAATTAACCACACATTTCAAACATATAGAACAGCCCAAAAATTATCTATCGGGCAGTTGGCCACAGGCCACCAGACATAACACTCGTCTGATCGAAGGAACCTCCCTTTTCAATGGAGGCGGGACTTTATTCTCTGTTCCGCATACCTTCAAACTATTATAATCTCCTCACAAATCAATTGCTTCAGAATTTCCAATCCCGATTGCATGCCAATTAGAACTTGCATCGATAGTCAGTTACTCTACAGTTTCGTCCGTTCCTAATCTCATTTCACTAACTTTCTAACTATTTTGCCTAAACTAGCCACTGGTGTCCACCGTTATTAAATTTTCCAAAGTTGTCGCGAAGCCCTGGTATAGCGATTTTGCATAAACATGAGCATCGTTGCTTTTAATAGGTAAACTTTTAATTAAATTACGAATAAACATAATTGAAACGCAAACAAATGAGACTGGTAATGGTAGACAGGAGTTTTAGGAATTTCGGTTCCTATAAAGGCAAATTGTTCGGATACTTCTTGTGTGGTCATTTACGAGTATTTTGAAGATACTGCGTTCCTTGCTAAGTGCGTGTGGTGTAATTATAGCAGGAATGATGTTACTGAACAAAGTTGGGGTTTAAAGAAGATTTAGTGACAATATTTGGTCGGAGTATGCTTAGACTGACATATCTCCGCCAATTTTGTTGATAACGGACCTACTTCATATAGGTTAGGTAGGATGTTCTTCAATCACAATTTTCTTTAAATTAGTAAAATATTTTTGCCTGATTTAAAGCTTTTAAATCTAGATGCATATCCTTTTAGTTAAAAGAAAATCGTTTCGTCAGACTTCTGAGATAACAAACATAAAAAATTACAACCGAATTGAGAACCTCCTCCTTTTTTTGAAATCGGTTGTAAATATGACAAAAAGCTGACTTAGCTTTAGTCAACAAACAAGTCAATATTTGGTAGATATTATTCATACAAAATTGCGAAAACAAATAACATAATTAAAAAATATACTATAAAACAAAACTTAATTTAAAACTGTATACACCCGAATTGGTCAGTTGTATTTGATTGTCATCTCTAATTCGTATATTAGATTCAGCTTTGTATCAAAGCACATTGTAGTCTGCCATTTCTTCAATATCTTATTCCAAATTAAGTCCAATATTCTTAATGCTTCCATTTCTATTAATATCTTTATTATGTTTCTTTCAAGATTTCCCTTATTACAATATTGGTATTATTTTTGATGAATTTGTTCCCAAGACGCTTTGGGCTCTCGGTAATCTTGTACAAGATCCAATTATAATATTTAAATTTGATTAAGTAATGTATCTTGGATCTGTTGATTCAATTGATCGCACAGACCTGTTTTCGTAAAATGAATAAATCTTGTTACTTTGTAATCATAAATTAGAAAAGAAAAATGGAAATCTATCAATATTTTTTTTATTGAATCTCTGAAAACAATCGCTAAACGATAAAATGTAAGTAGCATTTTTACCCAGAGAGATTAATGATGAGTCACTGGCCCATTCAGATCCAAAAATCTTTTTATCAGGTTTTATAGAACGATTTATTAAAACAATAGTTTGAATACAAATCATAGTAATATACCGCAGAAGAGGGTGCTCATGAAGTTTCGACAACGCATTAAAATTTTGCACGCTGCCTATCGCTTTCATTACTCGATTTTGGCATCAAGCCAGTTTGGACGGCATCCAAATATAGACCTTACGTGTTGGAGGTTAAGTTGAATCTTCTTTGTGGTTGTCATACTTTTTTTAAGCCAGCCAACGGTTCGCAAAGTGATTGCTTTCAGTATTGAGCAGCTGCCAGTAGGCTTTGTCACTGAAATTTATCAATGGGCAGTTATTAATACGGATGTTGACATCGGAAACCAACTCCGCATTCTCTTATTATTACCTATTAGTTTTATTAATATCATATAACCATAATCGGCCTGAAAAGTAAATTAAATTCATTACTTCAGGTACCATTATGACCCATATAAAAATAATTCACATTGCCTTATAATGTTCCCACTGCTGAGAATCAGGTCTCTTCTTCAGGAGAAGGAATGGTCTATAATGACAATTTAAGGCCTTGAAATAAACCACATAATGTACTACAATACAAATTTTATTAACTATGTCATATAGTAGTATGCTAACTATATAGTAACATGTATATACTTTAAATTAAATTTAATATTCACACAGGCCCATAACTTTAAAATTGTACCTAAAAAAACAGTTAAGTTTTTTAATGATAGTGTCACTCATATGCTATTGTTATTGATTTTACAGTAAAATTATGATATTATCAAGTTATAATTTTATTATTGCACCTTAACAGAGTAGCAGTCATTACGTTAGGTTTATGATTTTGATACCTTCTAAGCTTAAGGTCGTATGACAAAAAGTGCATTTTTTAGAGAGAGAACATTTTCATAATTGTTAATCATATAAATAATTCGTGAAACAGTTTTAACCAATGTTTTTTTGCATTAAGTTATCAATAATCAGTTTAAGATCATCAATCAATCATATGATTGCAATCTTATCCTTCTGAATATTGTGCCTTTATTATATATCGATGTCGGACTTCAAGATGGCTGCTTTCCAAACAATAAACGTCAAAGCAATTTAATCCCAATCGTTTATCTACTTGATTAATTGTAAAACTTGGACGAAAAATTTTATCTGCCTTTTTAATTTTATGTAATTTATTATCTGACTTATCTTCAAGTCATGAATAAACGGGTTTTAAGATAACAGTGTCTATCAAGTCGAACTTAGAATTGACTGATTAGCGTTGAGTTTATATTTAGCACCACTTTGGTTAATAAGCAGTTTGACAGCTTTTGTTTACTTGCTTAAATTAATTTAACAACTTCCTTGATTGACACTAGCAAACAGTTTTCAAACGAGTCTAAGCTTGAATTTATTACGAAAGACAAAAACATTTCCGTCCCTTCTGCAGTTACTGATGTCCCAGTAACCTACAGACACTGAAATAAATAATTCATTACAATAAGTTGTTTTCTTCAATTTAATCTAGTTAATATATAGTGCGACGGAATGTTTTCTTTAGATAGCAATTCAATTTGAGAATTAGTTACAGAGTAGAATAAGAAAGTGTGTTTTCGTAAAGTAATAGGTTTATTTTGGAGAGATAGAAAATAATGTTTCGGTGCATTAAGGTAAATTACAAAGAGTTGAATTTTACTAAGATAACTTTGAGCGATTATTTTTTTATTTGTTGCTACGTACCTCTAATAAATGATTAATTATTAAGTGTGATAAAATATCGTCAATTACCTATAATACTTGAACTAATAATTCGAGGTCATTTTAATCGATTACCAAGAACCCAAGTACGGACTTTCACCGTTTGTGTTTTAAGGGGATTTTGAAGAAACTATTTGTATTAATTAAAAAAGTCTCAATATGGAATTTGCTCTTAGAGGTTTTAGAATACGGTTTTAAAATACATCAATTATATCGATTATTTTTCATAAAATATTGATAATGCAGTGTTTATATATTAAAATATCTACCGAGTTTTCTTCCATAATAATAGTAGCATATTGAAAAGATCTTCCAAAATAAGGGTATTTCTTGTGTCCAAAATAGGGTGGGTAGAGATGTCACTGCTCACATATTGACATGTCTAACAATTCAATTTGACAATATATGTCACACTGTAATTTCTTCAGTCATAAATCCTTAAAACTGCTATTCTCATTTATCAAACCAAAACCTAGCCAAAACACTTACTCAAGACGCTAATCTAGACACAAGAAAGCAGAAAGACGAAACAAAAAATAACAGAGGAATGTGCTGTGTGGAACATTTGTGTTGTGGAGATCATTGTGAGGCTCCGCATTGTTAGAAGGTGCTCGACACTACTCCACGACAGCCGACCCGCTGGAATAATTAAAAATACCCGTAAAATGTCGTTGTGAACTAAGAAATAATATCTGCTGTTTTTGATGAACGATGTTTCGGATTTAGGTAAAGCTTTTGATTGAGTAGGCATCATATTGTTAAATGCATATTAGTGATATTCGTAGTATTGGACTGAAAATATGGTTTTACTTTAAATTACTTTCTCAAATAGTGTTAAAATCTGTGTTTGTAAAATTTGTACGTAACTATAATCCTTATAAATCATCAAGCGTGGCTACAGTGATCGGTCCTACGTCGATTGCAGCCATTGGAGTCGCGCTCCTCTCAACGTAGAAAACTGTTTATATGTGCAATATGTAGAGGAGATAGTGGATCATAGGGTACAGTAGATTATTCAATATAACTCAGCTACACAACGCCATCTCATCCCAAGCTAAGCAGAGCTTGTGTTATGAGTACTAGACACTGATAAACACACTTATATATTTCTAAATACATTTATATTATAGATAAATTACACCCAGACACGGAACAAATGATTGTGCTCATCAACAGACATTTGTTTTGGGTGGGAATCGAACCCACGACCTCCAGATAGCAATCAGGGCCACTAACCACTAGATCAACAGGCCAGTAAAATTACAATATTGTGACTTTAACACATATTTTAATTATTTGAAAATAGCAAAACTTAACTTAACAAAAAAAGAAGCGATCCACTGTTACCCAATCTCCCCTGTATGTACAAAAAATCGATAATTAATTGCCAAATGATTCGTGCACCAATTTTTAAAGCCTATTAGCAGTTTATAAAATAAATCGGTGACCAATTTAATATTTTCAATTTCAGTGAGTAAATAAAAGCACTTTAATTGGTGTTTCGTTTGTGGACCCATTTGCGATGATGATAAAGTGTCCAATGAATTATTTGTAACTAGCTTTTGCCGCGGCTTCGCTCGCGTACATAAAAGACCTTCCCTATTTCTCCCCCTTTTCTCACTTTTTTTTATAAAAATATTAGCCTATGTCCGTCTCCAGGGTACGAAGGCTAGAAGGAACGGGGATGGGTTTTTTAGTCAGTAAGAGTCTGACACTATCTCCCGCTCCGCCCGGGGGATGTCAATGCATGATTTTTCCCATGGAAGAAAAAAAAAAAAAAAAAAAAAGTTCCCAACTATCTCTGTACCAAAATTCATCAAAATCGGTTTTGCCATTTAGGCGTGAAGACGTAACAAACAAACAAACGTGCACTAGCTTCTTGACGTTTTATAAGTGCCCATGCAGGCCTATGCAAAATAAAATAGATTTGAAACAAATAAGCAAACAAACTCACTTTCGCTTTTATAATATTAAGTAAGGATTAACGATAACCATACTATTTTATTATTTCTACACTATTTTTTTCTCTCGTCTCCACTGCTTGTTCCACAGAAATGTTTATTTTTCTGGGGTAGAAATCTCAAATACATGTTCACCCCTATTCTTCAATTAAAAAAATGGCGATCTATTTTTACCCTTTACTGATCATATTATTTGTGTAGTCAAAAGTAAAAAAAATCGAAATTCCAAAATAATTGTCCACGAAAATTTCTCATCATCATAATCATCATCATCATCATCAGTCTTTTAATGTTCCCACTGCTGGGACTCAGGCCTCCTCTCTAGGAGAGGGAATGGACCGTAATCAACCACGCGGGCCCAGTGCGGGTTGGTGAATGTCACATGTCTTCGAATTTTTGGTTCTAGGACATGCCGTTTTTCTCACGATGTTTTCCTTCACCGTTTTGAGAGCAGCGGTAATTTTTCATAATAATTGATAAATTCATCATTGAAAAAGATTCTTAACAATTGCTATTTGAAAATACAACACGCAGTATTTTTCAATTGTTTTTCATTCACACGAGTATATTCATTAGCCTGTAAAATATTTCCATAAATTAAGTGACATTTTGGGATATAAACAAACGCTAATAACTTAGCCTGCGGTTTGTGAATATTATTTATCGAGGCTTTACATAAATCATAACGAGAGCTTTTCTAAAAAGCTGTTTAAGTATTTGTACTAATTAAAAACTAGTGGTGTAAATAAAAGAAGAAACTGATTTTTATTCGAAGAACCAATTTTCCAATTCCGTGCACTAGATTCTGACGTGTGAAATAAAAAATTTCGTTTTTTTTTTTATTTTTTAGGTGGGAAATCATCCAATGACTTCTTCCGTTCCAGGGCTCAGCGCGAGGGTATCTATTGTCAGACTTTTACTGACTACCCACTCCCAATGTTTCTTCTTTGCCTTGGCGTACTAGGACTCCAGGTCTCTCTTTTGGAAGCGGACCCATGTCCCCAGCAGGCTTCGGCCTTGCTGGGCCCCTACTGTTTTGCTGACATCTCCTCTTTGAGACGCTACGCGCCGTCAACGACTCGAGCTCGGTCTGGACGGTTATGGAATGTTCACACAAAGTTGACACTCGGGCGTAACTGGGACTTGGGCCAGAGTCTAGTACTGGGGCCAGGGTCAAGGTTGCGAAAGGGAGGCTCGGCCCCAGTATGAAAGGCAAAAGGGAACGGGGTGGGTTTTTTAGTCAGTAAGAGTCTGACACTATCTCCCGCTCCGCCCAAGGGCGAGGAAGGAGGATTTTATCACATTGAAAAAAAAAAAAAACACTCAGGCGTTTCTGTCGCAAGAATTCGGAGCATGAACCTCCCAAACCTACCATGTCCAGTGAGGACCTGCGTCAGAAGGTGAGGACGCCATGACGTGTCTCCAGCCACTTCTCAAAGAGAGGACTTACTACCGTAATTATGGCGTACCCAAACAAGTTTCTACCTAGCGGCATTTAAACGAGCGGCGTATATATATAAACAATTCCCGGTTTCTAGAATTTTCTTAATTACCTATTAGCACAAAATAGATAGGTAGAGAAGTCAATCTCATGTATATACTTCACTTTTTATACTTACGCTAGGCGATCGCGCTAGGGTCAGCGCGTTGCGCCGAACTGTACGAGTGCGCCCGGGTGATTGAGCCGAGATGTCGTGTTCGTGAGCGATGTCTATGTGTGCGTTGCTCGAGCGCGCTTTGTATGTAGATTGTCTTTTGTACCTACCTATTTTGTGCTGTAGTTCCCTACGTAACTTAAGGAGCTGCCTCCGCAGTAAGTCCACAGAGTTTCACATGGCTTCGAATACCCCTTTACAGTAAATTTCCTTGTGAAACCTTACGTGATACAGGAAATCTTACTCAATTAGTTTGCTGGTGGTCTTGGAATGTGATTGGCTGCACGTTGGCATTACTTGCAATGTGTTAGGTTGGATTTCTTCAAAGAACTAATTAACTGCTTTGTTGTTGAAATACGTAGGATTTGTAATATATTTTAATTAAGAGGGCCCTTTCCGATCCGTATATCGTCAAAAGGCAACGTGGGCATGGATGAAAAGCTAGTGTTACTACGAGTAATACCTAAGTTTATTTCAAACTTTATAGTTATGTTAGTAGTACAGTGTGTTAGTAAAAATAGTATCTAAGTAGGTTAGTATTGTTACTTTCTACTATATAATTTAATTTTTCTTATAAGACTGTCGCCACCCAAGCGAGAGGGACAAAATGCGCCCCTCCCCGCATTTTGTCTGTCTCGCTTGGGTGGCGAATATTTGGCTATGACGGAGCATGGTCACTATTGTGACAGAGCTCCTTAATCAAGACTTTTATTTAAAAAAAAAGCTTGTAAAAATAAAACATACGAACAGTAACCCGATTCACGTAATGAAAACCTTAACGATATCGTAGCGATATAGTCGTTTAGGCCATTTACGTATTCACATCCAACAATCGAGTTTGAACGACACGATTTTGTAGTCGTTTGAAATTCGTCGATTTAAAAAAAAAAAACATCTGTATTACATTATCCTGGTACAATACTTATTAATGTAACTGGAAATAAGTCGATAGATCGTGAAAACCGCTTTTGGATAGGACTTCGATCGAACGACTATAAAACTTCAACGATATTTGGCTTGTTTGATTTTACGTGAATCAGGCAACTGCTATCTTTACAAAATGTTGTAATGTTTACACTTCTACATCAACATACAATGCTGTTAAACCACGCTTCAAAATCATTTCCCGAATCCGTATTTACCGATGCAGTATTGTCCAGATATACAACGGCCATTACATTACTGATAATGTCAGTCGGTCCTGTTTCCGATTCGTGAGTTATGGGCCGGATGGATTATGTAATAATACCTCAATGAAGACTGATACGTAATACATTGTCCATATATCTTTGTATTACTGTCCTGTGTTGAAAAATAGATATTTATATATTATTATTAGATAGATAGATATGTGTAAACCGCGTACAGACATCGCAAGGTGTGCATCGCGAATGGTTCTTCACACATGCCTCAACGTGAGGCATACGACGGTGAAGAAGAAGAAGAAGAAGAAGAAGATTTTAATACATTTATGCTTACGTCCTGAACGACACATGCTCACGTAAACAACCACGCATGATGTTCGTCGGTGGGACCGAAAGATTCTAGAGCGGTGACCACACACCGGAAAATACAGCGTTGCAAGACCTTCCACAAGGAGGACCGACCACCTACGAGACGCACAGGATCGGTCGTTGTGGCGACGCTTGGAGGAGGCCTATGTTCAATTGTGGATGTCTTTCGGTTGTAATGATGATCATGATGTTGATGAATGAGTAGGTCGTTCTCCATTTGTGGCTGGCTTTCTTTTTCTTCTTCTCTGTCGGTATCGCTCTTGAGAGAATGGTCGTGGTCATCACTTCAGGTGTTGGTCGCAAGTTTCACAACACGCCGCCACTCCTCACTGATGGCCACCTTCTTCGTGCATTCATGTAGTGATGATGAACCATTAACTGGCCCACTTCTTCAATTATTGACAATTCCTAACGGAGATATCTCAGTCATCCCGCCATGTCCTTCGTGGTCTACCGCGATCCCCTCCTGCGATATCAGGGCACGAATTTCGTGTTTCATGGGCTCACCGCTCAATCGGCATGCAGTAAACATGTCCTTATGTTATTTTCTTGAATAAAATTTGTTTATAAATTATTCTTATTCCAAACTTCAGCAAATTTGCAGACTAATTACGACTTATTCAATTATATTTTCATCTCTGTCTACTGCAGTTTCATAACGTAAAGTATGAAAACTTGAATGGATAGGAAATTGAGGCCAGTCTTTGTTTCATCGAGGATGCTAATATCAGCCAATTACTTGGCTTTCTGAGCTGGCTACATTGTTGGGAGATCTTCATTGAATTTTTTTGCCGAAATTTTTTTGCCGAAATTAGTTGTGTCGGACATGTTTTCTGTTCAACAACTCACAGCAGACTGACTCTGTCTAACATGACAGTTACAAACTCAATGTTTCCCTACCACAAACTTTCACAAACACTCGGTTGACTAACCGACCAATCAGAGCAAAGTAAACAGTACGTAACATCAATTGACTAACTAATATAAATTAGGGTTTGTCTAATAATTAACTGCAAGTAAATATTTCATTTTAACAATTGTGATATACTTATATAAAACAAATGCATAGAGTCTAATATTATAAATTATTACTTAATGTCTACAACGAATGCCTAAAGTTCATGTAACTACTAGCGCCATCTATCGCTTATCATTGGAATTTGATTTATGAATATATTCTTTAAAAATCATTACACTCCTAACAGTCAATGAATGTTAACCTTTCAATATAGTCAACCGATAGCAATGGAGTAAAAACTAAGTAATTTATCAAGTAACAAACAATTTTAATATATAAAAGTAATCTACATCGATTTCGTATATTTTATGTGATGTGCGCACAACTAAAACTTCTATAGATTTATTAGACGTGTGTATATGTATAGATTAAGAAGAAGAATATCGTGCAAGTTTACAATAAGTGCGGCCATAAAATAGAACAAAAATGAATTAACTAACTTACGACTTTCAATAAGTTTTCTGTATCGTCCTAACAGTAATCTTGTAACGACTTTGATAAAACATTTTTGTAATGCTCCTTTTTGTATTAGAACCTTCAAGACTACACACACATTTTTTTTATTGATAGGCGCTTCATCATTTTCTTCACCTGATGATAAGTGATGATGTGGGCGTCGGTGAAACACGCTTGCCTAGAAGGAAATTCTATTCATCATCATTTCAGCCAATAGACGTCCACTGGTGGACATAGGCCTCCCCCAAGTGTCACCACAATGAAAGATCTTGTGGGTCTCGCATCCGTCGGATTCCCGCAACCCTCTCCAGGTCATCGGTCCACCTTGTAGGAGGCCTTCTAAATCCTATTCACTCTTTATTTAAAAACCCCTAGGTTGTAGCTTTCAAAAAACATAGAGTCTGGCAAAGAATTCCACTCTTTACGCACAATGAATGTGTAATATACACACACATAATGTAAATCCTTCGTGATTGTTAGTTAGCGGTTTTCATTTCACGGAACAATGGCACTAAACCTTTGGATAGCAATGTTACTAAACAAATATTGCTTTAACACGTAGCTTTAGGCGTTAGACATCTCATAATCATTCACTATGATGTATTATATCGTGGGGTTAAACCCACCCCTATGATCCCTTATCTGTGATAATCCTTCTCCATGGTGGATTAAGCCTCATCCGAATGACGGCACAAGTCATGGTTCGTGTTTACATTTTGATTGGTTCGGTTAGATTAGGAACTGATATATCTGGCAGAATAGCTAATTATTTGATACGTTATATTCAGAATAAACGTCGGAAACTCTCGTGTGTAATTTATGTATTTACAAGCACTGTAATGATCCCGTCCGATTATAATGTAACTGTCTTCAAGGCAAGAGTGAATAGGCCCTTAATAAACTAGTGCGCCTCACCATCAACGATTGCATCACTGCTTACCATCAGGTGGGATCGCAGTCAAGCACTGGTTTATATCAATTTAAAAAAAATATGGTTCCGAAACGTGATCGCTTACAATGGGCCTCATCAGAAGACCTTAGGGCACCCAAAGGGCAATCGAAAGGGCTATGCTCGGAGTTTCTTTGTGTGATCGAATCAGGAATGAGGTTATCTGCAGAAGAACCAAGTTTACCAGTAAAGCACGAAGAATCGCAAAACTTAAGTGGCAATGGGCAGGGCACATTGCTCGTAGATTAGATGGCCATTGGGTACACAGACCGGTGGGATCGGATGGTAGAGGACTGGGCTCTGGAAACAGGCGTGGTCGTCCTAAACCAGGGTTCTGTCCCCGCATGGACATTTCGTTCGCCAACCTCGCTCTGTCGCCTCGTGTTTGCGACTCTCGCATAATGGAGGGGGTGGAGTTACTCAGACCACCGCTAAATCCAGTTTAACGTCTCCGCCCAGATCTCAACCGCGCCAGTCCAACAGACCCCGTGTGGTTCACGGTGGGTGCTGAAGCAGCTAGACCAGGATCTCCTCCGGGAAGCCACGACGGTACAGGCCTGGGTGCAAGCACCGGACAGGCCTGTCGATATCGACGTCGAGGCAAAATGGTTCCGAGAGCCCATATCGCAAATCTGCAACGTGGCGATGCTCTGAGTCCGGCCAGGACTTTCTCACTGGGGAGAGTGGAAACGGAGAACACGTGCAGGCGCGAGGGAGCGGATTTCACGCCCCAGCCACCGGGATCTCGATTTCCAGCCACCGAGCTTGCGGACGGCGAGCAATGGGTAGTTCGCTGACCAACCGTCCGGTAACAGTTTCGTGGCTTAGATTTCATATCCACACAGCTTAGTTGCGCAGTTGTGTAGCTATTGGAAAAGTACCTTTAGTTTTGATTGATATGAACTACGAAGATTCAAGCTAGGGTTAGAGTTCATCAATCACAGAATGTTTGCAGCAAACACAGAAAATTGATACCAGTAGCAATGATTCATCAAATCGTATATTCTTTTTGTTAGAGACTAGAAATAGAAGTAAAAGATAATGACTTATTTTTACAACATTTCTTTATTTGTAGGTCCTTGTGACATGTCATGTGTGTCGGCATATCCTACTAGAACCATGATAGTTTAAAAATCTGGTGTTTTGGTATTTGGTAGGGACTTATTAGATTAGCAAGATTATGTAATACTAGCTTTTGCCCGCAGCTTCGCCCACGTACATAAAATATAGCCTATGTCACTCAGAAATAAAGCAGCTTTCCATCGGTGAAAGAATTTTAACAATCGGACCAGTGCTTCTAGAGATTATCTTCTAGAAACCAAAAAAAAAAAAAAAAACAAACTTTACCTCTTTATAATATTAGTGTAGAAAACGGTTTTTGTAAAAGTTTTCCTTACTAGGTTTTGAAATGGGACAGCCGAGGTAGTAGGAGGAGTAGACTTCAGATGTTTTTTTTTTATTACTGATTGGCTTTCGTTTGACCACCATCTCACCTGATGGTAAGCGATGATGTGGTCGAAGATGGAGCACGCTTGCCTAGAAGTAAGCTATTCACTCTTGACTTAAAGACTCCTAAGTTGTAGCTATCAGGAAACACAGACTCCGGCAGGGATATCCACTCCTTGGCAGTACGCATAATACATGTGTATTATTGCACTAAATAGGAGTAATGTCTTTAATGCCTGTCTTCTTTTTTTCAGATAATGGCGAGTTCAACGTGGATGGCAACTGTATACTTCCTACTGACCCTCGCAGCCGCTTCCAGCGCTATCAAGTGCTGGAAGTGCGGCCAGTACAGCGACGGAGTGGGCTCCATCACGCCTTGTAGCAATAGGACTGCAGTCAGGTTGGAAGAGTGCCCGAGCAACGCTAAATATTGTATTGTGAGTATCTTTGAAATTTGTTACGTGTATGTCCTATCTTCTTCTTAGCGTATCAATAGCAAAACTAGTTAAATTCCTTGCCTGGCCCAAAATTCGGCCACGGCAATGCCGTCCGCTGCTGCTGTTATTAGGTCCCTATGTGAGCAGGTAACAGATATGTCCTATGTTATCTATATGTGTTAACTTTAGAGAAAGATTGGCTAGGAAACTTATTTATTGTACCAATGGGGTTTGTTATCAGGTTATTTTAATAAAACGACCAAAACGGGTACCACATACCCTTTATACTTTTGCCTTGACAGCATACAAATATTATAAATCAATAACAGTTGGAATTTTAGCGATATCTATGGCGATACATAAGAACTAATCCTGCATCGCACAATGAAAGTTCTCCCCGCGATTAGAATATATACACCGTTAAATTTTAATCGTTTTAATCCCGTGGACCCTCCACGGGATCCGGTACATGAAACACTATCGGTTTGTACTTATAAATTTAAAAAATAAATTATCATTTTTTCAAGACTCGTATTAATTTACGCATGTACGAAATTAATTTCTTTAAGAAAACGTCAGCAGAGCGAGTTCAATGACCTGTAGGATTAAAATTTAGCGGTGTAGAACAGTCCGAAAATTATCTATCGGGCATTTGCCCACCAGATCACACCTGTCTGGTCGGAGGATCCTCCATTTTCAACGGAGGTATGTGGGACTTTACTCTCTGTTCGGCCTACCTCCAACGAATCAATAAATTATAAAGTACTTAGCACTTACTCTAAGATGTTTCTTACCGAAAGCTGGAATGTAAAAGCGGCAGGACATTGCGGCGCACCATTTTATTATCTGTTGTAACTGTCAAAAGCGCCGCGCTGTTAAGTCACAGTTCGTTTCAGTTGTCAATGCAAATATACATTTCAATGTTGCTAATACAGAAAATAATCATAATGTATGTAACATAATCATAAAAATCGCTAACACTTATAACTAGGTTCATGGCTGAAATTTGGGAATAAAATTAGGTTCAGATTGTTTGAAAACGATAACGGTATTGTTTGAGGGCGTTAAACCACCACATATGTACGTTTAGACGAATAATTGGACAAAGGAAGCAACGCCACCTAATGAAAGATATCATACTTTGCCTAAAACTTACGTAATTCGATTGAGTATCTGGTGTGTTTTTTTTATTGCGAAAAATGGTAGAGGAAACAAAGTAATGTTTGGTATACAGACCAAAAAATATAGATACAAAAAAAAATAAAGAAAAGAGGGATGTCTATTGTCTATACTCTTACAACTCACATTCAATGCATTTTATTTTTCTAAAGTTTATTCGATATAACGAGAATAATCAAGAGGTTGGGCTCTCACTACTCTTTAAGACTTTCGTTGAAGATAAGATAATCTTTACAAGATAGGTATCATCAAAGACATGCCTGTCCACCGCTAAGTTCATTTTTGCATGCACTCGAAACGAAAACTTCAAAGGGTTTGGTTAGGCGCCGCGCCGCAGGATACAAGCGAAAATTTTTTTGAGTGATCAGGCTGAAATGACCACTATAGTACGTAACGTTTTTATCAAAAAAAATTATTAACCATTACAAATTTCACAGTGCTTTTAAACATCAATTTAAAATACTAAAAAACATCTCTTAAAAATAAATAGCATCATTAAAACACCGTATAGGCAATTATATCCCGGTATAAATTAAATGGCTTTAATCAACCTCTCGACGCCTCTTCCTTTGTGACTGGAGTTTGCGAGAAACACTCTAAAATGCGGGAACCTCCTTCAAGGTATATTTACGCTATGTTAATGGTAGCATTGAGTATAAAGGCTTCAGTAGACTAGCAACTTTTAGCAACGGTGTTCGGCAATTTTGCGGCTGCAACTGTTGTTGCCTAATGTCGAGTTCTGATGATCTCTGATTTTCAAAAAGTAATTTATCAGCATGATTTGACCTAATGGTAAGGGATAGTTTAATTGGCAATCGAGCTCTTTTGCCTAAAAGCAACTTATTCACCTTTGACGGTTTATTCCCAGTTGTATCAGGAATCGATTTCAACTGAAAATTTTACTTCTGAATTGTACCTACGCACAATATAATTATTTCTAAGAACGCAGCCGCGCAGTTTTTAAACCGATTGCTTCGTTGGTGCAACGCTGTTTTGACAACTGCGTTTGATTGATATTGTTCAATCGCTGCACTCCCATAACTGGTAAACATCAGTTATAAACATATGTGTGCATATATGTAGGTAGCCCTTTCCTATTGATACTATTAAATTAAGTCAACTTCGAGTCTATATGTATGTAGCTAAATATCAGTATTATATGTATTGACATCCCCCGCCCTTGGGCGGAGCGGGAGATAGTGTCAGACTCTTACTGACTAAAAGACCTACCCCGTTCCTTCTAGCCTTCATACCGGGGCTCGAGCGTCCTTTCGGATAACCCTGGCCCCAGTAGGCTTCGACCCGGCTGGGTCCCTGCTGTTGCTGACAACTCCTTGAGGCGCGCGGGAACAGTGCGCGCCGTCGACGACTTGGGCTTGGTCCGGACAGTTACCGG
This sequence comes from Mythimna albipuncta, assembly GCA_929112965.1. Lineage (NCBI taxonomy): Eukaryota > Metazoa > Arthropoda > Insecta > Lepidoptera > Noctuidae > Mythimna > Mythimna albipuncta. The sequence goes on from OV815980.1 coordinate 1,089,481, forward strand.
ACGGCCGGACAGCGAGCTACCCATTGCTCACTGTCCGCAAGCCCGCGTCTACGTTGGCCGGAAATCGGGATCAGAATCCCGGCGACGGCGGCGGCGATAACGCCGTTGCCTGATGCGTTCGGCCTCCTCCTTTGCAAGCATTACTGCTTCGCAGAAGTCGGCGACCGCCTGCCACTCCTCCTCGCTCCGGACCATGGCCTCAACCAAGGCTCGGCGCGAGAGGTCTCCGCGCCAACCAACGGCTTAACAATCGCACGCAACATAAAGATGGCAGTTAGTTGCTCATCTACTTTGGCTTTTGGGTACCTTTGTCTATATATATAAGATTTGTCTGTTCGGATAATTAAGTGTATCTAGCTTTCATTGTCAGGTTGTGTATATTATAATGTTGCTAACAGTTTTCGCAATTGATTGGGTATGTGTGTTTAGGTTTTCATTATGGGATGTATGTGTCTGACATCATAGTATAGTATTGTCTAAGAATCCCTCTTATCTGAAGTGTAAGTAAACTACAAGTGGAAATTAATACTAAATAAGAAACAAAGATATTGTTTTGTTGTTATTGTCATGTGAATAACGCAAAATTCAATATATAACATTAATTTTAGTTTATTGCGAAACCTGATACACGTGTCTAGTATTTTTATGTAATGTATAAATTTTCATAACTGTATCATGAAAACTCATAAAGTTATAAGTCACTTTAAATATTTATTTTATTTTGTTTTTTAAATACTGAAATACATAATTTGTGAAAATTTCAACTGTCTAGCTATCGCGGTTCTTGAGATACAGCCTGCTGACAGACAGACAGACAAACAGCGAAGTCTTTAATATAGTCTCGTTTTTATCTTTTGGGTACAGAACCATAAAAACATATTATAACTAACTTCATCTTCTTCAATCCCAACCTATATTAATGCCCGACCTTAATTTAGTACAGCACCTCCTTTGTATGTTAGTTACACCACCAGGCCGATAGATGGCGGGTCCAATATCCGGCAAGGCGGCAAGACGTTTATCCGGATGTTCGCAAACGTTTTGCGAGATGACATCAGCTTTGCCCGGATTTCAGAGCTTGCCAAAGCTTAAGGCCCCATAGATAGCGAGAAAATGAGGCGCGAAATTTAAATGTATTGTAATCTTTTTGAGGTTACATTTAAATGAGGTTGTGTGTTTGGAATAGTAAGTTGGGAGTAAGATTATGTTGTCGTATGTGTGCAATAGCATAATAGCATGGCATAGGATAATCAGCCTTTTTAATGTTCCCACTGCTGGGACTCAGGCCTCCTCTGTAGGAAAGGGAATGGGAAGTAATCCACCACGCGGGCCCAGTGCGGGTTGGTGAATGTCACATGTCTTCGAATTTTTGGTTCTAGGACATGCCGGTTTGCTCACGATGTTTTCCTTCACCGTTTTGAGAGCAGTGGTGATGAGAATAATTACACAAAGTAATGCACCTCGTTGGGTTTGAACCTTGACCTACAACTCGTAAGTTGGGGCCGTTGCCACTCGGCCACCACTGCTGCTGTGTGAAATACATAATATCACACTAATCCATAACAATAATTATAAATGTGAAAGTAACTTACTCTGTCTGTTTGTCTTCCAATTTCACTTTCATGGATAGACTGCCGAACCAATTTGGATGTAATTTGGTGCGGAGAAAGCTTGAACTCCAAGGATAGACTTAGGATACTTTGATATACCGCCGACGAACCCAGCAAGCGCAAACCCCGCATCAAGCGGATTGGATTGTAGTTGTAGGAGTGCCGTCTTCTTTGACCGAAACTGAAGTCTTCAAGTGTATGTACGAACAGAATGTAGCCGAAAAGTTTCCAACGATTTCCATAGATTCCTTTTTGACCATGTTTAAATTAAGTCACAAATCGGGGAAGAAAGATTCGCATACTTGTAACTACGTGGTTGAAGTTCCAGCCAACATACGAAGAGCTCTAATTTCCCAGACAAGGATTTTCATAAATTGGACTTCCTGCCCTGTCAGGGACTTCACTCTGGTTACGAGATGCTTCAAATGCCAGCAGTATGGACAAACCATAATTTTTCTTATTATTTTAGCATATTTGTCCAATGTAAACATAACTCTTCAGAATTAACGCAACCTCGACATTAACCCAATTACTAATTCTGCTGACGCAAAATACAAGTGCAAGAAACAGTTTTAGAATACAAAATAACATACCTATTGTAACCTTTAGTGCTTAAGTAAACTAGGTATATAACATTATAAATAATTTAATTATATTTTTCAATACTTATAGACGTTTTAAATATTGTTATCAATAGGATTATCCGAAAAAACTACAATATAAGAGCTTCTACCGCCTGTGATACAGGTTTATCCTAGCACAGGCACATAACATAGCATTTACCTTTGTAATTACTCTTAAGATTTTATGTAACCGTTTTACCAAATTTTACCCTGAATAAACATACTATGTATTATTATTATATCCGTCTTCAACTTCCATAAGTCTTATTTCATAGGTAGTTACGTAAAAATAACATGCAGTGTCAGACCAAGAACAAAATGAAGATCGTCTTAAATAGTCCAAATGAATCCGAATGTTAATTTATCACCCAATCCCCGCTCTCCCGCTTCTTAGTAAGCGTTCCTCCCGATAAACTTATTAAGATAACAGCATCGTCTCAATGAACATCGCACTAAGTTTTACTATTAACATCACGTTTTGTATTGAGTTGGTTTGTGGTGAAGGAGTTATTAAAGTGATTGCATACAGTTAAAAGATTAAGCAGTACAAAGTCAAAAAGACGAAAGAAAATGTCGTATAGTGGGCCATACGATTTAGACATTATAGAATATCATTTCGATAATTCGGTATTGGACTATTCGGTTCTTGACAATTCTGCATTTGACAGTTTGTCATTCGACAATTTATTTGTCAATTTGGCATTTGAAAATTCAGCATTCTGCAATTCGGTATTCGACAATTCAATAATTGCCATTTCGTAGTTTGACAATTTGTTTTTCGACCATTCGGCATTCGACAATTAGGGCGTTCTGCAAATCAGCATTCGACAATTCGGCATTTGATAATTGGTTTTTTGGCATTAGACAATTCGGCATTCGAAGTCTTTATACTTAGATAATGATTGTCATAAGGCCAAAATATCTGGAATTTATCATGTAAAAATTTAATAGCTCAAGTCAATTCAGTCATTTTTGACACAGTGAGCTCAAAGTTTTCGTATGGGAACTCCCTCTATAAATTCGTGCAGTATTTCAACAAAGTTTAACGAAACGAGTCATTGACCATCAATCTAAAAACGCTTTGTTTTCGTATCCAACTCCTCCGGTCGAGGATACGAATTCAGATCTTAATCAAAGACATCGGGGTCGCGAATACGCCCATAGCACTTACTCAAGTTTACGTTTCGTTTCCAAAGAGTTTTATTTCAGTACTTTACTACACTAGTACTGTTTGATAAAAGATGGTTGGAATTGATACCGATTAAGGTTGTACTTATTTCTTCACTCTCATTTTTAGAGGTAAATGACCTAAAACCATCGATATATAAGTACTACGCACTAGATTAGGGGTTCCGAACACTTATTTCCGTCGACTCAGGTGTAATGTAGTCCGTAAACCTTGAACTCACTATGTTGAATGAAACGCGTAAGTCCCAAGAAATTCATGGCGCTTAAGATATTATGGTCGCGAAAAAAGTGTCCTCTAAAAGCTATAGTAATAGCGCTGCACGTTTTATTTATTTATTTATTTAAAGCTTTATGCACAAAAAAACTGTACAAAGGCGGACTTAATGCCTTAGGCATTATCTGCCAGTCGACCTTAGGGTGGTGCAGAAACATAACTTGGCAAGTGCAACTTAATAAATAGACAAACAGAAGAGAAACAAATACAATAGTAAATACATACTTAGATACATATATATAATAAACAATGCCGTAGTGAAAAACAAATCCAACCAATTAGCGCGGTGATGATTCAAGCAACATCTTGCGAAAATGCTCACGTGCCTTTACCTTAAAGGAAAATCGGCTTGTCGCCATCCTGATACTCAGAGGGAGCGCATTCCAAAGAGAAATAGTAATAGTTTAATAGTTCTGTTAGACGAAATAATTCCAATGTAGAGCTGCAGCAAACTTTTGATTTAACTTTTCAGTATTTTGACAAATAGTTTCAAGGAACGTGTTTGTCTTTCACTAGAATATAAATCGATGCTTAAAATGGAACATCGAATGTTAACAAAAAATGTTTTCTTAAATAATATTGTTAGCAACATTAGGTACTTTATTATGTAATATTGACAACTAGTATTAAAAGCCATTAGAGTAACAATAAACATCCTTTTAGGAAATAACATAGGTTAATGTTTCATGCGGGAGTTATTTCTAAGAAATGTTTTTTTCCAGTATCTAGTATTTGCTCTCTTTATCCAAATATATGAAAAGAGAAGAAATTATGTTTTCTTTTTAGTTATTCTATATTTTGTTTCTTTTGTGAATAGGTTTTTTCGTGATCTTTCTGTTTTATTTTTTACAATTACTCATCGGTCACCAATAAAGTGTTTTGTTTTATCTTGGTAATTTATTAATTAATTATTATTATTTTTTCTATTATATAATTTATTTATACTTTATTTTAAATTATATTAGTTAATATTTATTTAAATATTAATTAATCAAGTACTAGACTTGCTGCAATCACGAAACCTGATGGCATTGATGCAATCGTTGCTGGTAAAGTGAACTTGAACTTATTCATTTTAGCTTTGACGACACCTAAATTATAATAGATCGGGAAGACTTTTTTTTCCGATGGGAAAAATTATCCTATGATAACCCCCGCTCTTGGGCGGAGCGGGAGATAATTTCAGACTCTTACTGACTAAAAAACCCATCCCGTTCCTTCAAGCCTTCATACCGGGGCTCGAGCGCCCTTTCGGATAACCCTGGCCCCAGTAGGCTTCGACCCGGCTGGGCCCCTGCTGTTGCTGACAACTCCTTGAGGCGCGCGGGAACAGTGCGCGCCGTCGACGACTTGTGCTTGGTCCGGACAGTTACCGGACGGTCAGACAGTGAGCTACCTATTGCTTACTGTCTGCAAGCCCGCGACTACGGTGGCCGGAAATCGGGATCAGTATCCCGGCGCCGGCCGCAGCGGCGGCGGCGATAACACCGTTGCCTGATGCGTTCGGCCTCTTTCTTTGCGAGAATGACTGCTTCGCAGAAGTCGGCGACCGCCTGCCACTCCTCCTCGCTCCGGACCATGGCCTCAACCAAGGCCCGGAGCGAGAGGTCTCCGCCGCCGATCGCCCTCACGAGGGTACGGCGATGCTCCGCCCAAGCGGAGCACACCTCGACTGTGTGCTCCACCGTGTCCTCCGGGCATTCCGCACAGTAGCGACACCCGGCCGTCACTTCCGCTTTAATTCGGAAAGGACGGGAAGACTGCAGCAGGCAAATTGTTCCAGTCCTCCGATGTACGCGGTATAAACGACGCGCGATGCGAAATGCTTAGTTTAGACCGTCGAGGTGTAAATATGAGAGTGGATACTCGTATACTTTCATATTATATTTTATAAATAAAAAGAGAACTCTATATTAAGTGTGGCGCAACTGTTATTGAAATAAAATGATCGCTCTATCGACTGAAAAATATTCTTACTGTTCTTAAAGGCGCATCTCGTGTACATTCCCTAATATTTTACATATTTCACTATGTTGATGGATGCTAGTAAGATCGAAATGCAAATCTCCTCAATAAATTTGACCACTTTCTGAATAACTGCATTCGATTTGTCTTCAATCTTTGTGAGTATGGATACTGTATCCGCACATCGATCATTTTTAAAATGGCTGGCTATCCATTCGTCAGCGTAGAACCACACAATATATAGGTACAGAAGTCAATCTACATACAAAGCGCGCTCGAACAACGCACACATAGACACCGCTCACGGATACGTTAGGATCAAAGCGAACGCGAATGCCATCCATTTTTTGTAGATTTTATTTTATTATTTTGAATGTTTTAGAGTGGCGACCGCGTACCGGAAGACGCAGTGTTGGAAGGCCTCCTACAAGGTGGACCGACGACCTGGTGAAGGTAGCGGGAAACCGATGGATGCGAGACGCACAGGAATGTTCGATGTGGCGACGCTTGGGGGAGGCCTATGTCCAACTGTGGACGTGTATCGGCTGAAATGATGATGATGATGATTGTGAATGTGAATTACTTTTTCCTTTTCTGTAATTTTAACATGATGTCTGGCAGTCTTGAGTACTTGATGTGACCTACCCAAATGTCCTTTCCTTGGTATTGTTCGCCAAGTCGTTGAGCTCCTTAGTAGTCCTAAGTTTGAGCTACATGAATAATGACAAATACTTGCACTGACTGGACAGGTCCACTCAAATCTGTGTACTGGCAGTAAGTCCCCTCTTTGAGGCGTGGCTGGAAAGACCTCACGGCGTCCTCATAATTATTATTATTCATAAAATAATGTATTTCCGCCTAGCAGCTTGATACCCAACCTAACTCCTCTGACATTACAAAACAATCTAATTTTTTTTCTTCTTATTAAAATCGAACATTTGTTGAAATTTTTAATTTTAAGAACGGAAATAAAGACTTATAGCTACCTACCTTGAAACCATGTATCGTGTTGAGCACCTGATCTAGTAATGAAAAGCAATTCATTGTTTGTTTTTCGGGTACCAACGCAGATATATTAAAAAAAGGTCAATGAACTTTATTCCATGGTTTTTTGGCGCCTTCTCTAGTGTAGATTAGATAGTGTAGATCAATCTTAGAAAGTATCAATATCTTGCCAGTTTGCAAGTTAATAAAAACAATACCCATGCGATCTCCTTCGATATCACAATACCATGGCCTTGGGAAGAATGTTATACCCGAGCGAGTCTCACGTCTGCTGCATTTTACATTTAAAATGCAGTTCAATTAAATGCACATCACGAACGGAACAGATAGCGTCGCCTGACACCCAGTAATTGTCATTGTCGTACAAATAGCCTTAACGAAATCCCGGATTGGGTTTACATTCAGTAGAAAAAGGTGTAAAAGTCAAATGGCTTAAGCTGTAAATCCAGATCCGGTATCTCTCTTGGGAAGGCTATTATTCTCATTTTGAAATACGGAGTTTTTTTATTAAATCGGCTTACTTTTTCGCCAGATAAGTGAAATTTGGAGATGGAGGTTTAAGGGATATATTCTGGCACAATGGGCCTCGTCAAAAAGCTTAAATTCATCCAAAGATAGATAGATAGATAAAACATTTATTTGATGCAACAAAATTAAAGGGCAATGGAAAGGGCTATGTTCAGTTTCCTTGAGTGGTCGAATTAGAAATGAAGATATCCACAGGAGAATCAATGTTGCCGACTCAGCACGAAGTATCGCCAAACTTAAGTGGCAATGGACACGGCACATTGCTCACAGAACAGATGGCCGTTGGAGCCGAAAGGTTCTGGAGTGACGACCGCGTACCGGAAGACGCAGCGTTTGGAAGGCCTCATTCAAGGTGGACCGATGACCTGGTGAAGGTTGTGGGAATCTGATGGATGGGGGGCGCGCAGGATCGTTTATTATGGCGACACTTGGGGGAGGCCTATGTCCAACAGTGAACCTTTATCGGCTGAAATGACGAAGTGAAATGTGGTTCCGTTGAAATATAACCCTAAGCTACCAAACTAGACACCATACAGACACCAGAGTCACCACATGTTCGAGCTGGCCGTGCCACCAAATTGGTCAGACCTACCGCTAACCGCAAGTTCAAACCTAGCCAAGTGCAATTTATTGCGTAATTTATTTCATCACCACTGCTCTCAAAACGGTTCAAGGCTGGAGTGAATAGGCTCTTAATAAACTAGTGCGCCTCACCATCAACGATTGCATCACTGATTACCATCAGGTAGCAGTGATGCAATCGTTCAGGTGGTTTTACATGAAATAAAAAAAACCGGCCAAGAGCGTGTCGGGCCACGCTCAGTATAGGTTTCCGTAGTTTCCCGTCCGTCACAATAACTGTACCCACTTATGAGTTAAAAAAAATGCTTGCATATACGATTATACTACAAACTTAGTCCAGAAATTATTTTGTAGAACCCTTTTGTCTTTTTTGTACAAAAACTGTTCTTTCCATCAAGTTCAAAATAATTTTCCTAGAAAGTCCATATAAAGTTCTACTTTTCAGATTTTTTTCATATTTTCTAAACTTATGGTTCAAAAGTTAGAGGGGGGGAACACCTGTTTTTTTTTACTTTTGGAGCGATTATTTCTGAAATTATTGACATTATCAAAAAATTATTTTAGTAAACCCCTCTTCATTTTTAAATACCTATCCAACAATATATCACACGATAGGATTGAAATTAAAAAAAAAAAACACTTCACACTTTACATATAGGGGGGCTACCCTAATAAAACATTTTTTTCCAATTTTTATTTTACCACTTTGTCGACGTGATTGTTATACATATTGGTACCAAATTTCAGCTTTCTAGTGCTAACGGTCACAGAGATTAAGCGAGGACGGACAGACGGACAGACAGACATGGCGAACCGTAGGCGCGGGCTTGCGGACAGTGAGCAATGGGTAGCTCGCTGTCCGGCCGTCCGGTAACCGTCCGGACCAAGCCCAAGTCGTTGACGGCGCGCACTGTTCCCGCGCGCCTCAAGGAGTTGTCAGCAACAGCAGGGGCCCAGCCGGGTCGAAGCCTACTGGGGCCAGGGTTATCCGAAAGGGCGCTCGAGCCCCGGTACGAAGGCTAGAAGGAACGGGATGGGTTTTTTAGTCAGTAAGAGTCTGACACTATCTCCCGCTCCGCCTAAGGGCGGGGGATGTCAATGCATGATTTTTCCCATCGAAAAAAAAAAAAAAAAAACCAGACATGGCGAAACTATAAGTGTTCCTAGTCGACTACGGAACCCTAAAAAGGTAAAAATCGCGAGGAAACCGGCATATAGGATATAGGAACCAAAAATTTGAAGACATGTGACATCCACGGGCCTTTCCCTGTCCTAAAGAGGAGGAATAAGTTCCAACAGTGTGAACATTATAAGGCCGACCCTATACTAACCGAATAACCCTAGTATTTTGGATTCATGCGTGAAAGTTATCCCTTGTACATTCCATTTAATCTTCTTATGCCTCGTAAACCATAGCGTGTAACAAGCCTACAACCGTTTCATATTTATTTTATATCCAAACGAGTGTTGTGACTGTGTTATGTCCACTTTATGTGGTGTCCCGAATTGGACGCGCTTTATTATAACAATGTATCGTCCCAAACACTTTATGTTTCATATTATAGACACAGAAAGGCTGGGTTGTAGAAAATGGATGGTTTTTTTTTGTTTTGGAAATTTAAAGAAGAGTTCTGCTGTGTGTGTAGGATATTTTTTTTAATTTTTGAACGAATTGTTCAATTTCATGTGCTTCTTCTTCTTCTTCTTTGCCTCTTCCCACGTTAGGTGGGGTCGACTCTCCTTATCCTTCTGCGCCAGGACAATGTCCTGGGTTGTCGGGTCAGGCAGTATTTCAAATTCATATGTATTAAACATAATCTTGTTATCATCATTATCTTGATTTTAAGTTCGTCATGTAATTTTTCTAAACTGTCTATCTATCTTGGTAGTACTGACTAACGGTGACAAAAAAATTAAGGCGTTTAATAATTTCCGCACTGAGTCTACGTCAAAATAGAGACCATTAAAACCCTTTAATGCTAAAATCTCATAATGCAGGCACCCAAAGATTTCTCACGGAGTTTTTGGTGAGATTTTTTCGAGAAGTTCAGCGACTGTTTTCATGATACGCCAATTCATTCAAATATTATTTGTTTCAACTTGGGTGGGTCTACGTCAAGAGTAAATAGGTTACTTCTAGGCAAGACGCTCAATCGTCGGCCACATCATCACTTACCATCAAAAAATAACAACTAGATAATAAATCGAACCATTGAATTTGGTACGATCTCGGTAAATGGAACCGGAAATTTTATTGTATTATTATTGACTACTACAGTGAGGCCGGCTGAGTAGGTTGAATCTATTATGTTTACCACTGTGTGTGCGTATACTGCAAAAACATATAGGTATGGAGAATGTAACATTTGCATTCATAAGGAAATTAGACTGTTCCATAATTATGTCGTGTTCGTGTTGGACTCACGCACATAGGTTCCTTACCACTTAAATGTTTATTTCATTTTGTTTAGTATTTGTTATATAGCCGCTAAAGAAATAAATCATCTGTGAAAATTTCAACTAACTATCACGGTTCATGAGATATAGCCTGGTGACACACGGACAGACAGACGGACGGACAGCAAAGTCTTAGCAATAGGGTTCCGTTTTACCCTTTGGGTGCGGAAACCTAAAAATTCTTACCTCTTTATTGTAAACAAAGACATTACATAACATGTAGAGATAGAGACAGTTCACGAACAAAGGCGAGCTTAACTCAGCAATGAGTTTACTACCAGCAAACCTTTGAGTAACAGAGACAAAACATATTTGAGGGTAGGATCTAGTGCACAATATAAAAACAGCGCTAAAGTTGCATTCGTTTTTCTACGTGTAAAATATGATACTAAATGTCGTCTCATACGTGATATTCCACGGTATTATTACATTCACCGGACACTGCACACTGAATATGCACCTCCACACAATAGGCATCACAGACAGCCCCCTGTGCAGAGCATGCTTGGAAGGGGAGGAGACGATTGAGCATGTACTCCTAAACTACACAGGTGTCACTGAAATACGCACACTAACCTTAGGATCCCCGAATTCCCTTATAGATGCCCTGAAAAACCTGAGAGGCCTAATCTGTTTTTGGAGAGAGGTGGTCTGGTTGGAATAAGCCCACCTAAGGTTATGGCCGATATGGCCCACGTACAATGGTCCGCGTAGGACTAAGTGCGGAAACCATACTCAGACATAGACATAGACATAATAGTCATCTCACACGAGATATTCCACGGTACTATTGCATTCCAGAGCTTACCAGACCATGTAATAATAACGGTATCGGTATTTGACATTTTTTATTGTTAGAACACGTCAAAACACGTACATTAACAAATGCCGACTCGCGCGAACGAATGGATGCATTTTGTTATTTGAAAAGTAACGATAGCGTTTTAAATGTTTTGAAAAGACTTTCGTGTTTACACTTCAAACCGTCATTTTCAAATGTTACTGGCAGGAACTTTACAGCTGTTGGTTTCACTTGAGTTCCTTCGAATAACAACTATGATATAATAATAAATCATTATCATATCAGCCCGAAGACGTCCACTGTTGGAGATAGGCCTCCCCCAAGCGCCGCAACAACGACCGGTCCTGTGCGTTACGCGTCTATCGGATTCTCGCGAGCCTGACCACGTAAAATTAAAAAAAGCCAAATATCGTTGAAGTTTTATAGTCCTTCGATCGAAGTCCTATCCAAAAGCGGTATTCACGATTTATCGACTTATTTCCAGTTACAATAATAAGTATTCTGCCAGGATAATGTAATACAGATTTTTTTTTAAATCGACGAATTTCAAACGACTTTAAAATCGGTGTCGTTCAAACTCGATTGATGGATGTGAATACAGAAATGGTCTAAACGACTAAATAGCTACGATATCGTTACAGTTTTCAATACGTGAATCGGGCTATGTTTTGGTTGTTCGGTCGGGTGTGTGTGTGGTGTAGGTAGGCACTCACTGGGTAGGTGGCGAGTAATTGAAATTCCTTGTTGTAGTATCTCCAGGTATAATATCCTTACACACAGCACAACAACACAAGTTAAAAGAAGGCGCAAGATAAGCTAGGTACTAGCAGATAAATACCACAGTGAAATATAATGCACAGTCTTTGCAAACACAGTTACACAGTTAGCGCGGGTAGATACAGTTCACCTTTTTATTATCGTCGCAAGCGCACGTAGGCTTAGCGAGCAGTATAGATCGTGACTGATGAGAAATGAAATGTAACTTAGTGCGGCAACTCGGCGGTAGAAGAAAATAAATCGCCGGCGCGTCAACGACTGTGTACGTGTCCATAGCGTCACGTCAATCTATATGTCGTGTTTAGTGTTGGTGAATATGTGTGTTATGAACTTGGAAATATATAAATATATATGAATGTATAAATAAACATAATGGATGTATGTAGGTGAGTATATATTTATTGTGTACGTGTATAGTGTGCACTGAATAAATATGTGTGAGTCACCCACAATGTCATCAGCCCATCTTGTGAGAGGCCTTCCAACGCTGCGTTTTCCGTTGCGCGGCCGTCACTCCAGAACCTTTCGCCCTCATCGACCATCTGGTCTACGTGCGATGTGCTTTGCCACTTAAGTTTGGCGATTCTTCGATATAATCTACACTAATATAATAAAGCGGTTAAGTTTGTTGTTCTGTTTTTTTGTTTGTAGGAGGTAATCATTGGAAGTACTGGTCTGATTGCTAAAAGTTTTTCACAGTACATTTACATTGATGTTGTAATGACTGAAACTTGTACTAGGCCCATCCTGTGTTATAGGGCTACAAGCCTTCGAACTACCCTTTGTAACAAGCTATATAAATAGCATCTTGTTTTTGTTCTCACTTCATTTTTAATCTATGTTAATAATATATCTACACTAATATTATAAAAGAGGTAAAGTTTGTATTTTTGTTTTTTCACCAATAGAAAGCTATTCCTGAGTTACATAGGCTATATATTTTTTGTACGCGGGCGAAGCCGCAGGCAAAAGCTTGTGTATTATCATCTACACGTGATAACTTTTAGGTAATTGGCTATCTAATGATGGTTTCCTTTTTTTCTAGTTTTATTACTTAAAAGTCTTCCATGTACTAAATAAATAAATAAATATTTACAAAGAGTGATAATTTTGATAGACATACCTAACTAATTAAAACAAACTAAGGTGTGAACGTGTGTGAAACTGTGTGTGTAGTAATTATTAAAACATGACGTCCAACACCTTTTTTATTACTGATAGGCTCGTATTTGAAAACCATCTCACCTTACACCAATGTATTGTATTCGATGAAATCATGTTTATAAGTCTCTTAGTTGCTTTATAATTGAGAGATTAGAGCCAAATTAGAGGATTTACCGGTCGGTTAATCGTTTTTGATAATTTATATAAACTTCTATTTGACACGACCCAAGGGCTGGCTGTTGCTTCGGTCTGAAATTAGGCTTTACCATCCAACGTGTCAACGCTGCCAATTTTTTGAGTGAAACCTTCTTATGAATTTAAAATCTAGAAAGGTTCCGTTTTTGCCATTTGACTACGGAACCCTAAAAAACGCACTTTTGAACGAACGGCGAGATGTCATGTCAAATGTTATGTTTTCTTTTTCTATATGAATGGTAGTTGAAATATCTAATGCCATACATTTTTCTGGTGATGTGGTTCTTGATATTGTATTTATGGTAGTAATTATGTAATTTTGTGTCCTTTTAGTCACTATATTCTAAGCACAAACAGTTTTTTTATGTTTATTATCTAATTCGGAAATATATTTCCTAAGTATTTATTTTCAATAATTAAATCCAAGCATATATTATGTTAATTGACTAAGATTGGTATTAGTAGCAACATTAAAAGTTCAATTCAGCAAAGTCATGAAGTCAAGCCAGCAAAAAAAATAACTAAGCCATGATTATTTATTTTCGTAAAAAATCTAGTCAATTCAGTCCTTAAACTGCCCATAATCTTGATTAGATAAAATTAAGTCAATTATTTCGTTGCTATATGTCATAATAACTTATGTAGACATTTAATAATAATTTCATCAACAATTTCCTCGCCCTTGTTCTTTACAAATTGATTTCAATAGAAGCATAAATAATGTCCACAAGATACTATGTTTCCAAAAGATCCAATGTAAAATTTGTAATAACGTTATAATTGCGTAAAAGCGGTTGTATGGGAAACAGTGAAAATGTACATATGTCGTATTGCATGCCCTTAAAACTATGCGCCATTTAAGAAACTAGAAACCGGCCACGCGTTTTAAAGTAATGAGCGCGCAAACAGTTATTTAGATCAAAGCGTAAGCAAATACTTTGAGAAAAATATTGAGATAATGAAAGATGTTCTCAGAAGTTGATATATAGAATTTTTTAATGACTATCTTGTTTACACGTGTTCACTTCCTTGGCCTCACCCACATTAAGCTTTGAATAACTGATATCTTAGTACAATGTAAGAGTAATTTGTCAATTTGAGGAGGTATATTGGATAATTGTATTACATTCATGGTTAGCTAGTGCATAAATTCTTGTATACGCTTTGTCTCTCTCGTTATTGCATCTCCCACTATTTATGTCTACATCACCAAACCGTTGACTGGTAGAAAAAATTTTGTGAACATAAAGCATTTAATTAATAAATAAAACAAAAGGAAGGCAGAGTCAGTAATGTTTATTGATTTCTTTGAAAATATTTCAAAGGATCTCACGAGGACCCTTTTTATAAATTGCCCGGATGGCCCTCTTTTGCAATATAGAAATTTTGTCTACGTCAGCAGCAGATCTCTACAGAAAAATGTTAAAGACATAATACTATGAAAATAAACAAAGTAACTTAACTGTAGTATTATCAGTCATTTGTCTTATTTTTATAAATTGAATCTATCAGAGACAGTTCTAGTGTGAGAGCCTTATTGCAACACTGAATCGATAGTTATCTCAAAAAAAAAGATTAAGGCTATTTCGAAAAGACTTCGTTGACATGATATTATTATATTACATAAAATTTTCAAAATAAGTTAAAATGTCACCAGTGACTTGAATTAATATCAATAAAATTGATAAAATATCGAAATTGAACCCTCAGATCTTAGTTCAGTAGTAGCGCAAGCGAGCAGTAGACTTACGAAACACTGTTTAGTAGATAAATAAACACATCAAAACCTTATCACTGAAACACAACACTCCATATAAGGAAAAACACAATTTCAGAGGCCCTACATCTTACGAAGAGTGTATTTATTTTTCCGAGAACAAATCTGCGACGGTAAAATATTTTAGGGACTTACGTTGTGAACTGAGACGTTCTTTACCACAGAACAAAGAGTCGCCTCAGTGACCACTAGTAAAGACGGCACTGTCAAAACTTTGCGCACAAAACTGCCTGTCTGTGAGAGTTACCACTTCATCATCATATCAGATGAAAAACGCCCATTTTATTTCATCATCATCAGCCTTTTTAATGTTTCCACTGCTGGGACTCAGGCCTCCTCTATAGGAGCGGGAATGGGCCGTAATCCACCACGTGGGCCCAGTGCGGGCATTTTTATTTATTTTGTTTAAGCTTCATATACAGTAGTGGTAAATAGGCGGACTTAATGCAACAATGCATTTTCTACCAGTCAACCTTTAGGTTAAATAAGACAACACTGTGGCAGTTGAGCACTATAAATAAACGCTAGATGTATAAAAATATAATGAAGATATTAAATAGAATATTTTTGAACATAGGCCGAAGTGTCGGACGGGACTCGCTCTACATGTATTCCCAGAACTCTTTTAGTAATATGCACCTCCTCTTCACATGACCATATCAAGACAACCGATTTCCTTTTAACTTTTTAGTCACTTTAGCCTCTTTATAACTTCCTCTAGTATACTCATTTCTCAATTTATCCATTCTCGTCACACCATCCATCAACATCATCGTCATCCATCTTTTTTTTTTTTTTTTTTTTTTATGGTGGGAAAAATCATGCATTGACATCCCCCGCCCTTGGGCGGAGCGGGAGATAGTGTCAGACTCTTACTGACTAAAAGACCCACCCCGTTCCTTCTAGCCTTCATACCGGGGCTCGAGCGCCCTTTCGGATAACCCTGGCCCCAGTAGGCTTCGACCCGGCTGGGGTCCCTGCTGTTGCTGACAACTCCTTGAGGCGCGCGGGAACAGTGCGCGCCGTCGACGACTTGGGCTTGGTCCGGACAGTTACCGGACGGCCGGACAGCGAGCTACCCATTGCTCACTGTCCGCAAGCCCGCGTCTACGTTGGCCGGAAATCGGGATCAGAATCCCGGCGACGGCGGCGGCGATAACGCCGTTGCCTGATGCGTTCGGCCTCCTCCTTTGCAAGCATTACTGCTTCGCAGAAGTCGGCGACCGCCTGCCACTCCTCCTCGCTCCGGACCATGGCCTCAACCAAGGCCCGGCGCGAGAGGTCTCCGCCGCCGATCGCCCCCACGAGGGCACGGCGATGCTCCGCCCAAGCAGGGCACACCTCGACTGTGTGCTCCACCGTGTCCTCCGGGCGTTCCGCACAGTGGCGACACCCGGGCGTCACTTCCGCATGAATCCGGTGCAGGAAACTCCCGAACGAACCATGTCCGGTGAGGACCTGCGTCATGCGGAAGGTAAGGACGCCGTGAGGCCTTTCCAGCCACGCCTCAAAGAGGGGACTTACCGCCATGATTGTGGCGTGCCCAATCGTCATCCATCTCAATATTCTCATCTCCGCTACTTGCAATCTTTTTTCATCCTTCTTTTTCACAGCCCAACTTTCTGATTAATACAGTATAACAGGGGGGCAATCGCGCTATTTTTTTTCAACTCAATCGCAACCGAACCGCTACCATATCACAACTTTTTGACCGTTTCGTATCGCGCTAAAATTTTGACAGCAAGTTGAGACGCACCGCGATCGTAACTGGACCGTTATCGCTGTCAAATGTAAAAGTTGATAGGAGGCTACTTTTTTACGATCGTTACTGGATCGTTGGAGTGTTGTGTCTTTGTTTTGAAGTGATTCTGAGTGAAAATCTTCCAAAAATACAACATTACCATGTACGCCGACATAGATTTATTGGAGAAATCTCATGAATACGATGTAGCGGTTAAAAAAAAAAAAAAAAAAAAAAAAAAAAAAAAAAAAAAAAAAAAAAAAATGTAGCGGTGGCTCGAGCCGAAATTAAAAGGAAAAACTTAAAAGCTAGACTTAGTTGTGATTTGTTGTGATTCATACAGTGATCGACAATTTTTAAGAGATATAGACTCACGAAAATTAACCCGTGAACTAATTTCCAAGCAGACTCCTCATGTGCCACCCGTCGTACGTTCTGATGCTTTGGATGTTGAAACTAAGGTAAGGAGTGTAGGTTCAGAATTTGTGATGATTCCTCTAAAGTCATAAACAGCATTATCATAACCATATTATTGTTATAATTTTGTTATTTCCTGTCAGTGCTAGTTAATATCCTTATTGTATTTTTTTTTCAGATATGTGATTCTAATTTAAATATATTATGTGTGGATACAAGTTCCCCTGGGTCCACACATGATAGTGTTGTTTGGGCCAACTATCCATTATTTAGAAAGATTCCTCATTAATCATGGAGAAAATTTATATATTTTAGGTATGTTTAAATTGAGTTTAATTTATGTAGCAATACTCTGATTCATTGTGTAAATATTGTTTTAAGACTCTTTAATTTATTTTTGGTTATTGCAGGAGATTCAGGGTACCCTTTGAGACCGATAATGATGACACCCATCCCGGAACCAAGGCCGGATACTCCGGAACGATATAACCAAAGCTTGCTCTTGACGGCCAGAAGTCTTGTTGAATGCTGGTAGGTATGCTTTGAATATCATACCATTATTATAATAATTGATATAATTTGTATTTGAAATAAATAAATAATAATAAAAGGATTTGTCCTTGCAGGTGCTAATTGGTTAATAGACAGCTGCATTACACTCCAGTAACTGCTGTGAGAATAGTGAATGAATGCTGTGTTCTGCATAATATAGCACACAAGGCTTATATCCCCCATACACCCCTAACAGCAGAAGAAGCAGCTCGTGAGCGACAGCTCACAGAGGGCGTTGGTCATGGTGTCAGGCAAGAGCAGTGACCGGGCACTCATGCTCTTAGCGAGTTGGAGCTTGGATGCACACAACAGTGGGCGCTCATTCAACGTTAATGGACTAATAGGAGAAACCAATTATCTTAATCAATTCTACTTTTATAATTAACATACTATCCTATTGTTGTCCATGTATGCATTAAAAAGGTGCATTGTAAAAATGTTATATCAACATGGTTTCAAAATTTGTGTTATGATGACACTTCGTGGCTGGTGTAGGTTAATTAGTTTTAAGTTTGTTTAACATTGAAATGGTTTTTAAATAGTTCTTATGTGTTTTATATAAGTATTCTTAGCAAATATTAACATAAATATTAAAATAATTTAAATCATAAGACACTTGAGGACTGAGGTACAGGCAGGTTAGATCATTATTATTGTTTTGTTTTAAGGCTGCAATTATTGTCTAAACTTGCATGTTAATTATTATTCTATATTCAATTCCATTTTTCGTACTGTTTGTGAATAAAGGCTATTTGTATTTCTAACGCCTCGTCATTTTATTTTAATTATATTTTTAAACGTAAACATTATCACACAGCTTGTCGTCTCTCGTCACTCGTCCAAGAGCAAGGTCTTGATAAGCTCCAGAAACTGCACCATCAGTAAGTCTAAATGTTTATTTACGTAAAATCTTGCTAACCTCTTCAAAAGTTTGAGTACATACCGCACTTTTAGCTGTCAAAACTAGAGGTGCACACGTCAAAATTTATTACTAAACGCTCGGATATTCACAAACTAAAAGGGCATCACTAACGATTGACGTTACGCAACGGTCCAACTTTGATTTAGGTTCGTGAACGTTTGAACTTTTAGCGCGATACCAAAATCCCGATCAGCTGAATCGAAACCTAACCACTGCCGCAATCGAACCGTAACTTTGTCGTAAACGTTTGAAATTAGCGCGATTGCCCCCCAGGTCTTATGATGGACTTGTAAAACTGAACTAAAGTTGCTTATGTAAGAAAAAATAAATTTTGCCCTAACCTCAAATAAATTGGGATAAGGACAGGGAGTTGATGATAGCGTCTTAAATCACTGCCGATGCATCGTTCCGTGTTCTATGTTCTTAGCGATAAGGCGCGCGTCTCTAGAATGACAATCGTCGGGTTTTAGTGAGAACGATTTGTTGTCAAACGGTGCTCCGTGGCTCCAATTGTTTTGAAAAGACTAGCTAGGGGATTATAGAAGTTCTTTTTGTATAGATTTAGATTTTCTTTCTCATTTTTCAAACAGATAGAACCCTACACCCTATTATGCTTAAGGCTTATAGTCCTTTGAACATTTGGCCGAAATTAAATGGACAGCCCTAGGTGGCAGTACGAGTATCTGTGCATTTAATTGCGGCCAGCTACGTCCGGATGGAGCCCCGCTGACCTTTAAATCCATTTTCTTTGCGAAACACTGATTAATTTACATGCTATGCTCACTTTGGAGAATATTTAAAGTGGGTGCTAATTTTTTTTTAGACCAATGTATTACTCGCACGAAAAAATCAATAGTTGATATTGTTGTTCATGAATCTATAATAAACATATACATATTTTTCAAACCTATTAACCTGGCCTTAATCGAGGAGTAGGCTTCAGAAAGTTACTGTTTTAAAGAGTTTGTATCCAGTCACACCTTAAAAAAAACAAATTAAGTACAGTTGATCTTATCGACAGTGGTGATACCACAAGGCAACTTTTACTAGGATTCAATTTAAAAAATAAAAAGGATGCAAGTATCTATGTAGTATATCCCATGTTATTATGCTAAAACCAAATCTATTGTGAAAACGGTAAGTTTTATCATAAAATTAGCTCAGAGAAAAATTATAGATCTAATAATCTACAAAAATGTCAAAAAACTTTTTTTTCTATGAGCTACCATTTTTCGTTTGTCTAACACAGTCTAACAGTTTGTCACATTTGTCTAAGCGTCTAATTTTTTTTATTCCTGTCGTAGAACTCATATGAACTCACATTACTTTAAGAAGTTACAAAAAACCAAAACATAACACAATAATATCACAATAACACCATTTTATCAGGTCAGTAATTTTTTTTTCATTGGCTTTTAGAATTTGGTTCACTACACCACACATAACAGAAACTATTAGGGTGAATGTCACACCTTCTTCATGGGTTGAGAAACAAACAACAATTTTTGTTGCAATCTGAGCGAACGTAGTGCAAAGTTTGGTAAACTTTTAAGTGGCTGTGACAAGAATTCTGTGGCGAATAGAATGAAAGTATATAGATGTTTTATAATAAGGGTAGATAGCTAAGTAACCATTTTTTTTCTTTCTAATGTAATGTATTAAAACCTCGTGTCACATTATGCTATATTTTTCTTGTGTACCTATATTTTTTCTTCTATCTTCGCCCCCCATTATTTTAAGTGTTTTTACTTTTTTGGTACTCTACTCTATTCTATTTTATTCCATTCCATTCCATTCCATTCCATTCCATTCCATTCCATTCCATTCCATTCCATTCCATTCCATTCTATTCTATTTTACTCTACTCTATTACACTACTTATTTTTTTTTTGATTAATTTAAACAGTAGAACAATGTTTATCATGTCAGTTAGTAGTAGCTATAATACTACACAGAATATTTGAACGAATGAAAGAACGCTTTCAGTTCCTCTGTTACACACATTCCAGGGACTTGACGTCATCGGAAAATCTAAAACTTTGTGTTTGTATGCATCCTACTATGCCCTTTGATAAGTCTTTCACAATTCTGCAGCTCGTTTGTGGAATGGATGGCGTACTCAAACGGAGCAATTGAGAAAGCTCATTAGGCACTTTAAATTTTCTTCTCCTTTTTCAATTGTGTATTTAATATTTCTGTATGTAATATTCTTTGAAATCTTACTTATTTATTTTACATTACTAATGCTAATGCATACTGTTAACCCCAAGTCTAACAAAAATGTATCTGGAAAGAAAATGGTCTAGCTTTGGGATACTAGAGCTTATTAAAAAAAGTTAAATGTTAAAAAGTAAACTAACCACATAAGGGGGCCCCGTTGGTCAAATTTGCCACAGGCCACGCGCTGGCTTAATCCTATTCTGTTTTCAAATATTCAACTGAGACATTCACAGTACCAAAACGCTATTGTTTACATTTACTTCCCCCGTCAATAAATAAACTAGAATCAAAAAGAGACATTTTAAACATTCCAACGCAGGAAACTGAGCAGAAACACCGGAAATGTCTCATTTCTTTAAATAAATGTTGTACTTAAGTAAAGGAATTTGTTCATTGAAACATTTTCTCGGTGATAAGTTGGTCGTTTTGCAGCAAGACAAAGCTATTTTGTACCTGCAGCGCAATCTTGGCAAACGTGTCGCCAGAATTTCTTAGAAGTTCAGTTTTGCATTCTTTAAGGCGCTTAGTAACGTGAAGAGAAAATACCGTGATTTCGGAGCTTGCGCTCTATAATTTAAAAAATACTTCAAAAAAATACAACAACGACGACTCAGTTTTTTTAATAGCATAAAGTGCTTGACTGCGACCTCACTTGATGGTATGCAGTTACGCAATCGCTTATGCTAAAGCGCACTAGTTTATTAAGAGTCTTCACTCTAGCCTTGAAAACATTTAAATTATAATAGGACCGATGCAGGCATATTGTTTGACATCAAAATGTAGGCGTTATAATCGACGAGGCGAAACGCTTAATTCATACCGTCGTGTGGAGGTGTCAAAAATGTAAGGGCGGACACTTGCCGTATGTCGTGCGAATATAGAGTACTTTTAGTGCATATAGTGTATGGCAGCGAGATTGATCGAAAGAGTTGCCGTGGCTCTGGGACATAAAGGGCAATTGAAAGGGCATTGGTAGGGTTTAGTCAGTAGAAGTCTGTTATTTCCTCACTATTCAACAAAAGCGAGATAAATGGTTTGATTTCTCACGCCAACAGAAAAAAAACGCCATAAAAAAATAAAGTATTGACCAAAGCTGTTTGTAATGGACACACTGACACAGGAAGTAAACACATTGACTAGTCATAACACGCCACTAGCGGCTAGGTTCAACACGTCCGCCTCCGTCAACGGCATCAATATGACTGACCCGTCCTACCCGTTATCCCAAGACAAATGTACAAACACTACACTGATAATGGAAGAAAATGAAAGTGCAAACCTCACATAAATTGAAATAGGTAAGGGCAAGTGATAACAATAGGATAGTTTCCAGGGTCAAAATTATTACATTTTATTTAGTCCGTATTTTAGATTATAAAAAAAATATTGGACACGTATTTTTTTCGATTAAACAAAAAATAACAAAGATATAGCCCATTAATGTTACGTGTGATGTCACCCCGTCCGAAAAAATGCAGCACGGCGTGACGTTACACGTAACTTTAATGGGTATATCTTTGTCATTTTTCGTTTAATTTACAAATAAAAAAATACGTGTCCCTTATTTTTGAATAATCTAAAAGACGGACTAATTACATTTTTTTCGGTTACTAGCCTATTCGGTTCCTAGCTTGCGCTGTCACTGCTCTGAGTTTTGGATCCGCCTAGAAGCCCAATCAAGAGGAATTATTTGAATCCCACCTCAAAAAATAAAAATATATAGAGTACAAAGCACCTTAACAGCAAACAAATGTTAGAGACGATAAGACGTGAAATATTGAAGAGTTTCTGTCATAGCAATGGTTTACACTTGAAGAATTCTTTTGAATAGTAGACACGACAAATGTTTACGTATGGATGAGAAAACTACACACTAGTTTTGGTGCTTATATTTTGTACAAGGCATTTTGCCAGCGACTTCGTTCATAAGAATGTTTTCAAAAAACTTTAACAGCCCATAAATTGTATTTTGAGGAAAGTTTAAAAAAAAACCAGTAATGACTATCTTTATTAGGATAGATTAGAATTTGTGCCAAACTTCATGTGTATTAATCTACTAGCGACCCGCCCCGGCTTCGCACGGGTGCAATGCTCTTGCCGCACCGGGCGGCCGGCCGGTACCGCCGCAAACGCTACGACCCGCAATTTTTAAATCTGTAATATCTTCGAAAATATTCACTTAAATCATACGGTGTAAAGGGCCATATAGATCTATATTAAATGAACAATGTATTCAAGGTATTTAATTGGTTAAGGATTAATGCTGTATTGGTTAAAATCGCTTCGAAAATTAGCCATTATTTGTCGTAAAAAGTAAATGACAAAAAAAAGTTATTGTGGGTTATCCATAAGAGATAGACATATACCATCACGGACTTTTCTGTAGACCTTTTCAATGTGTACAATACTTAGTACATTATTTTGATAAAACTCGTAGGGTTCAGCCTGCGTTTGCAATGTAAGTGGAAAAATGTAATTATTTACGACATCACATTAGAAACCTCAAAAATAACAGTACTTCTCCACTATTTAATGGATGTTATTATACATATAAACCTTCCTCTTGAATCACTCTATCTATTAAAAAAAACCGCATCAAAATCCGTTGCGTAGTTTCAAAGATTTAAGCATATAAAGGGACATAGGGGCAGAGAAAGCGACTTTGTTTTATACTATGTAGTGAAGAAAGAATTCTCCATACAATCTTTAAAACCTCTAAATTGTTATATTGGAGGTAGTTTAGAATATGTAATGACTACTTTTGTTATTAACTTAGGATGCTATTTGTGCTAAGTTTTAAGAATATTGATGCATGGAATTAAATTTTGCATACAAAAGGAATGCACCTTTTCTCATAATAGTTCAATTTCCAAAAACCACTTTTTAGTGCTTCTTCTTTCGCCTACGTCGTAAAAGAAATCGTTGTGCAAATTTTGACGTTTCTAATCTCTGTAGGTATGAGTAGTATTGGCAGTGGGTATGCTATAATTATGGTGGTAACTAGAGATATATTATAATAATATAATATTTCACGACTATCACACAAACGCCGTCTAGTCCCAAGCTAAGCAGAGCTTGTGTTATGGGTACTAGACAACTGATAAACATACTTATATATTTTTAAATACATACATATTATAGATAAATTACACCCAGACACAGAACAAATGATTATGCTTTTAACACAAACATTTGTCCTGGGTGGGAATCGAACCCACGACCTCCGGTATAGCAGTCAGGGTCACTAACCACTAGACCAACAGGCCAGTCGTGATGATGTGCTGTTGGCAGCAATATTGCCGTGAAGTGGGAATATTGCTAGGAATATTGCCCGAAGTATGAATATTGGTAGCAATTTTGCCAGCAATATTCCCATATTGCCGGCAACGGCACATCTCTAGTGGCAACTACTTTCTTTGAAGAGTGATTGGAAAGACCTCTAGGCGTCGGCGTCACCTTCCGGATAACGCAGGTTTTCACCGACCACGGTAAGTTCGGAAAATTCCTGCACCGAATTCGTGCGGAAGAATCGCCCGGGTGTCACCACTGTGTAGGTCATCCGGAGGACACGATGGAGCGTATGTTCTCTAATTTTCATAACTTCTTGAAATTATGTGTTTTGTTGATCTTCAAGATTCTTCTGTCTTTGTGTGACATTTATTTTATGTTCGTGTAAGTCCATGTTTAGCAGCCATATAGTAAACTAAGTCATTATCATCATCAGCCTTTTTAATGTTCCCACTGCTGGGGCTCATGCTTCCTCTCTAGGAGAGAGAATAGGCCGTAATCCAACACGCGGACCCAGTGCGGGTTGGTGAATGTCACATGTCCAATTTTTGGTTTTTGTACATGCCGGTTTCCTCACGATGTTTTATTTCACCGTTTTGAGAGCAGTGGTAATGAAATAAATTACACAAAGTAATGCGCCTGGCTGGGTTCGAACCCGCGACCTACAACTCGTAAGTCGTGGCCACTTGGCCACAACTGCCCACAGGAAATATATTTCCTAAGTATTTATTATCAATAAATAAAGCTAAGCATAATATGTTACAGATGCTTATCAGAGCCCATGACGACTAATACCGGAGTTGCTCAGGGATCTGTTCTCTCTGCATCTCTCTTCCTGCTGCATATCAACGATCTGCTGGTGCCCGGTATCTATGGGTATGCAGATGATAGCACAGTCGTAGAGAGATACCTGCCCAGTGCTCGGGCTAGTAAGGAGCTAATACTATCCGAAAGAGATGCTATGGTAGAGCGTAGAAATATCTCACTTCAGGCAGTCTCCTAGTGGGGTAAAGCCAATCTGGTGGGATTCAACGCCGCTAAAACACAGGCGTGTCTGTTCACCACCAAAAGAAGCCACTTACGGGCTGGTGCTGCAAAATGCCACCTGGCAGTTTTGGATTCGGTAGAAAGGCGTATGAAGAGGCCAATTGATGATCCAGATTTGATTAAGTCCAACCTTCAAAGCAGGCGTAGAGTAGTCAGCCTTTCGGTGTTTTACAGATACATTTTGGAGAGTGTGCAGGAATTGCATGCCTTTCGCCATCTCAGTTTCATCCACCAGCGGACAACCTGACGTACGACAAGTATCCACCCATACGTTGTTGAAACCTCTACGGCCCGAACTAAGCGTTCCGCCTCGTCGTTTATACCGCGTTCGTAGAATTACTGGAACAATCTGCCTGCTGCGGTTTTCCCGTCCGATTATAATTTGAATGTCTTCAAGGCAAGAGTGAATAGGCTCATGAACTAGTGCGCCTCACCATCAAAGGTTGCATCACTGCTTACCATCAGGTGGGATCGCATTGAAGCACTAGTTTATATCAATTAAAAAAAAAATACTTGGCCAAGATTTATATTAGTAGCAACATTAAAAGTTCAATTTAATTACCTATTTATTTTCGTAAAAAATCTACTCAATTCAGTTTCCAATTATGAGGATGTTTTTGTTGTCCTTAGACTGGCCATAATCTTGATTTGATAAATCTAAATTAATCATTTACGTCATGGTAACTTTTGTAGACACTTAATAATTTCATCATCGTTGTTCTTTATGCGCCGATTTTATATATGTCTGCTTTACAACTTGAAGACCTTACTGTACACATGGACTATTTCACTTCAAAAACTAAAATGAAGCCACGGATAAATGCTAGTTTATGTTAAAATGGCTACTATTTTTCTACCGTTATTTTATTGGAAAATGGGTAAAGCACACCGGAGTATGCATATTTATTTTTCTGTGCAAGCAAGCGGGTTTTATTTGAAAAGTACTATGTAACTATTACGCTTGTACTTTGTAAGGAGGTTGGCACAGGTATATTTATATTGCAACATCGTTAATAGGAGCCAGGTTACCATTATAAAATAAATTCAAAATTTTCAATGAAAAACATTTTTTTTAAACTTTTATAGTGCGGTATCTTCTTCCCGCCCTTATCTCATATTACTTAGGGTCTACGCAACACGTTTTTTTCTTTCATTCTATCCTGTCACTCGTCACTCTATCACTAACTCCCTTTTCTTTCATATCACTCCTCTCACAATCCATCCATCTTTTCTTCGGCCTTCCTTTCCTATATAATTAATACTCACTAAGATCATTCCAAAAAGCTCAAATACTAGAGGTTTATCAGAGTTCCTATGGCCCCTTTCCGGCTCTATCATCAGATCAGCTTAAAGTCATAATAATTTTTCATTGCTTTCTGATTCACACATATATGCATTTCAGCTCAATTGGTAACCGGTAAGTGGGTTACAGACAAACAAACATCGGGACAGGTGAAAATAAATAAAAGCTTGTAATATTTTGATTCCACGCTGATTCTCTAATACTTTAATATTTATTGTACTTATAATCATAACATAGTATATAATGATACAGATAGTTTGTATACAAAAGCGAACTTAACTCAGCAATAAGTTTTCTCCTAGAAAACCTTTGAGTTACAGAGAGAGAACATATTCGTCGAACTTAAGGCGTATAGTCCCTTGAACCGTCTGGCCGAAATTATGTGAACGCAACTCTCGCACTCGCCTAGGCGGCAGTACGCAAATCTGTGCATTTATTTGCGGCCAGCAGCGCCCGGAAAGCGCTTTAAATTCATTTTCTCTGCGAGATATTGATTGATTTACATATGCAATGTTCACTTTGAAGAATATTTAACCACCAATTTTTATGTGTAAAAATGTTTCTAAAGGTCCAAGCCGTTTCGAAGGAGTAGGGAAAAGTAGCGAAAAGTTGCGAAATTGCTAAATATTTTTTTTTGACAAAAGTATTAATTGCACGAAAAAATCAAATGTTGATATTATTATTCATGAATCTATAATAAACATATATTTTTTTCAAACCAATTGACCTAGCCGTTACGGAGGAGTAGGCCTCAGAAAATCACTGTT
Source organism: Mythimna albipuncta (assembly GCA_929112965.1). NCBI lineage: Eukaryota > Metazoa > Arthropoda > Insecta > Lepidoptera > Noctuidae > Mythimna > Mythimna albipuncta. The sequence goes on from OV815980.1 coordinate 1,116,685, forward strand.
TTATGGCACTTTTCGGGCGCTTGGCCCTTAAAATGACCTTTATGAAATCTCAGTAATCTTTTCTTGGACTCCTTAGCCATCGTAGTCATGCTTCTCCCGCTCTAGAGTGGGGTGAGAGGGCGTATCAGACTTTTACTGACAAAACCTACTACTAAGTACCTTCAGTTGCTTTTGTGATCAAGGTCCACGAGTTTCCCTTTCTTACTTTACCCTATGGCCCAAACAGGCATCGGGCCTTCTGAGTCACCTAAGGTTTGCTGACATCATTTTTAGGCGCGCGTGGAACACTACACGGCGTCAACGACTCAGGCCCGATCCTTATAGTCGGAGTGGACGGCAAGCTACCCATTGCTCGGCGTATTTGATTTTTTTTTTTTCGAAACAATCAACAAAACTATTTCCAAAAATTATCACTACCTTTAGAACTACCTATGCCTCACGATATCATTATTCAGCTAGCACAGTGATATCACGGAATTTCCAAACACAAGTTAAAGTGTTAAGTAAAAGTAACAAGTTAAAAAGTTTAAGGATAGTAAATATTCATACTAAAGTCTTAACGGTCTTGGCATTTTACCAACTTTCGTCTTCAGCCTCTTTGAGCAAAGCAAGATGTACTGGAAACACAATTTTGGTGTAATCCTGTAATTAGTTGTGTGTTACCCTGGTTGCTATTTTATTTACATTTATGCATATTACTGTTTTATAATTATTATATTACATTTATGCATTGTGAGCAGGGTGGCCGAGTGGTAACGGCCCCAACGTACAAGTCGTAGATCGCGGGTTCAAACTCAGCCAGGCGCATTACTTTGTGTAATTTATTTCATCACCACTGTTCTCAAAACGGTGAAGGAAAACATCGTGACGAAACCGGCATGTCCTAGAAACAAAAATTCGAAAACTTGTGACATTCACCAGCAGTGGGCCCGCGTGGTGGATAACGGCCCATTCCCTCTCTTAGAGGGCAGGCTGGAGTCCCAGCAGTGGAAACATTAAAAGGCTGATTATGGTTATGGTTATGCATATTACTTGAAGAAACGACAGGACAAGATACGATGACAAGGTTTTTAGTGATTGGGTACCATGCTGTTTGGTTTCGGTTTCCGCATGGAACAAATATTAGCATATAATAAATGTATATATATATAATAATAAATAATAATAAGTGCACGAGCCTAACAGTAATATAAAAAAAAAACCGGCCAAGTGCGAGTCGGACTCGCCCATGAAGGGTTCCGTAGCAGCAAGTAACATAATATAAAAGTTCTTGTTATGTGTTGTAACTTTGATCGATGTTTTAATAATAGTGTATTTTTTTCGGTTTATGACGCATTAAAAAAAAAACTACTTACTGGATTTCATTCAAACCAATTTTCGTTGGTAGTTTTTATAGTAATGTATATCATATATTTTTTTAAGTTTTATCATTCTCTTATCTTAGAAGTTAGAGGGGGGGGACACACATTTTACCACTTTGGAAGTGTCTTTCGCGCAAACTATTCAGTTTAGAAAGAAATGATATTAGAAACCTCAGTATCATTTTTGAAGACCTATCCATAGATACCCCACACGCATGAGTTTGATGAAAAAAAAATTTTTGAGTTTCAGTTCTATGTATGGGGACCCCCAAAATTTATTGCTTTTTTTCTATTTTTGTGTGAAAATATTAATGCGGTTTACAGAATACATCTACTTACAAAGTTTCAACAGTATAGCGCTTATAGTTTCGGAAAAAAGTGGCTGTGACATACGGACGGACAGACAGACAGACAGACAGACAGACAGACAGACAGACAGACAGACATGACGAATCTATAAGGGTTCCGTTTTTTGCCATTTGGCTACGGAACCCTAAAAATGCGTGTCGGTATGCAACATTAGTTAATCCGAAACATGACGTGTCTAGTATTAACCTATGCATACACAAAATTTCATTAAGTCTGTATCATGAAAAATCACAAAGTTATAAGCTTGTTATATCAGAAAAAATACATACTGGGGCATCCAAGCGACTAAGGGGTTCTTTCACACTTGCACCCAGCTGTTTGCTGGCTCCTAATGCCCGCTATGATCAGCCGTGACCTGTGTTGTACTTAGTATCGTTGGTGTCGAACTTGTGATCTGTTTTAAATATTTTTGGGAACAATAACATGGCGGTAAAACTTTTGGAATCCATTTAGTTAGGTACTGATTCCGAACAAACTATATTCTGGAAGCTGCTTAAATATTTTGCGACACTTTATTTACAGAAATAGGAAATTTAAAAGCTACACAATACATCATGGATATCATATTTCAGTGGTTGTTTGCAACAAGAGAGTTTGTTTCAGAACTATTCAACGTGTTTGAATAATTCCTTTGAGAGTTTATTTTCCATGTATCATAACTGTGAGGATTGGCCGTTACAATAAAAGTAACTTAAATGGTATTCTCTGTGTTTACGAGTATGGTGCGGGGAATTTTATCACACTAATATAAAAGCGTGAGTTTGTGAGTGTGTGTATGTTTATTACTTACTTCACATTCGAATTGATTTCGTTGAAATTTTGTACACTAGTAGACTGTTTCCTGGAATTTGAAAGCGATTGCCTGGTAGATTTTTATAGTATAAGATTCTTAATTTTTTTTTTCTTTCAAGTCATCTCAACTCTTCTTCTTCTTCCTGCCCTTGTCCAATCTTCTCGCCGTCCGCAAGCCCGTCAGTAATATCCTGGATAAACTTAGAAAAGTACATATAAATTGGAAAATTCACTAGTACTTGCCCAGTTTCGATTCCACAACCTCATGCATGAGAGGCGGTGCCTTAAGGGTCATATTGGTATATAAACATGGAGCATTTGTGTGTGTTTTATCGGTCTGAGGGTATTATGGGACTGTGGGTATTCTTCATAGGGGTCTTGGGTTACAATGGCATAGTATTGGGTCAGCGGAATGTTTGGGCCCCATTATTACCAGTTATAGGCCACAGCAGATAGTTATCTCGATTCTTCGCTTTTGTTTGCTTCTATGAGATAATAAATATAAATACCAGTGCCATTTGCAGATGTTTGGTGCTGGAATTAGGTTACTAGGTCACTTCGGAATACCAAAAGCTGGTATTGATTGACGAACTGGCATGCAATAAAAGCAAAATGTCTACAGTCTACCCTATTCTAGTGTTCATAATGTGGCTTCTCAATAAACGCACCGTACTTAGGCACCAAATAAAAATGGAATAACTTTGTCATTGTCATTGACCCTCCTACATTTATTGACATTCTTAATTTCAAAAACGCAATTAAAGACATAAAGCCGTCTTAAATCGACATCTATCGTGATTCTTTAAATACCTTTTCTGAAAAACAGTTTGTGGTTTTTCTAGTACCTTCGATATATTGGAGGTTATACGGAAAGGTCAGGTTAACTAGCTTTTGCCCGCGGCTTCGCTCCCGCTCTTCCCTACTCCATCCTACTCTACCCTACTCTACCCTACTTTACCCTACTCTACCCTTCTCTACTCTACTCTACCCTAATCTACCCTACCCTATCCTACTCTACCCTACTCTACACTAATTTTCATTTTTTTTCCATAAGAACCTTTTTCTCACACGTGATGGAGTGACCAAGGGAAATAGGGATTCATTTTTGTATATATAGATTCAAGTTCCGTAGTGGTGTTCGTGTATCGAAAGACGTAGCTAGCATTAGAAGACCTCCCACAAGGGGGACCGATGATCTGGCGAGGGTCGCGGGAATCCGGTGGATGCGAGACACACAGAACCTGTCGTTATGGCGTCACTTGGATGAGGTTTATGTCAAAGAGTGAATGTCTTTCATCTGTAATGGATCATCATCATCATCAGCTTTTTTAATGATCCCACTGCTGGGACTCAGGCCTCCTCTCTAGGAGAGGGAATGGGTCGTAATGCACCACGCGGGCCCAGTGCGGGTTGGTGAATGTCACATGTCTTCGAATTTTTGGTTCTAGGACATGCCGGTTTCCTCACGATGTTTTCCTTCTCCGTTTTGGAGAGTAGTGGTAATGTACTAAATTACACGAAGTAATGCGCCTGGCTGGCTTCGAATCTGCGACCTATAACTCGTATGTCGCGGCCATTACCACTCGGCCACCACTGCTCTCTGAAATTAATGAATGAAGTTAAAAAGCTTTTTATCATTTTCCTAATCTCGAACAATTACCTACTTTAAATCGATGTAACCGTTTTAAGGTCTATCCCCACACATCCGTGCCCTATAAGTGACGGGGCAGCAAGACGGGGCGTCAGGAGTCTAAAAAAATATCGGTGCATACATTTTGTATGAACTCGATCACGCACATCCGACGCCGAGCCGTAAACGAGGCGTCAGTGTCAACGCCGACACCGCAACGTGCCCGAGCCTTCCGATTCTACGCCGTGCCATGCCCTTGTTAATAATTTTTTCTTGCACTTTGTCAGCTATATTGATAGTAAAAATGAATGATAAGTTGTTAATAAAGACTGTAAGCTTATATAGCGTATTGTACGACTTGTCCAACCTAAAATATATGGATTGCAAATATAAAATCCAAATATGACGTGTATCGCTCTCCCTGTAATTTACTTTACCACACAACACTTCGGCTACCCATAATCGGATAAGGAAACAAAATTAAGTAAGGGAAGGCGTCAGCCCGTCCACGGCACTGTCACGTCACTGACGAGTGTGGACAGAAAACCACTGACGGGGCACGGAAGCTCGGTGTCGGCACGGGCACGTTGCTGCCCCGTCACTGACCCGGCACGGATGTGTGGGGATAGATCTTTATTCTGCCATTTTTCGGTCAACCAACACTTTAAATTCTTTGTTTATTTTAATTTGTGTCATAGAAATATGACATAAATTCGTATGCTTTAAATTTTTTAATACATTTGAATATCCATTGGTAAAATATTGAATGCTTTGCCATGCCGTCCCGGTCTACGTAAGCCAATAACAATCAGCTCCACCTAAATTTAACTGAAATAACTGCAGTGAACAAACTAATCAAAGCTCAGAGGTTTCATAATCACTTTAAACTGTGTAAAAGAGTTCAGCAAAAAGTCTGATTGCCATATTCATAGTTAAAAAGTCGCCAGTGCTATTGGTTATTAATTGCAAGCTTTTCAATACTGGCCAGTATGACCCACTTAATGTCGGGATTCGGAATTCAAATTAAGTTAAATTATTCATTTCGGAGTCATCATCATCATCATTTCAGTAGAAAAAAGTCCACTGTTCAAAGACTGTTGGACATAGGCCTCCCCGAAGATTCGCCATAATGACCGATCCTGTGCATCTCGCATCCATTGGATTCTCGCGACCCCCACCAAGTCATCGGTTCTCCTTGTGGGATGCCCCCCAACGTTGCGTCTTCCGGTATGTGGTCGCTACTTCAGAACCTTTCGTCCCCATCGACCATTTTCACCAATTTCCTTGTCCACTGCTACTTAAGTTTGGTAATTCTTTGGGCGATATCGGTAACCTTGATTCTCCTGCGGTTGATATATTCGCGTCAACTGTTGCTATGTGGACTTGTTTTATACAAGCGGCGGTTAAAGCAGTAGCACCTACGGTATATGAGTTATTCCTGGAGTAGGACAACATTAAAAAAAGAACAGTCAGCGTGCGACATGCATGTACCCTTACGGTATTTCAGGGTAAAATCAAAATCTTGCAATCAAATTATCCAAAGAAATAAAAATAAAATATTTTTACACGTGTAGGTTTTTTTTTTGGTGGGGAAAATCATCCAATGACAACCCCCGCTCTTGGGCGGAGCGGTAAATAGTGTCTCTTACTGATTATAAAACCCACCCCGCTCCTTCAAGCCTTCATATCGGGGCTCTATTCCCTTTCGGATAACCCTGGCCCCAGCAGGCTTCGACCCGGCTGGGCTGGGCTAAAGCTGACAACTCCTTGAGGCGAGCTACCCATTGCTCACTGTCCGCAAGCCCGCGCCTACGGTGGCTGGAAATCGGGATCAGAATCCCGGCGGTGGCGGCGAAAGCGCCGTTGCCTGATGCGGTCGGCCTCCTCTTTTGCGAGCATTACTGCTTCGCAGAAGTCGGCGACCGCCTGCCACTCCTCCTCGCTCCGGACCATGGCATCAACCAAGGCCCGGCGCAAGAGGTCTCCCCCCCACGAGGGCACGGCGGTGCTTCGCCCAAACACGTGTACGTTACACGTGGCACAAAAAAAGTCAAAGAAATCCAACATCTATCATTTATTTGCCTCTCTTCGGACTAGAAAATAGACTTCCGTCACATCCTTCAAACCGCACACATTACCATATAATCACCTTTTAAAAATACCATTGCCAGACTTTCACACACTCCAAACCTTATCCAATAAGAGAAGAGACCCGTCCACCAATAGAAATGGAAATTTTGAATCCAGAACGTTATTTAGAGCGGGAATTATTTGCAAGTGAAATTTCACTGGCGCTAAAAAGCTTTAGTTGGTCGCTTGATTCAGCGCTGCAGGATTAGCTGTACGAGATTGCAGTTTATTTGAAAACAGGTTTGCTTGTGAATTTGCTGGTTTATCTCATTTGGTATATCTAGTTGGATTAAGATATCTGCTTCTAAAGTATCTGTGTTGGATGTTCGAATTAACTTCTTTTGTTTTTGAATAGACTAGATTCTACCAGTGGCTTGGCCCCTAAGGGTGAGTTGCACCATTTAACTATAACGATAATAAAGCCGTTAACCGTTGTCAAATCGTCGAATTGACCAATAGGCGGCCGTTTCACGCCTGGTTATGGTTTGGTTTTCGTTATAGTTAAATGGTGCAACTCACCCTAAATAGTAACTCAACCGGACTGGGGCCGCTCTCAAGCGGCTCCTGCCCAACCTTGGGGGTTCAGATGCCTCCTGCCGGAGGCTCTATGCGGGGATCGTTCGGTCCATGGCCCTCTACGGGGCGCCGGTGTGGGCGCCGTCGCTGCAAAAGCGACCGGCAGCCATTCTGAACGCCTGCCAGAGGATCACGGCAATTCGGATGGTGCGCGGATACCGCACGATTTCCCACGAAGCGGCGAGCCTTCTGGCTGGCCTACCACCGTGGGATCTGGAGGCAACAGTCCTTGCACACATGCACGACATGCGCGTGGAGATGCAATGCCGGGGTGAAAGTCCTCTGCCGCGACAGGTCGCGGCATGGCGGACAGGGCTTCGGCGGGATCTCATGGTGGAATGGCGTCAGCGACTCGCAACCCCGTCATGGGCACGCCACAATTATGGCGATAAGTCCCCTCATTGAGGCGTGGCTGGAAAGACCTCACGGCATCCTTACCTTACGCATGACGCAGGTCCTCACCGGAAATGGCAAGTTCGGGAGGTTCCTGTTCCGAATCAAAGCGGAAGTGACGCCCGGGTGTCGCCACTGTGCGGAACGCCCGGAGGACACGGTGGAGCACACAGTCGAGGTGTGCCCTGCTTGGGCGGAGCATCGCCGTGCCCTCGTGGGGGCGATCGGCGGCGGAGACCTCTCGCGCCGGGCCTTGGTCGAGGCCATGGTCCGGAGCGAGGAGGAGTGGCAGGCGGTCGCCAACTTCTGCGGAGCAGTAATGCTCGCTAAGGAGGAGGCCGACCGCATCAGGCAACGGCGCTCTCCGCCGGGATTCCGATCCCGATTTCCAGCCACCGTAGGCGCAGGCTTGCGGACAGTGAGCAATGGGTAGCTCGCTGTCCGGCCGTCCGGTAACAGTCCGGACCAAGCCCAAGTCGTCGACGGCGCGCGCTGTACCCGCGCGCCTCAAGTAGTTGTCAGCAACAGCAGGGGCCCAGCCGGGTCGAAGCCTACTGGGGCCAGGGTTATCCGAAAGGGCGCTCGAGCCCCGGTATGAATGCTTGAAGGAACGGGATGGGTTTTTTAGTCAGTAAGAGTCTGACACTATCTCCTGCTCCGCCCAAGAACGGGGGTTGTCATAAGATGATGTTTCCCATCGAAAAAAAAAAACCCTAAATAGTAAGACCGCCTTTGTTTCCATAGATTTAAGTTTCTGTGAAATTGTTACTATTTTGGTGTACAATGAAGTTTATTCTATTCTAAACTTTAAACCACAATAACAACTTTTTAAGGCTTTTTCACCATGGGACACCATAGTGGCGCAAATAGTCCCGCCTCCATGGTGTCCCGCAGAAATATAGCCCTAAGCTACCAAATTAGACACCATACAGACACCAGAGTGGCCACACGTCCGAGCTGGTCAAAATGGAAAAACACTGCGCATAGTATTGTTTTTACATTATCATTTTAAGGTTTGCCAGCCCAATCTCCCATTATTGCAGTTATTTAGAAATATAGGGCAGTGGTGGCCGAGCGGTAACGGCCCCAACTTACGAGTTGTAGGTCGCGGGTTCGAACCCAGCCAGGTGCATTACTTTGTGTAATTTATTTCATCACCACTGCTCTCAAAACGGTAAAGGAAAACAATTTGAGGAAACCGGCATGTCATAGAACCAAAAATTCGAAGCAAAAACACGCACTGGGCCCGCGTGGTGGATTATGGCCCAATCCCTCTCCTAGAGAGGAGGCTTGAGTCCCAATAGTGGGAACATTAAAAAGACTAGTGACGAGGATAGTATTTGTTAATAACAATTGTTATGTATGATTGATTCTATTATGAATTTACTACTTTTGACTTTTCGTTGACAATTTTGGTATTTCGTTTTAGTTGCCTTTGATTAAAAAAATATCAATAACGGGTACGGATAGAGCCTATTTTTGTACTAATTAAAATAGAAGTGTTTATATACATTATTATGCATTTTAATATGACGGACTTTACTATTAATTCCATGTGATTATCATCTGACCTACTTCAATAAAACATGTTTTTCAATCCATTACCTACCTAGTTTATTATTACGGTTAATAATAAATTTTATTTTTACTGAAATAGCGTGCAAATTATGCGTTTTTAGCGTCACGTGTGAACGATACTTGTAACACTATCGCCTAGGTTTTAATATAGTTGAAAGGAAAATTCATAATAAGTTATTAATAAAAAGGAAGTTAAATCAGTGCAAATGATCATTATTAGACTGGCCTGTTGGTCTAGTGGTTAGTGACCCTGACTGCTATGCCGGAGGTCGTGGGTTCGATTCCCACCCAGGACAAATGTTTGTGTGATGAGCACAATCATTTGTTCTGTGTCTGGGTGTAATTTATCTATAATATGTATGTATTTAGAAATATATAAGTATGTTTATCAGTTGTCTAGTACCCATAACACAAGCTCTGCTTAGCTTGGGACTAGACGGCGTTGTGTGATTGTTTGTGGAATATTATTATTATTATATTATTATTATTATACCCATAATTTCTTAATAATTAGATATTGTTTTTAATTTAATTTTCTTAATTAATAAATTAAATCAATAACTATTTTATTGAGAATCCTAGCTACAGGCTAAAATTTTTGTTTCTTAATTTTGTAAGAACTTTAGACGTTCTCAAGCTTCAAAATTTACTATTAAAGCAAAATAAAATAAAAAAAAACTCTGTTTACATAATGTGAATTTAATTCACAATTACCTATGCTATTAATTTAAATGAAATTTTATCTAGAACTAATATAATAGTAAATTGCATGTTTGTACCTACAATTAGTAATTTAGGGTCTAAACAGACGGACCGCATTTCAACTGCAATCCAACCGCAAATTGCAGTTTAAGTGCAGTTTGAATGCAGTTCACCATTCACTCACTCACTCCCAACCACCAAACCATTCACTCCCCTACGGTGTGCGGTTGGATTGCAGTTGAAATGCAGTTCGTCTGTTAAGACCCTAAATCACTTATTGTACAAACATGCAATTTACTATTATAATAGTTCTAGATAAAATTTAAAAGACCCTTACGGATATTTTATAAATGGGTTTGAAAATATTCGTTTTTGAGCCAAATAGCGCGTAAAGGGGAAGTGAATGGTTTCTGAATCTAATGAAAAAACTTTTATTCGGACTTTCCGACCAGACACAGCAAAACGGTTACAAAGACCAAGTAAAAAAGAACAAAAGTGCAGAATGCGCCGAGCGTGCCCGCACCGAAAAAGGGTAATCACCTCAGTATTTGCTGGGCGTTAGACACCCAGCGCTGGTTTTCAGTTGGCACCCCGCCGTGATGCCCGGACGAGGGTAAATAAACATACCGTTGAACTAAATATAATATTGATATTTGTGTACCTACTTGATGATAATTTTATTAAATAAAATATGGAAAAACCATATTTTTAATTACAACATTATATTATAAAATAAAATTGAAACCGTAGCACGAAGAATTACCAAACTTAAGTGGTAATGGGCAGGACACATTGCTCGCGGAACAGATGGCCGTTGGGGCTGAAAGGTTCTGGGGTGGCGACCGCGTACCGGAAGACCGGACCGATGACCTGGTGAAAGTTGCGGGAAACCGATGGACGCGAGACGCACAGGATCGATTATTGTGGCACTGACACTTTGGAGAGACTTTATGTCCAACTGTGGACGTATATCGGCTGAAATGATGATGAAAATCTAATGTTCTAAAATATGATACGACGGTTGAAAGGCAAAATGATCTAAGCGACATTAAGTAAACTTTACAAAAGTGAACTCAAATATTTTAACTTTAAGTCACTCTTTTGTAAAGTTTACTCAATGTCACTTAGATCATTTGGCTTTCAACCGTCGATATTATATTTTCATAAGTCATAGAACAAAAGTTGGTGTTTATGATGTTAGTACAAAATCCTGAGGGGTTGCCAGTATTTTAAAAATAATCCTGTATAAAAAGAAAACAAATCGTTAACTAACTACAGTAGCTTTGAAAATAAAGTCTATATTGACCGCAGCGGACATCGGAATGCACTCCGAGCATTAACTGGGCCGCAGCGATGCTGATAGAATGTCAGATAATTGTTTATTCGCTACCCATTTATTGCACCCGATAGCCTCGCCTATCTACATACTATGTGTTTGTTCGATGCTAGGGCTGTAACAGATCTTCAGTTTTGTATCGTGTTTTATACAGGGTGTAAAGGACAGCCTTCCGCAAACTTTAAGGGCTTGGGTCAATAGACGAAACTGAACAAACTTCCACAAGTTTTTTTTTTTTTAGGAAAAGAAAATCAGCCTCACCATACAAAATTATAAACTTGATTGGACAGTTTGATTGGGCCATTTTTTTCTTCGTTTCCTGAAAAAAAATCTTGTAAAATGTTGTTCAGTTTCGTCTACTGAACAATCCCAGAAAGTTTGCGGAGTAATGTCCCTTACACCATGTATAGGTACGTAATTATTTCATATATTATATGCCTATCTAGTGTTTGATTAAAGTGTTAGCAGTACACCTCAGACTACTCCCTGTATTATTTTGGTCGTTTCAATCTATCCTAAGGTTGTCTGGGCTATAATCGCTTTTCCATTCTTGTCTTCTTTTGTTAGGTGCATTCAAGTTTCTCGATTTGTCTTTTCCTAAATTTCATTAATATTTTCCTCTGTGTCAACAGGATATTAGCTGTCTTCCATATGAATTGCAGTTTTTAACCGACTTCGAATAGGAGGAGGTTCTATGTTCGGCTGAATGTTTTTTTTATGTATGTTCACCGATATCTCGGTCAATTGCGGACCGATTTTGAAATTTTTTTTTGTACTTATCGTTTTAGCAGTTTCAGAAAGTGTTATTTTTTCATTTCTTTGTGGTGTTGAATGAATACTAATAACAATTCTTCTTTGGAAGGAAGCATAACTTCCAAAAAGTCTTCCAAGTAGTAGTAGTAGTCTTTCAGTTATCTTATCAAGTAACCAAATTCCTCTTTTTTACTTATTTTAGAGTCTAAATATGCTTAACTGGTTCATTATAACACATTAGTAATACTTACTTTCCTCCACTGTAAAAAATAATAATATTAATAATTTACCCTACACTGATGACGTAGGTACTAATTGCATGAAAAACTTTATTAGCACTGTGAGACCTCTAAATATTAACCGATTTTGGTAATTTTTGGTGTAGAACACTGTGCATGAGTGGTATCAAGATTTTGAGCAAAGACAACTTACTGCTTACCGTCAGATGGGATCGCATTCAAGCATTAGTTCAAAATATCAATAAAAAAAACTTTTTTGCTTACGCAAATGCTCTTCGTGCCATCCCTATTTGATACGGTCTATTATTTGATTAAATGCAACCCACTTATTGCCTTCAATACTTATTAATACCGGGTATCGGTTTATTGTGTTTAACACTGATATCTCCGCGGTGCATGGATTTTATCGGTGATTTAATAATGCTTTCGTTCCGGTGCTCCGTTTTGGAGCAGCTTATATAGAGTTGCCATTTCGATTTGAGCTTATTTTTAGCAGTTAATATGCATTTCTTTTGTTGAAGAGTTGCAATTTTGTTTGGGATAGTTTTTGAGACCATACGCCAGTTGATTAATTTCAATAATTGTATTTTTAAATTCTAATATGAGTTAAAAAGCGAATTTATGTATATTATATATTGGCAACGAATCAGCTTAGTTTTTCTGTGTATTATTAAAAAAAAAAAACAGAGTTTTAATGTAGGTATTGTTAGTGAAAATGAGATTTTTTAAGGTACCTACTTGGCCTACCCAAGAATGATTCTTACAAACTGATTTTGAATAATTTCGAAGTAATTCTAAAATCAAGAAAAGTTTTAGGCTTTTTCAATTTTTTCTATACTTTTTTGTTGTTTTCTTTCTTTTTATTTTTTTACGAGTATTTTAAGAAATTCTAATATCTAATTCTATTCTATATTTGCTAAACATTCTCCAGCTTTTGATGGTCAATTAATAGTTTTCACGTGTCATTTTCAAAATTGTGGTGTCTATTCTACAAACGCTATCTATTACTGAAGAGTTGAAGTTATAAATTACATTTAATTGAATGTTCTGACCAAACATAAAGCCGCGGACAGCCATCGCGAGGCTTTTGTCGCGAATGGTTCGTCACGCTTGTCTTAACTTGATGCATACGACGTTACGCCGCGTACAGCCATCGGGAGGCGTGCGTCACGAATGGTTCGTCACGCTTGCCTTAACCTGAGGCATACGACTGTACGCCGCGTACAGCCATCGCGATGCGTGCGTCACGAATGGTTCGTCATGCTTGCTTTAACCTGAGGCATACGACGGTACGCCGCGTATAGCCATCGCGAGGCGTGCGTCACGAATGGTTCGTCACGCTTGCCTTAACCTGAGGCATACGACGGTAAGCCGTGTACAGAAACCGCGAGGCGTGCGTCGCGAATTACGACATGACTACAAAAAGGAAAAAAAATGAAAAATATAGACGAAAATTTTCTTCTTTTTATCAACTAACGGAAAGTTTTGACAAAAGAACTTTAACTCAGGTCTTCTTATGTTAAATTATCTAAAAGATTTCTCTCAGAATCAGAATCAGAATTTTATTTGTAGAACATAGGTACAAGGAACATAGGAAGATCTTACATAAATTAAATGAGCGCTATGTTTTGCCGTGAAGGCGTACAAATGTTGAGATCATAAGATCGTTAAAAACTAAAAATAAACTAACTAAATAAAAAACAAAATTAAACTCTCACAAGAAAAAAGAAATAAAAATAACTATTTTACATTTACATATATATATTTTTTTTATATATATATATATATATATTTATAATTAAAGAAAACTTACTTAAAATTTGGGAATGAGTCTTTAAATATATATAAATAATATTATTATATAAAACAATTATTACATGCAGCATGCATGTAAAATATTAAAATACATCTTTTAAAAAATCTTCTACAGAATAGTAACATTTTTTAAGTAATAGAGAGTGGAGACTTTTCTTAAATTGTAATAAGGGCAAATTTCTCTCTCATGTTTTGTTTGAAGACAAATTATCTATAAAAGTAGCAAAGAATTTTTCTACTTCACTTGGAGTGAAAGGTTGTCTAAACTGAGCACCAACTTTTGTAAATTAGTTGTTTTCTTTTATTTATTAAATGTTCAAAGATATGTCAACAAATGTGAGGCTCAGCTGGACCGATGGAGAATTTCTGACATCGAAGGACTGGAACGATTAGCTTGCTGCGGTCTTCCCGTCTGATTATAATTTAGGCATCTTCAAGGTTAGAGTGAATAGGCAATTAATAAAATAGTGCGCATCACCACCAACGATTGCATCACTGCTTACCTTCAGGTGGGATTGCAGTCAAGAACTAGTTTAAAAGTAAGCCTATGGTCTTAGAACGCAACTGAAGGAAACAGCCCCCCTAGCCAAGTTACAACCGTTTTTCTTACGTCGAAAGGTTTGAGTTGGCCACGTCCCCGATTTTTTTGTTCTGACCACGTAACTGCGTTGAGATGACGTCATTTCCGTACATTTCAAGCTTTCTACCAGCGTTAACGATTGCAGATTAGGAACTTGGATAGGGGTACAGGTGTAGATTTATTCAGTAAAAGTCTGAAATGCCCTTGCGCTCCACCCTAGAGTGCAGGATAAGAATTATATCTCACCAAAAATCTCTTGTCACTTTTTTATAAATTCAGAGTATCGGAATGAAGTAAAATATTTAACGCAACGATTCAATATATTCCAAAATGACATTATTTCTGGACAGTTCATGAATATTAATGTTTATTAAAGCCATTAATAATTTCTAAATCGTGAATAAGTAACGTTTTGTATTGTGTTGTCGTCCATTGGAATTTATACATCTATGCATTTGTTAGCACGATTTTATTCTGCGGTTTCATGCGGATATTATTACATTGTTAATTTTGTTTCAATGATAGCTACAACTTAAGGGGTCTTTAAGTCAAGAGTGAATAGGATTATTCTAGACAAGCGTGGTCCATCGTCGACCACATCATCGCTTACCATCAGGTGAGATAGTGGTCAAACGCAAGCTTATCAATAGTGATAAATTGCAAAGGAAATGGGTTGGTTTACTTTATTAAATTATCTTTAAGGCACTCGTTTTTACAGAGCAATAAAAACAGGGTTTTTCCAATGACATGAGCTAAAAGAAAGCTCTACAAAAAATAGTAAAACATCCAAGTGTGAGCTGGCGTAAGAAGGCGCTAAATCAAGTTTATATTTAACAAATAATAATTTAAAAAAATGGCCTGTAAGTTGAATTAATATTTGTTTGATATTGATTACATTGTGTAATTTACTTCAACATCACTGAGCTCTTTAAACGATTACGGAAAATATCGTGAGGACATGTGACATGCAACAACCCGCACTTGGTCCACGTGGTTGATTACGGCCCATTCCCTCTCCAAGAGAGGAGGCCTGGGTTCCAGCTGTGGGAACATTATAAGGCTCATTATGTGGTTTTTTTATTACATTGAAATTCACACTTCGTTTCAGTGCAGTAGGTTCGATTATTATTAAATGTTCGATATTTATTTTTATTGCTTTTACTAATGGCTACTAGCTTCTCACGGGTCCTAAAAATGTTAAAATCTTATATTTTTTTCAACCATGATATGAATGTATTACTCACTACATCCTCATGAATCACTCCAGCTATTGGTAAAAACTGTATGAAATCCGGCCAATAGTTTTTGATTATATGTGAAAGAAAGAATGAAAGAAAGAAGAAAGAAAAGTATTTATTTTGGCGCACAAAATATTGTAGACAACAAAAACTTAGGACAAACACAAAACAAAAAAATAAAAAGTAACAATGTATGTCTCACGTTAGCGCCAAAAAAGGTTCAGTTCAGCGAAAATGCCAGACAACTACGAGGTAGTTGTTTGACGCTGGTTTTAAACTGAACCTTATTAGGAGTGAACGGAAAGTAGACGTGGTGTGGACTTTGTTTTATAATATGTGAGGACTGGCGATAAAATAACAGTTACAGGTGATATATACAATTCTATAAATAAATATAAAAGAATAGTCTGTTATAAAAAGTAAATTAAAATTTTACATAAATAAAAAAGTTATTTAAAAAAAAAGTTACAAAAAATACCGTTCTACTGAGACTTCGGCTCCTCGCCGATGCTGTAACGTGTTCGCATTGATACAGTCGCGATTCTGCAGCACGTTGGCATTTTTTCTATAGCGCTTGTAAATGCGACTAACGCGCGTTAGTAGCGATGTTGTCGCGCGCTTACAAAAAGCGTGACAGCATTGTCGCTACAAAAAGTCGTCTGGACGAGTGGCTTTAGCGCTACGCTGCCTACGCTTTTGTATGCGTCTACGATGGCGTAGGCATCGTAGCGCCACCGTAGCACAGTTCGTAGCAACACCAATATTGATGAACTTTTCACAAACTTTTATGATTATTTTTTTTGAACAAGAATAAAGTGACCAAGATTAAACCAAGCCTCGTAAAGCACACTAAGCCATTAGTTTCGGTTTACATTATGGACTTTTAACAGTCGTTACGGATCGTCATAAGCCAAAAAAATTTACACCAGTCTTGGGTTTTCGTTTTACCCAATTACTATGTTGCGAAGGTCAGATAGTTAGACGTTTGACGTATAATACTGGTATTACCGACCCCAACATAGTTGGGAAAAAGCTGCAGGTACAAAAACTACTAACTGGTAGTTAAAATAGTATTTTTTTGGGGCTGTCGCGTACTTTCCTTATTAGCAAGCTGACATTGTTTATATTTTATTCTACATATAGGTTGCTGACATGTTTTTTGTTAATCCTCATTCGAACCTTTTCGAACAATCACTCAATCATGGTTACCCGTGAGCTTTTCAAATAAAAGTGAACCGAACAGACATATTTTGGGCATACCCATTCCATTGTAGGTCATCGTAGAGTTCCATTGCGTTCATTACGCCAAATTGAAGTCAAAATCTAGCTCACAAAACAAAATGAGACTTTGGAATCAAGGGTTCTTAAAAAAACGTCTTCAATAGAAAAACTTGATAACACTTTGCCCGATTTAGCTCTAAATTTAAAATCTATCTAGGCTGGCTTTTACAGCATGCCCAATGAATTGTGAGCCAAATAACGAGCGCTATGCAGGCCACGTGTGCCATTAATGGATACCAAACGGAACGACCGGGACATGACAAACAAGAAATGAACCGAAACGGAATAACTAAAAATTCTAGGAGTTTAAATCGAGACACGAGAAATAACACCTTGTAATCGTTTTATTACTTGCTTTTACAGCAGTGACAGCAGTGTAGAGACAGCAGTGTCATCATCATCGTTTCCTATGGAGAGAAGTTTCATCAGCAAATTGTATTTTATCTGATTTTATCTGATAAATTAGCCATCATGTAAGAAAGGTCATTAATAAAACTAGAAAAAGGAAAGGGCCAAGATTTGAACCCTGAAGCACACCCATTCTTACTACAGACCCCGAGGATGTCGCCCCATTTACGGATACTTTTTGCTGCCTGTAAGATAAATAGGAAAAACATCATCATATCAGCCGGAAGACATCCACTGTTGGACATAGGCCTCCCCCAAGTGTCGCCACAACGACCGGTCCTGTGCGTCACGCATCCATCGGATTTCCGCAACCCTGACCATGTCATCGGTCCACCTTGTTGGAGGCCTTCTAACGCTGAGTCTTCCGGTACTAATAGTCGGCGTTGCGTAAAAAATACCTACAGGTCATTGAACTCGCTCAGCTGACGTTTTCTTAAAGAAATTAATTTCGTACAGGCATAAATTAATACGAGTTTTGAAAAAAAGGTACTTTATTTTTTTATTTTATCTTTACAAATCGAACGTGTTTCATGTACTTGATCGACCCTCTACGGGATTAAAACGATTAAAATTTAACGGAAAACGTAACGAAACGAACGGAACGGAATTATTGCAACAGATAATTATGATCTCAGGAAAATGGAGCTGAGAATTTTATTGTAGTGTTGATTACCACAGCGAAGTTAGTCGAGGAAGTTGACTTAATACGTTTGCTGCCAAATATTACAAAAGCATTCTAATAGGTACCGGAATTAGTAATACTTAAGTCTAAAATATTAATCAAAAAAATTATATTATTAGGTATTATTATAGATAACCATTTCGTCGATGTCACATAGTCGTACCGCATTTTAGAATATAACAGAATAAACTTTATTGCACACCAAAAAGTAAACTTAATATAAACATAAACTTAAATAGGTGTACACTACACTTCGAAACTCGAAACATATATATCTTCTCACAAACAAACAATAATCTAACAGAAAAACAAAACAAAAGAACAGTGAATTGCTATTCTATCATCCTGTAACTAACTTTAGGGTGACAATCTCAGTAAAGTGACACATCCAATCATCGAGCACCATTTAGTTGACCCAATGACCCGGTCGTATTGACAAAGCGAAGTTATTGGCCCGCAGTTTGTTCCGCCATGGACTATAACTGGAGTTTTTACCCTAACTTTTGCCGTTTCTTGTTTGTTTGAGAGAAAAGTTTTTTTTTGTCTTTATTGTGCGTCTTATTACGACGTTCTGGCTGTTGATTTAATTATGGTAAGTGATCGTTTGTTGGACTAATATTGTTTGTAAAAATAGGGTACCTGATTTCTTGGTAACTTATTTATTTATTCTTCATATAACCAAATGTCGAGAGCAGTGGTGGCCGAGTGGTAATGGCTTTGACTTACAAATTGTAGGCCGCGGGTTCAAACCCTGCCAGGCAAATTACTTTGTGTAATTTATTTCATTACCACTGCTCTCAAAACGGTGAAGGAAAACATTGTGAGGAAACCGGCGTGTCCTAGAACCAAAAATTCGAAAACATTTGACATTCACCAAGAATCCTAGAGAGGAGGCCTGAGTCCCAGCAGTGGTAACATTAAAAACGATGATGATGTTGAAGCCTTCTGATGAGGCCCATTGTAAGCAACCATTTTTCAGTGCCATGACATATGGCGATGCTTAGGGGAGGCTTATGATGAACAGTGGACGTCTTTTGGCTGAAATGAAGATGATTCCTTTAGGGTCACGGGTAATATTTTTAGAAGTTGACCCATGGCCCAAGCAGGCATTGGTCCTGTTGGGCTTCATACGCTCGCACTGTCCGCCGTCGACAACTCCGGCTCGGTTCGAACGGTTACCAGACGACCGAACACCGAGCTATTCACGCCGTCCGCAAACCCGCGCCTACGGTGGCTGGCAGTCGGAGTCGGGGTTGCGGTGGCTGGGGTGTGAGGATTTCTTCACAGCCAACATGAACGAATACAGTTGGGTTATAATCAGTCATTGACACATTTCTTCTTGCTCCAAGTAGAACAGGAGGTATTTAATTTCCCTCCTCAATAAGAAAAATAAACACCTATCTTTGGACTTGCCTCAAGTGACCTTGAACATTGACCCATGCGGATTTTATACTTAATACTTAGTCACGAACTGTAACCAAAAAAATCATCTACAAAATATACTCTGTCTGTCGTTACCATCATTTTATGGATACTAAAAGTTATCGAGGCTGCCCACGATAGGGTTTATGATAAAAATAAACGTTAATGATATTACGCACTTTCATTTGATAGTCTATTAACAGCACAGGCTATTAACTAAGTTATAAGTGGCTATTATTGTTAATATTAATATCCTGGGATGTGTTCTTAAGGTTCAGGGTAAACTTTGCTTAATTTTATGGTGATTCTTTATTTTTTTAGCGTCAAGCAAATTATTACGACGGACTTAAAGAAGAATAGAAGGACTTCTTGAAATACACAGTATAAGCATAAATAGCATAGCATAGTCGGCCTAATAATGTTCCCACTGCTGGGACTCAGGCCTCCTCTCTAGGAGGGGAAATGGGCCGTTATACACCACGCGGGCCCAGTGAGGGTTGTGGAAGTCACACGCCTTCACATTTTTGATTCTAGGACATGCCGGTTTGCAATTCAAAGTGCCTATTTGAAATTATCGTTTCTGATTTAGATGAAACATATTCTAACTACCCACTCTATCTAAGTTCACTAAACCCATCGACTTATAATACGTAGTAAAAATGTAAATATCGGTGTCCAAAGCAAGAAATATTTTTCTCAAAAATCTTTTTAAACCTTACTTATCCCTGTCACAAATAGATAACAGTAAACTAATAGGCAGCTAAGACAGCGGACCAATCCTCATCCATGCAAATAAAAGACGTCACAAAGAAATACAGGGTGCTGTAAAAGGCAGCTGTTATTATAAACAGGGTGCACCGTTTGTTTAAGTAAGAAATAAAATGGAGCCGTTTTAAGCAGGCTTTGCGTTCCATTTATTTGTTTTTATTGCATCTGTTTTTGCATTTAGGCGATGTTAATGACTTTGTTGTTGTGTTTATCGAAGGGTATCTGGGTCGTGGAGGTCAAATAGGCTATCATTTCATTAACTTCTGTACATAAGCCTCCCCCAAGTATCGCCACAACGAGTGGCTCTGTCCATCCCCCGCACCAGGTTGTCGGTCTACCTTGTGGTAGGCCTTCTAACGTTGCGTCTTCCGATACGTGACCCTTCCAGAATCGTTTGACCCCATCAAACATCAGTTCTTCACTGAGAGACACTGCCACTTATGTTTAAAAAAAAAAAAAAAAATTATAAGCTTTTTATATCACATAGGCCTACATGGGCACTTATAAAACGTCAGAAGCTAGTGCACGGTTCCAAATTGGTCGTTTCCTATGGAGAAGAACCGGAAAAAAAACTCCATGGTTACTCTTTTAAAAAAATGGTTGTTCCAATATTTCCATTTCAACATTTCCATATACACACACTGTTAAGAACAGTGTACAGAGTACATTATAGACGCTGTTCTTACACAGACTGTTCTTAACAGTGTGTGTAAGAACAGCGTCTATAATGTACTCTAAAGCACAATAAAAAAAAGAAGATGGAGTAGTTATTAGATACATTTACACAATATTATGAGTTACCTTGTAATATGCTTTTTTGGTTAAGACACGCATAATATGGGTTTTGAACAGTCACCGCTTCTGGTAGCTTGTTATAAAAGCGTATGCTATTTACTCAAAATTATTTACTGATCTTGGCTAATTTCCATTTGGATAAAATAATTTCGTATTTACTTCAAGTATTTGTGTTATGAAAATCGCTTCTAATTTTGAAAAATCCTAGGTTTAGGTTTTTACGGACATACAAAATACTTTCTAAGATATAAAGAGTGTGTCAATATATCCGAGGACTACTCTTCCGAGTCAGAGCAAGCGCGAACTTAAAAAACGCAACTACGCGCGGGATTGCGTCAAAAGCTCGCACGACGATGCAAATCTGCACTCCTGCAAGTACGCGCGTAGGAGCGTTGACACGCAACATGCAGCGTGATGTGTGGCAGTGTGATAATCGCTAAGTCTTCTGAAGAAACGTGATGACAGCCAAAAATCATTATAAGCAACACGCATTGGTGATGCTTTCGTCTTGACACACTGTGGTGTGTCGGATGTGGAGGTATCGCGCAATTGGGCAACAATCGGCATAGGTTATCGATACTCGTAAAATACAGATTACGTACTTTTTTTTACCGTTGATACGTTCGCGCTTGACCGCTATCTCACCTGATGGAAAGCGACGTAGACGTAAAGTATAGAGTAGGTTGCATTCAGTCAAATGTGTCTATTTTCCTGTCTTTTCCACTCTGATGGTACTTATTTTTTTATCCTAACTAATATTATAAATGTGAAAGTGTGGATGTTTGGATGTTTGTTACTTAATCACGCAAAAACGGCTTAACGGATTTGGATGAAATTTAGCATGCATATAGTTTTTGACATGGAAAAGAACATGGCTACTTTTTATCCCGGAAAAACATCTTATTCCTACGGAGTGCGATAACCGAAGTACACGCCGACGAAGTCGCGGGCAGACAGCTAGTTATTTATAGTACATACACAATGACTCGATATTCATATACAAGGTTATTTGTAAAACACTGGCAACCTCTCAGGACTATGTTACTAACATCATAAACAACAACTTTTGTTCTACGACTTTAAAAAAATTGATCATATCTTAGTTCATCAGATTTTCATACAAAACCAAAAATATTAAATTGGACGTTCTAAACATTGCGAAGTCTATGCGAAGCAAGCGATAGTACAAGAGCGGCGGGAAGTGGAAATCAGGCGGCGGGGGTGCTTGATGCTCTTGCGTCACATCATACAGACGTAGGTATAGCAAAATACAGAGTTAAAATGTGTTAGTTATAACAACGAAATCTTAAAGGTTTGTTTTTGGTAAATTAATTATGTTTTGTAAAAAGTCCTAGAACAAAAGTTGTTGTTTATGATTTTAGTAACACAGTCGCGCAAGGTTATTAGTGTTTTACCAATAACCCTGTATAAAGGCGAGCTTAACTTAACGATGAATTTTCTCCCTGGCTTGAAATAAAGAGCTTCTATCACTTAAAGTATGTCGAGGGTAGTATTTCAGAGTACAATGTAAACCTCCATTAATAACTATAATACATGAAAGCCTTTCGACTGAGTCTAGAAGAATAAAATTTTACAAAAGATTTTCCATCGGGAAAAACCATCCCATATTTCTTATAGGGCACAATATACGCTGTTTGTGCTTATCAACATACATGGCATGGCATTATGAACCTTATAATGTATCCAGACGTGCTGAGACTTAAGCTTCCTTTATACGAGAGGACTGGTGTTTCTTTGAATAACATGATGGTCTTAGTGTACTGGGGCCACGGTTATCCAAAACGGAAGCTCGGTCCCGGTACGAAAGGCAAGAAGGAACAGGAGTGGGTTTTTAGTAAGTAAACGTCTGACACTGGCTCCCGCTTCGCTTAAGAGCGAGGGATGTCATTAGATAAAAAATATATACACGTATTGCTCTAATCAAAATTACACGAAATTAATCCAAATATTGGAATAATCTATAAAATTCAAGTGTTTGTTTGTTGGGCACGCCACAATTATGGCGGTAAGTCTCCTCCTTTGAAAGACCTCGCGGCGTCCTCACCTTCCGCATGACGCAGTTTCTCACTGGACATGGTAAGTTCGGGAGGTACTTGCAACGGATTTGTGCGAAAGTGACGCCCGGGTGTCGCCACTGTGTGGACCGCCCGGAGGACATGGTGGAGCACACGGTAGAGGTATGACATGGTAGAAACGCTTGGGCAGAGCATCGCCGTGTCCTTGTGGGGGCAATTGGTGGCGACGATCTTTCACGCCGGGCCTTAGTACAGGCCATGATCTGGAGCGAGGAGGAGTGGCAGGCCGTCGCCTCCTTTTGCTAAGCAGTAATGCTAGCAAAAGGAGGAGACCAACCGCATGTGGCACATGCCCCTACCGCCGCTTACGCCCCTACCGGCTTGCAGACGGCGAGCAATGGGTAGCTCGCTGTCCGACTGTCCGGTAACCGTTCGGACTGAACCCAAGTCGTCGACGGCGCGTACTGTTCCCGCGCGTCTCAAGGAGTTGTCAGCAACCGTAGGGGCCCAGCAGAGTCGAAGCCTACTGGGACCTGGTCTGTTATCGAAAGGCAGGGTCAGCCCCGGTATGAAAGGCAACGAACCTGTTCCGGGTAGGTTTTTTAGTCAGTAAGAGTTTGTACCTATCTCCCGCTCCGCCCAAGGGCAGAGGATGTCATCTGGATGGTTTTTACCCACTGAAAAAAAAAGCCATCA
Organism: Mythimna albipuncta; assembly: GCA_929112965.1. Taxonomy (NCBI): domain Eukaryota; kingdom Metazoa; phylum Arthropoda; class Insecta; order Lepidoptera; family Noctuidae; genus Mythimna; species Mythimna albipuncta. Next base: position 1,140,265 of record OV815980.1, read on the forward strand.
TAAATATTAGGTTAGTTGTTTTATACAAAGTTATATTATAATATTAAATAATATTTACTGCTTTTATTGTGAGATGACGCAGAACTTCGTATTTCCTCGGCGATGTCGTGAAAGGCAATCAAAAGAGTGCTGGTTAATGCGATTAGTTTGACAAGGAACGACCGCAGCAATGCGACGACGGTGGAACTAACTAACTAACTAGGGTTGGTACATTATTATAGCGAAATATTCTAGAAAATCTTGAATTGGTGATAGACAGCAAATTTTATAGATAAGGTAAAAACTTATTTATCTTATCTATAAAACTTGCTTTCTATAGCCGATAACAAAAAAAAAATCTGTTTCTCTAGACGAAAGTCTATGACCAGAGCGTGTTGCCAGTAATGAAATATGGCTTCGAAACGTGGTCGCTCACAATGGGCCTCATCAGGTTTAAAGTCACCCAAAGAGCAATGGAAAGGGCTATGCTCGGGGTTTCCTTGCGTGATCGAATCAAAAATGAAGATATTCGAAGGAGAACTAAGGTTGCTAACATAGTACGAAGAGTCGCCATACTTAAGTGGCAATGGGCAGGACACATTGCTCGCAGAACAAACGGCCGTTGGGGCCGAAAGCTTCTGAAGTGGTGACCGCGTACCGGAAGACGCAGCGTTGCAAGGCCTCCTACAGGGTGGACCAGTGATCTGGTGAAGGTTGCGGGAATCCGATAGATGCGAGACGCACATACCTATGCCCAGCAGTGGACGTATATCGGCTGAAATGATGATGATGATGCTATTATGTAGGTACAGATTGACATCTTGGTTCATGGTATCTATTAGGTTGTCAAAATTCGGTTTTATTGATTCAAATCCACATGTCTTCGAATTTTTTTTATTCAACTACGCGGGCGCAGTTCGTTTTGGTACCCGCGCAGGACCGCGTGGTGGATTAAGGCCTGAGTTCCAGTAGTGGAACATGTGTGTCCATGGAACAGGGGGTACCATTGCGGTAATTTCTACCTGATCACTTAAAAAAAAATTCGCTTGAATCCTGCGGCGCGGCGCCTAACTAACCCCTTTGAAGTTTTCGTTTCGAGTGCAAGCAAAAATGAACTTAGCGGTGGTCAGGCGGATGTGTCTTTGATGGTACATGGAACAGCTGGGAACAGTTATGTATGCCTTATGCCTGCCTGAGATACCGTAGCTCTCAAAAGAGTGAACCGATTTAGATACTTTTTTTTTATTGTAAACAGGTTTTAAACATGTCTCATGGTCATCTCTTGGCTGCCAGTGGCTTAATTCGGTTTCTATTTTTAATTACATTTAATAAAAAGAATAATAACTTATTATTATTACGTATCTACCTACATTGTGTTCACATATTAGAACCGACAAGAAATATGTAACCAAGATCTATGTAACTCATAATATATTTTTTACACCACCTGCTCGATAATGTCGTTTTACACGTCATACAAACCTCACTTAAAGCAAGTCATTATATACCTAGGGAGATAATGCAGTATGGCCGATCCCTAGGGAATAATGAGATTTGAATTTGGAGCATCAAGAATCGTCAACATTGTGAATTAAAATGTAGGCGCATCGAACAAGTTGACTCGAAATTCAAACCAAAGAGTATGTAATCATTATGATTCAAACTGGCCACTAACAAAAAAAAAGAAAACAGAATAAAACGTGCGTACTAACGACACGGGAGCATTATAGAAAATTGAAACTATAGAATCTTGGAGTAGTGAATTTTGTTTGTTTGATGAACTTGTAAATGTAATACTTATATTTGTCTAATATATGATATGATCGACCAAATTGTCTTTTAATTATCTCACAGATGGTGTAAAAAGTAGAGTATGCAACACGGGGATAAAGCTGTCTTTGTCTTGGGCGGCTTAAATTCCTCACTTCACTCAGGTTTCTTTATTAACTCCCTCGCAATGCTCGGGAGTTAATTTTATAAATCCCTCACTATCGTTCGGGATTAAATCAGCAACCTTCGTTTCGTTCGGAATTTAACATGCCGCCCGCGACTTAAAGACACTGCTTTATCCCCTAGTCACATAAACTACTATTTTACACCACCTGCTCGATAATGTCTTTTTATAGGTCATACAAACCTCACTTAAAGCATGTCATTCTATCCCTAGGGAGATAATGCAGTATAGCCGATCCCTAGGGAATAATGAGATTTGAATTCGGAGCATCAAGAATCGTCAACATTGTGAATTAAAATATAGGCGCATCGAACAAGTTGACTCGAAATTCAAGAGTATGTAATCACTATGATTCTAACTGGCCACTAACAAAAAAAAGAAAATAGAATAAAATGTGCGTATAGTCTGTCTAATAAGTCAACCGACTTGGGAATTTTGTATAATATTTAATCAAATATTCGGTACTTTTTATAAGTTTCTTCTGTTAGTAAACAATGATCTCTATCTCTTAATCAATCTTGATTATTGAACTCGTGTTGACTACATCAGATTTCATTAAATCCTAATAATTACCCAAGTCGTTTAACTTATTAGACAGACTCTACTGACGACACGGGAGCATTATAGAAAATTGACAGTATAGAATCTTGGAGTAGTGAATTTTGTTTGATGAACCTTTATATTTATAATACTTATATTTCTCGATTATATGATTTGGTCGACCAAATTGTCTTTTAATTATCTCACAGATGGTGTAATAAGTAGAGTATGCAACACGGGGATAAAGCTGTCTTTGTCTTGGGCGGCTTAAATTCCTCACTTCACTCAGGTTTCTTTATTAACTCCCTCGCAATGCTCGGGAGTTAATTTTAGAAATCCCTCACTGTCCTTCGGGATTAAAATCAGCAACCTTCGTTTCGTTCGGAATTCAACATGCCGCCCGCAACTTAAAGACTTATCCCCTAGTCACATAAACTACTATTAAAAAGAGTGTCCATGGAGTTTCTTGCACGTTCTTCTCCATAGAGACCTACGTATTGGAACGTGCAATTCAGCTTCACTTTTCTTGGACTGACCGACATTTGACTATTCAAAAGTGCCTGCAAATAGTCTAATTGAAATAAATGATTTTTGATTTTGTTCAACTATTTACTAGTTCTAAGGGAGTGAACGACTAAATATTTGAATTTTTTTCATAGTCAAGTAGTGTAACCAATTGAAAAGAAGATGTACGAGTATATTACAAAACTGTATGACAAATTAGCTGTTTTTTTTTAAGTTATAGGGGTCGAAAGGATACGATTTGTACTTTACATTAAAAAATTAAAAATTTGGACCGGCAGTTTGTTATGTTTTTATTATGCTGGAAAAGCTAATTTTCTTCATAACGATGGTCATAGTTTAAACCTTACAAAATTGCCTAAATTATTTTCAGTAACATAACGCGGGACCGCAAAAGGTAAACAATTATCAGCCCATTCCGTTTTAATAACCAAGGGATAATTGGACGATGTCCCAAATAAAATTAGCATAAGAGCAGAAAATCTAGGCATACGTAAATCAAATGTAAGCGCTCTCCATTAGCGTAACGACCTCCAATGTATTCAAAGTGCGCAACAGGGGGTCGGACCCAAATCACCGAAGATCAAACTGGTTGATAGCGCTGCTAATTAATTGGTGTTATGATTACAATCTAATTATTAAATTGGATATTAGGGTGTCTAGGCCTAATCTTGCAGACAGCGAGCAATAGGTAGCTCGCCGTCCCGTCTATTTAAGCTCGAGCTCTATAAAAGCTTGCCGCGAGATTTGTCTGTGTAGATAAATAAGTGAATTAAAAAACTAGAGTGAATAGGCTCTTAACTCATTGAATGCCGTAATTAGAGACACAATAGAAAGACAATTGCTTATGTTGAACTGTGTAACTTAAGACATTCGAAAGGTTAATAAACTATTGCGCCTCACCATCAGAGATTGCATCGCTACCTACCATCAGGTGGGATCGCGGTTAAGCACTAGTTTTTATATCAATTTAAAAAAAAACCTCCAATTTCATATCAGATGCCAATGAATTTAAATGTAGAAAAGTTGAATTATTACTGAAATAAATTATTAGTATTACGGAATAATATTAAATGATAAATGATATTTATTTTGTAAATAGGTTTAAAAAACACTTTTACACGTCAATTTATTTTTTTCGTCAGTTTATGCTAGATGAGGCCGGTGTTTCCTATCTGACTACCCTGAGAAGAAACACCGAAACAAACTCAGGGGTCAAAGTCTCTTTTAAAGTCCATACAGTAAATATGTAATGGTCAAATAAATTTAATATATAAATAAATTGAATTATGATTACTTACTGGTGCAGTTGAGCATTAACTCATAATAATAAATTAAATTCGGTTCATCCCAGAGGATAACATAGCAGCCATTTTTCTTATGTTTGTAAGTTCAGCCCCAGTAAATAAGTTTCTATACAATATACCGTGTAATCCCCTAACTCAATTATGAGAGAAGTTTCTGGCCATATCCAATTTAAGTAAAGGCTTTTTGGCAAACTGTTAATCTAGTATGTATAGGTTTATTTTGTTCTCATTGAATAGAATAAGTTCAGCTTTTGATTACAAAAATATAAAATACTAGCTTTTACCCGCGGCTTCGCCTGCGTACATAAAAAATAGCCTATGTCACTTAGGAATAAAGCAGCTTTCTGTCGGTAAAAAAATTTTAGCAATCGGACCAGTACTTTTAGAGATTACCTTCTACAAACAAAAATTAACTTTATCTCTTTATTATATTAGTGTACACCAGCTAACTCGTTAAACGTTGTTCTAACTAATAAATCATAGTTGATAAAGCTTGACTTGTATTAGGTTACGATGGGGCTGGCATGGTCGTACTGTGACCAAAAGTCCCTAAATTGATAAGATTAAGAAAAAAAAACTAAAAAATCAAAAAAAAATAAAATAAGGGAGACTAAAAAGGAAAAAAAAAACAGCCAATAATCTATTCTTAGACCTACCAAATATGTATGTAGTGTAGTTCTACAAATAGGCTGTGCTTTAGGTACAGATTTTTACGTTTTTTTTTTGTATAAAAAAAAATTAAAAGTCAGGAAAGCCGTTTTGGAAGAGTTCAATGACAAATACTGTGTGACAAGAGATTTTTATATATTATATGTACAATAGAAATATACAAAGAGATGTATAAATAAGTTTTTTTTTTTTTTTTTTTTTTTTATTGTTGATAGGTTCGCACTTGACCGCTATCTCACCTGATGGAAAGCGACGATGCGGTCGACGATGGAACGCGCTTACCTAAAAGAAACCTATTCACTCTCGACTTAAAGATTCCCGGGTTGTAGCTATCAGGAAACACAGACTCCGGCAAGGAATTCCACTCCCTAGCCGCACGCACAATGAATGTGTTCCCAAAACGTTTTGTGCGTGTTGGTGGGATATCCACCATATACCGGTGGCGCATAGCCGTACGTCTGGTAGTCCGATGATGAAACGGGCTAGGCGGAATTAGGTTATGCAATTCCGACGCACACTCCCCGAAATGCAACCGGTAGAAAACCGACAGGCTAGCAACTCTGCGTCGATGCTCAAGACTTTGAAGCCTCGACTCGACGAGTGTATCATCGCCAATTATCCTTCTGGCTCGCCTCTCAATTGCCTCAAGTGCATCAAGCTGGTATCGGGCAGATCCGTCCCAAAGATGAGAGCAATACTCCATACACGATCGAACTTGCGCTTGATAAAGTTTGAGCAGCTGTTCCGGCGTGAAGTACTGTCTGACCTTTGCGAGAACTCCCAGCTTTTTTGCAGCCAGTTGAGCCTTTGCTTCGATGTATGGCCCAAAGTTGAGTGTTGATGTCAGCGTAACACCAAGAAGGTCAAGATGGTCGGTTATCGGCACGGTTACACCCCGGAAAGTTGGAGCAGGACTGAATTGGCTCCTTTTAGCGGAAAATAGACACGCCTGGGTTTTTGCAGCGTTGAACCTGACCAAATTGGCATCGCCCCATTCGGAGACTGCCTCCAAGGACAAGCTCAAGCGCTCAACCATAGCCTCTCGAAGAGACTGGATCTGTAACCCACTAGCTCGCGCGCTGGATATGTAACTCTCAGCAACAGTGCTGTCGTCTGCATACCCAAAGGTACCGGGCTTAAGCAGATCGTTTATGTGCAGCAAGAATAATGTTGCCGAGAGTACTGACCCCTGAGGGACCCCGGCATTAATAGCCATTTGATCAGACGAGCAGCCATCGATAACCACTCGGATGGACCGGTTATTCAGGAAGTCTGCGATCCAAGCACACAATCCAGCGGGTAAACCGAAAGAAGGAAGCTTACTAATAAGGCCTTCTTGCCAAACCCTATCGAAAGCCTTCGAAATATCGAGGGAAACGGCAAGCGCTTCCCCGTGCTTCTCGATGGCCTCACTCCAGATGTGGATGGCATACGCTAGAAGATCTCCAGTTGACCGATTTCGGCGAAAGCCGTATTGACGGTCACTGAGAATATCATTAGCTTCTAGGTATGCCAGGAGCTTAGTGTTGAGTACACGTTCCATAGTCTTACAGAGAATGGACGTTACTGAGATTGGTCGGTAGTTAGCTGGGTCAGCACGACTCCCTTTCTTGGGCACGGGCTGGACATTAGCTTGCTTCCATGCCATCGGCACTTTTCCAGCCTCAAATGAAAGCCTAAATAGGCGTGTCAGGATCGGAGACAGTTCAGGCGCACACGTTCTCAGAACAATTGCTGGTATCCCGTCCGGACCGCTAGCCTTGTTCACGTCAAGGTTACGCAGCACCCTACGGACGTCCTTCTGATGGATGCGGATATCTGACATACTCGCATCGCAACCATCAGGATGAGCAGGGGGCCGCGCGTTTCCTGGGTCTAGACGCGAAGATTCCGCAAAGAGTGAAGCAAACAAATTTGCTTTCTCCTCAGCGGTATGTGCCAGCGACCCGTCGGGTTTCAGCAGTGGCGGTAGTGAGGGGCGGCAGAAGTTCGATTCAACCGACTTAGCCAGGGACCAAAACGCTTTACTACCCGCAGGGTATGAAGCTAGTTTGTTCCCGATGCGGCTAATATGGTCGAACCGAGACCTCCGCATCACCTTCTTGCAAGACTTGGCAGCTCTGTTGAAGGCTCTCTTCTTCTGGCTTACGTCATTCGTCTTGCGCATGCGAGCGTCGGCCCATGCCTGATATGCTGCGTGCTTGAGCGCGTTAGCGCGGCCACACTCCGCACCAAACCAAGGGTGAGCCCGGCCAGACATGGTTACGTCGGAGAATGGAATATAGTACTCCATCCCCCGCCGCAAAACATCCGTCACAGCATCTGCGCACGACGATGGATCTCCCGAAGAAAAGCAAGTAGGCTGCCAAGGATAACATGCGAAGAAAGATCGCATGCCATCCCAATCTGCTGACCTGTATCGCCAAACCCGCCTGGTGCCTCTAGGGCTGGGATCGGGCGGAGAGTAGATTGATACAGATTTCACCAGACAGTGGTCGGAACTACCTAACGGTGATGATATTGCCACTGAATAGCGGTCTGGATCTGTTGTCAGCAGAAGGTCTAAGCAATTGGCCGTGTGCGAATCAACGTCCGGCACCCTTGTTCCTCCCTGGACCAGCTGGGTGAGATTTAACGCTAGCGCAAGCTTTCGCGTCTCTCGACCAGCATGGTCTGTGCACTGGTATGGGAAGAGCCACTCCTGATGGTGTGCATTAAAATCCCCCAGTAACACCAATTGTGCAGAAGGGTACCTCTGCTGAGCCGCATCCGCCGCCTCACTAAGGTACTGTATGAGCCCGGTCGTCTCCTGATCGCCACTGTGCGAACGGTAGACACAAGCATAGATAATTTTATCCATGCCTGTGTCCACCAGAGCCCAAAGCGTTGAGAACCTGGAATCTTCAAGGTTGCGGAGACGCCGATAGCAGATGTCGTCCCGGGCGTACAAACACACTCCAGCGTGCGGTTTAAAATTGTGCTCCAGGGTAAACCCTGGGTAAGACAGGTACGACACATCTGACGGTTTTCGTATCTGCGTCTCCGAAAGAAAAAAGAGAGATGGTTTTTCAGTCTCCAGGTGATGATGGACTGATGCGAGAAGTTTCTGAAGTTTCTGCTGTTTCACAAAAGATTTCATCACTAAAAGGTAGAAATTTGTAAAATGAAAAAGTCTGGACATCTGTTAAATACAACCTTGGAATATTAGTGTCTACCACATTATTTTTTTTTGTGCATTATGACATTTTTTGTGCCAATTAACCGTCATTTGCAAGACATTTTAATTTGAAATTTGTCGCTGAGGCGCATCGATTGCTTGAACCATAGCATGAAGCTGCTTTAAGCGAGAGAAGTTGTGAGTGGTTTAAAAAGTTTCAGAACTCGCCAAGTACGAGACAAACACAGATAAAGAATAGCCTGTGTACTCCAGGGTATACACCACTATTTTTTAATTAGTACAAATACTTATAGGGCTTATTAGAAAGGCCCTTGTTATTTTATAAGTAAAATTTCAATAAATAATATTCATAAACAGCAAAGTTATTAGCGTTGGTTTATGTTCCAAAATGTCACTCAATTTATGGAAATATTGTGCAGGCTATTGATAAATGAATGAATAAGTGACAATTATTAAGGAAAAACACTGCCCGCAGTGTTTTCTACTAGCAATTGTTATATTTGATTGATTCTACGATGAATTTAACTTTTTGTGGCATATTTTAGGGTTTCGGTTTTTTCTACTTTTGACTACAAAAATATGATCAGTTACGGGTACAGATAGAGCCCCATTTTTTTGTACTAATTAAAAAGTAGGGGTGTATAAATGATTGATTGATGATTTTTATTAGCTTAGTTGCTTAAATTATTTTTGTGCATGCGGTGGTCTTCTAAAAGTGAAGAAGACGAGAAGCCAACGCCGACATACTGGTACTGTCTGGTACCATTAATTATAAGATACAGATATTGTGTACACCTTTTGTTCCTAAATATATAAATAAACTAGCTTTTGCCCACAGCTTTACTTAAAATATAGCCTATGTCACTCAGAAATAAAGCAGCTTTCTATCGGTGCAAAAATTATTCAATCGGACCTGTACTTCCAGATATTACCTCCTACAAACAATAAAATAAAAAAAGCAAACTTTACCTATTTATAATATTAGTGTAGATAATTTATCCATTTACCTTATTTCATCTAGATTCGTTCAGCCTTTTGAGCGTAAAAGACTAAAAAACATGCACTCGTGGACACATTTAAAACAAACTTTGGTTTAGTGTGTTATTTAAATCGTGCATTCTACTCGAATTTGCCTTCTTACTGAAACTTAGTTTATCTCTACAGTTTCACTAGTGCAGATAATGATAGAACCTTTGTCCATCTCAGTGTGCCAAACTACTCGTGAGCCAAATCCTCCGATTGGCTCGTCCGACGAGGCGTGAAAGCATAACAAACAAACGAACTCACTTCCAGAGCGGAAACACATTTATATTGAACGTTAAAAGTGTTTTTTTCCTGATACTGGATTTTTCTTATCTTGCGACCAACTGAAAGAATAGCTAGAGATATTAACCAGTTGGGGAGGAAAAGGGGCCAAACCTGAGTTACATTTTCCATACAACCGCTTTTACGTAAATAAGAGTAATTACTCACCTTTAGCCAGATATTTTGGAAACACAGACATCTTGTGGATATTGTCGAGGTTTCTACTAATATGTAAACACGAATTTGTGAAATAGTGATCCAGTAAAGACCTCTAAAAATCGTCTGTTTTGCATGAATTTTAGCCCTACATAATGTACTTACAAATTAAAAAATAAACAAATCATAGACTTTCAATCGAGATAAAATTTTATAGAACGGCGAATTTTTTTTCAAATTTTATTAAAGTTTTTCATAGAAAACGTATTTCCCTGGAGCAAGTTTTGGAAAATATTCGATTGAATGACGGGTCTTATGTTTGGTTTTTGCGTGTTGCCTTTTGCGTTCTTAGTCCACGAATATTCTTTTCAGAAGTTTTCCAATGGCCCTAGCAGGCATCAGTCCTGGAGGGCCCCTACGGTTTTGCTGACATCACTTTAACGGCCTGGTCACGACTTCGGTCTTCGGCGCGGTAACCGGGGTGCCATCGTTATATGGGCGCGAGGCGCTACCAGCGGCATCTCATGGCGTGCTTCAAACATTTTCATACTTTTGATTTCCCCGCTTGCCGCCCAGCTCGCCGCCCCGCGCTTAGCTCCCGCTCACTACAGCAAGGTCGTGAACGAGCCGTAAGGCGCTCGTGGAACACTATACGCCATCGACGACTTGAGCTTAGTCCTAATAGGACAAGTGGATGGCAAGCTACGCACAACTCGTCGTCCGTAAGCCCGCGCGGTGGCTTATATATGCTGGTAATTATTTTAGCCACCAGCTCTTGCCTCACAGACAATTATTGCATCTTCCTACTATATCTACACGGTCCGTCGCCAAATTGAATTACCTAAGCGTGCAGCACTCAATCTGTCGCCTGAAACAATATTGTTACGTGACACCCTGTCTCCGTGTCCGTCGTGCTTCTCGTTAACATATCAAACAATTTAGAAGCTGGATAGGATCACTGGTCGATGGATAAGCTTTTGTTGTTGTCTGCCTTTCTACGAGAGTATTTTAATCTTTATCTTCTTCTTCTTCTTCTTAATCGGGCACTCTTGTCAGAGTGGTCGTGGCTGTTGATGAACAGGATTGCGGCGCGCTGCCGTCGTCTGCCTCCAAGGCTGTGGCATTTCGAGCGATGTCTCTCCATTTTTGGCGATTGTTGGCATTACGCGCACACTGTACTGCGGTCGACTGCGTAATGAGATCGATCCAACGAGTCGTAGAATGATCGATCTAACGAGTGACCTGTAGGTAGTATTTGACGTTGCGTACAAACTTCCTACAGGTCATTAGACTCGCTCGGTTACAGCCTTTTCTTAAAGAAATTATTTTCGTACATGCGTAAATTAATACGAGTTTTAAGAAAAGGTACTTTATTTTTCAATTTTATCTTTACAAATCAATAGTGTTTCATGTACCGGATAAAACCTCCACGGGATTAAAACGATCAAAATTTAACGGTGTCTATAATTCTTTTGTACATTGTGTTTGTCACCTAACTCCTAAGCAGTTTGATCTGTTCGCATGAAATGTGTATATATTTGAATAGCTCCTTGAAAGGTTTAAAAATACTATGGGATCCGGTAGGTGGCACTGCAATCGAGTTCTCTATTTTTTTTCTGATGTACAGTTGACAGTGCGACAATTGGGGAAGCCTATGTCCAACAGTGTACATCTTCCGGCTATAATGATGATGATAACGATGATGATGTACAATTGTGTACAGTCTGCTTTCGGACAGGACGACATCCGTCAAAACCGTTAGTTTACACCAGGGATAGCAGCCCTTTATTGGAGGATGTGCCACTAAATACGAGAAGAATAAGTAATGAGATCATGACGCGCCGCCAAAGAATATTTAAACAGAATGATTTTACAGTGTTTTTTTTATATATGAGAAAAGAGAAATAATTGCTTAATTGCTGTTTCAAATTACCTAAATACTAAACATGTTACACTAGCGTGCTCCAATTATTCCTTTTTTTGTGCCATTGGTTCACCATCCCTGGTCTACACTAGCATTATAAAGAGGTAAAGTTGTTTTTTTTTTTGTGACAGGTTATTCTGAAAGTACTGGTCCGATTGCTAAAATATTTTTGTCAATAGAAAGCTGCTTTACTTCCTAGTTATATATTTTAAGTACGTAGGCAAAGCCGTGGGCTAAAGCTAGTGAAACGAAGAAGGGCTTGATATAAGTATGTTTGTTATTTAAAATGTCAGTTTAAATAAACTGTCTACTATTATAAAGTACACATACTCCATAGAGTGCAGATGGCACATGCCGCATCGCTTCGGAGCGCGGTCACATTAATTTAAGCACTGAAAGTAATTAAATTATGGCACTTTAACATGACGAGCTGTTTGTTGGATGTCGCGGCGTTGTCAGTTACATGGTAATGGGTTGAAACGATGTTAAAAGGATGATATTATGATGCATTAACGTTGTCAAAAATTAATAGACCCGTTTTGAAATTTGTATTTTGACTACTTGGAGGCTTGTCCGGTGTATAAAAGCATAAGCATAATCAGTCTTTTAATGTTCCCACAGCTGGGACTCAAGCTTTCTCTCTCTAGCAGAGAGAATGAGTAGTAATCCACCAGGCGGGCCCAGTGCAGGTTGGTGAATGTTACATGTCTTCGAATTTTTGGTTCCACGACATGCTGGTTTCCTCACGATGTTTTGCTTCACCGTTTTGAGGGCAGTGGTGATGAAATAAATTACACAAAGTAATGCGTCTGGCTAGGTTTGAACCCGTGACCTAAAACTCGTAAGCCCCGACTCACGAGTTAAGTCTTTCTCAAATGTCACAACGTGTTTTTTTTTTTAACATACGGTTTTATTGGCACGGGGGGTTTTAATCACGTCAAAGTCGGTCAGTCCTCGGGGTCCAAGAAAGTGCACGATAGTTGATTTTGGACTGTTGTATACTTATGATCTTCGCGGGGAAAACTTTTATAATGCCGTGCAGGATTTTACTATTTTAGTTCCTATGTGGCGGATCCCATTTTAAACACATATTATATTTTATATATTCTATACACACTAAAATGTTAAATATTGTTTTGTTTATCATTTATTATTCGGACTTGTATTGGTTTGACAAACTCTTAAGGCCCTGATCGACGGGCGCGTAAAGCCGCGGTCGTATGGCTCTTTGGTAAAGCTCGCTGGTGTGTCATTGTAATACCGCGTTTTTGTGCCTTTTAACTGGGCTCGCGGCTTGTCAAGATTGTAAAATTACTTTCACTTTTCCCATTTTTCTGAATTATATATAATATAATATAATATAATATAATATAATATAATATAATATAATATAATATAATATAATATAATATAATATAATATAATATAATATAATATAATATAATATAATATAATATAATATAATATTATATTATATTATATTATATTATATTATATTATATTATATTATATTATACTTATATACCTACTCGTATATATTATATTATTTCAAAGTTATCTAGTGTTTGATTAATCTGTTAGAAGTACACCGCAGACTACCCCTGTATTGTTTTATTCGTTTCAAGAGGTGGTCTGGTAGATATCGCTGTCAGCGATAAGACCGCCATTGTTCCCATAGATTTAAGTTTGTGTTTATGTCATACTACTTTCTGGTGTACATTAAATTTTATTCTATTCTATTCTAAAACCGCGGTCTTGTCTTGTTCCTCGATCACCCACTTTAGCTGTCATTCTGTTCCAATATTTCAACTTTTTAAATTGACCAATCTTTTTACGGCAACATTCTATACAGGATTACGTCGTAGGTACGATTTTGTAGTATAAGCGGAACTAAATATTCGACAAAACACTAAGTACCTAATTGAACAAAATAAGTAATACAACTCAATCTCCAACTCCTTTATCATTCAATCCGCATCTACTACTACCAAGCTCAGACCTCCCCTTTGTCACTACGATACAATACTCCGTATACTCGCACCTTTCCGAATGCAAAATAGCCGAATGTCCGACAAAATTGCTTCACCACTATAATTGCTCGACTTATTGATGATTTGGACACAGTGTCCGATTCAGACACGTACTGTTTAGTACAGTCAGATAAAAAGTTTTAAAATATAATATATGGGGAAAAAGCGTTACCAAAACTATTTTAAGCTGGATTTAAGGCGACAACTCCGGGTAATAAAGGAAATTGGGCACCAATAGTTTCACTTTTTGACGCGTATGGCTATTAGAGTTAATGTATAATTCATAATATTATTTTTAATGATATCTTACATAAATTCATTGAAAACATTTGTGGGGTTTCTATTTTCATTTTAATTAGTATCTAATTCAACAAATACGTCATTTGTTGCATAATAGTGAAGCGACACTATTTTCAATTGTAATCGATCGATTAACCGTTAACATAAATCGTGGAACAACAAAATAATCTACAATCGCAACTAAAAAGTATTGAGAGTTGTCATTATCTTTATTCTTCAATTATGTTACTATTTCTTGCGTTAAAAAGCAATTTCTAGGCAAAAATAAAACAATTAAGATATAATCTATAATCATGACTCCGCGTCCGTAATCTATTGTTTGGTCACAACACTTTTCGATAAAATGTCTCAAACAAAATGGTATTTTCTGTTTACCTTGTTAACTAACGTGCCGGTTAAGCCGAGAATAATGTTTTTAGCTTTTTTCTGCTAACAAATATAAATTCGTGTCGAGTTGAGTTTTAGGATTCCTCCAAATCTATTTCCTACATCGAGCAATTCGACTCTTTTTGTGCGTGTGCTGCGAAGTGTATTGTTATAACATTTTTTTACGTTCACGGTGATTTGTTCTAGGCGTAAAACATGTCGCGCTGTGTGAACTGTTCTCTTTTATTAGCACACCCGCTCCCTAGATGCCAAATCAGAGAAGCAACGGATTCCTTGGTAACATAACCTAACGTACATAACCTCAACAGGTACACAAGTTATTTTTTTTTCAAAAGCCCTACAATATTTAAGTTTGAATTTAACCTTGTTTTAAAGTATGACGCTAACCCTTTTTTGTGTCTAATTTTCACTACTATACTGAGTCAAAAGTTGCGCAACCAAGTGCCATAGTAAGTTGCTCATTCTCCTTTCTTTATATTATATTTTTAGACCTTTTTTATCTGAATGGACTAAATAGCTTTAATAGTGATGTCCCAATCGTCAATGAAAAAATATTGAAAATAAAATGAGTCGATTTAGACACTGTGTCCGAATAGTCAATAACTCAATTACTTGGTAGCCAGATAGCCACCTTGTATTACCAAAGGGACTTTCCATGACACTCGAGCCCACTTCGAAACTAAAGCTATTAGGTACGTGACCGTATCAAACAAGGAAGCCAAACAACAGACTGTTTCGTGTTGACGATGACGTCACTAGCTTTCTGACTGTGAAAATTAGCGGCTAAGGCCCCTCACTCACGGTGACATATTGTAGGGATGCTGTCGCGCGTACGCATCGATACAGTCGCGATGCTGTAACGCGTTAGCAGCGCGTTGGTATTTTTTCAATAGTGCTTGCAAATGCAACTAACGTGCGTTAATAGCGATGCTGTCGCGCACTTACGAAACGCTCAACAGTATTGCTGCAAAAATTATTCGTGGTTTAGGGTCCTAAGGCAATAATTATAAAGGTTTAGGAAATGACAACTGCTGATCAATGAAATTAGCGAAATGTCAAGAGATATTTGGAGATTCACTTATGTTATCAACCGTCGCTGGATCTGGTTCAGATACTAATGAAATTAAAGGCATTAATATTCATGGATTCTTTATTGTAGTTAGTACAGCGCAATTAATAATAGTAAATTGTAATAAACATATAAATGAGTACAATATATATTATTGACTGCTGCTGCCATGCGTGTTTTGGCCTCATATATAGCTGGCGCTTCAAAAATCAGCAAAATTCTGAAAAAAAATACACTCAACAAAAACAAACACAGCATCAGCTAACTTCGTGATCCGCACGTAATTAATTTTAGCGAAAAAGGTACACCCATCTATTTAAAAAAATTAAATCCTCTTTTGTTTGCGAAGACATAAGCTTTCAGTGGTACCACAATATTTACTGTATAATTTACGTTTTCAGCACGTACTGTGAAAAATATTGCAGTAGCCTTACTTGCTGAGTTTTCTTTTGTAGAATATTAAGTAACCTAGTAAACGGAGGAAGTGCCTGTTAATATTTCGCGCCTGAAGTAAATTCTGTGGCAGGTTTTAATAAGCCTTTGAAATGGGTGTTGGCAGTTAGCTTATTAAGAGTACGATGATGGACAAGTTTAGCGAATACATTTATCAAAGGTTGTAAAAATAATACCGCCCATTGTCACCTATTAATATTATGTTCATTAGGTAATTTTTATTTTTGGTGTACAATAAAGAATATAGAGTCTGTCTAATAAGTTAAATGACTTGGGTAATTATTAGGATTTAATGAAATCTGATGTGGTCAACTCGGGTTCAATAATCAAGGTTGATTAAGAGACAGAGATTATTGCTTACTAACAGAAGAATCTTATAAAAAGTATCGAATATTTGTATTTTTTAAATGATTAAATATTATACAAAATTCTCAAGTCGGTTGACTTATTAGACAGACTATATCTATCTATCTATCATTATGCGTACAGCTAAGGAGTGGAATTCCCTGCTGGGGTCTGTGTTTCCTGATACAACTTAGGGGTCTTTAAGTCAAGAGTGAATAGGTTACTTCTAAGCAAGCGTGCTCCATTGTTGGATCATCAATCATCGCTTTCCATTAAGTGAGATAGTGATCAAACGCGAGCCTATCCATAATAAAAAAAGTGTGAAAGTAGAAATAAATATAGGATTTTGTATTGCAATTTTAAAATGGTTTGTTCTGGTGCAATATTGTGATGCTCAGTGGAGCATTAGTTTAAACCAATTTTCCAGCAAATGTGAACCATTTGCTTTGGCTTCGAGTCAAAGGGGATTTTTTAAATCTGAGTTTGCGAAACAGTGCTTATTTAGTTATTACTTTATTGTGCACCTCATAAGAACTGAAGAGCTGCTCATACGAGCAATGATGGCACAGAGGTAACGGCCCCAACTTGCGAGCTTTAGGTCGCGGGTTCAAACCTAGCCAGGCGCATTACTTTGCGTAATTTGTTTCATCACCACTGCTCTCAAAACGGTATTCAATTATTTTTGGACGACTAATGCAGAAAGAAAATATTTTTTTCTAATAAAATTTTATTACTAACTTTATTCACATTTTTTACTCGGTTTTGTACTATTAATTGCCACGAAGAAAGTAGCAGAGAGAGATGAGGTATATGGAGCGTTTCTTTTTCTAGCGGCAACCGATTAGTACAAAATTTATGACAGAGCGTATTTTACCCAACAGGTAATGGAAACCGTTTCCTTGTGTGATCGGATCTCAATGTGTATCTGCTGAAGAACCAAGGTTACTGATATAACCTGAAGAATGGTCAAACTTAAGTGGCAGTAGGCAGGACACATTGCTCGCAGAACGGTCGATGGGATTGAAAGCTTCCAGAGTGATAAGTTGAACAGATACAACATTGTAAGCGTTGCGGGCATCCGATGGATGCAACACGCACAGGACAGATCATTGTGGCGACACCTAGGGAAGGCCTATATCCAGGAGTGGAGATCTTTCCGCTGAAATGATGATGATAATGAGGCGTATTTCGTGCACTCTGTCACGCAAAAGAAATGTTGTCATTCAATCTTATACCATAGTGATATTATTATGCATTTTGTTAAACTTATAATTAAAGAGAAATTTTACGGATTTCAGTAAGTAGTAAGATATTTAAATTATTATTTTTCGCGATTTAAGGAATTGACAGTAAAAAAAATCCCATTTGTAAAAAAAAATATGGTTATTACTATCCGTTTATAGTACAAAAAAGAACACTATTTATAATAGAGTAACATTTTGCAATGAAACTAGTTTTACTGAGAATTCGGCGTGTATTTAACTTCGTTCCATTTTCCGAGGTTTGCAGCAGTCTGCTGTGCTCTTTTGGTAAACCAGTTTCGTTTCGTTTCTCATGTTGCTATTGCCGTAGCATTGCCTTGTGTCATAATTATCAAACGTTTTTGACATTGCTAGACGGCACTTAAGAGCGCCCAGCCCGTGATACATTTCCATACGTGATTATGACGTTAATACACATCAATCTCCAGATATTATAGAAACACCTTTTGTGGGTATTTTCTAGGTTTCTATTAAAATCAAATCATGTGTAAAACTAATTCGACCGACAGACTGGAAAACATCTGAAAGTCTCCTAGTTTTATGGAACTAGGGCCTTTCATAATTTGTCAGTGTACTTTGGCACTCTATAATGTACTCGTACATTATAAGAGTGAAAAATATAGGTAACTATAAAAACCTTGCGTATTTCATCGGGATTGAGAAATATTTTCCCAAAAACTTTTAAGGTTTCTAAAAAACACGTATTTCCTGGTGTTCCAGTGTTTCAGGAAATACGGTTTTGTTACAAAAAAACTTGTTAGTTTTGTGAAATATTCGAGTGTGCAAAGGAATTACTGAATGCCAAACGAACGTTCGAGCGTTATCTTTCTTTTTTATCAAACTTCCAAAAAAGGGAGGAGGTTATCAATTCGGTTTGTTACCTCAGAACTTTGTCGTTTATGGACCGATTTGCATTTTTTTTGTTCCCCTTAGAGGATATGCTTCTAGATAGGTCCCATTTTTTTTCAAAATCTAGTTCTGATGATGAGAGAACTACTTAAAATAGTGATTTTACTATTTTCATCAAGGATTTAAGCATTTACAGTCAAAAAGTAATATTTGTAGAAGTGGAACTGGTGAAGAAGACCAGAAATGGCCAACGGAACTTTATATTCACATAGATATCACAGTGAAGATAGCTAAGCGACTATGACAATACAAATAAATGAATGGTTCTGCATAGTTATGGCGAAAATGGTATCATCGAAGTTATCTGATGATGATGATGGAGCCGGAAGATAGACCGGAACTACTTAATTAATCAATGTATCCTAACCGTGATTGGGCTTATTGGAATTGTAATGAGATGCACTTTAGCTAAATGGCACCATCAAACTGATCTGATGATGGAGCCGGAAGGTAGATTGTGGACACGGGAACTTCATAATAAAACTATGTAAACTAGCAGTGTTTGGGTTAATTGGAATTGTCATGAGAATAAGTAACTCTGGCTTTAAGTGTATCACAACTAAAAAGTGTGAAATAAAAAGCTTAGTACAAAAAAAAAAAAAACAAATTCCCTAAAAAAATAAACACTAAAAGAAGTCGGTGTTAAATAATAAACAAACAATATCGAGAAACACTGACTTCCGAAATTAAAGTTATTTTGATCGTTTCAGTGTTTTTTTAGTGAAGTTATTTTTTTGTTTTATAAAAACTTTTTAGCGTTAATTCTTTACCTTGGATAAAAAAAGCTTTTAAACCATGCTCACGACGATAGACGAATCGAGAAGGGCTCTCTTAAGCGTTGTTTTTGAGGTGCATACTTAGCTTTGTCTGTTTGTTATTTTGACATATTGAGTTGGAACTCCTGTAGCAGGTATTATTATCTTATTTAATCAATATCTACCAGCTGATAGGTACAGCGTGATCAGAAGGCTGGTTCGTTTATTGCTCAAATAATTAGCATTGCCATTCAATGTGGCAATGCAGTCTTTTGGGCATGTTTCTGTTATGTTTAGATGACAGTGAAGTAGATAAGTACTTCGACGCTTAATTGTGTATGATTTTGTGCATATATACACATAGTTAGTGTGCGAGAATTATGGGTATTCTGATGAAAATCAATGACTGGATGCTCAATGCAAATTAGTTTTTAATAATTTTCGGTGTGAACAATATATTTTACAAAAAAACAAGTGAAGACAAGTGACAAATAGAAGTGTCATATTTTTTCATATAATTTAGGAAGCTTGCAAGAAGGTTTTATCTCCAACATTTCCCCGGGCGTTGAAACCAATGGTTTCAACCAGATTCTGAAGACACAGGCAAAGGGCAGATTCGGTTGAATGCCCGTCGAACGACTCCAGTAGACGTCCGAATGTCAGCTACACGGGCGATACCATCCGTTCCTGGATGAACAGCCACGATCCGTCCAAGTCTCCACTTCAACGGAGGAAGATCGTCTTCCTTGATCACCACCAAGGAGTTCAGCATCAAGCCATCCTTGCAGGAACGCCATTTGGAGCGTTGTTGCAATTCTGCAACATACTCCTTGCTCCATCTGCTCCAGAAATGCTGGCGAAGCTGCTCGATCCTCTGGTAACGAGACAGATAATTGGCAGAGCTATCCTGGTAATCAGGTTGCGGCAAAGAAGTAAGTGGCCGTCCCACAAGAAAATGTCCTGGCGTGAGCGGAGTATAATCTGCAGGATCTGAAGACAACGGCGTCAATGGACGAGAGTTCAAGATGGCTTCAATCTTGGTTAGTGTGGTGTACAGCTCCTCAAAAGTCAAGTTACAATTTCCCAACACTCTCTGAAGGTGATACTTTGCTGACTTGACACCCGCCTCCCAGAGTCCACCGAAATGTGGGGTGTAGGCGGGAATAAAATGGAACCTTATTCCGTCGTTTGCTGCACTTTCACCCAAGGACAAACTATTTAATTTTAAAAATTTGGAAAGGTCGTTGTATGCACCGACAAATGAGGTACCGTTATCGGAAAAAATATCAGCAGGTTTACCTCTCCGAGAAATAAACCGATACAAAGCCAGTAAATAACTATTGCTAGTTAAATCACCAACGAGCTCCAAATGAATGGCCTTGGTTGTGAAACAAATAAAAATAGCGACATACACCTTTACTAACCTACATCCACGGCCCTGGCGACTAGCACACATAATAGGGCCAGCGTAATCAACGCCTGTGCTTTCAAAGGGATAACCTGGACGAAGGCGTTCTCGTGGTAAGTTACCCATTAAGGGAGCTACAACCTTACCCTTCATACGGTGACACAAAACACACTTATGATAACAGGCTTTCGCCAACTTGCGACCTCCTATTGGCCAATAAGTTTCCCTAATGGAAGCTAATAATAATTGTGGGCCAGCATGCATCAGCCTTTTATGCTCAAAATTAAATAATAGTTTAGTGAAATCATGAGTGGACTGTAATAAAATAGGGTGTTTCTTACTATAAGCAAAATTAGAGTTATCGAGACGTCCTCCTACTCGCATTACATTATTATCGTCTAAATAAACATTAAACTTTAGAAGGGCGCTCTTTTTAGGTAAACTCTTTTTGTTCAAAAATAATTGGTATTCAGAAAATGACTGAATCTGACTCTTAATAATGACAAGAGTTTGTGCATCTTGTACCTCATCATGTGACAAGTATTTGGTTTTAGGGTAATGCTTTCTACATGACTTAATAAATCGTAATACGTAGGCAACAGATCGTACGAGCCGTGTGTAATTGGAATAACGCCTAAAATCAATTAAAACTTCAGGTTTCGAATCGTTTACAACATGTAATATGATTTTAGGTCGAGTCTCCGGTAACGATTGTAGTCCTGGGCTCGTAATTTGAGAAGGCCATTCAGACGAATCTAGTTTTAAAAAATCTGGTCCTTTCCACCACAGATCTGACTCCTGCAGATCACTAATATCCATGCCACGAGATATTAGGTCTGCTGGATTTTGATCTGTTGGGACGTGCCTCCAAGTACAGTTACCCGACTTATCCAAAACCTCAGCAACGCGGTTGCGCACAAAGGGCTGAAGTCTGGTAGGCATCATCTGTAACCATCCCAAGACAATGGTTGAATCAGTCCAACAATAAACCCGACTGATCTTCACTCGAAGTGAGCTCATCACCTTCTCGTGAAGACGAGAACCGACTACCGCACCACATAACTCCAGTCGCGGAATTGTCGTAGGCTTGATGGGAGCAACTCGACTCTTTGCCATTAACAAGCGAGCCATGTACTCACCCTTAGCATTAACACTGCGAATGTAGACGCAAGCACCGTACGCGGACTCAGACGCGTCTGTGAAAATATGGAGTTCTAACTCCGTAAATGAATTGCAGACTACAAGTCGCGGAATGCGAACATGATTTAAAAGAGGTAAAGATTTAATAATAATCTCCCATTGTTTACAAATCTCATTAGGTAATGGTTGATCCCATGATAATTTATCTAACCACATTTTCTGTAGCAAGATCTTCATAGTAATAACAATAGGACCTAACAGACCTAAGGGATCAAAGATTCGCGCAATAACGGATAACAAGTCACGCTTTGTGTACCTAGTCGAAGATTTAGTCAGACCTATAGGAAACCCTATCTCATCAGTGCCGATATGCCAACAGAGACCAAGCAACTTTTCTGGCTCATTTTGTCCAATGTTCAAATCGTATGACGCAGGGACAGCATTCGACAATAATTGAGAATCATTTGACTTCCACTTTCTCAATGGCATACATGCCGACGCAAGCGCTTTGGTGACTTCAGTGCGAATGAACTTTACTTCATCTAAGTCATCCCCTCCGGTCAGGAAATGTGTGGCTTTATTAAAAGAATTTCCTAAAATTGAAGGATCTTTCTTAAGGGGGATGCGAACACAAAAACGACCATCAGACAATCGTGTCGTATTTGTAACGAAATTGTCTTCACACAATTTCTCTTCAGGCATATAAGAATTGGAAGACTTCGCATTCACCTCCTCTAATTGCCAAAACTTTGTCAATTCTGACTTGAGGTTTTCCCAGTCACCATCGCTGTCGGCAACCATTTTAGACATATTGCACTTTACGTCATTCGTCAGCAGTGAGATAGTATTCTGAGTAATTGGACCGGAAACTATCCATCCTAGACTGGTTTCACATAATATTGGTTTCCCGGTACCTAACTTTAGTCTTTGAGATCCTAACAAATCCCAAAAAAGATCAGCGCCGATTAAAATATCAACATCGGCAGGGTTATAAAAAGTAGGATCAGCTAAAGTAATATTCGAGGGTAAGTCGAAATCAGAAATATTTATCTGACGACACGGAACACTACTCGTAATGAACGGAAGAACAAAACAATTTAGTTCGAATACAAAGCTATCATCTAATGGCGTACCCTTAACCCGACATATTTTACCTACGTGCGAAGTGACGTTATTGATTCCAAGGATTGATCTATCTACCTGGCTAGTTTTTAAGTTAAGTTTATTGCACAACCTATCTGTTATGAGTGAAGACGTGCTACCACTATCGAGCACCGCGCGAGCGAGATGCACACACCCATTGTGGTCTCTTAATTTGATCAAAGCGGTTGATAACAACACATCTCGTTGCGTATGACCACACGGAGATGCAATGTTTGCGGATAAAGCTACGTTATTCGTTTCAGTCGTAGCAGACAAGTTATTCATCGAATTACCACTAGGTGTATTCGATATAGTGCCATTAGAATGTACGTGAACTAATGTGTTGTGCCTACGTTTGCATAGTTTGCAGCCTGGTTTTTTACATTTGTTAGCATAGTGTCCGGAACGAAAACAGTTAAAACATACCTTATAACTAGGTAATGATTTGAGACGGTCATCGTTACTCAATGCGAGAAACTGTGGACAATTATTTAATGTGTGATCGTTGTTATTACATTTAGGACAAGGTTTAGAAGCTGAGTCAGTGCTAGAATTGATAGGAGATTGTGCTACCATTGACTTGATCTTAGGACCTGATTTACCTGGTGATTGCGAATAATGATTGCGGGGAAGTTCCAGGGTCTCGATGAGGTCGGCTCGATTGCGTAAGAATTGCATAAATGCGTTAAACGTGATTAAGCCATCCTTGTCTATCCTACCTTTGCACTCCTCCCACTCACGATAGGTTTTTTGATCAAGTTTTCGTGTGACAATGTAGATTAAAAGTGTATCCCAGTGTTTCACAGGCTCCCCTAATGACTCTAAAGCTCGCAAGTCTTTATTTAACTGATCGATCAAATTCTTAATGGCAACAGAAGATTCTTTTGTAATTGATTCAATAGTAAATAATGAACTTATATGATTCTGAACCAGTAATCTTTTGTTGTCAAACCGATCACATAACAATGACCATGCCACAGAGTAATTACTTGAAGAAAACTCAATGGATTTGATAACTATAGCAGCTGTTCCCTCAAGTGATGCTCGCAAGTAGTGAAACTTATTGATTGCGTCTATGTCATCATTACAATGAATTAGGCTAGTAAAGGTGTCGCGGAATTCAAGCCAATTACAATATAATCCGCTAAACTTTGGTAACTGAATCGTTGGCAATTTAACCGGCTGCTTTATGCTAACACGAGTACTTTTACAACTTTCCATCGATTTATTATCTTTATTGTAGTCAGTCAGAATATTCTGGGCTCTAGATAAGGTTTTATAATAAATAGACTCAAACTCGGAACGCTGAGAATATTGTAAGTTGATGTCGTCAACAATGCATTCTAGACGTAACTGTACCTCATCATACTGCTCATACAACGCCTCTATCTTGCCCATGCGCAACTGCAACTCGGACACATCACAGCTAGATAGCTCCTTGTCCTTGAATGAGTCCAGAAAATTGAGGAAACTAGTCAAGCGACCTTTGAAGCTGCCTCGCTTCTTAATTAAATCCTTTTCCTCAGACATTCTGGGAGACGAGTGTTGTCAACCTGGCATTGATACAGGAATATAAAAATTAAAACAACAATATAATTTCAATAATTATACGCCTAGCTGTAGTCTATGCCCTTTCTGACTGCTAACTATAATTTATAACAATGACTTGTACTAATATCTAACACTCAAATATTTTTATTATGTCAAGATACTTGTTAAAAATTAATACCACTGTTAAGTAGTTATGTAATTAGTTACAGCTTAATATAATGTAAGTTTAATAATGTAGCAAAATAGCTAACTATACTGTTAAAAGTATGAGTTTAAACTTAACATTGCTGTTGAATAAAATACTAATCACAATGCAACAAAGTACCTAATGATTTTACTCAAACACAATATAATTGGTAATTTAATAAAATAGTACTGACCTTAGTATGACTACTTATATATACTACCTGAGTGTTGGGTGACGATATTAGCGTAATTATAACTGTACACCACTAACTAACTTGCTTGAAATCAATCCAGTTCTCCAGCAGTGAACTCATGAACCTCCATTCAGCGTGGAAGTCAGTCTCTATTCTTTTTCTTGAAAATAATCGCTGATCTTCTTAATTATATTTCATCCGGCTCGTTATGGACCATGTGCGAGAATTATGGGTATTCTGATGAAAATCAATGACTGGATGCTCAATGCAAATTAGTTTTTAATAATTTTCGGTGTGAACAATATATTTTACAAGAAACAAGTGAAGACAAGTGACAAATAGAAGTGTCATATTTTTTCATATAATTTAGGAAGCTTGCAAGAAGGTTTTATCTCCAACAGTTAGGCTGTAAATACTCGTAGTTAATTTATATTTAGGTCATTTATTTAATGTATGTAAACTGATTTAAATTTTCTATAAGTAATAAAAAAAAATCATATCAAAATGGTTTTTATTATTTTTCATATATACAGAGATGTAACTATATTACAGAGTTAGTGATAACCCCAGAATGTTATAAAATAGGCTTGTGTTGCAGTTATCTCACTGTATCTAATACCATGGAGTTTCTTGCCGTTTCTTCTCTTTTTCTTTCTTCTAGGAAACGCCCAATTTGGAACCGTGCACTAGCTTCTGACGTTTTTTAAGTGCCCATGTAATTCTATGTTAAACAAAAAACTTTTAATTTTGATTGTGATTTTGTCTACAGTCCATAGTAAGATACCGCATGTCGCCTATGTTGCATGAAGATTAAATAAATTAATAAACGCTAGATAAGGTATCTAGATACTATGAAAATAACTAAAATAGACTACCCTAGCGGTAGCAACATCCGTAAATTGGCGGATTTTTCTAACGGCATATGCAGCGGAGCTAAGCCGTTCTGCAAGAGATGTTACGTGAGGACCCCATGGTAGCCTTGAGTCAAGCGTAATCCCCAAGAAAACTGTGCTATCGACAAATTCTAGCAAGCAAAGATGAACTTGGTGGTGGTGAGGCGGAAGTGTCAATTGGTTTTTGTTAACCACAAAAAAAGCAAGTAGGTACCTATTAAAAAAATTAGGAAATTACTGATCTATACGACGTAACGTAATTTACTTAAACATTCAAAAAATTTGAACGACATTTGGTTTATAGATACCTAATAGAGGTGCTTTATCTGATCAAAATACTAAACAAAAATATGCATTCTTATAAAGTCACGACTTTGGCCATTCTCCAACAAGTTTATGATACAAAAAACAATAAACAAAAACACTGGAGCATTATACCAAAAATTTTATTTCCCAAAATTTGCATTTCACCTCACGTAAAACGAGATAATGGAAAAGCTGCCCTAAGACTCAACACACAAAGTATATTTTCCTTTGTACCGACCTCCTTTAATTAATTCAGTTCACACGTGTTTTGTTTACATCTGGCTTTGTTTCAGAAATATGTGAGTGAACTGACGACCGTTCGAGACTGCGTGCCGACGTGCAGTGAAAAAGGTGACGTATTCCTTAAACTTAATTTTATACATACCCACCAATACCCTGGAAGAGAAAGCTCTTAAATTCTGAATAAAGAATTAATTTAAAATATCTACCCATCATCATTATCATCATCAGCCTTTTTAACATTCCTGCTGGTGCTCAGGCCTCCTCTCTAGGAGAGGGAATAGCCCGTTATCCACCACGCGGGCCCAGTGTGGGTTGGTGAATGTCACATGTCTACGAAGTTTTGGTTCTAGGACATGCCGGTTTCCTCACGATGTTTTCCTTCATCGTTTTGAGAGTAGTGGTGATGAAATAAATTACACAAAGTAATGCGCCTGGCTGGGTTTGAACCCGCGACCTACAACTCGTAAGTCAGATTACCACTCGGCCACCACTGCTCTACCTACATATACATAAATAAAATAGAAGCGTCTGTTTGTAACATATATTTATAATTAAAATAATAATATACACCGTTTAATTTTGATTGTTTTAATCCCGTGGAAGGTCGATCCGGTACATGAAACACTATCGATTTGTAAAGATAAAATAAAAAATACCCACCTTTTTTCAAAACTCATGCATTAGTATGCAACGCTGACCACTAAATACAGGTCATTGAACTCGCTCAGCTGACGTTTTCTTAAAGAAATTTATTTTGTACATGCGTAAATTAATACGAGTTTAAAAAAAAGGTATTTCATTTTTTTATTTTATCTTTACAAATCGATAGCGTTTCATGTACCGGATCGACCCTCCACGGGACTAAAACGATAAAAATTAAACGGGGTATTATATATATATATATATTCCACAACTATCACACAACGCCGTCTAGTCCCAAGCTAAGCAGAGCTTGTGTCATGAGTACTAGACAACTTTTAAAAATACTTATATATTTCTAAATACATACATATTATAGATAAATCACACCCCGACACAGAACGAATGATCATGCTCATCACACAAACATTTGTTCTGGGAGGGACTGTGCGTCAGGGTCACTAACCACTAGGCCACCAGGCCTGTCAAATTATACAGATCAGTTGTACAGCAAAACGGTCTGTTTCTATAAAATTAGCCCCCTTATAATCAAATGATTTATGTTTGAATAATTAATATTATAATTTATGGTGTCAAAGAATTTTACTAATGAGAATAATTAAATCATAATTCTCACTTTAGATTCCGCTGTCATATGCCCCGCGGTTTGCAAAATAACCCCTAATAATTCATGCAAAAAATACTTTAATCCACATAATTTTTATTGTTGTTTGAGCAAACAAGTAAAGAGCCAAGACCCTATTAACCTGACCCTGCATTGTTTACAGCTGGAGAACCAGTTTGTTTGTTTGTAGGTATATTTTAAAATTGATAACCCTTCCTAAACACACTAAGGGATCATCTCCACGAGCGAGAGACTCGCGACGAGTCCGTGCTTCTATCGCCGGGGTAGTCTCCACGAACGACCGATTATTCCGACAGCGTATCGTCGCGACTAGTAACGGATTTGACGCATGTCCGCGATGACTCGTTACGGTATCGCCGCGTATCCGCGACGAGGCGTTGTGCAATAGTTACTATAGGCAGACAGGCAAAACAGAAACGAATTGTGCACTCGCACTCAGCCACTTCTCGCCGCAATTGTGACGCCGTGTGGAGACACGCACTAAGAGTGAATAAAATACGTGGCACGACGACAATATCGCCGCGAGTCTCTCGCTCGGGGAGACGAGCTCAGTGAAATGTTGTCGTATCGCCGCGCGCCTTTTGCTACTGGCAGTGGGACAGCCGCGCGCTCGCCATGGGACGTAGAGCTCTCGTAGCGAGAGCGCGGCGAGCGCGCTGTCAAGCACAGGTAATTTCTGCGTTGCCTATCTACCAAGTTACGTAATGCACAACGCCTCGTCGCGGAAATGCGGCGATTCCGTAACGAGTCGCGACGATACGCTGGCGGAATAATCGCTCATTCGTGGAGACTACCCGGCGATAGAAGCACGGACTCGTCTTGAGTCTCTCAGCCATGGAGATGGTGGTTATACTTGCTCGCCGTCTACAAGCCAGGGCCTGTGGTGCCCGGGGATTGTCCTGCGATCCCCGGGCACCACAGAACCGAGGAATTGTATGGATGTGTACGTGGGAAATTAGTGACTGCAGTCGGCAATTAATAATAAGTAATTAAATATCATTAACAAAGCTACCATTGAACAGAACATAGCGATCCAATCAATTTAAATTTACCTATCTAATTACAAGCCGTTAGGTTTCCAAGCTCCTGAATTAAATAACAACTAATTACAGGATCACTGCCATTCTGTTTTTAATAGAAACAGCCCATTATTTAAACGGAGCTTAAGGCTTTAATGTAAGGTTAACATAATCTTTTATTTCGCTTCGTAAAAGATTAAGAAAAACGTTTCTTTTTTATGAATTTTATATTTAAGGGATTCATTTTCTAATTCGTTTTCCGTCATAAAACAAAAAAGAATAATTAATCTGGCCGATTTTGGCCATAGCGAGCCATTTAATGGGGTGAGACAAATTGAGAGGCTAGTATTAATTTATTTTGATTCCGTAAATAAATGTGTTACACTTGTGAATAATATTTTCTTGACTCAGATTAGCTTTATTATCCAATGACTTCTCACGCTCTAGAGCTGAGCAGGAGTGTCATACTTTTACTGACTAAAACCAACTCCTATGTTCCTTTTTTGCCTTACATTCCAAGACCCTGGGTTTTCCTTTAATTCTTTATTGTATACACAAAAAACTTAAACTTAATACATTGATTAAACGTGCAAACGTGTGAACGACAATGTTACTTTTTTTTTTGTTTTGTGTTTGTCTTAAGTTTTTGTTGTCTACAATGTTTTTTGCTCCAAAATAAATACTTTTCTTTCTTTGATTCCTGCCAGTAAAACTTTCATTGACAGAGAGAGATCACATTCGAGGGTCCAATGTGCATAAGCCTACATAAATACCTTTTGACATATGGCCCCAGTAGGCTTGGTTCCTGCTTGGCACCTACAGTTGGGGTGTCATCTCCTCGGAGCACGTGTGAATCAATACGCACTGTCAACAACTCACGGACCACAACAACCGGACTGCGAGATACCCGTTGCTCGTCGACCGCACGCTCACTGCTATGGTTACTGGAAACTGGGGTCGGGATCCTGGTGACTGGGGCGGGCGTAAGGAAGTCGGTTCCCACATGCGTGCGGCCGAATGGCAGAAGAAGGCGACCGCCTGCCCTTCATCGCTTCGGACCATGGCCTGTCCCAGGGCCCTTCGCGAGAGGTTGTTACCTCCGATCACCTCTACGAAGACACGGCAGTGCTCCACCCTAGTGGAGCATACCTCCACCGTATGGTCTACCATGTCCTCCAGGCGGTCCACACAATAGTGGCGGGCATTTTTTCGCACAAATCCAGTTCAGAAACCTCCCGAATCATGAGATTGCAAATTACTTATTGCGAAATATTAATATTTCCATCTCTGGGTTATACAATGGAACGTTGTTTTGATTCATTTCCTAAAACAAATGATAAATTAGGCACCCTCTATCATCTGTGAGATGACGGGAAGGAATGGCTGGACAATGGTACTGGCAGACAATGAAGTAGTGAGTTGTCATTAGTTCTATATTATGTCCTCGTTGCTTGGCTCATTAGTTAGTTGGTGTACTTCTTTAGAATGTTTTCTTTTAGGCTGATTGCCAGAAATCATCTTTATCTATTGTATTCTTTCTTAAACCTAGATTTTCTACAAATAAATTGTCGTTAGATTTTATAATACACCGCTATTAAAAAAAAAATACGGCTCTATCCGTACCCGTTACTGATCATATTTTTACAGTTAAAAGTAAATTCATAATAGAATCAATAAATTCATAACAATTCCTACTAAAATACTAAGCGCATTGTTTTTCATTTGGATGTATGCGGAACAGAGAATAAAGTCCCGCAAACCTCCGTTGAAAAGGGAGGATTCTCCGACCTGACGTGTGTTACGTCTGGTCGCCAACTGCCCGATACTGGATTTCAGGATGTAGGTACCTATTCAAATCGCGCGGAGAACTTTGATTGCGCGATGCAGGATTTCGCATTTTTGTGGTTCTTATGTGGCGCCAGAGAAGTCGCTGTATACATTTTGATCGTCATTTATTTTGTGCGGAACGCCCGGAGGACACGGTGGAGCACACAATCGCGGTGTGCCCTGCTTGGGCGGAGCATCGCCGTGCCCTCGTGGGGGTGATCGGCGGCGGAGACCTCTCGCGCCGGGCCTTGGTCGAGGTCATGGTCCGGAGCGAGGAGGAGTGGCAGGCGGTCGCCGACTTCTGCGAAGCAGTAATGCTCGCTAAGGAGGAGGCCGACCGCAACAGGCAACGGCGCTCTCGCCGCCGCCGCCGGAATTCCGATCCCGATTTCCAGCCACCGTAGGCGCGGGCTTACGGACAGTGAGCAATGGGTAGCTCGCTGTCCGGCCGTCCGGTAACCGCCCGGACCAAGCCCAAGTCGTCGACTGCGCGCGCTGTTCTCGCGCGCCTATACCACACGAAGCACAAGTTTTGCCTGTGGAACTTAAAATAAAAAACAATCTAAAGAAAAGAAAAAACTTTAGAGCTATACTTTCATGTACACACTATATGTTTTAACATAGTAAATAGTCCATTAAACTATAGATATGTACAAACAATAGTA
The DNA here is from genome assembly GCA_929112965.1 of Mythimna albipuncta. Classification (NCBI taxonomy): domain Eukaryota; kingdom Metazoa; phylum Arthropoda; class Insecta; order Lepidoptera; family Noctuidae; genus Mythimna; species Mythimna albipuncta. Next base: position 1,171,169 of record OV815980.1, read on the forward strand.
GCTAACATACAGTTATTTCGTTGAGCCATTCACAATAGCTAACATGATCTTACCTCTCAACTTGAAATACCAATATGAAGCTGTTCGACAAAGATCGTAAAGCATTCGGGAATATTCGGCAGACGGAACATGTTCTACATTGCACAGAGAAGATTTCCTAAAGGCTATTGTTACAATGTTTAGCATAGCAAACCATAATCAGCCTTTTGATGTTCCCACTACAGGGACTCTTCTCTAGGAGAGGGAATGGGCTGTAATCTACCACGCGGGCCTAATGTGGGTTGGTTACATTTTTTATATCGTACGAACTGTTTCTGTGACTATGTATTTTTTTAAATTAAGACAAACTTATAATATTTTAAGCCATAGGTACCGGCTGTCATTTTTAAATCTTTAACAGTCGTTACAGATAGCTAAAAAGTCAGAAATCCAAGCAGGTAAATCAAGGGTCAAGAGATAACGTATTTTATTTTAGGTGTGAAAATCACCTAATGACATCCCTCGCTTTTTTGCGGAGCAGGAGATAGTGTCAGACTTTTACTGATTAAAAACCCACCCCTTCTTTCTTCGTTGCTTTTTGTATCGGGGTCGAATCTTCCTTCCAGAAACAGACCCTTGGCCCCAGTAGGCTTCGACCCTGCTGGGCCCCTACGGTTTGCTGACAACTCCTTGAGGCGCGCGTGAAACGATACGCGCTGTCGACGTCTTAGGCTCGGTCTGGTCAGTTACTGGATGGTTGGACGGCTAGCTACCCAATTCATGCCGTCCGCAAGGCCGTGCCTAGGGTGGCCGGAAATCAGGATCAGAATTCCGGCGGCGGCTGGGGCGTGAGCACCGTTGCTTCACGCGTGCGGTCTCCTCCTTTGCTGGCATTGCAGCTTCTCAGAAGAAGGCGACAGCATGCTGTTGCTCTTTGCTCCGGATTATGGCCTGTACCAAGGCCCGGCGCGAGAGATCGCTGCCGCTGATCTCCCCCATAAGGATACGACGGTGCTCTGCCCAAGCGGGGCACACTTTAACCGTATGATCCACCATGTCCTCCGCGGGGTCCACACAATGGTGACAACTGGGTGGTGAGAACGCCGTGAGGTTCTTCCAGCCACGCCTCAAAGAGGTGATTTACCGCCATGATTATGGCGTGCCCAAGGTAACGTGTTCCCCAATTACTGGGTTGTGGAGGTCAGATAGGCAGTCGCTCCATGAGAAACACAACTGCGTCCTAGTCTAAGGGCTGAAACTGCATAAAGCGGACGCCTGCGCGGTCTCCTACAAAAGTGATCCGATGTGTTGACCGGCGCGGGCGTCCTTCTCGGGGACCCGGGCCGCGCCACTTTACGCTTTCTTGATTTTTAGTTTTGACGCTAAGACCCAACCTTATATAAGTTGGGCCATTTTAAGTACCTACAGAAAATAAGAATAGGTGCAATTTATTATTTTGTGGTTAATGTCACATTATAAATATTTTGTAGTTTCTTATTCACCGTCCCAAAAAGTTTTTATGAAACATTACATAGTACAGAATATCTTATGAAGACTTGGGAGCAACATTATCGTTGCTCATAGCAATTCTTTAGATTACCGAGCCATTATCAATATTATCAAAAGATTATGGCTGTTTGGAAGAAATAATGTTTTTAAGGTTTCATCCGTAGTTTCAGATACCTAATTACAACAAGCACCTCGGAGTAAAGATTAACGAAATGCAAATTCATCAATTACGAAAATGTTGAAAACGAGAAAGCAGTTTATTAAGGTTATTAAGGTTATTTGTTTAAGTTTTGATATTCCATCAAAGAAAATAGAAGGGTTAGTTATTTAACTTTTAAAAAGGAAGATTAACTTAAATTTTGATATACATAAGACTAAAACTTTAATAAAAGAGATGTTCATAAAATTATAAAACACTGCTTCTAAGGTTTGAGTTTTTAGGGTTTTGTACCTCAATCAGCAAAAATTGAATCATTAAGATCATTTTGTTGTCCGACAGTCAGTGTAACCATCTATCAAGACCGTCAAGACAGATGGTTAGACATCTTGGTGGTTGGTGTTAATCATCATCTTGAATAAATAATCCTTTCTTTCCCATTAATCTTTTAGTAATATGTATTTCATCCCTCTCCTTTACATGACCATAACAAGACAAACGATTCCCCTTCAACTTTTCAGTCACTAATGCCACTTTCAAACTTCCTCTAATAAACTCATTTTGCTCTTTATCCATTCTCGTCACACAACATTCAACATTCTCATCTCCGCTAAGGTGCGTTAGGTAAGATCGGCATTGGGGTAAGACCGTATAAATGTAAATTATACCACTTATTTAGCTTTATTTTTAATGCTAGTCACATTGCGTGCCGCGTCATTATGTTCCACCTTGCCCAGCAATGTATCTGGCATTAAAAATAAAACTAAGTAAGTGGTATATTGATTTGTACGTCCTTACCCCACTACCGATCTTCCCCCAACACACCTTACATGCAACCTTTTTTCATCCGTCTTTTTCACAGCCCAATAAGATACAATATTATATAACATCTTCTCGTTTTCCTTCGACAATCAGGTTAAGATAATAACATTATCTCCTTACAAAATTGACATAATATTTACCATCATCATACTAAGACTGAAATAACATTATCGTGTCGTTTGTGAGTGTGTCTGTGTATGTTTGTTACTTCTTTGTGCTTGAACGACTGAATGAGTTTTTTTTACATTTATGTACTATTTCACCTAGTGCTTGTCGCGGGAATGCGATACATGTTTAGAGGTATGCGGAACAGATAGTAAAGTCTCACATACATCCGTAGAAAAAGGGAGGATCCTCCAACCAGACAGGTGTTATATGTCTGGTGGGCCACTGCCTGATAGTTGATTTCGTGATGTCGTATATATTCAAATCGCGCGGAGAACTTTACTTGCGCGATGCAGGATTTCCTTCTTCGTAGTTCTTATGTGGCGCCATAGATGTCGCTACACATGCGAGATGCGCAGGACCATTCGGGTGCCTATGTCCAGTTGTGGACGTCTTTAGGCTGAAATGATGATGAGTGCTTGATTACCATTTGGATTATGATTTTTTTAAATTAGCAAAGCACATGGTGCCATGTGTTAAATTGCACATAGGATACTTTTTATATTTTCTTTTTTGTCTCAGGCATTTTATTTTTTATTTTTATGTAGGTATATCATCCAATGACATCCCCCGCTCTTGGGCGGAGCGGAAGATACTTTCAGACTTTTACCGGCTAAAAACCCACTCCTGTTCCTTCGTTGCCATTTGTACCGTGGCCGAACCTACCTTTCAGAAACGAATCCTTATCTCAGGCATATATTTCCCCTTGAGACAAAGTTTTACTTCACGCGATTGAAGCCGCTGGCAGCTGCTAGTATTACATTAACATAAACCTTGGTAAGCTTAAGTTGAGGGCACATAAAATATGTATCATCTTCGTCATGTGTCGCTCCATTTAAATGTATGACTGGCAATATTGCGAAATTATGTTCTAGATATACAACCTGTAAGTGGAATAAAGCACACCCTTGTACATCCCAATTAGAAAACTAAGTTCCAACCCGGGGTTAGGACAGAATAGAATTTATATTTTCATTTCGGATACTTAAAGATCCACCATCATCATGATTTCAGCTGAAAGATTAAGTCCATTGCAGGACATAGGCCTCTTTCATGTGTCATCACAATCAGACAAATCTGCATGGTTCTCATGTGATTTGACCATTACATATTTACTGTATGGACTTTTTAAAAGAGACTTTGACCCCAGAGTTTGTTTCGGTGTTTCTTCTCAGGGTAGTCAGATAGGAAACACCGGCCTCATCTAGCATAAACAGACGAAAAAAAAAAATTTACGTGTAAAAGTGTTTTTAAACCTATTTACAAAATAAATATCATTTATCATTTAATGAACGGTCCTGTTCGTCTCGCTTCCATCGGATTCCCGCAACCTTCTCCAGGTCATCGGCCCACCTTGTAGGAGGCCTTCCGACCCAACCAAATTCCAGAACCTTCCGGCCCCAGCGGCCATCTATATATATGTATCTAGTGATCACTTTTTGGAGCCATATGTCATCAATGGCAACATGCACTGGTCATAGACTTTCGTAGTGAGACACTGTGGTATGTTGGACGAGAACATTCAGCAGCTCCCGAACGCTGCCGCCGAGTCGGATTCGACGGTTGACCTGTTTCTCAAAATTAGATGTACCATCCAAACTGTCCGTTCTAAGTAGATTGTAGAGTCTCTGATCTTGACAGGAGTGTATTACATGGTTGTTTATCATGACTTTGGTTTTGACCATCTTATTTTTATCCTTACATATTAAAAAGCAAATTGGATGGGTGGAGAAGGAGAGGGAGGCCAAAAAAAAGATGGAAGTTAGTGATAGCAAGACGGGTGACAGACAGAATGGAAGAAAAAATCGTGTGCACCGACCACAATTAACACGGGACAAGTGCAGAAAGATGATGATAGTGATATTATAAAACAAAGTTCGCCACCATGTCTGTCTGTAGAGATAGAACACACACAAGAGACAGCTGTCTTTTCGCGATAAACTAGAAAATGTGTTCCCTTGCGATCTTTTTCTACTTTTACGCAGGCAAAGTCACTGGCAGCAATATTTATCTCGTGTACGCCGTTAATCGATTTGATAGCTTCAAGAGCATGCTATAAACACGTTTACATTGAATACTGTTTTTCAAATGTATCGCCACATTCTCGCGTTTAAAATGATATGTAACATGAAACGGAATTGCATTTTCATTCTCCGCAGGGATTTGCGGAATTCAAAAAGTGGATCCTTATTGAAAACTATTTTGCATTTGAAATTTATTTTTGCGTGTAGTGTTACGTGTAGTCGTGAGTAACTAAATTATTATTTATTTATTTATTTCAAGACTCATTTCAGTTACAAAATCATACGTATACATGTATTATAAAATTACATAAAATTAAAAGGTCAATAACAAAATTAAATTAATTTAAAATGCATTAGATTATTATTATTATTTAGATTATATTATTTTATTTAGAAATTATTGTGTATAATATCGGATTTTATTGTGGGAGTTGGGCATGCTATTCGACACACATTTTCAATGTTCTTCAAAGAACCGCTTTAACGCAATTAAGACGTTATTACACATTTTACATTAGATATTTTGGAAACATAATATCTTTTGGATATTACCTAGGCTTCTATTGAAATCAATTCATAAATTTGTGTAAGACTAATTCAGTAAATGTGTGACTAGGAGAGAATGCCTTGTTGCATTAAGTCCGCCTATGTACCACTACTGTACTTCTTCTTCTTCCTGCCCTTGTACATGAAGTTTAAATAAATAAATAATTAAAGACCTTTGAAAATCTGCTATTTTGCATGAACTAAAAATATAACAACAGAAGACTTACAAAATTTTATAAAGATTTGAATGACGACAATGTTCTTTCAAAAACTTTTAAGGGTTTAAAAAACACGTATTTCCTGAAACAAATTTTGTGAAATACTAGAGTAAATCACGAAATTATCGAATGCCAATAGAGTTTTCAGGCGTTATTTCTCTTTTTTCGCGTTGCCTCTTCATCAAACATCGCGTTCGATTGCGTTAGATGAAGCAACAAGCTTCTAAACTAAGCTCGATTTTTTTTTTTTGGTGGTCTATAATCATCTAAATGACATCCCCCGCCCTTGGGCGGAGCGGGAGGTAGTGTCAGATTCTTACTCACTAAAACACCCACCCCGTTCCTCCTTGCCTTTCATACCGGGCCCGAGCTACCTTTCAGAGCTAACCCTGGCCCCATTAGGCTTTGACCCAGGTGAGCCCCTGCTGTTGCTGACAACTCCTTGAGGCGCGCGGAAACAGTGCGCGCCGTCGACGACTTGGGCTCGGTCCGGACAGTTACCGGACGGTCGGACAGTGAGCTACCCATTGCTCGCAAACCCGGGCCTGTGGTGGCCAGAAATCGATATCGATTGATGAAACTAGTGTTGACTGCGATCCCACCTGATGGTAAGCAGTGATGCTATTGTTAATCGTGTGGTGTATTAACAAACTGTTCACTCTAGTCTTGTAAAAACCTAAATTATAATCGGACGGGAAGACCGCAGTAGGCAAAAACAAAACTTACAAATACGCCCTGTATTTGTAAGTTTTGTTTTTGCCTAGGTACTTTCAAAACTTTGACATTTAAATGCACGAACCGTGCTAATCCAAAAGAAAACTGAACTCTATAATATAAACGCAACACACCATCCAACGTCACATCTAACACTGAAACAAGAACTGATGGCAGCCCCAAATTGCCACTCAGCACAGAACGTAAAGTTTTGTGCACAAAGCAAGAACTTACTAAATATACACACACTGTGAACTTCTGGTGTGACCTCAAATTGGTGCGGTGCATTCAGTTGTAAGTAGCAGATACCACATTAATGCCATTTATGATTCCACTAGCTTCTGCCGGGAGCTTCAGCTTGCGTGAAAATAGGTTTCTTCAACAAATTTTAAATTTTGGACCCGCTTTTTTAGAAAATCCTTTTATTTATTAATTGTATTATTTATTGTACACCACATAAACAAAAATACGGGACAAATATTATTAAAATAAGTTTACAATGGGTGGTTTTATCGCACACGGCAATTTTTTACAGACAACCTTTGGATGGACTGAAAGAAAGGAGATAGATTTAGGGTTGTCAGTATACAAAACTCAGAAATAAGACTAATAAGACATTAGAGTTACACAAATAAATACAAACTAGACCAAAAATAATATACTAATAAATATCACATATATAGTAGAGCCAGGAGAAGACAAAATGAAAGTGAAAAGTAATGCTCCTTAACAATTTTTTTAAACGTTGGTAGCGTTTGAGCACGCCTTACTTCTAATGGTAACGCATTCTACAAACAAGCAGCTGGAATTGTGTCATTGTGAATATCATAAAAGAAACCTCTAGTCCCAAAGGTTCAAGGGTTTGGACTGGGCGTTGATGAGTCAGCGATAAAGACAAGATTTTACACCTTATAAACATAGTTACTGGTAACTCGACGTTTTCCTTGTATGACCTCATAGTAGCAGGCTTCAAATGCAGAAAACCAAGTCCCAAAATTTAGTAATTTTTAACTACTACTCTTTGCATACACTGGTGGTCAGACTTTCTGGCATCTGTAATCACTGTCAAAGATCTACGAATGACAACCAAGACTAACACCTTCACGTGCTATCCGAGGACACGGACACCCCATGTGTCCGTAATTTCCTAGATAAACTTAGAAAAGTACAGATGAGTTGTTCTTAACTCGCAAGAAGTTACAAGGTTGCATAAGGATGTATGAGAATGAATAAGACGGGTGCCTTAACCACCGAACTATTACGACTACTAAAGCCCACACAGTAGCACAATTTAAAACCAAAACAAACGTCTAAAAGTCCAAACGTTTACCGCAACCACACTGATCCCAAGATTTCCCGGTAAATGTAACATCGTACCGCGATTTAGACTTCCGCGGTAACAAATTACATAAAGAGACGTTGGTTTTCAATGCTCTAAATAAAACCGCAATTCCGACATTTCCTATTACCATAAAAGGCTGTTAAAAGTATACTTTGTTTTATCGCCAACTACCAGTAGTATTTTGTCCATTTTATGTGATTTTGATGATACTGGATGATGAATCTTGTAGAATAACTGTATGAGTGGTCTTGGGATTGTGGGTGTGAATTGATTCCCAGGTCACGTAAGGTCATACGGTGGTGGTGTGACCCGCTTAGGTGGAGCACCGCCGTTTAGGCGGACACCTCCTTCTGAAAGCAGTAATGCTAGCAAAGAGGTGGCCACAGTCGTGAGAGAACGGCCCTCACGCCCCAACCACCGTAGGCGTGGGTTTGCGGACGACGAGCAATGGCTCGCCGTCCGGCCGTCTGGTAACCGTCCGGACCTAACCCAAGTCTTCAACTGCGCATTGTTTTCCAAGCGCGCCTCAAGGAGACGTCAGCAAAACAATAGAGGCCCTGCACAGGCGAAGCCTACTGAGGCCATGAGTCCACTTCTGAAAAGAAAACCCATGATCTTGGAACGCAAAACAAAGAAGGAACATAGGAGTGGGTTTTAGTCAGTTAAAGTCTGAAACGCCCTCTCGCTCCCACCTAAAAAAAATAAAACCGTCCCGTCCCCTGGTAAGGATCAAGCCCGAGTTGATGACGCGTTGTGTTCCACGCGTGATACAAGAAGATGTCAGCAACAAATAATATTATCTTTAATTCAAGTCACACACACAGAAGAAATTATTCAGGAATTCAATCTATATCATCATATCAGCCGATAGACGTCCACTCCTCCTAGTACCTATCGCCGCAATTAACGATCATGCGCGTCCCGCATCCATCGGATTCCCGCAACCTTCACCAGGTCGTCGGTCCACCTTGTAGGAGGCCTTCCAATGCTGCGTCTTCCGATTCACGGTCGTCACTTCAGAACCTTCCGGCCCCAACGCCATCTTCTTCATTCTGCGAGCAATCTATATACTTTGGTATATTTTTCGTTACTAGACGCTAAAAGTATACACCAAAAAAATTGAGTTTGGTAGTTTACCCTTGTTCTTTGGTCGAGTTAACTAACTAACCTATATCTTAGGTTAAACGTCTTCTAATGAGATTGGCCTGTGGGTGAATTCTCGTAAATATTTCTAGGCACACAAATAGATGCCTGGGGAAATTAGACTAACGCCGCAGTAGTCATACAAGCATTTATAAGATTGATTGTCTTTCTATGAGAATTCATAAATACAAGAATTTATCTGACTCAAGCGACCAATATTAATTTTTCGCATTGACAAATTATATGAGGAATGTTTTTTTTCTATAAAAAGTGTACTAGATTTTAATAGACTTTCTAGGGATCTTAATATCGGCTTGTTTTGCTCCAGTGTGACGACCTTACGACAGCAAATAGCACAGACGTTTTTCAATGTTAGCTAACTTCTCTCGTTAATAATTAATCAATTTGTATACAGTACAGCAACTTGGTTATATTATATTCTTTATATCATTCGTTTTTTAGTTTGTAAACCCTCTGTAAAATAAAATAAATAAATAAAACGTCGCTGTCTGAATAATATTAAGACGTTAGTAATCAAATTACTCCACTCAGTGTCAGAAAGACTAATGAAACTTGCATCCATATTATGCATACAATACTCATTTACTTTAAATTCGAGTATATTTACAACAAAAATAAAATACAACTTTTTTCAACAGTAAAAACAGAAGCGAAACATTTTCATCTCTTTTTTAAAATTACTCAGTGGATAATGTATTCGACTCCGTTCCCCAAGCTGTGAAAGTCAAACGAAGGAAATGTAAATTGTAGAAGAGACTCCACGGAATGGATGCAAGTAGTAAAACATGACGAGAAATTAACTTTAAGAGTAAAAATTTCAAATTCCACCATAAAAATAAAAATATCTTGGTCTTCACCGAGAAAATTTACCGCATAAAATTGTTGGATGAGATATTATATAGGTTGGAGGCAGAAGGTTCACTTTCATTTCATATTCTTATAATTTCTGCAAGCGGAAAATTTTACAATGTAAAAAACATTTCTTTTTGTGCTCATTTGAGGTGTCTCTAAGGCTAGTATGAATAGGCTCTTAATAAAGTAGTGTGCACCATCAACAATTGCATCACATATGTAGATCACACCAACAGGTGGGATCGCAGTCAAGCACTGGTTTATTTCATGAAAAAAACTTTTAATTTCTTTTTTAATCCAATCAGCGTTATCACCTCTATACGTCCACTAGACTCCAGTCTTCGTGCCGGCAGCGGTAGTGTTGGTGCAATGGCCATCAACACCAGTTATGGCTGAAGCTTAGTCTGTCTTGTAAATGGTTGATTTGGATGGTTTAACATAATCGTCTATAACAGTGTCTGTCGACGCAGGCATATAATGTAAAGGCATATATTTTTAACTTCGTCAGAATCTGTATGACCGTCTTTCTTTCTTGTCTTTTCTTATAAAAATAATCCCTTATTCTAAGAATGCCGTTGGTGTGTTTAAAACGGTTTAACTCACACACATACACAATTACCCATACCCGAAACATCAATCTGTAGGCCATACAAATATTTGAGCACACCTACACGAATCACTGCAGTTAGTAGCAGTTTTCACAATAATGTGAAAACAGCTAATCGCTCAATCACCGCCAGATTCACATTTGAACAAGAGAAAAGTTAAATTGTTAACACATCCACAGTACGGGCTAAGCATTTCGCCTCGTCGTTTATACCGCGTACATCGATGGACCGGAACCATTTACTTGCTGCGGTCTTCCCAACAGATTTAATTTAGTTGTCTTCAAATTTAGAGTGAATAGGTTCCTAATAAGCTAGTGCGCTTCACCATCAACGATTATATCACTGTTTATCATCAGGTAGAATCGCAGTCAAACACTGGTTTATAATAATAATAATTTTGTTTTCAGACTAAAAGATCCATAGAAAAAGAGAAAAACAAAAACAAAACACAAAGACACTATAACACATATTTGAATGACGGTCTGTGTACGGCCATCCAGTGCGACACCATTAGGCCATCCACCCTGCCAGCTACAGTAGCCACGAGGCTATTGGGGCTGTCGCGCTTCCTTAGTGATGCGATTCGCAGCCGTAGCAGTGAACCGAAATCTGGAACACAAACATCCCTGACACGCTACAGAAACGCGGTAACCCGAGTATTACCCGGAACGCCGGTTAATATCATTAAAAAAAGTTGTTGTTGAAAAGAAATAGAATTAACTTACTGCTCTCCTCTGTGTCGTGGTTATTTACAACTTCCTAAACACGTCACGTCTTGTTCGTTTCGTCACTTACTGCCGCTCGCGATTCGTGTTTGTCAAACATGTTTGCCTGCCTTTAATTTGTGATGAGCAGTCTGTATGACACCGCTTTTACTTGAACTTGTGTGTCTGTTTTTTACATTGATACGTGAGGCACTTTTAACACTATGTGTTCTTGTTGATTGTACAACATATGTGCTCTATTTATTCAATGTAAAATTAGTTTTTGTTTTAGAATATTGGATGAGACATGCGTTTTAAAGTCGCTCATGTGATGTGATACAATTTCAATGCGATTTCAACCGGCAAAGCATTAGTTCAGGGCCCCAAGTCTGCTATTACAATAGTGTCAGAATGGTGTATCATTGATTTTATAATTGTTGATTTTGAGTAAGTTTGGTAATCTAATAATATACATAATTCCGTCATAATCTTTCCAATGATAAACCCACGGATATCGAATAAACCACTGACACTGCATTGAAAAAAGTTGAATAAAATGGTAATCTCGTACATATTTACAAATGAATGTCTTACGTATGCAGTATGTAAAATTGCAAAAATTTTGACAGTTCTTTTGATCAGTACCAACGTCATTGTACAGTCATTGCTTTTAATAAGCTCGATTTTGTCATTTTACCACAACTCTATAACGAGATCATTGACCCATCAATGATTGATCATTATGAATTAGCAGATTAGGAACTTTTATCAAAATGACAATGAGATTATGTTGGAATGACGAATTTATAAAAATAGCAGACTTGGGCCCCTGCTAACATAACAATGTGCGATGCGAATCAATTCACAAGTTCTTGCGGTTCGTGTAAGCTCGCAGAAGTTTGTGATGCAACGTCGCATCGCAGTTTTGTGTTTGGGTCTTTAACATTGGGGATCGATCCGAGTGGCTGTTATTATTTAGTCACAAGGTTATATTTAGTCGAGATTAGTGTATTTCCTCATTAATTGTTGAGACTACGTCGTTACTGTAGCGCGTCGAAAATGTTTGCGGAAGCCTGTACCGACACGGCGACTGTTTCTACGCCATTATACGCAAAAAAACTGCATCGCTACTAAAAAGAGTGAGGAACAGTAAAAACAGCATCCGGAAAACTGTAGCTGAAAGCTTCGGCTCTCCAATTATTCAGAAGTTTGTGCGGAGATTAATAATAATTACATAGACTAGGCACCTTTTTTTATATTTATTATTGATAGGCTCGCGTTTGACCACCATCTTACCTGATGGTAAGCGATGAAATGGTCAACGATGGAGCACGCTTGCCTAGAAGTAACCTTTCACACAAAGACCCCTAGATTGTAGAGCCTATCAGGAAACACAGACTCCGGCAGGGAATTCCACTCCTTGGCTGTACGCAAAATAAATGTGTTCCCCAAATGCTTTGTGCGTATCGGTGGAATGTCTACCATGTACCGGTAGCGCAACGCTGTACGTCTTGGGGTCCGATAAAGGCACAGACTTGGTGAAATTATATTGTGCAATTCCAGTGCACACTCCCCGAAGTGTAAACGATATAAAATCGACAGTTTAGAAACTCGGCAGCGATTCCCAAAACTTTGGAGCTTAAACTTTACAAGCATTAAGTTTTTCTTTGTAAGTTACTCTAGAATTTTTTGCGTTTTTAACACAATCTTAAGTGTGCGCAGGAATTGCATGACTTGATTCCGCCATCGCAATTCTACCATCGGACAACCCGACATACGGCGAATATTCACCCGTACGTTGTTGAAACCTCTACGGTCCGGACTAAGCGTTTCGCCTCGTCGTTTATACCGCGTACGTCGAAGGACTGGAACAGTCTGCCTGCTGCGGTCTTCCCGTCCGATTATAATTTGGGTGTCTTCAAGGCTAGAGTGAATAGGCTCTTAATAAACTAGTGCGCCTCACCATCAAAGATTGCATCGCTACTTACCATCAGGTAGGATCGCAGTGAAGCACTAGTTTATCTAAAGTAAAAAAAAAAAAAAAAACAATCAACCAACATTACGAAAATCTATTTTGACGAGTAAACAAAATTACGCTGCCTTGTAACAGTATCCATGCTGCATTTATAAATGGATCACACTGAAAATTTGTTCATACATTTATTCGGCTTTAAGTAAACACTATTATTTAGTGGTTTCAGTAATTGCATAGTGGTTCGTGTATTAATTAGTCCGTATTGTTTTCATAGCAGACAATACATTTATTTAACTGATATTGCGTAATATTTGAACTGTAAAATACCAAATAGGTACCAATATATAGTCTGTCTAATAAGTCAATCGACTTGGGTATTTTGTAAAATATTTAATTATTTAAAAAATACTTATATTCGATAGTTTTCATAAGGTTCTTCTGTTAGTAACCAATGATCTCTACCTCTTCATCAACCTTGATAATTGAACCCGTGTTGAATACAACAGATTTCATTAAATCGTAATAATTACCCAAGTCGTTTAACTTATTAGACAGACTCTACCATAGAAAAGATTTTTTCTATGTAATAAATCTATTCTATTATTAGAAAGAGGAAAGATTTGTATTTTTTTGTTCCTAATAAATCAACTCATAAACCGTGGGGCAAACTCAAAAAATCATTTTACCTATAGAATGCTACTCTATCACTGTGTGACGTAAGTTCATACTGTGGGCAAGGGGGGGGGGGGGGGCAAGGCAGTGCTTCCACCAAGGCAAGCAAAAGTAGTGAAATCCTTTTCTCAAAACAGTTCAGGCCATTCGATTCCCTATAACTTTGTTATACAGTATAAAACTAGAAACCTGAATTCAGTAACCAAACAGGCATTGTATAAACACGGTATATTTAAAATTTCATTCAATTTGAACCAGTAGTTTAAGAATTACTATAATAACTGGTCAAAGGACTTCGATGGAAAAAGTATAAAACAAAACACATCCAGCCTCCATCTCCACTGATTCCTCAAAGGTCGCCACAACGACCGGTCCTGTGCGACTCACACCCATCAGATTCTAGAACCTTTTGATCCCATCGATCATTTGTTTTGCGAGCAAAGCCACTTAAGTTTGGTGATTCTTCGAACTATGTATGTCGGTTGTTTTTCATTCCTGATTCGATCCCAAGGAAGGATTCTTCGCCAGGAAACTCCGAACTCCGAAAAGGGAACTCCTATCCCTTTCTATTATCTTTTGGGTGACTGTAAAACTTCTCATGAACTTAACATAACATATTTTAATATTTGCATGCCAACTCATTGCAAAATGTGTCTGCACTAATAAAGTATATGTTACCATCTCATGTAAGTACCACATTTATTGCAATTAAATGGCTTTGACTTTGACTTCGATGCGAGGCAGATATCTCATCACATCAAGTTAATAATTTATCTTGAGTTAAAGGAAACAAAATTTTTAATGTACTTCATCATCTTCATCATCATCATCTTCCTGACCTTATCCCGTTTTATTTAGGGTCGGCGCAATACGTTTTTTTCTTCCATTCAGTCCTGTCACTCGTCACGCCATCAGTAACTCCCTTTTCTTTCATATCGCTTCTCACACAATCCATCCATTTTTTCTTTAGCCTCCCTCTCCCCCTCCATCCATCCACATGTAAACTCGTAACTTTTTCTGCAACATGCGCTTCGTCCCTCCTTTTCACATGATCATACCAAGACAAACGATTACCTTTCAACTTTTCAGTCACTGGCGCCACTTTCAAGCTTCCCCTAATATACTCATTTCTCTTTTTATCCGTTCTCGTCATACCACACAACCATCAAACAATTTTTTTTAATTTACATAATCTGTTAAATAAGAAAAGGTCTTTGGTCTATTTTCAGATGTGTATTTTTCGAGAGTATTTATGGTGTCGTGAAAATTTTCATTATGTTCTGTGTTTTCCGCGCAAAGCAAAAAATGTTTTTCCGGCAGACAAGTACTTGTCCTGACTTCATTTCACATGAAAACAAATGTAGATTTTCCTTTTTAGGTTATGCTTGAATACTACTATTTTATTATGCATATTATGGAACTAAGTTTTCAAAACTTAGTTCCACATGAATATTTATAGTACATTTTGCATGTAGTAAAGAACTCTTTGGCCATGTGTATATGAACATCGTTCTTGTATAATTTAGGTGTCTTCAAGGCTAGAGTGAATAAGCTCGTAATAAACTAGTGCGCTTCACCATCAACGATTGCTTCACTGTCTACCATGAGTTGGGATCGCAGTCAAGCACTAGTTTATATAAATAAATAAAAAACAAGGATTAAGACCTGCAGGGTTACCATGACGTTCAAAGTAAGATTGTTTATTCTTATTCGAGTGTAGGTAAGAGACAGAGCTATACAGGTTCTCTAGCGCCATCTCTTACCCACACTGAAATAAGAATGAGATAATCTTACTTTAAATGTCATGGTAAAAACAGTGTAAATGAACTGTCAGGTGGGTACAGTTCATTTACACTGTTTTTAGGGTTCCGTAGCCAAATGGCAAAAAACGGAACCCTTATAGATTCGTCATGTCTGTCTGTCTGTCTGTTTGTCTGTCCGTCCGTCCGTATGTCACAGCCACTTTTTTCCGAAACTATAAGAGCTATAGTGTTGAAACTTTGTAAGTAGATGTATTCTGTGAACCGCATTAAGATTATCACATAAAAATAGAAAAAAAGCGATAAATTTTGGGGGTCCCCATACTTAAAACTGAAACTCAAAAATTTTTTTTTCATCAAACCCATACGTGTGGGGTTTCTATGGATAGGTCTTTAAAAATAATACTGAGGTTTCTAATATCATTATTTTCTAAACTGAATAGTTTGCGCGAGAGACACTTCCAAAGTGGTAAAATGTGTGTCCCCCCCCCTCTAACTTCTAAAATAAGAGAATGATAAAACTAAAAAAAATATATGATGTACATTACTATAAAAACTACCAACGAAAATTGGTTTGAACGAAATCTAGTAAGTAGTTTTTTTTTAATGCGTCATAAATCGAAAAAAATACACTATTATTAAAACATCGATCAAAGTTACAACACATTACAAGAACTTGAATATTATGTTACTTGCTGCTACGGAACCCTTCATGGGCGAGTCCGACTCGCACTTGGCCGGTTTTTTATATATGTGATATAGCGTGATTATTTTGTAACGTGCACTTGCATAGTCAGTGAGATAAGGGACAAACATGCGATCCTGCCTTTTTTTATATTGACTAATATTACTAACTAACTGCATTACAGTATCATACTCGGAAAAGCAATAAAGCGAAAACTAATACCAGGTTTGTAGCACGTATCTCTATAATACAAATTGCAGGTTATCGATTTTACTGTCGCATAATAATTATGTTAATACCGTGCGGTTGACGGCAATTTTAGGGTGTAAATGTAAAGGCAATATAACACCTAGACGCTAAAGTGTACAGAAATACCAACGTGACAAATTCTGTAGCACATGTCACACCGATTACAGGTTTTGGGCCTCAAGTCTGCTATTACAATAGTGTCAGAATGGTCTATCATTGATTTCATAATTGTTGATTTTGACATATTTTTGTAATTTACTAATATAATGGCGTCATTATGACTTTCCGATGTGAACCACTGACACTCCATTGAAAGAAATGGCATAGAATGGTAATCTTAAACCGTACTTAATGACAAATGAATATCTGACGTATGCGGTAGTCTGCAAAAATTTTGACAGTCCCTTTGATTAGTGCTTTTAATAAGCTCGATATTGTCATTCTACCACAATTCTATTACAAGACCATTGACCGATCAATGATCGATCATTATGAATTAGCAGATTAAAAACTTTTATCAAAATGACAATGGGATCGTGTTGGAATGACGAATTTATAAAAATAGCAGACTTAGGCATCTGGAGTGGCGACCGAGTAGTGGAGTCTTTCTTTTGAGGGCGTCTGTCCATAAGGTGGACCGATGATGGTTTGATTGTTTAATTTTATATAAAATTTAAATAACCTCAAAATAAACCCCATTTGAACAAAAAAAGGATTTTGCAAACCCATCTGTATATGACGGAGTTATAAACAAACATACCTACTTAAAAATGCAACACTTGCACTGCACCATCGCCGTGTCTTCGTGGGGGCGATCGGCGGTGGAGACCTCTCGCACCAGGCCTTGGTTCAGGCCATTGTCCGGAGCGAGGAGGAGTGGCAGGCGGTCGCCAACTTCTGCGAAGCAGTAATGCTCGCAAAGGAGGAGGCCGACCGCATCAAGCAACGGCGCTCTCGCCGCCGCCGCTGGGATTGCGATGTCGATTTCCAGTCACCGTAGGCGCGGGCTTGCGGACAGTGAGCAATGGGTAGCTCGCTGTCCGGTCGTCCCGGTAACTGTCCGGACCGAGCCCAAGCCGTCGACGGCGCGCACTGTTCCCGCGCGCCTCAAGGAGTTGCTCCGCCCAAGAGCGGGGGTTGTCATTGGATGATTTTTCTCACCATAAAAAAGCACCTTTGTGCTTTTTTACCTATATAATACTCGTAATACATTTTATTCGATTCCATTTTAAGTGTTTGAGTGTATCATCGCAGTCATTTCTGCCTGATCACTTAAAAAAAATTGCTTGAATCCTGCGGCGAAAACCCTTTGAATTTTTCGTTTCGAGTGCAAGAAAAAATGAACTTAACGGTGGTCAGGCGGAAGTCTTTGATGGTACATACATAAATAAAAACCTTCCGAATCAATAACTTTCTCCTTTTGACGTCGTTACAAATTTTCAGCAATGTGTGAGACAAACTTTTACAAAAGTGAAAAAGTGTTATCAGTGCTCATGTTTAAGTCCACAAATATTCTCGATGTACTTGTAAATAAGTGCCAATACCCTGTCTTGATTTCGAATATCCCGTGTCATACCAAAAGTAATTAATTCTGATTCTGACAGCTGATCCGCAGATAGGCTATTATGAATGTTTACCTACTTTATTAAAATCACATTAATCTAGATGATTTATTTGTAAATCGTACGTCAATCACATTATTGACAAAGGGAAAGCGAACTCGCGAATAGAAATAAGAACAATTGATTCTGAATCAATCAATCAGTTTTTGTTTTATGAATCAATCATTTGATTCGGGCGTTTCAAACCGTTCACAATTCTATATATCAGCCCGATTGCAGGAGAATATAAAGGATTTTACTTTAGTATTATAGCTTTCTGTAGTTTGTCAATAGGTAGACCTAATGTTTCACAAATCATATTCTTCAAGTAATTATTGCAAGCAAATTTCCCTTGCCTCGGAAAGTATGTTAAACTATTCCTGCACTTGATTTCGAAGCTCCAGGACGTGTCTGAATGTTATCGGACTATGAGATGTATCTAATGGAATCAAGAGTGGACCTGTGTTTGTACATATAGAATAGAATAGAATAAACTTTATTGTGCACCAAAAAATAAAATGACATAAATATAAACTTAAATCTACGGGTACAATGGCGGTCTTATCGCTGACAGCGATATCTACCAGACAACAAAATATCTAAACAATATCCTCTCCACAGAATGATGGCTTGTCAAAGTTGATTTGATTGGACGCTATGACCAACACTCGACCAGTAATACTATTATAATACATGGGTGTGGCTAACAATGTTATATAAGTTTTTGTTTTTTTTCCAGAATGGTGGGGTGCAAGAACCTTCTGCTGCGACTCAGATGAATGCAACAGCTCGTACGCGAACAAGCCCTTCACAATATTATCGGTTATAGCAGTATTGATCACCGCAATGGCTGCGCGCTGACCGCTGACCGCTCCAACACCACCTGTAAGACCAATATTACGACCGATTGATTGATTCAAGTTTGTTTTCTGATTGATTCAAAAGTATTTATTCGATTTTAAAAAAAAATTGTCATACTTACAATTTTAGTGTAACCATTATTTGTTGGTGCGATACGATTCATCACAAAGATCTGATTAGTAAATAAATGGATCAATCAAATTACGTATTGTGTTCTTTGTAGATAGGTTAGATATTGCTTGTATATCTTTCGATAATTCAGTAATCATGGAATTACAATGAGTGTAATGAGGTAACTTGATTGGGATTACTACGTATCACTAATGTCACCTAATAAATTATTAATTTATCTTTGACTTGATTAATCGTCTCAACCATCTATTAGATTTATTTGTTCTACATTAAGTATAGAGTCAACTGAAAATGTTTTTATGTTAACTTGTTCATGTTTTAGCAATCTAAGAATTGGTTTATGTTATTTCAATAGAATATAAAATATTTTGCGGTCAAAAATACCGAAAAATCAAATTACTACCTGCAAGAACAATAATAACCTAAATATTATTAAACTTATAGAAGTTAAAACATCGACAGGTGGGACCCGAACGACAATGTCTAGAATCTCAAATTAAAATACATATTATAGGGGCAATTTGTTTCTTTATTTAATTAACAAATATTAAGATTGATTAAAGAATAAATATTCAAAATTTTAATATGCAATCATTTTATTATGATTGCATGTAAATATAAAAAGCAAAAATGGAACAAATATCAATAGACTATACAAACACATTTGCCGATACAGATAGACCCTGAATTCCATATGATGTTATAATAAAAAGCAGATGTTCCGCCAGAACGTTGTAAAAGAAATCGTTGTACGTATGGATGTCGGCTTATATGCTATAAACATGCAAAATGGTCTCCACAACGCAGCACATTAGGACGACAACGGAAATAGAGCAGCACTATTTATGAAAAACAATCCGTATTATAGCTGTTACACCTAATGCGATTAAGGAAACGTTTAAACAAACTAACACTATAATTCTTTTCACAAAATGTCAGAGACTTTATTGTATTTACTATAGAAGACTTAGGAGTAAACCTTTGGTTTATTAAATAACCATATTCAAGACATAGAAATAATAAAGATGATAACAATAGTCAGCTCTATAAAATACCTATAGCAAAAACAATGTCATAAAAATCTGAAATAAAATGACAGCACCAAAAATAAAGTATTATTGGAAAACAAAGAAACATATAAAATAGCAAGGTTTAGGATTTAAGATTTCGAAGGCATTGTCCCCAAAGGAGCCATCAGTCCCAGATGTAGTGAACTACAAAACAATAAAAATCGAAGGACCTTTCGCTTATAATGTATTTATAGAAGACCCGAAAATAAAATAGAAGACCGTCTTACAAAACTTATATTGGTATCATGACATTCTCAGAATTAGAAAAAAAATAGATCATTGTAACAAGATAACTATGCTTATCTTAAATTATTTTTTTTATTAGTGATTCTACATCTATTATTAAAATTTAAAAATTTCTGACAATAAACAAACGTAAAATAACGAACATATTTCAATGTTTCATTATTAATTTAGTTTGGAAAAAATAATGTATTAATCGTTCAACTTTTAAATAAATATCAAACGAGAGCAATAATGTTACAATGACGAAAATTAATGCTAATAGCAAACATTCTAATCATTTTCACTGCTATTAACGCATCAAATCCGTCACTGAGTTTAATGCTCAACGCATCCTTTAAGCTCTACTAAAGTGAAAATCTAATTTATTTTGTTTATAGGTTTTTTTAATGCTTATTTTATTAAGATAAGGGTGCGTTGGCTGACTGTTGTGTTATGGCTTTCCGGAGAATTGATAGGTGCCCCAGTAAATCCAAGAGAGTGAATAAGCAAGTTTATTTGCTTACTCATAGGACCCCCATATTCAATTAAGTGAAAGGGTTGTTTGAAAGAATCAATTTCTTTCTTGGATTTTCTTCACCATCATTGTTTTAAAGGCTATCTTAAACTTTATATTCTGTTTGAGATTTCAAAGTCTTTCTATTTGTAAATTAGTTGTGTTTAAAAAAATAGTATAGAACTCAGATCTTCCATATACTTCTAAAATTCACTCGCGATTTGGAGGAAATTTAATTAGAAATTGGACTATCAAAAATACTTAAAACGATATTAAAATGTTTATTTTTTATTCTGCATACAATTTAACAGCCGTATTAAAAAAAAAATTCAGGAGCCTTTCTTAGCTTTTAATTTTCTGATCTGTTCTAGGGATTTATATTTTAAAAATCATATTACATTTTATTTTTTAAATTTACACAGTTGTGAAATTGTAGAGCAGAATATAAAATATGTTTTCAATAGATAGTTGTAAATGTAAATAGAATAATATCACTCACGATTGACGCTTTATTAAGTAAATCACAATCAAATTCTTTTCTATATCTAGCTGTAACTAATAGATGTACAAAATAATAATATTCACTGTATTATTTTTACGTGAATAGGTGTTTCGATGTACCGTTTGATGTTGTATAAGATTATATTAGTTAACGGAATAAGTTCGGTTATATTATAACAAGAAATAAAAGAGCAAGAATAGAGTTACACCCACACTAATTCTGCAACAATTTGGTTGATATATCTTAACTTAAATATAATATTACTTTATTAACTTTTTGCTCGTAATTTCAACATAGCACTTCTATAAGCAAAAATTAGGGCTCGAAAAAAAAAGTACATATAAATAAAAAAAAATGTACAAATTTTGAATTAAATGACAAGAACATTTTGATATACAACGCTGTAACAACCAACTAAAAGTATTGCAGCTAAAAGTTATTATAATGATAAAACGTCCCAAAGAACAAAAGTAAACTGAAATCCTAAATTACAAACAACGTTGAATATTCCAGTTGCGTTATTTATTAAAATAACAATGGCAACAATGATACAAAAGATGTAAAGATTTAGAAACTTTCAGTAACTTTGTTGGATAATCAAGAATAAGTTCATAAATTAATACTAGAGGGAAACATGGAACAAGATTTTAAACAACCCAATTTTACAGTATTTGCGGATTTAGTCACTTTCATGCTGAAATGTAATTCAAGCCAAGAAGTGTTCCGCCGCCGGGATTCTGATCCTGATTTCCAGCCACCGTAGGCGCGGGCTTGCGGACAGTGAGCAATGGGTAGCTCGCTATCCGGCCGTCCAGTAACTCTCCGGACCAAGCCCAAGTCGTCAACGGCGCGCACTGTTCCCGTGCGCCTTAAGGATTTGTCAGCAACAGCAGGGACCCAGTTGGGTCGAAGCCTACTGGGGCCAGGGTTATCCGATAGGGAACTCGAGCCCCGGTATGAAGGCTAGAAAAAACACAATGGATCATTTAGTCAGTAAGAGTCTGACACTATCTCCCGCTCCGCCCAAGAGCGGGGGTTGTCATTGGATGATTTGTCCCACCGTAAAAAAAAAGCCAAGAAGTGTTAAAGGCAAAAAAGTTAATAAAAATGCAAAACATAGCAAAAAAAACTGTGTTAAAATAATAAATTTATTGTTCTTAATACTTAGTACAAATAAGAGAAGTGAAAAAACGGCTTTAGAAGCGACGGCTTTTGAAGTTATTTTTTTCGCCTTCAAAAATATACATGTCACTTCCACTGGACCTTAAAAAGTAAAATGTAACACTCAAACTTAATAAAGCTATGAGCAGCAATTTGGAATTGTCAAAACATGATGAAAAAAAAAACTGTAATACAATAATAATTCAATTATGAAACTTACAGTTCCAAACTGAATTATTATTAATACAGAAACGTACAGATCAGCGAAGTAAAAAAGCGGTTTTATATAGATTAAGCCAGATTTATTTTATCGTCCTTAAGTAGAATAAACCTAAGCGTCCGTATAGTAGAACTGAAACCACATTGGGATGCTTAAAATGTACCTGAGACTACGTGATCACACTTTGAGAGCAAGCTCATTTAACATTCAGTACAGTTTACCTTGTGAGCCTCTTTATTTAATAGAATATCTATTTTGATAACTTTGCGAAACCAATACTCTGTATTGCTGTTGCCAAAGTTTCGTTAATTTAGTTTGAGAGTATGTTTTTGTTTTTGATATGGGAAGCCATTTGGGAATGAATTGTTTCTGGGCTTTTAGTTTTTACCTTGTATATGGATGATATTGTGATATTTTCGGAATTGTGTTTTGAAATCTTAAATTTATTGTTCCAAATTTGGCATATTTCATCAGAACCTCATGTCTCTTAATAAATGGTATGGGATATCAAAGTATAAATATGTTGATAACATCACAATATTAAAACATATAGTATTAAAACAGGCAGTGGACTTGGCTTATGGATATTACCAAATACATGCTGACTGACTTTAAAGCCTGTTTCAACAATATCAATTTAAAAAAATATATTATGGATTTTCATATTTTGGATTAAGTTAAGCTTAATAAATAGCCTTGTCTCTCTATATTAGCTTATCTAATTTCTTGCTAGTAGTCCACATTTTAGTTTTGGACAGTGAAAGAGTAATTATCTGGGTAGCCGCAAAGCGCCTACCCAATGTACCATGTCTAATTGGGATCCAGCTTATACGGGATTGGATTACCAAGATACAGATTATAGGGATGTTGATGTTAGAAGTTAAGATAATCTGTGTTAGAAAATAAAGCTGATGTTGGGGAAACAAAATGTTATCGATGATGTTTTCCGTGTCCATATCGCCATGTTGCCACGGAAAAACGTTTTTAACTCATATGTCATAATGGATAAACAAATATTTTTTCCATGACTACTTCGCTCATTTAATAATGGTTCTATATTTAAGTATATAGAAATGAATTTTAAAAAATACAGAAAGAACGTTTGTTCAGGTATATTATGTTTTTCAGGATTCCTTTTCAAATGTTTTGTTAGAAGAGACGCTCATTGTTATTTTACGCTCGAAAAAATATGAAACCGGTTCTTGCTCTTTATTTTCATGTTCACAGTATTTAGTCTAAACGAAAATTTTAAAATATGTTGAGTTAAAATAATATGTTATTTTGTAAAATAGTTTAAGTAATAACCTTATATTAACAGTGCCTAGACATGATATGAATTTAGGGTGAACGCACTTTTTGTCAACCTACGCGGTTTACTCAGTTCCTAATTTTAAATTAGAATCATCTTACCCTAATTGATATTATGTCTTACAATATATATATATACATTTACTATAATATTTAATATAATTTCAACGTATTATAATAATTATAAAATGATTCTTGTTCTTTTGACAAATATTGAAAAAGGACCTACTCATTTTCTTAGGCAAGGAATATAAAATCACAATATTTGTTAAAAGAACATAAATTATGTAAACTAACGCTTTATAGTAATTTTATCACGTAAAATCAAGAAGCTGAAATATTCTAAATTATAATATAATTAAAATTTACAATTAATAATTAATATAAGAATAAAATTTATGTAAGTCACTTTAAAGTTATACAAAAACGTCACGTAACGCATTAAACATTTTAAATGGCTGAGAAACTTTATCTTTCCCTGTCGCTGTGAAGATAGATACAATTATAAAAGAAAATGGAGTATTTCATGGGTTCAGAATAAAAATATTCTTACTGTTGGATTTTTATGTAATATTTCCTTTATATTTCTGGAATAACTTGTGCAAAACCCGTGTAATGGAATTTCTTTTAGGATAACAAAAATTGGATACACTTCGCGTAGCTTGGTTTACAGTACTTTAGCTCAATGAGGAAGGTAAGGTTAAGGTTTGGCATTTTAAAGCAACTTCCATTTTCAGTTATAAAGGAAATAATATTAAGAATATCGTTAAACCAGAATTTGTGTAACGCCTTTTTAAATTGTATTACTATAAAAATTATATTTAATACTAAAGGGTTTTGGAAGTTAGCCAAGCCAAGTGTGGTACATTTTTATTTCCGCATTTGTCTAATCTAATACTGTTCCAGCTTATCCATATTTTATTGTAAATGTCTATTATTGTACGATTTTAAAGAATTAAGAGCTGTTATTAGTTATGATTTTTTTCTAGCTAAATAAAGACCAATTTATCATTCATTTACAATGTCTTTTTGTCTACCATTATTTTTTAATATAGGTTAGGCTTGTTGCAGTCCACTGCTGATCATCGTTCACTGGTGCTCCCAATCTGCTGTACAACGTAAAATAGATGAATTGTCTCTATATTTGGTTCTGTATTTATTACATAATCAAATCTACCACCAATTTGTTAGTTTTATACAGGATTATTTGTAAAACACTAACAACCTTGCAGGACTGTATTACTAACATCTTATACAACTATGGCATATATTTTATTCTATGGCTTTTTACAAAATACATTAAACATACCTTCAAGATTTCTTTGTTTTATCTAACACATTTCAACTCTGTGTTTTGCTACGTGTATATAACGCGACGTAAGCGCATTAAGCATCCCCGCTACCCGATCTTTGCTCACCTCCGCTGTTGTTCTATCGCTTGCTTCGTATAAACTTCGTAATATTTTGAACATTAAATTTAAATATTTTTATTTTATATGAAAATCTGATGAACTAAAATATGATACATTTTTAAAAGTCATTGAACAAAAGTTTACCGGTATGTTTTACTAATATTGCTGAATATTGTGTATAATATTCTATTATTTATAATAATATGTATGTATAATTATTAAACGGGTATATTATTTCCATCCATGATTATCGACTTCTTCATTATAACTTAAACCATTTTTACTTAAATCGGTAGCATCATCCGTCGTACTACGACTGTGAAGTCAAAAATAATTTTCCAGTTCACAAAACTTTTTAGAACATTTTTTTGTCCAAACGAACTTCAATCTAGAGTTATGAGCTCGGTGGGGTTGTTAACGACGTCTCTTTCCAAACTTTTACTAGAGTCTGCTTCGCCCCTAACTATTACTTTGCCTTCGTTTCTATTTAACTGAAGTTTAGTGATTAAGCCAATGAAATCACTTTTGTCTATTGCATGATAGTCATATCATGCATGCATGTTGAATTCATTATCATTTGAAAGACGATCACCGTTGGAATTAAGCTTCTTAGAAGTATCTTCACAATAATCGGCACTTTGTACTTCACATCCATCGGGTGCCGCAACTCTCACCAGGTTATCGCATCGGTTCACCTTGTGGGATGCCTGCCAACGCTGCATCTTCCGGTAAGCATTCATCACTCCAGAACATTTCGGTCTCGTCGACCATTCAATTATGTTTTTATTAATATGACATTATTCTTATACTTCGTTACCAACAGTTCAGCACATCGTATTTCAGCAAATGTTTCAGTAATCCAGTACTTTTCCAAAACTCAATGTTTTCTGTCACTAGGTACTGTCTTTGGCGTTTCCTTAGTTATTCTACCCTACATTAATATTTTTCCAGACTCATTTATTCGTGTACCGAAATGATCTAATCATACGCTTGCTCGCCCCCGCCCCCCAGCCGATTGCGTCACCTATGCCCGCCACTTGAGACGTTTTTTATGGCCTCCCGCCGCGCGGGTTCGAATTTCAAATAAACAATCCATTGAGTGTCAAGATGTTATTGTAACTCGTAAGTGTTATGTTTTTTGTGATTAGTATGAATGGGGCGTCCTATTTAAGAGTTTTGTTTATGTTTCGTCGACTACGGAGTCGAAATATGATACTGTAAACACAGAGATAAGCGCTTTTTAAGCATGACTTGTTTTAAAAAAATCATATCTCGAAAACTAAAGCGATGACATAGTGTTTTTTTGTTTTAATTACGATATTTAGGGTATATAGATTAAGAAAAAAAATAATACCATACACCCGTCCATACAAAATAATTTATTTTAAGCCCTTTTAATTTGCATAAACATCTGGCGGCGCGCGCCGTAAAACCGTTAAATTTTGCGTGTTGATTTACCGTTATAATTCACATTTAGGCCTAGAATAAAAGTAATACAATAATGTAGGTAGTCTAATATCCTTATTAAATAAACAATAGTCATAGCAATAGCGTTTACCATTGCTGATGAATAAGACAATTAGTGACAACAGAAAATTCAAATTTTTCGCCAAACCGTACCGCCAAGTTTCGGGTTATGACGAGTAAATTTCGTGTTTCATGCTAAAAACTTTATATCTACGTATTAGTTGTTAACTTACCTTGAAAATAAAACAAACACCAAGCAAATCGAGCCACTACAACTATTTAAACACTTTTGTTTACACAAGCGTAACACGACACTGACAATTACGCAACATTTTTTTTTTTTCCAACTTCAACTTTTTTTTTTAATTTTTTTTGATGGTTTGGATACACGGTCTGTTTAGTTTTAGGTTGAAAAGGTTATGGGGAAGCGAAATAAATTTATACAAATAGACCATAGACAGACAAAGACGAGAAAACTTCAAAAACTTAAACGACTGAGGTGCGCGGCTGCCTCGATTGCCCGTGTACCCCTCAGCGGCACACGGGCAGTCGAGGCTTCAAGGTCATGTGCCTCTCAGGGGCACACGGGCAATGTAACGGTCATAGAGATATTTGATTGTATTAGTAGATTGATTCGGTAGTATATAAATAATGAAATATCGAATGAGGTTCGCTACATTAGATTACAGATTTTGTCTGAATATAGGCTTGGTTGTTTTAGCCAAGGTTTTCCACATCTGGTCTTTGTATGTAAGCTAAATATAAAAAATATTTTTTTACGAGTTGGCATCGTTTCGGAGCCAGTTAATTAAAGTAAAGTTAATAAAGCAAGTATTCAGAATGTGTTTAGTTTTTTCTAAGAATTATTGTTTATGTACATACGTTTCTTGATTTTAAAATGCCACAATGCAGAATACAGGGTGCATCTTTAACGAATTCTAATAAACCAAGTAAACTCACAGTTATTTCATAGATATACATAAATAAATATTAAAGCAATTTCGTTTTTAACAGATTCACAAAGTTCTTGGAATGATGTTATATCTTTCCGAGAGTTTAATCTCTAGGGGAAAATATAAAAACGAGCGTATCTACAAACGATGACGCGGTGGTATATAGTAGTTGAGCGATCGGCTATTGCGCTGAGTGTCGACGGTTCGACTCCCACATGTAATATGTGCAATTTAGCTTCAATTTTCTTGGACTGACCAACATTTGACTATTCAAAAGTGCCTGTAAATGGTCTATTTGAAATAAATGCTTTGATTTTCATTTTGAATAAATATTTTTAGTTCATGTGAACTTACAAGTAGTTTTTCCTACGTTATTAGTTTTTTTTTTATTATTATTCTGGATATACTCGCGTTTGACCACTATCTCACCTGATTGTTTACATACCTTAATATCATCATCATCATCATGATTTCAGCCGAAAGACGTCCACTGTACCTTTCTATTTTTATGAACAAATTTATAATCCAGGAGTTACTAGTGTCGGGGTTTAAAAAATAAATAAACTAAGATGCAGGGAAAAAACATATCCGTTCAATATAGCTTCGCTGAAAAATTTTAAGTTAGAATAAGAATATACTTTTAAGTATTTAAATACCTTTCTAGATATCAATTTCAGCAAAACCAGGTTCAATGAAGCAAGAAGATTATAAAACGTCAGAGAAGAGAAGCACGTCGCCGACATTAGAATCAGTACGCTTTGTCGTCACTAGCCGTGAGTTCACAAAACGACCTGATTCTTCAGTCGGCGCGTGTTATGCCAACAGCAGAGAAGAGAAGAAGAAGAGAAGATACAGCTTGACTATTTTGAAATTGACTTATCGATAACGTTTTGATTGTTACCCGTGTTGTTGTTTTTTTTATGGATAGACAGACCTGACGGAAAGTGATGATGTGGCCGACGCTTGCCTAGAAGTAACCTATTCACTCTTGACTTAAAGACCCCTAGGTTATAGCTATTAGGAAGCAGACTCCGGCAGGGAAATCCACTTCTTAGCTGTACGATAAGGAGTACTGTGACAGCAGTGGTAGTCCAGTGGTTACGGCGTTCACTTACGACTTGCAGGTTGGCTGGTTCAAAACTTACCAGGCACATTATTTTGTGTAATTTATTTGTATTTTATTTTCACATACGCCTCAAAGACATCTCAGGAAAACGTAGGAGCCGACGCCGACGGGTCAGCTCTGAAAACGATTTACTTATTGCCCTGGAACATAAAAGGTAATTGAAGCAACATAGGTGTGGTTTAAGTCAGTAAAAGTCTGACACAGTCCCGCTCCACCTTAGAGCGGGAGAAGTCATAAGATGATTCTGTAAGTAAACATGTTGCTGTATTACTCAAGAATGTACCTAGCTAGTTTTAAATGTTATCAATTATTATTTCGTTTATTAATTATAACAACATATAAATTATTTTTTAAACATAAAAAAAAAACATTTAAAAATATAAAATATATCCAAGTTAAAAAAAAAACAAGCACTGCTCTCAAGACTGTGACGAAAAACATTGCGAGGAAACCAATATGTCCTAGAACCAAAAATTTGAAGATATGAGACATTCACCAACCCGCACTAAGCCCGTGTGGTGTATTACGGCCCATTCCCTGTCCTAGAGAGGAGGCCTGAGTCCCAGCAGTGGGAACATTTTAAGACTGATTATGCTTATTATTTTTTTTTTTTCCAAAAGGAAAGTTACTTTTTTTCAGGGTAAATATAATGTTTACCTACTTATTTGGCGAGCGTCGGCATGTTGCATATTATCTTGAGAGGTGCCGTTACATTCACTTTAGATGTGAGAGTGAAACTGAGTACGTTAAAATTATTTAATAAACAACTAACGGCTGCTAACGGCTTCGTCCGCGTAAAAGTAGACAAATGTGTTATTTCGCGACATGGTCTACCCATGTCCTATATTTCATCCTAATCCTAATTGGATTAGGACCTAATTGGATTAGGATCTTAGGATTGGATTAGGGCTTCGTCTGCGTAAAAGTAGAAAAATGTGTTATTTCACGACATGGTCTACCCATGTCCTAAATTTCATTCTAATCCCATTAGTGGTTTCTGCGTAAACGAGTAAAAACGTACACACATACTCACAAACTCTCGCTTGTTTAAAATGAACTATTTTTTGGTCCCAATTTACTTATATGTCAAAATAATCTACGAGTAATTCCAGTTTAACCGCAGCGTTACAATTTAAAAACTACATTAAAACAAGAAAACTCAAAACATCCTCCATTTTATCGCTACACCAACATTAAAAGCCATCAACAATTTAAACTGTAATGCTAATTTACATATAATTTACCCTCATCAGTGCTTTAAGGGGCGTGCAAGAGTAGGGACGTAACGCTTGGCTGCAAATTGTAACGTTAATTTTGCTCGCGAGGTCTTCGTTTACAAAAAAGACTGGGCCACAGTGGGAGCGCAGCGAATATAATAAAACAGGGGTGAAATAATTCGCTTATATAGGTGAACGGTAATTAGTGACCGATACTTAAACACGTTTTTTTTTTTTTAGTAACGATAGGCTTGCGTTTGACCACCATCTCACGTTGTACACATGATTAAAAAGCATACTATAGTGTCGCCGAATTTCTTAACGATACAATTGTTTGACTGGCATGCTACACGGTTATATTAATGTATTTGTTGACATTAGTTATTTTACTATTTTAATATCGTTGTAATGTTTCACATTCCATTTATTTTTTGTTATTTTTTTTCTATTATCATACCCTATTTAATTTTTTGACATCTTATTTTAAAAAAATTACATCTGTTTAATTTTTTGAAAAAAATTTTGTGACATTGTATTTAATTTATTGACATAGTATTAAATTTTTTGACATTGTATTTTTTTTTTGACGAAATAAGTAATTAATTTTATGACATTGTGCTTAATTTTTTTTTAGTTTGGATGTTTGGATATTTGTTACTTAATCACGTAGAAACGGCTCGAATTTGGCATGCATTTAGAGTAATACCTATTGCCTCTGTAATACCTATGTTTACAAACCAAATAAATGATTATGATTATGATTACAGACAACTTTCCCAAAGAAGCTTTTTTAAATAAATAATAATAATAATATTCCACAACTATCACACAGCGCCGTCTAGTCCCAAGCTAAGCAGAGCTTGTGTTATGGGTACTAGACAACTGATAAACATACTTATATATTTCTAAATACATACATAAAGATAAATTACACCCAGACACAGAACAAATGATCTTGCTCATCACACAAACATTTGTCCTGGGTGGGAATCGAACCCACGACCTCCGGCATAGCAGTCAGGGTCACTAACCACTAGACCAACAGGCCTGTATACTCATTGCTTTTATTTTTATCACAACCGTGTGATCGTCCGAACTGAGCCCGAGTCGTCGAAGGCGCGCACTGTTCCCGCGCGCCTCAAGGTGTTGTCACCAACAGCAGGGACCCAGCTGGGTCGAAGCCTACTGGAGCCAGGGTTAGCTCCGAAAGGTAGCTCAGCCCCGGTACAAACGGCAACGAAGAAGTGTAGTAAACAGTGAACAGAAGTGGGTTTTAGTCAGTAAAAATCTGACAGTATCTCCCGCTCCGCCCAAGAGCGGGGGATGTCATTAGATGATTTTCCCACCGTAAAAAAAACGAGGAATTTCTTATCTGTATTTTTTCTTCACAAAAAATGACTGATCGAAACCGTGAACTAGTTTCTGACGTTTTAAAAGTGCTCATGAAGGACTAATTAAAATAAAAATCTTATGATTTTTTTCTAATCATAAGTGGGGCCTTTTTTTATCCCTGAGCGAAGTAAAACTCCTTCGTTTTGTTGGGATCGTCGGACTCGCAAGTACACATCGCTGGCGTAATGTAGGTAGCTCTGTAGTTTGCAGTGTAACAATGTTACAAAAAAGCTGTTGCTACACGAGTGAATTAAAAAAAAAAACTAAAAAAACACGCTTTCCTAGCATATCAAACTAAAAAGTGTAAAATAATTATCAATATATAGGTAGAAAATAATAACAATGAACGAAAAATATTAATATCATTGTGAAAAAACCGTGGGGCGCTTGGTGCCATATTTTTCGTAAATCGACGTAAAACTGTATTTTTTGTTTTTCACTAAAAAAAACGGATTATTGTATTGTCATCAGTCTTTGATGGGTGTGCAAAGTTTAAAGAAAATCTGATCGCCCAAAGTAGGTCAAAATCGAGCTCAAAGGCGTTGGTTACAAACATACAGGTGAAGCTAATATAAGCTTTTTAAAAAGAGCCAGATATAAAGCAGGAATCTTTTTAAATATTTTTCTTCCAACACCAAACATATGTTTATTATTTTAGCATATATATGTATTTTATCTTTTTAAATAACTTATTTATTTTTTTTCCTTTGAAGTATTTGTTATTGGTTTATTGTGCAAACCTACCAGTGTTGTCTTTTTTAACCCAAAGGTTGACTGGGAGAGAATGCCTTGTTGCATTAAGTACGCCTATGTACCACTACTGTACATGAAGTATAAATAAATAACTAGTCGAGCAAATAATTAAGTAGCGAGTAAATGTGTCCTGATATGAATCTTTACATTCTAATATGTTTGATTACAACAAAATTAAAGAAAAGAATCATTATTTCTAACTTAGTCCCTACAAAGCCTTTAAATTGCTGCTGCGAGTAAATTGAACTGCCAATAATTGCTTCCAGACCGCATCCTGGCTTGGTACATATAGGAGTTTTTGTATAGTCCAAAGTCAACGGCAAATTCTACGAAATAATACTGTAAGTGTAAATTGGCAATATATAAATAAAAAGTCTGTGACAGGTCACTTTCAGCTGAATTTTGAACTTTTCACTAATTCACAATATTAAGTAATTCAATAAAACCTTATAAATAAAATTGCATTTTTATTTCCAACATCCTGTATTGTTTGGTAATCATCAAATAACTCCTTCATTGAGAAGTGTAAAAGGGAGTGCCAGAGTTTTCTGATGACCACTTTTATCACCCAATAATCCTGCAGCCCTCCTCCGAGTCTGGTTCTTATCAGACGGCTTGCTACCCATTGGTCACCGTCAGCAAACCCGACTTTTTTTTTACAGTGTTTGGGAGTCACTCTGTGACTTCCGACGCCGACGCTAGGGCATCAGAATGACAAATGATGTTGAAAATATGGAAAGCATGACTTGACATTTCTCTTATATAAATAAAACACAGTGAGAGCAGTGGTTGCCCAGTGGTAATAGCCCGACTTACGAGTTATAGGTCACGGGTTCAAATTCCAGATGCACTAGTTTGTGTAATTTATTTCAACACCACTGCTCTCAAAACGGTGAAGGAAAACATCTTGAGGAAACCGGCATGTCCTAGAACCAAAAATTCGAAGACATGTGACATCCACCAACCCGCATTGGGCCCGCGTGGTGGATTACGGCCATTGAGTGGGAACATTATAAGGTCGACTATTTTTTTTATGGTGGGAAAAAATCATCCAGTGACAACCCCCGCTCTTAGGCGGAGCGGGAGATAGTGTCAGACTCTTACTGACTAAAAGACCCACCCCGTTCCGTCTAGCCTTCATACCGGGGCTCGAGCGCCCTTTCGGATAACCCTGGCCCCACTAGGCTTCGACCCGGACGGGTCCCTGCTGTTGCTGACAACTCCTTGAGGCGCGCGGGAACAGTGCGCGCCGTCGACGACTTGGGCTTGGTCAAGGCCGACTATGCTATGTTTATATTTAACCCTAGATTACTACTCTACGTCGCAGAGGCGCCCGCGTTTTTGATATATTGCTCTCTCTTTTTATTTTTCGCACATATGGCATTCACGTTCAGGGGCATCTCAGGCATCTCCAGCACGTGTCGCAGGACGGTGGTTGCATTACGATAAGTGTGCTAGTTTTTTTTATATTACTACCCTTGGCGCTCCAAAGACGTATGAGTAGCTTGTACGTAAGTTTTGTGCTATTAATTAAATTATTATTTAGTTTATTTTTGCATTATTAGTGTGTTTTATCTTTTTTTTGGGTATGTTTTGAAGCTTCAACATCTGAAAAACCCCTGGGTTGAATATAATTTATGAAAATACTTAGCACGCAGTTGACTACTGAATGAATGCAAAAAAGACTAGAAGTACCGACGTTGAAACGCAATATCCGGGATAATATCGAAGTTATCCTGAAAAAACCTTCGGATAACTCTTTTGTAGAAAATGAGGGTCCACCACCGCCAAAAATAAAGAAGATATTGCTCTTATTGTTCATCTTAAAAGAAGAGGATGTCCAAAATGACGTGCGCAAAATCTATCTGTGGCGAACATCAAGTTCATGTATATATCAAATGCATCTAAAATATTTTTTTTTTTACTTTGTTAGTTTTTTTTAGTTAATTACTTCATAATTAACTATTTTTTAGGAGAAGTGCATACTTTAAGTTCTTTTTTCTTAGTTTTTAATGAGAAATCTGTTTAATGGTCTAAGTTGCTAAAATTTGTTTCTAAGATTTATTTGATTAAAGATTTTATAATAGAAATATATAAATATTATTTAAAATTGTGTTTTTCTCTTTTTAGTAATATATACAATTATATAAACAGTCAAAAAATATCAATCACACTTATAGGTTTTGAATAAAATCTAGTCAAAATGATGCGCCTCGCGAGCGTATGAGTAGTTTCTTTGTACGTCGCAACTTGAGTAGTAATGTAGGGTTAAAACACACTCTCATGCTGGAACAAGCTTTGTTCAAACCACGAATTTCTAATTGGGAGCTACTACTTTAAAATGCAAGAAACTGAACATTATACAAGAAATTAAGGATGCATGAAAATATGCAAATTTTCACATTAGTCTCTCCAAGAACAGCATTATTCAAATGACCCGGGAGCTTGTCACACTTGGAAGGCGAGTTTGAAAGAACTGAATGTGACATGGTTTGTATATTTTGTGCCTTATGTGTTAAGAAATAAGGGTTTGTATTATCAACTGCGTATTTTTGTAGAAAGGAGCTTCTTTGGAAACCTTCTCATAACAATCGAAACGACTTTGGATCATAATATAATGGTTTGACATGCAGTGAAAAAACTGCCAATATCTTACACAAATATATTATAGAGGTAAAGTTTGTTTTTATGTTTTTTTGTTTGTAGGAGGTAATCTCTGGAAGTACTGTTCCGATTGCGAAAATTTTTTCACCGATAGAAAGCTGCTTTATTCCTGAGAGACATAGGTTATTTTATGTACGCGGACGAAGGTGCCGGCAAAAGCTAGTAGTAATATATATTTACTTATATTCTAGTGATAGACCAGCCCTTTCATGGAATCTTCTTGTCAAAATAAAGAAAAATTAAAACAAATGTTCGCTGCAGCGCTACATAGGCATATATCGTCTAACAGAATTTTTAAAACATACAGCGCTAACATAGTTTTAAGAGGATACTTTTTTCGTTCAGGCCGAAAGGTTATGGATTGACGACCGTGCACCGGAAGACGCAGCGCTGGAACGCCTCCTACAAGTTGGACTGATGACCTGTTGATGGTTGCGAAAATCCGATGGATTAGGGACGCACAGGATCGTTCATTGTACACTGCGGCACTTAGGGGAGCCCCTTGTACAACAGTAGACATCTACGATGATGATGAATTTTTTCGTTACCAAAATGTCTTAACCACCATGAATTTTGTGGCACTTACGCGTTTCATTCAACATAGTGTAATGTTCAAAGTGTACAGATGACATAACACCTGAGTCGACTTAAAGTGAATGTTCGGCACGCCTAATCCAGCGCATAGTACATATATATCGATGGTAATATATAATATAATATTCCACATAATAATAATATAATATTCCACAACTATCACACAACGCCGTCTAGTCCCAAGCTAAGCAGAGCTTGTATTATGGTTACTAGACAACTGATAAACATATATATTTCTAAATACGTACATATTGTAGATAAATTACACCCAGACACAGAACAAATGATTATGCTAATCACACAAACATTTGTCCTGGGTGGGAATCGAACCCACGACCTTCGGCATAGCAGTCAGGGTCACTAACCACTATACCAACAGGCCTGTCAGAATGCCATAATGCAAGCTCTTAACTAACTCCTAAAATGATGCCTCAAAGCAAAATCACAACAGGATTTCACGGCTTTACAAAACGATAGACTACGTGAAATGAAGCTTGTAATTTAGTGAATAAAGTCTAAAATTGCGCGGAGTTTACTGTCACGTAGAAAATAGAGCTATTTGTCACTGAATAAGAGCAAGTCTATGTTAGGAAGAGCTGGTGTATTGTGAAATGTTAGATACGGTAGATTTGTTAGAAAATCTTATTGTCAATACATTTAGGTGCTACTAACTTACTCAAAAAGTGAAAGGGCTATGGAAAAGAGCATCCTCCACATCAAACTATAACATCATCATCATCAGCCTTTTTAATGTTCCCACTGTTGGGACTCGGGCCACCTCAGGAGAGGGAATGAGCCGTAATCCACCACGCGGGCCCAGTGCGGGTTGGTGAATGTCACATGTCTTCGAATTTTTGGTTCTAGGACGTGCCAGTTTTCTCACGAGGATTTATTCACCATTTTGAGACCAGTGGTGATGAAATAAATTATACTAAGTAATCCGCCTGGCTGGGTTTGAATCCGCGACCTACAACTCGTAAGTCCGAGCCACTCGGCCACCACTGCCACTTGCAAACTATAACAAGAAAAGAAAAAAACGATATCTTCTTATTTTCGTGTCGATGTTCTCAAATTATTTATTTATTTTATTTATTTAACAATTCATGTACACACTTAGCTTATATAAGAAAAGAAGACAGAAACAGAAAAATAGGTACATAGGTAATGCTTATTTCTAACGAAATCTCTTCCAGCATACCCGCGAAAGGAGAATTGGAAAAAAAGAGAAGTAGACACCGTGTGTAAAAGTGAAAGGAAAAACAAACAAACAAAACAATTATTATAAGAATATACCTACCATATAAATATATATGTACTATCATAAATATAAACATACATATAATAGAATAAATATCGCAAAAAAATACATACTAACCATATATATATATATTATATAATTATAAATACATACTAATAAGCAACTATGACGAAACAGAAAGATAGTGTTCTTTCACCCTTTTTTTGAAAACCGCAAGAGTTTGGCAGCCCCTAATGTCAGGCGGTAGTGAGTTCCACAAACGTACAGCATGGGAAGTGAAGGAGTAGGAATAGAAATCGGTGGAATGGGGAGGGGATTGAAGGAGATATTTACGATGTGACCTGCAGGGAGCATCAGAAGGACGAGAAAAGGAAAAGCGTTCCCGCAGGTAAGAGGGAGTTTTAGGGTTGAAAAGGATGTTAAATAGCAGACATAATATACGAGTGTTCCTGCGAAGTCGAATAGGGAGCCACTTGAGTACCTTGCGAAATTCAGAGACATGATCATACTTTTTAAGGTTGAAAACAAAACGAATACAAATATTTTGCAAACGCTCAAGTTTATTTAAAAGCTCCTCGGTAGCATCCAAATAACAGGCATCAGCGTAATCTATGATGGGCTGAATAAGTGTTTGGGCAAGGGAAATTTTGGTCTTCAAGGGCAAAAAGGTCTGAAGGCATTTCAACGAGTGAAACGTGTAGTGCACTTTGCGACTGACTTCAGCGACATGGGCAGTCCACGATAAATTTGAGTCCATGGTCACCCCAAGGTTTTTAGCTGTCTTTACGTAGTCAATCTGAACTCCACTCAACCAAAGTGGAGACAGCGACGCAAGATCCAACTTGTTCCGCATATACCTGCCACCGATAACCAAAGCCTGGGATTTCTTGGGGTTAATTTGCAACCCAAATGAGCGCGACCACTCCCCAATCAGCTCCAGGTCATTGTTAACGGCGGACACTGCGGCTTCTGCATCTTCCACACGAAAGTGATGGTACAGCTGCAGGTCGTCAGCATAGAGATGGAAGTTAGAGGAAATGACTCTAGTGACAGAGTTAATAAAAATAGAAAAGAGGAGAGGAGAGAGAACGCCACCCTGAGGCACACCCGCAGTAAGGTAACACCAATCCGATGAAGACTCATCAAGGCGTACCCGCTGCGAGCGGCCAATAAGATAGGAGTGAAACCAACTAATTGTGGAGGAGGAAAAATTTAAAGATTTAAGGATCCCAAGAAGGATATCGAAATCAACAGAATTGAAGGCGCTGCTAAAATCCAGAAGAACAAGTAATGTAAGAGACTTGTGGTCCATGGCCCAGCGGATGTCATCAGTAACCTTCAAAAGGGCTGTGACAGTGCTGTGACCAGGCCGAAAACCGGATTGGAAAGGGCTGAGAAGATCATTACTAGAAAGAAAGAGAGAGAGTTGCTGATGGACAATATGCTCAAGAACTTTTGAAAGATAAGGAAGGATGGAAATAGGTCTGAAGTCAGTCAGTGAGACCGGGTTAGGGATTTTGGGTAGAGGGATTATATGTGCTTGTTTCCAGACATCAGGAACCGCACCAGAAAACAAGGAGAAGTTAAAAATGTGGGTTAAGACGGGAAGTATTGCTGGAAGGATAGGGAAAATCATTCTTGAACATATGTTGTCATTGCCAACTGCTGAAGAGGAGATAGCCTGAATGGATTTTTTGACATCGGCTTCACTCACAGATCTAAATACAAAAGATGAACACTGCGGCAATGGCAAACAAGACAACTTATTCAGCGTATCTGATTTGACGTGTGGATCTATAGTTGCAGGAGGAAGTGAGAAATGCTTGTTTAGAGCACACACGTCAGTATCATTGCTGGAAACAGCAGGGGACTTACCAATGCCGACAGTTTTCAAAAATTTCCAGACTTCGGAAGAGTTCCGGTTGTCCAGAGAATTATGGAAGTAGCGTCTCTTTGCATCTCTACACATACGACTGCAGCGATTACGCATCTCCTTAAACAAGCTCTGGTTGTGCTCGGAAGGACAGCGCTTAAGCCTCCTTTTGGCTCGATCTCTACTTGCCATCGCATCCTTAATGGCGGGAGTGAGCCAGGGAGCCGGGGCATATCGGACTCTAACTCGACGAATCGGGGCGTGTCGATCGTAAAGACTGAGCAATTTACTGTTAAAAGTATTAACCATATCGTCAATAGAAGAACTATGGAAAACATCAGTCCAGTCTACACCAACAGCATCTCGAAGCAATACCTCCAGATCCATGCCCTTGTAGTTCCGTAGGAAAATATGTTGTGGCTTGCGTTTAGGAGGACGAATCTTATAAGACATAAAAATTAAATCGTGGTAAGAAAAACAAGCGGTGAGCTGGCCGTGGACAGATACATTATTGGTTTTAGAGACAATCATAAGATCCAAAAGAGAAGGGGAACAATTAGGAAAATGATGAGTAGCAGAGAGAGGCAGAATACTGAGGTTAAAAGAAGATATGAGAGATTGAAGTTTCTGAGAACGAGAGTCATTTTTAAGGAGACACGTGTTGAAATCACCCATCAAGACCACGTGATCATAGGAAGGACAGAAAGTATTTAAAAGTGTTTCCAAAGGATCAAAGTAATCGATACTGAGGTTAGGACTATACAATACTCCAAGAAGCATTTTAACATGATGTAAGGAAATTTCTACAAAAAGATGCTCTGCTGACCCCGAGTAGGAAGATGGTGATGCACTGATAATTTTAAAAGGAATTCCAGCTCGTAAATACATGGCAACACCACCACCACCCTTCCCCGTTCTGTCGTTGCGAATAAGAACGAAGCCAGGAAGAGAATAGTGAACCGATAAAAGAGATGGTTTTAGAAAAGTCTCAGAGATCAGTAAAGCATCTAAATGTGCACAGTTAATGGATGCCAGAAGATCAGAGTAATGGCTAGGGACACTCTGAGCATTTATGTGGGCTATATTAAGGTTATTGGGATAGTGAGAAAACAAGGAGGAAATCTGATCACCAAGATCCAGAGGAGAGGAAGAACCACTCGCCGCACTAAGAAAGCTGCTAGAAGAGGAAGAACAAGAGAAGAAGTCATCATCAAACTTACCATCCATCAAAGTTGCAAAATACTATATAATAAAAATATAAATAGGTAATAAATTAATATATACTCAAGAGAACCAAAACTAAAAATAATTACTTAATACGCTAACTAATAAAACCACCCAAGCGCTAATGATGGAAGAGATTTAACAACAGTTTTTTAACAGTTACACATATAAACATTTGAAATCGAAAGAGAATAACAGTCTTTATAAACGGAAACAGGCTATGTTAATTTATGGTAGGAAGAACTAAACGTACAAACTGACATCTATTGTAACTGACAGACGTCAAATTTCATGTCACACCAATCAAATTACAAAAACCAAAACTAAAACAAAATAAAACGGAATATCTACCGACACAATATTCTAACAGTTAAAAAAATATAAAATAGTATATTATAAGAAAGTATGGGTAGATATAAAAGTGTAATTAAAGTGTACCGACAGAACCAACTACAATAAAGCGAAAATAGTAGAACAGCAATTAATAGGACAGCCAACTCAGCGGCGGGCCTTTCTCACAACTTTCCCTTTAGGGGTAGCTGTTTTAGCCGATGTAGCCGCACCTGCAGGCGAGGTTGAAGTAGCCAGCCCGTGGTCAATAGGTGAAGCAGCGCTGACAGCAGTGGGAAATAGCGCGAACAAGTTATGTAGCTCACCCATTGTCGCTATCTTTCGGCGAGACTTGTCAGGCGTCATGACAACAACCTTGCCTTCAGTAGACCAGCAGCTATTGATTCCGAAGTGCTTGCGGGCGGCCATGAAGACTTGATGCCGTATTTTAGTCAAAAACTCCGAAATGGTGACCCCGCTCCCCTTGAGTGAAGTTTTAGCATCCCAGATCAGCCGACGATGCTCCATTAACTTGAATCGCACCAGTACAGGTCTAGTGTTACCCCTAGAGGCACCAAGTCTGTGGCACACATTCAAAAACTCCAGTTTAAAGTCATCTATATGTAACTGCTTCGTAATAATTTGTAACAATGAGTCTGTCAACTTTTCACCGGGCTTCTCAGGAATACCATGGAACAGCAAAACTTTCCTTCTCATTGCAGTTTCATGACCATCTAGACTCAGTGACAAATGTTCTATTTGTGTCTTAAAGTGAGAAAAGGTTTTACATACGAATGACTTGAAGTCGGTGAAATCCTTGGATAGAGAAGCAAGGTCCGTGTGTGTGGTCCCAGTTCCGCCTGCAGCTCTTTGCAGCTTATCTTCATAGTCACGCATACGAGAAGTAAACAGTTTTTCAAGTTCCGCCATACTTTGCAAAAGCTTGCTGTCCATGATGTAGCAAAAATTGTTCAACTGTTGCGGTTGTGATAGAGAGAAAGTAAGAGGAAAATAAGAAGCGAAGGTGGGTTTAAAAGTTATTCAGCACATATAAATTGAAGAAAGAGTTAAATAACTATTTTAATTAAATATTTAAATGAAGAGCTATAAAAGTATGTTTACTTGTCAAGCCTACCCACGTAGGAAAAAAGATTAGATTACAAATTAGATTTTTTCTGCCCAATATTTGGCAACCTCTACAGCTCTATCGTTGGCCTCGTACAGATCCTGAAAAGTACAAGTGGTTATGTAGGATGGGCAGCATAGCAGGTGATGCATGCCCTGTGGAGAGGCTCCACACTGGCACTGTGCTAGAGATGGGTCTGTGGGGACTGGCACTGTGCACTAGCTTGTGACGTTTTATAAGTGGCCATGTAGGCCTATGTGAAATAAAAAACTTTTGACTATGACTTGGGTAGAGGAAGCCCCATTCGACCAAATTGTTTATACAGCGGCCAACCTTGGTTCGCAATCGGTTTAGAGACTTCCAAATTGGCCACTGTAGTTCGTGCCCAGGGGAAAGATGTCCTGATGGGTTGATGAAAAGTGGAGAAGTTTGGTGTTTCTGCCTCCGCAGAGCGTATCTCTCGTCCTCTGCACTGTCTTTCAGAAGTAAAATGAATGTCATAGATATTCTGAACTATGCTTGAAATGGAAATAGCCAGAACACATAGCCCGTTTTCCTAATAACAGGTGGATAAAAGGAACCACGTCGTCTATACCATGTACATCGAAGGACTGGAACAACTTGCCTGCTGCGGTCTTCCCGTCCGATCATAATTTAGGTTTCTTCAAAGCTGGAGTAAATAGGCTCTTAATAAACTAGTAAGCCTCACCATTAACGGTTGTATTACTACTTACCATCAGGTGGGATAGAAGTCAAGCTCTAGTTTATATTAATTTAAAAAAAAACCTGTTTGACCGTTGGTCCGACGAAACTAAAATTAAAGCAGGAGCTGACTGGCCAAAATCATATCTGACTGGAAAACCTCGGAGGAAGCCTATACCCGAAAAGGACTTTAACCAAAAATTATGTTTACCTATTTTTTTTTATTAAGGAAATAAAGGCCATATTATTATAATAATTATTAATACTCCTTGATGGGATCCATTGATTCTAGAGTGACGACCGCGTAGGACCTCGTAAGGTGGACCGATGACATGGAGACGGTAGCTAGAATCTGATGGAGATGAGACGCTCAGAACTGGTCATTCTGGCTACACTGGAAGATGGCTTATATCCAGCAGGAGACGTCTTTTGCTAAGACTTTGATACTATGACCTTCAATGTGATATATGAACACAATTTGATCGTAATCAGAAATCAGAAACGTTTATTTCAAATATACAAATTACAGGCACTTTTGAATTGTCAAAATGTCGGTCAGTAAAAAAAACCGGCCAAGTGCGAGTCGGACTCGCCCATGAAGGGTTCCGTAGCAGCTAGTAACATAATATAAAAGTTCTTGTAATGTGTTGTAACTTTGATCGATGTTTTAATAATAGTGTATTTTTTTCGATTTATGACGCATTAAAAAAAACTACTTACTAGATTTCGTTCAAACCAATTTTCGTTGGCAGTTTTTATAGTAATGTACATCATATATTTTTTTTAGTTTTATCATTCTCTTATTTTAGAAGTTAGAGGGGGGGGGGACACACATTTTACCACTTTGGAAGTGTCTCTCGGGCAAACTATTCAGTTTAGAAAAAAATGATATTAGAAACCTCAGTATCATTTTTGAAGACCTATCCATAGATACCCCACACGAAAGGGTTTGAGGAAAAAAAAATTTTTGAGTTTCAGTTCTAAGTATAGGGACCCCCAAAATTTATTGCATTTTTTCTATTTTTGTTTGAAAATCTTAATTCGGTTCACAGAATACATCTACTTACAAAGTTTCAACAGTATAGCTCTTATAGTTTCAGAAAAAAGTGGCTGTGACATACGGACGGACGGACAGACAGACAGACAGACAGACAGACAGACATGACGAATCTATAAGGGTTCCGTTTTTTGCCATTTTGGCTACGGAACCCTAAAAAGTGAAGTTAAATTGCATGTTCCAAAGCGCAGATCTCTATAGAGAATAACGTGACACTAGACACTCTTTTAAATCATAATTATGAGTTACATAAATCTTGGTAACATATTTCTTGTCACTTGTAATATGTGAGCACAATGTAGATAAGTAATAATAAAAAAAAAACGAATGAAAAAAATAGTAATTGAATTAAAACACTCGAAAATATATTGTAAGTCTGTAAGTACATTTTTCAGGCTTACTGTACAATAATTTCTTTAAAATTCAGCTATTTTGATGTGATTGAAAGATTTCGTAATCAAAGAAATTGAAACGTTAACCAATAAAACTTAAATTAATTTGAATAAAACTTCAATTTCAATCACTTTTTTAACCAAACGAGATAAAAGTTTTCATTGATTGTTGAACAAAAAAATAAAGGAACAACGTTACATTAAAAAAATCTTAAAATAAAGTACAGTGATGTTAAAATATCAGAAAACATTTTTGTGCATTCAAAGAAAAACAAAATAATAAATAAAAAACTAATGTGATTTGTATGACGAGGTTAATCAGCTATTATGATGAATATTTTAAAACAAAAGATTGGTTTGGTTATATTACACTTTATTTTAGAAATACCATGTAAGTATTTGGAGTTATGGCGTTGGAAGGCCTTCCAAATGGTAGACCGATGACCTGGTCAGGGCCGAGAACGAAGCCAGGTGCATAGAACCGGTTGTTGTGGGGACGCTTGGGGGAGGCCTATGTCCAACAGTGGACGTCTTTCGGCTGAAATGACGATGATGTAAGTGTTTAGCTCAACCTTCGAGGTTAAGTAAAAAGTGGTGCCAGGGACTAAAGCTGAAAAAGATCATTTGTGTTGATACAGTTATGTGAAGAGGAGGGATGAAACGCATTTTCCTAAACAATTTATGATCAAGTGTGTATTTTCTACTTGAGGTACTTTTTAGGTACATTTTTTTTGGTGTAGGTATATCTATTTTATGAGTAATGGTTAAATAATAAAACATTACAGAACACCCGCCTTCTTGACATCAATATGGCGGGTG
Source organism: Mythimna albipuncta (assembly GCA_929112965.1). Taxonomy (NCBI): domain Eukaryota; kingdom Metazoa; phylum Arthropoda; class Insecta; order Lepidoptera; family Noctuidae; genus Mythimna; species Mythimna albipuncta. The sequence continues at coordinate 1,215,267 of OV815980.1, forward strand.
TCCCCATATTTTGAAATTATTTAAATCTGAAGGAGGTACAGATATTTTAGAGTTAGTTACTGAATAGTACATTTTAGGTACATTTTAACAGTAATTACCTATTATAATTTATTTCGCTGAGGTATACCCGCCATTCTGATTCTCACGAAGACAAAGCGTCGGTGGACCTCCCACGAGGTAGACGGACGAACAGGGCCCCAAGTCTGCTATTTTTATAAATTCGTCATCCCAACACGATCCCATAGTCATTTTGCTAAAAGTTTGTAATCTGCTAATTCATAATGATCGATCATTGATAGGTCAATGGTCTTGTAATAGAATTGCGGTAGAATGATAATTTTGAGCATATTAAAACCAATAACTGCACAATAACGTTCTAATGGTCAAACACTGATCAAATAAACTGTCAAAGTTTTAGCAGATTACCGCAAACGTCAAATATTCATTTGTCAATATGTACGAGATTACCATTCTATGTCATTTCTTTCAATGGAGTGTCAGTGGTTGACCATTGGAAAGTCATAATGACGCCATTATATTAGTAGATTACCAAGATCTTTATGCATACATACAGTTACTACTGTTCTAAAATTCTAATTCATAATAAATTGTTATTACCATACACTCTTGCCAATACAATTTACTTTTGACATTGGCAGAATAGTCGACGTCGGCTCTATTTGCCATTAATAAAAAATAGAATAGAATAGTAGATTACCAAACTTGTCAAAATCGACAATTATGACATCAATGATAGACCTTTCTGATACTATTGTAATAGCAGACTTGAGGCCTAGGCCGCGGGGAGTCCGATGAATGCAAATCGTACAATTCCGGTCGTTGTGATGACACTTGGCGGAGGCCTATGTCCAACATAAGACTGAATGATATGTGAGTATGGCTTTCTGACCTTCGACAATTATCCATGTTGTTAGTGTTGAGCTGCAATTCTACGGTTTCTGGAGGGACATTGGCTACTGAGACCCTTAACGCATCACAGCATCGGAGGCAAGGCTTTAATTTACAAAGACCTTATCGGTGAGTAATCATTTTGTAACAAATAACCAAATACATATTCAATTCTGACTCAATTCAATTTTGACAGGCCTGTTGGTCTAATGGTTAGTGACTGCTATGCCGGAGGTCGTGGGTTCGATTCCCACCCAGGACAAATGTTTGTGTGATGAACACGATCATTTGTACTGTGTCTGGGTGTAATTTGTCTATAATATGTATGTATTTAGAAATATATAAGTATGTTTATCAGTTGTTTAGTACCCATAACACAAGCTCTGCTTAGCCGTATAGACGGCGCTGTGTGACAGTTGTGCAATATATTATATATATTATATATTAAATTCCGCCGACCCCCTCCATCATCGAACCAACCAACGTACGCCAATGCGCCACCGGTCTATACAACATTAGTTGTAGGATATGCGAAACCCCAAAACACGTTTCTACTATTTTTATGTAAAAAATCTATGTACAAAATTTCATAGCCGTATCATGAAAAATCATAAATTTATAAGCTTGTTATGTCAGCAAAAATACATAGTCACCGGACCATCCAGGCGCCTGAGGGGTTGTTTTGCACTTGCACCCAGCTGTTTGCTGGCGCCTAATACCCGCTATGACCTTCCGTGACCAGTAGCCTGATTCACGTAAAAACAAGCCAAATATAGTTAAAGTTTTATAGTCGTCCGATCGAAGTCCTATCCAAAAGCGGTATTCACGTGTTCCTTAATCGGGATTGGATAGAACGACAACTCAACTGGCTCGAAACTAAACGATCTATAGACGGCTTATTTCCAGTTACATTAATAAGTATTCTAACCAGGATAATGTAATACAGTTTTTTTTTTTAAATCTACTCTTCAACCAAACGACTTTAAAATCGGTGTCGTTCAAACTCGATTGATGGATATGAATACGGAAATGGTCAAAACGACTACATCGCTACGATATCGTTACGGTTTTGATTACGTGAATCGGGCCACTGTGTTGTACTTAATGTTGGTGTTATCCAACTTGTGACCTTATTAAATAATTAATTATGGGGAAAAAAACAAAGTGTAAAAACTATTGGAATCTCTTCAGTTACTGTTTCTGGACCAATTATATTCAGGTTTCGTGTAAACTGAAAATAATGTAGTAGTGGACATCCCATCCATACATATAAAACGTTTTGGGAACACAGTCATTGTGGGTATAGCTAATGAGTGAAATATGATGTTGTTTTCTCGAATTCAAAGCGACGCGGTGGAATGTCAATGTGAATGTGAATGGAAAGTTGTTAGTATCCCTTTCGGAAGTCAACTCATAGCCTTAGAAGTCTTCAGTCCTGCTGGGCCCCTATGGTTTTGCTGACATTTCTTTAAGACTTGCGTTGAACACTAAGTGCCGTCAACGTCTCGGGCTCGATCCAGATGGCAAGCTACTATAATACGTATTGTTCATTCACAAGCTGACCGCCTACGATGGGTGGATTTCGGAGTCGGGGTTCTGACGGCTGGGGCGTGAGGATGGCCAGCCCTTTCGCTAAAATTACTTCTTCGCAGGAGGCCACCACCTGTAATTTCTCCTCATTCCGGAACATAGCCTGTAATAGGGCCAGACGCGAGAGGTCCACCGATGGCTCCCACGAGGACAAGGCGATGTTCTCCAAAGTGGGGCACTCACAATGGTGACACACGGGTGTTTCTTCCGCAAAAATAAAGTGCAAGAACCTACATACCTACATTCCACATGATACAGGTCAAGGTGAGGACGCTGTGATGTCTTTTCAGCCACTCCTCAAAGAAGAGACTTACCGCCATGATATACCGTCACGGCATACGTTTTGGTTTTACTGCCAAATCGCGCCAATAAATCTTAAACATCAATAACTAATTTTTTTTTCGTCTATTTTTGCAGATTGGAACAAACCAGGCCTGAAAGAGTGACGAGGAGGCGATCAACTCCTTCCCGAGAAACATACGAAGATCAATGCGACTACATATTACACTACTGCCACAAATCGGTCAGGTAATCATTATCGTAATTATCGGTTGCTAAGCGTCAATCTTATATATTCTTTCTATTTCTGACATTAATGCTGAGTTATTCTGTGATGTGTCAGGTAAGAACTCTTCACACAAAATTCACCAACTCTGTATGACCTCGTTTTTACTCCAGACCCTAAAACTATCTGAGGCTTTTTTTCGATGGGAAAAATCATCTTATGACAACCCCCGCTCTTGGGCGGAGCGGGAGATAGTGTCAGACTCTTACTGACTAAAAAACCCATCCCGTTCCTTCTAGCCTTCGTACCGGGGCTCGAGCGCCCTTTCGGATAACCCTGAGGCTCAGAGACAAGTTTGTCCGAATACGGCGGGAATATACGCCCGCGTAACATTGTGTAGATCGCTCGGAGTACACAGTGGTGGTCTTCTTGGAGGCGATCAGCGGTGGCGATCTCTCGCGTCCAGCACCATGTCCAGGCCATGGTAGCATGGAAAGCAATCACTTCCTTCTGCGAAGCTCTGGGACAAGAGTTATTGTTTCAGCAATATTGATTGCCGAAATACTGAAAGGTAAGGGATTGACCAAGTGATATTTCGATAGACAATGCCAATCCCTATTTCCATCAATTACGTATATATAAATATTTGAGGGCGAGAAGTTGCCATCATATCTCTTCCACTAGGTGGAAATGGGTCCGACCTTTAGTATTTATTTATTTATTGATTTATTTAAAGCTTTATGCACAAAAAAACTGTACAAAGGCGGACTTAATGCCTTAGGCATTATCTGCCAGTCGACCTTAGCGTGGTGCAGAAACATAACATGGCAGGTGCAATTTAATAAATAGGCAAAACAGAAGAGAAACATATATATACAATATTAAATACATACTTAGATACATACATATAAATAAACAATACTGTAGTGAAAAAACAAATCCAACACATTAGCGCGGTGATGATTCTACCAACATGTTGCGCATTTGTGCGGCATCTCTCCACAGACCATGTCCCACCTTACATCCTTGCATAATGTGCCCTATAACCTGTTCATGTAGGGATCTAATGACAGCATCAGTGGACGGCATGTTGCCGTGGCCGTATACTGTTCTAGGCAAAGACATGGAATTTAATAAGTTTTGCCATCGACACGCTAAGAAGAAGAAGAAGGTAGAGCGAGAGGGAAGTGACTTTCATCGACTAAAACCCATCTGTGTTCCTTCAGTATGAAGCCTTTTGTGTATAGCCTAAAGTTTATGTTCTTTTAAAGACCAAATGTGAAAGTCCAGTCAAACTAAGTCCGGTTCCGCGGAGAACTTTATGTGACTATGGGCATACCTGTTGTTTTAAAAAAATAGGTAGTTACATTAGTGACGCTACGGCGAACACCTTCCTGTATACACGTCATCATCGTCATCATCATTTCAGCATGACCTTTTCGTCCTTTGTCTAGCAGTGGACAAAACATCAAACACCACACACACACTACGACCACTCCTAAGCGTCTCATATCCATCGGATTCCTGCAACACTCACTAGTTAATTGGTTCACCTTGTTAGAAATCTCCCAACGTTGCATTTTCTGGTACGCGGTGGCCGCGCCAGAATCTTTTGGCTCTATCGACCTACTGCAAGAAATGCGCTTTGCCCAGTGCCGCTTAAGTATGATTGTGTATGATGATGATTCTTCAGGCTGTGTCGGTAACTAAGGGTTTCTCGTAAATATCTATATTTCTGATTTGATAACACAAGGAGACTGAGCGTACATCTCCAACTTTGCGATTTTTGCATAAGGCCTGTTGTGAGTAGTGTTGCCAGGCGTCCCGATTTGCGCGGGACATCCCGATTTTTAGAGGTCCGAGGTCGCGTCCCGATTTGAATCTGATCGGGACGCTAAATGTCCCGATAAATCAAAAGATATATTAAAGCCATCATTATTGTAATAAATTAACCTGTATCGTTTTTGCGTCACTATGTCAGTTCGTTCAAAATGACACACAGCACTACATTGAAGGGGCCTAGTAGGGCCGATGCCTGCTAGGGCTGCGGGATCGTTTGAAATAGTGATCGTGGCCCTGGAGCGCACAGTGAGACAGAAGAAGCCTGGGTTTTAGTTAGTAAAAGTCTGACACAGTGCGAGAGAAGTCATTGCATGATTTGAATTTGAAAAAAAAAACTTTATATAAAAATGTCCCGATTTAAAACCCTAAATCCCGATTTGTTTTATTAACTGTCCCGATTGTTATCCAATCGGACCTGGCAACACTAGTTGTGAGTGACTATACAAATTATTTAGGACATAGGTAGTATTTTTATGATTATTATTTTTGGCATGACAATGAATTGTTATTAATTTTTCTTTGACATGATTTTCATTATTATTATTATTTGTATTCTATTTTCTTTGACGGAATTTTAAATAAGTATTATTATTATTACTTATGTTAATGTTTTGTGTGTTATCGCTAATCATTATTGTGCGCCTATTTATATGTGTCGTGTAAACTGTTAATATAAATTTGCAATAAATACATATAATTAAAAGTACAATCGGTGCCAATAAATTTGATACTTTCTTCCTACTATACATTACGGCAAACATAAACTACAGTTAAAGTAACTAGTGTTATAATGAATACACGTACGAGTATTTAAGTATGTCTAATAAAGATTCTCTGTTACAGTACTGGAAGACTATGCGCAAGAACATTATTTTACAATTATTATACCTTTCGAAGCTATTGTATGTTGGAATATGCCAATTGTAAGGAGAAGTATGACGGTACGTATATTAAAGGCATTGAACATTATTGCAAAACCTTAACACATGAAAGTACGGAAGCACTGCTGCAATACGTAACATAAACCATCCCTTAGTGTGTAAGGCAAACACACCCACACGCGCACCCCACACACACAAACACCCCCTACACATAAATATGTATATAGATCATTGGTAACTGTAAATTGTAAAAACCAAAAACTATTCATATATTGCTAAGTTATGGAAGAGCGGAGACTCCTAATACAGGCATTATTTACCTAAAAGGAGGCTCCAATCACAATCTATTGTTAAAAAATTTGTTTCGGAAATAAAACATTTTGTAAACATTTTGTATTTGTATTTGTATTGCAATGGAATTGGCTAACGGCCCATTCAGGACCTTGCCGCGGTGTGCGGCGACTAACAGCCCATTCACGACTTCGGTCTTAGCGCCGAGCGGTGCGGCTAGCGGCGCGGCGGCGACAAGCGGCGCGTTTTAGACACCTCGTACCCTCAGTAGCGGCTAGCGGCAGCGGCCGTGGTGTTTCGGTAGTCAAAACGTGCTCAAAATTATGGTGTTATCCAAATTATCCCTTCTGTGTTTAGCCCCTCAAACCCCAAGGGAACGCCGGCGTTTGCTTGGGGTGGGTTGTGGTGTTGTGATTTTGCGCCATTTCGCTGAGGAGCTACGATTCCACAGATAGACTTATAACACCCCTCTTTTCCATCGGGGATTAATAAAAAGATTAAAAATATTTCCATCAAGGTTTAATATTTTTTTATTAATTTCACAGTTTGGCAAGTCGCACACATGGGTCACTGTTACCAATTAAAAACTGTAACAGAATACGAACGTAAGTATATTTGAAGAACTATAAAAAGTCATAGCTCATTAAATGTAGAACTACACTCCTCATACGTGTGCCACACACGCCGATCTGGGCTCGTCGGTCTCCATACATTTTATATGGCAACTAGACTTAAAGAGCTACATTAGATCCACGTCACGCGACGCCACGTAACATCGTTCTACGTACAAATCAGGCGTGTTCCACGTGTGCGTCGATCTAAAGTAGTTCTAGCTTAACCTCTAAGACATCAGTGTACCGAATTCGGTACAACTCCCCAAGTTTCTCCACAATGAGTGATCCAGTGCGTATCGCATCCATCGGATTCACGCAACTTTCACCAGGTTATCAGTACACTTTGTAAGAGGCCTACCAACGCTGCGTCTTCCAGTACGCGGTTGCCATGTACTGGGAGAAATGAAATGTTCACAGAATAAATTACCAACGAATTTAAGAGACGTCAACGTCAAAATAATTTTAAAAAATATTGCAAAAGCAATGAGTAAAAACTAAAAAAAAAAATTAAAAATACATTTACGAAGATATAAATAAAGAGGGCTTGATGCTCAATTTGTATCATCTATACTTAAATGAAAAATTTACGTGTAAAAGTATTTATAAAAACTAATTTGTAAAATAAATATCATTTATCATTCACTTTTTTTATTATTCATAAGGAGGGCAAGGAGATAATATTGTGCTAATCATAATTTTATTTATTTTAATAACAATGGGATATTTCTTTTTCAGATATAGAATATAATAATGACAGCTTTCTGGATACAGACTACGTTATCGATGACCAAAGATGGGAATGGTAATAATCCAGGCTTACCAAAGGTCATGTTCACCACCAGGATAAGTTCTATCTGCCGGGTTACCTTACCGGTAGATAATCCATCTGAGTTAGTGTGTTGCCGAATACATTTTATTGATTGTTACAAATAAAAGCGAGTCGATTTTGGTGTCAGTTATTAAAGTTATTGTTAACCGACTTCTTAAAAAGGAAGAGGTTCTCAATTCGGATGTTTGTATTTTTTTTTTATGTATGTTCGCGCATAACTTTGTCGCTTACTAACCGATTTGAACAATTCTTTTTTTGTTGAAAAGAATATACTTCCCAAATGGTCTCATAGTAACCAAGTTGGGAACTGATGATGGAATCTTGGCGAAATCGAGGAAACTCCTCAAATATTATAGGCAACCATATAGTTCTTTTGGTATTTTCATCAACGACTTAATCATTTACAGTCAAAAAATAACAGTTGATGAAGTGGAACTGGTGAAGAAGACCAGAAATGGCCAACGGAATCAATGTATCCCACCCGTGTTTAGGCTTATTAGAATTGTCATGAGATGTACTTTGGCTATAAGGTACTATCGAACTGATCTGATGATGATGATGGAGCCGGAAGGTAGACACGGGAACTTCATAATAAAACAATGTATCCTAACAGGGTTTGAGTTAATTGGAATTGTCATGAGAAAAAGGTACTCTGGCTGCAAGTGTATTGCAACTAAAAAGTGTGGAATAAAAATCTTTTTACAAAAAAAAATAACCGACTTCATTATTTTGTAAAAAGTTTTATTTTATTTTTCAGCAGCAAGAATTTCGAGCAATTTTTTTCAAGTATTTATAAAAAAAAACTTTTTCCAATTCCGTATCACGATACAACAATAATTCCTAGTGTATACGGTGTCAGTGAATAGAATAGAATAGAACAGAACAGAACAGAATAGAATATAATAGTAATTCCTAGTGTATACGGTGTCAGTGAATAGAATAGAATAGAACAGAACAGAACAGAATAGAATATAATAGTACAGAATAGAATAGAATAAACTTTATTGTATACCAAAAGTCAAAGTCAAAGTTATTTTATTTCACATAGGCCTACATGGGCACTTATAAAACGTCAGAAGCTAGTGCACGGTTCCAAATTTGTCGTTTCCTATGGAGAAGAACCGGCAAAAACTCCGTAGTTACTCTTTTACCCAAACCCGGAACACCTATCTGTAAGTCATTCAATATTTGTTCCGTGCGAGAATCAAAACCACGACTCACAGCGCATCAGCCACAGTACTGCGAGTATCCAATTCTCGATCTGCACTGTTCCAGTTCCAAATCCGTTCATCCAATGAGGCGTGATAGTTAAACAACCCGGCCGAAAGTTTATATGTTCAGTACGGTAACTAGCCTTTTGTACGCCCGGTGCGAACTTCTATAACTGCGCCCCTAGACACAACTACAATACAAACAAAAAAGGCTAGATATAAAAATTTTCCGCCCCTCCAGGGACTGCGGCCTGTGCCCGAGCACCACTGGCACTGCCCTAGTTACGGCACTGTATATGTGTGTAGCTGCAGGAGTAACCATTCACGCTAAAACAGCAGCCCTACATTTTTTTTAATTCAGAGTTAACTCCAATGAGAGCAGTGGTAATGGCTCCGACTTATAAGTACAGATCAGCCGTACAGCAAAACGACCTGTCTCTATAAATTTCCTTCTTATAATGATTTATGTTTGAATAATTAATATAATAATTTATGGTGTCAAAGAATTTTGCCTAAGGGAATAATGAAATCATAATTCTTACTTCTCATTCCCGAGCAGTGGAGGCCGAGTGGTAATGTCCCCGATTTACGAGTTGTAGGTCGCGGGTTCAAACCCTGCCAGGCTCATTACTTTTTGTAATTTATTTCATTACCACTGCTCTCAAAACGGTGAATGAAAACATCGTGAGGAAACCGGCATGTCCTAGAACCAAAAATTTGAAAACATGTGACATTCACCAACCCGCAATGGGCCCGCGTGGTGGATTACGGCCCATTCCCTCTCCTAGAGAAGAGGCCTGAGTCCCAGCAGTGGAAACATTAAAAAAAAGGCTGATGATTAACTCTAATGACGTCATAGAAGAGACTACTACCCTAGCATTTTTGAACGCGAACGAGTTCAACTGTCAATGTATATATGGCATCTCAGATAAGTTTAGGCAGGTAAGCCCAGAAGGAGATGGTGTGACGATTTGGACTCCTACCTTAAGGATTGGCCAAAAGTGGCTAAGAACAGAAAAGAGTGGAATAACGGAAGGAAGGCCTTTGCCCTACAGTGGGACACAACGGGCTGCGGCTGGACTGATGTCGCTAATTCTTTTTTTGTTGTATTCGTTATTGTGAGGAGAAGGTTCTTATGGAAAAAAAAAATTAGGGTAGTATAGGGGAGTGTAGGGTAGAGTGGGGTAGAGTAGGGTAGAGTAGGGTAGAATAGGGTAGAGTAGGGTAGAGTAGGGTAGAGTAGGGTAGAGTAGGATAGAGTAGGGTATGTGTTCCCAAAACGTTTTTTACGAAATGGTGGGATGTCCACCATGTACCAGTGGCGCAACCCTGGATTGCAACTATAATCTACTCTGGTCATTTTTGAATGAAAAGCTGAATGGTTGGCATAAGTGTGTGGATCAAGTTCTAGAAAAGCACTTATTATGCTTTTTATCTCTTGCGATAGTTTTGTACTTTCTCACTACCTAAACTAGATATGTAGCCTATACTTTTCTAGTTTAGGTAGTGAGAAAGCCCCACTACCCGCTAGGGTATGAAGAAAAACTAAATAAGTACCTAGATGAAGTAAAAGCTATCCGATCAAGAGTCGGCGTCCCGCTCTTGGGCGGAGCGGGAGATAATGTCAGACTTTGAATGATTAAAAACCCATTCCTATTCCTTCGTTGCCTTTTGTACCGGGGCTCGAGCTATCTTCCGAAACTAATCCTGGCCCCAGTAGGCTTCGACCCAGTTGGGCCCCTGCGGTTGCTGACAACTCCTTGAGGCGCGCGGGAACAGTACGCGCCGTCGACGACTTGGGCTCGGTCCGGACAGCGAGCTACCCATTGCTCGCCGTCCACAAGTACCACATAGATTTTGATTACTTAGCGGGTGTACGCCTCTAAATGTACTTAAACAGACCATAAACGGTCTTATCTTTGGATTGTTTTGACTTATAGTTTGATTTATTCACTGCTGTTTGGGAAAGCACACTCGAGTATTTGGTATTAATTTAAAATTCATGCTTACACGCGCGTCTTGACTGAAGAGCAGAAAATACAATGATCCTGCAAAGGTTCCATTATTTCGAATTAGGCACGGAATCCTAAAAATAAACTCTCTCCAAGTCAGCGACTGAGAGTCACGGGAATCCGATTGATGCGAGACGCACAGCAGCAGTTATTATGGCGATACTTGGGGGAGGCCTATGTTTTTTTTTTTCGATGGGACATATCATCTTATGACAACCCCCGCTCTTGGGCGGAGCGGGAGATAGTGTCAGACTCTTACTGACTAAAAAACCCATCCCGTTCTCCTGTTCCTTCAAGCCTTCATACCGGGCCTCGAGCGCCCTTTCGGATAACCCTGGCCCCAGTAGGCTTCGACCCGGCTGGGCCCCTGCTGTTGCTGACAACTCCTTGAGGCGCGCGGGAACAGCGCGCGCCGTCGACGACTTGGGCTTGGTCCGGACGGTTACCGGATGGCCGGACAGCGAGCTACCCATTGCTCACTATCCGCAAGCTCGCGCCTACGGTGGCTGGAAATCGGGATCGGAATCCCGCCGGTGGCGGAGAGAGCGCTGTTGGGGAGGCCTATGTCCAGCAATGGACATCTTTCGGCTGTAATGACGATGACTGTGATAGGGTCAAAATCTACCGCATGATGGTACAACGTGACATTACTCATATTTGATTGAATTTACGATTCTATCATAACATTTATAACCATTGATACTGATAACGAGTCAGTCGTCGAATTTTAGTGGAACCGAAAGCAACTACCACACAATGTATTTTATTTTCAAAGTATTTGTAGTTTTCTACAATTAAAATAAGTTTAGTTTAACAAAAGAAAAAAAAACCTTGCTTTCGGTGATGATACTAAATTAGTTAGAATCCGGAACAAAAATGAGTTCAGCCTGGCTTTTCATAATACTACAACTGTTTTGTAAGTGCTGTTCTATATTATCAAATCTTTGCTGACATTCACTATGGCGCAAAAAAAAAATCTTCCTACAAAATTGGCGATCGGTGTGATACCACCGTAGGTGCGGGCTTGCGGACAGTGAGCAATAGGTAGCTCGCTGTCCAGCCGTCCGGCAACTGTCAGGACCAAGCCCAAGTCGTCGACGGTGCGCACTGTTCCCGCGCGCCTCATGGAGTTGTCAGCAACAGCAGGGGCCCAGCCTGGTCGAAGCCTACTGGGGCCAGGGTTATCCGAAAGGGAACTCGAGCCCCGATATGAAAGCTTGAAGGAACGGGGTGGGTTTTTTAGTCAGTAAGAGTCTGACAATATCTCCCGCTCCGCCCAAGAGCGGGGGTTGTCATTGGATGATTTTACCCAACGAAAAAAAAAAATTGGTGTGATACTGAAAGAGTGGCCAGTGTGACCACTTCAGCATTTGCTGGGCGTCAGACACCCAGCGCTGGTTTTCAGCATTGGTTAGGTGATATATATCCCCTGTACATTACGATCTTTATCCAAGTTTTAGTTTCAGGTTTGTCCCATTGGCAAGTGCTCAGTGCTAAAAATTCTTCTTCGATTGTTCCGTTTCACAAAGCGCGACGTCAAGACATACCAGAAGAACAGGTGGCTGCAACCCAAGGTGGTCACAAATTTCACGAAGGACTTTTGGGAGTCGATAGGTATTTGTCATGAAACAAAATGTTTAGGAATGTGTCCTGTATAATCTATTTTTAAATAAAAGGAGAAACTGACTGACTGACACTGTGTCAACGCCTATCACAGTCGAAACTACTGAGACTAAGAGCGTGAAATTGAATGAAAATAAATACTTGGTCCTTAATTTTTGCAAAGAATATTGATCACCAAATACTTTTTTTTCTTGCAAATTTATGAAGGAGAGGTGTTCAGTCACCTCTTTGTGGCGTGGCTGGCAAGACCTCACGGCGTCCTCACCTTCCGCATGACGTAGGTTCTCACGGGACATGGTAAGTTCGGGAGGTTCCTGCACCGGATTCGTGCGGAAGCGATGCCTGGGTGTCGCCACTGTGCGGAACGCCCGGAGGACATGGTGGAGCACACAGTGGAGGCGTGCCTCGCTTGAGCGGCAGCAATCTCTCGCGCCGGGCCTTGGTACAAGCCATGGTTCGGAGCCAGGAGTGGTTGGCGGTTACCTCCTTCTGCGAAGCAGTAATGCTAGCAAAGCAGGAAGCCGAGCGTATCAGACATCGGCGCTCACAACGCCCCAGCCGCCGCCGGGATTCCGATCCCGATTTCCGGCTGCTAGTGGTAGGCGCGGGCTTGTAGGCTTGCTGTCCGACCGTCCAGTAACTGTCCAGGTCAAGTCGTCGACGGCGCACACTGTTCTTGCTCGCCTCAAGGAGTTTCCTACCAGGGTTAGCTCCGAAAGGTAGCTCAGCCCCGGTATGATAATCAAGAAGGAATGGGGTGGGTTTTTTAGTCAATAAAAGTCTGACACTATATCCCGCTCTGCCCAAAGGCGGGGGATGTAATTTGAATGATTTTTACCCACCAAAAAATAATCTATACATATAATAAAATCGTAGGAAAGTCAAAACTGTACATTGAATATTTTTTTAAAAGAATACTTGGGGCGTGATCTACAATCGATACCGAAGCCAAAAATATAGTTTTTAGAATTTTTGTCTGTTTGTCTGTTTGTCTGTTTGTCTGTTTGTCTGTATGTATGTCCAGGATAAACTCAAAAAGTACTGCATGGATTTACTTCAAATTTTGCATGAATATTACTAAGAGGTCGGGTCAACACATAGGCTACATATTATCACGCTATCACCTACGGGGGAGGAGCTGTGAATCTTTATTTTTCTTACGCATTCTGTGACAAGGTGTAATTTAACGAAGCATATTTAAATGTTGTTTTTGAGTAAGCCATGCTATTATCTAGCTTTACACCATAAAAACTACGCCATTTAAGTAACTTGGACAGAGAAAAATAATTTAATGAATTTTAGTAGTATAAAGGCAATTTTAAACCAGCGCCATCTATGAGATTTCATAAAAATCAAATCAAGTTACATGTTAACACTTTTTGGAAATTAGTAATTTGATTATGTTGGCGAGGTTGGTAGTTAGTTATTCTTAAAATTCATAGATGGTAATGTGTATTTTCTTCATAAAAGTTGTATAGTATAATTCGTTTTGACAAATTCAAGTTCCAACAAAACCATCATCTTGAGCAGAGTTGAGGAAGACAATTTAAAAAAAATGTGGTGTATTACATGGTGACATTTTTCAGGCTCTGTGAAGTCAATCAGTTTGCGAGATCCCTTACATAGGAGGTGCCTTCATATTACCCGTATGACAAGCAAAGGGGTGTATTTTAACCGACGTCAACGAGGAGGAGCTGTGGAAGGTTTTTTGGGAATTTTCAAGGACACCGCATTGGGTAGGGATTATACCGTGCCTCCGAATAATGGCGAATGCTATTTTCTGCGGTTGGTACTTTACACTGTCCGAGGCCCAACGTCTTTCACCTTTCTGAGTACATTTGATGGCGTGGAGTATCCCACTTACCGCGCAGCCTGCGTAGCACGTCACCTTCTCGACGGTGACCAAAATTGGAATGACACCCTCGCGGAGGCGAGCGTCAGTCACAGTCCCAGGCACATACATCATTTGTTTGCCGTCATCTTGGTGATTTGTGGAGTCACAAACCCGATAGCTTTGTGGGAGAAGTATCGCCATCATCCGTCTGAAGATTTTCTACGAGCTTTGAGACCTGCTACTAGAGACGAAGTCGACGTAACTGATGAACGCGTGCTGAACACCTGTCTCAGTTCATTTCAAGATGTGGTAATTTCTATCAGCGGTAATCCACTGATCGAATATGGGTTACCAGCTCCACAATCATCACCGCATCAAGACCGTGGAAATCGGGAGTATAACGCTGAGACAAATTACGATTCAGGCAAAATGAACACCATACGAAATGACCATGTCGCTTTGTTCTCTTCAGAGCAAAAACAAATTTATGACACTGTCCTTGAATCGCTGCCACACTGCTTCCGGGTGGCAAGACAAGACATGCCTGTGCACATGTTTAAAATTCCCATCGAATTAGATAGCGCCGAAATACCTGTTTGTGGTGTGTCACGTAACAGCGATAAGGGACACAGGCTCAAGGATTGCTCTCTGAATAGTATGGGATGAGTGTACGATGGCTAATAGGAAGGCAATTGAGGCCGTGGACAAAATCCTGCGTGACATCCGCAGGGACGAACATTTGATGGGTGGTGTCACAGTTTTGTTCAGTGGCGATTTCCGGCAAATACTTTCCGTGGTGACGCGGGGATCGAGGGCTGACGAGGTGAATGCTTCATTGAAACGATCTTCGTTGTGGTCACGGGTTCGTACGCTGCGCTTGACCATTAATATGAGAGTTCGGCTCGGCGGCAAAGCACGTGCTCAAGAATTCTCCGATGTCCTTCTAAGTCTTGGCGAAGGCACTCTAACAGAAGAGAGAGGTGGACAGGTGGTGCTTCCAGAGTCTCTCGGTAGAGTGTTATCCAGCTTAGAAGAACTCATTCGCTGTGTGTACGGGGACATCAGTCGTATACCGCATCAGCAGAATTCTTGGGTGTGTGAGCGGGCCATTTTGACGCCCAAAAATGATCAAGCTGCAGCAGTTAACAAATGCATTCTCTCGGAAATTGAGGGGAATGAAGTGGTCTACACCTCGATAAACACTGTTGTCGAGCAAGATGATGCCACACATTATCCCGTGGAATTTTTGAAATGCCTGTCAGCAAGTGGACTTCCAGCGCATACCATCAAGCTGAAGGTCGGTGTCCCGATTATGCTTCTTTGGAACCTATCTCCTCCGAAGTTGTGTAACGGGACCCGCCTTAAAGTTATCTCGCTCCACAGGCCTCCAATCTCCTCCAATTTATACCACGCATTCCCCTCATACCTCATAACTTCCCGTTCCAGTTCATGCGCGTACAGTTCCCCATGGGTGTTTGCTTCGAAATGACCATCAATAAGTCGCAGGGGCAGACACTGAGGGCAGCGGGTGTCGACCTCAGGACAAGTTGCTTCTCACACTGGCAACTGTACGTCGCTTGCTCCCGCGTCACCAGTCCTGATTCTCTTTCCATTTTGGCTCTTGGTAGTTATACGGAAGTGTTGTAAGGTATGATACCTTTGTACGTAATTTTTACTCTTTTCTGTCCTGGAATGTATTCCTGCATTATTTTCTCTATTTCCTTCAGTCACATCTTATGACTGAACTCAGCAGGATTCTGATATATAAAAAAAACTTATATCTTAATGCTATTTTAAAAGATATTTACTTATAATCCTTTAGCGACACTGGTATCTTAGGTATTTTTGGTGCTGTAGAGCCTTCACGCAGACTACGTCGCGGGCAGCAGCTAGTAAAAAAATAAAAAGAGAGGTGTTAGATCACTCTCCAGTCTTCAAATAACGCGTGCAAATACTGGCAGATCAATAGATGGATTGCCAAGTTGTTGAAAAGCGATCTCTGCCACTTAAATACCAAAAGGGCCATAAACGCGATTGAGCGGAAAAAGGACTCCGAGATCTTTGCTAGAGAACTGTTTATTGAGCAGAGCCAGCTCACGGAACAAGACCAACAATGGCACAGTAATATCTATCAAAGCTTTTGCGAGAGCTTGTGACATTATGTGGACAATCTTCTAATCAAATCTGCCGCGAATCTACCAAACGACACCCAAGCACTACGGACGTCAGCCTCTAAGATATATAGATAGCTCTGGAGTAACTCATAAACAACAAGGCGTCGAGTGATGACGAAATTACGGCCAAACTTCTAAAGACGGTTTTTACGGATTATCTACATCGATCCTTAGTGCCCTTTGTAATTTTTTATTTCCTTTATACGGTGTAGTAAAACGTTTTTTTAGAAAAGTTACAATGCCATGCTGTGTGCGGCCCGTAATTCAAAGACTTTTGAGCTGTCTACAAACTTCTTCCAGAGTCATCATAAAATGAACCGTCTCGCGCAGGTTTGATGGCTCGATAGCTTTTAGCTCTCATAATAAACCGGATTCCGAAAAGGATTCAGTACCGTAGACTATAATGTACATACCTATATGGTTATATGAATTATATAGAAGAACGAAGAGTACAATCTGTCTCTCAGTGTATCATATGTAGACTACGAAAAAGTTATCAATTCGATCGAGACGAAGTACTGCTATCCTTCTAACGATACCAGATTGACTATCGGTACATCGATAATGCTACTGAATCAGACTGGTATGGTGGCTTTTTTGCACATATGCAAAAAAGCCACCATACCAGTCTGGCTTCAGGAACAGGCTTCAATACCTATTCTCCTGCAGCAGGGAGTTAAGGAGGCAGATATTATGTCCCCGAAACTGTGTACAGTCGCAATGAACGATATCTTCAAGGCTCAAGACTGGAGAGGACAACTAAGGTCAATAGCGAGTACATCACTTACTTTTAATATACCGACGTCTATAATAGTCATGGCTAGACTATGGAGGAGCTCAGTACAAAGCTCGATGACTTAAGTAGAGCTTCAATGGGTCTCATTAGTAGACTTAAAGTCAACCAAAGGACAATGGAGAAGGCTATGCTCAGAGTTTCCTTGCATGATCCAATCAGAAATAAAGATATCCGCACGAGAATGAAGTTTACCGACATAACTCGAAAAATCGCCAAATTAAAAGGGCTACATGAATCCAGTGGATGTGACACGCACAGGACACGTTCAGTGTGGCGATGCTTGAGGGAGGCCTATGTCCAGCAATGAACTAACATTTAGTTTAAACTAAGCGGTTTAGGAATTAAAAGTTGTGATCGAATTTGTTTTGATTCAGAAACAGTTTCATTTATAAAAATTATTGCAGACACAAGGCGTCTACAAGATCAGATAAAAACGTATCAAAAAGGAAGAAACGAACTACTCCAATTTTTTATTCAAGAAGTCATTATTGTGACTATTGGGCAAGACCGCAATGTTTGCACGCTTACGTGTGAGTATCATCATGAACTATTTACTAGCTACCCCCCTCAGTTGACAATGAAACCACTATGAATGAAACAACTTTTGTGTCATTCATTTCATCATGACTAGGTTACTGTTTTTCATTGCCTCTTGCACCGTACAATGGCTTCAACCAAGGCCGAACGCTCGGGTCTCCACCGTTAATCTCCTATATGAGGGCATGCTATTTATAGTTGCCACAGGCCGGTTGTAGACAGGCCGGTTGGTCTAGTGGTTAGTGACGCTGACTGCTATGCCGAAGGTCGTGGGTTCGATTCCCACCCAGGACAAATGTTTGTGTGATGAGCACCATCATTTGTTCTGTGTCTGGGTGTAATTTATCTATAATGTGTATGTATTTAAAAATATATAAGTAATTTTATCAGTTGTCTAGTACTCATAACACAAGCTCTGCTTAGCTTGAGATTAGACGGCGTTGTGTGATAGTTGTGGAATATATTATTATATTATATAGTTTGCCCCACTTGGGTGGACCCATACGGGACAAACCTATGCTTCATCGTTTCGCACCGCCAGGTCCGTAATAGGTACCTGCCAAAACACTCATGTCCGGTGAAGACTTGCGGCAGGTTGATTAAACCAACCCAGATCGAACTTTTTAAGCAGCAGAGTTTCAAAAATTGGTGCCGGATAAAAGGCACAAGCAAGTTATAGCACAGCAATTTCATTTCCTAAAAAAAATGTTGCTCTAAAAATTATATAAAGGACTTATAAAAAACAGGTCAACAATCAGTCTAGCCGATCTCAAATGATGATTTTTCATACATGCAGCAATAGATTTATTACTACCCAAAAAAATTTCGGTCAACAATAGTTCGTCCAAAGAACTTTTCCCAAAATGATCGGCCGCCCAAGAACGATTGGTCGCCTGAAATAATAGTAATTATTATTCCTTTATTATCTATTTTAACATATTAATTACATTTTTAAATATTCCTTAAATAAAAAAAAAAAATATTTAAAAAAAAAAAACATTTAAAAATATAAAAAATAGTGTCCCACCGGTATCGGGAATAGGGTCCAAGCTACCGGCGGTCAGGGCTCCAGAGAAAGGAACCTCCTGACTATACGGGCCGTGTCCAGAAGTACCGCTTTAATTATTATTATTATTATTATAGCTAGCCCACTGCTGGGCAAAGGCCTCCCTCCATTCTTTCCAATGATCACGGTTTCTGGTTTTCTTTAAAATAATAATAACGATTGTTTATTTTCTGGCAACAAAGCAATAAAGACTACACAAAATAATCTTAAAAATAAAATTAAAAGTAAAAAAAAACTTTTTAAAAACAAGCTTTTAATTCAATGTGCTAAAAATAATAAAATAAAACTTTTCCTTTTTTAATCTTTTACTATAAATTTTATATAACCCAATTTATATGATATAAAAGCTGGTCTTTTCCGAAATGTGTTTTTTATATCTGTTTTTTGGTGCTTGCATTTCAAGGACATAAATGAAGAAAGGCTATAGATAAGTTGTCAAAATTAAGTATCAAATAAGTACATACCTGGTTGTGCACAATTAATAGTGAAAACCAACACAAAATCGTTAACTCACATGATAGCAAATATTTCAAAACAATGAAATTTGTGCGCATCAAACAGTTGCACGGACTCCTTAGGCTAAAAGTAACAAATCAAATCAAATCAAAGCATTTATTTCAAATAGACCATTTACAGGCACTTTTGAATAGTCAAATGTCGGTCAGTCCAAAAAAAGTGAAGCTAAATTGCACGTTCCAAAGAGTAGGTCTCTGTGGAGAAGAACGTGCAAGAAACTCCATGGACACTCTTTTAAATCATATATGTGTTACATATAATGCTTGGTTACATATTACTTGTTGGTTACATAATGCTTGGTTACATGAACTTCCGACTGAGCTCACCACTTGATGGATAGTACTAGGGTTTTGGAATTGTTGTTATTGTTAGATTTGGGATTGTTGTAGTTGTATGTGGAGTGGTTATACTAAATTTTAGAAACAATGCCTTAGAGGCAGTAGAACTAATGTATATAAAAAAAAATGATTTTTGCCAACTTTTAGGTCCAAATACCAGTCTGTATATCGGTAGGATGGTTTTAAAGGGTTATTACAGATATACATAGATAGAAATAATTTTTGTATGTTAAAAATACTAGGATTTTTGTTTCAGGACTGGTAAATTATGTGCTAGAACAATTAATTATCATTACCAATCGTTTGACACCTATTGTTTAATGGAATACGTTAACTGCAGGGAGAACTATGAAGGTAAGTGTAAATGAATTTTCTTTATTCATTACATTGAAGGGGGATGGTTACCGATCGCCTCCTTCTACAAAGCAGTAATTCTTGCAAAGGAGGCGGCCACACGCGTTAGGAAACAGACGTCATTTTGCCCCAGTCGTTTGAACGCCGACCCCAATTTTATCATTGTGGTACATAATAATAAAAAATAAAATAAAGAAAAAAAAATAAAACAAAAATAAAAAGCCTTTTATTTCTTGCCAATTAAATAATTAACAATGATTATTGATGATTATATTTACAAATATCTTTCAAAAGTTTTCAAAATAAACACATCAATCGTTGATAAAATAAATTAATTGCATGCATATGTACTTATTTTATTATAATATGTATTATATTTATTTTTATTATTTACATTTATTATTATTATTTGTATTTATTTTTATTAATTCTCAATATTTATATTTATTATTATTCATTATTATTTCCTTTATATCATATTATGTTTACATAAATATAATTAATTAAAGTGATGCAAGAACCCCTTCTTAGGTAAAGGCCTCCTCCAGAGCCTGCCACCTGTCCCTATTTTGTGCTATTTTAATCCAGTCCTGCCCCGCTATGTGTGTAATGTCGTCGACCTACCGAGCGAGTGGTCTACCCTTCCTTCTATGACCTGCAGGTCCTAGCCACTCTGTCGTTCTTCTAGTCCATCTGCCGTCGGCTATTCTGGCTACATGGCCTGCCCATCGCCATTTCAGTCTCTGAGCAAAGTTTAGAGCGTCAATTACTTCAGTCTTCTTACGAATTTCCTTATGTGGGATTTTTTGTATTCGCCTTATTTTCATTAGACATCTCTCCATGGCTCTTTGAGTAATTTTTATTTTGTGTTTAATTTTATGAGTGAATTTCCATATTTGGCATGCGTAAGTCAAAGAAGGCAGGAGGCAAGAATCCATAATTCTTTTCTTAAGTTTTATTGAAAATTTTCCTTTAAGAACTTCTTTTAGGCTCCAAAACTTATTCCAGGTATTTTGAACCCTTCTGTCCACTTCTCGTTCGTTGTTTCGTGCGTCAAATGATATCTGCTTTCCCAAATATACATAGCTATCCACATACTCCAGCTGGACGTTCTCAAGCTTCATAATCCTTTGTGTGCTGTTTGACATTACCTTTGACTTAGTTAAATTCATTTCTAAACCAACCTTTATGCTTGCTGTATGTAATGTAGAAATCATGTATTCTAGATCTTGATGATTTTCTGATAGGAGAACAATGTCATCGGCGAATCTTAGATGTAAAATGTGCTTTCCTTTAATATTGATGCCTATGTTTTTGTTTTTCCAATCTAGCCCACGAATGATTGATTCTAAGACAGCAATGAAAAGTTTAGGTGAGATTGGGTCGCCTTGCCTGACTCCTCTTTTTATGTCAATGGGTGGTCCTAAGCTCTCTAGTCGAACTCTACTTTGGCTCTTCTCGTAAAGGTGTTGCAGTACTCTTACGTAGATTCTGTTGACATTTTGTGTACAAAGGGTTTGCCATATGGACGAATGTTCTAGAGTATCGAAAGCTTTTTGGTAATCAATGAAGCCAATGTAAAGCGGTCTTTGAAATTCTTGGTACTTCTCTATTATTTGTTCTAGCGTGTGAATATGATCGATAGTACTGTACCCTCTCCTAAAACCCGCTTGTTCAATCGGCTGACTCCTGTCTAATACTTGACCAATCCTTTGTCCAATGGCTGAGGAGAACAACTTGTATATAGACGATAATAGGTTAATAGGTCTGTAATTAGAAACGTCTCTTGGGTCTCCCTTTTTATAAAGCAATATTATGTGCGATTCAGACCATTGTTTGGGGGTGAAAATAGTTTCGATAATCATATTAAAAGGCGCACCAAAGTGTTACATAAAGTGGTACATAAGGTTGTGCATTAATCCAGTTACATGTTGTATAGGCACCAAAGAGATTGCATCACTGATTACCATCAGGTGGGATCACAGTCAAGTGCTAGTTGACACGTGACACACACGACGGCCGCCGCTGATTTTCAAAGTTGGAACATTGACACTTGATACACCCGACGGCTGCCGCTAATCTTCAAAGTTGGAATATACACGGCCGCCTTCGACTTGTATCGACGGCTGTAGTTACCTCAACATGCTGCTCGCATGTATGACATTTCACGATACACTCACTTTCACGATATATATTTCTAATTTGCTTACAGTGTGGCAAGTCGTTCACATGGGTCAATGTTTCGATATTCCAGTTGTGGAAGATTTTCTTCGTAAGTGTTTTTTTTTTTTACAAGGACGCAAAAAAGTCAAGAAGCCTTTACGAATTCAAAGAGAAGTCTACTAGGGCGATGCCTACTTAGGCTATGAAACTCATAGACCTGGAACGCAAAAGGCAACTGTAGTATCATAGGTGTGGTTTTGATCAGTAAAAGACTCTACTCTGGAGCGCAAGAACACATAAGATGATTTCTCAGCTCAAACAAATTTAGCTCTACAAGTCTAGTTATCATATGAAATGTACAAAGACCCACGTGTGCCCAATGTCTTGGATGTTATAGGGTCGCGCCTATTGTTGGTTGTGTAAAGACTGTGTTGAAATGCCCTCCCATCAGGCTGATGAAAGAGATAGTGCACCTGAGTTTGCAAACACACTAGTGTACTATATTATCTCCCGTGCCGATGTCTAGTCTTTATTGAGATTACATCATGACCAAAATAGAGAGTAAAAAGCAGTGATGGCCCAGTGGTAACGGCCTGCACGGGGTAGGGGACGGTGAGCAAAGGCTCGCCGTCCGGACCGAGCCTAAGTCATCGACGGCGTGTAGTGTTCCACGCGTGCCTCAAGGAGTTGTCAGCAACCGTAGGGGCTCAGCAGGGTCGAAGCCTACTGGGGCCATGGGTGATGCGAAAGAGATCCCCCGGGCCTTGGAATAATGGCAAAGAAGGAACAGGTGTGGGTTTTAGTAAGTTAAAATCTGACACTATCTCCCGCTCCGCCCAAGAGCGGAAGATATCATTAGATGATGTTCCCACTTAAAAAAAAGCGCTAACGGCCTCGACTTATGAATTGAAGGTCGAGGGTCTAAACAAAGTCAGTCACATTACTTTGTGTAATTTATTTCATCACCACTGCTCTCGATACGGTGAACGAAAACATCGTGAGGAAACCGGACATGTCTTAGAATCAAAAATTCGAAAACATGTGAAATCCACAAATCCATATTGGGTCCGTGGTGGATAACTGCCCTTCCCTTTTTTAGAAAGGAAGCCTGAATCCTACAGTAGGAACGTTAAAAGGCTGATTATGCTTCATGCTTCTCCATGACCAAAATCGGACAGAAGTAACAACATTAATATGAATTATTATTATGTTTCAGATGTCATGTATCATGATGACGCTTTTCTGGACAATTACTACGTTGTTGAAGATAAATTTAATGCATAAACTATTGATTCGTAATCAAATAATCTCCTGTCTTTGCAGCCAAGAATATTAGTTTAATTTATTTTGTATTCGATTATTCATAGCAATCGACTAATTATGCTGAAACCATCGATATATATGTACTACGCACTAGATCAGGCGTGCCCAACACTCACTTCAGTCGACTCAGATGTAATGTCGACTGTACTTACACCTTGAACATAACACTATGTTGAACGAAACGCGTAAGTGCCACGAAATTCATGGCGCGTTGAGGATACCGGCGACCAGAATGTTTAAGACATTCCGGTCGCGGAAAAGTATCCTCTAAAAACCATGTTAGCGCTGCATGTTCTGTTAAACGACATAATGCCAATGTAGCGCTGCAGCGAACTTTTATTTCAACTTTTCAGTATTTTGACAAATAGTTTCCATGAAAGGGCTTGTGTATCATTAGAATATAAGTCTATGGCTGAAATCTATTTATGATCCTGCAGTAAAGCTGTCGATGTATTTGTTCATGTATGCATGCACGATGTATTCGGCTCCCGTTGAGGTATGACGCACAATTTGTCTTCTGCATTATAAATCGTAACATTATAATTTAAAAACTGTGTCTATGGAGTTTTTCGCACATTCTTCTCCATGAGATCTTCGATTTGGAATGTAAAATTAACATCACTGTGCTGACTGACTTCTTGCCAATTCAAATGATTAAGTAATAAATATATTATTTTATACTGAAATGAGCAGTTTTATTGTACGTACTATACACGGGTGGTTTGAAAAGTTTTTGACCTGACAAAGATATAATATATTATACATTTTTTCCTACAATTCATTTATCTTTTTTTTTTACATTGTCTCCTTGTTGTAATTCTACACACTTCTCCCAGCGATGTCCTCATCTCTCTTACTCGCCTCCTTGCTGGCCTGCCACCGGGATCTGGAGGCAACAGTCCTTGCATACATGCACGATTTGCGCGCGGAGATGCAACGCCGCCGCTGGGGCGAAAGTCCGCTGCCTGGTGGACAGAGGTCCAGCGGGATCTTATGGTGAAATGGCGTCAGCGAATATCGCAACCCAGAACTAGGCACGCCAAAATTATGGCGGTAAGTCCTCACTTTGTGGCGTGGCTGGAAAGACCTCACGGCATCCTCACTTTTCGCATGATGCAGGTTCTCATTAAAAATAATGAGTTTATGCGAAACCTGAATATAGTTTTTTCAGAATCAGTAAGTGAGTGGATGCCAATAGTTCTTACACCATGTTATATTGTTTCCCAGAAATATTTTAAAAGGTCACAAGTTGGATACCACCGACACTAAGTACAACACAGGTCACGGAAGGTCATAGAGAGTATAAGGCGCCAGCAAACAGTTGGATCCAAGTGCAAAACCACCCTTTAGTCGCCTAGATGGCCCGGTGACTATGTATTTTTGCTGACATAAAAAAACTTAGAACTCTGCGATTTTTCATGATACAGATACATAGATTTTTTACATAAAATTAATAATTAGACTGGGATTTCAGATTTCGCATATATACTACTAAAAATAAGGCAGTATAGATTTTGTAAATCATTCCCACTTCTACATAAGGTCCCGCCGGGTCTCTGTCTCTACTAATAATCGTTACTAAAAAAACGAAAATCAATCGATCGATAATCGTTCTAATTGTTACTATTTTGGTGTACAATAAAGTTTATTCTATTCTATTCTATTCTCTCTCTCTGGCGGTACTCCGCTATCGCCCCAGCCTTGCATCGCCAT
This sequence comes from Mythimna albipuncta, assembly GCA_929112965.1. Taxonomy (NCBI): domain Eukaryota; kingdom Metazoa; phylum Arthropoda; class Insecta; order Lepidoptera; family Noctuidae; genus Mythimna; species Mythimna albipuncta. The sequence continues at coordinate 1,240,388 of OV815980.1, forward strand.
ACGCAAATCGGACATGCGTGCAAACACTATTGCCTCCAGATCCCATGGTGGCAGGCGGGCAAGGAAGCTCACCGCTTCGCGGACAACCTTGCGGTATCCCCGCACCATCCGGATGGCCATGACCCTCTGAGACATCTTCTGACCGTGGCTCTAGTAAGCAAAGGCAACTGAAGCATACAGGTGGTTAATATCCCACCTCAAAAAAAAAAAACATTCTTGGAAAAAGGCGACGCTGATATATCTATGAAAATAAAATTCATGCATAGTAAAGGAGCGATAAGATTTTATTCCAGTCAATATTATTACAATAAAATTGTACGAAGATAATAAACCTGAAACTTAATTTTCTAGTACTTAATCTTTACATCACACAATGAAGAATGTTTTTCAAATTTGTTTGCAGTATCAAACACAAGATTCGTTTATCAGTATTTAGTAACGAGCCTTCAAAAACTGAAAATGTTACAAGAAAAAATCATTTTAAACATTGTAATGACAAACTGTTCTTATTTCTACATGCAGCAGTTTTTCTGTGTAAGTAATTTCCTTTTTTTGTTTGAGTTTTGGAGGTATGCGGAACAGAGGGTAAAGTCTTCGTTGAAAAGGGAAGGTCCTCCGACCAGATAAATGTTTGGTCTCATCTTTATTTTTATATACACCTCAACGTATAATGGTTTATTGTTATTTATGTTTTATTTTGTTTATTGTAAGATTGTTACTGTTATAACATAATAATCCTTGCTGACCGATCAGCGTTTGTTTAAAAATTGCTTATTTTACTTTTTTGAGGCACATCTCGTATCTCCGAAACTACATGTAGGATTAAAAAATAAGTGTGCAGCTGTTATCCTAGCATCCAATATACTAAAAATCAATTAGAGTCACTGCTGATTAACCTAATATAAGGCTCTTATTCAAATTTTAAGATTAATTTGTCTTGAAACACTGTGCACTCGTTTACTGCTATGAGCTTTTTATTCAAAACCAATGTAAACAAACGAACGATATGGGAGAAAATTTGTTCAAAACCAAATGTAATCAAATGAACGATTTTTCTTACTGTTATGTTTTCGTCCAATTTGTGTAGGTGATATCCAATGTTGCTGTGGTTAAAATGTGAGACTGTCAATTAAGTTTGAACTTTTTATTCACTTGTCACAGATGATAAGGTTTTATTTTTTCAGTTAACTTTTAAATGTGGTTATGAATCCTTTAACCAACATTAGGTAGTCATTAATATACACACTACGGTATCGGTTTAAGTTAGTTTTGTCATTTATTTCTGGTTCTTTTTAGCGCCTTCTCGACTTTTCGACTTTTCCTCTGGACCTCTTGACTTTTTTGGAGTGTTCATTGGAATTGCACAATTTAATTCCACCAAGTTTTTTCCCTCATCGGACCACTAGCGGTATGACGTTGTTCCATTGGTACGTAGTGGACATCTCATCTATGCGTACAAACCATTTTGGGAACGCATTTTTATTATACGTAAAGATAAGGGCTGGGATTCTCTGTCGGAGTATGTATCCTGATAGTTACAACCTAAAGGTATTTAAGTCAAGTATGAATACTTTTATGTAAGTGCTCCATCGTCGGTCGCATCATCGCTTAACATCAAGTGAGATAGTAGTGTAACACGAGACTATACACATATAAAAAGAAAAATTGACAATAGGATCGAGAGGTTTTGGATTGACAACAAATTAATAGCACGATAACTTTTTTTTCTAGCAGTACTCAATGAAGGAGTTAACGGGAAAAGCACATCGCAAACCACCCAAAGGTCGACTGTTTCTGCACAAGTGCCTGCGCCTGTCCAGTTTATTTCTGGTCGACGGCAGGAGACGCTAGAAGAAATGACCGGTAGACCTGTGGATGACCAAGGTCGAGGAGAAGCTTTAAAGAGGTATATAGAGTTACAGTTAAAACAATAGGTTCTTCAACTTACGGGTTGTTTGTTTGCCCCCTGGATCTGTTTTACCGACTATGTTGAGGACAACCATATTGAAGACAACCTTGTTGAGAGAGAGAGATGATTGTTAGATATCAAAGATATACAGACGCTAATTAGAATGGGTCATTGATATTTATTCAAAACTGATTTGATTGTTTAAAATGGTTAATCCGAAAAAAATTATACGAGGCAATGGCCGCTGATTCCGATCCTAATTTCCGGCCACCGTATTCGCGGGCTTGCGGATGGCGAGCAACGGGTAGCTCATCGTACGACCGTCTGGTATAACCGTCCGGACCAAGCCCAAGTCGTCAACAGCGGGGTACTGTTCCACGCGCGCCTCGAGGAGATGGTAGCTACCGTAGGGGCCTAGCAGGGTCAAAGTCTACTGGGGTCTTGGGTGACGCGAAAAATATCCCTGGGGCCACGGAACGATGACAAAGAAGGAACAGGAGAGGTTTTTAATCAGTAAAATTCGAAGAGCGAAGGATGACATTAGATGTTTTTCTCACTTAAAAAATGATTATTCTTTTGGTTTTTTGACTGGCTTATTGATCTAGTGGTTAATGACTCTGCTGCTAATTTATCTATAACATGTACGCATTTCGAAATATATTAAGTACGTTTATCAGTTATCTAGTACTCATAGCACAAGCTCTGTTTAATTTGGTACCAGATGGCGTTGTGTGAAAGTTGTTGAATGAATATTATCATATTATATAGGCAGGCCTGTTGGTCTAGTGGTTAATGGCACTGACTGCTATGCCGTTTAATGTTTGTGTAATGAACACGACCATTTGTTCGGTGTGTGGGTGTAATTTATCTATAATATGTATATACTTAGAAATTTATATATTTATGTTTATCAATTGTTTTGTACTCATAACACAAGCTCTGCTTAGCTGAGACTAGACGGAGTTTTGTGATAGTTGTGAAATATAATATTATATTATATTATATTATATTATATTATATTATATTATATTATATTATATTATATTATATTATATTATATTATATTATATTATATTATATTATATTATATTATATTATATTATATTATATTATATTATATTATATTATATTATATTATATTATATTATATTATATTATGTTATGTTATGTTATATTATATTATCTTATATTATTATTTCTGTTCTGTTTGCCTATAGATTCTCTACATTAAGAACCGAGCTGACCTCTCGCAAGCGTACAACTATGTGGTTTGAATCAGCGATCGATCAATGTGACTATCTGGCCCTAATGTGTTTGCGAGCTTATCAGTAAGTAAAAGTGTCAAATATTTCATAGTTTTTGAGTTATTGTAAAAATAAGTAAGACAGGCTTTTGTAGAGCAGTGGTGACCGAGTGGTAACGGCTCCGACTTACTAGTTGTAGGTCGCGGATTCAAACCCAGCCAGCATTACATTGTGCAACAAATATAAAATTAAAAAATTAAGTACCTTTTTTTCAAAACTCGTATTTATTTACGCATGTACGAAATTAATTTCATTAAGAAAACGTCAGATAACCGAGTTCAATGACCTATAGGTAGTTTGTACGCAACGCCGACTATTAACTACAGGTCATTGAACTCGCTCAGCTGACGTTTATTTTTTAATTTTATCTTTACAAAATCGATAGTGTTTCATGTACCGGAACGACCCTCCACGGGATTAAAACGATTAAATTTTAACGGTGTACAATATAACATTTTATATAATTATGTCTTATTAATATTAAGTAGGTATGATTTTTGTACACTGACCGTTCTAGATCTTAGTCCATCCTTGGGTTGTATGTAAGAGATAGCCCTGCGCAATAAGTCCGCCCATTGTACACTTAGTTTTTTAAGAGGTGTACAGTAAAGTACCTAAATAATAGGGAATATTATAATACTAATATATTATTACTATTATTATTGTGAGCCCATTGTGTCCCACTGCAGGGCAAAGGCCTCCCTTCCGTTATTCTACTCTTCTCTGTCCTTAGCCACTTCTGGCCAATCCTTAAAGTAAGAGTCCAAATCGTCACGCCATCTCCTTCTGAGCCTACCGCGTCGCCGGCTCCTGCTGTTCGGAGTCCAGTCAGTAGTTGCTTTCGCCCAATTTTGTTGCGACATGCGGCAGAATATATTATAATCGTATTAATTTATTAAACCCCAAGCGTTTCTTCTCTCATTGTCTTTCTACTGTGCGTCAAATTCGAAAGGTTAATAGTTTGTTTTATATTTCAGAACTGGAAAAGTATGCGGCAAAACAATTTACTATGGTTATTATACATTCAAGAACTATTGCATGTTGGACTTTGCTAATTGTTCGGCTAGATTTGACTGTGCGTACATACTTTTATATTTTAAGTCATTTCTTCAAACTTTCCACTTCAAATTATGCTGCGGGATCGCTCGAAGGTGTTACCGCATTTATTTTTGTAAGATGTCGTCAAATGACTACACTTCTTCTTCTATAGGGAGAACGATAGCCAGACCCTTTATTAACGTTCCGTAGCCAAATGGCAAAAAACGGAACCCTTATAGATTCGTCATGTCTGTCTGTCTGTCCGTCCGTAAGTATGTCACAGCCACTTTTTTCCGAAACTATAAGAGCTGCTGTTGAAAGGCAAAAAACGGAACCCTTATAGATTCGTCATGTCTGTCTGTCTGTCCGTCCGTAAGTATGTCACAGCCACTTTTTTCCGAAACTATAAGAGCTGCTGTTGAAACTTAGTAAGTAGATGTACTTGTATTCTGTGAACCGCACTAAGATTTTCACATGAAAATAGAAAAAAAAACCAATATATTTTGGGGGTCCCTATACTTAGAATTTTTTTTTCATCAAATCCATACGTGTGGTGTATCTATGGATAGGTCTTCAAAAATGATGTTAAGGTTTCTAAAATCATTTTTTTCTAAACAGAATAGTTTGCGCGAGAGAAATTTCCAAAGTGGTAAAATGTGTGCCCCCCCCTGTAACTTCAAAAATAAGAGAATGATAAAGCTTAAAAAAAGGTGATACATTACCATGCAAACCGCCAACGAAAATTGGTTTGAACGAGATCTAGTCAGTAGTTTTTTTTATACCTCATAAATCTAAAAAAAATACACTACTACAAAGCGTCCGGACTCGCGGTAAACATACATAGTTTAAACGCGAAAGAAGCTACGTGCGCACGACACGAGCTGCACGCGCTACACGCACGCCTCACTCGAGCCTTGCCGGAGCTGCACTAGAGCGGCGAACCAAACTTAGACTGTGACCGCACGTGAGGAGCACGCACGCAGTTCGCAAGTGGCTCGCGAGCGCCGCATTCGCATCATTTTCACCAGCAGGCTTACTCTCCAAATTAATTTCAATCTAAAGTCAATCCGATTGCAATGTCAATTTTGACATTACGTGATTTGGTACTCTTCAAAACAATATTGTCAACATATACGATTTCACTTAGTTCTCAAAATGGTCACGCAATTTTGAACCAATTTGGCGCTAGCATTGAATTCAAGGGTAAGAAACGTCACAATCTCAATGTCGACCGATCGAAATTGAAGTCAAGAGTAAGCCTGCAGGTGCCAATATTTTAGACATTTGAATTTCAAATTGATTTCAATTTACGAGTATTTTTTCTAGTGTGGCAAGCTATTCACATGGGAGACTGTGTACAGCTCAGGATACGCTCAAGTAATTTGCGTAAGTGTTTGAAGTTAAATAAATTAACAAGTTGCTTTTTGAAATTAGATCAATGTTTCAAAAGAAAACAGAATTCTATCAGCAATAAAATTTGTAGAATAGTCTAAAATTTATTGAAAGGAGATAGTATTTATTGATATGTCACGTAGTCGATTTGCAACAGGAGCTGAGGGGATTAAGAATCAATGTGTTGCTTAGAAAAGCAAAGTGATACCGTCATGATCATCATGTCTTCACTAAGATCATGTAAGATCAAAATTATTTTATATCATTCCTTGTAAACTTGCACATTATTCTTCTTAATAAACAATATTATTATTTATTTATAAACAATTAAGAACCTTCGCCGCGCCCTCGTCGGGGCGATCAGGGGCGGCGATCTCTCGCGCCAGCCCTTGGTACAGGCCATGGTCCGGAGCGAGGAGGAGTGGCAGGCGGTTGCCGACTTCTGCGAAGCAGTAATGCTCGCTAAGGAGGAGGTCGACCGCATCAGGCAACGGCGCTCTCGCCGCCGCCGGGATTCCGATCCCGATTTCCAGCGACCGTAGGCGCGGGCTTGCGGACAATGAGCAATGGGTAGCTCGCTGTCCGGCCGTCTGGTAACTGTCCAGACCAAGCCCAAGTCGTCGACGGCACGCGCTGTTCCCGCGCACCTCAAGGAGTTGTCAGCAACAGCAGGGGCCCAGCCGGGTCGAAGCCTACTGGGGCCAGGATTATCCGAAAGGGCGTTCGAGCCCCGGTATGAAGGCTTGAAGGAACGGGATGGTTTTTTTAGTCAGAAAGAGTCTGACACTATTTCCCGCTCCGCCCAAGAGCGGGGATAGTCATAGGATGATTTTTCAAATATAAAAAAAACCCTTCGAAACTAACCCTGGCCCTAAAAAAAAAAAACAAGCAAGCCTACGGTGGCTGGTAATGCGAATTCGGAATCCCAGAGATGGCGAGAGCGCTGTTGCCTGATGCGGTCGGCCTCCTCCTTTGCTAGCATTATTGCTTCGCAGAAGTCGGCAACCGCCTGCCACTCCTCCTCGCTCCGGACCATGGCCTCAACCAAGAAGCGGCGCGAGAGCTCTCCGCCGCCGACCCCCACGAGGGCATGGCGATGCTCCACCCAAGCTGGGCACACCGCGACTGTATGCTCCACCGTGTCCTCCGGGCGTCACTTCCGCTTTAATTCGGAACAGGAACATCCCGAACTTGCCATTTTCGGTGAGGACCTGTGTCATGCGGAATGTAAGGACGCCGTGAGATCTTTTTAGCCACGCCTCAAAGAGGGGACTTATCGCCATAATTGTGGCGTGCCCAGTACGGGGTTGCGATAGTCGCTGACGCCATTCCACCATGAGATTCGTCGTGCATGTGTGCAAGGACTGTTGCTTCCAGATCCCACGATGGTAGGCCCGCCAGAAGGCTCGCCACTTTGCGGGAAATCGTGCGATATCCCCACACCATCCGAATTGGCATGACCATCTGGCAGGCGTTCAGAATGGCCGCCGGTCGCTTTTGCAGCGACCGAGCCCACACCGGCGCCCCGTAGAGGGCCATGGACCGAACGATCCCCGCGTAGAGCCTCCGGCAGGAGGCATCTGGACCCCTAAGGTTGGGCAGGAGCTGCTTGAGAGCGGCCCCAGTCCGGTTGAGTTTGGGAGCCAGACGTCGGAAATGTTCCTCGAAATTCCGTCGGCTGTCGAGGATGTGTCCCAGATACCTCATCTAGGACCCGATGCCGATGCGAACTCCTCCCACCGTTAGTTGGGAACCCGAAAGCGGCGCGTTCCGACGGCCGCGTCCGTGAAAACACATGGCCTCGGATTTGCGCAGCGCCACCTTGAGTCCCAACTCCTGGATCCTACCAACGACTACCGCAACCCCGCGTGTCGCTAGAGCGGCCGCCGCTCGGTATGACTCTTCCTGTGCTAGAACCAGCGTATCGTCTACGTAGCAGACCACGTTGACCCCGTCTGGGAGGTCGCCCTGCAGCACGTAATCATACCCGATGTTCCACAAGGGTGGCCCTAGTACCGACCCCTGCGGAACACCGCACGACATCTCCCGACGTTTCCAATCTCCCTGGTGACCGGGATAGACAATATACCTGTCCGATAGGTAGGCCTCGACTACTCGACAGAGTAGTTTCGAAGGGTAGTATTTTTTGTAGTAGTAGTATTGTTTTGAAAAAGAGGTACTTTATTTTTTAATTTTATCTTTACAAATCGATAGTGTTTCATGTACCGGATTGACCCTCCACGGGATTAAAACGATTAAAATTTAACGGTGTATGTAGGTAAGCTTCAAGCAGGCGTACACCAAACGTATAATGACAAATGCGTGTCTATGAAGCGCCTTTATTGACAGATAGCTTTGTATGTAAGCTTCACGCAGGCGTACACCAAGCGTATAATGACGGACATTATAAACGCGAAAGTTTGCATGGACGGGTGTTTGTTACTTTTTCATGCAAAAATTACTGAATGTATTTTGATGAAACTTGGTACACGGGTCGACCATGTTTACTTTTCAGGCTAATTTTCATCCCGGGATTATGTTACCTTGAGATAATTTTCTACTATAACGCGGGTGAAGTCGCTTGCAGCAGCTAGTTAGGTATATTTAAAAAAAAAAAACTTTAAAAATGTACCTACACGTTAAATAAAATGCGTTTTATTTTTCAGAGATGACTGAATTGAGCTCAAAATTAATGGATGACGTCTACAGGGTTGAACAAGATTTCGGACTCTAGTGATGATGATGTCTTAATTTTTAGGGTTCCGTACGTGCCAACAAAAGGACGGAACACGTAGGACAATCATGTGGCTGTCTGTCTGTCCACTTGTATATCATTGCCAATATGTTCAAAATCAAATTAAAATGTGGTAGGCTCACAGACGAATTACTGTGACCCAAACAGAAATGTGTAACGTTATAATGAATAATGTGTAATTCACAACATTTAATAAAAATTAAATAAAAACCGGCTTCAAAAAAAAGGGGAGTTTTTTAATTCGGTCTCTACATTGAAAGCTAGTGCCCAAGAGAGCGTACAAGGACGTATTTTGTCTGCAATGATGGTGAAGAAAGCGGGACTACAACATACACTCACGCCGCTATCCCCGATATAGGCAGAGCCGGAATGGCGGAATTGCATGACTTGATTCTGCTATCACCTCTCAACCATCGGATAACCCGATGTACGGCGAATATCCACTGTAATAACTCTTACGTTGTTGAAACGAACTAAGCGTTTCGCCCCGTCATTTATACCGCTGCGTTCTTCCCATCCGATTACAATTTATTAAACTTGCAACGAATATTCAGTTACTATTCGGTATTCGGCCTATTCGGCTGCTTTTATTATTTTCGGCCGAATACCGAATAATTAAGTAATATAAATATTTTGTTATAGGGAGATAATTGATAAAATGAAAAGAAATCGATACCACGGTACAAATAGTACCTTTTATTAAATAATCTTTACGGATTATAGGTATGTAACTGATAATTGAGGGCTTCAGTGTTATCCTCAAACTATGCGGCGCCTAAACTATGCGGCACCTAATCTATGCGGCGCCTAAACTATGCGGCACCTAAACTATGCGGCGCCTAAACTATGTGGCGCCTACACTAAGCGACGCCTGTTATCTTGGGGATTTAAGCTTTTGAATATGGTAATTAGAGACACAATAGAAAGACAATGAGAGAGCGAACGCCGACGTCCGCTTGGAGTTTAATGAATTTATGAGAATGCGTTGCATATCCTCTTAGCTCGACCTCTGGGACAGTTTATTATTTATTATTATATTCTTTATTGTACACCGCATGACCAAAAAAGATACAGGACAAACATTATTCAAAATAAGTGTACAATGGGCGGCTTTATCGCACGGGGCGATCTCTTACAGACACCCTTTGGATGGACTGAAAGAGAGGAGAAAGATATAGGGCTGTCAGTGTACATCAGAATAATACAAATATGAAA